>OW026315.1:10953626-12296462 GCA_932273695.1 Apotomis betuletana
AATTTCCTCTACCGTTGTAGGGCGTATGGGGGGGCTTGAGAGGGGGACAGCTGAATGTCTGGCTAAGGCGTTTTGGATGAGATCAAGCTGGGCCTGATCTACTGGTTGAGTGCTAGGCGAGCATTGAAGCTCGAGTGTGTTAGCCAGGCATTCAGCTTTCTCTTCATCAGTGAAGGCGGGTTTGTCGGAGTCAGCGACGGCAAGTGGGGGCATGGCTACTACGGAGTCGTTTTTAAAGCATCTCACCAATTTATAGAAAGCTTGGTGCCAGCAAAGAAACTTCGCACGGCCCTTTTAAATGCCAACTTACTCGGAGCCCGTTTGATTGTGAGAGGAAGACCGTTCCAGAGGCGAGCCACTTGCAAGGAGAAAGAATTAGACATGAAACCAGTACGGTGAAGAGGAATAGAAAGGGCAAGATTGCCGGAAGAGCGAAAATTACGGTTACGAGTGGATTCAACATAGCAGAAAAAGGTTTTCAGGTATTCAGGAGCTTGTGGATCATTGAGTATTGAAAAGAGAGTGCAGAGCATACGAATATTGCGTCGTTGACGGATGGGAAACCAGCCAAGCTGAGAGCGGTAAGAAGAAACGTGATCATATTTACGGAGACAGAAAAAATTATATATTATGTATATCGTCGTCTAGTACCCATAGTACAAGCTTTGCTTAGTTTGGGACTAGGTCGATTTGTGTATGATTGTCCCTTAATATTTATTATATAATATGCATTGATTCGTTTGATTCTCCCGGACAATTTACTCGAAATATAAAATCTAAACGAGTTGTTGGAAGCATTTGCGTTAAAGTTTTGTGGGTCAAATATGTTCATAATATATTCAGATTCAAGTTTAAATAGCTCAGCTAATAACGTAGCTGAATAGATTGGGAGCAGCAAGTTGGTCGCCTCAATGGCGCAAATTGCACCTAATGCAGTCCGGCTCGGTAAGTCGGAGTTCGGCCAAAGTCATTGCTGTCTTGTTTGTGTGATCGAACACAAACAGGTACGGTAATGACTTTGTGTCTGATATTGTTGCTATAAGAAATTACGTGAGAAATAGCTACCTTGACTATAAGAAAATAATTGTTGAAATCTATTCACAGCCGATGAAGTTATAAATAATTGTTTTATTATTGCGTTTAATTCATAAAAACTTTGATGTGATGAACTCGAATATGTTTTATTTATCTATATAAGGTATGTATACCGTCGTTTGATACACACAACACATGCCTACTAGAGCTTACATTGGGACGCGATTGATTTATGGAAGGTTATCATATCTAAATATTTATTATTTAAATAGAATGCATACATCTCAATCACACGGGAAAAAAAAATGAAAACTTCAAATAAATAAAAAAAAACTACATGAATAGGTATTTTTGAAATCTACAGTTTGAGTTTTTCATTTATAATTTTTGTTTCAAAAACTACTCGAAATCGACAAAATTCACGCAGTAACCATTTTTTTTTAAGTTACATAATTTCGACTGCACGCAATGAAGGCATGAAATAACTATGTTATCTAGAACTCAGGGAAAAGTATCATTCACTTTAAAAAGTGTGTTGATATTATCAATATATTGATCATATAGTATGAAAAAAATACATTTTAAAATGTAAAGTCCTCTTAATCGTCGAATTTAGTCCCAGCAACAATATTGATGTGTATCTCTGCTTGTTTATGGCGAGCCCCTTTTACCGCGGCTTAGTGATGTCTATGCCGGAGCCCGACCCGGGCCGGCGCGGCGGCAATTAGTAGCTGTCCAGCCTTCTGCTTAGTGGTACATGGCACCTACTAAGAAAATCATGGAGATCAAGTAAGCTGGTTAAGGTTTTGAGGTGCGAGAGGCATTAGGTTGGAGGGATTTTCGTTTAATTTACGTGCGGGAAGTTGGGGAAGTTTGTTTAAGTAGCTATTTAATACTCGGTTGAGGCGGAGTTACGTCACGGTGAAAATATCACAGTGTTCGTTGTCTGAAAGTGTCCACGTGGCTCCTAGTCAATGTGTATCCAGGAAAAATGTTAGAAAGTCACGTCGGTCCTTCTTGCTGCGAGTGCATAATCGTTAACAAGATTTAGTAATGTCAGCTGTAAGTGTGACAAAACCATAGTAATAAAAAAAAACTTTTATTAATAATTATATACAAAATTTAATTTCTATATGATTTTTACTTGAGAATATATGGAGATAAACACAGCAACAGCAACGTATACGCCAGCTACAGCTACGTATGTATACGCCTAAATTCTTATGATAGGTACAAATTAGTTAAGTTCATATTACTGTATTAGTACTCGGACATATTTATATATCGTATGGCTTATATTATAGTTCTCTACTTACATATAAAAATGCCCTTGTGGCCTACCTGCAGAATAAAGTTCATGATTTCATAATAAAATAATGCTGTATTTGTATAACATCAAAATAAGTTGGTACAACAATAGCAACATAATGATATAATCAAAATGTTTAGGTAGGTAATGGAACGACTTTCTCGCTTATATTTTGCGACACGTGAAATTCACTCCAAGTTTTCCATGTTTTCAGTCGCAATCAAGCAAATCTAGGGCTTTTTACTTTCCGGTGATTTTACCGCGAACAATAACTAAATTGCTACGGCAATTTACTTATTTGAAAATTTGCTACTGTGTCATGCAAAACAATGATTTATAACAATTAAGTACCTATTGTAGATTTTATCCAAAAGAATCGAATAAGAACCAATCTGTGAGATCACAAAACCGTTCCGTAGTTAAACTGGCCCATATAGTTTCGCCATGTCCATCTGTCTGTATTTCCCGGTCTACGTGCTCTTATATTATAGGTAGCTGCAATTTGGCATAGGTATACCAAATAGGAATAGATGTTAATCACACGTCATGCTGACAAAGGGTAAAAATATAACTTTAAAAAATCTCAGTCGAGAGCGCTGTAAGTACACCTATTAAGTCTAGGAAGTATCCATCCATACTATAGCTGTACCCTTCCCATGAGTTTGCAGTGACTGTACTCGCTAGCGACTGCGTAAACGATTTGTATGGAGAATTGTAGTTCTACAAAGTAACCGCTAGGGGCGCTGTACTTTCCATGCAAATCGAAAGTGGTTTACGCTGTCGCTCTCGAGTACGGTCACGTTAACTCATGGTAAGGTAAGTCTCCGATGCAACAAAACGTCTCGACTCGATCGAGTTGCGTGTATAATCAACATTTATCACAATCGCATTTGTTGCGTCGTTATTCGCGTCAAAAACAAACTTCCAGTCTCTGGTATATAATGATACCGCCAACTGAACATCATTATTGAGAATCGATTGAATTTATTCCACGTTTATCTGATATTCGATATCCCTATCCAATGAATATGATAACACTGACTCGAATTACGCTGTTAGGCCAGCGGAATCATTCCACCTCTGTCTGGGACGTTCAGGACACCCAAATGTCAGGACAATGAGATTATTGACAAAACGTACGCCGCCGAATATAATTTTAAATTAATTTGACGAGTGTGCAGTGACTAAGCTTTATTAAATATTCATGTGTATTGTATTGCTTGTTAAATTTTAGACTTTTGGATTACAGTTCAACGGCCATGTGCACTTGATCCTTAGTAAATAACAATTTTGATGTTTGATATTGAAGGATAATGTCTCCTTGACTCATTTTACAACTATAAAGACAGAGTTTCTAAACTTTAAATACTTTTATTTAGATAAATACGTATCTGTGAAACGATCTGTAGTTGGAACAGCTACTATTTTAATTCTGTTAATAAAATGCAACATTTTATCGATTACAATACCATAATATCAACACCAAAAAACAGTAACAAAAAATAAACACTAAAAGGCGGGCCATTTAATATCTTGGTCGATCCCAGCAGATTTTTATTGAAGATAAAGTTGAGTTTTGCCATATTCAAAAATGGAGGAAAATTCAGGATTTCTGTGACCGAAAAGGTCTGCAATAAAAATAGCAGCAGTAACGAACGTTCTGTCAACTGCACAGAAAACTAACTCCTGCTACACATAATTGTATGGTTCTCTTTGACTGAAAACTACAATTAATATAAGTATCATATGGTATTTCTACATATGTTGTATCAGGGTGAACATCTAAGACTGCGCAATATGCTGTAGATTGGTTTAAGTCAGTGAATTTCCGTACGGCTGGCTAATTAACTTGTTTACAATTCAGCCAGTGAGCCGCGCGGCCTGCACAAAGTGAACTACGGCGTTTGAGATTACAGCTTATCTATTTTAAGATTATTACTAACCCTAGCACCGGGTAATTAACTTGAAAACTTTACCTTTTATATTTTCCTAGCCGTGAGATTTTTACGCAAACTATTTAATGTTTTTCAAATCTACGTTCTGAGACCCAAATTTAAAAAATTCTGACTGTTCCAGTCAAGCGTAATCAATCACTTTCATTAGTGCAAATTTGAAAACTGTAATTTTCTTTACAACATGTAACTATCGTAGATAAATATTATATGGTATATATACATATAGGCTCTTGCATCTATTGCAGACGATTTATGGTGTAATGTTCAGACATCGTTTCTGGTGGCTAACTAATCCGATATGACATCGACATATATGGTATAGTCGTGGAATTAAAAGGTTCGTCACTTTCGAGTTTGTGTGTGTGTAACGGTGTTGAGGTCTAAAAATGACGAACTGTACATTAGAATATACTTTATTGCGACCCAAAACAAAGTAACATAAGACACTAAAATCTAAAATGCAATGAAAATTTTTAGACAACAGGTTCCCTATCGCTAAAAAACTCTTAATCATTAAACTTATTTGTATGTTCATTGATTTCTATGAGAAACAATGTTGATAGATATATCGTATTTATTATCTGTGCCGCGTCTCAGCCTTAATCCTGACACGAATATTATCACTCATAACCAACAAGCCACTACCCCAGAGCAGCGCGCCAAAACAGTAGGGCTATAAAACTAGCCATGCTTATTATGACGACGCCAGTTTGCTTTACGATCCAATTTATTACTGTGTTTGCCTTGTCTAATAAAATATTTTCTGCTTTCAGGTAATAACCTCCTAATGCTGTTTCTTCGGGTCACTTCTCTAGTGAGATATTGTAGGTATATAGAAGATGCATCAAGCACGAAAAAAAATACTTTGTGTTTATACCAGCAATGTAAATGAAAGCGTTTAATTATGTTTATCTTGTCATATGTCTACCTAAACGATGTGTTATTCTATTAACATTTAAATATCAACTTGTCAATGTCAACTTATAGTGAGGTCAAATACCAAAATGTATATTCATATATCGGCTATATTACTGTGATATCTGTAATAGATAATACGACTAATACATCGCTTAAATGGCTTTAGGTAGATCAGCGCCAATGGAATTCATGTATAGTTATTATAAGTATTCTTATTCAAAGTTCATCAATAAGATTATCGGTTGATAATTAGGTAGTTAGGTAGTACGACCGAATACCTACCTACCTAGGTATTAGGTCGTAGCACTAATCCTATAGTACTAAGTCGTCGTCTTTAACTCAACTAAATAAGTTTCAGAATTTAAGAAACATTCAACCGTTACAGGTTTCGATGTGCCTTTCATGTTTTGTAAATTCAACGTTCATATGACGTTGGCATACCTCAGCCTCCAGGCTCACAAACGCAACGTATAATACAAACATTTTCACTGTGCAGCCATAACTTTAATTCAGTAAAAGCAGACCCATATTCTAATAAGCTATGAATATTACTCTGGGTTTATAGCACATTTTCACTTAACACCAGTCTGTATATTCTCTTTGAAAGTCATTTTACTGCGCCGTCTGGCCAATGTGAATTATTTAGAATACGACTCGAAAGATAGGGCATTAAAATTTTACTTCATCTGAACTACAGCTTGCGACTTTCTGTGTTTCCGACCCCAAGCTCCATTGTGAAGCGATATAATTAAGTGGACTGAACGGATTTATTGCACATGATATTTAGGTACCTACAATATAGGTCACTCACATACTTCTATAAAAATATGATTATCTAGACCCACGCTTAGTACCTATGTAATCTGTATCAAGAGGTAACCCTCTAATATATAAAGACCGCAACACCGGGTTTTGTTTGATTTTGATACCACTAATGAGTAAAAAAAAAAACTTCTCTTAAAACTATTCCCGACCTTACTACCTCTATAAGGATAATATTTTTTCTCATATTAGAATTGGTTGCTTCCCAAAGGGTCAAATGTGCATAATCGCATAACTTTAGAAGAAGTTTAAGCCTTAAATTCGTCAGATCTTCCTGGAGCTAGGGTAGCGAAATGGTTAACGCGCTGGACCGGCAATCCAGAGGTACGATTAGGTACGGGGTTCGATTCCCGGTCTCTTCCCCCAGGTAGCTCCTTTTTCAATTTTTCTTTAAGCTTTGATCTTTGTATTTAAGGCTTAAATAAAAATAGTGGTGTACCTGCCCACATTAAAAAATGAGACATTACATGTTTCATAAATTTTTAGAAGAAGTTATTTGTTCAAAAATGCAGTTGTTCTTGCAACGTCCGAATCGAAAATCGTTGGTACTCGTCGTAATCGTTTTCATTTGCTCAATCTTATGGCAATGAAATCTTATCTAATATTATCTTGCAAACCAATCTGTAGAATCAATACACGTGGCCTCACAAATCGTTTACGACAATATTTTCCATAGTGTCGAAGTCATGAATAATTGCAATATTCTAGATTTCGCTATTGTACTAATCCATTCCCATTATCAAGCCCACCAGGTTTAGGATCTTAATACGTAGGCCATCTGTCTCCAACGGCCATTTGCATTCAGTGTGGCCAACAATATCATTGATATGTAGATGCATCGCCACAAATACATCAGTCACGCTTTACGAAGGTAACACAATACTTAGTTGGGTGAATATCAAAACAGCATTTTTTACGTGTCCAAGCTGAGAATCCCAGTGTAAAATGCATATTTTTTTCTAAAATTTTTATGGTTAATTATTGGAATAACAAAATAGTTGGCTACAAGTTTAGATTGCAGTAAACATATATATTTATTAAAATAAAAAATAAAAAGTAAATTATTTAAGAACAAGGTGGCTTGTCCTCAACGTACTTCTTATGAAACAAGCGCTCAGCATGGCTATGTTTTAAGTTTGTATATAAATAAGGCATCAAATTAACAATTTATGAAGTCATAGCCTGTTAATGTTGGTATAATTTCATCATTTTACCTATTTAAATACACATGACTCTGGATCAAAGTCTGTCCAGGCAAAATTGTAAGTTACGGTGGCGAAATTTCAAGATGTCGTTGCTGGTTATTAAATGGCGCAGGAGTTGTCGCGTTGGTTTACCCCACTTAGGTCAGTCGTGCGCTAGCGCTTGCGCGGAGTGGAAGTGCGACTAAGACGGTGTGTTTCCCGCCATAACGTACGTAACCTCTTTGGTGGCATTTTGTTCAACGATTTGTTAGTTTTGGTGGCTCGAATTATGCGCTTGTTCTTTGTTGTTCGTGTCGTAAGTATACGGTGTTTTGGTATGTAGTTCAATTTATTCTATAATTACAATCTTAAAATAAATCATTAAATTGTAAGATTTTTTTTTCGTAAATTTTCAGTTTAGGTGGCTATATATCATTTTTCATACAAATAGTAAGGAGATTTCAGTTCTTGGTGGGCAAGATTTAGTTTTGGTGGCGTATATTTAAGATTAGGTGGACAAATTTCAGTTTTGGTGGCAACCCAAACATTTGGGTGCTCATATTTCATTAAGTATTGTTAAAATTCTTGGACAAATATGAAAATGTGTAATATTATGAATAGATATTTAGTATTATAACTTAATTTCTTCTTAAAAACTAAAAAAAAAATGTGCCACCAAAACTTAAAAAAATTTGCAATGTTGATATTCACCCAGTTGGTTATTTGTCTCTGTGGTGTGAGCAAACTGAACTCAAGCTTGGAATAGTTGGAATATTGTTTTAATGAAAGGGAAAATCGTCGCCTATTCTAACTGTGGTTCTAACTTCATACGAGCTAAACTAATTTATTACAATTATTTTGAAAATTAAATTCTGTGATCACTGAGAATGTGATTCGGGGTTTAGAAAGAAACTTCGTGTAACGTCGATGACAATATTGCTGTTCTGCTTTCTTAGTGACTGTTTTTTTTTAAATGTACTTAAAACAATAACCGACATGGCAAGAAATTACTGGGATAAGGATAAAGTCGGGACCCTATTCCTAAGCCTCCGCTATCCGTTCGTCTGTCTTTCTATCATCAGGCTGGATCTCATGAACGGTGACAGCTAGACAGTTGAAATGTTCACAGATGATTTGTTTCTGTTGCCACTTTAATTAAGAAAATATAGAAAACAAAAAAAATATAAAATTTATTCAGTTATACGGAACCCTCGGTGCCTGAGTCCGACTCGCACTTGGCCAGTTTTATTCTATATGTATGAGTGTATCCAGTTTGATTGTAGATGGATTTCCAAATTCACGCTGTATAACGAGCTCTTCATTCAATTATAAGTAACGAGTTTGCGCGCCTTGAATCTCTCTACAACCCCATCAAGAACATTCGGCGAAGCCTACCATTCTAAAGCCCTCGAATAAAACGAGGCCATTGTCAGAAGTATTTACTAACCGTAATATGACTCAAAATAAACTCAATCCCAATTGAATTTTATACTGGTGATTAGCTTTCAAAGCGATTTTCCCTTAGCTAGATAATTTCAAGTCGAGTCTCCATTATCGTAGACCTTTGTAATCAAATTAATTTTATTGGTACCGAGCGCTTAATACAAGTAGAATGATAATAATTAATTCTACCCAATTAAAATTGCCTGTGTTCGTTTCATAAATGAGGATTTTTATTAATGTTCCATTTACTTTATCTACCGGCCGTAGAATACAATCCGAGGATTAAGGCTACTTGAGATCTTGATATATTCTTTGCTTGTTACTGATAGTTATTTTTCCTTGTTTTCATAATTTTCTCATAACCGATAGATGGAATTCGTATTTGTCGGGGACAGGTGTGGATGGCCGGTGCGGTTTGTGGCACATTAGATGAGCTGTTCTTTATAGTTGTGGACGAGGAGGTAGTTGTGAGCAAGATGAAACACTACGGATGCAATTAGCTTGATTTATTCCTTATACAATGAAGCACAAAATAACAGTTCCTGGCACAGAGGTCTGTAAGCTAGGTTATCAAAGTCTCACAATAGTCTTTATTAAATTAACACTGTATTGTTGAGTTATAACGTTTCACTGATTCTAACTTGGTATAGCACAACGAAACGGGACAGTTCCAAGGCAGTAGTGCACTCGATGGCGACCCAGAGTGAAGTGTCGGTGGTCGTTCGCTGAGTGAACCGCCAAGACTCTGTCTAGCGCGCCAAAACAGGTTCAAGGGGGCGCTACTGTCGCCTTCCAATGGCGCGCTTTTTCGTTGAGCTCCCATACTAATGACCGTTTCCGACATATTAATTATCTGTTTTGTATTCCATTCCACATAACTCCGGCGGACTGAATCGTAATTATGATAAACATTTGTTATTGCAAAGATTTCTGTTGATACTACAAGTTTCGCCTTAGAATGTCAAATCAAAGCAAAACTTTTCGCAGTTTGAACAACGTAATGAGCTCTCTGTGGAAAGAAAATGAATGCGGTAGAATACTCTATTCATTTTATTTTTATGGAAATGGCAAACGAGCGAGGGACTCGACCTAATGACAATATAATTTCACTTAATACAGTTTTAAATCCACTAGACCTTTTGCGACAAAATGGGGGGTAATTGCCAGCGCCGTGCGGACATTAAAGTGAATATGGGCGAAAATAATAACTAATGGAGGTTTCCAACAACTTGCATAAGTTATTAGGCTCTTAGCGGCAAAAATGGTGGGGACGGCTAGGATAGCAAAAAGGTCTGGAGTTGTTAACAAATTTTCCATTACTAAAAGCGTCAGGAAGTTTTCTGTGTTATCTGTTAACAATTTCTACTTGGTTAGAGATCAAATAAATAGGTAATACGGGTAGGTGTAGGTATATCTTATCGAGGCCTGGCTGTGGAACTGTCACCTCCGTGACCTTTCTCACGAAACTGTGACAGGTAAATCGATACGCACCGATGTCGATATTAAAAGGCAACTCTAATAAATTCTGACATTTTACGCCAATGTTCATAAATGTGAATTGGGGAAGAATATCTTGTAGCTTCGTGTTGTTGGATGTCTGAATAATTTACCAAATTATACTGAAAGGTAGCTAAAGGTGTTCCATGAATATCTGTACATTTTGCTATGAAATTGATGACTGAAATGAGTCGTGACATCAAACACGTAGATATGTTGCCAACCAACCAACCAACCAACTAGAAATAAAAGCGGGTTCAAGAAAGGGTTGGAAACCACTGGACTAAAACGTTTGCAATAATTGACTAGTTTGTAAGAGCAAGTGGAAGGGGTGCTTTATTTATCGCGCAATAAACGCGTTCACCACAGCACAAGATCTTTCGATAAACTTTTGCCACCATATCAAACAGTTAATATTTACAAACATTCATGCTAACCTAACCGCAAATATCGAATACCGTCTTTCTACACGGCACCAAGCGGACGCGATCTCGATTATCCATTTCCCTGCGATAAGTGAGAAGTTTTCCGCTCCTAGATTAAATATTGCACCCCGTTTGCCCCCCGCGGCGACTGAGTAATGTACCAGAATGCATGTTTGGCAAAAATACATTTAGTTCCCTTCGAAGTTGCGAAATGTCGCCGAGAGTCGATAAATCAGGGGTTTTGGTAGTTTTCGAGTTGAAATTCATTTACCAGTTCGCTCTGTGTTATCGCTTTCGTTTTTCTTTCGGTTTGCAGATTCGACTGTGGAGTATCGTTTCGCAGAGGGTTAATAATGTCATTTTTGTACCTGTATCAGTCCTATACGTATGTTAGTGGAGCAACCTTTTTAATGAAACTTGTAAGACGAGACAATATCTTCATGGTTTATTGAAAAATGTGACAATATGATTATACTGGGGCCCAATTCGAGAATGCCGTTTGAGATATCGCCAAACGTCAAATCTCCTTAGATAACAGTTCTATCGCCGCGCCGTTGAACTGTCATTGACGCCGATGAGCTTCAAGTGACATATCTCATCTCAGTTTTGGAAATACGAAGGCGATAATGATTGTCAAAAATACTATCCCTACAACTGATCGTGATTGACATTTAATTTTATGTTATAACAGTCAGTTTGATGTATCACTGCTATGCAAATAGTTGAGATATTTTGCTTAATTTATAATTATTGGGAAAAAGAGTCAGTAATGTGCTTAGGGTATAGTGAAAAAATACAAGAAAACTTTCACTGAGTGGTGCGAAGTACTATATATTGCGTACTATATATCAGCGAACAATGGTTGTCACTGTTTGCGATTTTGGAAGCAGAAATAATCTATTTATAACTGAAGAATAACTGCTGCTGAATCCAAATGAATTGATTACCAAATTGTTTCATTTCCTAAACAATTTAATTTCACCAACTAAGTTTGTTTTGAAACCGTGAACCCTTCAGAGCTTTTAAAACATACTTAACCTTTACTATTTATCTATAAAACGTCTTGGAGAAAAATGTTAGTTCAGAAATTATAAGTTTGGGAACAATAGTTATGCGAAAACGTACGGTCGAATTGAGAACCTCGTCATTTTCTGAACTATGTTGAAAGGGAGTTTCACCGTCTCCATATAAGTTATCATCGAAACGGCAATATATTGCTTTCCAGGTTTATTGACCGACCGAGCGAAGTGTCTTGTTTCAGCTTGGCCAAAAATTCTTTCGTATATCAGGATGTCCGGTCGGATATACAGTCAGTTATTCAAACATTTTCAAAATTGCGAAGAAAAATACGACAAAATCATCAATTTTGAAACAGAATCGTGAGGTCAACAGTTTACATTGCCACTTGTTAGATAAATATTTAAATAGGTGGTTTACCCTAAAACGAAGTTTTTCCCGCTAAGTTCCAGTGGTATAAACAACTGTAAAAAGTAGACGTATGGACGCCACTGTTGTTTTAAGTCAACAATGAGAGCCGACGAAGTGGACCTATTCGATTGTACTCATTTGAAGTGCTTCATAATGCAGGGATGTAATGACAGACACGTAAACGTAAGATTAGCCGCGAAACCTTCACATAATGTACAAAATGCATGCAGCTCAAACAGTTCCTACTGCGTGCTATCATCTTATCCTTTGCAATTGCCTATAGCTGTTGCTACCACTTATAAAAAAAGGCCGAAAATTTTAATTTTCAACTTACTTTATCTACAAAAAATATTTAGTAGGCGGTAATTAACCACTTAGTAGGCGAGCTTTCCAATTACAAATTTAAAGTTTCATACATTTTGGCTCTGGTCCCTAAGGACATTTTAGAGCAGCAACACTACATACAGATTTTTATTGACGCACTGAAAAACCAAATATTTGTTAACAGTATCAGTAGCCCAAATGTTAGCAGCTAGTTACATAAATCGGAGGACTGACAAACTGAGGGCTACTTAGTGACCTAAATAAGTTGTGTAAGATTAGCATAATTTTGATTACTAATAAACACAATTTGGCTATTTCTCAACTACTTGAGTACAGAACACTGCACAAAAGATGTCGCTTATTCTTATCGGACGATACCACACCGTGGGTGAAGTGATATGTATTCAACGTAATATTAAATATCAGCATAATTTTGGTTACTTATAAGCACAATTTGGCTATTTCGCGAGTAGTTGAGTACAGAACACTGCACAAAATATGTCGCTTATTCTTATCGGACGATACCACACCGTGGGTGAAGTGATATGTATTCGACGTAATAAATATCAGCATAATTTTGGTTACTTATAAGCACAATTTGGCTATTTCGCGAGTAGTTGAGTACAGGACACTGCACAAAAGATGTCGCTTATTCTTATCGAACGATACCGCGCCGTGGGTGAAGTGATATTGTATTCGACGTAATATATCACCGACACCCCGTTGAGACCGATTTTCACCACAGGAGCGTATCCAGAATAATTCCACTCCATTACTCCTAGCTATGTGTCGACATTCTGCCGATTTTGTAGCACGAATATTCAATTATGTGATGTCGTATGTATATCGATTTACAGCGATTGCATTTCCGAATTCACCCCCCTCAGGGTTCGTATCCAGTTTTCCGTATATTTACGTTATTGTAAATTACAATTTAATTTATTGAAATTAATTTTCACGCGCTTTATCGTTTAACAACTGACGTTTTACAGTATGTTTAATTATATATTGGATATAAATAGGAATCTATCTACGAGATGAACAAAAGTAACCGCGAAGGTAACGTAATTATTATTTCAACAGAAATGCGACAAGACAGTAAGATCAGTTCTGAGAATTTCCCACTGGTGTCACTATACGTACAGTTGTACAACTAATCTTTATTGAACACCAATAAGTTTTTAAACGATAGAAACCTTAATATAACAATGGTAAACAATAGGCGGTCTTATTGCTTAAGAGCGATTTCTTTCATGTAAAGTGATTTTATGGTGAGATAAAAAATCAGTGACATAAATAGCGTAGGCACAAACTACAAGAAAAAAAATCATACACATACGTAACTAAATTTATAAAACTACTGTACCCAAAGTCGTTGATTGTTTATAATATCCGAACAAGTATACTAATTGTTTTCAGTTCATTTCAATTGCAGCTTACATAATGCATTTGATTTGCTCCAGTCGTCTACTTCCCAAATAAAGTCAACGCGAACTATACAATCAAGAACAACTATTTAGTAATAGTTAATTCGTTCAACATTCCATTTAAAACTACTGAAATCTACGCAATCATCAATTACTAAAAAGGAACAACGATTTTCCGCTCCACTCGGCATTTAGTTTGTTTAACTAAGTCGTAGCGAACTAACCGAGTTCCATTCCCCATGTGTTCTGGCTCGGTAGCTATGCGGACCAACGTACGGGGGCTCCAGAAAATATTACGGCTGCTTGGCTACAGATACGGACACTGTTGGCACCAAGCCATGCCCCGATATATGCAAGCCTACCACGAATTCTTTCCAAAATAAATTAATCCCCAATAACCCCACTTACCACCAAATATATTACGGATTCTGGAATTCAAAATCGATTCCCCTGAAGTTATTTTAAGAAAACAATCTCGAAAGAGTTAAAAACCAAATTATAAATTCCGTTCCCGGAAGATGAGATGAATAAATTGAAATAAAAGTTTTTTGTTTCTCCGATTCGCTTTCGTAACTTTCTGGCAGAGTGCTATGGCCTTAATCTGAATTGTTGGGCGTGCACGAATAGTTTTACGAGGAAATCTTTACTGCATCGGCTTAATTCTGCGAACTATGCACTGGGATAAATGAATTTATTACGCGATGTAGATGCTCGTAAACGGGGCTGATGCTAACTGAGCGCGTGTCGACATAAGTTAGAGAACAGTGCGTGTTGCCACACATCTTCGTTCACAATGGGACTCATAAGGCAGTTGAGAGTCACAAAGTGCAATGGAAAGGGGATATGCGCAGAAGGACCAAACAATTATTGACATAGTTCACAGGATGGACAGGCCTTGTAGCTCAAAAAACGGATGGCCGTTGGGGCAGCAAAGTCCTGGAATGGCGACTATGTATTGGAAGGCGAAGCGTGGGACAGCTCCCGACTGCGTATAGACGGATGATCTCGCGATCGCTAGGAGTCGCTTTGTGAAAAACTCTCTAGAAATTTCCGGAAATATTGTATTTTTTTTTAGAAACTTGGGCATCCGTACGTGGTATAATCCGCTCTAGATTTTCCAGTGCTTTACCGTTGTTTTTATCACGATAATTGATAACGCACTCATCACTGTCGTGCAAATTTTGATGTCAGAAATGTCTAACATCATAATTGTCGCTAGTCTTAAGCTTTTTCTAACACGAAACCCTCAGCTGTCACGTCCCGAATAATAACAATTTCCTCAATTTAAACGATAATTATAATGAGCGATATACCCCGCGTCTGACGGTACCAATATTCTTTAAAATTTTAATTGCTTTTAAAAGCATTAATATCCCGCTTCCCGCCCCAAGCTGCCCACGAGTCTATAGAAGAGCAACATTGAAAGTGAATTAATCGGGATGATCGCAGAAGCATCACAAATTGCATCCCACCTCGGAAATGGCTTTCTGACATGCAT
Source organism: Apotomis betuletana (assembly GCA_932273695.1). Classification (NCBI taxonomy): domain Eukaryota; kingdom Metazoa; phylum Arthropoda; class Insecta; order Lepidoptera; family Tortricidae; genus Apotomis; species Apotomis betuletana. The sequence continues at coordinate 10,968,892 of OW026315.1, forward strand.
TCCGGAACAGCGTGACGAGCTATTTCGGACAAACGATGATTAGCTATTTCGTGGCATCGATTTAAATTTTCTAACAATTCTAACCACTAGGAAAATTCACCATAAAGGGTTTGGTTTAGTGCAAGCTAGTCATATTTGTTTTTAGAGGTTTTACTTGTGTGTTTAAATAGCAGGTAACACATTTAAAAAAAAAATTATATGTCTATATTTTAACAGAGAAGCATATTATATAGATATAGCCTGGTACTTAGGTCTGTAAATTCTAAGTAAAATGTTCGGTTCGCGCAAATAGCTATTTCATAGAACTAACGAAACCAATAATGATAATAATGGCGTTGAAAGAACATGATCATCAAGGCACATGAAAATTTAGGCTTACTATACGACTTTCAAAACAAATACACAATTCCAGCAAGTTGAGGCATAAGCATAAAAGTATTTGACAGCTTAAATAGGAGCCAGGACAAACTTCATAAGCCAACTTTTTCTACTAATTACTGGCGGAGTGTAAACTAGATTAGTTACAACATATGATGACCGTAGAAGTGCAAAAACATTGAAGGAATTGACAAAATTTTGTGAACTTTGGTATAGTATTTTGATTTTACTTGTGTCCGATCTACCGCTAAACACTAATAACTATACCTATTTTAAAAAATAATTTATTATTCGTATTGAACTTTGCTTATTATTCGTATTGAGCTTTGGCTGTAACTAATAATCTTATTAAAACTTTCGTGAGACATATTTTAATTATTCTATTTACACTCGCGTAAAATTGTCAGGAACGGCCCGACATGTTTCGAACTCCTATGGAGCTCTTCATCAGGGACTGCTACCCGTACACCGGCGCGACCACTGGCTGGCTTATGGCTGTAACTGTTAAAAATAAAGTTAGTTCTTTGTAAATTGCTAAACGGTAACGACTTTTTACAATACGGTATATTTGGTGTTTAGCGGTTAGGGAGAACAAGGCTTTTATTTCTTTTCAGTGGATCGGACACAAAACCAACATACTATAACAAAATAACTGGTTAATACTAATTTATCTAACGTGACTTAAGCATTTTAATCAAAATACCAAGGGCAGCGAAACTAATACCACCTGAGAGCCTACTTATTCCTTATCTTCAGCACCTCACACTGGCTTCAACGGTTCCTCCCAAAAAAGCCATACTAATGCGATGCAAGTCTTTGTTTAACATATTCATCGTGCCCGGGCGTCGCCTAGCGTGGTGGACTGCCAGGGACGCTTATCTGACCTGCCAGTGTGTTTTAAGCGTGTTAAGTCATATAAGCTTATCTAATTAGGAGCATTGTTTATGTATAGTAAAGAGCAAATATAACTTAAATTAAAAATTTAAAACACAAATAACTGGTCATCATGAGATGCCATTCTATTTAATATAGAAAATGTTACTAAAACTGAACAGATAATACACAATTAGCAATTCGTCGCTTCAAAATTGTCTGAGATTTTGACACTTGTTCCAATTAAAGCTGAATATCTTGGAAACTACTGGTCATATTTCCACCAAACATAGCTAAGAACCATCTCCACGCAGAAGTCTTTCGATAAAGAAGAAATTGCACTCAAATTGGTCTATCCGTTTGGGAGCCATGATGCCACAGACATTCACTCATATACACAAATACACAATAGAAGCAAAGTCAGCAACATCCAATATGGTCGAAAATTTGCTTTGGTTGTTCCAATTAAAGCTGAATATCGAGTGGAAACTGCTGGTCCTATTTCAACTAAACATAGCTAGGAACCATCTCGTATACCTACGATTTTTTAGTAACGCCTTTTAAGGGTGAAGCCAGATGAGCGTAATTTGAGTCGCATAATTTCGGTCGCGCCTTACATCATGTCACGTGTTCACGTCACACTAAGTATGGCGCGACCGAAATTACGCGACTTAAATTACGCTCGTCTGGCTTCACCCTAAAGTCTAACCTTTCACTACATGACACCAAAGGTTTAATCTTTTAAACCATGTACGTACTTGTAGTTTCTACTATACCGGTACCAGCACGAGTTTATCTTTGTATTGTATTAACGAGACCATTGTGTGCCACAGCATTGACTTTATCGAATGGCCGTATCTCAGTAGTGCTAGCCCGACAGATGACAGATATCCAGCATTGTCCAGGATTATTCCGCTAACATCTGCCCGACTTCCCAGGAACTACAATTTGAATATTCATAAATTCTCACGATTTCTCAAAGTCGAGTATATCTTTCCACGCGTTAAGAATTTAAAAATAACGTTGAGTTTATTGATTCTGTGCTATTATTATTTAGAGAGTGGGGGTAGCCAATTTATTATCCCCTTTGGCGAACGATACGGTACATTGCTTTGGGAAGTCATATACCGTGTCTTGGCAAGGGCTACACGTGTATCTATAGACGTATGGATCGAGGATGTACGAGTATGCTGGGGTGTATAAGACCTGAATATTTCATGTCCCGCCTTGAGACGTCGATACAATATGCGCAACGAATGATACGTTATCGGGTATGGAACGGTACGGACACAGACTAGGAAAACATATGTTATTTTATACAAATCATGTCGGGGATCGCTTGAATGCTTATTGTCTCTTTGATATTGGCATTTTAAAATGATATCGGTAGTGTGCGCTTGGGTTCGAAGTTTATTAGGATTGAATTTTCAATATGTAAATTTTTTTTTTATATGAAAACACGTTCAGCTCTCAGAAGAAGCTCTGCATAATATGAAGGCGCTAAAAAATAACCCAAAATATTAAGCGGCTTCTGTATAAAAAAGTGATTCACATTTCGTCTGAAACTTTGGTTTAATAGAATGACAATTGTCAATTAGCTTAATTTTAATGTAATATGATTTGGTTTTAGTGCAATATCTACGAATATTTATAAATTTGGCGAATTAATCCGACCAACACGTTGGCTTAATGCGGGACACTAACCGCTCTACGGATTGAACTGAATCGATAATCGCAATTAATAACATTTCCGTTGCTTAACAGTGATCCTATTACCATTCATTCCGTTTAAACTTTCCGCCCCCCGTATTTCGACATAATTCACCACATTATGGACAACGGTAATGCACAGGTGAATAATGACTTACTTTCCGTACATCACTACTTACTTACTCATAACCAAAACCACCATAGAATATGCAAGTTAAAGTTCACTTTTCGAAACTGAAAAGAGATATGAGGTTTAAAAAGCAAGCGTAGATACTGCAGCCGCAAAACTAAAATCGAAACTATCGTCCGTCTCAATTCGTCCCAACTAGCGTAGCACTAGAGTGAGTGAGAGAGTAGATAGGAACCAGGTTACGCTAATGTTAGTTTGGCATGTCGTTAATCATTGATACAGTGCGTGTTTTGCAATTTGTCGACATCAGAGGTTCTGATTTATAGCTGCATTATTGTTGACTATTAATTTTGCCGTCCCGAGAGCCGGTGCAGCTATCCGGTCAAGTTAGAAACGAGTACAAATTGTCTCGCACACAAGTTTTGGTTTAAACGTGTATTCACATGGAAAGTTTGTCATTACCTCGTAAATTCTGGTGTTAAATGGGTTTCACAAGTGCTTCACTTTCCTAGGCACATTTTTGTGCAGATTCTTCTGGTATATCGAGCTATTTTGGTTAAGGAGTCTGGACTTTCAAGAATATATTGAAATCGCAATAATATCTACAGCCATTTTGACAAAATTGTCTTCATGAAACCGTAAAAAGCGCTCGAATAATGAGCGCAATACGTGTAGTACTACGTCGCATAAGTTTTATAAAAGAATAGTCACTTTGAGCGTGAAACAGAGGACTAGGTATCTCATCCGGTTTTTCGACAACCGAAAGAGAAAACCTTCTTGTGGTATTTTATTCTGCGATTACACGGCTTGAACAACTCTTAATGTTTAATAAGTCACATGCTAATTAGGACGTAATCTAGTTTACACTCCGCCAGTGATTAGTGGAAAAAGTTGGTTGTGAAGTTTGTCGCGGCTCTTGAGGCGGTGCAAGCGGGCGTCGTATGCCTAAACTTGCTGGAATTAAGATTTATACTAATGTTTGTTTTGAAATACTAAGCGACTCTTGTGGTTTTTCTTTTTAGCGTAGGTTTACTTCAGTTTTGTAAATAGTGCTTATCTTTATCAAGCGGTACGCGCTGCAAACAGCTTTTAAAACCTACCAGGTCCAAAACCTTGGTGTTTGCTCTGCCTTCCACATCTGTTTGGGTAAATCGACGCGCGTTCGTTGCATTCGAGTCGTCCGGTCGCGTCTTCACGTCCTATGATTAGTTGCGTCGCATTTTACTCAAATAACTAATAAAATACAACCCCCAAACTAATACTAAAAACTGAAGATTTGTGGTCTGGTCTTACATGCGTCAGTTGTGGTATTGTTACGCTGTACGACGTGTTTTACCAATTAAGTACAGTTCTCAAACGGCATACAGTTTTTGGGACCCGCATTGAATCAATAAAATAGTGGAATAGTTTATAGTTTAGAGGCTCCCAGTCCCTGCCCTGACTTACTCCTAAATCCGTCCGATAACAGTCTGAAACATCTATACTATTATAAAATTCTAGATTTGTAATGATAATTAGTTTTCTATGGACACGGGTCATGATTGCTGGAAAAATCTTAACAGCGCAATGCAGGATCGTCTTTGATCACTATCTATTGGTCATAATTTCCTTGTCCTCACATCACGCCGAAACAGCTGGATATTTTTTTTGGCAGGGCAATTTGTTTGGGAGGCTCAAATAATTACTATACGCGAAATAATCCGTTTAAATTGATTTATTATTATTTTTTGGCAATTTTAGGGTTTGCTGGACATCTAAAGAAGGTTATAGGATAGGTACTTTTTACTCTTGTAAAGAATAATAAATACCTTTTTATAAGCGACATATGGCTTTTGTATCTCTGCAAAGAATTTTAGAAGATGTTGCTATAATTATACTTATTATACCTGTGTTGTTAATTTAGTACGGGGTGATACGCAGATATTTTCTACAATAAGGACAATTTTTTTTCCCTATCAATTTATTTAACTGAATGTAGGCTCATAATTCAAATCGATTAATGGCCGAATGTAGGTCGTATATAGCTATTGGATCGTGCATCGGATATGTCGTTCCTTAGCCGCCGGAAACGGAAATTGCACCACTTATCTAACTAGGCAGTAATATGCAATCGTTCAACCCTGATTGCAGGCTCACTTTGGCTGATAATGTGCTTGAGGCTCACGGCAATCATATCGGGTCGAGCTAAACAGTGTAAAGTGAGTTGACTGGATGTATCTCTCTTTGGTCGTTACTTCTTCATCGTTCTGCCCCAACGGCCATCGTTTCTACGAGCAATGTGCCCCGTCCACTGCCACTTAAAAGTTTATACCAATATTTCGAGACTCATAACTTACTTGCACCAGAACAAAAAGGTTTTACGAAAAAAAGGTCAATTAACATGGCAATTTTTGAACTTTTACAAAAAATTATGAAAGAGATCGATGGAAAAAGACCAGTTTGTGCTTTATATATGGACATGTCCAAAGCTTTCGATTTTGTTGACCACAATATATTGTTAAATAAACTTTATGACTATGGCGTACGAGGCAATGTCCACGATCTTATGAAATCGTATTTAACCGGTCGAAAGCAAATGGTATCAATGAATAAAATATGCACAAAATCAAGAACGGAAATATCGGTAACATCTAATTATAAAGAAGTTAAATACGGAGTACCGCAAGGCAGTGTTCTAGGTCCGTTGCTTTTCATAATATATATTAACGATCTACCACAAACCACCGAACACTCAATGATTCTTTTTGCTGATGACAGCACAATAATATTTACAGGAAGTGACCCACTTTCATTACAGATCAGCATTAACAACACACTTGAGACAGTAGTTGATTGGTTGAATAAGAACAATCTACATATAAATTTTAATAAAACAAAAGTCATGAGTTTTAAGCAGAGAGTTGACAAAACACCAAACCTCGCTGTGTCATATAGGGAACATGTAATCGAGAACACAGATCTGACGAAATTTCTAGGATTAAGTTTAGATTATAAGTTGAAGTGGAAAGAACATATTGACATTGTATGTAATAAACTTAACAAATTTTCATATGCACTATATAATCTAAATAAAATAGTTAATCAATCAGCAGTACTAACCGCTTACCATTCGTATGTCACATCAACTTTAAGATATGGTGTCATGTTCTGGGGGAATTCCACTGACCGAGAATTAGCTTTCAAGGCTCAGAAAAAATGTTTGCGATCAGTATGTAGGATACCGCAAACCGAATCATGTAAACCACATTTCATTAGGCTAAACATACTTACATTACCGTGCCTATATATTTATGAAACCGCATTGTATGTGAAAAACAACATAAATACCAACCAATTCCTTAACGTTAGCAGTGCTCGCCGATGTAATAAGATTCAAATTCAGCCTACTAAAACCGCTCTTCTCTCCAAAAGTGTCTTTGGAATGGCACCTAGAATCTACAATAAATTGCCAAAATATGTGTCTAGCTTAGAAGATACTGTAGACTTTAAAAAAAGCTTATTTGCGCTTTTAGTAAATAGAGCATATTATTCAGTAGGAGAATACTTATCCGATTTTGATTTGTAATTTTATTTATATAGATAACGACTTTAAGTAATATACTGCATGCTCCATCTTGACTTGAAATATTTGTATGCCTAACGGCTAGACATGGTGATACTGTTTTTATTAAATGTAAGACCTGATTATGTACCTATGTTTACAAATAAATGTCTGATTCTGATTCTGATTCTGATTCTTAAGTTTGACGGTTGTCTGAGCCTTGGTATCGGTACCTGGTTACTTCATGAATCAAGGAAATATATATAAAACACATAGAAAACATCCATGACCCGCAGGAACAAATAATCGAGTTCATCACAAAAATATTTACCCAATGTTGGAATTCAAACCCAGGACCATAAGCTCAGTACGCAGTTCCACTACTACTGCGCCAACCGTGTCAACCCAACAAAAAAATATCAATCAAAGTATTGATCAAGTTGTGTTCAATATAAGTAAAATGACATAGACATACATTAGTAAACGCCCCAAGCTTTGCATAGCTATACTATAACATGAAAATAGTTCTACACAAACAATACGATCACAAATCTCCCCTTCAATAGCTTACAAATTATTCATCAACCAAATAGTATAGCGGCAAAAACTCCGTAGACAGAGTGTCTTCCGACCAGACGTCGTGGGTCCTTCATTAGGGGCTCGTAGGGGCAAACAGGGCCAAGAAGGGCCTCGGGAGTAGGGTTGCCAACCTTCGCGGGTTTGCGGGATATTTCTTTTTATGTTAGATAGGTAAGTATTTGGCTTCCATCTCACCTGATGATAAGTGACGACGAAAGATGCTTACCTAAGATAATGGTTATTCACTCTCACCTTAACGAAAGTAAAGTTATATTTGAGGAGTCTTTTCAAAAAGGCCTATTTTTGTGTAAGTTTCATAGAGAAATAAGCCCTTTTGTAAAGACACTTCTCATACTAGAGAAATAAGCCCTTTTGTAAAGACACTTCTCATACTAGAGAAATAAGCCCTTTTGTAAAGACACTTCTCATACTAGAGAAATAAGCCCTTTTGTAAAGAAAGACACTCCTCTTACTTATGTTCGTTAAAAAGGTATGCTGGAAGTGTGGTACGATTCTCTATAGCCATCCTTCTAAGGAATGTAGCGGCAAATTGCTTTGTGAAGTCGGCGGTATATCAACAACATAAGGGTGGAACTGAAGTCTACGCCTAGTGGTAGTAGTGACGAAATGGACTTCTCTAACCAGTTCATGTAATTCCGCCGCACACTGTAAAATATGACATCTTGCAATAAAAAATGATTCAATAATGCAGCCGGCCAAGCCCGCCTTAACTTGACATTGTTTGCTAAAAGGTTGCCCGCTGCTTTAAACTCCTAGAATTACCTACTGTCATCCTCTTCTCGTTATTTTTATTAATAACCGTACAAATATCTTGTGCCGTTGTCTGTGGCACAGACTCTGTGCTATCCTCAACATAAATGTTATTTGTTTTAGGTCTCCTACATGACATTAGTCCATCACAAAAATCTAAATTTTCTACCGTTCATTCTCCTCGTGTGATATGTCTAAACGTCATTGGCGCAATACCTCTTGCAAAGATCAGCAAGAATTGAAAAAAAAAAAACCTAGAAGCAGGACGTTCATCTATTCGCGGAACGGTTGGCAACCCTATTCGGGAGGGCCTCAGGACGCAGTAACTCACGGAGGAGTGCCGCTGACACGCCCTCGCTCGTCGTAGGGAAAGTCAAATGTTGGATAGTGGCAGTGTGATGTTCATTTCTATGTTTCTGTTGCAAATATCCTTAATATGTATGTATGTATCATTATTTGATTCTGCCTCCAGCTGAGTGACCTTTGTTACTTCAATCGTTTGTTACACATATGTATTGAAATAGTATTTTAATTTAATACAACATTAAATTGTCTCTGTTGGCATTATGGTTCACTGGTAAGAGAATGTCTTATGCAATTAAGACCGCCATTTGTACTTTTTTGTAATGTGTTATATAGTTTAAATGAATAAATAATAAAAATACTGCAATTTAAACTTTCACAAACTCCAAAACATTTTTACGAAGATAGAATATCACTATGTTTTTGAAATATAACGTTTTTGCCTGGCGTTAATCAATGAGAATGTTCCATTAAGACGCAACACATGAAATCTAGAGTGATAAACTAAATGAACATTTGCGTGCTTTAATTCAACGATATTTAAAGGGCTAATTACACCACACGTCATTAAAGGGTCGTTGCCCAATTTTTCGACTCTTTAATTCTTTCTGAAACCCTCTTTTGATTAATGTCTGTATGACGTCGGTCGAAAAACGATGGCCGTCAGCAAAAACAAGAGGCCACTCAAACGCTGTTATGCGCAGCTTGATCAGATCATTTACAGGCATCGCTCTATAAGCCGGCCGCTTGCAGACCGTTGCTGGCCGTACCGTGTTGACCTATTTTGTGTGCTAGGTATCACATTTGTTCCGGTAAAATCTCCAAATAATGGAACCAATACCCAACTAGATAATAAGCGTCCGCACGTAATGTACGTATAACTCTATGTATATGTACATTTGGTAGTGGTTTTTGATTCCGACGAGTAATCATCGAAGGAAACGTAACATAACATGTGATATGCACTAATAGAAATTCGTCAATGAACTTTGATTGAACTATAATTATGTGTTTTTTATTATTACAGAGGATAAACAGTTAAATATAGCTTTACTTTCTTAAAATTTAAATTTTCATGTTATTTTCATGTCACGATTAGTACAGATACTATGTGTTCCATATACTCTAATAGTTTACGATATGTTAAATTTCTATACGTTTACAATTAAGAGGTATGCTAAAAGATAACAAGCGATATAAGCAATCGTTATAAGACTATGACGATAACTTAATCCCCTCTTGATTTATGTTTTATGACTGCTCTCAATATGAGAGTAAAACTAGTCTGGCTGTCATATTTATATATTTGTAGTAGCCATAAACAAACCCCACATACATATTCCGAGTGTGCCACCAACGATTACCATATCCCTCAAATATATCAAAACGTTCCGAATATTTTATGCTCGTCGGTATCTAACAGGCGTTTTGTGGTAATGTCTTCGTTTGATGTATAGCAGTCAGGAGCACTCGTGGTCTAAATATCTTGCCATTATGGAGACTGTGGCTACATTAAGAAGTAACGTGGCAGAGGGGCTCTTAGCGTTTTTTCGGTCGGTAATCGCGACCGAGATTGCTCGCCGCGAAATGTATTGCCGCATCGAGAAGGGAATTTGTTAAAATTATAGGCAAGCATTTATTTCGCAAGTGGGAATATCAAAGTGGGCGGCGACGGCACTCTTACCGAGCCGACGAATTACAGGGCAAATGGCTCCTCGTTTGTGTCTAATTTTTACATTTGCTTGTGTAATCTTTTTTGGTGGAGATTTCGCCCGAAATTGGCGGCGCTATTTTGTGATGTGGCGAATAAATGGGCGGGTTACGCTGTTAATTATAACGCGCCCGAGTTTTCCTCCTAAAAATACCCTTTTCATAGAGGCTTATGTCATTCATCAGCATAAATGAAACCGTATGCTCTCGGAGCACAATTTGAAGATATTGGCGTGAGCAATAAAACGGTAGCAAAAAGGTGAACCCGGCGAAGGTAAGAAGTGCAAAGAAATTCCGTATGAATTACAAATGAATTTTCCTGAGTCTTTCAAAATACTCGGACTGAAAAATCTCGCGGCGGGCAGCTCCTTTAAATAATGTAAGAAAGCGGAGGTGCGCGAATTGCAGGCCCAGGCCGGAACAAAACGCAGAGCCGCTTGAATTTGCAATTTTGAGGCGTTTCGCTCTCACAATTTGCTTACTTATACCGCGTTCCCTGTAATTCGCTCTGCAGTACTAAAGTTAAATAATCGCCGCCGTCGCCTCGCTACAGTCGCGTTACAAGATCTTCTTATTTCCTGGCATCATTTCAAATTAAAAACGATAAGAGTAAGCCTAGGCATCCTCGCAGAACGCTCGCTGGCACGGCCCGCCCGTATATATACTTAACCGACACTTTAATCCTTTGTTTGCGAACTTGTCTCAACTGGTTAAACATTTTGCTTCACTAAACGAGCTGGAGCCTATCACTGTCGTTTTAAAATTCAATTAACTTCTTAATTATCGTAATTGCTTTCGATTATTGACGGTCATCGTTATGGGAGTAGAATCTAATTAAACACGAAATATTATCCCGTGCAATATGTGAACTAAACGGCGAGTCTCGACGGAGCCGGGCGCGCCTGCCTTTCATTTTCTCTTCAATAATGAACGAGTTCGCTGACCTAACTTAGCAGCCTGTACAAAATTTAATTTTAATGCGGGACCGGCCACTATGACTCCGCCTAACAAAACAGAGCCTGCCCGCCGCAGATTAGAACTCGCTTACACAGTGTTTGTTCACGGCACACGTTTTTGATGTTCCGAAGCCATTATACGTGTGTAAGGTTAATCGATTGCTAAATATACGTCTATAAATGGCTACTTAATGCGAGCCTCGAATTCGGGACGTCGTAACGCTATTATTAGATTGAAAGAACCGCTAAAAGCATCCGAGAGACGCTGTTACTAACAAAAACATAATGGAACATCCAAATTCTTTGGCGTCTACAATTGGGATAAAATTCGCTGCAATTTCAGGAATAGTCGGCAGTTATTATTCGGCGTGTAAGCGGGAATTTGTCTCTCCAGGACATAGTCGGTTTTGTCGGGAGTTTCTCGTAAATTCGCATGGTTCGCTGGCTCCTTTCAAAAGTCGGGATTGGTTTTACGCTTTCGGCGGCATTGTTCGTGGCGTTTTGACTTTGAATTTTAACTGTCCTGCTTCAAAATTTTCGCGGCGATGAATAATGTTTGCACAACGCATTTAGTGCATTTTAATTTGCATAATTACTTTCGTTAACTGCACTTGTTTCGCCGAGTCTGTACACGAGAATAAAAATGAAAGCGTTCAGTCAACATCTCGTTTAGATCACAATCTTGTTACATTGAAATTGTGTTGACTTTATACAGTATGAGCACTCAAACGGAGTATATTCAAATTGGTCGACTATACAGAGTAGGTACCTACAGCGACTGTGATGAATTCGAACACATTCATTTTTTCCACGCCAGACGCCACGTTCTTGAGAGGCGAGTAAGCCGCGTACAGATGCATCTGACGTCTCTAATCTCTCAAATCCGTTTCAAGATGCTCTAGGCCGTTCCTTTGCTCGAAATACAAGAATGCCAGGGGGAATATAACAACCATAAGTGCTATAAGATTAAAAATAGCTTGAAGGGCTTGTATGACTAAGCTTTTATTTTGTGCGTCGTCAATTGGCAGATATTGGGCTGAATGCCCGACGACATAACTAATGGCGTTTAAGCTAAAAATAGATTTTTGCTACATTGGACTTAACTACGCTATTCGACGAAACATTGCCATATTTTCAATTTAGCAGCGACAAAAACGGATCAGGTCCTCAATTCGTCGGTATGTTCCTTGTTGTTGATTTGGAAGATTCTTTGTTAGTTTAAAAGGGTATACTTTCTAGTTGGTACCATTGTCAGGAGGTTAGGATCTTGATGATGGGATCCGGGAGAAATTGAGGGAACTATTCAAAAAGTATTCATTTTCGTAACTCTAACTGTTATTTTCGTTGCGTTTACTGTTACTTTGACGCTTTGACACTTTATAATAAATATCAGTGATAAATTTGACGACGACGCGGTTGACGACGCGTTTGGCTCGGTTTGTAGACACCTGCCTACTGAGTCGGCGGTCCCGGGTTCGAATCCCGGCCGGGGCAAATAATTGTGCAAAATATTTGTTCTTGGGTCATGGATGTTATCTATATATGTATTTATATATTATGTATATCGTCGTCTAGTACCCATAGTACAAGCTTTGCTTAGTTTGGGACTAGGTCGATTTGTGTATGATTGTCCCTTAATATTTATTTATTTATTTTATTTATTTATAAATGTGCGTTTACTGTTGCTTTGACGCCTACCAAAGTTTCTTGACTTCTAAAATTCATATTCAATAGTTTTCTATTACAAGGTTTAATACCGTATCATTGAGATTCTCCGCGAGTTCGGTTGCAGGCTTCGGAAGCGCGAATTTTCCTCCTACAGTTAAAAAAGTTTGCCAAACGTCGCCCGTGCGCGTGGGCGGAATACCATAAGTCCGACAATACATAAGTTTAGAAAAACAAATATTGGAACAAGTTTGTTACGGAAACAAAGTTAAATATAGAATGTATTTTTGGCGGTTCTTTTGTTTTTATTATTTGTCTACTGAATTTAGACTGCGTACCTAATATATAGGCAGTCCAATCTCTAAGATCAAATGAAGTACTTTGGCGTGCTTTGGCACAAGTTACAAACAACCGTATACCTACATATAAGTTTAAGGTCGTTTTTTACTGGTGCAGGTTTGACATAATTTGATCTTAGAATTCCGAATAGACTATACTCGCTCCATACATTAATAGGTAGGTTCAGGTACTAAACATTGAACCAATATTAAAATTAATTCTCGATTAGATGAATAGGGGAGACCGAGGGATTTTGAAATACGTTCTCGTATCGACATTTTGTTAGCGAAGCTAGGACGCACACTGAGAGACCCGCAGGCGGTGGCCGGTGACGTTGTTGCCGGCTCGCTATCGGATTTAGATACAGAGAAATAACGTTGTTTCAACTCACCTCTGTTTCAAACCCCCTTGGTTTCCCGTTCCTAACCTAAAAAAACCCATCGTTCAAAAATGCCAGTTCAAGCTAATGAAAAGCATGATGGGGCTCAAGATATACGGTATATGATACAATATTGAGTTAGGGCTTTAATTTGTAGAAAAGTCACAGCTTTAAAGAGCGAACCTCAACAAAAAATATTATTTGTTAGTGTTGTTAAAAATGAATATTTTTAAATTATTCCCTTAAGCGGCATAAAGCAACTTCCTCAAGCCGGTAATACTGCTTCGTTGACGCAATTAATTTTATATTAACGTCGAGAGCCATCTGTTACAGCCCTGATTCTCTGTCTTACGTCTGATGGAACGATATTTTTTGAATTGAAAAGCATAATTTAGATATTTTACTGCCGTAAAAGCGCAGACTGATAAATTTTAAATTTAAATAAGTACGGACAGCTTTTCTTTAAAAATGCTCGAATTTAATTCTTCTTGTAAAGTTGAAAATGGAAGAAACACATTCATATTACAGGCAATTCGAAAAATTATCCTGAGGTCTACTGCTCGTAGAGCGACTACTTAAGTTTTATTGTATTAATTTAGTGTTTTATTGGCATGTTTATTTATTTATTTACTAGGTCAGCACGTAGCATAACTGTGACACGCGACTCTTTGTCGTGCGAGAAATAATACCTGTCTCTTTCCTTTCAATGCCATACGAGGATTGAGGAAGACAGGTGACGCTGAGTCGCGCGACAGTCGAAGTCGCAGCGAGATATACTAGCCCTGCTGCTGCGGTATAACCTACGGTTATAACCTTATGTTCTTACATATTCTTATACAGGAACAGATCAAGGGACTTTTAAGCAAACAGGGAATTGTTCAGACTGAGTACTTAATTTTTCACCAATGAACTATGTAAATATTTGTTTATATTTATTATCCACTTTTTAAAAACAGCTTGTTAAAAATTTGTGTATAAATCTGCACATATCAACCCTAGCATCTTTTGAAAATCGCTTAAATTAAAGACAGGTGTCAATTTAAAATGTAAATAAAACCTTTGAACCAGTAGGGTTGTCACTGATATTAAAATATTTTATTTTGATGACTTTTTTTACTTTAAAATCCAGATTTACAATTATAATAGGTCGATTATAGATCACTCAGATGACACTATCCTGTTAGCCCAGTCTTTAGAAATGTTCCACCCCGTACAATACTTCGACTTATTGCACAGATAATCATAGGCAAACACGGCATGCAAACAGTTTGTTTAGTTGGTTTACGAAAAGGAAAAAAAGATATTTACATAAAGATACTAATCACTACAGAAAGAGGAAAAACTTAGTTTGATTATTAATTTACTTAGTTTATTTAATGATGTGTTCGACGCAATGCATTTCATATTTAATGTTAAACTCAATACCTCAGGGAAATGTGTGTATTACGCTGTCGAGCTAAAACTAAATAATTTATTGACTCGTGAGTAATTACACGTTCGAACAGTGTTGGTCACAGAATGATATTGTACTAATGGTTGTGTTGTTCTGATTTAAAATAGGTATATTGTTATTTATAAATTCGTAGATTTATCGATTAAAATATAATTTGTCGCTATTATCAAATCAATAGATTTGCTTATCTTATATTAATAAATATTTAAGTAGTTATTCTTAACATTCATTTAAGTATAACATATGTTATTAATGTTATTAAGAGCCTATATTGTCCCACTGCTGGGCAAAGGCCTCACTCTCATTCTTCCATGCGTCCCTGTCCCGAGCAATCTCCCACCAGTCTCGGTGAAAGGCGTCAAGTTCGTCTCGCCATCTCCTTCGAGGTCTACCACGACGCCGGATGCTGTTTTGTGTTTTAGTATAACATATAGTATATAAAAAAGCAAAAGTCGTAGTCGCTCTCGTTAATTTAGAAGAGATATTTTATAATCGGCCGCTATTATCAACAGATTTAAGTAGTTATTATCAACAGTAATTTATGTATAAGTATAAAAGAAAAGAAAAAAGTCGTAGTCGCTCTCGTTAATTTAGAAGAGATATTTTATAATCGGCCGCTATTATCGATAGATTTAAGTAGTTATTATCAATAGTAATTTATGTATAAGTATAAAAGAAAAGAAAAAAGTCGTAGTCGCTCTCGTTAATTTAGAAGAGATATTTTATAATCGGCCGCTATTATCAACAGATTTAAGTAGTTATTATCAACAGTAATTTATGCATAAGTATAAAAGAAATGGAAAAAGTCGTAGTCTCTCTCGTTAATTTAGAAGAGATTTTTTAGAAGTCCACTTAGTTGTGTCTTTGTGCCTACTACATCAAAAGGTCTGGACAGATTTCGAATATCTTTAGGGCTGGAGAGATGTCGGGACTTGATATACAAAAATGGTTATGGAAATGGCCACTTTATACTAATGGTAGTTAAATGGTGGCGTACTAGTGCTTACTGTGGGACTAGATCGATTTGTGTTGGGTTGCCTGTTTTTTGATTACCTTACAGCTCCATCATCTGACCGACTCTGCGTCATAATCATAATAATTTGCATCGATTTAAATATGAAATTTCTTTATATTGTTTCATTATTGATTGAAATTGGTCTATACGTATTATATGAAACTGATTTTGAGGTTTGAAATGAAATAGACAGAAAAAATAAGATATCCTTTTTTTTCGGAAAACCTTGTTATGCCTATTGGTAAACAAACAGCAACGCAACGTCCGATTTACCAGAAACCGTACCTATACGGCTCAGCAAACAGTACATGTAGCCCTTAGCCCGTTCGTGAGGCTTTCCAAAATTCAACGGTAATCTGAGGCCAAGCTACGGTCTCGTATATCGTATATCACAATACCTGTGACATGTCTAACTACGATACATCAGGATAGATGAAAAAGATTGCAAAAATCAGGTATTTAATATCGCATCTTTTTGTATGCCTTTTGGTACCTATACAAGCATCTGCAACGGAATATCCGATCTATTTTCGCCAAAAACCAGACCTATATGGATCAGCAAACAGCAGTACATGTGGCCCTTACCCCGTTCGTGCGGCTTTCCAGAATTCAACGGTAATCTGAGGCCAAGCTACGGTCTCGTATATCGTATATCACAATACCTGTGACATTCCTAACTACGATACATCAGGATAGATGAAAAAGATTGCAAAAATCAGGTATTTAATATCGCATTTCTTTTGTATGCCTTTTGGTACCTATTACAGGCATCTGCAACGGAATATCCGATCTATTTTCGCCAAAAACCGGACCTATATGGATCAGCAAACAGCAGTACATGTGGCCCTTACCCCGTTCGTGCGGGTTTCCAAAATTCAACGGTAATCTGAGGCCGAACTACGGCCTCGTATATCACAAACTTGTGACATTTCCAGCTAATGTTTCACCGAGTTGCTGCGAAATAGTGTAATTAGCTCCCGAACTGAATTTTAAGGTCATATTACTAGCGATTTAAGGGTTTCAATGGGTCAAGTAATTTCGGTGATTCGAGTATAATTGGGTAATTTATATGTCGTTTTATAGGAGTTTAGTTTTGTTGAAAGGGGTCTAATCTAAGTCTTAATGCGTGGACGAATTTTCTGACCACACCAAATTATGAATACCTATCTTTAAAGTAGCAAACTGGGTTTCCATATAGGTTTTTTTTATATTGTAGTCAATTTTGACCTACTTCTAATTGCCATATCGAAATAAAACTTTGCATCTAAGTAAAGTTTACGTCACAATACAATTATTTTGTATTTTGGAGCTGATCTGATGATGGGCGAGAAGTGGCCTTAGAAAGTCCTCCACAACAAAAGATAAAGCCCTCTTGACGAGCAATTAACGTTTTTGTACATAAGAAAGAAACTCGCAAATAAAAGGCTGTGTATTTTGTAGAATTCTATAAAGATCTTATCTACAAAGAATGCAGTTTCAAAACATTTGTATCGGGAAAGAGGTTATTGCGTGTGTCCAATATCGGTGCTTTCTTGAACAGGTATCTTGCTTTAATCTTTACTCAAACGTTCAGAATCTCTAACCAGTAAAATGCGGTAATACATAAACTCAGGACTTAAACACTTGGGTGAGTTTTACGCTTGCTTACACCCACCGCGCAAACTGAACTTGTTAGTATAAGATTAAGACGAAATCGGCCGCGCATCTTCAAATATGAGTAGGTACCTAATTAGCACCGTTGTTTCCACGGATACGTGCGTATGTACAACACAATCCGTTTATTATAAGTTTAGATCGTTTACATGGTTGTATGTATACTGTATAGAAAAATACTATAGACCCTTTTATTTATAAAAACTCATTTTATTTAACGAAAATATTCGTTTATTTTTAAAAATATATATAACTGCCTTCAAAGATTTTCTTAAATTTGCACGACTCGTACCAAAAATAACCAGTTAAAAATAGTGAAATAAAGACTCGCTATTTTATATTCTACTAATCGATAGGATTACTGTTCGGGATAAAATAAAATTTCTGTAATATACTTTTGGTCTTTGATATAAAGAAAGAAGAGATTTTTTAATGTCGGAGATCTAGTGGTGAGAAACATAATAAAAAAACTCTTTCCTTTTTGGACGGCGTTCGAAAAATAAAGAAAAATCGACGGCACGTTTACTAGTTTGACCTGTTGTGGCTTCAAATAAAAAATGCAATGAAAGAAGTTAACCTATACGTTGGGTAGTTGTCGACGTTTCAAGACCTAAGAAACCACGAGGGTGCTTACTTCCTCCTCGAAATCTTACAATTATATTAATAAACAATAAGTTACGGTGCATTCAGGCTCAGAGCGTGCATAATTAAAGCGAAGCAGTCGTGAGCCGGCAAACAGAATCAAAAATTCAATCTAATTCGCCTTCAAGTCGTTAGGCATGCAGACGGCACGGCTGTAAACTATACGTTCAAGTTTCTTACATATTTTATCTATTGGATTGTAAAAAAAAATTAAAAGAAATATTGCATACACCCTATTTTTACAAAGAGACCTCTAAAATTAAAACGGCTTTAAAGATTCTAAGGAATTCTAATAAATAATGCGGAATTCTAGGGTGAAGCGAAATTAGGATTTTCGGGATGCATGCCCGTTTGTTACTCGAATGAATTATAAATACTCATTACATACATTAGAGGTCTAACCCCGGCCACACAGTCTGAATTCCGATCCCGTTTCCGTACGGAATGACGCAGAAAGTGTCTCTGTCTCTGTCTGTCATATGGCCATGTCTCGCTTGCTGACGTCATTCCGTTCTGAAACCGGATCGGAATTCAGACTGTGTGTGGCCGGGATAAGCTGGTGCCCTATGATGGTTGCTTTTATCCCGCGATAAATAAGTGATAAAGCATCCGTCACGTTTTGACTAGATGCGAGTGTGAGTGACAGATGCTTTGTCACTTATTTATCGCGTGATAAACGCAACCATCATAGGCCCCCCTGAAAGGACGCGCCCCACCTCCGGATTTGAGCGTTTTCGGAGTTATCACCCCACTAGTCGACCGTCTTGTACGAATACAGATCATAGTTCACGGAACAGTCAACGCTCCCACACAGATGAAGTGTCGTTATTAATATTTGCACTCTAAATCAATTAATTAAGTAGTGGGGCGCGTTATTTCAGCTTAGATGATCTCTATTACATTCACGCCAAAAACGGATACACGAATGATATAGCATTTAATAATGTCTTCAAGCTTGTTTGTGTTCTTCACCTTCAGTTTTGAGAACCACGTATTATTTAGGTAATTCAATTTTTTTGCCTTCGTACGTTTCGTTTCAATGGAAGTCTGTTAATCAAGTATTAAGCTTAGCTTTTCATTAAATCGCTCTCCCCATTAAGCGGGCACGAAAGGAACGCTGCCTGGGCCACAGTAATGACAGCGTAACAGTATGCAAGCTATAATACACGTATACAAACATATCAATTCATCAATTAACGACCCTTTGTGTTCAAGACACTTTTCTAAAACACAGCAATCAAGATTGTCGCAAAAGTTTATTTTTTATCAAGGGTAACCTACACTTTACAGTGCTTAAACGGCGATTAGCAGCAGTGTAGTATCGTTTTTTTAGGAATGATCTTGAAATACGTTTTAGAATAAACATTGATAGAAAGTGCTTGAATATACATGAGAAAACTACAGTATAAGTACGTCATTGTAATGTTTTTTTTTATATTTAAAAAAGGTTCCACCTTTCCACAACTTTCTACTACTATGGTTATGCTTTTGGTAGTTCTAATTAAATTCTAATGCATTTTTACTAAGCTAGCTTACTGTTTCCAATATAGCTTGTTCTTGGTCTTCACCTACCTCGCTTGCCTTCTACCTTTCCCTTTATGATGCTTATAATAATATAAGCGTCATGTCGTATAAGGTGCCTAACATTTCCCTCCCATATTTCCTATAGGTACGTTAAGTCATATAAAGGAGGTAGCTTTGTATAGGGTTAAATGGAGCCAGCTCCATAATTCATAAGCCACATCGACAAGAGTTTGACTCTAAATTTATAATGAGCTTACTGTTTGTGTTACTGCTTCTGTGTTTCGCTGAACTGTTTTCATTAGACGAGCACGCGATGTCTGGATGTACAATTTCCTTTAATTTGCCGTATCCATCATTGATTCGGACTGTCCAATTGGCTGATTATAAGGGGAATTACTTTGGGCCCTGTATTCGAATGTAAAAAAATGCTTAGGAAATTAAGTAATTTTCAAACCAATTTTGGCGTTATGGATCAATTGGCTTAAGTTCATACGTAGGTAATGATTAAGTAAGGTGTGTTCATATTTAAGCAGCGTGTTGGCTGGCAAGCGGATCTTTCAAACTTTGTATATTCACCATCAAAAGTAGCTGACAATTTGTATAGACCCAGAATAATAAATAAATAGTTGTTACAAAATATCCCATGGTAATCATTCACCACTTGTCATTATCTGTAATGTGCAATGTATAGTCACGTATAGTGTCAATATAGTAGTTTATGCAACTGTTACATTACGAGAGGTGTTCATAATAGGATCACACGAGTGTTTTAATGCCTAATTATGTACAGTATACACTAGTTTATTTTCATACGTATCGTTGATTTTCTTTTATGTAGATTATGGAGTTTACTAGGTATCTAGTGGGTACTCAGCACTACAAGAAACTCCCGCGGACATCCACATAGTTGTAGCTGCCAAATAATGGAGTATACAGTCAAGCCAAGTACCCAGTAATGGAGTATCAATCCAAATGGTTCACTAGGAAGAAAACGAACACTATAAGGCAATCTGAGCCACGCTGTTACGTCGTCTAAATTAAGCTAGTTTTTTCTTTAAATGTAATTTTGTAGTTCACAGTGCCTTGGTTTAATTACTGTAATACTGTGTAACTAATTTGAATAAATAAATAAATAAGATATAGGAAAATCTGTTCTTAAGAACCATGACGTCTATTTTAGACTTAATAGAAACTACAGTCAATTTTTTTTTTGAACCTGAACCTGGTCAACATTTTGGAAGTAATCGCATGTACGGCATTCTTTGCCGCGGTTTAAATAATGCAGTGCTTATTAAATCTAAAATCGACGCCATGGTTCCTAAGAACAGATCTCCCTATCTCTTTTAGTTTGTCCCTTCTCCCTACTGACCCATTGAATTGATCACCCGGTATATTAATTCATCGATATGGGTGTAAATAAAATAAATAAAATATCTATTACAGATTCCTCAGACTACCCCTTAAGCCTGCAGCTTCTGCCTATAGTTAAACCCTAACCCCACACATCAAAAACCCAAAGTGTAGCCATTACGAAGCGGAAGGTGAGCGTTATAATTTTGCGCACATCCGGCAACCACGGCGATTAATGCCCAGCCAAAGACTGTTAAGATGAATAATAATGTAGTAACAATAGCCCGAGGGTCCCATTTTGCCTAACTATTAAACTGGGTCGTAATACAAGAATGAGCCAGAATCTATGTTATTACAAGGGAGATAGGGCGGTTATTTGACGATAATTTTGCGATTGTTGAAGATAAATGTTCTATATTATCTTAGTTCGGGCGGTGTGCAAATGTCGTAAATCTTTAAATTTTGGTTAATTGTTCGACGGGGATATAGCCAAGGTGGGATATATTATCCAAGGATGTATATTATACCCTTAGACAGGAAAATTACTTGGGATTTTATAGACGGGGTATTGCGATATTCGCAATACAGCAACATCTTGGCTTAATCAGAGAATTATGGATCTCGGCCATTCCAGCTCCATTAAGTGACATTGCTACAGTTATAAATATTGATAAGAAATATAACTACATTCTATAAAACATTTAGAATATCTCGCGGTCCTCACACTTGCTGTAAAGCAATGGGGACTGGGGATCGTGCGTGTAAAACGCACATCCTAGGGTAATGACTAATGCGCTTAAGCCTTTTTGGAGAAATATGACGCAGAGGGCGCTCCAGCAGCGTAGAATGATGAAATCAAAGATTTGGTGTGATTGACGTAACGATCTTAATAGCTCAGTTCGGAGAGCACTACGCCTAAAACGTAGGGTCGCAGATTCCAGTCCTGGTTACATTGTGTTAGATCACATTACATTGTAGGACTTACAAATAACCTTGTTATCTACTTATTTTTGTTCAATTAATACTATAAAGATATAACCGATTGAACGGAGGTTTTCGTCAAATTGTACTAGTTATAGGCTCTGTCAAAACGCGCATTTTCCAAAGGGTAAGCAAAATATTGCCTCAGAAATGCCTCAGAAAAACTAGCATTCCAATAATAGTTACTCCATATCACGTCTTTGATACCGATTCCATTGCAACTTTTCCTACGATAACCAATACCCAACCAATCGCACAAGAGATGCAATATAGGCCTCAGTCAATAGGAATTGCAATTTAGGCCTCAATCTACGCATAGTTTGCCTGGAATTTCATTCATTATGCTCTGTCTTCTAACGGCAGGAACGTCCCACTTTCCCTAGGCCATTTTGTGTACTGTTATGGTGTAGGAATTTATATTGGTCAGGTGTTATGAAATTACTGGGGTGTGTCGGCCTGGATACGGAATGTCTGGTATTATGTGAAATATATATTTTGTTTTGAGATATTTACAAAGTCTACAATATGTTGCCGGTATTTGATTAATTAGACATTGACTATAATAATTCGGTACCTGTTTAAGGTATGTGATCGATGCGTTTGCGACCATCTAAAACGCGTTTGAGCCATCCGTCTCGGTCTTCGGCAAATGTTGATGAAGCCTGGTTTGAGACTTTAGCCGGTAGAAAGACGCGTAGACAGCAAACTAGCACTAGAGAAACTACTGACATTAAACTATTTATGTCAGAAGTGCGGGCGATCGTGCCGGTCTCGCATCGGACTACAGAGTCACCAAAAAAAGTGTCTCCATAGCACTGCATAAGATCGTCTGTAACAGATGAAACGGCCTATGATGATGATGCATGTTTTAATCTGTTACGGGTAAACACCATCTTACATAAGAATTTCCACCTATAGTTCACCTAGGTTCATAAATAGTCATCGGCCGGCTCCCCTATTGGAGGGTATCTAGTAAGCTGTATTTTTTCGATTGAGAAGAGTTAATCTATTTATAAATTATCATTAAAACAATGTTATTAACAGCAGTAGCAGCGTCTATCTGTTCTCTTACAATCACGCGTACTCAAGTTCTTCGGACACGTGTTGAGGCGGAATAGTGATTCTATTAAACGCCTAGTTGTTCAAAGGAAAGTGGAGGGCACAAGACCACGTTGTAGATCACCCATGCGATGGACTGACCAGATAAAATCTGCTCTGGACAAACCATTGCGAATGTACTTACCAGAAGTGCTGCGAACCGGACGTGATGGCGAGAGACCGTTAGGCAGGCGACAGCATCAGCCAACAACCCTCCCTAATGAAGACCATGACCGCTCTGACAAGACCGGAACAAAGAAGAAGAAGAGAATGTTATTAAGATTAGGTTATAAGTACGACAG
The DNA here is from genome assembly GCA_932273695.1 of Apotomis betuletana. NCBI lineage: Eukaryota > Metazoa > Arthropoda > Insecta > Lepidoptera > Tortricidae > Apotomis > Apotomis betuletana. The sequence goes on from OW026315.1 coordinate 10,992,244, forward strand.
TGGTATTAGTATAGCCTAAGCATATTAGCTATATAGACCCCTACCTAAACGAAAGCGAAACTTTTTAATGTACGTGTTTACAAAATACATCAAAGCGATTATTGCAAAAGCAACAAAGTTTAATTTCCGTGTACACAACCCGTATTATAAGCATAAGTAACGTTTTTTGCATACTTTAATCTCTTTTATTACATAAACGTATGAAAAACCCGACGCAAGAAGATACTGCGCCCAGCTATACATACATAATACAATGAAGGTTGGAAAAACTTCGGATGTCTGATAGAGCTCATAAATTTTAATAAAAAAGTTCGTATCTTGTTTGCCTCATGTCTCGCTCGTATGTAAAACTTGTATACAACAACAATAAATGACATTAGTCCAATAACTTTCCGACAAATATTTTTGCGGTTCCGATAGTCAAGTGCTCTGCGTTATGGTCGAACAATGAACGTATGGGTTTAGTATATTGGTATCCTTTATTTAATGAAGGCCGAGTTTTCCCGAAATTGAATGGGCCCGCGACAATCACAGTCCTCAGATCATATTTCAACCAACGAGATAAACTTGGACAAAAGAAAGGAATCCGCGCTTACCCAATTGGGTAATGGGGCAGCTCTGTCGTTATCTCTTGCCATTATTTCTGTTTGAGGAAGGCTATGGTGTCCTACTTAATGCTAAGGGTGAAATCTTTAGAAAGATCTTTGATAAAGTTCCCCGGTACTTGATCTCGTTGTTGGAGTAATGCTGGATAAATTGCTTCCGCGGACGCTCTATTGGTTTAGGTACCTAACGTGCTGAGGGAATCGATGCGAAACTTGCCTACCTTAATAAACACGTGATTTGTTCTAGCCTTACGGTGCTTGTAGCCTTTCTATTTTGCTGTTGATGTTCTCAGATTAAGACTAGTACACTCTGAATTAGAGATACATGTTGACTTTAGAAACTGTTCCTTTTTCTTTCCTTGGTTAAAAATGCAAATTTTAATATTCGGACAAAAAACATAAAGTGTAGTATTCTACCGTTAAGTGATGTTGTAACCAAGATCATACAAAACAAAAGAAAACATGCTTAGCATTTTCCTGCAATAACTTCTGTCTGCCCATAGTTTTCACTACACTTTTAGTTTTATAATAGTATAGATTATATTCAAAAAGGACCATAACTAAATATATGGTAGTAAGCGTGCTCCAGTGTATAATTTTATTTATTTATTTAAACTTTATTGCACAAAATACATAAGTAAAAGTACAAATGGCGGACTTAATGTCATGAGGCATTCTCTACCAGTCAACCACACATAATTTTGAAGGAATGGTACGATTTCCCTCGTTAACACGGCAGATAACATTGATTCCTTATCAACCTCCAACCTTTCCCTTGCAGTTTACTCCAATAAAATATAAGAGAGGTCGCTAAGGTGCCTAAAGCATTTCAAATAAGCAAAGATCGACACACAAAGTATATAAGGAAAATTTCGAGGTCTCCTGGCGTTGAGGTGGTGGAGTCGTTGACACATTGGACCGGTCATCCAGAGGCACCGGTCTCTTCCACCAGGTTACGTATTTTTTTTTTAGTGCATTGATCTTTTGAGAAAAACTGGTGGTTCTATGTATATTAAGAAAAAAAAATGAACCAATTTATAAAACAAGTTCGTTTTCAAATCGCTCAAGATGGAAGTTCTAAAAGTAAGCAGAAGAAATGTTTGTAAATCTATGTTTGCAGCAACCAACAGTCGAGAGTGTAATCCGGCACACGATCAATATGGTTTGATAAAAGAGCGTATCATCATAGGGAACTCAGTGGCACTTACGTCTTTATTCTGGGGGTTTGTAGACAGGTAGGCTTGGCTTACGGCGATGCAAACCCGGCGAGATTATTGGTTTTTAGGATCAACAGAAACTACTCGGGCTTGGGGTTTTGTGAGAATATGTCGATATGTTGTTTGATCGATCGACGGGTTTATTTATTAGCCAGACCTGTCTGCTACGTTGTACAAATGAAGAAATCTGTTACGAAAATGCTAATATTTTGCGCTATAATTCGTGAAATTGGGCGATTGAAAAGTACATACACATTGTACTTATATTGTAAAACTATATTTATGAAGGAAAAAACCAGAAGTGCACTATAGATATTCCATGGTTCATCAATACTCGTATATTTAAAAGCGTAATATGATGCATATGCGACCTTCAATAATTTTATTTGAGAATGTACCTAACATGAATACAATTATCGCTTCATTCACAAAACGTATGCTTTGAAACGGACATTTTTCAAAGCTAAATAACCGTTATTTGTGACATCTAGAAGAACGACTTGTTTCTGTAATAAAAGTAAAGTCGTTACTACTTAGTTTCTCTATGGTCTAATCCCGGCTTACACGCGCGCCGATACCACGAGGAATATGAACACGGCATCTTAGTCTTACTTACGTCGGGTAAAGAGTACGTACTACAACAGTAGTTACATGCTCACTCACGCCAGTATTCCTGAGTGAGCATGTAACTATATACGTAGAGATTTATACAGTTGAAGATCCACAGCGAAAAAAAATTAAACTGTTTTGTGCAGACTACTGAAACTAAGTCCCGACGACCACGACCGCGACCCTAGTGGAGCGATAGCATCAAGATCAACGCGACCAAGGGATGCGACCGGCGACCAAAGCGTTGCTGTTGAAAAACAGTCGAGTTTCTGCTAGGTTACTGGTAGTTGCTCGCTGGCATGGCCAATTTATAAAGCAGTGAGTTGCGTTGGCTAAGATCCGAATGCCATCTTAACACCGCTCTTTTCGTCAGGGGTTTAGATAAACCGTGGTAAAGCCAAAACGAATCCAAAATCACACCTTTACTCGAAATATTTTTTCTCAAACATGCAATGAAATCACGTCATAACATGCGTTAAAAGAGGCTTCGAAGTATCTCGTTTCGGGCGGAACAACTCGAGAGAACTGTTAAGAAATTTCATACAAAATTTAAGGCCTAGGCCGGGAAAAAATTCTTTAAACACTGCGTCTGTGTTCATGAACCACTGGATTATATATTTTCTTGAGTGGTGTATTTTTTTTATTCCATTCCATATGTTTCAGAAAAGCATACATGCTTTTAGCCATGAAAATGGCTTGCCGTCTTCGTATCACTATGGCGACGCGTTTGGCTCGGTTTGTAGAAACCTGCCTACTGAGTCGGCGGTCCCGGGTTCGAATCCCGGCCGGGGCAAATATTTGTGCAAATATTTGTTCTTGGGTCATGGATGTTATCTATATATGTATTTATATATTATGTATATCGTCGTCTAGTACCCATAGTACAAGCTTTGCTTAGTTTGGGACTAGGTCGATTTGTGTATGATTGTCCCTTAATATTTATTTATTATTATTTATTTATCACTATCTGGCCTCCTCCTCAAAGCCCTTCTTTCCCGGCGTCTGCAGTAATGTATTATTATTTACCCACGTGGACGGGCTGACGTGACGGACGTGAAACGGGCCCGCGACCTCCTTTGCGCCTTTGCAATTGACGAGCGCCACATTACTTTTTAATTTGCCCCGATGTTGGGCTCGAGACTTTATTACAGAGGAGCCGCTTTTGCCCCGTACGCCCTTTGTGCGGCCATTTTTTATTCATTCCCGCGATTCATATGGGAGTTAGCGCAGCCCAGATATCGCGCTAGTTCGTTTTCAGTTGGAAAATGGAGGTTTTCATCATTATCTTTGTTTTGTTAGTCCTATACATTTAGCGATGTGCTCTGAATATTTCACTAAAATATGTCAACATGTCCATGTGTTTTGATGAAAATGGAGATTTTCACAATTATTCTTTGTTATGTTAGTCAGTTACATTTTTATGTCTACCCTGAAATAAATAATTAGCAGTATTTATTTCAGGGTAGACATCAAAATTTAACTTACTTCTACTGATGATTGACTACACGACACACGATTTGCACACATTGTTATAACAAAACGGGACTTAATCGCGTTAAAAATGGTGTTTATTTAATTACCTCGACGTTTCCGACGTGATTTTATGTCTATGGCCTCGAAAGGAACCATTCATGGAGAAACCCATAATAAAGTATATGATAATAATCAGACTAATATCCTGTATTAATTGTAATAATTTTTATTTCAGGTACTTACACACAAACACTGGAGAATACTACAAGTGGAGCCAGCCACCTAAAAGACAAGCTACAAGCTACAAGCGGAAGTCTCTTTCTAATACAAGAAGTTGAAAAGGGACTTCTGCTTGTAACTTGTAGCTTCGTGGAATCGGCCCCTGGTATAGTACAACATTATAACTGATAACATCATAGTAAGTAGTTTTATGAAATCATAAATATTTAAAAATACTTATTATCATGTCATTATCATTTTAATAGAGCGTAATTAATTGAAAATATTTACATATAAAAACACAAAAAAAAAACGCGTAAATTTAAAATTAAGAGCGTAAAATTTTTAAACATATAACCTACTCCAAATCTATCTTTGCTGCCCGAATATTATACATATGGGCAAAAATAAATAATCTTTCTCTTAACTGTTCTTAAACGATGAAAAGGCACATATAATGATATTCAAATATATCGTCATGTATTTTTAGACTTTGACTTTGAGATTTTTTACTATATAGACTCTATGGATTTTCGAACTACGGTATGCTACCAAAAATCCTAATCCTCGATGAACGTCTACGCACAGTAAGTACCTATGTTAAGATTCATGATTACATAACCAAATAGGCAAATTCCCAGTGGTCGGCAACCTAAGCACATTCAGAAAAGTCGCATCGAGTAAGAATATATGCAATAACAAGATCCTAGACAGAACTGACGTAGCTCCAGTCAGGGGCACGGAACTGGAAAATTAAACCCAGTCGACTACCACTGACCCGCATGCGTTCTTGCATTGTAATGGAATTCTACCCACTCCGGGAACTTCTCGAGCAAAAGGGCGCATTTTCATAAAAAAATATAGTCGCTTACGACGTTACGTTCATGGAGAGTAACCGGAGTAGTAAATTGAAAAAGAGCATATCTTTGAAGGAAGTCAGAGTCGCTTACGACGTTATGTTAACGGAGAGTAGATGGAGTTGAAAATGGGACATAATGTATATATGTATTTTTTCTTTATATCGAATGTTATGAATTCTTGAATAGGATCGCCGCGCTGTTAATGGATATAGCACGGGTCTTTTGTATGTTTCCAGGGATGTTTTAAGTGGTTTTTTACTTTATATCAGTTGTAGAAGTTCTAAAAAAACAGATATAATAGAACAAAACGACGACGCGTTTGGCTCGGTTTGTAGACACCTGCCTACTGAGTCGGCGGTCCCGGGTTCGAATCCCGGCCGGGGCAAATATTTGTGCAAATATTTGTTCTTGGGTCATGGATGTTATCTATATATGTATTTATATATTATGTATATCGTCGTCTAGTACCCATAGTATACAAGCTTTGCTTAGTTTGGGACTAGGTCGATTTGTGTGTCCCTTAATATTTATTTATTTATTTTAAAATGCTTTTGTATGTCCCGAAGTTCAGTCGTCCAGATTACCAGTTCTTTTCGCCTACAGGTCGTATTTCACGAACGATCTTGTGAAATTTTGTAAGCAGGTACGATAATAGATAGTGTTATGGATATTTTTATCGACTGAATTTTCGTTTTTTGTTTAATCTGCTAATATATTAGGGCTTTAAGAGGGCGCCAACGCGTTGGCTAGCTCTCTCTCTCACTGAGCGTAAGCGTGAGCGAGATGGAAGTGGGTGCTCGGAAGCGCGGAAATCATGTTTTTTGAGTTGTGTCATAATTATCATATTATTACCAATCGTGTTTTTACGTTGACAAGATTGAAGAAAAACTGTTTCAGTTTCTTACTTCCAAGGGACAGATTTTTAATCACTAGGGATGTAAAGATCTAGGATCATTCACCTGGCGAATTGGGCATGGGTGGGCTCTTAATCCAGGGCTTTTTTTATGGGCAATAACTGGATCTCAGGATTCTCCATACAAAATGTCATAACATATTTGAGGCATTTCCAAATCAACTCGCGAGGACCTCTACAGTCACAGAGTAATAAACTTAATAAACGATTTACAAGTTGGAGTTTATCTACATATCTATTGATCTTAAAACCGTCGTTTGGATTACTTGCCTACATTATTACGTGCAATAAAACAGTCAAAAGGTGAGTGAAAAATGCGCGGATAAGCTACTAGATAAACCTCTACGTCAACACGAGGAAATACCTAACAACATGTCGTATCTCACTCGTTGTTCCCAAACAAAAGCGATGCTACGGTGTTGAGTATACAGTTCATATTTGAAATTCACTGTAACGGGAGATATGAGGGTGAGGAAATTGTGTGAAGAAATAACGCTACACAACGAAATACAAAAAACCCTATTTGTTTTACACCCAAAACAAATAGGCTTCTTGTGTTTCGACGTTCAAATGGTGATTTTCTGAACTAGACAGGGCCTTAGTTTCATAAGATAATGCAGGTTTAATTAATGTCAAAGTATGTCAAACCACAGATAAGAATTAATCTTTGGGCAGTAAATGAAGTTCAAATGATGTCATAATACAAAAGATTATCAACAAAAGAATTTTAAAATATCAATAAGTAATTTTCATTTTTAACACTGATCTCGAAAAGATCGTCGTTTTTCACTCGTTCCAGTACGCCTAGCATAACTTTGTTGCGACAAATACTGCCTGTCGCTTTCCTTTCAATACCGTGCGAGCAAGACGGGTGATGCTTAGTCCCGCGAGAAGCGAAGTCGCGGCAAGATATACTAGCCCTGCTGTACTGACGTAACTACAAATCTGCATGTAGTGTTGCTACTCTCAAATGTCTTTAGGGACACGAGGAAAAGGGTGGAAAACTTTAAACTTTGGATTTAAAGGTTCCAGGCACTAACGAAGCTTTGAACTAGTATATAAGAAAAGCATCGATAAGTTAGTTTATCAATACAGAAACTCCTTACCTGTCAGTGTCACTTCAAAAATCCGATGTCTGTAACTTACTTACTACTTTAGCGATTGGCCTTATTTACTAGTCAGCTCGAATGGCAAAATCCATGTTACATCAACCATTATATGGAGCTACATTTGCGAACATTGACAAGTTGCATTACATCGCCGATGTGCTTCGCTTAAGTAGAGGAGTAGTAGTTGAAATTATTTTCAGATATAAGCAGTAAAAAGTTTGGCAGTCACGCCACGAAATATTAATATTGCCGACATGCGCTGTGACAAAAACCATGCTCGCACGTGCTGAATCATGAAATATATTTCGTCTTAACCAGCCAAAAACATGGCGCAAGAAAAACACGCGAATATAAATAAAGGCGAGGGTCCCCACACATTTTTTCCACCACATTACTATACACGGGAGGCGTAGTGACATCAACGATGTTCCAATAATTTACCAGCGGTACCCTAAAAACAATCTCTAACCGGATTTTTCCGGAACTATGTTGTTTTATTTATGGCGTTTTTACAATAGTGACTGTTGTTTATCGAGGCTTCGTCAAGGCAGAGATATAGAAAGGTTTTCTTAACCCTGTTAGGTTTCATACAGGGTGGAAAATCAATAGGTCGTACGACATTTTCCTTCGCCCTCCTCCTTTTTAGTAATTAATCTTTTTGATTTTCAGTAGTCACTGTACCTATTGTAAATAGTAGTTTAGTTCATTACATATACCAAGCCTCGATTCCACTTGAGGACATCATAAGGCAGTAACAATGGAACAAAAAATAATGACAAAGATAAGGATTAGAACTTTATTGTTTGGTAATAATACCGACACGTGCCAATTTGAAAGGATGAGATCAAAAAGCAATTGTTCAAGAAAAGGTTATTGTTCTTATTGTGTAGTCTCAAGTGGAATCGGGCCTTTCCTTTAGTAGGTATATGAAATGAACTATACTTGCTCAGTATTTATTTATCTAATTATTTAAACTTTATTGCACAAAAAAATTGGTACAAAAATGTCGATCTAATGCCATAAAACATTTTCTACCAGTCAACCATTGGGCTAAACTTAAACATTTTATGGTGCAAGGCCTTCAACTAAAAACATTATACATACCAAAAGAGAAACTTACTAACTTAGTAGTTATATTAGAGAAGTTAAATATTTCAGTGCAGTTAGATGGCTCTACGAAAAGATATAACTTGCGAAAAATGCTGTCATTTTCTAACTTAAATTAAAGTAAAAAGTCGACCTGTGGCAAGTACAGAATATAGTTATATAACTGGGTCATATCTTGACTAGATTTATTGCATTTTAAGTTTTATTTTCATACCAGCTTTTACTTGTGACTTTGCTATCTTGAGAAATTCGAAATCCTGATCTTTTGCTTAGTCTACCATTTTATATCACAAATGTAACATTTAAGTATGCAAAGCAAAACGTCACAAAAATAAATTATCGAGAAAGAATATAATATGCAGACTCCTGGGAAAGTAACATAATGTAACAGAATAAAGAATAATGTCTATTATGAGCGTTTCACATTCTTTCATTAATTTGACTTACAGTAGTAATCGTTCCGTCCTCTTGTTGCTATAATTGAGTGCCTTTTTTTTTCACAAAAGTGCACATGTACCTTTTTCAGAAAATTGTTTTTTAGTCGTGAAAAGTGATGGGTCACATTTTTTTTGTATGAGGTTCAAATGTAAAATTTTGCCCTGTTAAAATTTGTTTCCTTGCAAACTATTTTAACAAGAACTATTTGTTATTTCTTCCCTGACGTTGGCGTTGCGAAAGATAAGGAAAAGCCTGTCAAATACCGTAGGTGTGACGGCGATACGAGGATATAAGAATTCCTAATAAGTTTTCCGTAACCTTTTCTTCCTTTGACATATTCACAATGTGTTTCGAAACTTTTTTTATTTTCGGGTCGTGCAAATGGCGGACGTATTTTCTCAACTAACATAATACACTATAATCATATTGAGACGATTTTTAATATTGAAAATGAAACACTCTTATCTCACAGCAGATACATACCAAATATGGAAGTTACAAGGGAAAAACATGTTTAGTCAGTATGGTTCAGATTTATTTCAGATTATAAAGCGCGTTAAATTATTTTAGCTTAAAAATGGCATTTAAAGAAAATTTCTGAAATTATTGGCATGTTCTTTCCTTGTATTATACATATTATATAACAGGTATGTTCGCGTAATAAAAATACATATACCTGGTTAAAGTTTCAACGTCATCCTGTTAAAAACATTAACAAACGTACAAAGTGTTAATGTAATGTTTCACGCTTCATAAAAATCGATCACTAAGTATAGTTATAAAATAATACCATAATAATACCGTCCCACGCAATTATCCGTACAACAATGTTGTATCACTTTACAAAAGAGTACAGACACGAGTTTTCGGCTATATTTATTTGACGCAAAAGCGAGACGCCTATTCCTTATTCCACTGCGAGCGAAAAGGACATACAGAGGAATTTCTAATGAACGTAACATGAGAGTCGGGTGAAGGGTCAACGACCTTTTCTTTAGGGTGGTCCCCCTTCGGACCTTCGGAAAGCAGTAGGCAGTTTATTTCGATGCATTTTCTAATTGAATCGTTCGGGTTGCCATAATACTTGTGTAAGCAAACTTTGAGCGGCATGTTTTTGTTGGATTCATAGAGAAAGTAGTACTCCAAGTTGTGACGCAGTTAATGACGGTAAACAGTCAAACACTTAGTTAATGCATAGTTGTTACTGAGCCTTTTGAAGTGTGTGTGGCGCAAATATTAATCTTCGTTGCGGTATTTGTATAGGGGATTGCAGAAATGAATTGAAATATTTAAGTAAATATTGTCTAGAAGCTGGAAGAGTCCAATGTATGTAGGGTAGGGCATGCAGAACCGGGAAATTGTAGTATCGGAGTACCGGGAACTCCCGGTACTGCCAAACTAGACATATAAACTTCCTAGTACTGCAGGCTTTAATTCTGGGCCTGAAGCAGAGATTTCCCGAAAAGTTTAACAGATAGGACACTCAAACCTCGCGGTAAAGCTCTAAATATTTTCTGTAAGATATCGTTAGCTCTACCTTTTGGTCCAATCAAAAGCCAGGTAGGCAACGGAAGTTTAAGTCGTTTATTAGTGTTTTAACGACGCGGTTGACGCAGTTTGTAGTGCACCTGCCTACTGAGCCGGCGGTCCTGGGTTCGAATCCCGGCCGGGGTAGATATTTGTGTAATGCACTCGAACATGTTGTTCCTGGGTCATGGATGTTATCTATATATGTATTTATATGTTATGTGTATCGTCGTCTAGTATCCATAGTACAAGCTAGTTAGTTAGTCGAGACTAGGTCGATTTGTGTATGATTGTCCCTTAGTAGGTATTTATTGTACTCGTATATCGTCAAACATCTCATGCCTACGATGGTTGCGTTTATCGCGTGATAAATAAGTGACAAAGCATCTGTCACTCATACTTGTATTTTGTCAAAACGTGACGGATGCTTTGTCACTTAATTATCGCGTGATAAAAGAAACCATCATAGGCCCGCTGGTTTGTGATTAGATAACCCAATCTCGTATTGATATTTTTAGTCAACAAAAAAAGCATCGTTGGAAACCAAAATAGTCTGATAGTAGACTGACGGGATGATGATGATGTTATATTAAATAACCGTCTTTGAGCCGTATAATCATCATCATCATCATCAGCCAAAAGACGTCCACTGCTGGACATAGGCCTCGCCCAGAGAACGCCACCATGACCGGTCCTGCGCCTCCCGCATCCAGCGGACTCCAGCGACCTTCACCAGGTCATCAGTCCACCTTGTGGGGGGCCTACCCACGCTGCGTCGTCCGTTGCGTGAGCCGTATAATAGCAATATACAATGTACCTACAATTTAATTTATCAATTTCCCCACCCATCAATCAGCTGTGCACTGAGTTAACGGCACAAACAAACTCTTGTTTATCCAATTGGTTACCAATGGTGGCCCTTTATAACCGGTCGAAACCGGTTCAGGCCGGTCGCGGCCGGTTTCAAAACTCGGTTTTATTCAGGCGTGAAAAAGCGGACATGCGGGCGGGCAGATAGTTTACACGCGATAAATATTTAATATGGACATTACCGTTTACAAACGATTGTGTATTTACGAGAAGCCTGCATAAAATTCCTTTATAATGAGGACATTGTAATGAGTTTCCATTTTAATGGTGTAGACGTTTCTTTGGATGGGAAAACCAGTTTTTAATTTCAGAGTGATCAATAGTAAATACATATACTAACCTGTTATTTTCAACGAAATTCAACAAAGATTTACATCTTGAGGAATAATTGCGACTCTATGCAGATCCTAAGTTTGTTTTTAACTACCTAAGTTGTTAAGACGTCGGTAAGGAAAATTTTAGACTTTAAAAAAAAAACCCTATGTTTACCAAAAAATAATAGGATCCAAAAATTTGTGATAGTTTACTTTATTGCCAGTATTTTTAAATGTATGTTTAGTGGTTAGAGTGAGATAATTTTCGTTATTGTCACAAGCTGTATTATGAGGAATGGTAAACCTTTTCGTTGAACAATAACTTTTTACAAACAAAACTATGCAGTAACATTACAACGTTCCATAAAACCTGTTGGGAAAAAACAATACGAACCGCCGCCATCCATTTCCACGGCGGCTATAACAATTTTAAAAACCTCGGTAGTTTATCTAAAAAATCAGGGTAACGAAACATGGCGCGCCGTGGCACAGTAAGGTCAGTAAGCCTGGGTAAAACATATCGATATATCGAAATATCGATATTATTGAGTGACGAAGTTGCCGCGGCGGTGTACGGGCAGCCGTCCCTGATGAAGAGCTCCATACGAGTTCGAAACATGTCGGGCCGTTCCTGACAATTTCACGTGAGTGTAAACCGCTTAATACAATAATTAAATATGTCTCACGAAAGTTTTAATAAGATTATTATTGAGAAAGTTATCGATAAACATATAATATAACATACAACATACATACAAGGTGTTGTTTGGTTTGACTAACTGCAAAGCTTTAAGGGGCTAATAGCTGAGTTGATGTATACCTATATCTTACTTGTTTTTTTTTATTTAATACTCAATTTGACAGTTATGTGTTAAATGCCACAGTAAGACTGATTTAAGCACTATTTTTTGTTGCTGATAGTTTTATGTGCAACAGAATTAATTCAATTTTTTTTAAACATCGTGTTGCAACATAAACGGACGCCATAATACCTGATACCTGTGACGTATCACGTCACAGGTATCAGACCAATAAATGCTTAATGTCTCTTGTAGTTATAGTTTGTTAAAGCAAACAAGGGTATGGATGGTATATTTACAAGTGCCACACTGTGTCTGTAGGTATAGCGTTTAAAATAACGATAAATGGGTGCCCATCCCTATGGCACAGACTAAGTCTCACAGTGGAGTCAATCAGTTTCAAAAACGCACAAAGTGGGGTGTAAGTGACCGATTGTAAGCAAATTAAGGCTCTACCTGCTACGGAGCAGTTTGTTTCGAGTTATTCGACTGACATTGAGGGCGCAACTGACAGTAACTGGGCGTAAATAACTGTTGTGTACTTTTCATAGTAAACGGGAGTGGAATACGCGGCGGGTCATTCACGTCGGTAACTTGTACCTTTTCTGAATAGTTTATTATATTGTTCCAGTGCCAGGACTTTTGACAAATGTAACGTTTATAAACCTTGGCAGTTATCTAAAAAAATAACGAAACAGTACGCCTGTGGCATAGTAAGCCTGGGTAAAATATATCGGTATTTCGTTCCATGATCGTTCTTAGCACTCACCCCCCCATGGCAAGGGATTTTGTCGTGTTGATATTTGTATCATATCGTGTTAAGAAGATCTAAGTTTTATTATTTGATTATTTCAACATACAGGCACTCACCTGTATAGCCTGAAGTTGCGATTGAACCCTAGAATAGTGACCCTACAAACAGCTTTAACTTAACGCACATTCTTCATGTAAGTATACGCATCATAAAATGTCAGTATTGGTATGTCAAAACTTTTGAATCTTTATTGCGGAATGCTGCTTAATCCTTAGTTCCTATTTTGAAATAAATATTGAATTGTGTTGAAAATAACTTTTCTGGCACCTTTGTGGATAATTTTGGCTCTATTAAGCGAATATTACTTAAAAGCCCTGTTTATTAAACAGTGTTTAATTCTTTGTTTATACGTCACCCTTTTATAGTGTAATGTTGTCTCCCGAGACAAAACATTTTGTGAACCTCGGAAAGTTTCCCTAAATTACGCACAAAGTTGTCATGTTTGTTTGTTCCAGTTTGCAGTCAAGTTAGGGATATCGCAAACTATGGGCCCACATGTTGCGAACTTTCTCGATTGATCTAACAATATTACTGCAATTATCCCTTGGGTTTGGCCGAGATTTGTTTAGGTCGGATAGATTTTTAATTACGTGTAACGGTGGATTTTACTGAGATTTTGATGCTTCTAATATGGAGGCCGTAAAATGTGTCTTTTGCAGCAAGTTGACAACTTCCAAAACGGATTGATAAATAGGTTGTAGCTATCGTGGGTTTACTTATATTTTTTAAATACATTGAATTTAGTAGGTACAATAAATGAAACTGAAACTTGTACCTTCTTAAAGGCTTATTGTCATTGCAACAAAAGCAAAAAAGTGTTTCAATTTCCTTGTCTGTACATAAAATAATAAACATTAAACTAAATATAAAGTACTGCCTTTTAGTATCAAATCCGGTTTAAAATCATGTAAATTTTCTTTACTAGTAAATTAGTAAGCAAATTATTTAAGTAAGTACCTAACAATAAAACATCAAACAATGCCAATCAACCTCTAGTTTGCTTGTGTTATGTTATGGGTACGAGACGACGATATACTTATCCGATAACTCTTTAATCTGGGAAATCCTATAAACTAAAACAATCCAAGAAAAGGGTCATTCTTGAGAATCGAATTCTTCATGTGATTCCCTTGGCGATTTTTATTTTTATATTTTTTTACCTATTTGCTAGAAAATATGAAATTGTATTTAATTTTACGCAGATTTATCAAATAGGCACCACTTTTGGTCAATTTGATACAAAAATATACCACTTTATGTTTTCGCCGCCAGGGGAATAAGAAAAGTTGACATGGGAATAAGAAAAACGCCAAAGGAATCATAACAAAAAGTACAGGGGAATAATATTCAGATCAGTTTTTCTTCAATTAATAAAAAGTTTTACAAAGTGTAAGGTTACAAAAATTCACAGTGTTTTATTCGCATTAATTGGCAATTTTCTTAATGATCGAACCACCGTCGTAGTATAAAAATTGCTGGGAATAAGCATCTTCTCTTGAATTCAGCTCAAAATTATTTGAGACCTGCCGTACCTAAATGGAATAAAATTCTAAATCAATGATTCAGTCATCTGCAACGCGAATTAAAGGGAAATTTATTTTCATTTCATGAAAACGCAAGAAAACTGTGATTCCCTTGTTCGAAATTAGAATCAGAGGAATAAGAAAAAAGTATGTTTCTTGTCGATTCTGCCGAAACTAAAATTATTATAAGAACAACTATTAAGTCAACACATGCAGGCGTTCATGTAGTTTTATTTTTACTAAACACTATGTACCTATTACAGATATAAAATTTTATATAAAAATTCAAGGGAATCAAAATCATAGTGAACCAATGCCAAGTGAATCATATATTAGCCTTCATAGCTAAGAATTCCAGCAACTAGTCACGACCATTCCCGGCATATCTGGAAGCGTTACTGACGTTTGCCAAGCCCGGCCATTGCAACTGGTCAAATGACGTTTAAGTAGGGATGTGCGCCGTGTTGAATGAGGCACCAGAGGAATCATAGCTTAGCTCTGGACAAACCTTTAACATAGATTTTTTTTAAATTACGATACACACAGCAACCATATTTTTTCTTCTAAATAAATAACTTATATTCTAATAATTTAACTCAATTCTATACTTTATTTCAATTCACAACATGTACTTTTTGGGGTAGTTTGTTCAAAAAATGGCGAATGGACGCACCAAGGGAATAAAGTTTTAGGTGTTTAATATTTTTTTAGAGTTAATTATACTTAACTTAAACAAAAAATAAATCGTGCTCCAGTTAGATTAGGTGCTAATGTAATATATAAAAAATACTATGGTCAATTATTTCAATTGTGCGGGTACTTTAACCTTCTGGACGCTGTAAATTGAGCCTTTCAAGAATCACCCAAAACTGACCTTGCCGACCATAGATGTAATCGCGAACTATCAAAGTCAATACGATAAGGTTCCGACCCCATACAAACAAACAAGTTGGAACTATCTCCCGCAAGATAACAAAGTAAGAAAACGCTTTCTAACGCTCCGATTCACGCATCAATTACTGAGTGACGTACAATATTCTGGCAGACGGGATGGGCGCCAGTCACAGTGAAATGGCGGCAGTAGGCTGGAGTGTAATATGTTATCTTTCGCAACTTTCAACACTGACATTATATCGGAAATATCGCCACTATATTTCTACTTTAACGATACGCGCTACTTGTAATTATTGACCGGAGGCGCAACATAAAAAAGTAAGAAAGCGATCTCTAACGCGATTCTCGCATTAATTACTGAGTGACGTACAATATTCTGGCAGACGGGATGGGCGCCAGGCACAGTGAAATGGCGGCAGCATGTTACTTTGAAATATATTTTGTTTATCTTTCGCAACTAAAATTCAAAACAGAGACGGTTTTCAACACTGACATATATCGGAAATATCGATTAAGCATTCTTATAAGAACATAGTGAGAACCTAAATCTTCAGTGCCGTAAAATACTGGCAGCACCTATTTGCTAAAGGCTTTCTTCTCTACTAAATCGTAGTTAGTGTCATGAAACCTTTATGGCACTGCGATGTCGATGTGCGAACATTGTGAGGATAATATATATGTGGATTATTTGGAAATTGAGTCTTAGGTATACTAATCACAGACATAAACCAAAGCCATATAATATAATAATAGTTCTGAAATCTTAATAATACTCTTCTTAAATCGTAGTTTTGTCATATAATGCCATTTCTACCGATTCTTTAGCGCGAAATGGTCTTCTAAAGCCTACTGCGCCACCGTCATGATCCGAGGCAATAGTCTTATACAAATCAACACAGCCTTAAACTAAATAAAGTACTATAATAGCGCTGAAATCTTAATAATCTCCCCATAAATCGTAGCTTAGTCTTATAAAACCTTTACTGTAGCTTCTCTGGCACCAAATGGTCTTGTAAAGCCTACTGCGCCACCGTTGTGCGTACATCGTGACGATAACGTGGATTATTTGCAAATTGATTCAGTTTACGGAACACGAGTACGCTTTTAGTGCGCGCCGTTTAATGTGTAGCTCAATCAACTTTGTTTGCCAAAACACGATCAGGGCATTACGTTTTTAATATGATACCTTTTGGATGGAAATCTAGTTAGCGATTTCGGATATCAATGAGATTAAGAAGTTACTGTCTCCCAGTAGCTTAATTATAGTGTATTTTGTGTACTTTCTTGCTACAGTGTTTAATTAAAGTAATTACGGCTGTTTTTTTTTATATTAAATTACCACCCTGCTAATTCAGATAAGTAGAGGGGGCGATCATATTCTCATCTACAACGATCTTTGTCATCCATCAAAATTTGTTTACATTTATTTCCGAGACAAAAACATTTGTTCTAAGTAAAAATGTAGGGGTAGTAAATAATAGCCAAACTCGTATAAAAAAAAAGACGCCGAAGATTCTTCGTTTTAGGCCACTCATAAATAAAAAATATATATTTTCATATTTATTTTCATAAATAACTACTTTCAACAATTTAAATCATACACAGGCAAAATGTGGGTCTTAAATTATGCATGTCGGATATCGATCACGTTACTTCGTCACTTTTATGCGACCATTTTACTCTCCACACGCTGTAGAGGTCGTTAAATGTCGGTTTACTTAGGTAACATCATTTGCCTCTTTACGTTTACATAAAACTTTAACAGGCGACTTAAACCGTGAAAGCCTCAAACTAACGGTTATGCGATACGTTTATAACGCTATCTTATACGAAAGGGCGTATAAGTCAAGGAGTTTCCTCTTCATTACGTCGTTTTGTTTAGAAGGTAGGGCTAGTTAAACTTGCGAAGTTACCCAAAGGTCTGAACGATACTAAAAGAGAATTTAATTGTGCTTTGCATTATTCATGGAGTGACTTAAACGTGGCATTGTATTTATTTATTTAAGAGCCTAGAGTGTCCCACTGGCAAAGGCCTCTCTCTCATTCTTCCACGTGCACCGGTCCTGATGTCCAATTTCCCACCAGTCTTGGTGAAAGGCACCTAGTTCGTCTCGCCATCTTCTTCAAGGTCTACTACAACATATGACTAGCTTTTGTGAGATTTGGCGTGAAGTGAAAGTGAAAGGAGGTGTAAGTATGGATTTTTCATCAGCTGATATGCTGACGTACCTACATTTAAGCAAAAGCCTCCTTCAATGTCTCGAGTCCCGATTAAATGCTGACCAGCACCTCAAGCACAATTGTGATATACGATTATTTGTCGCGCCGTTGCCTGTCTCTTTATTTAACACCGTATGAGGCGCACCAAACAAAGTCGCGGGAAAATCTGGTGGACCTGCAGTTGAAAAATGCGTTTGAATCACTCAATCTAGATCTGCCTGGTCTGCGTTGCCCTTTTTAAGGCACTCACTTCGTGGGAGTACTAGTTCACCTTTATGCATGAAGTAGGCCAGGCTAGTTATTCCCACTTTAACTTCCGCTGGTGTGCAATATTGGAACAAAGGTACAAAATAACTAAAACCAACTTAAACGCATTTAAATAAAGCAAAGCGAACTAGGTATTACTCACGTTCATATGAAGTAATTTCCATCTCAGTCTCTCCGTAACCCCGCCTTAATCATACGAAGCATATTTATAAAAAGTGACACGTTAAATCACAAGGTTTTTCCTTAATATTAATATAGAGCTCCCCTAAGACGATAGGCTGGTGTTTCGCATGACAAAAGGCCTGTCACTCAAGCTATTGTCGACGATATTTACGAACAGTGTTCGCGATTCCTCTGGCCTTGCTCGTGTTTAGGGTTAAGCTACCAAAGTACATTATTGGATACAGGTCTAGTTTTTGTAACGAAGTAACGAATTCTAAGCGAAGACGATGGTGCAGATTCGTATTAAGAGGCCAGTCAGTTAAAATATTTTGATACCAAGGGTATATAAACATGTATGACTCAAAGAAAGTACATTATTGGATACAGGTTTAATTTTAGTCACGAAGCGGCGAATTTTAAGCAAATGTGATGCTTTAGATTCGTGTTAAGATGCTAGACAGTAGACAGTTACAATATTTTGATACCAAGGGTAGAGATGTAAAGATATATGATGCAAGGAAAGTACATTATTGGTTACGGGTTTAGTTTTTCTAACGAAGTGACGCACTTTAAGCAAAGACGGTGCTGCAGATTCGTGTTAAGACGCTAGTCAGCTATAATATTTTGATATCAAGGGTGAGATGTATATCATTTATGCGGAGCGCTAGCCATTGTGAGTAGCGTTTATACCACGTTTATTGCAAAGAGTGTGAAGTGAATAGTGAGTGATGTACTGTCTAAAATTTATATGTACCATTTGAAACGTTAGTATCGGTGGCGATTCTCAATACAATAGAAAATCGTGAATTACACTGTAGGTATTCTTGGGTTATCTTCTCAGTAATCTCAGTAATAAATTGTCACGCTCTCTTGGTTTTGAAAATATAATAAATTATATTGAAACTATGGAATAATCGCGACCACCAAGACAGTGTCACTATTCCGGACACTTCCCCATGTCCGAGCCCGAGCCGATTATAATCGCGGTAAAAACGCGTGATAGAACCCCCCAGACACCCCCGCCTTATCCGATCTGCTGTCAAAAGTCCTTCCAATTTATGTATTGCAGCCGACACCCCAGTATTATTTATTGGTAGACGCTCCTTTCGCGCCAACTTTTCTTTTACGTCTATCGGCTTCGGTTGAATGAAGATGTATGACTTTCGATCTGAAAGGGTGCCGATACAAGCGATGCGATGTTGGAAATTATGTAATGAACATCACTGCACATCATTTTACTGTTAAAATGCCTTATTGTACTTAGAAGTAGTAATGCGCCGCGTGTTCCCAAAAACAAAAGCCTCACACCAAACGTAAGTGGTGCCACCTATGTAGTGCTTCATTTATTTTGTTCGATAGATATGTATTGTACATATTGTTTATTATTGAGGTATACTGGCTGCTGTCCAGTACCTATTGGGAAATGGGTGTTATTATTTATTTCCGCATTGTGCATGAATCTGGTGTGACAGTTTAATACTTTCTCCGTCAGTGTCGAGGCGTCGAATATCATCATTCTCATGCCCTTATTCGATTTATTTGAGGACGGCGCAGCATGCTTTTTTCTCTAATTTATTCCTATCATTTGTCATCGCGTCATTAAATTCCTTCTTCTCCATATCCTCTTCTCCAAGTGTCAAACATATCCTTAGTAAGTTTTAAGATGCCACTCTTGGTCCATAAAAGCCATTTGCCCTACAATGTTTCAACCAGTTGACTTTCTCTTAGAATGCCTTAGGTAAATTTTCCAACGCCATCTACCGTAAAGTTCTGTGCTATGCTGTATTTAATTTGTATATATAATATTAATTAGACAGATTAGTTTATGAATATATTTCATTAACCAAGTAATTATTTTGCAAACAAGTTAGGGTAACCCAAAACTTTCTCTGAAACCATTTAAATAACATTTGATGGTCACACATACCAAAATCCACAATAAATAGCAAGCCCTATAGAATTTCAAAACTAATTTAGATCCCACACCCTTTGCATACAGAACCGCAAATCGCTCAATAAATTAATTGAATAGACACTTAATTCCTGTACTAGTCGTCGTACCACAAAATCATAATCCTACGATTAAAAGGGAAAGAGCACCCCCAAATCAAGAGAATCAATAGTCCGGGGCACACTTGCGGAAAATCAAAGAGCGCGACGCCGCCGGAGGATCCCATTTTGTTTTCTTTTTTAACATCTTACCGGCCAGTATTAAAACTATAAAGGGTAAAAATGGATTATTAAAAATGCAAAAGGTTGGATATAATATTAAAAAGAATGACTGGACTGGGTTTGTTTTTTCAGATCTGTAAATACTAAATGAGTAAACGATGGTGTTTAGAGAACAAGTTTTTTTTTACAATTGAAATATTTGATTTAAAAACTGTGAATTTACTTTTATTAACATTTCGATTTGCTCTGTGTACCGATTTGTTTGTTAGTTTTAATCGTATTTTCGTAGAATCTTAAAACCAACCGCGAAAATACAGATTTTTAAAAGGACGTACTTTTTCATCATCTCAATCAGTATGGTTCGCCCAAATAAACATAAGACGGCCGGAAATTGGAATTCTATCCGAAAAAAATCCTAATCATAAGCGATTTTCGTTCGTCGAGAACGGAAGATTGAGGCTAGTAACGAAATAAACCCTTAAACGAGCTTAGATAAACCTCGGCGGACACTAAATGAAAAGAGGAAATTCATTACCGACGCGATACAACGGAACGGGAGTATCGCAGGCCGTTAGTGAGGTAACTGCTGCCATTTACGGTCACTGTTGGTATCGGAAATCGTTAGCTCCGCCTCGCTATGATTGGTGGTTCACCGGCATTACAGAAGATAAAACTCGAGAATATTGTGCTACAGTTTCATGGCTGGAAAATAAAGTTATGGCCTCTTGAAGTTACAAGTTTGCGAGACATTTTTTCGCTGGGAAATTTCTTAGCGTCCTCCGGCTATATTGAATTGGAACAGTTTTCTTCTTTTACTTACCACTCTAGAGTATTTAAGAAAACACGTTTTCTTTACTGCAATTAACGTGGAGTATTTATTGCGGGATTTTTACAGCATAACTAAATTTAGAACTGTCTTGCAGTGACTATAAATGTCTCGCTTAAAACTATTTTTGAAAATACACATAAATAAGTATCGATAAATAAGTTCTATACGCTTTTGGCGATTTAATAAAAACCAAATACTTAGTAATAATAAGGAAATCAACTGACCGTGTAGCGTAGTGACGTCATAAGACATTTTATTCTTGAAAAATTCATAGTCTGAGCGTTTTGACACATCATAAAAAGGAGCTGGTTCATTTGTCAGGCAAGTACCGTAGTAGAGTTGCTAAGCCGCGAAATTGTGCGCATCGGGTTACAAGCATGAAATTTCTACCACACATAGAGCGTTCCACGGTGATTATTTTCAGATGTGGAGGGAAGTCAGATTCGACCCCTGTGTGGTGGGAGAGCGGGGTGAATAGGACCAAGTACTGCTCTTTTTCTTTTTTTATTACTGATCAGTTAAGGCTATTAGGGCTTGTGCAACATCGTTTTCGTGTAAAATAGATATCAGCTATTAATTTTTCATGTTATTTAAGAATAGTTTCATATAACAATTTGGGTTTATTGCCGAAAAGGTAAAAATCACAACAAGTTTTTTTTATTCAGAACGATGAATTAGTTATCTATCCTGATTATTTATAATTTAAAAAAATATTACTAAACAGCAAATTTAATCTTGTTTGTAAAAATGTACACATAGTGGGCACATCTGATTAGTGATGGGCCGCGGGAATATTCCCGTTCCCGGGAATATTCCCCTGGGGAATATTCCCGGGAATTTCCTTTGTTCCCGGGAATATTCCCCAAAATGGGGAACATTGAACTTTTCTTAGTACTAAAGAAACTTTTAGTACTAGAAAGTTATAATTTGGCATGGTTATACATATTAGTCATTTTGACAAATTGGTAGAACAAATTCTTGGAAAAATACTTTTTTACTGTACCTCCCCCTATACTAAAGTGGGGATGTCTTTTTTTTCTAGTCTACCCCATGGTGTGATATGTCGTTGGATAGGCCTTACAAATTGTTGCAGGTTTGTTGCAACAATTTTCCGATTTATAGATCTGTTTGTGAAATATCAAACTTTAAATTGCAAATTTTGGGAGTACTTAGGTATTGGCTACATAAACGCTGCTAGGGTAGGCTTTACAAGTTTACGAGTAATAATAGTCAACCAACTCATAAAGGGTAATTAGAGAAGTAAAACTTGCTTGTATGACTTTGTTAGCAGTTAGCAGAAAAAAAACATTAACACTGACGCGCTGCCACAAAACAATTCATCTGGCCCAGCATGACATATTTTATGAATCTACAATCAGATTGGTTTCGTGTACGTGTCCATTTTGCGGTAGTATGCCTAGTGATTTTGTTGATAGGTTAATTCAGAAGCTTCTAGCCTAGCTACCTCCTACTCCAATAACACCATGCTGCAGAAATAATTCTAAGAGCTGAAAATTTCTTGAACACAGCTTCATCTTCCCGCCAACTCATTTGAGAAATGACAATGTTGTAGATATAGACTGCGCAAAATCTAAATCTGAATCAGACACATATTGAAGTTGAGGAAGCAGTTTTCCAAATCGAAGACGTGTACCACACAGCGTAACAACTTCGACCAAGATGATATCTGATCAGCTATTACAAGGAAGAGCGGTAAGTCAATTAACGGATTTGAAATCAATGCATGTGTCTTCTCTTGGCTGGTTTTGAAACTACTGACGGATCAAACGAGGTTACGCTGCATTTAAGAAGATCTTTGAAACCAGAAGTTGGCCTGGTATCTTTAAAGACGTCAAGCCGCGCGAAAGAAAGTCAGCGTGATTTTCGGCTTCAGAGACATAGCAGAAATAATCCACTGAAAGAACGCCAAATATGCGCCTCATTGATGGGGCGAATAACGTTTCCAGCAAAAAGTTACAGTCGAATCCGAAAATGACAAGATAGTATTTATGTCTTCTGATTCTGTAAAATCAATATAAGATACGGGGGGCCTAAGGGAGAAACCTAACAGATGGGAAACAAGACAGTTAGTCTTTTGATTATTTTAAGTCAACTTTGGAAACGATGATTATAAGATTTAACTTTGAAGTCACAAGTGGAGCTATGACAAGCGGCGATGGCACTAAAATCAAAGCAACTACCAAGAACAGAAACATGATAGCTTAAATCGAAAGTGATGGGACGATGACTACAGGAGACACTCTCGGAGGCAGAGCCCCCGTATTTAGATAATAAACACAACTTTGAACTTTCAAGTCATGAGTAGATTTATGAAACTATTATAGGGCTCGGGGGGATGAGCCCCCCCTCACCAAAACAAGACTTCTCTTCTTGATCTTGTAATATATTTGTGATAACGGCTATGGAACCCTGCCTGGATCCAACTGATTAAAGAAAAATAATCATCAAATATTGCAAAAGATTAAATGCTGATATTCATTTATCATTATTTTATGTTTCTGGCAGGGTATTAATTAATGAATTATGGCATGCCTGTCTTTGGTACTACTATACACTACCTATTTAAAATACTATGGAAATAATGAAATAAATAGATACATAAAAACAATAAAAACTAAATAAAATACAATTATTTTGCTAATTGCGCTGACAACACACGTGTTTTCTCTATTCCTTCTCTATCAGTAATTAACTTGCTTGTCTCACTGGTATTTATTTTACCATGTTATTCCTGAGAGTAATTTAAAAACTTGTGGAATATTCCTCGGGAACAATGAGAATATTCCCGGGAACATTGGGAATATTCCCGGGGAACAATGGGAATATTCCCGGGAACATTGGAAATTAACATTTACAGCTGACTTTTTATATTTTTTTCTATTGAATTGCTAACCTATTAAATAGATAAACATTTTCTTATATAGAGAATGTCATAAAATAAATGTTATTCATATACAAATCCTAAATTCCCCTATATTCCCCTCATGGGGAATGTTCCCGGGAACATTCCCGGGAATATTCCCGCCTGGGGAATATTCCCGGGAACGGCCCATCACTACATCTGATACAAAAAATACCTTGAAAAAAATGTTGATGTTAAGCTTAGCCTGCGTGTTCTAGTACATTTTGCTAAGTCGCGAAATTGTGTACATCGGGATACAACCACGAAATTTCTACCACAGATAGAGTATTCTGCGGTGATTATTTTCGGATGTGGAGGGAAGTCAGATTCGTTCCCTGTGCGGCGGGAAAGCGGGGTGAATAGGACAAAGGAGTCCTCTTTTTCTTTTTATATTACTGATCAGATAACGCTACTAGGACTTGTGTGGTGTCGTTTTCGTGTAAAACAGATATCAGCAATTCATTTTTCATGTTATTTATTCATAGTATCATACAAAAATATGGGTGTATTTCCGAAATGGTAAAAATCACAACAAGTTTTTTTTATTCAGGGAGATAAATTAGTTATATTTCCTTCCTGAATATTTACAACTAACAAAAATATTGCAAAATAGCAAATTTAATCTAGTTTCTAAAAATATATACATATTGGGCACTCTTCATACAAACAGTAACTTAAATAAATTGTTGATGCTGAGATTAGCCCGTGTGCTCGTGATACATTAGCAAAAAAATTTTTTGTTTTAATTACATCAATTTGTTTTTCTAGGACGTATATAATAAATATTATATGTAAAAGCATGTTAATAATCATTATTTAATGTATTTAATAAAGCGAAATAGGATGCGTTCGGAGATTTACGTTGGTTACGCCGACGTAAAGATATATTTTAAGCTACTGTTTGTATGAGAAGTGCCCAACATGCATATATTTTTAGAAACTAGATTAATTGAGCTTTTTGAAATAATAATAATAATTTGAAAATGTTCACGAAATTTAACTAATTTACCTCACTGAATAAAAAAATTTGTTGTGATTTTTACCTTTTCGGCCATACACCCATATTTTTATATAGATAGAACTATACAAAAATAACATAACAAAATAATTTCTGATATTTGTTTTACACGAAAACGATACCAAACACGTCCTGGTAGACTTAACTGACCAGCAATAAAGAAAGAAAAGAGGAATACTTGGCCGTATTCACTCCGCTCTCCCGCCTCACAGGGGACGAATCTGACTTCCCTCCACATCTGAAAATCGTCGAACATTCTATCTGTGGTAGAAATTTTATGCTTGTAACCCGATGCGCACAATTATGTTAGAAAACAGCGGACTTACAACTCTACTACCGCACAGTATTTACAGTATTTACAAGCACAGTATTTACAAGCTTTATCTATACACTTATTCCAACTTAAGTTTCATTATCTAAACATAATATTTTTATTGATCCTCTTAACAGATCTATGACGCAGAGGGCGCTCTAGTAGCGCAGAATTATGGAATCAAAGGTTTGGTGCGATTGACGTAACGATGTGATAGTTCAGTTGGAAGTGGGAGAGCACTACGTGGGAAATGAGTCGACGGATTCGAGGCCGGCTTAAATTGTAATGGATCACATTACATTCTTTCATAATTTACCTTCGCTTCAAAATTACGTTCCATTTTTACATTCAATATACGCAAACTCAACCCTTTTACACGACTACATACAAATGTTCAAACAAACAAATATTTGACCAAAAGCGTGTTAAGCGAGTTTTTTTTATCATTACCAACTGAACGTTATACGGGTGTGCATTATTTGCGGACGTCACCCAGATCCTGCCGCCGACCGGATGTTGTTAATGGCCGAAAATGCGGAAAATTGGGCAATTCATTTCCCGACCTCGACCGCAGCGGAATCGAGCACTATAACCTGGTTATACGTATATGCTGGCCCTATTTATTTATGAGGCGACTGAAAGTTGATGAATAATAATGTGGATGCTTGAATTTCATTGGCCGACGTATGCATGAACGTATTTTCTAAGGTAATACGACAGTGAAGTTGCTTAGTTAATGTTAATGAGCTTCATTCGACGTCTGGCCGAAATATCAATCTACCCTTACCATGAGTTTTCAGTTACAGTACTCACTAGTGACTCCGTAAACGATCTGTATGGAGAATTGTAGTTCTACAAAATATCCGCTAGGGGCGCTGTGTTATTCTCCGTATAAATCGCTTAGGCTGTCGCTAGCGAGTACAGTGACGGCAACTCATGGTCATGGTATTTAAATTTTGGAATTACAATTTACAAAATCACTTAATACTCAATTAAAACAATTCATATCACTTCTGCGGGTTTAATTACTTTACAACCTTTTTCAAATCTCTAATTTCTGAAATAATTTCGTCATCACGTACATGTTTTTGTCTTCTATGATTTGGAAATCTGATTGGATTGGATTCTGAAAAAAATTACAACATAGGTATGTGTTTGCAAATAAGCGTCGTAAAATAACTTTAATACAAACCAACTTCAAAATGCCGCATTGATTTGTAAGATTGTTTGATATATTTATTCAAAATCTAAATAATTTAAAAACATCTTATGCATTGTGACGCGTTATTAATGACGAAGTAATACGAAAGTAACAATGATTTCGCAGCTGAAATGGAAGTCGAAATGGAAAATGGACGCAGGCCCGGTCGGACTGTCCGCATAAAATTGCACTGGCACGACGCCAAACTTAATCAATCATCCAAATATTGGGCGCATGTTTTAACGAATTCAATTCGCAACGTGTCAGATTTTTCGAATCGATTGCACTATCTTAGCGCTATCGTTTGTTTTTAGTCATTTGATCGTTTGTAACTCGACATAAAAGGACACGTTGAAAATTTTACAAAACGGCCTGTCACAGGCATGCCAAGCCGATTTTAAAATACCTAGTTTGTTTTTTGTTTGAAACATGCGTTGATCAAGTGTGATTAACGAGTAACTATAAAGCGAAAAAATCGGTAGGTACAGCTGTTTGGAGATGAATGTGCTGGAGGATTTAATTAAAATTTATTTTTTAATTTTAGTTACATTGTGTCATAAGGGTGGGTAGCTTAGATATACAGCCTGTTACCGGCATGCAGGCATTTATTCAAACTGATAATAATATGATCCATTAGTAATTGTTTGCATGTATTAGCTAATCATAATTATGTAAATTAACTGCACAATTAAATTTCTTAAATCCGCACATTCAATGTATACAGCGTAATTGTCGTTACTCATATCACGCTGTCATTTAACACTCACTTGTCAATTTACTTTACAGTACATTACTGGCAATTAAAATTTTGTTACAAAGTTAATAAAGCCTGAATTTAAGTTAATTAATTAAATTAAGGTCATGGATACGTTAAAGATCTACGAGTATGTTACTTTACTCTACTTTAAGAAAAGCCTACTTGGCGGTAACACACTGTATACTTAGTCTATACTATTAGGTATTTAAAAAAATGTAAACAAACCGGAGCTGTCAAATTGACAGCAAGCAATGGCATGTCAAACCGACAAAGTTAAAAATCACGTAAGGTAGGTGTTGCTACTTAAAATCTGTGACTTTCTATTTTAGTTGTGTAACTTCCAGTATAAAGCAGCCTTTTGTGTTAAACCTCTGCAAATTTGGGTACTTTTTATTGAAGATTTACCGAGAAAAATATATATATTTATTTAATGTGATAAAAATATTACCGGTATATTACCGGGTATTACCGGTGATGACCTACGGAGCCGAGACGTGGTCTCTAACTATGGGCCTTTTAAGGAAGCTCAGAGTCACTCAGCGAGCTATGGAAAGAGCTATGCTCGGGATTTGTCTACGAGATCGAATCAGAAATGAGGAGATTCGTAGACGAACCAAGGTCATCGACATAGCAAACCGGGTAAGCAAGCTGAAGTGGCAATGGGCGGGGCACATAGCTCGAAGGACCGATGGCCGTTGGGGCAGAAAAGTTCTCGAGTGGAGACCACGTACCGGCAAGCGCAGTGTAGGACGACCACCCGCAAGGTGGTCGGACGACCTGGTTAGAGTTGCGGGGACTCGCTGGATGCGGGTCGCTGCTATCCGGCCCATGTGGAAATCTATTGAGGAGGCCTGTGTCCAGCAGTGGGCGTCCTATGGCTGAAATGATGATGATGATGATGATAAAAATATGTTTGTATCCGTGAATTTGTATATATTCGGTAAAATTAAGCGACAACACATGTTATTTAAAGGGAACGGACTGCAGTAGTGAGGTCAATTATTTTATAATATAAAAAAAAATACAGGAACCAAACGTTATCTTATAAACAACCCTTTTAATGTTCGGATCAGTCGTAATTTCATACTGCGTGTCAATAGAAATAAAAAAAAAAACAAATAAATAACAAAATACATTAAAATTGGTAACAATCTCGATCAATCGATCTCTTCCAGACAACTATAGGGTAGAGAGTAAACGAAAACTAATTATGAAAGTAGTGTATATAGTGCATATATTAGAGTGTGACTCAGAAAATCTCTGTAAGGGTGTTTCACACCAACTTAAACTACCCGCGAAAACTGTACCTACTTATTTTTTGGCCAACCTGTAAATCGTCATAAGACCATCATTTCTGTGTACGACACAGAATATTAGCAGAACAACATGTACAATATGCACATACCATTTTATGGTATGCTTATTCTTATATTGAACTTCATATGAAAAACAAAACACAAGCTCAATCACGGCAACCGCACACGCTTATCATGTCCCGTATTAAAACCGAACGCAGTGAACCTGTATTTATATGAAACACTGGAGCGTGGGGAATATTTATATTTTAGACCACCTCATCCAACATTTACGGTACTGAATTCGATCCGCGGATGGTTTACGAGGCAGCTGTGATTCCTTCCAACTCCTCCAGGCCCCTCGCTTACATAACTCGACGATACAGTCAGTGCAAAAAGATATACACATTTAGTCTGTTTAAACATCCTACTGAACTCTATTGACGGGTAATAGAATCTAGTAAAGATATTTCTGAACAGATTAGTCGTGTATATTCTTTTACATCTGACTGTACTTAGTTTGTATCACTATAAAATCATTGGACTGGAACAGAAAAGATAGCTAAAATAATTATGGTAGAAGAAGTGCGTGTACGACGTTAATAATGATGGTAGAATAAGTGAGTGTAGACGCTGTACATAGTACGTGAGTGTACTTAGGCATAGGTACTGGTAATTAGAAAAATTACACTGATTTTACAGAGTATGAAAAAAGGTTTTGGGTTAATAATGTTAATATAATAGATTGGCTGTGATTAAATGTTCTGATTTTAATGTCTCCTATTTCAAGACTTGTAATACAACACTAAATAGAACACGCCACCTCGAGGAGTCAACAGCCTTTTTAGTAGTTGTGAATTGATAACAAATATGTCCAAAGCGCATCTGCATGGTAAAATTACTATTTGGGGCAATTTTGAGACAGTAAAAAACACCAATATAATATGATCATTCATAATTTTATAGTTCACTCGCTTTACAAAAATAACGCTAAAGCCGTCAAATATAATCGTATCATGCAAGTTTTGTATTTCATACACCGATATGGATGCCTACCATTAATCTTCGTAATAAATACCGTCCCCTCTTGTCTCCGCAGGAGGCTCTTAAGTGCCCTCCAAATGGTGGTACTTAATAAAATGCCTTTTTCTATGTTCTATATTATTGTAAAATTGTATTGAAAATCAAGGATACGAGTCATTGTTACGGGAAAAATCTTAATGCTGTGATGCAAGATTTGTATGGAGGCGCGGCGCCTGCTATACAGCGCTATCTGTTGGTCAATTATGTCTTTGTGTGCTCATCACGTCAAAACGATGGATTTTTACCAATTTTGGTACAGGGATACCTGGACATCTAAAGATATATGATACTTTTTACCCGACTACGCCAAAGAAATGAGTTACGCCGATGAAGTTGCTGGTATCCTTCTAGTCTTAGTAATAAATACCGCGGCTCCCTCTAGTCTCCACAGGAGGCTCTTAAGATCCCTCCAGATCGTACTGGGGGCACTTAATAAAATGCCTTTTTACAATTATGTCTGCCGCACGTGTTGTTTTACGCGACATCAGCCGGGTGGAGTGCACTCGTACCATACATGGGGTTTTTAGAACCCTATCATTATTGTTTAGATGTAGCAGTAGCAAATATGAAGGACCAGTCTGGTATACACGATGGTGTATCGTGTTTTTTGAACCGAAGACAAAAAACGGCGACTATTTTAGCGTTTCAGCCGTCTGCTTCCTCTGGCAGCAATATTGATGAACTCCGATGAACTGTGACGCCATTTCTAGTTGTCATAAAAGTCGTGGATTTAGTAATTCTTAATTACAATTGAAACTTTATGAGTTGGCCAATATACCTACCGGTTAGAGGAACGGAACGGTTAAAACATTTAAATAATCGTATATAAAATACAATATAGCCTCTAGTCATGTAATGTTTATGAGATTATGGGCAT
This sequence comes from Apotomis betuletana, assembly GCA_932273695.1. Classification (NCBI taxonomy): domain Eukaryota; kingdom Metazoa; phylum Arthropoda; class Insecta; order Lepidoptera; family Tortricidae; genus Apotomis; species Apotomis betuletana. The sequence continues at coordinate 11,022,653 of OW026315.1, forward strand.
GAAATACATCTGAAAAATTATAATGCTTGTAATAGCTGTGCCATTGCTATTGCCTTCTTTCTTATGTTATCATTGGCATGGTATGTTCAGCTTTCTTTATATTTCTAGCCTGCTCTAAAAGCCAAAAAAATATTCTCCATCGCATTTATCACATCAGTGTTCATTCAGCATGATACCAGTTCAAAGACAATTTTAACTTGAATATGTCAACATGAAATATAAATTGAATTTTAAATGTAATTCCATCCATCACTTTGATTATCAAGAGCTGTGCACTCTGAAGACGGTCCTTTGCATGCATTTTAATCTAATGTCACGCCATATTTTTGAAGCTAGCGTTCATAGTCTGCATATTATCAAATAAAAATTGCTTAAAGTTTCGAGATGTCAACGTCTCCGTCTCTGGGGAATATAGACGAAAAACTTTGCACATTCTCGTCTTAGAAGTTATATTAAATATCCTTACATAAAACATATTTCTTAATAATTGTTTAGCTTTATACACAACCAATTTACCGTTGTCACATTTATTCGCGTATTGGTTCCATGAAATAATAATTAAATTAATGAGTACGTGCTAATATTTACAAGTCCAGCTGCTAGGAAGGTACCAAAACTAGTTGAAGTCGGTTTTGTCGTTAAGTTTAGGCGTGATAAAACTGCAAAACACTTATATCACTAATAAAATTGGGCAAGTGCGAGCCCGACTCGCGCATGAAGGGTTCCGTACCTATACATAATTATATATAATCTATAACAAGTTTGTTGTATGGGAGCCCCCTTAAATATTTATTTTATTTTATTTTTAGTATTTGTTGTTATAGCGGCAATAGAAATACATCATCTGTGAAAATTTCAACTGTCTAGCTATCACCGTTGTTGAGATACAGCCTGGTGACAGACGGACGGACGGACGGACGGACGGACGGACGGACGGACGGACGGACGGACGGACGGACGGACGGACAGCGAAGTCTCAGTAATAGGGTCCCGTTTTTACCCTTTGGGTACGGAACCCTAAAAAACGTGACAAAACCAATAAGAAAATAAATTTGGCCGTAATAACTTATTTTAATATTTTTTTCGAAAATGTATCAATGTTCTTTAGAGAACATAGTTTTTAGGTGTAGATTACAAAATGGAATATGATAAGTATTTTTTTGATTAGAATCAAATGATTTTGCTAACTTTAGTGACTGTTTCACATTAATTTCTCTAGCCTCCCTTTTTTCAAAGGATTAAAGCTAGTGCTTTACGATTATTTAGAACGTTAAAATTAACCCGCCTACGAATGTAGGTCACTTTAAAAAATAAAAACTCAAAATCACTCTATGAAGCAGCGATATCTTTTTTACAACCCACTCAATATTCATCGCTTACATTTTTAGGAATTAAAGCCCATCAAAACTTTACGAGATGTTCTTTGGGCATCTATTTATGAGGCTACTTACTTTTTAATATTTACTCCAAGTGTCCAAAACCCTTATAATCCATTCATAAATATACCGGCGGTATATTACCTAGTAAACCGCGGCCGTAATATTTAAGAAGGATAAAAGCATAACTTACCCACATGAGGCTCAAATTCTAACTCGTGAATATACAAAGTACTTAATCTAAACAGGAAACCAATTTCATAATGCACAGAATGGAATATCGGAACATTGAAGATACAAAACTAAATGATAATTTGGGGTTTATTGAATAGCAAATTACGGTGCGGCAAGCGGTGACCATACGTGAGAGGGGAAGGTTCGAGCCCGGTGTGTCGCTCACTCCTATGGCCGTTGCTCGCCATTCCGCACCATAATTTAAAGGAAGGGCCATGTCAGCACCAACCAGCGCAAAGCCCCCCCTTAGGACCCGCAAGGAAAGTAAGTTAAAAAAAAAACGCTAGTCGCGCGAAGTCGTGGCTAATTACTCACGCCAAAAGAGGTAGACCGATTTCAACTACGTAAGTACGTATGGTTATGGTACCCGGCTTCGTATCCACTACTCATGGTTATAGCATTCATCACATCAGTGTTCATTCAGCATATATATTACATTTATACTATGTATATCGTCGTCTAGTAGCCATAGTACAAGCTTTGCTTAGTTTGGTACTAGTTCGATTTGTGTAAGATTGTCTTAATATTTATTATTTATTTGTATTTATACAATACACAGCATACTTTACATATTTTATACATACACAAATCAATCTAGTCCCAAAGTAGGCTCTAGTAGGCGTGTAAGAAAATATTCATACCTATATTGATAACTACATAGAAACATCTATGAGTTCCATGACCCAGGAACAAATATTCGAGTTTCATGAACATACAAGACTCGGCAAGGACAAAATATTTGCCCTAGCCCCTTGCCGAGATTCTGACCCAGGACTGCCGGCTTAGTAGGCACTGCGCTAACCGCGTCGTCTATCTTCTCTTTATCGCGTGAATCAGTGTACTTAGATCTAATTTGATTCATTTATTGTTTCAGGTACGCGGCAGATCACATCCTCAATGATTTTCGGGTTTTGTCCGTGAGGCAGTGGTTTTATACTTTTAATATTTAGACGAACCCTTGGATTTTAAAGTTACCATGGTTGAAAACAGCATTAACGTGTTTATTGATACCAATCAAATAGGTACCAACGATGAACCGGGGTGACAGGAAAAGTCGAGGCTATTTTGATCAATTTCGAATAGTTAAAAAACTGTTACCTAAAAGTTAACTTGATGAAGTAAACAGTTTAGGCTAACCTAACTAAACACAGGGAACTGCCACAGGTTACGAAAAATAAACTGTTGTTATAAAACTAGCCCTTCAATTTTAAAATCATACAGTTATCGGTAGGTACGTATGTATTGCAAAATAAAATGCGAGCACAAAGAACACTTTGCTATAATCTGTGCTAGTGTATATTTCTTATAACTGGCGTCGTTGTATCAGGATAATCGGAATCTATAGCCCTTTGTGATAACTTTCCGACCATTTTCTTGGAGCGGAACCGCTGCTTCAAATTGAGAATGGTTTTTTGCTCGCCCGGAGAATACAAGATGAAGGAATGGGGATGAAACGGCCGTATTGTAGGTATATTTTTGTCACATTTTATCTATATTGGATATTCGAATAGATACGAATTTCGATGTGAACATTCATTCGTGTAACAAGGACATGCGGACGAATTAGACATATTCTTCCAAATGTACTTGTTTTTCATTAAACGATGTGCTTTTATTAAAGGCAATGACATTTACGAATACTAAATATCAGTAAGTACATCTACATGATACGGCACGATGACATGTATGCCAATGTCCATCGAATTAACTAAGAGTGCAGTAGTTTAACGAAGCATGAGACAATACGTGTTTTATGTAACATCTACTAGTTAAATACAAAATTGAAATAGGTTGCATTGTGTAGAAATAACTACTTACATAATCGAACACGCGTAACACGTCGCTGTTGAAAAATGTGACCTAGTTTAGTTACTTATGTTTTTATTATTTTAATATTTAATATGTATGTTAGATTGTAAGGTATTTATCTATGGGCCTTTGCCTGCCTGAAATAAATAAATTATTATTATTATTATTATAATACAATCCTCACAAGAATCACAGGACTCAAAATCGAACAATCTAATTAAAACTTAAAACGAGTAGCATTAAAGGTGCAACTAAAAAAAAACTTGCGACCTTACTAATTGGATTGGAGTAAAGCAGATGTCCTAAGCGTTTGGAGTTAGAACCACGGCATTTTGCTGAAGGAACTCAGTTCAACTTTTTCCTAGCTATTGGGAAATTCTCGTACTTCACTGATTAAAAAGTTGCAGGAGCTAAATGAGAGATGTTTAGCTGCTTTAAGCGCAGTTTGCGCGGTTTCAAGCTGCTCGCTTTAATCGTCGATGCAAAATAAGAAAAGTTGACCAATTTTTCTTTTTAATCGGCCTTCAAACTACAAGCAATATACTGGTTTAAGCTAGAAAACTGCCATGATACTCAAAATAATTATCTACCGGAACGGTTATTCTAGTCGTTAAAGTGAAGTACTCGTCATCACGTTTTAGTCTAGTCTGTGGACCTTAATCTTAAACACGTGTACTTACACGAACATTTTTATTTATACACAGTTGCATATGCTCATAATCAAAGTTCACGGACTGAATCGAAAAATGTTGAGTGGGAATGTGATTTGAATTTGACTTTAATTGTGTGAGTAACTCTTCTACGATATAAATGTATAAAAGCTACATTTTTACTGACATTTACGACAACTTGTCAATATAGATTAATGCGGCTCGAAAAGCAATAGTAATAAATCACAAAACTCAAGACATGAGTTAATACTCTCCCGAGTATGTCAACCCAATGGCAACCGAATAAGAAAATTACCTGTTAAAACATTATGGGTATTTTGAGTCACTATTTATAATCCACGTACATATAGGTATACCTACGTATATGTATAAATAGCTATTATCTTCAAAACATATAGTTTTCCGTATAAAACAATACAATAATGTGGCCAAACAACAGCCAGGCTGACATCAATCTTCTGCTATCATCGGACGAACGAATCAAAAAGCCGACCCGCAATCGACGACTTGAATACTGATGCCTTTTTTAAGATTCCTGCCCGAAAACACCCGCTATTATCGCTCTGGATCCCTGAAGGGAGGAGTAAATAGACGAATAGTGCAAAAGGGAGTGACGTCACTGCTGTTTGGAGTGCCATTTGAGTGTTGAATTTGTAAATATTGGTTCGTTTTTGAGGGATCGCGAACGTTTCTCTTAAATGGAGTCATTTGTATTGTGATGGGGGAGGGTAGGTTACTTGTAGTGTAGTGCTTATTGACCACTTTAGGAGTCGAGTGCGTGTGGGTTCGGATTGCTGATTCGGTCCACGCGTTTTGAATACGAATTGTAACGGTAATGTATCTATTTACTTGTATGGAGTCGTTTAAAGCTGCATAAATAATAGTGCAATGATTATTGTCCATATGTGAGAAGGAAAAATGTTACGAGGGATAATTATGTTATAAACAGGATAAGCCTTTCTATCGTAAGTTATAAAGATTAACAATGATTTGCCAGATTTACAATTAATATACTATTCCAAAAATTATCCCTTGAACAATTATAGATATATCGAGTTGTCTAATAATTTTGTGACCATTTTTTTTCTGCAACAATTTCAACGATAATAAATTATATGATTTTGTATGTGGGGATTAACATCTTCCAGTATTTCTAAATGTTTAGTTAGTTCACATATAGGTTATATTAAAAAAGGAACAGGCAAGGAGTTATGAAGGGGGGAATATAAATAAGAGTACCATCCCTATACATGTATATCCAAAAGTATTCGTCGAAAGGCGTGAAATAGGTAGAGCTCTGCTGTATTCAATTTGGAGTTACATTGCTTAGCAACCGCTTGTTTATACATTAAAAGTAATCATTAACTAAATTACGCATTTTTCCTGTATATACTTAAAGGAACTACTCCGGTCACCAAAAAATTATATTTTTTCAACTCGACACAGATTAACTGCGTATTTTTTCTTTTCTTCTCCTTATATTTACACTCAAATTCTATGAATAGTATTTTGTGACATAAAGATAATAATTTAAAAAATGACGCACGATCAATATTACACCTCATTATAACGGTTTCGGGGCAGCATTTACAAAGAGCAATTTTCTTTCAAGAGTATATCATAATTCAATGGCGAAAAAAGAATTTATTCCTTTTTGCCTGTCGTTTGCATTCATTTTGGAGTGGGGCATCTGGGGGTAATGGCATCGTATATTATTATCATTTATCGAATTTATCAAGCCGCAAGTACTTTAGAAAACAATGATGCTCATTAATAATGATTGGATTTGAATTGCTAATATGTCAATCAAAATATTGTATCCATTTTACGATAACTTTTTGAATTGAAATTAGGTACCAAAAATAATATGTATTCAGGTTCTTAGGTATTGTTTTTTTCTGCCAACACGATTGCACACCAAAGAAAGTTTACAATTGAAACACAGATACAAGATCGCTTGGCACCAATACTGTTCGAGGATATTGCTCTTCTTTTCGAATCCAAAGTAAAGAACCTGGGACTGGTTATCGACAGCGGCCTGACCTGGGGCCCTCAAAGTGTCTGGCGTTTGTTAGTCACCAATATTTTGAGATCGCTTTATATGTTTTAGCATATTCTTCCGGTCTGCATGAAAACTCTTCATGTACAAATGTTGATATTACCGATTGTTGACTATGTTGATGTGTGTTACTCCAATATCATCCAGGACCTGAGTAAGCTGGATCGGTTGCTCAACTACTGTATTAGATTCGTTTTCAGTCTTCGAAAGTATGACCATGTATCCGTTTTTCGCCGTCAATTATCCTGGCTCCCTATTCGTGAACGCAGGACATTAAAAATTCTCTGTACTTTTTCTCAATTTTATTTCATCCAGCTACTCCGAACCCTTTGGGTCCCAACTGTCCACTGTGTCAAAACATCCACCATATTAATACGTCCACTGTATCAGAACATCCATCGTATCGGAACGTCCACTGTGTCAGAACGTCCGCTGTTTCAAACCATCCACTATATCAGAACGTCCACTTTAAAATGTCTTTAACTGCGCGTTCCGTTTGCGAATTGCGCTCATCACGCATACTCAAACTTACTCTTTCTTCTCACCGCACTGATTTTATGTCCAATTACTTTGCAATACAAGCAATTCGTTTATGTAACGATCTCCCTCTTCCCATCAGGCAAGCTCAGAGCAAATGTCTGTGTGATGTTTTAAAAGGATAACTATATACATACATTTTATATTTTAGTGTATTATAATATATATGTAGTATGTGTGTATGTATATTTCCAAATATAAATATTATATTTAACTTACCTATTGATTATTGTCTGTTTTTTTTTCACTGCCTTAAATGATCCTGCACCAACTGCTAGTTTCTGTTTGGCCCTATAGTTGACTGGTAGAGAATGCCTAGTGGCATTAAGTCCGCTATTTTTACTATTTACTATTTTATTACCATCTTTGTTTATGGCTTTAGTTTCACCTAATTACGTGAAGGTGATTGTTTTATTAACTATATCATCATCCTCCTAGCCTTTGTCCCATTTTTTGAGAATGAATTCTCAATCGGGGTCGGCTACCTAAATCCCAAGATGTGGCGTAGGCACTAGTTTTTACGCAAGCGACTGCCATCTGACCTTCCAACCCAGAGGGGAAACTAGGCCTTATTGGGCTTAGGTGGTTTCCTCACGATGTTTTCCTTCACCGAAAAGCGAGTGGTAAATATCAAATGACATTCCGTACATAAGTTCCGAAAAACTCATTGGTACGGGCCGGGTTCGAACCCGCGACCTCCGGATTGAAAGTCGCATGCCCTAACCACTAGACTACCACCACTTATTAACTATATCACTTCATGAAAATAAATCCTGACGATAGTATCCCAAAATTACATTAATTTCCCTGATAAACTCGTGACCCTACACTCGACAGGCACAAACGCAGAAAACTTTGCCATTTGGGTTTTCAACTTCTGACCTATTAATTCGTCTCAGGTTATAACGAGTTCCCTGGCATTGTTAATCCTGTTTTGCCGACCCTCCCTTGACCGCGCTCGGAAAAGATCATTTTGCAAAACGCAATTAAACTTTAACTTCATTAAGGAAAATACCTTATTTTCTTTCGTTCAAATAATAGGGTGGCCACATTGTTCTCCACCAATTCAGTCTCCATTGTTCGTTTCTACAATGAAAGGCGTATTTCAGTGTTTGGGCAATTCTAGAGGCGTCAGTTTTTTCTCTTAATTAGAGGACGTCACAAAATATTAAGTGCCCAATTCGAATTTTATGGCTCCATTGCGACGAAATACGATCTTAGTTTTTCCATTACTTTTATTGCTTTTCATCATGTTTCGGTAATCACTTGAGTCTCGTAATTAAAATAAATTAACGAGAAATTAATGGCGTTGTCCTAATTGAGGGCTGCTTTCAGCGTTTTATGACGTGTGTCGAGCACTTTCATTCTAAAAAATACTTGAAGTGACGAATGACGATTGCGATTTAATATATGTAGGTACAGGTAAATCAAAATTAACCTCTCTATTGGAACTGGAAAATTACAGGATTTTTGCAAAAAAAAACAATGAAATTGCTGCATAAACGAAATGGAAAAAGTATTAATTTTTTCCGTTACACTTATTTTTTTGTAAACTAATTCAATGTAAAAGCATTTATTTTACGGTTTTATATTAATACAAAATATAGATACGACTGTCGCTACCTAAAGGTTTTTGACCGCTTACGTCAAAGGAAATGCACCACGACTGATAAATACGACCAAGCTAGTCGTTTCCGACCCGTACAGACCCCTGAAACATACACGATTCATATAAAAATAAAACTTAAAAAAATATGTTGGGAATGTTATTTTTCGTCTGAAAACTATCTGAAGCAATAGCACGGCGCTGTTTGCTGAAACAACACGCCAGCGAAGAAGCGTCAACTGGAATAAAACTTATGTGTAATGTTAGTGAAATGAAACTTTATCGTTTTACCTCTGTTACAGTCACAGCGGGCGTTTTATTCATGCATGTGCTCTCCAATGGTAAATCGGTACGTACAAGTTTGTTATGAATTTGTTCAGTCATCGTTCTGTTTTTGCAGTATGCCGCACGTTTAGTCGTTAAGCGAAAGCCAAAATAAATATTGCATTTACGATGAAAGTAGGGTTTGCTAAAGGAGAAATAGATGAAAACAAAGACTAATAACCTGGATTGTGTTAGATGATATGGAGATGAATGAATTAAATGGCGAGATAACGAATAATAGGAAAGAATGGAAGAAAACGGCATGCTGCGCCGATCCCAAGTAAGATAAGGGCAAGAAAATGATGATAAAAGTAGGTATCTGCGCGGCTTCACTCCCCTAACAATCTCAGCTAGTGTCTCAGCAGCTAGAATCTATTTTTCCATTATACGTTGTGTATTTAAAAGTGACATATGTTACTTCAAGAACATTATGACAATTAACTTAAAACCTCAAAAAATCCAACACATCATGTATAGGGCTGGACTACTACTAAATTGTTTAATAATTTCCGAAGATCACAATTTATTTAAATAAGATCATAATGGATGTCGCAAACGAAAGCTTTGCGATGAAGCCAGGATCATAATAGGTATTAGCTATATCAAGAAATGCGTAGTATAAACCGCGACTCAAGCGTCAAAGTGAACTTCTACCTGAAATGGTTTGCCTACCCATCAAAAGAGTTGTTGCCAAGGCAAAACAGACTATCAAAGCCCCTAAAAAAATGTTTACAACCTTTCTGTTAGCAAAATTCTTATATAAATAACATAAGAATTCAATAAATGTAAGGAAGTGTTGCTACCTATTTCCTAATTTAGCCCCAGATATTACATAATTTACTTAAAAGCTGTAACGCGAAACGGCTGAAGCAGCCACGTCCGTCTAGGTATAAGTACCTTGGCGAAATGCCAAGGGTGACGGGAACCGTCGCCTTATCCCCATGTCTACCTCCCTAAAGCCAATTGAAAAACTACCTTCACCCTCGTACCTAAAGCCTATCTTCGGAACACTAAGCCCCGTTCGTTAAGCCTTTGTTACATGGGTGCGGCAGCATTTATCGACACATCCGAATCTGCAAACAGCTATGTTGCACTATTCTGCGTTTTTCTTTGATATTGCCGAAAAGTTTTGGAAATTCCAATATCGAAAGTGCACGCTTTGTAATGCCCGCTTGTGTTAGTTTTGAGTTTATCAAAGGTGTTTCGTTCTCAAACATTTGGTCGCAACTACGTTGAAGTTACACTTTTTAATGCCTCATACGGAAAGTCGTTTAGAGACGCTAAAGAAAGTCGCTAACGACGTCATATCCCACGACGTAAAGAAAAAGCGAAATACACGTATTTGCATAACATTTAAAGTATTTAAACCATACGTAAAAGCGCGCTGGTCAACTTTGTGAAATTTCTTGTATCCTTGGAATAGAGCAGTTCCACTGACGTGGACTTGGGTGGGGTCCATTATTCGAAAGTCTACAATGCCCCGCTTTGCTCTACCTATAGCGTTTCCACTTACACGCTGACGCAGCGTCTCCGCTCTGGAGATATTGAGCATTTGGATTTGTCAATTCACGGTCCGGTCAGACTCGCTCCGCTACATCACCACCACACTGTTTCCATAGATGGATAGTGGAGACTTCGAGCACTTTAGTAAACGGACGGCCCATTTCGCTTTGAACAGCTCCACCTCAAAAACAACAAAAAACATTTACATTGAATGTGCAAGCACTAAAAAAATCGGTTTCATTGCAGTTATACAGAATAAGAATTCCCTTACAAGTCAAAGCAGGAGAGACGTGCCTGGCAACCGCAAATTCGAACCCCAGACACCATTTACAAGTGTCATGTGTATTTTCCCCTTCTATTTAGGAAGTAAAGACACTGAGTTAATGATAGGCTTTATATAGATAGATATAAGTAGGTATTTTGACTTGAGCACCTCCTCATTTTTAACACTTCAGGTGGCAGACAAGCACTTAGTGATCAATCTCATTTCGGAATTAAATTATTATTATTTGTCGTTACACTCTTGGCAGAGTGGTCGTGGCTGTCAATCCTGGTGTGGCAAGCCTAACCACACAGCGCCACTCTTCACTCACAGCGCGTCTGGTACTCTCGTGCAGAGGGCAGTTTGTGGCAGATTTGATTTGGTCAGTCCACCTCATGGGAGACCTACCGAGTGGTCTCGTACCGTTTAATTTGCCCTGAACCACCAGGTGCTCATTGGACAAAGTTCCATGTCTTGACACGTGTCCGAAAAAAGTGAAGATTCGAGACTTCATTATTGAGGACAGGCGCTGTTGTATGTTCAGCTCTTCTAGAATGGACATATTTAAATACGTGTGTAAAATTTCAGCTTGATCAGAAATCGGGAAGTGGGTCAAAATTAACTTACCTGCCAACACGAGACAGGTCATATAAAAAAATTGTAAATTGATATTGTACAAAATCTACCAAAATACTTACTTGGAAGCACCTTAAACCTTAGTCTGCTGAGTGCCTTCCTTAGAGTAATTTCGCGTCACCAGCGAAACCAGAGACCCCTTTGAAAGGTTAACTCTTTGTGGCTCGGAACTGTAATTAGAGCCAGGAAGTCGCCACTACGATAGAAAACCTTTCTTTGCGATCGGACACCGCGGCGACCGCTGGAACGGTCTTAGGGTTCCGTGGGAGGGACACCGGAACTCTATAAGGGTCAGGAGATATTCGCATGTTGACCTAAATAGTTTATAATAGGCAAATTATGACTTTTTCTCGTCTGAGATATAAGTACAAATGTTCAAAATGTGTAAAACTAGAGAGCGTTTTTTGATTTCGAAATCGCGTTAGATGCGTGATACTTGAATTTAATAGATCATACAAACAAGACAAAAAATGGTTAAAATTTATATTACTAAATTGTAATAATACATGACGGACAACCTCACTCAAATCGATCTAGTCCCACAGTTGGCTCTAGTAGGTTTGTGTTATGGACACTAAATTGGCGACTCGACGATATGACATACTTTAGATAAAATAAATACATACGAGTATTACAAACACATAGAAAACATCCATGATCCAGGAACAAATACTCGCGTTTACAAATATTTGCCCTTTCCGGGATTCGAACCCAGGACCGTCGCGTCTGCACTACTACTACGTCAACCGCGTCGTCAATTATTATTATTTAATTAGATTAAAATGAAAAAAAAAAAAACAAAGAAGAGGATTCCCTTTTCAAAGTATTTCATAATAGTATTATACACGAACACAAACAACGCAAATAAAACATCCGCCCGTTGAATTTAGATCAGGCAGACGGGCAGAACAAACAGTACGGGGTATTCGAGAAAAAATGTTTCCCTCGACATAACATTCCTTGAGTATTCAGCCGTCATGGCAACAATCGGGAACAATTTATGCAAACAATGTGGGCGACATCTTTTGGCCCAAACAATTCCCTTCGTTAACTGGACTTAAATGAGAAAGGTCTAAAGAACGAATGCGGCTGTAAGGTATCGGCACGTGTCGGATATGGCGATTGCTTTGCTCAAATCATAGTGCCGAATACAGACCCGGGTTACTCCGATATTCAAAATTCCAACTTTGTGTCGAGTCGAACCTTCCCGCTCATTCAAATATTGTTGAATACGAGATCGAGAGGGATGGCACGATACAAATGTCCAATGCCACTCTTATCGGGGTAGCTCTTCTGGAACTAATTAGATTCACATTGCCATTGACATATAAGACATGGTCATATTTTCATATCATGAAACATTGTTGTACGTAAGAGGAACATAATATTATATTCTTTTTAAATATTTATTTAAACTTTATTGCGCAAAATACAAAAGTACTAGTACATATGGCGGACTTAATGGAACATTATCTATCATTCGACCAGAGGACTAAACAGAAGCATTTGTATATATCAGACAAACTCACACAGATCCACGTATAGTCCCAAAGTAAGTCTAGTAAGCTTGTGTTATGTGTACTAGACGACGCTATATACCTATACTTATATAGATAAATTTAATGTTAAATACATAGAAAACGTCACACGAATATTTGCCTTTGCCGTGATTTGAATCCAGGACTGCTGGCTCAGAAGACAGCTGCACTACCACTGCGCCAACCGAGTTGTCAATACTATTAAAAGCAACTTACTTTTAACACAATACAGACCCAAATAAATACTATCGCTACAACAATTCGATGGTTACCTATCTGAAACACTAAAAACGTTAGTCCGAATTTCATTTCGACAAAAACTATTCGACAAATATAATTTTAACTTTTTTTCATTTGTCCGAAAATTCAATTCGATAATTTACGATTGGGCATTAATTGTTTAGGATTTTTATTCACTCGACTAATGACACGTTTCCCTAAATCTCATTTGTCCGTAATATCAGTTTTCCGATGTAACGTTTCGGTTTATTAACTACTCGACATTTTTTGTAGGACTTTGATTTCATTTGACCGATGTAACGATTCGGTTTATTAACTACTCGACTTTTTTTGTATGACTTTGATTTCATTTGTCCGATGTAACGATTCGGTTTATTAACTACTCGACTGTTGTGGTCACAGTTCTAACCTAACCTTTTTTTTTTTTTTTTTTAACCCAGAGAAATGCATTGAGTTGCATACCACTACGTAATATGAGACCCTCGGGGGTAGAGTCAGACATTACGCATTGGTTATGTGGGGCTCTCTAGTCCGCGAAGGACTAGCCTCCCCACTAAAACTCTGGGATGCTGCCAACCCGTGCCGTAGCGGTGATGCCATGGGATCGCGAACATGTCACCACAACACCACCGGCACTTTCGCCCTAAGGCGAACCCACACCGATAGACACACTGTAGCATAGCAGTGTGCCTTACCCTCACCTACTTCCCCAAGCCCCCAGGAAGCGGGGACCGCCACCGACACACGGTGCTTCGGTCCCACCCTACTTGCTGAGGGAGGACAAAAGCCCCTACCCCTCAGCCGGCCATGGGAGGACAAACGCCCCTACCCCACGACCCCCTCTCCACGTCCCATATACAGCCGTGAACTCTGCTGCTGCAGAGACACGCTGAGGGACCCTCTGGAAGCTAGGACCGCCACCGACACACGGTGCTTCGGTCCCAGCCTCCTGGCCGTGGGAGGACAAACGCCCCTACCCCACGACCCCCTCTCCACGCCAAGGGAGGACAAACGCCCCTACCCCTTGGCCCGCCACGGGAGGACAAACGCCCCTTCCCCATGACGCCCTCACTCCACCACGGGAGGACAAAAGCCCCTACCCCGTGGGTTCCCTCCCCAAATGCCCGCCAGCCTCCTCCTCGGTCTCCTCCACTGGCGGAGGTGAACTTCAACACAAACACCGAAGTGCCCACCCGAGTAATGCCCCGCCAGTCCTCCCTCTCGGATCTCCTCCACCGGCGGAGGTGAACTTCAACACAAACACCGAAGTGCCCACCCGAGTAATGCCCCGCCGGTCCTCCCTCTCGGATCTCCTCCTCACCCGTCTTGGCCCGTAGGCCCCCACACTGGTGTCTCTTGGCTTCGCTGCGGCGGACCAACCGCAGTTACTGAGCCCCCCCACCACGACAAGGTGGACACCCTTGGGGGGGAGTTCTAACCTAACCTAACCCAACCAGGTCGGTTTTGGCGGTTTGTCGGCTGCTGCCGCAGCACAATGGCTTCGCTCGCTCGGCTCGTGCGCTGTTGTGGTCACAGTTCTAACCTAACCTAACCCAACCAGGTCGGTTTTGGCGGTTTGTCGGCTGCTGCCGCAGCACGGTAGCTTCGCTCGCTCGGCTCGCGCGCTGTTGTGGTCACAGTTCTAACCTAACCTAACCCAACCAGGTCGGTTTTGCCGGTTTGTCGGCTGCTGCCGCAGCACGGTAGCTTCGCTCGTTCGGCTCGCGGGCTGTTGTTGTGGTCGCAGTTCTTATGTAATGCGAAAAATATCATTTGGTAAATGAAAAAATGGGTATTAAACAAAAGACGTCTCAATTCAGATGGCAAGTGAATGGGGCGGGAAAAGTTAAAAGATAAACTGAAAATTTGGCTAAATGAAAAAATGGGTACAAAACAAAAGACGTCTCAATTCAGATGGCAAGTGAATGGGGCAGGAAAAGTTAAAAGGTGAACTGAAAATTTGTTCAAATGTATGCAGTGCCAAAAGTATCATGGGGTAAATGAAAAATGGGCTACGAAAAAGAATACGTAACAACTCATAGGGCAAGTGAATGTGACGGGAAAAGTTTTTGGGACAAACGATACTTCTACTAAATGTAAAATGGTGAAAAGAAAAATGTACGAATCCTGTCATCGGAAAAACGATAATAATTCGAATAGTTTTCGGGCAAATGAAATTCGGTCAATGGTTTTTAGTGTTTGAGATAGGTTACCCAATTCGATGCTTGTAAAGTTGCATCTTTATTTGCTACGAGAACCCGATACGTTTTCTTGGCTACGACAAATAAATATTAGTTGCTACGAGTTCATTTTAGTCTCTACAGTCCCACTTTACGTGCTACGAAAGTATTAGATCCGATTTTCTTTGTCACGAGTGACCAATTTGACTTGCTACGAGAATTCTGAGTCACTAAGGCAGTCTAACTAAATGTTAAGAATAATTTGACCCGACATTTGCTAGTTCTTTAACATGAGTAGGTTTTTTTTTTCTTGCAGTGTAATCTTTATTTATAAATAAATCTTTACAGGTAAGTTCAAATGGAGTACTTAATGCCTTGAGGCATCCTCTACTGACCAAGCAGAAGGCCAAACAGAGACACAGGTTGGTGCGAGAATGGTGTACAACAAAACTTTATGTATAGGTAAGTATGTATGCATGTATATTTCTTCTACAAAAGTCTGATGTAGGAAAATTTTAAATTATTAAATAGACACCTGAAAGAAATATGCTGTTAATTACTAGTGTAGTGTCAAAATTACGGAAGTCAATAAATAGGCACCATGTGAAATAATGAAATAGGTAAACATTTATCATGTGTACCTACCTACTGCTAGTTGTGAAATGATTGTTTGTAGTTTTTCATGTAAATGTTTTGGTGTACCTATACTGTGAATTTACGTGTAAATAAATAAATCATACTTACCAAAACAATTCATAGGCTGCCTGTATTCATCTACTCACGGGTAAAAAAATATAACCCAAAATGAGACCATACGGTACAGCAATAACAATATATCGTATCTCAGTATTCAAATCTGTTTAGGGCACACCTGCATAGTCATCATATGAAGATATTCGCCAAAAACGGGGCTTGCGGGCTTATTTCGAGGCATTCAACTTTATTGATATAGAATATTAGAAACACAATGGCGTCAGCAGCACATTTGAATTCAGAATGTTTTCTGTTGCAGTCTCCGTTTCGTTCTTTGCGCTTTATGCTCTAGTGTGCAAAGTTTGTTTTGTGTCGCGATGCTGGGGCAGCTAAGGGGTGTTTGGTGTAAGGGTCGGACGTCGATTTGTGTGCTGGCTGTACATCCTGCTGTAGATAGTTGGCAGACGGCCAGCAACCCGGCTAGCCTGCAGGCTAGAAGGCCACAAGGTTTTATCTATTCAGAATAGAAAGCAGTAATAATAAAATTGTCTAGCCACCTACGGACGCTCATAACTTAAATTGAAATCGGAATTGACTGCAAACATTTTGATGGATACGAGCAGAAAAGCTTTTAAATTAAATAGAGGTGTAACCTCGCTAGTTAAATTATTTTGTAACCGTTTTTAGTTAAAGCTGGAATTTCGTAGTAATTATTTTGTCAAAACTTAAGCCCAGGTTTTAGTCCTAAGATATTTAATTATAGCGAATTTCCCAATGAGTCCTATGTGGTTTTGCGGGCGAGGGTAGGGGCAATGAATCTCTTGAACGTTGTGACCTATTTGCGTTTAGATTTGATAACAAGCCTAGTATGTTTCGTATTTTAACATTTTGTGTTACTAATTAGGTAAATTTTGATTCACAGGATTGATTATAAGTTTTAGTTAACGGTGTATTTTATCGTCATAAATAATTTCATTATACTCTTGTCGATGTGGCTGATGAAGTACGTAGTTGATATACAGTACTTTTATCTCACGAGCGCGGGTGTATTGCGCGGGTTAGGTTAGAATTGCGACCCTAGCAGAATCAAATAGCTAACAGAAAAGTAGGTTAGGTTAGAACTGCGACCTTTGCAGAATCAAACGCCTTAAAACCATGGTTACCCACATCAGCAAAATACGATTTCATTGCGTTCCGTTCTCAACATTGATAATTATGTCTGCGAAATATTGCATATTGAAATGATATTTACGTGAAGTAAGTTTTATGTAATTTAAAAAGATTTTACGATATAACGATAAATTATGAAACGTACTTCTATGAAATAATACATCTGTGTAATGAATCATCCGCCATTTGAAAATTCGTGATATAAAAATTCTCGTAATGAAATTTCGATGAAGTGAGTTGTCGATGAAATGAAAATACTTGAAACGTTATCTTTGAAACAAAATTCGACGTAACGAGTGTCGGCGATTCATGCAAATACATTACCAATTGTAGAAATGTAAATCGTCCATGTGACAATAGCTTGTCTTACTGATATAGTGGAGTACAATCAGCACAAACCATACAAGATGGATGTATTCAATTTGCATTATATTCACTGGGCTATTATTTAAAATGATTCCGTCGCAACAAACAATGAATCATAATAAAACACGAGGCGGAAATTAAATTCTGTGAGCATGTTTCGTGAATTAAAATGCATAGCACGTAAGGCACCCTTCTGGGGTGCATTATTACTAAAACCGCACAACCTCGTATCTTGCTCGAATTGGATAGAAAAACAGCCTTATTTCCAAGTCAATAGCAGACACAGTTTTGGTCTAATATTGTGAGAGATACGAGCTTCTTATATTCATTAGACAAATGCCTAGGGGCTTAGAAATGGTACGGAGGAGACTCCATATCGTGTCGCGGGCACTTAATGGTTAATAATGGAACGCACGTCGATCAGCGAGGTGCAATTTGTGGTCGACTTCGTTTATGAAATTAACGTAACCACTGCGTTATTAGGAGCACGTGAGACCCATGAAAATGTTGGGAGCCCATTACTGCTATGTGGAAAATATATATTAATTGCTGGATTAGGAAGAGCTCAACGTTATCTGGCTTAGCTATGTTTGCTTCGTATGTATACGAACTCCGTACTAGGTGGTAGATATAATCCATCTATTCATATTGGTTATTGTTATTGTGCGAAAGAAAATAATATAGTGGCATAAATTCTAATGAAATTTGTCCGTGATCTTGCCACTGAACTCATATGTCTCTACTTCAGCGATGTGCTTTAGCTATTGAACAATATCTCTTATAAAATACCAACTTATGAATGATAAATGATGCAGCTTGAATAGCAGATATCGATATATAGCCGTGATTAAGCCGATATTTTTGGTAATTTGGGTTTATCACAAAGCCTGATCGAATTAGGATCCAGGTTTTTCATTTGTTAGATGGTTTATCGTGAACTATATACCGTCATATCTACCAGTCACCTATTGGGGTGACCGGTAATTCGGTTATAGCTCCGGCATCGGCCGCAAATTCAATCAATACGACAATTTGTGTAGCATGGTTTGTAATTTAAAACAATCTCCTTTTAAGATTTTTTACAAGAAGGTGCCACTTCGTGAGCGTTTTTTTCTTTGCCGTAGCCGGGTAAAAAAAATAAAAAATAAAATGCGTTACTTTGGCCACATCGCCCGCCGAGATGTGGGTAACTTGGAGCGTCTGATCGTCACCGGAAAAGTGGAAGGAAAGAGACCTAGAGGCCGGAGCCCAAAACGCTGGTCTGACCAGATATCCGAGCAGACCAACGGACCAGTTAGCGCCGCACTACACCAGGCAGCTGACCGCAACCGATGGAGACAGGCAGTTGACGAGCTGAAGCGGAGTCACGATCCTCAGTAATGAGGGAGCGATGGAGAAGAAGAAGAAGCCGGGTAAAAAGTGTTATAAACTTTTTAGATGTGCAGCTATCCCTGTACCAAAATTGGTTGAAATCCGTCCAGCCGTTTCGGCTTGATGAGCGAACAATTACCTCTCTCCATATAAAACGGATTTTCAATTCAAGTACATATATGTTATTAATTAAGATCTTTACCGGAATCATGACCTCTCTCCGTTAAAGATTAGTTTTGAACATAATTATAGGGTTTTTGTATTATAGAATACATAATATTTTTTACAAATTACAGTACAAAGTCGTGGTGTATTAAATCTTGTCAAATTGGCAGCTGACCGTTCAGGGTTACTCCAGTGGTGCCGTCGGGCGAAAATTCAATCAATAATACTACTAGTTGCTCAACCTTATTGTGAATGAAATCGAATCTTTCTGTTTAAAACACAGCTTTATTCACTTTATTATGCTGTATTTGTTTTTCTATCCTGCTGTCAGCGTAACAGCTGATCGTAAACCGTTCCTAGCCGTATCGGTCGCAAATTCAATCAATTATGACAATGCCTAGCGTGGCTTGTGTCAGGAGACACAGTTATTATTTTAAAAGTATTTCTTTATTCAAATGACTGTGTACAAATCAAACGGCTGCAAGTCCAATTGTGATAGATGATACTCTGGTAAAAAAAAGGCGAAGATATTCGGTTAGTTGTAATTTCCTTCAGTCAAGATTGCCCCGCTGCACCGCCTGACATCTTTTCTAGAGCAGAATAAACTTTAAGCAAGCCCTAACTTGCTTTATATCCTCAAATAAATTTACTTTATGGGCGCTAAGCGATGAAGACGATACAAAGCTTCTATCTCACGTAAAATTTATCTTAAATGCACTTTATTATGCTAAGTTTCATTCCTTTGCGACCGTAGAAAGGTGTTAAGGCAAGAATAAACTTTGGATCAGCTTAATGTATAAGATTTAGCATACTCTGGTGCAAGTTTAAGCATTCAGGATACAGTCGGGTGCCTTAGTCGGTCTGAAGTACTGAAGGAATAAACAAAAGGTGACAGATTTCGAGTGGAGCAGCTTTGCTGCTTAACCAAGTGATGGTTCTGCACGAATGGCTGGCTGAACTGTAGCGGCTCATCGTGGAATTTCGTGAAAGTAGAAATAATATAACTATGGCATTTCGTCAAGACCTTGAATAACGTTGTCAGTGAAATGCCTGATATAAAATGAAATACGCGTATGGCGCAGTCGGTAGGATTAAAAGATGTTTCCTATGGGAATATATCTGAAATAAATAGAGTAAAACCATTATACATTAAAACGTAGTAATTAAATAAAACACTTGATATCTGAGCTATTTCTCCAATCTTTTATCTGCCTGTGGACAAAAGTAAACCTTTAAAACATGTACTAACCACTAGATTGCTTTTGGTAACTACGGCTACCTGTCACCGCTCTTATTTTATTATATAATAGAATCCAACTCAAGATTCGAAGCAATTGAGTGGCTAAAGAACCACTAGCTTATTAAATTATTGGTTAGTATTATTAGTAATACCTTTTTTTTCGGCCCAACTCGTAAGCGAGACGCTGAACAGGAAAATCTTCAATGCTATCTCCTTGAGTGTTCAACTAAAGGAAACTAACCCGAAAATACATTACGGGAGGTCTTACGTTCGGTTCCGGGGCATGCCACAATAATGCGCCCCCCATTTGTCAGGATAAACCAAGAGGGAGGATAGTGTTGCCGAAAATATTTTGCCTTGTTTACTTTGCTGGAAAAGTTTAGTGATTGATAAATAAAAACTATAAGAAGTGTTTCTGGTATTCATTTATAACGAAAACAGTATGTTTACTATTATGCGATTCCAACTGTATTCAATATCAGTTTTCTAGGGAAAGGGGATTAATTCGGAAAAATCCTAACTGCGTGATGTAGGATTTGTATTGACGCGCAGTGCCAGCCGAGCCGTACAGCGCTATTTGTTGGTAAATATTTCTTTGTACGCCCGTCACGCTGAAACGGCTTTTATCACATGTTGGTACCCCTGTACCAAAATTATCCACCTATGCTTTTCCTATAGCTGAATGGCACAGGTGGTTATAGGCTAGGTACTTCTTCACCATGCCTTTTTTAAGAAACATAATCTTTCAAACGAATTTGAAGAATAATAGATAATTAACAGAATTATCCACAATTACTTGTCCGAATTCTCTCCTGAACATAATTATGGTTTTTAATCCTAATCCCAACTCATACAGCGGCAGTTCAAGACTGCACAAATTTAATTCAAAGTGCACTTAACTGATTTGGCTATTGCCTTACTAACGACATTCTAATGCTCTCTTATGTGCAATAGTTCTCTGGGACATAAAATTCCTGCAAGACCTGCCTGGTATCGTAAATTACCCACATTTCCGGAGAATCTCACTCCATTAAAGTTAATACGTATCCACGTATTTACACTAAGTATTAAGGGCCTGTATTCGATAAGCAGAGTCATTTGAATGCCATTTTTATAGCGGTTGGTCCTTTTGCGGTAAAGAACATCTGGGTATAATGTTATCATCGTATGATGTGATTACTATTAACCATGGTCTTGTCAATCTCCTACTGTTACAAAGATACGGACTGTAATAGGTTACGGCAGCAATCGCGACACAAATGTCTGACATTAATGCATGCTATTGTTTTCGTCATTCACATGGACGTCTGGATATCAATCGCAATTGACCCAACTAATATGTGAGCCTGCTAATGGTTAAAGTAGTGCCCTGTAAGAAATGGAGAGACTCTTAATAAAGAAGTCCGCGATGTCAGCGCTAGAGGAGGCCTTCTATATTTACCATAGTGAAATTACCGAGAGAAATCCAATTTCATTCGAATTTTTCGATATAAACCGGTTAATGTATTCATGCTCGTATCCCACATGTTATGGCTGGCACGAATTTTCGAGGGCAGCCAATTTGCCACGACGTGATGGGAATAACGCGGTATTACCAGCTAATTTAGATTGTTGCGCGGCATGGCTGCAATAATTTTTACTCCATCGATATAACGATCACGAACTCAATGCACAACCCTCATTTCACTTGCTATCACTCTTTAACTAGCTGCAATAAAAGGGACAACACGACGTTATAGTATGCAACTTACGAGATAATGAGATGTTTTAAAATACGAGTATGTTTTATAGGATCACACTATTGTGTTAAGGCCTTATTATGTACACTACATTATCTACACATATATTCTTAAACATATATGTACGTATATGTATCAATATATTCATTGTCACTACCAGTAACTCCCGTGGAGGAATGAATTAGGCGGCGGCGGCGGTGGCGTGGCCTAGGTCGCCGGAACTTCATCATATATCGTAATGTTATAAAATAACATCACTAATTTGCTGCCTCCATGTCTTACCGCCGTCGTTGCATCGTAATGTAACTAGGTCTTTATCAATAGTATCTGAATTTGTTATAGTAACATACCTAACAATATGGATGTAGAGTACTTATTATAAGTATTCTTCTAAATTCGTTTCGTAGTTCAAACTTATGTTATGTATACACATTTGACATTTGAGGGTCCAATAACCTGGGCTGAGGGTAAATACTAACCATGTGTAAAAAAACTAGACAAGTTATAAGATTCGAATGTATTTCCAAAATAGTCACTTGTTAAAAAGAAATACAAGAGAAAATCGAGTCTTAAAGAATTCATAGAACTTAGATACATAAACCTGGCTATGGAAACTTTTAGCTTGCAGACTCCCACCTTTAAAGTTAGTGACCTACTTGAAACGTAGACTTCAGATTTTGCGTTTGAATATTTATGTACTTGCATAGTTGTAAGAAAGGCACAAATACTTTGTCAATGGCTTCATTTTAATGGCCTCATTGTTAACAGTAATGAAAAATCATAAATTATACACAAGGTAGTAGAGCGTCTGATGGAATATTTTGTGGTAACAACACATTATAAGTTTAATTAGAACGTGAAAATAACTTAATAATTCTATTTTATTAAGATGTATAATAATATTTAACTAAGAATCGCGAATCCATTCGAAACATGTCGAGCAATATTCGAATTAAACGATTTAAGCAGGTAAATCCGTTTCTTATATGTTAGTATATTTTGATATATTTTATTTAAACGAGACAGATTTTGTATATGATTTTAAGCAGTATGAGATACTGATTTTTCGCGTGAATTTTGTCAATTTAGAGTAGGTAGGTTTTGAAACAAAAATTATCAATGAAAAATTCAAACTATAGGTTTCAAATATATACGAACAAATCCCAATAGCCCTGTTTTAGGTAGTAACATCAATAAAATGTTAAGAAACATGTTTTATCATAGATAAAAATGTTTAAAACAAGCAGCATTTTAAAAAGAATAAGGCCTCTTATTATTAAATATAGTTGAATAGTGGTAATCCATTTTTTTCGCAGTCTGTACCATAATTTTCCGGTACAAATAACCCGCTACCCTATCACGCACGCAAACGCAGTTAGCAGAATTAATATGTTCGTGTAAAATTAAAATCTCCGTCACCGCTATCGTTGGTACAGTCTCACGTTCGTCTAACTCGATTTGAATAAATAATGCTCGTCTCGAGCCGCAGGCAAACAGAATTATCGCGCCTTCATCTAAATAACACTCCTGTAATTTAACTAAATTCACTTTAACAGCAATCCGTGCGAGCGGAGCCGGAGGAAAAAGTGTGTAAAGTGGCGGGAATATAGATTATACTAACACGGACTACTTTACTATTGCTATGTAGCACTATTGTACTATATGTATTCTGTGCTATTTCTCAGTTTTGTTTGCTAATGCAGTATCTGCAGTATTTGTATGTTTGGTTATAAAATCTATCTTTGAATACATGTACGACTTTGAGATTGAATCAAATAAGGCTTAGAATATTAAAGACATAATTATGTAAATACACAAATACTTACATAATCTGTACTTTTTTGCACAATACTCAATAGTGCAAATGGCGGCCTTTTTGCCATAAGGCATTCTCTACCAGTTAACCATAGGGCCAAACAGAAGCCAGCAGTCGGTGCAGGATCATTAAACCGTGCCGTGACAAAAAAGAGGCAAAAGTCATTAAGTTAGATATACATATTTATGAGCAATATGCATACACGCATATACAGGGTGAAACAGATCAAGGGACTTTTAGGCAAACAAGGAATTGTTCAGACTGAGTACTTCATTTTTCACTAATGAACTATGTAAATATTTCTAACCATTTTTGAGATAAAGTTTGTTAAACATTAGTGTAAAAATCTGCACATATATCAACCCTAGAATCCTTTGAACATCGCTTAAGTTAAAGACAGATGTCAATTTAAAATGTAAATAAAACCTTTGAATTAGCAGAGTTGTCACTGATATTAGGTAAAATATTTTATTTAGATGACTTTTTTACTTTGTAATAGGTCGCTTTACAATTATAATAGGTCGATTGTAGATCACTCAGATGACACTATCCTGTCATCTCAGTCTTTAGAAATGTTCCACCCTGTATATCACAATACAAATACAAAGTATATGTAGCTACCTGCCCTTGTAAAACTTCCTAATAGAAGATTAATGCTGGAATAGCTAGGAGAGTTCCTTCGGTAGAAATAGAGTAACGAAAATTCTACGGCATCTTAAACATTGAACCTTGACCATTGACATTTAGTCAAGTGGGTGTATGCATGTGTGTATTCCGGATATGATTAAGGTAATAAGGATAACGAGTCTCCAAAAAGAACAGAAGCAGCCAGTATACAAAATCCCAAGAAAATATACATCCGCAACGGAAATGTGATTACTCGCGCGTACATTCCTATAATTAATAAGGAAAACAAACAATCTAGAAATCAGTTGTAGGAGAAAAAACATCGGCGCAAGTTCATCACATTCCGCGGACAAAAGCAAATAAAGCTGCAATAAATTACCTAACAAATATAAGGCTGGGAATAATACGGGGCATTTGTCAGGATGAACGCGTGTTGTGGTGAGGCTCACTAATACTCTAAGAAAAAAGTAGGCTAATCTGGCCCGCTGCGAGAAATTGTATTGCGCGTATTTTTTAATTAAATTCAGTGCGGTTGTTTGTGTTTAGTGTTTTGTGGAGTTAGTAGTAGCTCGGAACTTTGAGTAAAAAAAAAGTTTACTTTTAGAGTAGAACGTTTTGTAAAATTACACTTTTTTATAACGGGTCTCGGGTCTGTTACGATTTTTCTTGTTTACCTTCATAATCGAATGTTTCAGCGTAGTTGCAACGCCGTGATTTTTTTGAATTTGAAGGTACATAAGAAATATCGCAATGTACTCGTTATAATTTGTGTTAATTAACATTTAGTAAAATTAGTAGGGATTTCAGTTACTACTGAAATTAACGCACATCATAAACCGCCTCTGTACAAAAAGTCAAAATTGTTTTCTTTGTGACATTCAGTTGTAAGGTCTAACTCAGGAAAAAGACAGATCTTTTTAGTGTATAAATGTGTTTGGATGTGCTGTAAACATACCCATGTTGAAATAAATAAATAAATTAATAAATCTTGATAATCAATTGCCGAAAGCTTAAAAAGATACTCAACACCTTATTGGTAGAGGTTTACTCTCTGAGGATAAATTATTTAAGGCGACGAGTAATGCGAAACAAGCGACACTTCGAATTTTTTCTTATCTTCTAAATCAGATATTTTTTTAGTAATTGCAAGAGTCTAAGAGCTGAAGAATGTTATGTTATGCTTAGTTTGGGACTAGGTCGATTTGTGTATGATTGTCCCTTAATATTTATTTATTATTTATTTATTTAAATCATTATACACAAATTTTCATTCTGTAGTTGTCCCCAAAAGTTGCCACAAACTATTCTGGCCGCTTTTGACGTGAACAAGTTTTGTGGGGTAAACTAGAGTGAACAAATTGTATAAGTACGGTGATTTAATGAATATTAAAGGTGTTTTGCTAGCAAATCACCTCCTAGATTTCAGCTATTTCTAAAAAATATCTT
The DNA here is from genome assembly GCA_932273695.1 of Apotomis betuletana. NCBI lineage: Eukaryota > Metazoa > Arthropoda > Insecta > Lepidoptera > Tortricidae > Apotomis > Apotomis betuletana. The sequence continues at coordinate 11,048,261 of OW026315.1, forward strand.
ATTAAGAGGGTATAAGAAACTAATCGCTTAATAGCTTTTTTAAAGACACGTCATCTTGCCAGAATGTTTAGCGTTAATTTTGTAGAAAAAATATGGTAGATAACCTAGGTTAAGATGAAAAAGTATTCTATGTAAACAATTATCTTCTTTACTTTTAGATTTTAGATATCTAATGAGGTTAATCAATGGCTTCCAGGGGATTATAACAGAAAGACATTTGAAGTACATTTAAATTAAAAGACCTTTGCCTGATGAAACCAATTAATTGGAAGCGAAGAAAATTAAGAATAATTCCGACGGATAATCGATCACGGTGCTTAGAGGATTAGAAAAAGATTAACTGCTTAAACTTTGTTGCAAACAATCGTAATAAAGGGGGCTATTATGTGATTGCAGCAGGCCAATTTATTACAAGGATTCATACTTTCCAGAGTTTATGTTTGAGTTAAATTATAGTTGTCGGTGTTTGCTAATATACGGCGTTTAGTGTTCAAGACTTTTCCTTTTACTGAGTTGGTCCCCTTACAACACAAATATACCTATAGATTTATTAATAGGTACGTAGGTACTATAAGACCATTTTTCTTTAAATGCTGCATTAAAAACAAAAAGAGAAATACAGTTTTGTTTCACTGACACTTAAGGAATTTACTCAATATATGAAAATACAGAAAGTGATTTAGATAGAGATTAGTAATCTCCCGGTTCTGCAGGCCCTAACCATGAGTATTAGTCTGATGACGTCATGCTGGCATGGTGCGCCGTACGTTTACGTAATCGTAACGTATTTGAAATTAATAAAAAAATAGCTAGTTTCATCACAAACCCTAATCTAAGGATCAATTATACGTTAAAGTAAAAAAACTGCTTAGACCTTTTTCCTCCTCTGCCTACCTACGTACGAAGTTCCGGGTAATTTTTAGCTTCTCTTCAAGTTATCTGATTTAGGAGATAACTTAAATAAAAAGTCGGAAGCAGTGTTAGTTTTAAATTACATGTCACCTTAAATTGGGTCTATATTGACTCCTAAAATTTTTTTTCGTCAAATGTTCGATTTTGCCGGAAAATAATTTCGTAGAAAGTATTTTCCTTTGTAACCGTAAATGAATTGAAATTGTTATAAAACAAACCTAACCCAATCTACTCCATAGGATGACATTTGTAAGAATTATGAAAAAAATATGACATACACACGAATAGAAATTTCAAAAAATAACCCCCCCCCCCCCCCCCCCCCCCTTTGAGTCATAACATAGTTAAGTTACTCTAATGGGGTAAGACTAACAGTTAATCTACTTAAGGGACTGTGGCAGTCTTCGCTCGCTGATAGTCTTACACCTTACCTAATTCGTCACATATATTTACACATAGGTTAACCTGTTAATATAATTATAAGGTAAATATGTAGTGTTAGGTGCATATAACTAAAAATAATGTAGATGAGCGCGAACTCGCCAACAAACTGTCTTAGCAGTTTGGCGAGTTAATTACAGTTGTATGCAGTTATGTACACCTTTTTTGGAAAATAAATAATAAAAAAAAACTGCCTGCGCTCCGCGGTGTTACCCGCTCATTCACGGGAACACTACATTTTTCGGGATGAAAAGTAGCGTATGTGTTAATCCGGGATGTCAGCGACCTTCATACCAAAATTTATCGAAATTAGCCCAATCGTTTGAGCGTGAAGAAGTAACTAACATAAACACACTCACAAATTTCCGCCTTTATAATATTAGTGTGGTAACACAACCATCTTTCATTATTTTTAAATTCAGCTCACAATTCCATATAAACACATGATCATACACCACTCGTAGGCTGTCCTGTCCATTGACCAAGCGATCCCAATGTGCGGTGGGGATAATCCTTTGCCAACGTCAAAGAATAAATTAATACAAAGGCGTCAACCCGGTCAAATGGATATAACTACCAAAGGATAGCCCGATTAAATGAAACGGAAAAGTGAATGAAATGGTAAAAAGGAGACAAAAGGTGCACCTGACCCATCAAATAACCCGAGGGGAATTGTTTAAGTTATTTTTCTTTAATTACTGACCCCTTTGAAAGGTACGGTATTGAATATCGGTAATTACTCCAAGCCTTTAATTATTTTCAGTATTTTTATTAACGTTCTGCTCAAACTGAAACTTAATTAGTGTATTCAGGTCATTTCACGGCAAATAAATGCTTTTAATGAACTTCAAAATGGGTCGTAAATTTGGCTCGTGTGTGATTTTGGGCGCTAATTTGGGATAAGGCTTTAGCGATATCTGGGTCATTATTTATGTGAAAAGTTTAATATGAATGTATGTTTATGACAAATTTGGTAATGACCTTATTATGTGGCTGCGTAATGCTTTAGCTACTGAAATGTAGACTTCTTTGACAGCAACTCGACAATTCAAAGATCAGCACACAAAGTACAAGGAAAAATTTAAGCTGTCTTTTGGCGATAGGGTGGTGGAGTGAATGACTCGTTGGACTAGTAATCCAGAAGGATCGAGCTCGATTCCAGGTCGCTCTTATAGTGTATCCAAATTTAAAATAATGAAGCATTACAAGTTCTGCAAATTTCTAGTTAAAACATATTTTTTCGGTATAGACTCGTATCTCATTATTCATTCTGATGTGCGTCGGCACATCAGTTTTCCGTCGGGAAAGTATCCAAAAAAAAACATAATGAAATATTATCTTAAATATTATCTCAAAAAAATCCGGAAATATTCACAGCATTTTGGAAACTTTCAGTTTTCCCATCCATAATTACTCCCAAAAGGCATAACAACACACAACAACTGTTATCACCATAGGTGTAAATCCGGTTATAACTGGAAACAACCACTGTATGCGTAACATTATCACGGCCGCTGTTTTCGCTTATCTTGACAAATGGTTTACATTACCGCCGCACAGCGAAGAATAAGTCGTCGCGTGCCCATCGTATTGTTATTTGTTTACTTTTATTTCCGTGTAGAATGATACATATTACATATTGCTGTTGCTGTATATAACAATATTATGAATGCTGAACCTTTATGGACCAAGAGGTTTAGGTTTTGAGTTGATTTTGCGATGGATAAAAAGTGGAAGTTATGGATAAAATTAACAAGCGTTAACTTCAATATCTGGGTCTAAGAAAAACATGGTAACATGATGATATGCCGGGTATGGCTTATAACAGGAGCAATAAATTTAAATGTAGACTCTTTGCACTAAACAACATTTGTATGATCTGGGGGGGTATTCGACCAATTTTATAGATATAATGGAGATCTCTCCTTTTCATCGCTATCCGTCACTTTTGACGTGTGCCTACTTGACAAGTGGCGATATCCCTAGAACATCGCAACTTCGTCAATTCGGACGCGCAAAATTTTCGCTTCCTTTGTATGTGACGGCATAAATAACAGGCGCATACTTTAAATTGACCGCGTAGTACGTGAAATTAGTCCGTTACGTTTCGTTCAAAACAGAAATTTATATACATGAATAACATTTTTGACAATCATTATCGCCTTAGTATTTCCAAAATTGAGATGAGATATGTCACTTTTAAGCTCATCGCATTTAAATGACAGTTCAATGGCGATATAACTGTTATCTAATAGAGATTTGACGTTTGGCGATCACTCAAATGTCAATCTCGAATTAGGTCCCTGCTTCCCATCAATTTAAAACGTAGGTACTCGTAGCATTAAATCGAACGTCAAATCTTGGCTTTGACTGAGTTTTACCATCTAGTTATCTGCGTTTCTTCCACATTATTGTTAATCGTCTCATTTCTATCTTTTCAGTACCCACGTTTTTTTGGAGTCGAGTTTTTATTGCGTTGAGGGTTAAAAGTTTTCAGTTATTCAACAGCCCTCATTACTCACTATAACTTCTAATTTACATGGTAAAGTATGCAAATTACAGCCTTTTAGCAATTTATCAAAAACGTTTTGTAACCAGTTTGCGAAACTAAAGTTTACCTATTAAAGTTTTGGAAAATGTTTCCGAATATCTCGCTCTGGCCTAGAATATGTTGTTGCGTCCTCCACGATTTACGAGGGTCGACCGATGTGGTAACTTATAGGGTCACTGTACAATCTTGTCTTTACAGCCATCCAGATCATTTTCAACCCTAACCTTTACAGACACAAGAATGGTGTTCCCTTGTAAATTGTTTGTCGAAATAATTGCTTATAGAACAAGCTTAGGAAATGTAAAGCTTGAACTATGCACGAAGAGGAGGCCAATAAATAATTTGTAATTTGTGTGTTGACCGAGATTTAGTTTGAATGTGAAATTTAATACACGATGACTGGTTTGCTACTTAAAATTATGAAGTGCGAATAGGTACTTACTGCATAAAGGTGCTTTGAACTCTGAGGGCTTCGAGAAAATGCCGTCTTAAATATATTTTTTCCGAGTAGGTATGTATATACTGATATATTGAAAACGGACGACTAGATTGGAAAATGGGTACGCATGGCTAAAAAAGTTAACAATAAAATTTACTGTACACTAAAACAAACACACAACATCACGGCTAAAAAAGTGTACAGTAAATTGCGCTACCCAAATGTTTTATTGTTAGATTTTTTTTTTATAATATGAAAAACGGTTTTTTGCTACTAGTTGCTAACAATTAATGATTAATGACTAAGTAACTGTCATTTATCGCGTCTGATCCAGTAAATTGAATCGAATTCCTGAATTTACCAGCAATCTTCAGCTCTCCATTTAAATTTGCACGTACATCTATAAAACACAAGTTCCTAACTAATTGAAATGTGCAACTTGGACCGTTACCCGTATCTAGCACGACGGGGTACATGTACCAATTCTGTACAAGGACGGCTATGAATAATTTTGGTGTAACCATGTCTCCGTACCAGCGGGCGACAGCCCTGACGCGATACTGTAAGGTTTTCTGGAGATAACGAGGTGGAGACATGCTAGACTGAACTGTTAGGGTTGACACAGATTTAGTGGGATATAGTTCAGTGAAACTTAGACTAAGACCAATTTGTTACTTCACAGCGATACCTACGGTGTAAGGTTTTCTAAATATAACGAGGGAAAGATGTTATAGTACATTCGATATACTTTGTGATCTCAACCTCCCAATGCAATGTCGAGCTGTCGACGTTGACGCAAATTCACTAGGATAGAGTTCAGTGAAGCTTATGTATTCACTTCGAATACGTCCAATTACGATTGATAATGCTTTGTACTAAGACAGTTTATATTGACTTCAGGAGACTAAATTCTCTTTATCGACACCACGTGTGTCTAACCGAAGATCATTTCGAATAAATTAAATATTTACCAAACGGGTATACGGAAACACACTTACGCTAAAGACACTATCATATCCCAAAGGTCACGCCATTCGTGTTTCAACCAGCGTGAACATAGGGATTAACCCCCGCTTTATTACTTGAAATAACTCAAAATTTTCGTATAACCATGACGGAATCCCTTCAGGCCGTCATTTCAGTTAGATCGAGCGCAAAAGGCCGTCATTAAAGCTGGGCCGGCTAAGGGTCGGCGCACACGATCGGTGCCATGAATACAATTACATACCCCTAGTACGAACGGTTCAGGATTAAATTCTCTGGCCCGATGAATCTCAAGTTCTGGGTCTTCAAATTGCTATCAGGCTTAATAATATCAAGATATATGTTTGGGATTACATTATATATGTTTAATGTGTAATTACTACAAAAATATAACTGAATATGTTGGTTTCTTTTAGCAATCTAGATCTTTTATCAAAAGTATGAGCATAATAAGCATTTTGTTAGTGATATACATATTTTAAAATCAGTTCAAACAAACGCAATAACAAGTACAACACAGTACAGTACCCTCAACGCAAAATAGAGTAAGTCTTTCTTGGCAAATGTTATCTAAGTTCTCTAAAAATAAGTCCTTGAGTCTTTCAGTTCCAAGGGATGTTGTTCCATGTGGAGTGTAATATTTCATTTAAAAGCTCACTCAAATCACTGAAAATTAGCATTTACTAAATTCATATCTAGCGTGTTTAAAATATTCATTTTACAGCGCCATCAATTTCGACCCGTCAATATTGGCTCAATTTGTAATAAATTGTATTATACCGTTGATTGGCTACAATATGCGGTAGAATGTGTGTTATTTTCTAAATAATTATGTTTGACCTGGTAACTCGTGTACCAAAGCGGGCTATTAAATATTTTGGGACCGGTATAATAAGGGTCGGGATTTTTTCATATTTGATGGTGAGTTTAATGAGAATAATGGCTTCATTAATTTAGAGTGTCTGTCCCTACGTCTGAATAGATGCCTATTTATATTGTAATAAAACAGTTTTTAAGATATATGTTCATTTTAAGTAACCTATCCCATATTACAGCGCATTCGTTGGTGATTCGGTTGTGTTTAATACGTTAATCCTTCAACAGGTTACGCTCTGCCCGGAGGTACAAAGTATTGGACCATCTTTTTTTATTTTTTGGAACTAAAAAACTTAGCGAGGCTTGCCAAATTAAGGGAGAAGTTTTTCCTTTATATACAATACGCGCGTTTTTGAAATGAGACATGTACCAACTCGTAACATTTTTGCTCTAAAGCGTCAATCATCGCATTATCTATGCGGGCTAGCATTCAGAAGCGCGGGCAGTTGGCGTTACGTGCGACTGCTAGTTTTGCGAATAAAGCATCCGCCTGCCATTGTGTCGCCCCTTTGTTCCCAGGAATCAAACATGGCGGCTTTGTGTAGCGTCCCCTAGCGGTTCTTAAGGAGAAACTTTAGCATTTCGGCCCATGTAAGTCTTTGTGTTTTTCTTGCTCTCTGTGCGCGCATAAAATTATTCAGTAATTAAGATGCATTCTTTGGAAGTTGAAGTTTTCGAATACCATTCAGTTTGAAAGTAGCAGGTTGCTAGTACCAACTGCGAAGTTTCGTTAGGGGAAAAATTAGTGACCGACCGAAGTTTCGGTTTCGGTTTCGGTTTCGGCCAGTTTCGGCCTAAAAATCATGTTTCGGCCAAAGGTTCGGTTTCGGCCAAAAAACAGCCGAACCTTTCGGCCGCGCCGAAACTTCTAACATCGTACTTTCGGGTCGCGTTCGGTTAACGTCGGGTGCGCTCGGCAGTCGGCACGGTTGGCCATATGGCGTCGCTCGCCTGACTCTGCCGGCTGCTGAATCACTTTGCTCAGTGAGGTGACGTTTGTGTTTGTTCCCCGAATAATGTTAAGTAATTGACCGAGCGAGCAAAGCATTTCCGTTTCAGCATTGGCCCACAAATTCTTTCGTATGCCCGGACGTTTGGATGTCCATGCGCTTACCGGCTGTTCTTGCCTTAATGTCGAATTTCTCAATCGATTCTCATGAAATTTTGTGAGTATGTTCGATAAGTATACCGGGCGTCCCAAGACTATGGGACACCAAGGGAAAGTACCTTACATATCGTAGATAGGATATTTTGCTGAAAGAAGACTTTGTTATTTTTAAAAGTTAGTAATTCTGCATTTAAAGATTTTCTAAGAATTACTCACTTAATAGTTCGTCGTCGGCAAAAAATAATTTTCTTGAAATTTGACTCAAACCTTTTACGTTGTTCCTTTCTTTTAAAATACTATGTTACTTAGGAAGAATTATTATTTTATGTCCATTCTTTCGATTGACAGCATAAAAATAGGGGTGATTTTCTTTTCACATTTAAGTCGGTTCGATTCCCAGACGAAGCAAGTATGTAATTCTTAGAAAATCTTTAAATACAGAATTGCTAACTTTTAGAAATAACAAACTCTTCTTTCAGCAAAATATCCTATCTACGCTATTTAAGGTACTGTCCCTTGATGTCCCATAGTCTTAGGACGCCCAGTATAGCATTTTTTCGTCGATTCAGTTTTTAAAAATTTTCAAAATAGCGGATATAGGAGGGGTAAAATCATCACTACTTAATTTTATTTTTGTTATGAATTTGTCATCTCATATTGTAATTCAATCTTAACGCTTTTCTTAAATTTACAAACAAATGGACGGCGATATCGGTTTTTTAGGATAAAAGTGAGGAGGTTTACTTATTTCATAAAATTACTTTAGAATTCGTCATTGTTGCGTGTATGTAATAAAATTACTACGTTTGAGTTTAGCGTTACGAGACCACCTGATTACAATTATAATAATTTAAACGCAATCAATTATTTTATTGACCAAGACCAAGTGTCAATGTTAAAATATCAATTGAACAAAAGTGAAACGTGAGTTTGTTGTGCAATTGCTGAAATTTGTACTTTTTTACCTTTTCCACCCCCACTCCACTCTATATACATCTTCACTTTCTTGAAATTTCTCTAATCGACAAAAATAATCTAAGTATATTCTTATAAAACCTACTCACAAAACTTCATGAGAATCGGTTAAGAAATACGACCTCCAGGCGAGAACACCCCAAAAAGCATCCAATCGTCCGCACATACGATACGAAAGAATTTCGGGCCAAACTGAAACTAAAACGCTTTGCTCCATCGGTCAATTATGCCAGCGTCATGTTTCATTGTATTCATAGGTATTAGATGTAGTAAAAACGACCCGCTGACATTTTATACAACGTTTTAATCACGTTTATAAAAGGTTCGGTTTCGGTTTCGGTTTCGGCCGAAACTGTAATCAGAACCGAACCTTCGGTTTCGGTTTCGGTTTCGGCAGAAAAAGGTGTTTCGGTCGGTCACTAGGAAAAATGTTTTTGTTTTGTAGCAATGGTCCTGTTAGTTTGGTTCGGAGGAACAAAGGAGGCGAATTGTCGATTTCGACAGCGACATATACCTGTTCTCTTGTCTGTGGAACGTCGCTTTACTTGATTAAATGCAGTGATCGGATAAACAAAAGTTGTTTTAAGAGTTATTTTAACTGAAAACAATCGTTCGAATCGAATCGGGCCTTTTTTTGTGTAAATATGCGATAGGAATAAATAATTTTAATTTATTTTCGCGAAATTGCATGAAATATGTTAATAATATATCATAGTTATTTTGAGATTGGTCTTTAGCATAAGCATTGTAGGCAGACTTTGTTAAAATACTATAAAGACTCACTGCCTTGAGATACTTAGTATTTCTATGTCATCATTGGTCAAATATATAATATATCATGCATCAATTTCTACTCGGTCAAGTTAAGTTTGCACCTGCTACCTATGGCCTCACATGCAAATGAGGCGCTAACTTAAAGCATTCGGGCTGTACTTACACCAACATATACACCAAGTTGTAAGTATAGGAAATGGAATAATAATATTTCCCATAGACAGTATGATATTTATTTCATCTTAATCTTTTCCCTATCCTATTTTTACGTTCCGTATCACATGATTAACTATCAGAGCGAAACTGATTCGCAGCTTCCCCCTCATTATGGCCATAACCGTATCTTTCCATAATAGTAAGTAATACAAAAGCCTTTGTTTGTAGTTACTGCGTCTCAATCCCATTAGAAACCAGTAAGTGTAGCTTAGCTATTACCATTATCATTCTGAAGAAATTCGCACGGGACGGAATCTCTGCGGAGAGCGCAAACGACCTCTCTCTCTCATTTACAGCGGTATACTAATTCGGGATACGCAATTTTTCGGCCGTTATCCCCTCCCTGTTTACCTCCCCCACCCCGGTGGACGTGATCCGAAAACAAATGCGTACACTTTTAGAATACTGTATTTGTTCTCGCTAACTCGCCCGTTGTTCCGAATGGAATGCGATGGACAATGTTGTTCTCAGGGAATCTCGTTACAATATAATAAATGTCGAGGTCTATGTTATCTTTTGGAAGGTGTGATTGTTAATTATTGTATGTACCTATTTTTTATAGCAAGGAGAAGGACATACCAGAATTTCGTTGATGCAGAAGTTGTAATTTTAATCTGCCGGAGTAGCGTAACTATTTCCACTTGTCGCACGGGACAGCATCACTCGCCTTTCTTATACTGTCTTGATAATATTTATCGTGCGCTAGAGATGAGTATCTCTTCGTAACTGTGACAAAAAATGCTGCACTTAATCGCAGAAAACCGTAGGCTTATACTTAAGTAACGGCGCACGACTTAGTTGTATAGAAGCTTTAGGAACGCGTCTCACAAAACTACACCCACTTTGACAGTAAGCTCAGGGAGATGACGATTATTGGTAATACAACTTTAAATATTTTTATTTGGACTTACTAGTTGGAGGAATCATTGTATATTTTTGTATATCCAATAAGACGGTTTGGAAAGACTATTACGAAAAAAAAATCGGATCGTACCTTTCGTATTCGATATTTTTCACTACAAACGTAAAGGTCCGGATTTTTTGCTACATGGTGATGATTTTTGACATATGAATCAGGTTATTTCAAGAAAACTATTGAATTGTTGGAAGTCTTGATTAAGAATAAAGTATTAAGTAGTGAACGAATAAAATTGTTACAATAGTCGCAACTTGTATATAATAATGAATGAATATAACTTGAATGTAATAGACCGAAACACAGCTTATCGCTTAATATGATGACTATTAAAGTTGAAATATTGTGTTACCACACTGTATAAAATAGAACTCGGTAACAGGAATTCTCACTAGGACGAAGTTAAATCTCCCAGAAAACATGTAGGTTGGTACAACTGGGATATCATAAAGATATTTTGACTCATAGTTTAAAACAGGCTGAAAGCTCTATTCGTCTGCTATAAACGGATCCAAAGCACGACTCGTTTGTAGAGCACCTCAGTAGGCAGGTGGTGCCGGCGGCCCTGGGTTTGAATCCCGGCCAGGGCAAATATTTGTGTGATGAACTCGAGTATTTGTGCTTGAATCATGGTTGTTCTATGTATTTAAGTATAAGTATATCATCTATATAAGTATGTATATCGTCTAGTACCCATAACACAAGCCATCTTGAGCTTAATTTGGGATGGGACTAGATCGATTTGTGTGAGCTTGTCCGATATTTATTTATTTAAGAGGCCTTATTCCTTTTAAAATGCTGATTGCTTTAGACATTTATCTCTATGATCAAACATGTTTCTTAATATATTATTGTTGTTACTACCTAGAATAGGCTATTGGGATTTATTAGTGTATATTTGAAACCTACAGTTTAAATCTTTCATTGACAGTTTTTATTTCAAAAACTACTCGAAATTGACAAAATTCACGCGGAAAATTAGTTTTTTCAACTTATTTTCGACTGCATGCAATGAAAGCATGAAATAGCTATGTTACTACCTAGAACTCGGGAAAAAGTATTATTCTCTTCAAAAAGTTGCTTAAAATTATCAATAAGTATTTTTCACATACCTAATCTGAAAAAAATAAAATTTAAAAGGAATAAGGCCCTTGAAGCAAACCTTAGTATCAATCCACAGATAAAAGGCCCTAACTGACAAGATATCCTACTAAGTAAGTCCCTTTTGTACCAAAGCATTCCCGGCTACCGTACAAAGATGATGAATACTCAAAGGAAAACCTATAAACAATCGCACCCATGTCGAATATGTTCCATACTGTTTATATTACCTCCCGTATCACTTTCCAATCTCATATAAATTTACCAAATTTACTGCCCCTACCCTAATATAATCCAATTACTAAACAAGTTATTTAGCAGCGTCTTCGCCATTTTCCTTTGGACCCCATTTCATATCTGTATGGAGTAATTATTATCCGGCTATTGTTTAGTTGGAAATGAGAAACAGTAGGGACGAGTGAAATATGCGTTTACTGGCCGTGCGTGGCTTAACGGCCGATCACAGAGCAATAAACACTTTATGGCTAATGGGCTAAGGGTGTTAATTGCCTGTCACATTATGTGCCACAGGGGAGGGTCTTACGCTGTAAGGAATAAGACGCATAGTTAGGCGAGAACAAAAGAACGTGTATTGAATACGAATCGGATTTCTGAAGTAACAATTAAGTGAAATTTCTTAGTCACGCCTCGGTTGTAAGTAGAGGAAGCGGTATTTACTTATTGTAACGATTTATTACACCTTTTGAACATTTGTAGCATGAGCAGACACGGTATGAATATGACTCTTAACTGCCAACATTTTAAGGAAAAGCATGCATTATTTTTTAAGGTTTAAGTTTGTTCAAAGTATAACTTTGAGATTATTTAGCAGTACTAACTACATACATATTTATATTATATTATAGTTTGTACGCAGTGTAGTTTGCCTATTTTCTTCGTATAGTCCTGCAATGAAAGGTTAACTGGAAGAGAACCCTAATAGGGACAGGTTCGCCTTTGTACATGTTTTATTTGTTATGAATGTATTTATAACCAGTTGTTGTGATTAATAAAGTGTTTACATACTTATTAATTAAGTACATTATGTATTGTTGTGAAATGTTAGAGAGGTTTTAAACGTCATCTAAACTTAAGTCGCAAAGGGGTATAATTTTAATTAGTATTGCATTTGATCATGTTTTCTATATTTTATCTTGCATATCCCAAGATGCATAATTTTTTGGAAAAAGGATGTTAGTGTGTGTGGAGAAACCGATTCATTTAATTTTCATTGACAAAATGTAATTCGTCCTGCATTTTCACTCCATCTAGTCAATTGAGAGTTTTCCATTGATTCTAATAACAAATATTTCAACACGATACGCCTTACACTCCAATACCCTTAGAATACTTAATGACCACCAAAGATATCTAACCCCAGTCTTAGCTTGAGCTAACAGGACGGAAAACTATACCAAAATGTCTTAAATTCTTAACAAAATCAGGTCAGTTACGTCGTTGTTGTACTGAGGGCAGTATAGGTCCGAAAGCGGTTATTTATTGGTTGTAATTCAAAGTGCAAAGACCATTTGTCAGACGCCCCTTTAGGGGAGAGATGGTAACAGAATACCCAGGTAGCCTCGCCTTATAAGGAATTATGGTTTCTTGGTAGCTATGTATTGACCATTAATTGGAATAGCTAAGGAAATTGTCTATCTACAATTTTGCAAGAGTATTAAATTACTAGAAAAAACCGGCCAAGAGCATGTCGGGCCACGCTCAGTGTAGAGTTCCGTAGTTGCTCATCCTTTACTAGAGACGGTCAAAGATGGAAAGACGGAAAAAGGTCGTAAACGCCAAAGTAACTGTAATTACTTATTACCTTCTGGAAGTCAACTTACGTCCTTTTAAAGAAAATTATGAAATATTGCGATAACTCAAAAACGGATGGACCGATTTTGTTCAATATAGTTTTCATTGAAAGTTATAAGGCCTCATTTTCATGAATTTTTCCATATTTTTTTGACCTGTGGTTGAAAAGTTAGAGGGGGGACACTATTTTTTTTATTTTCGGAGCAAATATTTACAAAACAACTGACTTTATCAAAAAGTAATGTTTTAGAAACCCGTATTATTTTTAACAGACATATTTAACGAAACCCCACGCACTAGGGTTGGAACGAAAAATATTCACCCCCACTTTAGGTGTACGAGAGGTACCACATTTTTTTTTTTTCTAGTTTTTATTTTACCGTTTTGTCAGCGTGATACATACACATACTCATACCAAATTTTAGGTTTCTAGTACTAATGATCACGGAGCTAAGCCGCGGACGGACAGACGGACAGACGGACATGGCGAAACTATAAGGGTTCCTAGTTGACTACGGAACCCTAAAAAGGTGAACTTCGTCCGCGTCTTTTTTTCTTTATCGTAAGTATTCGAGTAAAAAATACCCTATAACCATCCTTGGATGTCCTGTCCTTGTAACAAAATTGGTTGAAATCCGTCCAGCCATTTCGGCATGATGAGAAGACAAAGAGAACGCGCAAGAATCGAAACGGTCCGCCGTAGAACATTTCCTTCCCATTCAGTTCCTAAAATTTGGTCAAGTTTTAAAAACGGCTAGCGAAGCCGAACAGGCCAGATTTTATCCAAACAGCTTCGTGCAACTGTCCAGAATGTCGTTACATGACCGTTACTACTTATTTTTGCATCTTACCCTCACTTACATAATATGGGTGGCCAGATTATATATTTGGCCGACCTGTCTGGGCAGCTCATTCGGTCGTCGGACTCCAGACCGTCGACATCTCCTGATGATGCCTCGTAGAGAGGCGAAACACGTGTCGAGTAAGTTTTGTTAATTTGGTGGTGGTTTGTTATCTTTATTTGCGTATTTATTTTATTTTTCCTATCGTGGTGGGAGGGTGGGACTATTTAATGCATGTATGCATGAAAAAATACGCATATAAGTATAACGGGTTAGCACAATTTAACTGGCACGTTATTATATCGCGGATCAGCAAAGCAATATTACTATTTTTGGTCAAGTTTTGCAGGAATAAATAGACGAGAACGAAACCTGATTTTGTAAGAAAAAACCGGCCAAGTGCGAGTCTGACTCGCGCACCGAGGGTTCCGTACACACTTTCACTTATCCCATCTTAATTGGCCTGGTTGAGTTAAGTTTGCACCTGAAATGTATGGTGCCGCATACAAACGAGGTGCAAATTTAACTTAACCGAGTTCTCCAAATATGATGTTGGAAAAGTTTGGAAAATATGAGGTTTATATTTTTTATGATTTTATTACAAATGTAGTTTTCAGATTTTTATAAGTATTTGTAGTATGTGACGATATTACTTGCCAAATGTCATAGTTCTAGGTCATCGGGAAGTACCCTATCATTTTGATTCCCTTGAGAGTGTCGAAATGTACCTACGTGTTTAGCGACATAAACAGCCGAATCTTTTTTTCACGTTAACGTAGAAGTTTGATTTTCTTACAGCTTCAAGGGACCGTAGTCCTGAGTATATATAAATATATGGTGTTAATTTCACTCGATACCTCCACGCGTTCTCGAGATAAAGGGTCTTGACAAACAGAAAGACGGACGGACAACAAAGTGATCTTATTAAGGGTTCAATTTTTTCCGATTGAGGTACGGAACCCTAAAAATTAGCAATGGTATTTCCTCTTAACACCGCACAACATATCGCAACTTCACAAATTTTACCTCGCCAAACCCACCAACTAAAACATTTGTTAACTAACACAGAATTAAAGTTGCGAGAACTTACAGTACACTGTCTGGCAAGTTTATGCGCTGACAACAGGTAAGCATTAAGATTATATCAATGGGCCATTTTGTGGGACAAACATGTTTGCGTACACTGGCGTGCATGTAAAGTGGGTGGAAGTGGCTTTAGAAATTGATGTATGATGAATGCATGAATGGAGTATATATTAAGTTTCATCAACATAATATTGTCGTAACTTGGCTGTAATATTTAGATTATTACTATAGCGAAGACTTAATAGAGCAAATCGCTAATGTAGTCATGATAGACATATACAATAGTGATGACGTTGATAGGCCGGGTCAGTTCATGAACTTACGTTGTTTATATCTAACATTTACCGAAATTTAATAACTTACATTTATATTCGGAATTAATTAAACAGATGAATCTGCCAATTACAAGGCGCCATTAAAAAAAAAAATAGATGCGTTTTTTGCATATGAGGGCAGATTACCTTTCCAAACGTTTGTGTTCCCGTTTACACCTATATCCTTGTAAAAGGGCCCTTTCTACGTGTAGTACAATTTGTACACAACTAATAAAACTTGTCAACCCTTCGCGAGATAACGAAAATAATAACTTTTCCGTTAATTTACATTATAAAGCCTGCGTAACTAGGGATTTAGGTCAGTAAATACTAATGTAATTACGCGTAATCTGTCCGTTTTTATGTTATGGAGAATTATTTATATGTATGTACATCATTAGCTACATCTTTAAGGCTGCTTATCTACAGAAGTGGAAGTAGCGGATACGTGTAAAATGGAGCTATGACATTCCTCAAATTTGAATGCACTTCTTTTGAGTTTCAAAAAGATGCAGCCTGATTGGTTGATTTTTCCGCTCCGTTTTATTGGACAGGCAGCCTTATGCGTCAACATAGTATTTATTTTGTCGCACGATTCGAATTCTGTCGTATCTTAGTTTTAACGGTTGACATAATTTTCATTTGGCCTAGAGTTGTTAGGAAAACGTAATTATTTCAAAGGACTAATAAAAGTTATTAAAAACGCAACCCGCAAAAATAGTTCTACCTTCTGATAAAGACTTTCACTGGAGTCTAAGTCTATGTCATTAATTTTTGTTTTTTTTTTGTTTCAGGTAAATACGATTTCTTGCGAAGCGTCTACGAAATATGCTACGAGTTACAAAAGGTCTACGAACAACCCACAATTTATCATAATAGCTGACATAAATTCCCACAGTGCTACGCGCGTAGCTGTGCGCGTAGCTGTGCGCGTAGCGCATCGAATGGCACGAGAAAACAAAGTATGTAGCGGTAATCTGCTACGGGTATGTTGCCCATGGAGCGCGATTCGGGCAGTGAAAGTAATTCCAAAACTAATACCATACTGTGACAAAGATCTGAAGATCAACAAGACATCAACTTTCCGCGCTGGAATAATTTGGCAATGCAATGCAAGCAATGAATATCGTTGTGTCCTTTTCACACTTCAACACCACTGGATTTCACCTAGTTGAATTTGATACACGGATAGCTGGCTATAGACAGATGATTATATAATATTTTTATTTAATAAATTCTACATGAACAAAGTTGCGGCTGTCTATTGTTATATGTGAGGAGGTTGGAAAAACCATTGTAACATTTTTCTTACACTTTAAAACGTAGAGCGAATTGTTCAACTCTTTTCAGTCTTGCAAATGGAAACCTCTATAAAAATCTCAATATTACGCGAGTCCAAGTTTTATCTCCGTAGTCCGGCCGCGAGGCAAGTTCCACAAGTAAACGAGTTAACTTAAACGATTTCCTCCGACAAGAAAAAAACTCACAAGTAATGGCATTTGCTCGAGTTGCCGCTTTATATATAGATGAGCATGGCGTAAGATTTTTGTTAGGCTTACTAGCGACCTCCAGACTTTTATGAGCATTGATATAGAGGTAAAATCCCAAGCAGAACGCAAGCCCAATAAGCGCTTATACAGTCCTTATACAACTAATTTAAGCTGAATAAAGGCAGCAAAAGCATTTATGCAGCCTCTGTGCCACTTGGGTTATAAATACACGCTCGCAGTAGCCTGCATTAACGCTCATATAGAGCCTTTTATCACACCTGCGATTTGCAAGCGAGTTTTCGATACAAGCGTCGCGGCGAACTCGCTGTGTGATCGCTTTCATACAAAATTCACTCGCAAATCGCAAGTGTGATCAGGCCCTTCGTGCTGCATCTCTTAATATTACAAAATTAAAAAAATATATTCATTGTCCTTTCATCACGCCTAAACGGGTGGACCCATTACAAACATTTTTTGTTTACGAGTTGCTGCGCATCCCCTAGAAGATATAATATGATACTTTTTACCTGACTACGGAGAAGCAAAAAAGGGATTTATGACATTTTCTTCCACGCGGACGATGTTCGCGGGCACCTTGTTGTAGTCAATAATAAAATCCTTGTCTTCGCCAATTATAGTATTTAAATAATGTACTTGAAGATTGTCAATTACAGCAGCTCTTGACTGAGTCACACTCGAGTAATTACGGCAACAATTAGGCCCCGTTGTCGCGAAGTCGCTTCAATATTTAACGACTCGCTAATGAGATTTATTTTTAATATCACGCTATTGTTGCGTTCATTAAAATAATTATGACTATTCGTTTGGTTTGCTTCAGTGTGTTGGGAAAGAGCCAGAGCAGGAGATCTTGAGATTTGTGGCCTAATTCGAGTTTTACTGACATTTGAACGACTAATTTATCGGCGAGATTTAATACGATATGATATAGCGATTATTGTTTCTTTTACTGCAGAGAAAGTATAAATATATTTATTTAAACTTTGTTGTACTAAACAAAAGTCAGTACAATGGCGGCATTCTCAGCCAAGGCAACATAAATAAGGTATACGCAATACGCTTTTTCGCCGAATAGCTAAAAAACTATCAGTCAGAAATTAATACCTTTAATTTATTTAATAATAGTTTAATACGGACGGCGACGTCAAAGGCAGACCGAGACGGAGATGGCGGGATGATTTAGTCGCAGTCCTAGTCAACTACCTAAGCAACGGCCAATAGGGATTTGTGGAGATCTAACCGAGAGGCCTTTGCCCAGCACTGGGACACTCAAACAGGCTAACTAAAAAAAATAGTTTAAAGTGCAAATACATGAGTGGTTGTTCCTTTTATAAGGTACCTGTATTTTCGAAAGCTTGATTTAGTACAGTCAGTTGGTATAAGTGTGCCAGCGGGACAAGCGCGTGTTGCCACGCAACTACTTGTGGTGGTTGTAAGATGGCCTTAGTAGTATAACATCTGTAATGTTCAATATTATGATATGGTTGGTGCATCTGCCCCGCTGTGCTGACGCACATATCCTGACGATCCAGATTAACCTTAGTTTCACCTCACTACAATGAGCACGAAGATGGACTTTATAAATCATCTGCAGGTGCTTAACCGCCAAGCCTAAGAGCCTAAGAGTAAATCAAAATAGTTTTCTTTGGTCAAAATTGTAGCTTGAAAGTTGTCGGACAGAATAATGCAACTCAATCAAATATCTGACGTAGTTAGTTTCAATGTAAAAAGCACTTGCAAACAAAACATATATCATCGATTAGGATGCTATCAATTCCGATGATACGCAAGCCAGGCATGAGCACAGCTGCACTCGTAAAAAGCGGACGAAATTGCTCTGAATATAAACGACTCGTCACTTCTATCATATCGAAAATGATTCATCCTAAAAGGCTACCGAAATGGCATTATATGTTTTTTTACAAGAGTTTAGCGGCATATTTATGGGGGTACAGGATACTCGAGGGAGAGGGGAAGCCATCTTTATACTATCCGCGGCAGATTTAAAAATGTAATAGTATCGATTGGCTTGAGAATTGGGCACGTCAGGACTGATAAAAGAATACTTAATTAATT
The DNA here is from genome assembly GCA_932273695.1 of Apotomis betuletana. Taxonomy (NCBI): domain Eukaryota; kingdom Metazoa; phylum Arthropoda; class Insecta; order Lepidoptera; family Tortricidae; genus Apotomis; species Apotomis betuletana. The sequence continues at coordinate 11,067,192 of OW026315.1, forward strand.
GTACGACTCGAATTAGTTGTTTACTTACACTTAATTAAATTAAGACTATCTGAGACAAATAAAGAAGAGCCAAGGGTATTTATAAGACCTATTTAGAAGCACGTGTCGTGTAGTTACTTTAGACAACTATTACTTAGGCCTCATTTAGATTTAATGAATAGTTTATGGTGCAAAGGTTTACGATTATAATGTGTTGTCGGAAGCCTTTCTAAAATGGCGGTTGAGAAGCATATATCGACAAGAATATAAACTGTGATCCGAAATCTGTTCAATCTATATATTTGGTACTTTAGTGGTGAGATTTTCATTTAATGATTTGACGATACAAACAGTGTGGTGCAATCAACTTCATTGGCCAGTAATAGTCGCAACTGTACTCGTAAATTACGAAAATATACATTAAGAACGTTTCAAAGCATAAATACGAGTATAAACTCGCATTTGCGATCTAACATTTATGTTCTTACCACAAAGCTATTTCAAACAACATAGCGAATCTAATTATCAAATTAACGGGCGCTGAAATTTTCTTGCTATAATTATCTTGTGACCACGGGTAGCGCAGTAAGCCACTCGCAAATATGATAATTAAAGGTAAACACCGACTATTCTGTACTGATTCTCGATATCGCATCATGTAGCAAGTTAAAAGCGGGACGCGATGTTGCTCCGTGGTTAAGAAAATAATCTTGAATCGTCCGTAAAACGATAATTGAAGGGTACACAGAAAAGATAGGCCTAGTAAATATTTTAAATTATGTTACGTGTTTTAGACCAATCTTATTTAATACGAATACATATTTTTAAAGTGGTGACTATCTGGTTGGGCCAATGTTGGTTTGAAATCGATTTGTCTCTGAATATCACAGGCCTAGCTGTGCCTAAAGACTAGAGAGTCCGATGCTCGTATATGTTCTGTCGAGGCTCGTATCGTGTCTAGGGACCTGTATAGAAATAATTAAATATTTTAAATAAGTAAGTAACGTACATTAGTTTTATAACTGACTGCACACTTGCAATCCCAATAGTTCTCTAGCAAACCATTCTCATGCAGCGCCAAACTCATCGCTCGCCCTGACCGTGGCCAACATACCGCATTGTTGTGAGGGCAAAAAAAGATTTTTACTAGTAAGTAAGATTTATACTTACTCGTACGTTGCTAGTAGTAAACTGTAATATATTGCTCACTTGTAACAGTAAACCCAATAGCTCCCAACCATTTCTCAAGATTGTCTGCACTCTCGCAATATTACCTAAACTCAATAGTTCCAAACCACTTCTTCATCCCCGCTGGCCGCTTTTCTCCCGACTGCGATTGCATCAACTTATTATTTTTACTGAGATAAGAAAAGTATGTGCTAGTAAGAAGAAGGTGTATGGCTATTAGTAAAGTCTACTACTATTTTTTTAATTTTCTGCACACTTGCAACAGTAAAACCAATAGTTCCCCGACAAACTCTCAATCCCCGCTTGCCGCTTTTATCCCGCTGCTCAGACTTCTCCCAATCACCTCGACTCGATACCGCATTATTTTTAACATAAAAAGAAAAGTATATACAAGTGAAAAAAAAAGAGTTTATGACTAGTAGTAAAGTCTACTACTAGTTTTATAATTGTCTGCACACTTGCAATAGTACCTAACCAATAGTTCCCCAGTAAACTATCAATCCTCTCTAGCCGGTTTTACCCCGCTAGCCGCTCTTCTCCCGACCGCCTCGACTCGATACCGCATTATTTTTCACTAATTACCTTGCGGCCGGCGGTGCAGTTAATTTCAGTTTCTGTTCAATTAACATTATGTGTTTACCTGTTTCTGTGTTAGCAAATGTTTACCTACAGATGATCAACCGGCTATCTAGATGGTTCATTAGGGTAATATGTGAGTTATAAATTAAGGTTATGTCTGGAGTTGAAAGTGAACTGTTTTCGGGTTCCTTTCATTATTGCTAATATTCACTTAGTATTTAGCTGTAGATATTGTCTATGTAAAGACTTAGTATGATTTGTTGATTTATTAACCGTACTGAATATTTCTTCCTGGGTTTGTATGTATTTAAGTATCTATTTATAGTAACCACACCAACTAGAAAGTATGCTATTTGAAACAAAAAGTATTTTCCAAATCGTACAGCCGATTTCGAAAAATTGGGGATCATACATAAAAAAAATATCCCCGACAAACTGAAACCTACTCCGTTTTTAGCCGTCGGTCGAAAACAACTGAACGAGCTTCTATAAAAACACTGAAATCATAATAAATGTGCCTATGAAATTTGAGGAAGTCCCCCGATTCCTTGCGGATCTGGTCATCAGATCTTCACCAAAGCTTTATGGGATGAATTCGGAGCTAACTCTGGAACAAAAAAAAATTGTGATATCGGTAGAAAATGAAAACCAAAAAGTCATTAAATTATGTATAATCTAATTGTTGTAAACACGCCCGCAGCCTGAAACCCTGAATGCACAGATGTGGAACATTCAGTGAACTTGATAAACTCATTCATTAATGTATTACACTCCACGCTCTCGGGCATTTTTCATAACATCCGATCTATCGACTTTAACCAATTTTACTTGCATAGGTAAGTATATAGAAGTTTTACTATGGCAAAAACGAGTGGAGGTTCCAAAATGATTTTAAAGACAAAAGGAAAGTGTAAACAGTCGGTGCCCTCTAACGAAGTTGGGTAAAATGTGTTTTATAATCATCTGTAACTGATGCCCTGCAAATTTTTGTGTCATAAATATTGACGTTTTATATGTCCTCATCCTCCTAGCCTTGGTCCCATTTTTTGAGAATGAATTCTCTATCGGGGTCGGCTACCTAAATCCCAAGATGTGGCGTAGGCACTAGTTTTTACGCAAGCGACTGCCATCTGACCTTCCAACCCAGAGGGGAAACTAGGCCTTATTGGGCTTAGGTGGTTTCCTCACGATGTTTTCCTTTACCGAAAAGCGAGTGGTAAATATCAGATGACATTCCGGGTCCGAACCCGCGACCTCCGGATTGAAAGTCGCATGCCCTAACCACTAGGCTACCACCGCTTCCCGTTGACGTTTTATATGTAGCGTAATTATATTTGTTATGTGATTTAATTATTTATTAGCCACTAGATTGCTTTTGGTAACTACGGCTACCTGTCACCGCTCTTATTTTATTATATAAATAGAGTCCAACTCAAAATTCGAAGCAATTGAGTGGCTAAGCATATGAAGAAAATCGGCTGACGACATCTAAACTATTATACAAATATGTATTGAAAATCAGTGTTTTACGAAGAGTCATAATTACAGGAAAAATCTTTATCTACGCACATATCATTAGTGCTCTAAAATGCGTTCAGAAACCGTAGGAAATGACCAGCATTACTACAACCAGTTTTACTATGAGAACTTTTTTATCTGTGGCAGTAGGTAAAATCAGTACTGTAATGTTATAACAGTATCAATTTTTGTAAGGTTATGAGTTTAAATTTGGAACAGCTGTCAAAACTAAAGTAGGTCTCTATTCTAGTATCCATAGATATTAATATTGTTATCGATACGAAACGTCAATTCAGTATGTTTTTTTATAAAAACCGCACGACATTTGATCTCGAGTGACATGAGAATATGGATACATTCGTTTGTATATATGATTTAGAAAAAAAAAAACATTCGTCTTGACGGAGGTTCGAATTGCCGCCATTATTGTTGTCATTTGTTTGTTGATTCTTTGCTGTTACGAAAGTATAATTGTGATACGTTTATTGTAATTCACATTTTAGTTGAAAATATTGTTTCAATGTGAATTACAACTATTACAATAAATAATCTGTTTATGTATTTGTTCAGATTTATTTCTTACTGCATTAGTATATGTCGTTTTTAGATATTTTACAGGTAGCACTAGTGGTGCCGGTCATTTCCTTATGGTTTCTGAACCCATCTTAGAGTACTTATGATATGTGTGTAGATAAAGTAGTGTATACAACTGTACATAATTAGGCCTTAAAACACTCGTGTGATCCTATTATGAAACTCGCTGACGCTCGTTTCATAAAACCACACTCGTGTTTTAATGCCTCTCATTATGTATCAGTTGCATAAACTACTATAACAGTGCGTCGCTATCCGTTAATTGAATCCTCTCATTACGCCGAAACGGCTGGGCGGATTTTACCAATTTTAGTACAGGGATAGCTGGACATCCAGAGATGATTATAGGATACTGTTTACTCTACTACGGTAAAGAAAAATGTTTTACACCGAAGAAGTTGCTCACCTTCTCCTTCTAGACAGACATAAAATACCAATGGGCAAGTCTACTGCCACACGTGCACTGGAATATTTAAAAGTAAATTCGATCTAGCCATATCAGCGATTCATCGCGCACAAAAGAAGTCCATAATTTTGATTACGGTCGTCGTCATCGAAACCGATGAAGAGGCATATATATGTATATATAAAATATATACAGCATGCAGCTACATAGGCATAGCGTATATGAGCTGTATGTAGTTATTATGTATTTCTACATTCATTTGATATAACGTGCCCCGACCCTTCGACGTATGCTTAATCTTAATGCACGCAAAACGCTCGATATTTGAAATGAAGGGCTTTACTTCTCGCGCAATTAACCACGGAGTTCGTCCCTCGACTTCCACTTCCGGGCGGGTTCGCCCCCTCATTGATTGCGTACTTATAGATTTACAGGAAAAGGTTCTGTTTTTTATGAGATATATTGCATGTGAACTTGTAGAACTGAGAACGTGAGAGTTGATTTAGTTGTTAAAACTAGAAAGCACGGATAAAAGGTCATGGTTCCTATCCTAACCTATGCACACAAATAATAAAAAGGTTACAGTGGCCAACTAAAATCATGTTTTAATATAAATATTTCACGTATACAATAATTTTACAATAGTAGAAATTTTATACGTAATATTAAGTACTAGATACAGATTTGGATCATATACATTTTTACTATATATTCCGATATGTTTATTCTTGGGACCCCAAAGTTAATCCTATTTTTCTTGTTTTACCCCAATAAATAAAACGTCTCTATTATTTAAGACCAGGTCTTAACTTAGGTCCTAAGTAGCTGCGATGGTAGAACTATAGATTACATGTACCCAAACGGCTAGTAGTGAATACCTCTATTGTATTTAGGAAAAATGGTAATTTTCTGAAATCTGTATGATCCCGTTTACAGTACTTGATTCTGTGAACAAAAAAAAAACATTAAACTGTAAAAAAACGATACCTACGTTTTACAAGTTCACTGCTTTTTCATTATGTTAAAAGTACTCTCGTTCAAAAATTAAAATCCACATTAAATTACAAAAAATATATATGATTTATTCAGATTCGGATGGCATTGTTTCGCAACACTTGAGACGGCGGATAGCGATAATGAGGCCTGCCTTCCGCTCGGAATGGGGTCGAATTACGTATTGTTCTGTTTTTCTTTCATATTTCCCACCCTTGAGTTTAAGTAAATACGTAGTGTGTAGTTGGGTTTTACGTCTGAGTGTTTTGCTTGAATGGTGTTGCGGAAATAACGCCTTTGGACAATGACGACCTTTACTTTAGTTACCTTTTTTATTCTCAAACTGACCAATGACGGTCGAGTTTGTCATATATGAGTAGAAAAGTGACGGGTCTGCTTCAAAATCATTTCCCATAACAATATTGCCTTAAATACTTTTGATCTAACGTTTATTTGCCATAATATTTTTTGCCCTAACTATCTTTATGTCCTAAAATTATAATCCATAATATAATATTTATGATTAACACTCTAATAATTCTTAATCCATTTTGTCCTAATATTGAAGTTATATTCTAGTCTGTGACAGAACCAAAAATCTTAACCCGATGTCTGACCTACCCCTAGAGTGTAGTTATAGAAAAAACTGAATACGCGAAGAAAGGACAGCTCCCAGCAGCTCTAAATAGTAAATAATCATATTGTGATTATACATGTAAAGGGGTGTTGTAAATTTTAAGATATTTAAACACTCCGTTGAATCAGACCACGTGTTAAGTTATGTTAAACATACCACACAAATCATTAAAGGTAAATGGTAACCCAGAAACCTAAATTACCTTCTCACAATGCCTTTGTCACGTTCCCGTTGGAAACGGCCATTTTAATTGCAGACTTATAAAGCTACGACAATTAACAATAAAATTACACTAAGCGTCGTGTAACCACATACTTCATATCAGATATCAAGTGACACTGTATCATAATTACCGCCATATAATTATAAATTCGCACCTACCATCTCGACATAAGGATCACTTTTAATTGCGCTCAATTTACTTCCTTTGTGTTCGTTTAAGAAACCCAACGAGTCTTTATTAGAAAGCGATGATGTCCAAAATGCTATGACAAATAATAATTAGAAACGTAAGCGGAATAAATACTGCTGATTTCGCTCAAAATGTGACGTTACTTTTAAGTAGATAAGGTTGGGAATTGGAGTGAGGTGTTTCAAGTCAAGAATGAAGTATAATGAATTTGCTCCCACTTAATGCGTGTTAATTTGGCAAAACGTGCACTTGAAGAGGAATTCAAATGTGAGATAATTGCGTCATCGAAGACGTTTCCAACTAATGAGGTCGTGTTCCATATCTAGCGGTCGTACGTAGAATGTATAATTGCGACTTTTTAGATAAATTATTAAAGCTAAATGTCGCTTCTACATAGGGATTCACTACGCAACGCAAGCGATGGTAATAGCCTACAAACCAGCGTGCACGATAGAGCTTTGGCTCTACCTTCCGTTTTGGGCGTATGTTCACAGGCACTCGCAGTGTCACTTACGTGTCAACCGGCCGTCACCATATTTATCGACTGCGTCGCTTTTTTTAATTTACAAACTGACCTCAGTATCACCTTAAATTTTAGCAACAGATGACGCCACACCCTCTCCACAGAAAACTTATTTTCAATACAATTTAGAATAGTTTTGAAGTTGAATTTATCGCAAAACTCCGATGAATTCTCGCACGATTTCTAAACAACAAAAAATCCTTGTGACTAGCATCTTGCACCCCCGCGAACGTGTGAATTTTTCACCAAATTCTCCATGAAAAAATAATCAGCAGTTCACCTTCGAAAGGTATAGATTTGCGTTTGATTCCCCTGGCCCTATCCCCGTTTTGCAACCATATAAGAACGGAGAAAGGGATCAGGACAGACGCTTTATATCCCCATAAAAAAAATTATGGGGCCCCTGCCTACTCGAAATTGAATATGAAATCTTCGCGATCGAGTTTAAGCCTAAATTTAATGAAGTGCTCGAACGCCATCTTGTTTTTGGAAACTTCGTCAACTTTGTGAGGGCTAAAGCTTAATTTACCTACGTAATCTGTTATTGGATACGGACACGTGCAAGAAACTTTCTAAATTTACTTTCATATTACACATAATTTCAAATACATCCTATAGTTATAATATGTAAGTACATGTATCATTGTAATTATGGTGAAAAAGCGTACCTATAAGCACATTGCTCGTAGAATCGATGGCCGTTGGGGCAGAAAGGTTCTTGAGTGGCGACCGCGAAACCGGAAGATGCAGCGTAGGAAGGCCCCCAACAAAATGGACGACCTGGTTAGGATCGCGAGCAGAAATTGGATTAGGACGGCGCAAGACCGATCGTTGTGGAGAACTTTGGTGGAGGCCTTTGTCCAGCAGTGGACGTCTATCGGCTGATATGACGATGATGACGTGTTTCAATTTCCTTGACTGTACATGTCTGTGCTCAGCGTATGAATAAATTGAATTGCGGATCTTGTTTTAAAGTAACATGAAAACTGTGCATGAGCAAAAAAACACAGACACGTCTTATCGCTCTGATATTCAAGAGTAATGCCTTCATTTATAAGTTTATATCTAATTCAGTCACATTAAGAAGTTTGGAGTGATAGAACAAGTTTCAGGACAACCCGCCGGGGAGCGACGAAAGATAAAAAATAATCAAGCTCGAGTCGTCCTGACTTGAGAAAAAAATACAGAGAACTAAACATATATTATAAACATTCTTGTCTCTATACCTTTTGTAATCACAAGCAGAGTAAATGGAAGTGTATTTACAAATTCAGTGTACCTAAATAGCTATATTACTTAAAAAAACGATGGTCAGTTAAATCAATATTGTCCCACTTTGCTTATCCTTACATAGAGTTAAAAAAAGCTTTAAATATTAAACCATTGATTCAAAGATCAAAGCTTAAAGAAACATTGAAATAGTGGAAAGGACCGAGGTTTAAATATAGATAATTATGTTTCTTTTTACTCCGTAATAATGACATAGTTGCATTTTGGGGGCACTTTGACAATCCTGAGTCTAGCAACGCTTTCGAAGAGGAGATTACTGTTGAAAAGAAAGCCAAAAGAAACTCAAAAGACAATGTTTTTTTTTCATAAATTATACTTAACTTATTACAATAAATAGTACTTATTGATTCACGCAAAATAGGCACGTTGGATGTCGACTTGCGGAAAATGCCCAGCGCAACTAACTAACTAGTACTTATTGAGTGCTTGAGCGAAGTCCTAAGAACTACGTACTCAATCTTCGTAAATACATGAAAATCGTTAAAATTCGTTGGTAAATATGTTCTGGGAATAATAAAACACTTCCACATTCATAACATCAACTATGTAGATATGTATACCTATGAGCAAGTGAGTATAAACTTCATAGCAAACCACTATCTTGAATTAAACAAGTAAGTACGAATCTATGTTAAACTACACTCTAATTCGTCTTGCGCACGGATCCCTAAAAACCTCAAACTTAAGAGCATGTTTAATGAATCTTAATATCTGGTGGAATATTTCAAGATGTTAGAGCTTTCGTAGTTAATGTACCGTTCTAAGATAAACGGCGTGATTATGGAGAGATCGCGAGATAGGCTCTTATTTATGGCCCTTTAACCCTTCAAAAGTTATGTGCAGAATTCATATTCCCAACGTGATAAGCAGGGTTGTAGGTTAATTTTTAAATCGCGTATTTGGATTAACGCTTGGAGTCAGCATGCAGCTTTGTAGTAAGGTATTGCCGTGAATATGCCTGAGTACTAATTGGGCGTAACGTTGAAATTATTTTCAATTTAGTTCAGGCTTATCAAGGCGCTACATTGGAAATATATAATATTTTTCTATTCGAGTTGCAATGAGTGAGTATTTAAACGCTATATGATAAAATCAGACATTTTTGACATTAATACTTTAGCGATATCGACTCGCGATTTTGAATGTTACGCCTATCAAAATGAATTGTACATACTTATCTAAATAGGTGATTTACCTAGGAAAAAGATATTATGGTTAAGTAATATATACAAAAAGAACCAAGTTTTATTCAGTAGACCACACATAATATTTTTTTATTTCTAGATTTATATGAATATTAATATTAATTGTTAATTGAATCCTCTCATTACGCCGAAACGGCTGGGCGGATTTTACCAATTTTAGTACAGGGATAGCTGGACATCCAGAGATGATTATAGGATACTGTTTACTCTACTACGGTAAAGAAAAATGTTTTACACCGAAGAAGTTGCTCACCTTCTCCTTCTAGACAGACATAAAATACCAATGGGCAAGTCTACTGCCACACGTGCACTGGAATATTTAAAAGTAAATTCGATCTAGCCATATCAGCGATTCATCGCGCACAAAAGAAGTCCATAATTTTGATTACGGTCGTCGTCATCGAAACCGATGAAGAGGCATATATATGTATATATAAAATATATACAGCATGCAGCTACATAGGCATAGCGTATATGAGCTGTATGTAGTTATTATGTATTTCTACATTCATTTGATATAACGTGCCCCGACCCTTCGACGTATGCTTAATCTTAATGCACGCAAAACGCTCGATATTTGAAATGAAGGGCTTTACTTCTCGCGCAATTAACCACGGAGTTCGTCCCTCGACTTCCACTTCCGGGCGGGTTCGCCCCCTCATTGATTGCGTACTTATAGATTTACAGGAAAAGGTTCTGTTTTTTATGAGATATATTGCATGTGAACTTGTAGAACTGAGAACGTGAGAGTTGATTTAGTTGTTAAAACTAGAAAGCACGGATAAAAGGTCATGGTTCCTATCCTAACCTATGCACACAAATAATAAAAAGGTTACAGTGGCCAACTAAAATCATGTTTTAATATAAATATTTCACGTATACAATAATTTTACAATAGTAGAAATTTTATACGTAATATTAAGTACTAGATACAGATTTGGATCATATACATTTTTACTATATATTCCGATATGTTTATTCTTGGGACCCCAAAGTTAATCCTATTTTTCTTGTTTTACCCCAATAAATAAAACGTCTCTATTATTTAAGACCAGGTCTTAACTTAGGTCCTAAGTAGCTGCGATGGTAGAACTATAGATTACATGTACCCAAACGGCTAGTAGTGAATACCTCTATTGTATTTAGGAAAAATGGTAATTTTCTGAAATCTGTATGATCCCGTTTACAGTACTTGATTCTGTGAACAAAAAAAAAACATTAAACTGTAAAAAAACGATACCTACGTTTTACAAGTTCACTGCTTTTTCATTATGTTAAAAGTACTCTCGTTCAAAAATTAAAATCCACATTAAATTACAAAAAATATATATGATTTATTCAGATTCGGATGGCATTGTTTCGCAACACTTGAGACGGCGGATAGCGATAATGAGGCCTGCCTTCCGCTCGGAATGGGGTCGAATTACGTATTGTTCTGTTTTTCTTTCATATTTCCCACCCTTGAGTTTAAGTAAATACGTAGTGTGTAGTTGGGTTTTACGTCTGAGTGTTTTGCTTGAATGGTGTTGCGGAAATAACGCCTTTGGACAATGACGACCTTTACTTTAGTTACCTTTTTTATTCTCAAACTGACCAATGACGGTCGAGTTTGTCATATATGAGTAGAAAAGTGACGGGTCTGCTTCAAAATCATTTCCCATAACAATATTGCCTTAAATACTTTTGATCTAACGTTTATTTGCCATAATATTTTTTGCCCTAACTATCTTTATGTCCTAAAATTATAATCCATAATATAATATTTATGATTAACACTCTAATAATTCTTAATCCATTTTGTCCTAATATTGAAGTTATATTCTAGTCTGTGACAGAACCAAAAATCTTAACCCGATGTCTGACCTACCCCTAGAGTGTAGTTATAGAAAAAACTGAATACGCGAAGAAAGGACAGCTCCCAGCAGCTCTAAATAGTAAATAATCATATTGTGATTATACATGTAAAGGGGTGTTGTAAATTTTAAGATATTTAAACACTCCGTTGAATCAGACCACGTGTTAAGTTATGTTAAACATACCACACAAATCATTAAAGGTAAATGGTAACCCAGAAACCTAAATTACCTTCTCACAATGCCTTTGTCACGTTCCCGTTGGAAACGGCCATTTTAATTGCAGACTTATAAAGCTACGACAATTAACAATAAAATTACACTAAGCGTCGTGTAACCACATACTTCATATCAGATATCAAGTGACACTGTATCATAATTACCGCCATATAATTATAAATTCGCACCTACCATCTCGACATAAGGATCACTTTTAATTGCGCTCAATTTACTTCCTTTGTGTTCGTTTAAGAAACCCAACGAGTCTTTATTAGAAAGCGATGATGTCCAAAATGCTATGACAAATAATAATTAGAAACGTAAGCGGAATAAATACTGCTGATTTCGCTCAAAATGTGACGTTACTTTTAAGTAGATAAGGTTGGGAATTGGAGTGAGGTGTTTCAAGTCAAGAATGAAGTATAATGAATTTGCTCCCACTTAATGCGTGTTAATTTGGCAAAACGTGCACTTGAAGAGGAATTCAAATGTGAGATAATTGCGTCATCGAAGACGTTTCCAACTAATGAGGTCGTGTTCCATATCTAGCGGTCGTACGTAGAATGTATAATTGCGACTTTTTAGATAAATTATTAAAGCTAAATGTCGCTTCTACATAGGGATTCACTACGCAACGCAAGCGATGGTAATAGCCTACAAACCAGCGTGCACGATAGAGCTTTGGCTCTACCTTCCGTTTTGGGCGTATGTTCACAGGCACTCGCAGTGTCACTTACGTGTCAACCGGCCGTCACCATATTTATCGACTGCGTCGCTTTTTTTAATTTACAAACTGACCTCAGTATCACCTTAAATTTTAGCAACAGATGACGCCACACCCTCTCCACAGAAAACTTATTTTCAATACAATTTAGAATAGTTTTGAAGTTGAATTTATCGCAAAACTCCGATGAATTCTCGCACGATTTCTAAACAACAAAAAATCCTTGTGACTAGCATCTTGCACCCCCGCGAACGTGTGAATTTTTCACCAAATTCTCCATGAAAAAATAATCAGCAGTTCACCTTCGAAAGGTATAGATTTGCGTTTGATTCCCCTGGCCCTATCCCCGTTTTGCAACCATATAAGAACGGAGAAAGGGATCAGGACAGACGCTTTATATCCCCATAAAAAAAATTATGGGGCCCCTGCCTACTCGAAATTGAATATGAAATCTTCGCGATCGAGTTTAAGCCTAAATTTAATGAAGTGCTCGAACGCCATCTTGTTTTTGGAAACTTCGTCAACTTTGTGAGGGCTAAAGCTTAATTTACCTACGTAATCTGTTATTGGATACGGACACGTGCAAGAAACTTTCTAAATTTACTTTCATATTACACATAATTTCAAATACATCCTATAGTTATAATATGTAAGTACATGTATCATTGTAATTATGGTGAAAAAGCGTACCTATAAGCACATTGCTCGTAGAATCGATGGCCGTTGGGGCAGAAAGGTTCTTGAGTGGCGACCGCGAAACCGGAAGATGCAGCGTAGGAAGGCCCCCAACAAAATGGACGACCTGGTTAGGATCGCGAGCAGAAATTGGATTAGGACGGCGCAAGACCGATCGTTGTGGAGAACTTTGGTGGAGGCCTTTGTCCAGCAGTGGACGTCTATCGGCTGATATGACGATGATGACGTGTTTCAATTTCCTTGACTGTACATGTCTGTGCTCAGCGTATGAATAAATTGAATTGCGGATCTTGTTTTAAAGTAACATGAAAACTGTGCATGAGCAAAAAAACACAGACACGTCTTATCGCTCTGATATTCAAGAGTAATGCCTTCATTTATAAGTTTATATCTAATTCAGTCACATTAAGAAGTTTGGAGTGATAGAACAAGTTTCAGGACAACCCGCCGGGGAGCGACGAAAGATAAAAAATAATCAAGCTCGAGTCGTCCTGACTTGAGAAAAAAATACAGAGAACTAAACATATATTATAAACATTCTTGTCTCTATACCTTTTGTAATCACAAGCAGAGTAAATGGAAGTGTATTTACAAATTCAGTGTACCTAAATAGCTATATTACTTAAAAAAACGATGGTCAGTTAAATCAATATTGTCCCACTTTGCTTATCCTTACATAGAGTTAAAAAAAGCTTTAAATATTAAACCATTGATTCAAAGATCAAAGCTTAAAGAAACATTGAAATAGTGGAAAGGACCGAGGTTTAAATATAGATAATTATGTTTCTTTTTACTCCGTAATAATGACATAGTTGCATTTTGGGGGCACTTTGACAATCCTGAGTCTAGCAACGCTTTCGAAGAGGAGATTACTGTTGAAAAGAAAGCCAAAAGAAACTCAAAAGACAATGTTTTTTTTTCATAAATTATACTTAACTTATTACAATAAATAGTACTTATTGATTCACGCAAAATAGGCACGTTGGATGTCGACTTGCGGAAAATGCCCAGCGCAACTAACTAACTAGTACTTATTGAGTGCTTGAGCGAAGTCCTAAGAACTACGTACTCAATCTTCGTAAATACATGAAAATCGTTAAAATTCGTTGGTAAATATGTTCTGGGAATAATAAAACACTTCCACATTCATAACATCAACTATGTAGATATGTATACCTATGAGCAAGTGAGTATAAACTTCATAGCAAACCACTATCTTGAATTAAACAAGTAAGTACGAATCTATGTTAAACTACACTCTAATTCGTCTTGCGCACGGATCCCTAAAAACCTCAAACTTAAGAGCATGTTTAATGAATCTTAATATCTGGTGGAATATTTCAAGATGTTAGAGCTTTCGTAGTTAATGTACCGTTCTAAGATAAACGGCGTGATTATGGAGAGATCGCGAGATAGGCTCTTATTTATGGCCCTTTAACCCTTCAAAAGTTATGTGCAGAATTCATATTCCCAACGTGATAAGCAGGGTTGTAGGTTAATTTTTAAATCGCGTATTTGGATTAACGCTTGGAGTCAGCATGCAGCTTTGTAGTAAGGTATTGCCGTGAATATGCCTGAGTACTAATTGGGCGTAACGTTGAAATTATTTTCAATTTAGTTCAGGCTTATCAAGGCGCTACATTGGAAATATATAATATTTTTCTATTCGAGTTGCAATGAGTGAGTATTTAAACGCTATATGATAAAATCAGACATTTTTGACATTAATACTTTAGCGATATCGACTCGCGATTTTGAATGTTACGCCTATCAAAATGAATTGTACATACTTATCTAAATAGGTGATTTACCTAGGAAAAAGATATTATGGTTAAGTAATATATACAAAAAGAACCAAGTTTTATTCAGTAGACCACACATAATATTTTTTTATTTCTAGATTTATATGAATATTAATATATTCTTCGGCTTCTGCGATTATCACACATATAAATAAAACTATAAACTTATCGAAACTTCAGGAAAGCTCAAATAATGATTATCCGCGATGTGATGTACGAGTATTAACAGAAAACTGTATGAAATGAAAAGAAATGAAATTAAATAAATTATCAGTAAGTAAGCCACAAGGGCACTTTAACAAGTCAGATTGTGAATCTACCGGCATTTCCCAAGAGGAGACGCCGTTGAGAAGAAAGCCGGAAGAAATTCAACAGTAAGGCATTTTCTTCGTAAATAATACTTAAAACAATCGTTGTATGTTAATGTAACTCCACTGAAACAAAACTGAAACAGCCGACACATTGCGCCACGCCAACGTTCTGCTGCTTCTTTATCTACGGCTCCCATGCGTATTACTGCATAATCCCTTATAGTCCTAGTTTAGCACTCACGTTTTATTTTTGTACTAAGCAGAAAACATGGCTGCGTTAGCGAGCAGCTTTGCATTTTACAACTAAAGCGTTTTATCTATATACTTGGGGAAAATGTTAGTTATTTACGTGTAACGTGTAGATTTGGCATTTAGAGGATAAATGGCGGGGCTGAGCAGTATTTGACTCGAAGTGAGCAGCCCCGACAAATCTTCACTCTTAGGGCAAGATTGAGACACGATTCTAGATTCCAAAGGTTCATGCAAGCGCCATCGCCATCTAAATTCCATAACCCTTGTGACAGTACATTCAATGTGGAGGTATATATATTGACCGTCTTTTTTAAAATAACATGCCTTCTTCAAAATTAGTCAAGTACTATAAAATTTTCACGAATGACACACATTTCTAAACTAGGTACTAGGCCTATACTCATTTTGTAATTAAAATATGAGTGAATTTTTCTAAGTATACAGGGTGTAAACGACGGTGTACCGAAAACTGAAACCATGGCTTCAGACCATTATTCTGAGCTGGAAAATCGTGGAAATTTCTTTGAGAAAATTCACAACTTTACCTCGCGAGTTTTCATTTTTTCCTTATTTTCCCGTTAATCGAACTCTACCGGTAACAATTTTTCTTGAAAAATCGCATGAAAATAGCATTTTCCGCAAAACACACAATGTATCACAAACAGTATTATGTAAGCTTTACGGTACAACACAGGCGCGTGGAGTGGGAAAGATAACGGTACTGGCCGGTCATTGATCCGCCAGGCCAGTGTGCCCGCGCAGGCCGCTGCGGTCGGACGCACGAGTAATGTTTACCTACCCGCACATTTTATTTGCTTTACTTGCTTGAATGATAATAATCTTGTTAGACTGTTTTAATTTATCGGTCAGTTGTTAATGTGTGTTAGGTAGTACACTAGTTGTGATCTGTGGTTTCGTTGTTTTTGTGGTTGCATTCATTCATGTCATTCGATGCGCATTGGCGTAACGGTATGTTTTGTGCTGACGCGTGAGTGGAGTGGGGAGCGCCTGGACCGGTCGCTCGCCGCGTGCTCCCCTCCCGCGCGTCTGCACCCGAGAGAATTGGACGCAATACATTGCGCGTCGAGTTTTATAACTTATTTTGGAAAATCTTATCCTTGAGTTTTCCGAGAAAATGAACACAAGTTTTCAGTTCGTGATTATGGTCTAAAACTACGGTTTTCGTTTTAGGTACGCTGTCGGTTACACCCTGTATATCATCTTTAAAATGATTGGTAATTGGACATTCCCGTATTGTTACTCCATTTTACGGAACTGGTACGCTTTTCCGTTTATAATAATAATAAGGACAGGGAAAACTATGCTCCGTCCTGGTGTCGTATCTTACCCTTTAAGTCGACTTTTATGGTAAGCTCGGTAAAATTCCGAACGCGTCCTAAACAAAGGCTTAAATATGTACATATGCGTAACAACAAATATTCCCCATTCGGAGGAACTGGTATCACATTTTTGCTAACGTTGCATTTATTCATGCTAAGTTCACCACCAAATTCTGAGTAATATCAACGATTATCTATCTGTTATTAGTTACAAACTTACTTTTAATTGAATTGTATAAAGACGTAAATACACGATTAAATTAAAAGTAAGTTTATAACTACATAACATTCCTGTAAAATCTCGTTATCGATACGGTTTATTTACAAACACGTACGACTAAAAATCGTATGAAACAATTATTTTCTCTGAAAGTGTTAAGACAGTTGAACAGAGGCAAACCGCAAGCAAAGGCAGTGGCGCTGAACTGTTATTGAAAATCACGAATGCAAAACCTAGCCGAGTTCAATCCAAACAAAATTCGCTTACAACCTGAACCATGCGGCGGCGCCTAGGGCCCCGAGCGCCGACACTCACACTTTTGTCGCCTACCACTTGACCCACATCCTCTATACGTGTCTCCTGTAACAGGAAGCGGTTGCTAGCACCCCTTCCCTTCCCCCCACCTACCCCCAACACGCCAAAACATGAAACATACCCTCCACACCCCGTTACAAAGATCAAACTCCCATGCCCTATCAACTAACTCAAAGGCGACTCCCCACACAATTTAACACTTTGTTTTTCCTTCAAACATGGCAGAATATTCAATGCCAGCGGAAAATGAGTTGGATGTAACTATTAAGCGATTTGCCGCTTTCCTGCTCGAGTAATAAGTTTCATGTTGTAACGGCGCTCCGTCGGCTTGTAATGAATTTTTTATGCAGTTTGTGCCTATACTAGCTGCAATAATACGTGTAATCTAAGCCGAATCCGCGACTCGATCCGTGTATTCACAGAAAGAATATTTTAAAAAATTATAAAAGGGTTACAGATATGTACCTAGTTGGGATATTTAAGAGAGTTCGTGAAAAAAATTCCTATACTGCACAGGAACAATGCGCTTAAACGGACAGGTTTATGACAAAATTCCGTCAAGACTTTATGGTCGCGGGTTGGGTATTATAGGCAGCATGTGGTGAAAAGGGCACGGTATCAAATGAATCTGGTAAAGGCGGCAACTCTCGGAAAATTTGTTGTGCGTTGATTCAGTTAATGTTGCCAACTTTTAATTGGTTTAATAATTCGCGTTTTCTGATCACGATGTAGGTAGGCATAACGTCTAACTTTTTCAATTATCGTCAGTGAACTTTTCTATTGTGACCGTGACTGACGGATTTACTTAAGGAAACTGAATTTTAACATTTCAACAAATCTTTTTAACTCTTTTCTATGCAATAAAAATAAACCAGCTACTGCCAGTTGATCTTGGATTCCGTACAGTTTTATTTTCTTTCTCCTTTTCAAAAAAGTTGATTTTTATATTTTTTAGGCCTGTTATGCGGATGCGGTTTAAGCTTTCTACTTGTCAAATTTCATCAAATTCGGTCCAGTAGTTTAGCCGTGAAAACGTGACAGACAGGTATATTTTCAAAATAGAGTTTCATTCGCATTTTATGTAATATGCCATGCAGGTATTTAGCGAAATCTAAAGTTTTAGCAATGAAGACTATTACTTACTAATTACACTGACACTAGTCTACTCGTAAGTTACACTAGCAAGCAATTAAGACAATGCTAGAATGGGTGTGCTTCCGGTACTCTTTTTCTATACAAATCGGGAATTCCCGGTTCTTGCCATACAAAATGAACCGGGAACATGCCATGCCATGGGTATAAAGATCCATTAAACCGAAATTCCTCAACCTTCAGCTTGTTTCTTTATACGCGTGTACCTATCTGACTTATATATCCAGTTATGAAATAGTAAAATTGTATTGAAAATCAGGGGTTAATTTTCAGGAAAAATCTTAATTTAGTGCGATGCGAGACGTACCTACAGAGTCATCTGTTGGTATAATTTTCTTTGTCCTCTCGTCTCCCCGAAACGGCTAAACAGATTTCAAGCAATTGTACAGGTAATACTGGATATCCGCAGATGGTTATAGGATACTTTTTACCCGAATATGACAATGAAAAAATGCGTACGAAGTTGCGGGCACTTTTATACATTATATAATCCGCACGATGCATGGGGATTGCTAGTCCCATTTGTAGTTTACGAGTATACCGGCACTCACAAAGGACCACGTTGCAAATTTATGATGCAACTTTTCCCAGTTCTTTGTAGTAAATTAAACAATAATTAGTCAGGGGCAGGTGGTCCTCTGATTTACGCGTTTCCACGAACTACGGTAATGTTGCCGGCCACGCGACCGTAATAACTTCGATTATAACCAAAATACCTATAAATACGTGAGTGCCGATACGATGTGTATCTGGATAAACGGATTTAGTTATAGAAATAATCTTTGATAGTGTCATTATATTGATTTAACCTGTGTAAAAGGAAGTTCACTGACTACTGATCACTAATTTGATCTAGGACTGAATTTTCGAATAAAACCTAGATTTTGGACACAAAAGAAATGTTATAAGCATGTGCCATATGGACTTTTATCCCGCAATTAGGTTACCAGTCCACAGAAGCGGAGCGGAGCGAAGTGTATAATGGACCAATCGCATTCTTCAGATTTAAATGCAATTCTATTGGGCTTTACAAAGATTTCTGTGGTGAGGCAGCTTTAGTCTATACATATAAGCACGTTACTCAAAGCTAATTTGCAAAAATGTTCTAGGTGATCATTATACAAAACGTCTGTGTAAAATTTCGCTTGTAGACCCATCGATTTAATTAAGTTATGCTTATTTGTTGAATATTTTACAAATAAATACCCTAAATAATGTGAGCTTGGTACGCGTATTTTTGTGACTAATCCCGCAGCATATATTTCAAATCTTCGAAAGGGCTCAACAAATAGTGCACCTCCTATAAAATTATAGGACTAAGATCAATTGATATTAACATACTCGTGTAGCTATTTGAGCGATGTATTAGCTATTAGGATGTTTTCAAATTGTACAGTTGTCGGAACATACAGTTTTGTGAAAGTCGGTTAAAAATAGGGCTCAAGTGTTCGCCAACTAGACTTTTTACCCGACGAAGCGGAGCGCAGTAATGTTTTCAGTTTTTCCCCCCGACGCGCTGTTTTTACGAGTTGTTTGCTCTTGTCGTCTGCCGGCGATTTTTCTTACTCCCACTGTCCTGTTCAGATACGGACTGGGAATTTGTGGAAATCCGTGCTAGTTTATTTTACAACATGTCGAGCCGTTTAATCAGAGTGGACTAATGAAATTTTACAAATACCTATTGCCTATACTACTTTTAAATTATAAAATTGTATTGAAAACAATTATTTTCGATTAAATTTGTTTTCTAATTCGGTATATCATATTCGATATGTCATTAAATTATACACTATACCACTGAAAGACTTTTTTTATCACTACAGTAGTTAAAATAATCGCTAGGTTATGAGGTATTGCACTACGAAACTATTAATGGCCGAAAAATAGGGAACAAATCTTGATAATTTATTTTACCAACAGTAAATTGGGAAATACTTCTGAAATAAACTCCTTTAAAAATAAACAACGTAAACGTGTTCTTGAGTGGAGACCGCGGATCGGCAAGCGTAGTGTATGGGACGGGCCCTCAGACTAGGTGGAGCGATGATCTGTGCAGGGTGGCTGGCAAAAGCTGAATGAGAGTAGCCGAGGATCGCTTACAATGGCGTGCAGTTGGAGAGGCCTATGTCCAGCAGTGGACAAGAATAGGCTGATGATGATGATGATGATGATGATGATGATGATGATGATGATGATGATGAAAAATAAACAAATTAGTTATTATTATGTTAAACAAAATTTGGAGCAACCGCTGCTAATAAGGGTAAAGCACTTATCGATATAAGAGTTAGTCGATCTGGCAATCCTTATCCGTCACTCTCAATATTCCGATGTCTACGTATGACTTTTGATTGCAAAACTATCTCATTATCAATTTGCTATCTACGTTCTTAGCGGCATCATCACGCAAAAACAATTTTGTAAAAATTTGATGCAGTCAGGAATTAAGGAACAATCTTACACAAATTGATCGTCTCAAACTAAGCAAAGGTACTAGACGACGATATACATAACAAATCAAATACATATATAGATAACGCGCATGACCCTGAACAATTGAATACTAAAATTATCAAAAGTAGCTGATAATTTTAGTATTCAATTCGGCAAATGTTCGAATTATCGCCACGACGAATTGCGACGAGTTTACACAAACAACCAATAAAGTACTGTTTTTGCGAATATCAAAATAATGAGCTTTCTGTAGTATTCTATTCTGTGCGCTAGTTCCTCACCCCGTAGTCGCGCCACGGAGTACAAAACGCAGGCAATTTCACAATTGCACTGGTAACGATGCAAAATTGTCGCGCTCAATGTGGAGTAACATATGTTATTTTAAATTTTGTGGATCAGAACACATGTTAACTTTATGCGGTGTATTTTAGGATTAACTTCGCTCTGTCGGTACTGTCGGTAGTGCGTAATGGAATGTTTACACTGGCTTATTGAAATGAAGGAAATGCTTAATTCTTCAATACCAATAGTTATATATGCAGAAATATCAAACATTGTTTATTTACGGGTTGGAGTAGTGGCATCTCTTACGCTCGAACTTGGCAGATTTAATTTTTATTAAGAGGAAATAAAACTGCTAAATTTTTCATACAAATCGAGGATTTGCGTACCAGACGTCCGTTTGCAGCGGAATTTTGGCCAAAAACAGACGCCGTCTACACAAATTCTATAATAATTTGCGAAAAAATCGAAACGGTCCGACACAGAACATTTCCTTTTCAATTAGTTCCAAAAATTTCGTAAAGATTGGTTAAGTTTCGGAGAAGGAAACAGACGAGAATGTTATGAAACCACGATTTGAATAACTCGGTTACGTTAATTTTGAACCTAATTTGTATCTGAGGTCATAGTTATCAGGTGCAAACTTAACGAAACTTATAGTACTGGAAAAAGAGCACTGCAATTTCCTCTTAATGTATAAAATATAATAGAATACTTTTTTCATCACACTTGCTCGTAAATCAAGGGTTTACATGCTAGAAAACCGGTCGGTAAGTTGTATATTACGCCCTAGGGCGGTAAGTAATTTTGGTATTGACTACTATTTATTAATTTTGTTTTATTTCCTCCAAAGTGTGATGAAAAACGTCGTACGTGACTCTGGTGGTAAAGGAATTCCAAACTCGTGTCATTAAAACCCTCGCCTTCGGCTTCTGGCTTCTAATAGACACTCGTTTGTATTTCCTCGTTTACCACCCTTTTTACGTAATGTACTAATTATTGCACACCTCAAGAAGAAATAAATACAAATACAGATAACACTTCATCATTATTCATTCTAATACATTCATTATAATACGAGTATATGTACACATGTATTGCTCGGTGGCTCTTCGTTACTGTTCCAGGGCGTAGCAATTCGTAGCGCTACGGAGCGTAGCAACGCTACAGAAAATGCGGCTATATGCTACAGATTTTTATTACAGCATTTTATTATGGTTGCTTTTATCACGCGATAAATAAGTGACAAAGCATCAGTCGCGGGTTGACAAAATGCACACTTTAGTGACAGATGCTCTGTCACTTACTTATCACGTGATAAACGCAATCATCATAGGCCCGCAGAAAACGATAAGTCAGCGATAAAACAAAATGAACTAAGTAACAAATTAAAAAAAATGAAATAGATCTAAAATTCTCTTTCTTATCATAAAAATAAAAACCGGTCAAGTGCGAGTCTGACTCGCGCACCGAGGGTTCTGTACAAATACTTATCCCATCTTAACTAGCCGGGTTAAGTTCAGTTTGCACCTGGTATGTATGGCGCCTGATACAAATGAGGTGGAAAGTTAACGCAATCGATCACGTTTGTTGTATGGGAGACCACTTAAATATTTTTTTAACTCTATTTTTTAGTATTTGTTGTTATAGGGGCAACAGAAACAAATCATCTGAAAATTTCAACTGTCTAACTATCACGGTTCATGAGATACAGCCTGGTGACAGACGGACGGACAGCGGAGTCTCAGTACTCGTAATAGGGTCCCGTTTTTTACCCTTTGGATACGGAACCCTAAAAACTATCCCTACTCACCTATCCGGTCCAAGGGGCGTGTCCACAAGGACCGCGATATTATTCCTCATTAATATACCCACGTCATATATTCCGCTGGTAATTTGGGTGTAATAATGCCCATGACATTAGGGGCACGTGAGCGGCGACTACAGGGTGTTTATTTAGCGATGCTATCTCCGGGACGCTATGAATATTCATGCCACCCTGTATACAGTTTTTATAATGTTTTGTGGGTGGTTTTTGGGTATGTTTTTATTTTGTAAATTAGTCGCTACGGTATCCTGCATAGTTTATTGCACGCTTAGCAAAAGAAATGCAGAGCACAGAGAATAAGCTAGATAAGCAGCGGCTAACAACAGTCTTATTGCTAAAGAGCGGTTCTTTTCGGGTAATGAGCTTTACATACGGATTTCTGAATACATTGTTTAATAAAAAATTCACGTTCCTTATTTGCAATTATTGTTATCTAGGAGTATATATGAATATTTGGTAAATACGGGAAAGGGCGGTTGAAACGCTCCAAGGCCGTTCCTATTCCTACCCTATATTACATAACAAAAATGTGATAAAGTCCCAAAAATATTTATCTTCTTGCCGGAATTTACATACCTATATATATATATATACAATTTATAATTTCTAATAACCTCAGGAATTCGCTGTTAAATCAGTCGCGGTCTCATACACACCCTGTATGAATCAGGCTTCTTTTTTCTATTGACAGTTCTGCTTCTACGTTTCATTAACAATTAGTTCTTCATTTTCCCCACTAGTGTTGCTCTTGATAGCGACCATTAGTTTTATTAACAGCGACATTCATCTGAGATGAATAACTGCTTCTGTCTCCATCTGGTTTGTGTAAAAGTAGCGAGACAGCTGATTAATTCATTTAGCGGTTTTTATAGGTATTTGTTTTTTTCTACTGTAAATAAAAGTATGAGGAAGAACGTCGGGAACTCTGGTTACCATTATTAAATTGATACTCCTTGAAAAGGCCGCCATTTAAATATTATATATCTTCCATTCCATTATATTGAAATACAAAAATAATATTGGGTCCAAAACTGGAACAAGTATTTTTGAACAACCATCTAAAACCTCAAACCTTAATGTATTCTTCTGTTGTGATTCCTGTAACAAATCTGATACTTGATTTTGACTTTGTTTTTATATTTTTTAACCCCGCTTTAAAAAAATGAGACATGTGTTTCTATTGGTTCATAGCTCTAAAACCTGTGAACGGCGTGAACCGCAAAACTATTTTTTTTTAATATTATAAAGTGGTTTGAACTTTGATAGACAAATATTAATTCAGCCAATTCAAAATAACGTGGTTAACTTTTTATTCATAATTAGCTTGCGGTTAATGTTGATTGTCATTCATGTTTATTTCAATTATGTCTGTATTATTTATATTATGCCGTAATTACCCATGATGGGAAAGAGAATGATAGTCTATTAGAAATCAAATGTAGCTATCAAAACTAATCACTACATCACTACACTCTTTCTCTCGCTTTCTCTGTCCCTATGCCCCTTTGTATGCTTAAATCTTTAAAACTACGCAACGGATTTTGACGCGGTTTTTTTAATAGATAGAGTGATTCAAGAGGAAGGTTTATATGTATAATTTATCAGCATTGCACCCGTGCGAAGCCGGGGCGGGTCGCTAGTATACAATATAATAAAAATCATATTGTATTTAAAATGCCACAATGTATCCTGCTACGATACGAGCATTATAATATTTATCATTCAAAGTTACTGTCTTACCGTAAATCATACTCGAGGAGGGCGTTTCTCGGCACTTTTAACATTTTTAACCCTCATCCCGGGAATGACAGCGGCAGTCGGACATAGAAAAGTGCTGAGAAATAACCTCACAGAGATTTATGAAGTCAAAGTCAGCTGCTCTTTGACTAGATCACAAAGTTGGGGAGTAAGGATAGAAATACATATATAATGTATGGGTTAGTATCATATGGTCAAAAACGCAGGTCGTCTACAGCGTCAACTCACCTAAAAATCATTTGGGCAAATTCGCAAATAGTCGAAAACGTAAGCGGCCTATAAAGCAACTCGTCTAAAATCAATCCGACAAATAAGTGGTTTGTCCGATATGTAACTAGTCACTTCAGCTACTTACCTTAAGATCATCTAGACCAATTCTCAAATAGGTTAAAAAGTAGTTGGTCGATAAAGCAACTCGTCTTAAATTTGGACGATGAATTAACTCATATATTTTTAGAGCTTTTACATAGATTATAGCGCCAGTATATTAATAAATAGCTTGACAACTTTAAAAATGGTCGGAATTGTATGATATAATTATAATATTAAATAAATATGCTTAACTAAACTAACAGTAATTACTAAACGTGTTGAGTAGCCAAACTAATTATATACGTCAATAATGCTAGATCCATATAATCGTTTATAAACGCCGCGCGCCAAAGACAGTCGTACCTAAGTAATACATAGAAGTATGTATAGGTACGGAAGGAAAATTCAGAGCACAAAATGTAAATTCTATTTTACTCATGCTATATGGATTAGAGCGGGACGATGATAAAATGGTGGATCACAGTGAACTTCAGCGTGCTATTCAATCCACTCCAGCGGGGAACTACCGCTACTTAGTTCGCGTTTTTTTCTCTTTTTCATAACCCGATTCTCTTTCCCCTCCTCCCGCTCTAAGCTAGACTGATTCGGTTCAGTCTATTCACGACGCAGTCCATGCGCCCAGTGCGCCCGCGTCACCCCAACCCAACATACCCCTGTAGGCCGGAGATAATCCCATTAGCGGGTTATACTCCCACACAAAATCCGACTACTGGTAGTGAGGGCTAGCCAGCCCTGAATACAGTTCAAGTCATAAAAAAAGATATTCAATCCACTGGTGGATCGAGATAGTGAATCCTAGTGGACAGAGGGTAAGCATAATACTGTTTTCAAGCAAGTGTTTTTCTTTTGGTATATAGTTTGGTAATAAATACAATGCATTCGTGTAAACTTTTTTAATTCTGGTAACAGCATATTGGCTAACATGTTTAATATTAGAAAATATAACATCTTTAGTGGGTATTACGACTCAAATAGCAATAAACTAGTTTATTCCATAGAAAACATTTTTGGTCGGTTTAGGAAGTAGTAGGTACTTTTACCTTTTATATTTTTTGTATTTTTATTTTACATTTTCTACTTTTATTTTACGCATATTTAAATATACCATTATCTCAGAACCAGCTCGTTTCCTTTTATTTCCATCAGTACCAAGTAGGTTATCTGGTGCAGTGGCTGCAACATGAGAATTTCTAACTATACACGACGAAAGAGTCAGATATAGTACGAGTATGTTTGAATTTAGGACTTCAAAAGCTAGTCGGTAATGAATTAAAAGGGGTTAGTATAATTTCGTCTAAAAAGCAGCTGATCGAAACAGCAAGTGCTCTAAAAAGCAAACTGCGATCTGGTCCTGGTATTCTGTTTAAAATCCCGCTTGGTTTAAATATGCAGCAGTATTTGTTCCTTAGACCCATACTATATTTACCTATTAATAGCGAAGTAGGTATATTATAACATACGTGTGGGAAATAAGTTTATAACAAAAAGCCTTTAGCGTGCGGTCAGTTGAGTTTTCCCAAAATAATGGAATCATCTTGCGCGGAACCTTTTCACCGAAAATCATAACTTGGATCTTCTAGTTGAGACAATATGCATTTTCTTAGGAAACATGCTCTTTCTTTGACTTGATAGTAACTTTTCATCAGGTACAGTCTAGGTAAAATGCTTGCTTACTTTGCATGTACATTATCACTAAAACACTCCTTAAAAGTGTTAAACTGTTAAAGACATAAACACTATATTCACTTTTCGCTCATTAACTATATAGTTAAGCAAGAGGTAAAATAATATTATGAATACACACTTGTCTTCAACTTTCCTTTATACACCTAGGTACCTATATTTACATTTTTTGGTATTTCCAAGCGTGTATCAGCAACGGTATGGACACAGCATTATTGACATGTCATTAGTTCCGCTACTCACCACTTCAAGAAAAATGACAAGAACGAGTTTTGCTATTCCATACTAGAGGGCATAAGTACTAATCAAAAATCAGCTTTTAATGGAATTAAAACTTTTATTTCGATTGCATAATAATTAATTTGTATTTGTAAGGGAAGATTCAAAGATTTGTTTCTATCTCTTTCAAGCAAAACAGAATTTAATATGGAGTTTATACGATGACGTCACAGTCCATGTCGGATCTCTCTGTCTAATTAGTAGTTTAAAATGCTTAATCTTGGTTATTTTTCTAGTTATTTGAAACAAACTTTTTCTCCTCTGTTTGTTATTCTTCATTAGCTTTTATTAAAACAAAGAGAAATAACTAGGCATATTAATTTACTAGGCTTAATACTATATAGGCTTTTTGCCACGCCTTCACATCAGTTTTAGAGAACTCGTTTAATGTAAGACGAGTTGCTTCTTGGGCGACATGCTACTTAGACCACATACATTTTAGACGAATTGCTTCGTCGGCGACCAGCTATTTTGACCAAATGCATGTAAGACGATTTGATAATACGACAGTAGACGAAATCATTTTGTGACGAGTTGCTTTATAGGCCGCTTACGTTTTCGACTATCTGCGAATTTGCCCAAATGATTTTTAGGTGAGTTGACGCTGTAGACGGCCTGCGTTTTTGACCATATGATACTAATTCTAATGTATTGGTTTAATAGTACCTTTTAAATTGAAAAGATGGCCCTGCAATCTCCGCGACTGTAACGCGCGACCTCGACCTACTTACTCGTAATACAGGCATAAGATACTAGCAACCAAGGTGAAGCAACCGGTGGCGTTCTAAACCTGCTTTTACTGCATTGCTGTAGCATTTACAGGGCATAGGGAGATCTATACAATACGATACAACTATTTTTTTATTGCACACCAACAAGTAAAATAATAACAATAGAAACCTTAACCTATTGACCGCCAAGCGGTCTAGCAATTTACCGTGCCACTGACGCCAGAGAAAAAAAAAAGATGTGCCCAAAAATCAACAGGGATTGAAAAATACTTGTAGCGGTTAGAATTACAAAGTTTTTGATCATTGAAATTTGGACGGCTGTGGCCGACGTGGCGTCAGGGGCACGATTTTTTGTTGACGGCCACAGCCGACTGTGGCGGTCAAAAGGTTAAAAAAATCAAACAATGGTCGATAACAGGCAGTTTCATCGCTAATGAGCGGTATCTTCCACAGGCAAGCTTTGGGTAGCAGAGAAAACAAAAAGTACAGCACAAACACACGCACGCACACACACAATAAGTACTCATAGGTACATCAATCTTGCAGTTTTAGGCTGCACTTTACAAAACAAATAAGGAAACATTAACACTTTCACGGACAGTACTTCCAGAGCCCTAAATTATAGTACCCTCGTTATACAGCACCAAACTGTCACTCCGTCTATAGCCGAACATTTCTCAGACTTTACTTACAAAGGAAAATGCCTTGTGCCTTTTTTGGCTAGAGATGGCAATTTTCAAAATCGTCCTATGTCCGTTATAAAAAATGGAAACTATATGAGTTACAAGCGTGGTCAGTAAATAACCGATATGCTGTTATCGCGGGCTGCAGGGACGGACGGTCAGCCGGCTAAAATATGACCGCTGCGGGTGGAGGAATAACCTGCCTCATGTACTGTGAAGATAGCAGTAAACATTTTTAAACTTGCGATGTACGATGAGTAATGTTTTCAAAAAATAAATGAATGCCGGGAAACTACAGTTTTTACACGAGAAATATAGGTACAGGGGGCGCAATTTCTTGAGACTAATAATATTTCTCAGACTGATCAACAATTCAACATGCAGTATAAATACTTGTGTCTACTTTAGCGTATGCTTTATTCAAAGTAACTATTTTGAGATCATGATTTTCACGCCTATCAAAATATGTTCAACTCAATGTAGAAGAAAATATCACCACAGACACTTTAAATATACCATCTGGTAAAATTAATACGTTGTCGATATTCAGACATCTGTAATTAGAAACGTCGAATTTAGCCCTAGAATGTTATGACAAAACTCAGAACTAGAGCATTTCCGTTAGATAATAAATAAATGTCGGACTAACTCGCACAAATCGATCTAGTCTCAAATTAAGCTGAAGAAGGCTTATGTTATGGGTACTAGACGACGATATATACTTATATATAGTATACTTAGATAGTAAATACATAGAACAACCATTACCAAGTACAAATATTCGAGTTTATCACAAAAATATTTGCCGGCCGGTATGCAAACCCGGGACCGCCGGCTGAGTAGGCAAATGCTCTACAAACTGCGCCAAACGCGTCGTCAGATACCTCGTTAAATCGTTGTTAGATACATTTATGTCCATTATATGGCTGGAATAAAGTCGAGAAATTGCAAAGTCTTATTAAATAAGGACCCCGGTCATAGTCATAGCCTAATTCGCCCGACTGCGGTTTCATACACTACTTTTATATCCCGTGGTATTTTCATGCGGCATCCAATTCCGAATTGCAGTAATTGAATCTGCATTCGCAAGTACCAACGGCCCGCCTGCTTTAATTTGTGTAAGTGTTGCGGTACAGTCGGCAAAAACCGACGTCTTTGAGAAGTATTTAGAGCTTTGTGGAACAAAGTAAGCCGTAATCATTATTCTCCCTCAAGCGCACTCTTGGTTTTTTTTGGACAACATTCGTTTTCTAACGTGTGAGATATTGATTCATTAAATAAACGATAAGTAGTAGAATGCATGCGCATTAAAGAACGACGACGCGGTAGGCGCAGTGGTATAGCAGCTGCAGTCCTGGGCCTAAGTATGTTTAGCTTACTGTGGGACTAGAACGATTTGTGTGAGGTTATTCGATATTTATTTATAGAATAGAATAGAATATTCTTTATTGCACACCTCAACAGGAAATAAATACAAACAAATTACAAGTAACATTCAATAGAGGTAAACAACAGGCGGTCTTATCGCTAAAGAGCGATCTCTTCCAGACAACCTTTGTGTAGCGAAAATAAATAAAAACGTCAGAAATGAGTAGGCGATGCAAAAGTAATCATGGTCTCTGTGGAAAACTACTAAAATAATACATAAATAAACGTACATAAAATACCAAAAAAAAATACCGAAATAATAATATTTATGTTTATATTTATTATTTATTTATTTTATAAAGAAAGCAGGTACTTATGTTCCTTTGTTGTAGAAGAATTATTTTAATTTGACTTATATTCATAGAGACAGCGCCTAAGAAAAAAAATAGAGTTCATCAGTAGGAGAGGACAAACAGAGAAGAGTTTACTGCCTGCAAAATTTTATCAGAATATGCAAAAATCTAACTCAATGTTCTCATTTGTAACGAAAAAGTAATCTTTATATCAAATGTGACTTTATTAATAAAAATATCAATAAGCAAAATTATCCTTTCAACTGCAGTATATTCTTCCTTGACTTCGTCGGCCGTTTTTGCTTACCGTACGATTATTCCGGACGCTTGGCACGTCCGTCCTAGACCGTACTTGGGATGGATTATACTCCCTTTGTCGTAAATTTTACGACTTCAAAAATTAGGCGCCGTGAGCTGACTGGCTCACCAGACACGTTCTCCGGCAAATTGTTTTAACGGGTTTGTGGTCACCCTCAAATGTCTAATTTGTCGATTTTTAATCGAATTCTATGTGTAGTCGTTCTGTCTCAAGTAAAGGTCCTTGTATTAATAAACTCTACCCTTACCATGAATTTACAGTGACAGCACTCGTTAGCCATTCCGTAAACGATTTGTATGGAGAATTGTAGTTAGGTTAGGTTTAAAGACATTTATTCTCATATAAGATATACATCACTTCCATGAGAACATGGTTATTAACACAAATACATGTATTTAGCTTGGTAGTTGTCACCGCAAGAATGCACAATCATATTTTAAGGTAGACAACACATACAGTATGATTAAATAATGATAAATATTAAAAGTTGACACATGCAAATATTAAAGCGGTACAGGTGGGTTACTATTTTTTTAATTAACTTGTTCACCCATTCAACGCATTAATTTGTTTAAGTACTTATCACAAACCCAATTTTAATGGTTAGCTATTATATATTCAGTGAGTCGTTTTTTGAATGTGTTGAATGGGTTTACATTTTTTATGTGTGTTAGTTCTACAATGTGATCGCTAGGGGCGCTTTGTTATTCTCCATGCAAACCGTTTACGCTGTCGCTAGCGAGTTCGGTCACGTCAACTCATGGTAAGGGTACTGTACTCCAATATAATACTGAACTCAAGTGCGGTGTGATCTTAACCTATGGACAAACGGACACTTGAGAGCGGTATTAGACTTGAGTCACTCTAATACCATATTATAAATATTTGCTTTGTAAGTGTACGGAAAATCTTGCAATAACAACGATAATTTGATTGCTATGAAACAAAACTCTTATTTTTATTAAGTTTTGTGTCCCAATCCCAATATAATATCGTAGTTATTTCATCCGACGCAATATTTGGTTCTCAGCTTATTGCGAAACACGCTCTTTTATATTTCAACTAATTTTGGTCATAACTTAAAATGCAGCAGTAAATTAAAGTTGTATTATGAAAAGCCGACGCAGCGGACTGTTCGCGTAGCTTTAAAGGCTTGGCCCAAGTTATAAACGGCCCAAGGATAAAATCTACATTATATTTTTAAAATTGTCAAGTTTGAACCTTCAAGATATTATCAAGAAAAAAAGTTAAATAGGCTATTTGGAGGTCACTGAATATATTTTTTTAGGGTTCCGTACCCAAAAGGTAAAAACGGGACCCTATTACTGAGACTTCGCTGTCCGTCCGTCTGTCACTAGGCTGTATCTCAAGAACAGTGATAGCTATACAGTTGAAATTTTCACAGATGATGTGTTTCTATTGCCGCTATAACAGCAAACACTAAAAATAAAATAAAATAAAATAAACATTTAAGGGAGGCTCCCATACAACAAACTTACATATAATGGTACGAAACCCTTCGTGCGCGACTCCCACTCGCACTTGGCGTATTTTTTAATGTTTGTATGCGTGTGTCTGTGTGTACGTTCATGACGCCGAAGCAGCTGGACCGAATTCAACTATTTCTGGTACACGGGTCCGGAGAGCTGGTCATCCACATAGGACACTTTTGACGCTGACTACCGAGAATAAAAAAAACTCGTAACCCACTTTCTCTTCCACGCGGACGGATTTGACGGATACCTTCTAGTAATGTTATGAAAGTAACATTGACCTCAAATAGTCTTATGATAATAAAGTTAAATCTGCACAACCTATTTGTTACTATCTGGCAACCCTGACATTACCATAAAATGTCTATAGATTTTTGACTACCGTTGTGAGGTAACAATATATATAATATACACTATAGAAAATTATAAAGATAATCAATCTAATCTGATGTTTGCTGAGGAAATTACGCGTTATCCATTAATCGTAATAGGCAACTGTCTATGAGCGCAATGCCTCCGAGGGGCTCTACCTAGAGAACTGTCTACATAAGAGGCCATAAGACGGGCTTCGAGACTCGCATTATTTAGCAGGCCACTGTATGGCTTAATCCGGCCTCTCTACCTACTAACTCAAATGCATTCCGCTACTCCCTTACTCTCCGTACCACAACCGAAACGTCACTATGGTTCGTGATTTATCACTCGCCACGCCGCTAACTTATTACCAGCGCTTATGTAGAACGAATATGGTGAGATCATGTGTTTTGAATATTACGATACAGCCACCAGAATATAAATCACAACCGTGTGGATTAGACACCGGACTGGCTAACCAACAATCCCGTATTTGATAACGTTTCACGCCTGGGTACTAATTCGACGGAGATTTGCAATTTATCTTCAATTTTGTACACTGTAATTTATTAAGTTACAGAGTATTTATACAGTAATTAAGATGATAATTATTAAATCTGATATTATCGGTAAAAAAAAGAAAAACGACCATAACCTTATTATCACTTCTTTTCTTTACTCGATTTGAGGTTATATTTGTACTCGCTCGCTTCGCTCGCTTGTCCAAAAAATCACATCGGCTCATTATAGCCCGTTGTTAAACAATCTCCTGTTAAAATAGTGGGTGCCTTCGAGTATATATTTATGTCTGTCTGTTTATCCATTTCTGATTAAATATTCCTGGTTTAATAAGCATCAGGAACTATCCTTCCATTACTTCATCCATAAACTTTAAAAGGGTTCTATATTTATCAAAGGCTTTTTCTTCGATAATGACACATTTTTATCAATGTTAGCGAAAATATGAAAATAAATGAATATGTTGTGATATCCTGATCTCACTAAATTACAAAATGACGTAACTGACGCATGTTTTCCATTGAAATAAGTCGTTTTGCTTGCTCATTATATACAGACTACATTTCTTATTCCCTTTCGTATTTGCGGGCAGGGGTCCCTTTCGTATTTACTTAGATATTTATGAAGTTACCCCCTCTCTCTCTTATTTAGTATCGTAAAAAAGGACGCATTCACCGAGATTCGCAAGCTTTCGTGGACATTTCAATGTTATTTAGTTTGATTTGTTCATGTTATTTACCCGAAGTTTTAAGATTATTTACGAAAAATACTGAAAAACATAACACAATATTTCAGATCCTTTTATTTCTCTCCAATTAATACTTAAGTAGACAAAAAATTGGGCAAGTGCGAGCCCGCGTCGCGCATGAAGGGTTCCGTACCTATACATATATATAATCTATAACAAGTTGGTTGTATGGGAGCCCCCCTTAAATATTTATTTTATTTTATTTTTAGTATTTGTTGTTATAGCGGCAATAGAAATACATCATCTGTGAAAATTTCAACTGTCTAGCTATCACCGTTGTTGAGATACAGCCTGGTGACAGAAGGACGGATGGACGGACGGACGGACGGACGGGCGGACAGCGAAGTCTCAGTAATAGGGTCCCGTTTTTACCCTTTGGGTACGGAACCCTAAAAATAACTGTTTTAAAAAGTAACATTTAAACATGTAATTATTTAGTGACGGGGCAACGCTGACCGTCTAGCACAACTATGCTTGCTTCGCGACTCTTGTCGTGCGGTATAGCGTTACCTGTCACTCTGTCACAGTACTACAAAGAAAGAGATAGATAGATATCTCGCGTGAGAAAGAGTCGCGTATCACAGTTGTGCTAGAGGTGCTGCTAGCATTTTTGGGACATTTGCCCCAGGTACTCATCAGCATACCTGTGCTAACTCGAGGCAGGTTCATAGGGATTTGATATTGATAAAAAATATGTCGATATATAAATATATTAATAGGTACATTCGATCGTTGAATATTCTTGATTACTATAAAAAAGTTGATTTCATCTCTGATAAAGTTAATATTTTCATCTAGACGGCAATCTTTTATACCGAAGAATATGAAAAAAATATTGATTGTACACTTTCTATGAAAACTATTTTAAAATATAAGAATAATAGACGTTTTATTGTTATTATTTTAAACTGAAGAGAAAAAAAATATGTTGATAACATTTCGATCTTGACAGTAACATCGATATTTTTATTATATTTTTGTCGATGAAATATTTTGCTACATCATTTTAGTATCGGTGCCCCGAGTTAGCATAGGTATGCCCATCAGACCGGAGTTTTATTAACCCCCGACGAAAAAAGAGGGGTGTTATAAGTTTAACATGTGTATCTGTGTATCTGTGTATCTGTGTATCTGTGTATCTGTGTATCTGTGTATCTGTGTATCTGTGTATCTGTGTGTCTGTCTGTGGCATCGTAGCGCCCTAGCGGATGGACCAATTTAAGTGCGGTTTTTTTTAATCGAAAGACTTTTCCGTCGAGATGGTTCTTAGCTATGTTTGGTGGAAATAGGACCAGTAGTTTCCAAGATATTCAGCTTTAATTGGAACAAGTGACGAGATCTCAGCCAATAATGAAGTCAATAATTCGAAATATTGGCTAAATGTTAAGTTTTATTAGCATTTTCTATACGACTCACTAATTGAGGGTCTCATGATGACCAGCTAGTTGTTGATGGATCTCAGCCAATATTGAAGCCAAGAATTCCAAATTTTGGATAAATGATAAGTTTTATTAGCATTTTCTATATCACTCAATAAATGAAGGTCTCATGATGACCAGCTAGTTGTTAATGGATCTCAGCCAATATTGAAGCCAAGAATTCCATATTTTGGATAAATTATAAGTTTTATTAGCATTTTCTATATCACTCAATAAATGAAGGTCTCATGATGACCAGCTAGTTGTTAATGGATTTCAGCTAATATTGAAGCCAAGGATTCCAAATTTTGGTTAAATGTTAAGTATTATTAGCATTTTCTATATGACTTACTAAATGAAGGTCTCATGATGACCAGGTCGTTGTGAACGGATCTCAGCCCATATTGAAACTAAGGATTCCAAATGTTGGTTAAATGTTAAGTATCATTAGCATTTTCTAGATCACTCAATAAATGAAGGTCTCATGATGACCAGCTAGTTGTTAATGGATTTCAGCCAATATTGAAGCCAAGGATTCCAAAGTTTTGGTTAAATGTTAAGTATTATTAGCATTTTCTATATCACTTACTAAATGACGGTCTCATGATGAGGCCTGACAGAGAATTGTGAAAGGATCTAAGCCAAGAATTTCTAATGTTGGATAAATGTTAAGTTTTATTAGCGTAATCAACAGAAGTCGGTCCTCCTGTATGGATGTGAGACGTGGCCCGTAAAAAACGTAATCACAAATAGACTCCAGGTATTCGTTAACAAATGCTTGCGAAGGATCCTGGGAATATACTGGCCACGGACCATCTCTAACATAAGGCTATGGGAGCTGAGCGGCCAAAATCCTATCGCTAAGGAGATACTTCTCCGGAAGTGGCGCTGGATAGGTCACGTACTGCGAAGACCTGACAACCATCTTTCTAAACAAGATCTGACGTGGCAAGTATCCGGTAGAAGAAGACTCGGTCGTCCTCGCACCACTTGGAGACGCACAGTCAACAAAGAGGCCGCGTCAACTGGCCTCGACTGGAAAAAACTCGAGGAAGCAGCGCAGGATCGGCGGCAATGGAAAATCCTTCTGAGAGCCCTATGTCCCTGATGAGGGATAACAGGATACCATCAATCAACAGATTGATAAATTTTTGACAGTACAATAATTTTGGTACCTTGGAGCTGAAGATGGCCGTAGGAACTCCTAAACAGCACAAGATAAACCCACGGTGTTTGGGCTCGTCTGATTGTTCTTGAAGAGCAATTAATATTTGTGTAAGAAAGTACAGTCAATAATAAAACCGAGTCCCAAAAAAACTTTTATGACAAAAAAAACTCATAGTTTCTGTCACTGGGTCACTATTTTTATGTTTCGGAATTCTGCTAAAGCTGAATTGTTATTAGGACTATTGAACAGGTTCCTTTGATTGAGGTCACAAATAGCAACACCCTGCAAGATTTTAACGCGACTAAATGACACGTAAGCTTTAGCAAAAGTACTCTTGCCTAAGTGAATAACAGCTTTTTAGGATTTTGTAGTTTGTGTCAGTCTGTACACACCTTAGCTCAGAGACAAAGTGGTTGAATACATTTTTAAAAACATTTGTATGTTTATCCCATGGTGTGGGGTATCGATGATTAGGTCTCTTAAAACTAAGTCAAGTTACCTAGCACCAACTGCAATTTTTATGGAGCTAAGTAAGCCACCCGTACCTACTATTTGGATCCTGTAGAATAGAAACCTGGTTCTGTTTTAGGCCGTAAGTAGCAGGTTCTTGCGACTGACTTCATGAGCAGTGCATTTAAAGTATATATTTTGATTGTCTTGGCTAATAACTTCGCCATTTTGCCATTATAAGCATTAACTAGTCTTACTTTAACGATTTTTTCCCAGAATGTTGCTTAAGGCTATTGATATCAAAATATATCCTAACTTCAATCTTAGAGAAGACGGCATTCATTACCACTGGCTTGGGATCCTGCTGTACCTACATAATTATAGTCCAGGATCAAGCTCGACGAAAGATTGGAAACCCTGGACCTTAAACGGTGTAAAACAAAAATAGTGTCAAAAGAAGAAATTTCCGGGACGAAACTTCTGTTTGTTTAAAAAATATGAAATAAAAATAAAATTAAAAATTTAAAAAACCCCCGACATGACTACCAATAAAAAGAAAGAAATAAAATCTACGAAATGTGCCTATACAATGAACAGTAGAAAAAGAATCCAAGCTTCGTTGCGTCGGGGGACCGCTAAGTAAATGAAATGCAATGTAAGTACTGAAAATCGTAAAGTGGGAAGCCCAAATGCATACATGCAGTTTTGCGTTGAAAAATATATTTCATTTCATTTAGGTCGGTAGGTACCTACTTAGCGGTCCCCCGAACGCAACGAAGCTTGGATTCTTTTTCTACTGTTCATTGTATAGGCACATTTCGTAGATTTTATTTCTTTCTTTTTATTGGTAGTCATGTCGGGGGTTTTTTAAATTTTTAATTTTATTTTTTTTGGATATGTAATTGACAAATCGTGTTGCGGATTATTATATTGTATCACTTTGACGAAACTCGTTGATGATGTGTTGATTTATGTGGAGTTTTGATGATGGTTGCTACAGATGTTAATTTTGTATATATAATATGTGGATGCATGCATTTAATAGATGGTTCTGAATAAATTGAATAAAATATTAATGTCTCTATTTCTTTGTTTCAGGTATTTTCTTCACTCTACTAAATAGCAAGCGTCACTATCGCACACATATGTATACTTACGTAAATATTACGTGTCAGAAAGTGATAGACGTTAAAACATAGTATTCTCACGAAAGTTATATTTATGTGACATATCCTATGGGACGAAAATCATTTGTTATAAAAAAAGAGCTAGACGAAAGAGATGGCGACAAAGAGACAATATGACGGATTACAGGAAAGGAGAAAGACAAAAAAAAATACATCAATACCAAAAC
Source organism: Apotomis betuletana (assembly GCA_932273695.1). Classification (NCBI taxonomy): domain Eukaryota; kingdom Metazoa; phylum Arthropoda; class Insecta; order Lepidoptera; family Tortricidae; genus Apotomis; species Apotomis betuletana. The sequence goes on from OW026315.1 coordinate 11,104,975, forward strand.
ATCGAAAAAAGCAATTATAAATACGTAACGCCTCAAAACGATCAGTAAATAAGGATTTTACTATCAATACGCTCCCACATAAATACAGGTTCAAATAATCTACATTGCTCCATCGTCGAAGCAAACAGTAAGTAACTTCATATTTCACTGGAAAGGGTAGTTGTGAATATTTAAGTGATGTCAACTGAAATACAAGACAAGTACTTAAAGGATGGAGCAAAATATCGACTGTTTACTTCATCGACCTCGTATCTTACCTCTGGTGTGCTTTAGTTATAATAACCTTGTGCCATATAAGAATAAGGCTCAAGTTTCAAAGCTTTGGAAGAGAGGAAATGGGAGGCCGGGAGGATAAAGTCGATATCTTCAATATTAATTTATTCAGCAAAGACATCTGTCCCTAAGCTTGAAGGGCAACGTGCTGTCTTCGAAATGATTCTACTAAATTAGTTTAATTTAAGCTGATGTTCATTTACATATAGCCTATATTCATGCTTAAGAATAACTGAAATAGTATTCATGAAACATCCTTAGTTATCGCTGTCATTACGATAATCTTAAAAAAATACTGACGTCATCGAAAATAAGTTATGTTATAATGAGACGGACTCGCGCACCGAGGGTTCCGAACAAACACTTTCCATCCTTAAGTTGTTAAGTTAAGTTTGCACCTGGTATGTATAGCGCTCCATAAAAAAAAGTTAACGCAACCAATCCCGTTTGTTGTATGGGAGCCCCCCTTATATATTTATTTTATTTTATTTTTAGTATTTGTTGTTATAGCGGCAATAGAAATACAACATCTGTGAAAATTTCAATTGTCTAGCTATCACCGTTCTTGAGATACAGCTTGGTGACAGACGGACGGACGGACGGACAGACAGCGAAGTCTCAGTAATAGGGTCCCGTTTTTACCCTTTGGGTACGGAACCCTAAAAATTACTGACGTCAACGAAAAGAAGTTATGTCATTATGACAATGGGACCAACTAGAAAATATGCTCTAATAAAATCTAAATCGGTTCAGCTTCACATAAAAAAAAAACTTTAGAAACTGCTCCGTTTTGACGTCGGTTGAAAAGGGACATCATAGTATAAAACAAAGTCCCTTCTCTCTGTCCCTATGTACGCTTAGATCTTTAAAACTACGCAACGGATTTAGATGAGATAGAGTGATTCAAGAGGAAGGTTTATATGTATATTACGTGCATAATTTATCAGCATTGCACCCGTGCGAAGCTGGGGCGGGTCGCTTGTTAAATAATAAAACTATCACTTTTTCATAAAAAAATATGCGACTTCAACGAGAAGGAATCGTATTTCAGAGGATAACTTTATTACCATTAAAAAAGTCTAGAATCGCTACAGATGTGCCTATAATATTTGAAGAATTCCTTCGATTCCTCATGGGTAATCAGATCTTCAGCGGAATTCCAATCAGGGGACCAATCTGGAGATATCTACTCTCGAAAAAATCATTTTATCAATGTCGCGTGTCGGTTCTAAGGTCAAAACATAAAAAAAGTACACGCGAATTATGAACCTCACTTTTTTAAGTAGGCAGGAAATAAAATATGTAATGTTAGCTTTAGGTTTTAAACGTGAAATTTAAAATATTATTATTATAAGTGAATATAAAACCATTCGATTATCGTGTGATAAAAAACTCTTAAATTGTATTTCATTTTTGTACAATCAAGTGTAAAAATATTACCGGAGTCATCAAAATCTCAAATCATATTTACAAGTATTAATTAGGTAATTACCTAATTAATACTTGTAAATATGTAAGTACCGAGACACATTTTTGTACTTATCCTGAACCTATAATCCTAAAGTTTCAACAAAAATCTGTTAAAATAAATAAAATACAAGCGTGCCACAGTCTTGACCGACAGTCAAGCTGTGCTTGGACAATTGGACATACAAAACTACCAAACTTTACTTTTGCCAAAAAATATTTATAGTGAAGTGCAAAATTAAATTAAATAACTGAGTGGAACAGCGGACGGTGGTGCAAGCCACCGACTATAAATCTTTCGACGTTCGTACAGTCCGTTTGACGGGCACAACCCTAAATAATGGGCGGAATTTCGCGCCATAGACCAGAGCATAAACTATTAAAGAGACGGCTACAACCGACGATGGTGCAATTTTATGACCCGCTTTTGCATATTGAATGGGACGCCACTTGACGCTGGCAAATGGCCCGATTTTTTTTATTGATGATTATTGCTTCCAGATTCATTATTACAGAATGTTACATTGTCGCGTTTATGAAAAGGAGCTAAACGTGTTCAATAATTATTTTTTTACTTTACGAATAAATGATTTACGTTACCATTAATCAAGAAAAAGGCAGGTTTGAAAAATTGATGGTGGTCTTCAAAATAAACTACAAATTATATTATTCTACAAACTACTAAAATAAAGGTGTATAAAAAAACGTAGCAATTACTCTTCTGCCGTTGGGGTCGCAGGAGCAGACTCCCCACCCTCTGTTCCTTCTGCAACCGTTCCTTCATGCTCTGTTCCGGGCTCGGATGGCGTAGGACCTGGAGACGCTGGTTCACTCTCTGCCGGAGTCTCAGCCGGCGGTTCTGTGGCTGGTTCAGCAGCCGGTGCCTCGGCTTGAGGTTCTGGGGTTGCCGGTTGTGACTCAGCTGGTTTTCCTGCTGGCTCCGCCTTAGCTTCAGATGCCGGTGCAGGCGATGGAGCTGCCGCAGCCTCAGTAGGAGCGGGAGCACCAGCAGCTGGGGCCGCTGGGGTTCCCTTCGCATCCTTCGCATCCTTCGCATCTGTCTTGCCTTTCTTTAGTTTCCGCTCGAGTGGCAAGTACAGTTTATAATCCTGCGGCAGTTCTTCCTCGGAGTATAAACGGTCGCTGAAATAGATCCTCCTCAAGCGGGCGTTGGCATGCACTTGGACACGGAGCGTTTCAATAAACTGCGAACCGTACGCCCTCCTTGTAAAATCTGCTAGATTGAACTGTATTTGGTTCCAGCCGCCCGACAGACCGATCGGCATGCTCGTACAAAACGGCTTAATTTTTGTAGTCGATTGGAAATTTGATATTCTGAATCTTCGCCGCATATTTCTGTCGTCGAGTACAGTTATTTCGAATGAGAAATACCGTTTCATATTTTTCACTATTAAAACAAGAAAGGGGAGTTTTATTCCCAAAACTTGGTTGTTTTTTGGGCATGTGATGTAGGTGGTTGCGACGTTGGTGCTTGCAATTTCGAGGACTATGGAGTTGACTTCTGTGTCGGTAAGTCTTTTTATGTGACCGTTCCGAACCTCGCTGTCCCATAATGCCAGTGGGTTTGATCCGCAACTGTAAAAAATTGACAATAATCCGTTTTGATATGTGTTTTTAAACATAATAAACGCTCAAAATAATATGTTATCGTTAAAAATATTGGTAAGTCACGTCGCTCACAAGTGACACTAGATGACAAATATGACGTTAAATGAGAGCCAGTCTCGTATTATGTCAAATGTATAACAAAGTAAAAACTAGGCGACTGACCTCTTTGTTTTAATTTAACGCTAGACAGAGACGCGATGGCATTTATAATATTAGTATATATATAGAGACGTCATCAAGCGTCATTTTACCGCGTGCAACATCCCATGCGAGGGTTGGGAAGAGCTTGCACAACAGAGAGGAGTATGGCGCAGTTCTGTTCATGAGGCCGTCACTGATATTAGTATAGCCCAGCAAGCGTCGATCCGGCCCAGGGATAGTGGCGCTGCAAACAGACTTCAGATGGCAATAGTGTGCATGCTACATCATATTTGCATTATTAAACGTCAGTCAATGATTTGTCCTTATTACTATACTATATCTGGTCCTTATCAAAATTCAAAACATTGTGTACCAGAATGCTGCTTAGTCCTTCGTTCTTCTTGCGAAATAAATACTCAATCCTATTGAAAAAACTTGACTTTCATCACTGTGGATAGTTTTGGCTTTATTATGCAAAAATTACTTACGTGAAATTTGCGGAATATTTAGTCCTGTTTCCTCTTTGTTTACATTAGTGACATTCACCGACTTTCAACGTCCTTTTTTTTTCGTTTCCTGTAAAATAATTTAGTAACACTGAAAATCCGCAATATGGCGTGGGTTGTAAAACCCCTTGCAGGCAGTGACCGGAAAATATATAGACATCGCTCTCAGTACAAAATTGGCTTTCAAAAACGGTCCCAATATTTGAGTGACAACTATCCCCTCTACAAGATTTTGTCCTGCCAACAGTTTTAAATATTAGCCTATACGAAGTCATCCCTGCTCTTAGAAGTAGTCGTGATTGGTTATTTAAAGTTTTCATTGGCTAAAATAGACTTGTAAGTGTCAAAGTCCATGCGCGGCGCACGAAAAAGGGTAGTTGTCAAACCTAATATGGATGCTGTAATCGAAAGGTAACCAGTTTAGAAAATATATTACTCTAGCACTTACACACATTTAAGAACGTTTTTAAAATAGGGCCGTTTCTGTGATTTACTACTAATTGTGTAAATAGCGTATTTTTTTTGGAAATCACTATCGAATGCAACTTTACCGTCGCAAAATCTCAAATCAAAGTAAAATTTAATTTTATAGCTTTATTCTTAATATGTAGGTAGGTATGTATGGTACGTACCTATGAATTATGTTAAAATGAGTAATTTCCAATATTTTGGGATGTGAATATGTAAGGATGCGATAATGGTTTGAGCCATACGTACAAACGACGTCACACAGTATGCTTTTTTACCCAAAAAGCGGCCATGCTCGTTTTATTCGCTTATTCGATACAGCAAATAATTTTGAAATGAAGACTAAAACTCCCGTGTGTCAATTTCTCATAGAAATTGAGATATTAATATTTTATAAATTTTCAGGGATTTACGGAAAATCTCGATTATACTACGAAGTGATCCGTTTTTTTTTCTTTTATTCAGTGAAATTTATTGGAACTATATATCAAGTAATTAATACTCAAAACGAAAATGGTCAAAGTTGTATGTAAATAAAGAATCCAAAGATTTCATGTTTTTGGGTTTTATTTTTTTACAGCTCTATTCCGTCATATTGGGATTCGATAATCCGTCTAAATATGAATTACAACAATACCAATGACTAGTAAAAAAATGGAACCCCTAACCCTCAGGATGTAGAAATAACAAGCTTCTAAAGATTTTCAATTAATTCTGGTTTTAGGGTTGGCACATTAGAATTTAAATTTCTTCATTATTTTTCTATGGTTTATTTTAATATATCTTAGTTTTAATATTTATAATAAAGATCAGCGATATCTTTAATTCTATCGATATATACCTTAACGGTGGTCCCATAAAATTTGATTCACATCTATAACAATGGCGAGTGAAGTTGGTTTTCAAAGAATCAATTATAAATTTCTTCTTCCGTGGGCAAAACTTTGCTTATGTCATCATCCCAGTTTTCTATAAGTGCTCGCATCACATCTTCCTCACTCATATCGTCGGAAACGTCATCTTGACGTTCCAAACGATCCTCTTGGGGTATTTCGTATGGTTTTAATAGTTGCAGAACGGTCTGCGGTAATGGCAACTTTCTTAATTTTTGTTGCCTTTGCTTCAGCCTCACATTTGAAATAAATGGATCGGATGATAGTAATGCCCTGTTTAATAAATCCGTCATTGTTTTAATTCTGTCGGATTTTCGAGCATGATGTACTGTTTGCGCCAGACACAAATTGAATTTATCCCGGGCCCATGTAAGAACAAATTATCAAAGCAATCTTGCCTAGCGCGAAACAATGGAACGCGATACGCGTCCTATGTACTTAAACCTAACTTAATCTATGTTGCTAACCTGGAGTTCAACCGAATATCTTCCCGGCTGCAAGGTTGTGTTTCTGTTTTGTGTAAAGTGTATGTATGTGTTACTTGCACCAATAAACGACGTCCCGGTCTGCGCCGCCGCCGCCACGATCTCGTCAGCAAACACGCCAAACACAGTTCACACTGTAGTAGTCCTTATATCACTCTAAATAACAATCCTTGGGGCGCCCGAAGCAGCCCACCGTACAAGGAATTGTGCCGTATCTCAACACTTTCCGTTAAAGCGTAAAACTTCCAAAATATCTCCCAAACCACGGAGGTTATAATGTTCAAGACCCGTTACGATAGTACCAATATTACCAATGCCGCCGGCTCGCGTCCGCTGGCGACCGCGCGCGCGCTCGCAGCGCCGTGAAAGAAAAATGAACTAACTGATTGTGTGGCCAGTGGGTAAAAACCTATCGATTCTCAACAATCACCCGCCCCGGACCGACCCGTCGTCGGTCCGCTCAAACTCCCGGTAGCCGGGATAGCGTTGAAACCGCCCGTCTAAGGATCGAGTCCCTCACTTGTACATCTGCGATCCGTGGAGACCCATCCTTACCCGCTATCAAGTTAACGATGCGCCCCCGTCGCCAACACAACGGTGATAGGTTAGCATCCTTAACCAGTACGAGGTCTCCAACGCACGGTGGGGTCGTCCTGTCCGTCCACTTAACGCGTTGCTGAAGAATGTGCAAATACTCAAGCGACCATCGCTTCCAAAAATTTTGAGTCATTTGCTGCAACATCTGATACCGTGACAACCTATACAACTTAACATCCGTATACGGATACTCCGGCAAGGCGTTAAGTGGTTGGCCAATCAAAAAATGACCTGGGGTAATGGCCTCCAGGTCATTCGGGTCAGCGCTCAACGGACACAAGGGGCGCGAATTTAAAACTGCCTCAATTTTGCAGAACACCGTTGACAATTCCTCAAAGGAGAGGATCGTTGAGCCGATGACCCGATACAAATGAGTCTTGGCAGACTTAACCACTGCCTCAAATATTCCACCCCAGTGGGGGCATCCAGGTGGACTGAAATACCACGAAATGCCCCGACTGGCGATGGCCGTGCCGATCTCTCGCTCATTTTGACTTAAAAATAATACAATTTCCTTTAGACAACGATCGGCGCCCTTGAAGTTGGTACCACAATCCGACCGGATCAAGGCCGGTATCCCTCGTCGAGAAACGAATCGGTCCAGCGCTGCCAAAAAGGCCTCCGTAGAGAGATCAGCTACCATTTCCAAATGAACGGCCTTGGTCGCCAGACACACGAAGACGCACAAATATGCCCTAACCGACTTCGCGTTGCGAAGGCGTGATGTCTTGACCATGAAAGGCCCCGCGAAGTCTGTCCCCACACCAGCAAACGGCCGAGCTTCCGTAACTCGGTCGGGCGGGAGATCTCCCATTTGTGGCTGCATTGTGGCTGCCTTGAGCCGGTAACAAGGCAAGCAACGAAACACAACGCTCCGTATCACTCTCCGTGCCGACAAAATCCAGAACTCCCGCTGCAAAATGCCCAGCAGTGTGTTGCAGCCTGCATGTGAATTCCTGATGTGACGGTCCCAAACCAACAGCTCCACCAGAGCTCCCTTCTTGGGAAGAATTAAAGGATGCCGCGCTGAATACGGCAATTCGGCATTCCGTAGTCGGCCTCCCACCCGGAGCATTCCGTGCTCATCAATAAACGGGTTGAGGCGGACAAGGCTCTTCTTCATTCTGCCCACGCCAGTCCGCAAGATCCTAAGTTCATCCTGGAACTCATTCCCCTGAATGACCCCCACCCAACGTGAGAGAGCCCTTTGCTGCTCCTCAGGTCCCATTACAGGTGACAGGTTGCGCTGTGCCGCTGGGCTTCGACAATTATGGAAAAACCGCATTATCCATCCCGTGACTCGAAGTAGCTTCCCTAGTGAGCTATACCGTTCCAAAAGAGTGTGGTCCACTGCCACAGACTCCACTGTAGTCACATTGACTCTCAGACCCTGGTCAGGGGGTAGTGGCTGGCGTCCGCAGTCATTGAAAGGCCACTCCGTATGTGGCCGCTCCAGCCATTGAGGCCCCCACCAGAGAGAATGCTCAACCAGAGCAGGCGCCGGGCAGCCTCGACTCGAGCAGTCTGCCGGGTTAACTTCACCTGGAACATGTCTCCAGACCAGAGGAGTCTCCGAGTTATTTATCTGTGACACTCGGTTGGCCACAAATACCTCAAGCGTATGGACCGAAGTCTGCAGCCAGCACAACACGATCTGGCTGTCCGTCCATGCGTAAACCGTGTCATTCAGATCCACCGTGCCACGCAGGTTCTGCGCCACATGGTTTAGGAGGCGGGTCAGGAGCGCGGCACCCGCCAATTCCATCTTCGGAATCGTCCACCGGGTCCGAACAGGCGCAACCTTGCTCTTGGCCATGACCAAGCGTACAACGCCCTCGCCAGCAGTCTCACCTGTTCTCAGGTAGACCGCGGCCGCGTACCCTTTCTCAGAAGCATCGCAGAACCCATGCAGGGTCACCCTGGCTCCCGCCTGAGGGAGCAGTTTGCGCGGGATCTCAATTTCTTTAATATGCGGCAATGTGGTCACGAATGCCGTCCACTCGTGCAGCAGCTCGTCCGTGAGCTGCTCATCCCAGCCTAGTTGGGCCAACCAAAGCTTCTGCATGAAGAACTTTGCCATGAACGTGACCGGAGAGATCCAACCATTTGGGTCGAATGTTCGTGCGATAGTCGAAAGGACTGATCGCTTGGTCCAGGTCTTCGACAGCAATTCGGCCTCACAATTGTATGTGAAGACATCCTGATTCGGTCGGTACTGGACCCCCAAAATTGCCAACGCATGAGGATTATCCGAGTCCTCAAACAAATGCGGGTCTTGTTGGTGCTCAGCTGGTAGTCCTGCCAGCACCTCTGGGCAGTTTGACAGCCACTTCCTGAGTTCATAGCCACCGGAGGCCATGAGCGCCACCAATTCATCCCTTAGGATGAGCGCTTGCTCAATGCTGTCCGTGCCCGTACAAATGTCATCCACGTAGACATCCCGGTCGATGACTGCAGCTGCGCGAGGGAAGCGCAGCCGTTCCTGGTCAGCCAGCTCTCGTAGCGTCCGCATCGCTACATACGGGCTGGGCTTTAATCCGTACGTGTTCGTGTTCAGCTCATACGTGATCATCGGTTCTTCTGGGCTCTCTCGCCACAATATCAGCTGGAACCGACGGTCATCCGCATGGATCTCCGTTTGGCGAAACATCATCCTCACATCCGTAACGAAGACAACTTGGTGTCTCCTGAAGTCCGTTAGAATGTCTGCAATGTCTCTGGTCAACTTAGGACCAGCGTGCAAGCATTGATTCAGGGACACCCCGTTAGATGTCGCCGCGCTCCCGTCGAACACGACCCTGATCTTGGAGTCAGGTGTCTTCAGGACTGCATGATGAGGCAATACGTAGTGCTCCTCACGACGCCAGTCTACCCTGGATACCGACATGTGACCCAAAGCCAAATATTCACGCATGAACTCAACATACTTTCGCCGAAAGTTGGAGTCCCGTTTCATGCGCCTTTCCATGGCCATCATCCGTTTCTCAGCCAGGTCCCTGGAGCTCCCCAGTGGAGGTCGCGTCGATAGAAACGGCAGCCGTGTCATAAATCTGCCCGAAGGGAGGCGCACCGTGTTGCACTGATAAAATGTCTCGCACTCCTCGTCCAGTGGGCTTGTCCTGGGAGCTGTGGGTGGCTCTTCTGTTGCCCAGAACCTTTGCAGGACCTCCGATAACACGCTGCCGTAGTATATGTTGCTATAATCCGTTGCGTCCTGTGGTCCCCGTACTGGGCCCAATAATGCGTACCCCCCTGCGGTACACACGGCCACCAACCCGTTTGGTTGCAGCTCCCGCTTACCGCTCCGCAGCAGCTTCCCGAGGACGTCAGTTCCAAGTAAGACGTCCACCCGTCCGGGAATTGCGAAGTGAGGGTCGGCCAACTCCAATCCCTTGGTCAGCTTCGTTACCGCCAGCGGTAACCGTACCGAAGGAAGAACCCCGACCACTTCATCTAAAACAATAGCCGTGGCCTTCACCCGCGTGATCGATGCCGAGTCACCCATCTCAAACAGGAGGTCCGTCTGACCCCTGATGTGAGGCACCTGATTGCCACCTATACCTATTGCGCCATCCCGTGATGGCTCCAACCTGAGGCCCAGCCTGGCCACTAGGCGGCTGGACACGATACAACCTTGTGCCCCCGAATCCAGGAGTGACCTCACTGGCACTGGCCGTCCATCCGTACCCCTGACGGTAATCTTAGCCGTCGGTAATAATACCGTCACTGGTGGGGTGGGCACGACGGATGAACAGACCGCTAATTGCTAGCAGGGGGCACCTCCCTCCCCTTCTGCTGGAGGGGGAGAGGGCCCCTGGCCCAGGTATGGGTCCCACCCCGGGTAGTACACCCCTCGACCCATCGGTGCCATGCGCGCCGGCTGGTAATAGCCCATCGGCATCCGTCCCATCTGCGGCGGACGCGCCATCAAGCGTGGGCGCTCTGCGAGGGGTGGGGAGAAGCGACTACTCGGGGGCGGCAACCTGCCCCCCAGCGCGGCCGAGTAAGTCGCGTAACCCGACTCCCCATGGGTCATCTCCGGGCACCCGCCCGAATCTCGGCGCCGATCCCCCCCCCGCGGAGGAGACTGCGGCATCCGGCGGTACTCCGGAGTCCTCGATGACCCCCCTCCCCGAGGAGGGGGCGACCGCTGGTCTCTGGGTGACCCCCCTCCCCGGTGGGGGGGCAACCGTCCACCCAAGGCTGGCGTAGGAGAGGGAGGATGGCCTCCCGATGAGGCCCCGTACCTCTCCCCACCATCAGCCAGGCAGAGGAGCTCATGATGGGCTCCTCCACATACTCGGCAGTTGGTGGCCTTACTGCATTCACGCACATAGTGCGCGCCTAGGCAGCGGAAGCACAAGTTTCGCTGCTTGACCACCCCCCTGCGCCTCTGCACCCGCTGCGCTCCAAAATCCGCGCACGCGATGATCGCGTGTCCCCCCTTCCGGCAGAAGGGGCACACTTCCGATTGGAGGGCATTGTACCGCCGTCCTCCCCGACGGGGCTCCACCGGTTTGGGCCCAACCGTACGCCGGGGTGACGTGGGGGGTTGCGGCGTGGTTGCCCCTTGGCAATCCGCCCGCCTGCACTCACCCTCCAGGAACGCCCTCAATTCGTCAAATGTTGGGAGGTGACTCGATGAATCACCCCCATGTGACTGCTCAAACCGCGCCACCACCTCGCTAGGTAACTTGCGCAAAACCCGGTTCACAACAATGTACTTGTTGTCCCCTAGTGACAACTTGAGTCGCTCCAGCGTATTCACCGCCACCGTGACGGGATTAAGGATTTTCGACCGTATTTCGTGTACATTAGTGACCTTCGATATACTAAATATTTTTTCGATGAGCCCATCAATAATTAATCGCCGATTATCATATCGGTCAATTAATAGGCCCCATGCCGTCTCGTAACTGGAATCCGTAATCTCCAAATGAGTCAAAATATCATGAGGCTCACCGCGTAATCTCCCCATCAACTGCGCCATTTTATACGCGGGGGTCAAATCCGTGCGCGAGTGCACCACGCTGTTAAAAATGTCGCGAAACCTCGGCCAGTCGGCATATTCACCACAAAATTCCGGGACATTCACTGGTGGCAACGGCGCCATTAGTGCCACACCACTGGGTGCACGCCTTACCCCAACATCCCCTTTTCGGGCGCGCTCGATATCCGCTGCCGCTTGGATGATACTCATCACCATATCACCGCACTGGTCTACATTGCGTTGCACCACTTCAACAGCCTGGGTCCGACTTTCCCCAGTCTCCTCTTCGTCAATACGGGCCAAGTATTCGGCATGCAATTTCAATACCGCGTCATATCTTTCATCTACCTGTCGCGCGCGTGACAATAATGCGTCCTCGCGATCCGTACGACCAATTAACGTAACGACTAATGAAAACCATCTTAATTCCGATTCGACCCTTGACGCGATCGTTTTAACTACTGAGGGAGCCATGGTACCAACCTCAATAACACGGATCAATAATAATATAACCCGAAAACAAATTAATTAATTTGGGTGAATAATTTTGTCCGTGGAACCCCGATTTTCGACAATAACAATCCGTTTTTCTTTTTCGTAACAAACGCGACAACTTCAAAGTTATTCACCCAACACCAATATATTACGCAACGGAAAACAACACTAAACTTATTTTAAATTAAATGTATTTTGAGTGAATAATAGTTCAGCGGAACCCCAATTATTAATTACTTATTAATACGTTTCTCCGTATCGAAACGAAACTATATTTACTTTATTCACTCAACTAACATTTCAATTGAAAGTTATAACTAATATTCTTATAATTTAGTTAGTCTTAATTACGCAAATGCAACTTAACGTTAATAGATTGGAATGCGAACCAAGCGCAATCCACCCTCAAATTTCAATTATGACTTTGATGCTAACTAAATTACTTATCCGAACGTAAATGAAACAAATATCTTTTCTGTGGATATGAACCACGCTTTTGCTACCAAAATTTGTTTGCGCCAGACACAAATTGAATTTATCCCGGGCCCATGTAAGAACAAATTATCAAAGCAATCTTGCCTAGCGCGAAACAATGGAACGCGATACGCGTCCTATGTACTTAAACCTAACTTAATCTATGTTGCTAACCTGGAGTTCAACCGAATATCTTCCCGGCTGCAAGGTTGTGTTTCTGTTTTGTGTAAAGTGTATGTATGTGTTACTTGCACCAATAAACGACGTCCCGGTCTGCGCCGCCGCCGCCCCGATCTCGTCAGCAAACACGCCAAACACAGTTCACACTGTAGTAGTCCTTATATCACTCTAAATAACAATCCTTGGGGCGCCCGAAGCAGCCCACCGTACAAGGAATTGTGCCGTATCTCAACACTTTCCGTTAAAGCGTAAAACTTCCAAAATATCTCCCAAACCACGGAGGTTATAATGTTCAAGACCCGTTACGATAGTACCAATATTACCAATGCCGCCGGCTCGCGTCCGCTGGCGACCGCGCGCGCGCTCGCAGCGCCGTGAAAGAAAAATGAACTAACTGATTGTGTGGCCAGTGGGTAAAAACCTATCGATTCTCAACATGTACTCTGTCCGATCTACAGAACTTATTTCTGGCTTCTCCCGCTTGTTCTGACAGTAAACCTACAGGTACAGCAGAATTTCGGATTATGTCCTTGCCATGTACTAATATTTTGTGCAAGGTAACTATCATGGGATGCCAATTAAAGTGTTGGACGTATTTAGTTGCTTCATCATCATCATCATTTCAGCCATAGGACGTCCACTGCTGGACACAGGCCTCCTCAATTGACTTCCACATGGGCCGGATAGAAGCGACCCGCATCCAGCGAGTCCCCGCAACCCTGACCAGGTCGTCCGACCTATATATTTAGTTGCTTAATGACTTGCAAACATTTTTTAATGCTTTATTAGAATGAATTTGCATTTTACTAACTTTTAAACAATACGATTAAAGATAAGTGAATTGCCAACGTTTTTCCGAAGGAACCGTGTAAATGTCACTTGTAGTTTAGAAGCCTCAGGGATTAAACATTGAAAACGACCCTATTTCAACATTATATGTTTGCCGTAGTATTTATTGCTTTAAAAAAATCCAACTATATTTTTTTAAGAAACTCTACTCATAAATACTTAAATATATGTTTTTCTAAATTTTCCGTTGGCCAGATTACGAGCCTTAGGACTTTTAAGTCCAAATTTCATATACCCACTCGCCTTTATATACTAATCGTGTTTAACTCATTGGTAGTACCTAGATTAATATTATTTACTGTTGGAAGTTAATCATTTATTCGCAGTACTAAGTCTTACAATTTAGCAATACGGCAGTGCAAAACATATTGGAAGAAACAAATAAACGAATAAATTGACACTGACAGTTATTACCGGTAATGGTTTTGAAGGGTGACATGTCAAATACAGGTATTGTTGTCTAATTGCAAAATAGCTAATATACGTATTCACGTATGTACGTAGCGGTATTCACCGCTATTGATTATACCGGTAATCAAAGTTTTAGTGATATAAATAGCTGCATACAATTATAACCGGTTCTACCTAATTTACAACCGGTATTCTGGCTACCGGTAACGATCCCTGGTTTTAACGAATGTCTAACGAGGGTGGACCGCTTCCCGCGCTACGCGTAAACCTTCATCGGAAATAATATTACAAATACCTGAACCAGTAAAAATTTTATAGAGGACAGAACTCATACACTTTATTTATTATTGAGAACAGAACTCGTTTCTTCAGCATCGGGAACAGAACTCGACTACTCCCGATATGTAGTCAATATAAGTTTTGAGAATATTGTTAGGTGTCAACCCTAATGCAAACATTTTAGAAACCTGTAACTTCTGAATCCTATAAGATTGGGATATGATTTTTTCAGGAAATATTTTTAAAGGCTTACTAAGAAATTATTGTAAATACTGAATCCCAATACGTTCAAATAAGTCTATAAAATTAAAATAAAGAAAATATCTTGTTTATCGTGTAACTGTCTTCATATAAACTTCTATGTAGTTTTATTTTTGTCATACTATATCTTATTTAACATACCATACAAACGCAATGACAAATACTATGAAACATGAGCATGTATATGGTTATAGTGATTTTTATGGTTTTTCTGAAAACCATAGAAATTACGAATATAAATTTATATCTCGATTATTATGAGAAATTGACACACGGGAGTTTTAATCTTCATTTCAAAATGATTTGCTCTATCGAATAAGCGAATAAAACGAGCATGGCCGTTTTTTGGGTAAAAAAGCATACTGTGCGTCATTTACATGAATTGTATACCTATCGTATTTGTATTTTAAAATAGTTAATTTACTGAAACGAATTTACACACGTATTCCTTAGTCTAAATCGATAACTTTTAACATAAACTCATTTAAGCCCATTTTGAGCACTTTCATCAAAATCCCCATAACTCGGACACTAAAAGCGGTACAACACCTTTAGTAAAGACCGGCAGGTATGTTGTTATAACATATTTTCAATTTTAGCAGATTATAGGTGTAAATCTTAATACCTGTACGTAAAATATACATACCTTACAAGGTAATGCATAATACCATCCCCATACAAATGTGTTCTAAAAATATATTATATTTTAATAATTCAAAGAACGTTACTTACCTGAACCAATGGATGCCGTGTTTTTTATTATTATTACTTGAGTGGTTTCGCCAACATTTCACTGCATATGAAGGCATTTTGAATGAAATGCAGATATTTTAATTTTATACAACCTGACATGTTCTGTTTTCGTAGATTATTAAAGTAAACTGTAATGTTTAAAAACTTTGTTACTTAGAAATATAAATGCTTAAAAGGTATGGCATAATACCATCCCTATACAAATACATTCAGAAGTTATTTTATACATATTTTGAAATGATTTCTTTGAAGTCGGTATCTTCCTTGTTAGCAAAGCATTGCTCACTAAGTATATGTATATCAATATTCTAAATATTATAAATCAACAATTAATACAAGTCGTTAAAAATGTACTAAATTTTTATTATAAGTTCCAAATTAGTGTTATAACTAAATTCCTGTTAA
Organism: Apotomis betuletana; assembly: GCA_932273695.1. Lineage (NCBI taxonomy): Eukaryota > Metazoa > Arthropoda > Insecta > Lepidoptera > Tortricidae > Apotomis > Apotomis betuletana. The sequence continues at coordinate 11,120,531 of OW026315.1, forward strand.
CTCAATAAATTATTTATTAAAATAACCGATTAATTACTAAATTACTGTGTACATAAAATTATCTGTAGTCCATTTTACTAAAATAAAATAATATATATATTTTTTTTAATATTCAATTCAATTGAATTCAAATAACCTTTTTGGCTGGTGTTTTGCAATGTTCTCATTCTTCTGTAATTGTTTTTAAATTACCTTCCTCAGCCTCCAACCCTCCACCCTCTTCATCATGTTCAGTAGGCGGAGTTTTATTATCAGAGACCGCCTCGTCTGCATTGCCTGTACCGGGAGTGGTCTCACCAGTCTGAGGAGAGGCCGCAATACCCTCAGGAACAGCCTCACCCTCCTTATTAGAAGCCACGTCCTCTTGAGGTCCTCCTGGAGTAGCTTCTTTCATAATAGGCTCCATTTCACCTCCCACCGGACCTTTGTCTTCTACATGAGGGATCTCTATGATACTAGTTGCAGATGCTGACTTCATCTTACTTTGTTCAGGAATAGCCTGAGAAGCTGTCTTGTTCATATTCATTTTACTTCCTCCTGCTGCAGCAATCGACGTCTTCTTACTTTTGTATTCTTTGTTTGTCATTGGAATAAAGATCCTGTACTCCGCAGGCAAATCTGCTTCAGCAGTTAATCTTTCTGCGAAATATATTCTCCTCAGACGTATATTGGCATTAACTTTAATCTTATGGACTTCGACAAATGACTTATTGTATGCGCGTCGGGTGAACTCTGACAGATTGAATTGAATTTGGTTCCAACCATCAGCTAGCCCAATAGGCATAGCTGTAGTAAAAGGCATGATCTGGGTTTGGCTCTGAAAGTTAGATACTCTAAATCTACGCCTGACGCCACTATCGTCCATGATGGTCACCTCAAACGTAAAATACTTTTTCAAATTCTTTACCACCATGATCATAAAAGGCATCGTGATCCCAAGTATCCTGTTATTACTTGGACACACTATGTAACTCGTGCTTACATTAGTTCCTCTTATATCTAATACCATGGATTTAATATCTGGATCTAGCAACCTAGCAATGTGACCGTTTTGTACGTGTACCTCCCACATATCCAAGGGTTTTGAGCCGACACTGAAAAACACAGTCAAAAACCCACGCTGATAAGCAGTCCTATACATCTTGATCTATTTTGCTACGAGTCTTCTCGAACCGCGTTAATTATATATTTTCCTTCCAAATTAAACCCTATTTATGTATTGTTATTATTCAGACATTTTATGTCTGTCACCTAAAAAATATGTCTTCATATAAATAAATTCTATCACAAAAGAGGTTGTGATTATTCTGTAAAACGTATTTTTTTCTTATAAATATTGACACAAAGGTCAAATAAGAAAGAAAAAATTTAACGTGATCTACTACAATCTAAGCAGGACTCGAACCTGCGACCCTACGTTTCCGGCGTAGTGCTCTCCCAACTGAGAATTAGATCGTTACGTTACGTATTTTTTTCTTTGTATAAGAATGGTACTTTAATTTGTTCTCCCTTTGAATGACCAGTCTTTTGCTCAAGACAATGAAAATAACTTATCTTAATTAAAAACCACGCGTTGTTTTAGGGTCAATTACGTCAATCGGTATAAATGCATCCCAAAACTGTGCGCCGCGGTATCTGAAGGGCTACTCCTTGGCTACTCCAATGTTCGAAATTCGATCGTCGTAGTGGCGCCTCTCGATCTCCTGTCGAACTGTATTTGGACATCGGAGTAGCCCTTCTGTTGTCTGGTGCCGTCTTTGGAATTTAATCGTATCGTTGTACCTCAACTGCCGAGACAAAAACTAACCTTATAAAAACGCCGCGAACTATTAAACGTTCGGAAACCCCTACTAAGGGGCAGTACGAGCATTGTGTCGCACGGTATCGGATGAAAAGAGTTAGATTCAGCGTCGACGCCAGACTGCTTAGATTCGTCGCCGGCGGAAATTAGTATTTTTATCGCTCCGTCTTTTGTGTAGAGTATTATTGACTGATCTATTCATACTGCGTGAGTCGATATAAGAATTTAACTAACTTTGAATGTAGAAAAGTACATTAAAATTCTTATCCATAATGATAAGAATTTTAATGTACTTTTCTACATTGACGATTAAACTGGTCAAACCAGGCTCATTTTTTAACGAAAATCTGTTTTGTCTTTGAGTACCTAATTAAGCAAAATCATCCTCTTATAGTCTTATTTTGCTAAAGCGCTACTGCGATCTGTCAGGTGACCACCAAAACGGACCGAATAGAAAGAGCAAAATAAGCTTGTTAAGAGTAGTTTTAATTTCTATTTTTTTTATCTAATGCTGAAGCCAATAAAAGGTTTTAGTTCTTACCTAACAATATGTAGGTAGCGTAAGGCGTAAGTCGAATTTTCTTTACGTCGAACAACTATCTAAGATATGAAAAGCCTTGTAACAAATGAGGCAGTCAAGCATAAACACAAAAACTTCCCAACGAATACGTAGAAATAAAAACTTTTAAAAGAAAAGCTCGTTTCGCTGTGATTTATCATCCCATTTGTCATCCTCGACACTAGGAAAATATGTCACGCAAACCCACAAGTAACGTTCACACACGGCCGGCAAAATAACATTTTTGTCGTCTCTAAATCACGTGACTTTCCTACTATGTTGCGCCCTTAGAGACGCAGCGGCAAACCGCGACCCGGACAAAGGCGAAATGAAAAAGATCCTTTTGTTAGACGTGATAAGGAGTGCATGCGAGCAGGCATGGTACGTGCCGCCGTCTCCTTACCTCACCGCTGCCCTCAGCTCAACATATCAACATTAGCTACCTTTTTTCTACAGATAAGATTTTTTCGAACGCTTTTTGCAACTTAGGGGATTCCCCCCCGCGTAGTTAAGATATTGCAAGTTTTCGGGATTAATGACATAGAAAACGTATAGCCCGATAACACTAACGGCTGTCGGAGCAATAAGAAATATTATTCGCACACTATTTTCCGGTCACAGAATCAGAAGAAATAAATTCCTTTGTGACGATTTTTGAAATGTATCTGAACGTCAGAAACTGTAGTCGATTCGTTGAAAAAACAGAAAGCGGCGTTTCAGATGTGCTTGGTATATTTACAAAGCTCATTGCTCGGCGCAACGAAGCGTGGTCTGCATAATGTATCGAACGGAGCGACTACGAGCATTGTCGGTGTTATTTACAACCGGCCCGTGTATTCACGCGGAAATTGGATTTGTAAAATAAGACACTGTATAAATAATCTTTATCTAAAACATATCTCGCTGCCGCACTCGCGAGACGCTTTAATTCGTATGATAAACACTCGTGCGGGAATCTTATTTCTATGCTAACGTTGGATATTGTGACATTGCTGGCCTGCCTGGAAATAATCGTCTCTTCGCAGAGACAATGTATCGAAATTAATATCAGAGAGCGGCGAACAATTTGTCCACCCGGAATGCGGATAATTAAACGGACCGTCCTTAGCTCGCTAAAAATATAAGATAGTATAGTTCTCTAATAAATCTGCTGGAAACAGGTCAAGTGTTGTTCGTGTAACGAAGAAGTTGTGACTGTAACTTGAAAGCCTGAAATGCAGCCATTCCGGAAAATTATTCACAGAGTTTTAGTTCAGAATTGTTATTTGCTCAGTAGTAAAAATAATAAGTCGTTGGAACAGTTAAAGAATTTAAAAAAAGTGTATGAAAGAGCGCTTGAATATTTTTGTGTTAGACCTGTAATAATTTTATTATCACAACGATATTTTTTATTTTGTGTTAGTTTTACGGAAAGTAAAACGCAGGAGTCTTAAATAATTGACCGAGCGAAGCGTTTCCTTCAGCTAGGTCATAAATTCTTACATTTATGCATTTTATCCAGATGTTCGATAGTTCTCGTCTACGAGCTCATTTCTCAACTGAACAAGAGACATCGTGAAATTTTGTGAGCAGATTCGTTTTTTTTTTTCAAAATGTTGAAGATGACATTTACGACGACGGGCGAACCGACGGGGATAAGAACCGTAAAAAAATATGTTACCTATTTTAAATAGTAACATTTACAACTGATACATTTTCATACAGCCTTTATATAGTAGTCTCTGAACTCATACGATTTAATCCGAAACAAAATTCCGCTTTTACGAATACGTTTTCTCTGTCTAATGCATTCCGCAAGATAAGGACAGACATATTACCCCGTCGGAACGGGTGAATGGCTATTATAAGCCCCGGATTCCAGTCCATTTTTCGCTCCACACTGAAGCGCGCCGCATCGGAATGAAGACGTATATTCCGCTCTTGTTGTCCTTTTAATCCGACGTTCCTGTCGAAACTCGTAAATCTGAAATGTCGATTAGGACACTGTTTGTCCCTGTCGACGTCAAATAAATTGCAATAAGCGTGTTGCTGCTGGGGTTCCGAAAAATGGACGAAAATACCGTTGAAATGATTTGGCTTCGCAGTTTTTTCGTAGTTAATTGACGGTACACCCGCGCACACAAATAAATTAAAAGTAATTTTTCTGATTGAGGATCTTCAATAATTTCATCTGTGAGGATGAATAACCGAAAATGTCATTTGGCACTACTGTTGAATCTGACCTAAATAACATAATTTGGCCTAAAATATTTATATTAGCCTTTTTCGGAAATTTCCGGAAACTTTCCAAATTTTGTATAGGAAATGTTTGTTAGGAAACGTGAAAAGTTTACGTAATTTTTCTGAAACGGCAAACATCTCTAACAACAACTCATTGGGAGTATCTACGAATCTGATGTTAGACTAAATCATTGTAGTGCAAGAAGGTTTTCGCATTCCAGCGTGGTTCCTTGTATTTTGACTGTTGTTGCGGAATTACTGAATTACCTATTGGTAGGTACATTTTGTACAAAGTAGGCATCTTAAAACCTTTAAAACCTTTCTCTGGTTTTTGATTATAGATCCTTTCATCCATCAACTTATGTTGTTAAACCGGTAGTATCCTAACACAATAAAGATGCTGGCTTTAACCCAAGCAATCCAATTTTCCAATCAACAGGCAAAATGTGCGCTCCGTTGCTCATTTTCAATATAAGCATGGACTAAAATTGAAAAAATCTGACAATGCCTATACCTCCCTTTGTTAAGAACAGCGCCATCTATACTTATAACCAAACTCGGAATCTAGATGGCTTGGTTACCGGAGTTAATATTATCATTACAATATTTAGATCCTACTAGTTCCAAACTAAGCAAAGCTTATAGTACTATGGGTACTAGACGATGATATATCTACATAATATATAAATACGACAAAAAAATCACTCAGCTTATACCTGCTCAGTAAACCACGTTATTGAATCCAAACAAAGCATTTTTGTCATCATGAACAACTTCAGTAATCGCGACACCACTGAAAAAGCCTTCTTTGCCAAGCGTTATTTATTTCTCGAGCTATCCAAGACACACAAATAAATTGGTCTTACGTATTAAAAATTCTACACATAACAAGAACCTGCCAAGAAATCCTGCCAAGATTTCCCGAGTCCCAGTTCCGTGCCAATAATAAAAATAAGATACTGGAGCGTTTTTTCTTACTTTCGTCATGTAACAAGGCGCCTGATATTTTCTTGTTCAGGTACTTATATAGTACTTACCTACCCGTAAATCACTTCTTTGTAAACTCGAAGCAAACATCCAAGTAAAAGCTAAAGTGTGATGCTAGAAATTGCTGTTTGTAGGATTTTCTTGAATGTTGAGAGCTACTTTAGAATAAATGCTTGAATACTTTCAATATTATTGGTCTTTATTAGCTTTTGACGTGTTACATTATATTTCATAGATTGTATTATTGTTGTCATCGCAAATCATATTAATTTGAGTAGCTGTACTATTTTAATTGATGAATTAAGCAGATTGTCAGGAGACATAGGTATGTCTTTGTCTATGTAAATGGTGTAAACAAATCGTAAACAGCAAAAAAGTGAATATGTTGCATCATGCAATACATATACTTAGGTATTTCCATCTAAATATTATGTGTGCCAACTTTGTGTCACCAGAGAACTGAAATCATAAACACATAGAATTCAAAGCACTTATGCAAATTAAACAAAAACTTGGGTTAAACGTATCCGTCCATACACTGGCCCAGTGCCAGTTTTAAAGGGAATTTGTCAGGAACGCGTCTCGGTGTAAAAAGTTAATGATATGTGAAGATCCCTCGGATATCCTTGGTCTAATTGTAAGTGAATTTAATGGCTCGTGAGAGGGGTAAGCTGTGAAATTAGGTAGGACAAATTTTGGTGACACCCGGCTTAAGCGCAGAGGTTACTAACGCTAGGATGCGTGGGATTGATTAGAAGGCTTTTTACATAATTAAGGGTAAGTATAAATAACTGGCAATATCTTCGATGACCTTAGTTGGAAACATAAAGTGAAAAAAAGTGAAGTTAAAAATACACGTACCAAGAAGTTTGGCAATTCCTTCATCTGCCGAACTATTTAAAAATTGAACTCTTTGCCGGCTCATGTGTTTCCTCCTTCTTATAACATGAGCCCTTCAAACGAAGCGTCTAGAAGCATCTCTCGGGCCGGCATAGCACCGTTGGTTTCTTGTCAGTTGCTATTGCGACTTGGGCTCCCCATTTTGCTTACCATCAGGCGAAGTGGAGACACTATGTTGTATCGTGATAAAAAAAAATACACAACCGTCTTAGAAAACATTTAAATCATATGGTTCGTCGCGCACAAGGCGTTAAAATTCCACGCAATTTTGGTAAATTAATTGTTTTTAAATGGCTAATTTAAAATCTTTAATGGCAGTTGTTCTCGAAAATGATTTATGTTTACCATTTCGATGAATTCCATTTATATTTAAACGACATTTTCTCAATACCACTTGATACAGATTGCATAACCAAAAACGTCGTTTACAGTCACGGGCGCATGTCCCTAATATTGCCACACCTACACTCAAATGGCCAGTACTGGTGTTATTTGTATAAAGATATTAAATATGTACTATATTACTAAATGCCTTATGTCCTAAAAGTGTGTTCTAGTAGGTACATACGCAGTCCCGACATGCACAGTGAAGGGTGTGCGTCCGGAGCAGGTCATCCGGCTCAGTTAACATTGTTACCGATGCACTAGATATATTGCAGATGACTTAAAACAAGTTTTAACTTACGTGTGACCTGCTTTAATGACCTACTAAATAATACACAACAGCGTTCATAGAACATAATTCCCATGGGAACATAATTCCCTTTTCAAAGTAATACTTTAGCACTTTACTATTTTTAGCGTTCTTGGAAAAAGTGCCTAAGCTTTATTAGGTCCCTTCATCGATGTAGAAAAATAAGTGTGCTGCCAAAACGGGTATTTAGTCCTCGACCTCTAAAATATCCGTAGAGAGAAGATAGGATGAAAGTAACTGGTAGAGGCCACCACAACTTTCAAGCTGAACGGGATTTTTTCGACGATTTTAAACAGCCGCTTACATGGTTGGTTTTATATTGATCGCCACGCCGACGTTACGTTTATGTGTCGTTGTCGTTATCACGTCGTATCGTTGCACGTCACGCCAACGTAACGTGCGATTGTGTTCAGACCCTTATGACAGACCCTTAGTCAGCCTATAAAACAGAGTGTGAGGAATTTCATCCGGCAAATGCAATTTTCGACAATAAAGTGCACATGATCCATTAGAGGTAGTAAGTGGAGGCAGTAAACGCCCTCAGGGAGCTATTATACGACTTTATATTCACACTCAAGTTTTATTGAAAGAGTTCTTACTGCCATTCTTTCAGACACAATGTGGTTAAAAGAATGCACTTTGTTTTCCTTTTTGTTTAATTTCGCGGTCAGCATGTTGTCTTGAATCAGACAGACAATCTTTAACATGCGATGCACTTAAAATGTATGGAAATTATCAACAAATGCCACCATACCAATGTATGTTTAGAATATCGTTGCGATGATCATAACTAACTAAATCAGCGGAAAAAGCCCAACAAATAAATTTTGGCACAGACACCTGGACATGCAAGGATGTTTATAGGATACATATTACCTGCCTATGGAAAATAAACTATGTAAGCATCTCCTAGTTTCAAAAATAAACTTACACCGATAAATGACCAAGTATATTTATTTTGTTGCGTTAATTAAAAAGAAATAGTCGCCGCGTTTAGCAGGTTTGAATCCCGGGAAAGACGGGGGCTTATACGACTATTATATGATTTCATTACGTAGTTTCATTACAGGAATTTCCCGGGCAGCGCTCGACACGGCTCGAAATAAAAATCTCTCACTTTCGAGCGACTGCAGCTCGGAGCATCTTAACACGAGAAAACTTTTATTTTCGCTATAAATATGGCAAGAACATCTGCATGGAAAATTTGGTCAACGAAATCTTACTTTAAATAGGAAACACAACTTTTACATCTAAAAATCTAGTATAGAATATTTTAGAGTCAACGAAGACATGGATCGATATAAAGAATAATACGAATAATTTTTTTCAAAACATATATGTGTTTTAGACTGGAATATCTTGCAGCCCCTGAACTAGGCTGGTCCAGTATCTCGGGGCCTTGGAGTGCGCTAGACTTGATCATATTAACATTGTGTATATATTATCTAAACTAAGCGTGAGATTATGACATACAAATAGGCAGATAAGAAAAAAATATATTTTTAATATGACTTACATATTCATAGAATACGAATATTATTAGATGGAGAGTAACATATGCTTTAATCACTGAATAAAAGTATTTTCCACCACCTAGACAAAGCCGCTAAAAAGCCCTTTATTTTGATAAATCCCTACGAAAAGCATGTGTAAAGAGTCAGGCAAAACTATGGCGGAAAATCTCTTCTACCTTTTTATTCCCCCTTCCTCGCATTAAGTTCGAGATCAACAAACTATAGCATCTAACGACGTCAGTGTATTCTATCTCACACATTCTATAGAAGCAGTTAAGCGAAAACCACGGAACCATCCTTTTCATTCTATCACAACTCAAGGGAAAATATCGAAGCGTTTTGATACCTTCATATTTTTAGAGCCTGCTATTAGATTGCCTAAAGACACCCCTCGGTTTTACTCGCACTTATCCCGGATTATCCTCAGTAATGACCGGCTCGTGTATTTTACTTACTTTAACGAATCTTTTAACCGTGCATTCGCACAGAAATGGCGCTCTCGGATACGGGTGAGGATTAACAAAATTTATCCAAATATTCCTCTGCTGAGTCTGATTACGCAATGCTCTCCGTGTCTTCGTGGCTTCTGCGCGCTTGCCATTATTATTTCAAGACAGTAACAACATACCCGAAAGCTTAAATATACGAACAGAGTTCATTTGTTCATTTTAGCCGAAGAAACGTACAAAGGAAGAAAAAGTAAATTAATTTCATTCCAAGAATGATGATAAAGAATGCGAGCGTTCCGCTCATGAGCGACACCAAAAGTACAACAGCCGTGACGCGATGAAAAATCGACAATTTCCTTGTAAAAAGTTGGGAGTCAGGAAAAATTCCGTTACGCTCTATCAGCACTAATGGCTTGCAAATAGCTCCACCAATCGTCTTACACTCTTATATCATTCGCGAGCCACCCGATGCATTATTCAGTATTTTGCTTTTTAATATTCAGACGACATATTTGAGTCTCCTTTCAATTTTTTTCCGTTCCTCTCGTGTACCGGTGTGCGCGGAATTTTAAAAGCTCCTTATCGATGTTCGCCTCTTAATCCCAACATATCACGTCGACTGTTGGGTGTTCCATTTATATTTTATCGATACCGCTGAGGGGCGCTTATTCCTTGTTCGCATTATTTTTATAATCTGTGGATGGCGCCGGATTCCGACTGATTCTCATCATCCGATCGGGCCGGCGTTGTCTGCAATTTATTCGGGAAAGGAATAGATTCATAGCCGGTCGGATTAAAAGGAAAATGAAAGCAAAATATATGGGTCTGTCGATCGAGCGAGCCGCTGAAATAGCCGGCTGCAGGTTCGTTTAATTATCGACATTCCTGCATCGAGGTCCAACAAATTGTTTTTGTCGGATGGCGCAGGACGCCCATCGGCAATATTTCATTATTATAACCGCGATATTGAGGCTCTGTCCGATATGACAACACGTATTTACGGCGCTATTTACGACCGTGAATAAATTACGTTTCACGGTTGTTGTGAAACTTTAATATGTGTTTTATTTATTGATCATTAGCTGGGTAATTAACGGTGTGACTAATTTCGTGGGTCGAGTTTTAAAGTGTGTACGATAAATCATTCGGGTGGTAATTTAAGCGGAGGTCCTACTAGCCGGACGGCATGGATTTGGGACTGGGCGTCTTTGGCTAATATGTCTGAATGCAGCGTTGGCTCGAATATTGCCTACCTAGCGTTCCAAGGACCACAGAATATCCTCCCTGTCATAAAGCTGCAGGACACGGCAAGGGTTAATACACTTTTATAATCCATACGCTGTTTAAGTAAATCTTGTCATCAGAGGCCATGTTTCAAGTCATACATACGTTTATTCTGCATCAATTATAAATAATCATTAAATAGGTTTGTTCTATTGTATCTAACATGTAACAAACTACAAACAAAATGTGTATGTCTCTAAGTATGCAATTTGATTATATAAGCCAATAGTAAAATGGACAGCTTCTTTTGATGCTGACCATATACATTTTTATTTTAAGCGATATATTTACTATAGGAAGACTCAGTTTAGACCGATCATAAATTACTGTGGCTCATCCATGTGTTCTTAATAAACCTAAGGCTACGTCTAGACAGTCGGCGAAAACAGACACTACCCGGCATCCTAAAAGTCCACTCTTTGTCACATCCAGCATTTCCGCCCAGCCCATAACTCACGGATAGCGGTCCATTCCGGCAGATTGCCTGCAGTTACCCCTGCACTTATTGCCGATTCGCTCCTCCAATCTCAGCCCTCCCTTCCCTTCCTACCCCCTACTTCCCTCGTTAACACGACCGCTTCATTTGTTTGGATTTACCGGATAGTTGAGCCATTGAACCTTGCATAGGGACATATTGTCATATATTGTAAAGGCCCAGTCCCCTGTCTTGTCCCTCGGTTTTGCTCTATATACTTTTATGCGACAGACAATTCCATAATTTTACTGAAGCGCGCTTAGCTAGGGTGAAATTCCGGAAAACTGTTATAGTCTTTAGTGATAGTTTCTTACTAGTTTTCCTGGAGAACGATAACTTTTTTGTAATTCTGTTTAGTATGAAAGAAATAAAAAGACTACAAAGATTCTTTACTCATTCCATTTACATCTTTAAATGTAACGTAGCCGTATCCAACTGCCACCATACTAAAAAGCCATACAAAAAACAACAGGTACCACCTACAAATCAAGGAATAAAATATGAAAAAGAACGCATTTTTTTTAGATAAATTATGTAATTTTTTTCATATGTAAATATAATGGCAATTCGTAACTTACGTCACTTGGTCTAGCTCTTGAATAATCTGCGAGCACTACAACGTTTGCAATATAATTGTATGACTTGAGTGAATGTCGAATAGCGATCTTGTTGTTTGTAGTAATACAATTACATTAGTACATTACATATCACATATAGATGATACAGTTACCAAATGGTATCTCCCTGCATGTTTGTTTGTTTATGAAAATGAGGCTCATTAACCATTGCCTAATGACTTGACACGATAATCATGTCATGATTTATAATTGTAAATACAACGAGTAAACAACACGTGATTGACCAGCATAGCAACTGTAGCATTATCTTTCAGTTACAGTAATGTGCACTAGTGCTGATATCCCATTAATGATTTATAGCGTCACTAATTTTCGATCAAATACTTTTTTATTTAGGTACTTAGGTATATAAGTATTTAACAATCAAAACCTATTTAAGTTACTTAGTTGCACCACCCACAACTGATCTGCTCTACCCAATGCATTAAGTCCGCCTTTTACACTTTTTTTGTGAAATAATAGTATTTTATGCAATCGTTGCACAATAAAGGTTCTTAAAAGTCGAGTACCGCGTTTAGGTCACGAGGCTTGCCGAGGTACGAGATTTTAAGACCTAATTGTGTAACTATTGCATACAATACTTTTTATACGAGCAAAACACAGAAAATCATTTTTTAGTTTAATCGCCATTCCCCACTATCAATTTTTATTTTTAATGTAACCTTTTACGTTCAACTTAAATTGACCTATTAAAAAAAACATGATCGCGATGGTCATGGCGGGTGCCTCGTGATTGGTTACATTTTTTGACAAGTATTTTCAACCAATCAGTGAACAGTAGCGTGCTTATTTTTAAAATAAAAAATATGCTGATGTTCTCTTTTTGAAATTATTAGAGTTGAGTAGAGAGATATCTTATGATATGAATATTAAAGTTCTGTAGCGGGTACCATAGAAGATATTCTATAATATTGGTACAGGATTAAAAAGTGCGTGCGTTATTGTGATTTTGTCTGTGAACTTATAATTGGGATTACTAATGTTTGGCAAAAAACGTTCCCCAAAGTATCACATCGCAAACTTTGTTTCCCAAATTTTCATTTGGCAAAAACTCAATTGTCAAAACTACTTATCGCAATTTTTTTATAGTCGGCAAACCTCTTTTTTGGCAAATGGTTGTTTAGCAAATAACTACACGGTCAAGTTCTATTTTCTCAAAACATTTTTTGGCAATTGTATCGTATGGCATAACATGCCAATCCCAAAAATTAATACGCTAAAATAAGCATGTAAAAACAACTTTTCTTTAGGTGCGCGGGTCATTTGTGCGATGACAATAAATCCAGCTATAAGCTGGGTTTTCACTGGGTGCTGCGCAAAACGCGCATGCCGGCAAATTTAGTCGCACTGCTATACAATATACATGGTCACAATGCAAACCTAACCTAACCTACAGCTTTCGGTTTTGGGACCCATTTTGACCCACTACTACCACCCCCATGTTGACTACTACTAGTTATAGTATGTGACTTTATGTGTTTAGGTACATGCTAAAAAAATACTAGTGAATCTAATCAGGACGAGTGTGAAAGTGTGACTTCTACTAAAGGGCGTCAAAAATTGTGCAAGAATGGTTTTATTTATGAGTACAGTTGAGCATGGGAAGTGATAAATTTGGAAAAAAAATTGCCATATAATTTATGAGAAAATGAAACATTTGCTTAATAAGCATTTGCTTAATAAAATCTTGACGAAGTGAAACTTTGCCAAATGATATTTTGACCAAATGAATAAGTTGCGAAATGTAACTTTGCTAAAGATTCGTTTGGGAAATGAAACTATTGCGATAAGTTATTTGGGAAATCATATTTGGGAAACATAATCTGGCAAACGGAAGTACACACGAAGTACACCTTATAATTGACAGATCAAAGTACGCGTGTATAAAAATACTTTTAACAAAAAGAAACAAAAAAGCCGAGGACTTTTAAAGTCGGAGTCAGAAAAAAAACATCTCGTGCACTATGATATAAAAAAAATACATTAGAAATTGCCTTGTTACCTTCTATTTAACTACATAGTTCGTAATACTGTTATTCTCCTATCTCCATAGATTTCTCTAGAGGCACAATTTCAAACAATATTGTGTTAAGTTAGTATTCGCTTGTTATTATATAAATGTAGTTGCTGGTTTTTTTTGTATTTACTTTCTTAAAAATCACAACTAACATTGCTGTCGCGTCGCGTGATCAGGTAATTATAAAAAGACCCGCCCGTCTAGCATAACTATGCTTCGCGACTCTTCTTGTTGCGCGACATAGCATCACACATCACTCTCTTATAGTACTGTACAGAAAGAGATAGGTAGTATATATCTCGCGCGAGAAAGAATCGCGTGTCACAGTTGTGCTAGAGCTGCTGCTATAGGTATTCTAAATACAGGAACGAGATGTTTGAAAAAATACACTCAAAGCTATTAACTACATCATTCTCCAAGAAACTACTTAAATGAACTAGATTTAATAATTCCATCTAACCCACTTTTTCATCGACCTCGCTGCCTTTACCTGATTATCCCTGTACATAATTTTGCCTCGAGTAATTGGCCAATTTTTCCCACTCTACTCACGCCCAAATAACGAAATTATACCTGCCATTTCACGCGTATTAAGCTTAGATTTGGGTGTCGTTTTAATCTTGTAAACTTAGTCAGGGTAATAATATGGTTTGACTTGGAACATGTAACACGGCAAAAGTATAAACGAACAAATATTTATGTAAGTATGAGTATGTATTCATAATTTATGCTTTTATTATTTTCTTCCCATTACTTGGTTGGCACAGGAAGCTAATGCGTCCTTGCGTCTCGTTTGCCGGTTTTTTTTTCAGAGTTAAACATATATTACTCTTCAGTTAATAAACTGTATCGCAATGTGATAAACCAACAAACCGACTTGCATTTTTATGTAAGGATTAGGGGACATTGTATGGACTCTTTTTATACGCTTTTATTTAGCTAAATCTAGTGCATTTCTAAATAGTTTTTAATGAATGAATGAAGCGTTTATTCACTTGAATAAATTATTGAAATGTAAGCGTTTATATGGTAATTCTTCCCATGATATGTCAACACTAGGCATTTGAAAATAAGGTGAACTAAGACGTGCTGTTCTGTAAAAAAAAATACTAATGATTTATACAATGTCAATTCTTAGAAACTACCTATGTAGTTATTATTACTTCCATAAAATAAAAATAAAAATCATGTATTAAATAAAATCTAAAACATTCCAACAAATAAGCAATAGAGATAGAGTATTTTAATAGAATAGAGTATGTTCCATAGGCTACTTTGGAAAATATACTGTTCTTGAAAGAAATATCCTTGTCAATAGGGTGAAGCCGCGAGAAAAACTTAATATAACAATTAAGTAACGTCAACAAAAAACAACCAGGTATTATAAAAATCTTTTTACAATATATTATTAGTTGCTAGCTGCTTTGGGAGAAATTACTGTAATAAATTTTCATTTCAGCGTTAATGCTTCCGCACGGCACCTGCACTCGATACTGTTTAAAAACAATTTTACTCTTAATACTTATTATTATTTAACAGCTTTTACTATGAATTCTTACGGTTTTGAGATAGCAAATAATTGAGCGAACATTTTCTAATAATCAATATTTGAAATGTTAACAATAGTGAAATTATCGATTTACCAAAATTTGGAGCACCTTATAGGTACTTTTCTTTAAAAACCAAAATAAATGTACGATCTTTTTATTTTCTAAGGATAGCATATTAATATTTTTTTCACGATAAAGTATTCTTTATTCATCGAAATTGCTTAACGTATTTCCATTCAGGACTAATGATTGAATCCAACGTTTTGATGATAAAATTGATTACTTGAAGTAAACCAAAGATAAAACAAAATCGTTCACTATTGTTTGAATATAACGAGATTCTTCTGCAGGCATGTAAAAACCAATCCAGTGCGAGCAGCAATTTCCTTGCCCAATCGAGTGTGAACGAGCGCCAGCCATTTTTAAACCACCGCTGTTTTCTAATACAGACTAGTTGTTTATGGCTAGAGGGTAGAACGACACGACGATTGTGGAATTGAAAGCATAGACGCGATCTAATGGCGCCGCCTGTGGTCAGTTTTTTTTAAATATCTGTGCCTGCCATTTTGCATTGATCTACCCTACCAATTCAACTTTGAGCAGTTCTAAACGTATGTTTGCCGATGACAAAATACATAGTAAAATGGAAAGTTGATAAAACAGGTCTGATTTTAGGGTACGGTTTGTACTCATGTAAACGTAACGGGGCGAGTTAGTTTTCATTCACATTTTTGAATACAATCCCAACCCTGATCCATCCAATTAATGGCCTTATATCGGCCAGTGAAAATCTTTTAAATATAATTACAAGTAGAAAAATATTCAAAGACCCAACCGCAGGGGAGTTTTCTAAAATCTTCGCATGTGACCGAGGTTAAAAGGCAAGTGGGTCGAAGACACGAGACACGATAAGGCCGAGGGCAGAAATCTAATTTGCAAATGCATTTCCTACCTCACCGTCGTGAACCCCGCTTTAAACGACGCAAATTCGTTCGTCTGTTTTCGGCTTAAAACTGCAAAGAGGTTTTATCGACGTGATAGATTTCGAAGGGGGATGTAGATTGGTTTTTGTTTATTTAAACATTGACGGAAACTGCTTGGAACATCGTGTTTTGTTATGGAACAAGGAAAGTTTTTGTCGTTTTGTTTTAGTTACTTAAGTTATAAAATAAATAACGAATCTTTTTGGATTATGTTACGCAATCGTAACCTAGGGTACCTAGTAATAAAGGCGTTTGGGACACTTAAATAGTAAAATGTTTGGTAGCTCTTTGAGTAAGCTGCATAATTTGATTTTTAGGGCTACAATTAAAAGGTTGGTCTCACATCATAATTTTTTTTTACCTACTTCAAAAAGGAGGAAAGATATGAAAAAAAATTTTTTTTTAATATTTCAGCTGTTTATTTCACTTAAATTATTTTGGTTTTACAAAGCTTAGAGAAAATCTTTAATTTGTTAAGATTATATTACTAAGCCTAAGTATACCACTAGGTATAGGCTCATACCTATTCCTAGTAATATGTACTCAGAATACTAAATACACCTATGTATATGTATGATTCTATATTTTTATTAGTTAACATGTTTTTCACAATATGTTTAATCTGATGAGACTCTGTTTCAATATATGCATTTTTTAAAGTTCCAATTATATTCGTATTTGTCATATGCGAGTATGTTGAGGCGGCAGTAGTATTTCGTCTGAAAAAAGAAATAGAATAAGTTAATTTCTTTGAATATGGTACAATAAGGTGGTTGTTACAATTAGTTAAGCTCAGCATATCCTGCCGAAAACTGCGTGGTTTTTTTTTACAACCCTGAGCTATTTAGAGTCTTCTGTTTTTGTTCACATTGTATACCGTGCTTCTTTTCAAATCTACGTACGACGTACGTTCTACGTACCGTTACGTTCCTATCATATCGCGCGGAATCCCAGGCAGGCACAAAAAGCCCGGGCCACGACACAACGTAATTTCCGCCAGCAATGGACCGTGAACACTGCCGAAATGGTCCTCAATCGCGTTTATTAAGCGGACCGCGAAAGGCACGTTTGTAGCATGATGTATAGGAGGCCGACGGAGGAATTAGGCAGTGAAGGATCGATGGGTTCACTGTTTGACTTTGCGGTGTCGGTATCGCTCGCTAAGTCGAGATTAATCTGGTTTTTATTCGAATTTGGTGAGGTCAAATATCATAAAATGTTGTTCACGATTTTTTCAAATGAAAGGGTTAGATATTGTAAATTTTCGCAAAGCATTGAATTTTGGTTCGTAACTTGCTCACTTGAAAACGTAATACTGACGGCTTCGTCCACATTCCTTTTTTGTCACTTTCCTAATATTCTGAGGTTGCTATTTTAATCATAATCGCATCTAAGAATTTATATATTTAACAAACCGTTTGTTTTTCATGCAAGTTATTATTATACATTAAAATAGCTGTATTTGTATTAGTTTTGGTATTGAATTACACGAATAAGTACAAAACATCCTATAAGAAGCCCGACAGGTAATTCCTAGAGAGCCAAGTTACAAACGTTACGAAGCCCACGATGTTTCGGGGATTAGACAAAGGACTACCTACGAAATTGATCGCAAGAAATACGAGGCCGTCTGCGATAGCTTAGGCGGTCTGCACACTAGCGACACGGGCAGCAGATTTACCTTTGTATGCGTACATGGACCAAGTATATAATTATGCTTCTACAGTAGCTGTAGTAGACAATTTTGGCATGCAATTTGACAAATGGGTAGTTCTATTTACGAGCGTTCCAACCGCTCCTGTCATGTCCATATTTTGGACTTGATATAGATTTGATAAAACGATATACTGTAATTTACATAGAAAACTACCGTGAGTCTCAGATATATTAAAATACCTACAAAACGTGTTTACTCACGTCGTATAAGTTGAATATCGCTCGACATGTTTCGAATCGGTACGCGATGATGACATCAGCCCGCCTAATAGCACAACTTCGATTCGCGACTCTTGTTGCGCGACATAGCATCGCCCGTTACTCTCTCACAGTACAGCGAAGAAAGAGATAGGTAACATTTCTCGCTCGGGAAAGAGTCGCGTGTCACAGTTGTGCTAGAGGTGCACTGCCGTGCTAAGGTAAAAGGCGATCTTTTGCTATGGAACTCCATACAAAAAGGTCGCCTTTTAGCTTAGCACGGCAGCAGGTGAACCTATCAGTCGCGGCAGCGATGCTCGGTTGGCCGTTTTGTAGGTATTTTGATATACTGTGCTTGCGATAATCTCAAATTATTAAAATATCGTACTTACTTTGATATACTTTTCTAAGATATGCGACAGGAAACTGATAGCAGTTGAAACGCTCGTAGAGCTACTCAAATGTCAGTAGTAAAATTGGCAGCTACTTTTGATGGCAGCCATACGTCTATATTTATATAAAAAAAATTAAAAAATTGGGCAAGTGCGAGCCCGACTCGCGCATGAAGGGTTCCGTACCTATACATATATATAATCTATAACAAGTTTGTTGTATGGGAGCCCCCCTTAAATATTTATTTTATTTTATTTTTAGTATTTGTTGTTATAGCGGCAATAGAAATACATCATCTGTGAAAATTTCAACTGTCTAGCTATCACCGTTGTTGAGATACAGCCTGGTGACAGACGGACGGACGGACGGACGGACGGACGGACGGACGGACGGACGGACGGACGGACAGCGAAGTCTCAGTAATAGGGTCCCGTTTTTACCCTTTGGGTACGGAACGCTAAAAACACGCCCGTATCACGGACACAGAGAAAGATTTCTTTTACAGCGTATTACGCGCGCCCTGCCATGGAGCGCGTGGCTTATATGAAAAGAGCCTCAAAGGCTATATTTCGTACAGGGATATTGGGCATGATTTCATTACAATTAATGTAATGGGTAATTTATGTTATAAGCAATAAAAGCCAAACTCCAAATTGATGAATATAATTCACTAATCTGTTATTAACAGTTTTTCTTAAACTGAATGAGGCGTTATAGTACATTATATGTATTATACCTAGGGCGGTGAATTCGTGAATGTCCCAGACTAAATATGCAATCTGGGGCTTTTTGAATTAGCGCCCGTGGTTTGTCTAAAATTTCAAGTCATGCCGGAAAAAAGGATAAAACACTGACGAATAATAACGTCAGTGTTTTATCCACATATGTAGGTACATAATGAGAGTTTACAGGACAGGCTGTCTTTCTTCTTAACTACGTGTCCCACCGAGTGGTGGGGTCAGTTTTCTCTATTTCCTCCTCCACTAAACTCCAAAAAGCTATAGTAAAAAATATATATGTGAATTATAAAGTTAAGAAACCTGATAATACGTTTGTAATCCAATACCTACACTTCAGAAATAATTTAATATTAAGGTGTTTCCTAGTAGGTACTGAAGGTATTGAATAGCAAAGAAAATCCGTTACCACGGAGGAGTGAGGCCAGTTTCTATTAATATACCATGTTTTGTACTAAGCTGTGCGTACAGATGATAATATATAGCCAACCAACTCGGTGTAGTCGTGTGTATCTACGTATAGAATGAAAAGGGACCTTCTTCTTTTATTACTCGCCTTAGGCTTAATGGGTTTTACGTGTTCAGATCAGGATTCAGCAAAAATACTAGTTGTGTTGTCAAATGTAATGCTTGAGGTTATATCTGGACCTTAGACCCCGGGAAATAAATATACAAGTATAGTGTTTATAAATAAATAAGGTGTACTCGGGTAATTCCGAAAGTCGGGTTATTCCGAAAATTACTGATATCTAATGTATGATTACTGATATGTATAGTATCAAGACTATTGACTTCTACAGTAAGAGTGTTGCTAGCGCAAAAAATGTTACCCCGTTTATTAGATATCAGTAATTTTCGGAATAACCCGACTTTCGGAATTATCCGAGTACACCTTATTTGAAAGGTTTTAATAAAGTGGAAATTGGATTTGTAAGCTTCGCTGTTGAATCTATATATATATATACAGAAAGTCTCGATAATCCGTCAATATTAGCCCACACCTCAATCGCGCCTTCCTCATCCTTTTCTACTCCCACGCCGCGCTATTATTTTATTTATTGTGAATTTACTATACAATCCATTAATCTGAACTTTCTAATAATTCGGCATCCCTTAGTTAGTGAGACTCTGCTGTATACAAAAAAAGCCGTTCATTAGTAATTTAATAAACATCACATCAGCTGAAAGACGTCTATTGCTGAACAAATGCCTTTTTCACAACGACCGGCCGTGCGCCATCTTACCTTAAGGCTTCCCGCTATCAGACTACATCGTCGGTCCACCTTTTTCTCCACAAGAAGGGGATTCGCTGCGTCTTCTAGTACGCGGTCGTCCTAACGGCTACCGATTCTACGAACTATGTGCCCACCTGTTGATCTTATTCAATCTCCTCGGGCTAATGAACTTAGGTGAACTTACAAATCCTGCGTTGGCGTAACTCCAATGTATTAGTAAAAATTCCAAAGTGGATAAAGTTATTTTCCACCTCCGAAAATAGCAAGAAGCCAGCAAGATTTATCTAAAATCAGAAATAAATAACATTTAAATAAGCGGTGGTAGCCTATACTACGATTTCTAATTCAAGACCAAAAAAACTACCACAAGGTTGCCTCTACAATAAAATATTTTTACAATGGTAAATTCCTTTTTCTTTTTTAATCACGCTAAAATAGTTTATTTATTGGTAACTTTAACTCTATGTTTTAACAAAATAACTAGATATATTTATTATTACATAATTACGAGAGGAGATAATAAAAACTTAAACATCGGAGATTTTTGGTACAAAATCTGGTATTGTACTTGTAACACTTGAGCATTTGGTGCAAGCTCAAATGTCATTTAAATGTTGTCAATTTTGAAAGGACGACGACTCTGAACGACATTATCCGCCGCTCTCTTGCCACCGTCAACGTGCCGGCGTTACTGGAGCCATCGGGTATCGCCAGGGACGATGGCAAGAGACCGGATGGGA
Organism: Apotomis betuletana; assembly: GCA_932273695.1. Taxonomy (NCBI): domain Eukaryota; kingdom Metazoa; phylum Arthropoda; class Insecta; order Lepidoptera; family Tortricidae; genus Apotomis; species Apotomis betuletana. The sequence goes on from OW026315.1 coordinate 11,141,621, forward strand.
TGTCCCTAGTTCCGTGGAGGCTGGGACGTGTGCTTGTGTGGGATGCCACTTGTGTAGACACACTGGCGCTGTCCCACCTTCACGGAACATCTGGCAGAGCGGGTGCAGCTGCTGAAGCGGCCGAGAAACTGAAAAGCACCAAATATAGGGGTCTCGGCCCCGAATACAATTTTGTACCGTTTGGGGTCGAGACCCTAGGTCCATGGGGTCCCAGTGCCCGCAAGCTTTACAAAGAATTGTCCAAAAGGCTTGCAGAGACCACTGGGGACCGAAGAGCTGGCAGCTTCCTCGCTCAACGTATCAGCATAGCTGTTCAGCGAGGAAATGCTGCCAGCATTTTCGGTACCATGCCGCAGGGGAGTAATTTTTTGAATTTGTTTTAGTTTATTTTAATTTTAGGTTTTTTGTACAGAGTTGTTAGTAGTATTTAAGCTTTTTCTTTACTGTTTCTTTGTTTTTCCTTTTTTGAAATAAATATAAATGATAGTTATTTTGAAAGTGACGTATCTGTAGTAGTTTTTTTGGTCTTGTATTAGAAATCTGAGTTTAGTGGTTAGGGCATGCGACTTTCAATCCGGAGGTCGCGGGTTCGAACCCGGCCCGTACCAATGAGTTTTTCGGAACCTATGTACGGAATGTCATTTGATATTTACCACTCGCTTTTCGGTGAAGGAAAACATCGTGAGGAAAACCACCTAAGCCCAATAAGGCCTAGTTGCCCCTCTGGGTTGGAAGGTCAGATGGCAGTCGCTTGCGTAAAAACTAGTGCCTACGCCACATCTTGGGATTTAGGTAGCCGACCCCAATTGAGAATTCATTCTCAAAAAAATGGGACAAAGGCTAGGAGGAGGAGGAGAAATAAATAACCTTTAAAAATGTCTAGACAGTATCACCATAGGCATAATATTTCTGTCGATTTCACTGAAACTTTCATACATTGTACGACTGTACATTGTACGTACTAATTCCTTTTCTTATCGAAAAACAGCCCTAAGCTAAATATAATGATTCACAATATTCACATTCGTTTGCTTTTGTTACTTTACGTAACAAAACCCAGCTGGTCCGGTGTATTCTTATGATACCTAATAGCTGCTTATTAAGCTTACTAGCTTTTGCCCGCGACTTCGTACGCGTAGAACTCGTTAATTGATATGGACAATAAAAAAAAAACAATTAGACTTTCAACCCTTTCAGGTATTCAATACTCGAATGGAATCTAGTTAGTAGTTTAGTTCTGGGCTATTGGGTGAAAGCCATGGACAAAATGCAAAACATCCTTTATTTTTTATTTTTGGAGTTGCAAGGCTAAGTCCCATTCGATTCAATAAGTTATCCGAGGCTAAGTCCTATTCGATTCCATAAGCTATGCTCAGAAATGGCTCGAGATGGTGACGGTCCATAATCAACTAACGAAGAAGGTATGGTTCTATTCACCAAAGAATTTTGTCACATTATGAAATTGGGACAAAATAATTATTAGGTAGCTACTATTATTTTTCTAACTTGGTTTTTACAACTTAGTTTTGAAGTTTAGTTCAATAAATTATCCTAAATGATTTATTTAGGTCAGTAAAAACATGTAATTTTTTTGATTTGGAGACATGACCAAGCTACATACTGTTCATGAGAAAAACATTTCGTGCACAAATGTATTCCTGCTACTTTTCATGTTCGCCCCTGTGATTTATTAATAGTCATAGAAAATGTTAAAAACTTTTAATGGAAACTGTAGACGTTTAAAATTAAATGGTAAATTATTCGGTATAATTGGAACACGTGGTATAAGTACACTTTGTCCCTTGGCTTCTTCCGTTAAAATCGTGCCCTTCACAATGTATTTCCCTAATTAGGTGATTCTCAATCTAGCGCCGTTGCCAAATTTGGGTGCGTCTAAGTTGCGCATTAACAAAACTGGTACTTTTTTTGTTGATTTTGAAAACAATATCATTTTTGATGCCAATATGGTTCTTTCACATAGCCAGTTTTTGTCATGAATATAAGTGTGCCTATAAACCGACCATGAAAAAATGCTCGGTCGGTGATAGAGCCAAAAAATTGCACTTTTTCTATTTCCTCTTATAAGTATCATAATAAGGTTATCCTTCTCCATCAAAGCGTGTCAGGCCCTTGACTTAAGCACGTCGATTATGTAGCATAATAATTGATTGACAATTCGGGTCTTGTCGAGTATCCGAGTCTATTAAGATCCGAAAAATACAAAAACTTTATGCACTAATACTGTACTCGGCGATAAATATTGCACATCGGTCTTTAGCCCTTAATTTGACAAAAGATGACGAAGGTCAAAAAAGGCTGGTTCAAGCCTCGTTATGGTAAAATAGAGCAAAATATTCTGGTTCGAAAATAATATATATGGAAAGAGATGGTCAAAGAATTTGTTCACCGTGCCATACACGCCAAATTATGGGTTAGAAAGAGGCAATTCAGCAATTGGCCGTTTATTTACGACGATTTCCGAATACTGGCGACCTTCCATCAATCATTGTTTAAAATTAAGATGAATGAAATGGGAATGAACGTAAATACTTTCTCGTTTATAATATTATTAGGATTATTTATATATGTTAAGTATCGTATCTTTGCATACTGAGTTATTTACTACTTTATTTATACTCAGTTACCAAGCGGAGGTACATAATCAAAGCTCGTAGGCACTATTTTAGATGATGTGCGTATCGGAACGTGATACCTACCTGAAGGGCTACTCCGATGTTCGAAATTTTACTTTCGTATAGTGCTATTCCATTCACTCAAATATACCTTGACAGGAGATCGAGAGGGATGGCACTATTCGACAGTCAAATTTTGAACATCGGAGTAGCCCTTCTGCAATCACTGGTTTGACATGTCTTGCCAGATGGGTGTGTGACGTTTGTCAAATCAAATGTGATTGATTCAAATTTGTAAAATTTTATGTATTTGATTCTTGAAATTACGCGATTAATCGAATTTTGCGGATACATGTTCCCATATCAGAATTTATTGTTTTTTTACAAAGAATAGTTTGGTATGCGTTTGGTGAAGGTCTATCGTAGGTAGATTAGTTTACGTCAAAACGATAACATGTAGGGAGTTGTTGCAACTACAATGATTTGCTCTCCATACAAAGTTTAATCCCGTTTTTCACGGGAACACTACATTTATTCGGGATGAAAAGTATCCTATGTCCTTCCCCGGGACTGAAACTATCTATATACCAAATTTCATCTAAATCGGTTCAGCGGTTTAAGCGTGAAGAGGTAACAGACAGACAGACAGACAGACAGACAGACAGACACACTTTCGCATTTATAATATTAGTATGGATTAAATCTCACAGGTGTATTTGTCCCCTTAAATGTAATTTTTTCTAATTGAGAGTAGGGGAAAGTGGGGGAAACGCGAACACCGAAGGGAAAACTTAAATAAAACAGAAATATCAAGACTCAGAATTTCGTTTATTCGTTTAAAGTTAAGTTTAACTATCTGGCTAACTAATTAAGTAATCAACAATGAAAATACTTTTATTAAATGTAACATTAAGATCAAAAAACAAAACCCTTAGTGTTCGGGTTTACCCAACTCTAGTCGGGTGATTACGAACACCAAGTGGGGTAATTACGAATAAAGATTTTTACTCTTTTAATCAGCCTAATTACAACAAAGATCACATTTATAACCTGCCGAGAGTAGGTTAATCACAAATTAACAATTTTAGTTTATAATCAGTCTTAGTTACGACAGAGATCACATTTATAACCCGCCGATGAGGAATGTCCATCTTTGCATTTCTCATCAGCCCATTCTTTTCATACGAAGCACGTGATCCAGTCTTCATCGGGAGGACTTACATATTTATCCTTACAAAAAATACAATAGTAGTCATAATTTTTATTTTTTCCTTGTTCGAGATTACCCGACGCGGTTTGTTCGCCTTTACCCGCAGGACCAGAACAGTAAAAGTGTTAAAAAAATATTCAAGGTTATTTTATTGTGGCGGTTGGCGTCATTGTCAATAAAATTGTTAATACATGAGTATTCCACCAAGCAAATGTTGAATTACGATAGTCGATGGAAGTAGAACTACATCAAGTTACATTTACGCAAAAACTACATCAAAAACACACAAAATATTGAAATGTTCATATCTTGACACGTGCGCGCGTCCGCCTCACTCTTGTTGTTGACCGGCACTGTCAGTGACGTAAACTTCAAGATAGCGGTGGACAATATATTGTTATCTCTTTCTAACATAGTAGAACTATCGCGGTCGGACCCGCCGTTCGCGTTTCCCCGACTCTCCCCTAGCTTTAAAGGTAATGTAAGTTCTTTTGCAGAATTATATTCCTTTCTCTTTATTTCAGTTACTTAATAAATTATCTTCACACATGAAATATTAACGTGTTTTGTTTTGTCTTCAGTTGTGAGGAAATAAAATTAGTGTCAACTAATAAGTACAATAAAACGTAATTAATAAACCTTTTCCTTTTCAGTCCTACTCAAATAGTAAATTAATTATCTGTTTATTTTGCTTATTTCTGGGAATTAAATTTATTTGGTGCCTCTAAATGTTTATTTAAGTTTTTTTTGTGTCACCAATTTATAAAAAAAATGTTTTATCATATCGTAGCTACTCACGTAGGTACTGATAAATAACGCATTCCTGAATATACAAGTGTGAAGCAGTTATAAGTAAAATCGTATAAGAAATATACGTACGACACTTCGAATACAGGCCGTGGTAAGCCCCCATAAATGTATCTTCCGCTACCATTGTTCACAGCGACATCACATAAATCAAAATATAACTAACAGGAGTGACTTCCCTCACAACGGAGTAGCAAAAACAATCCGTTACAATCAATGTGGCTGGCCTGCCAGAACGAATAAGTTGCCATCCTATGCTCGCTGCACACGTCACGAAATGAGCCCCTCACATCCCAACCCAACTTTCACAACCAAATATTTGTATTTTTATAACTTTGAAACGTATACCCTATCTCGCGCCACGAAGGTTTCTTTCAAAATAAAAGAACCGAGTGAGATACGAGTTCCGTAAAGGAAGAAGTTGATATGTTCGGAACTCCAACAAACTTGTACATTAGAGATGAGGCTTAGCGAGTAATGAGTGGAGCGGAATCTTAGGAAAGAAACCAAACAGTGCTGTTACTTGACGTTGTGTTTGACGTGACTTGCACATTTTCGTTTCAGCTCATTTTCCTTAAGGGCCTTATCACACTTGCAATTTGCGAGCGAATTTTGTATGAAGGCGATCACATAGCGAGTTCGCCGCGACGCCTATTTATATAGAAAACTCGCTCGAAAATCGCAAGTGTAATAAGGGCCTAAGCTGTGTCTGAGACTCGCACCAAGAGATCAAGTGTCGTAGAACATGTTAGGTGCAGATAGGAAGAGCCTCTGATAAGGATAATTTTAAGTAGGTAACCGAAGTGATATATTGGTATTTATCAAAATTCAGAACATTAAAGAACATTAACATATAATTTACTAGGTTAATGATTAACATAAATTATCTATTAATAAAAAATCGATAAATAAAAAGTCAACTGTGACAGGACTCAAGCAATCGATTTGTGTAGCTTGAAATAAAAGCTAAAGAAATTTATTTTAATACAAGAAAAAAGGAAAAACAAAGAAACAGTAAATAAAAAACTTAAAGACTACGAACAACCATGTACAAACACAAGCTAAAATTAAAATAAACTAAAACAAATTTAAAAAATTACTTCCCTGCGGCATGGTAGGTACCGAAAATGCTAGCAGCATTTCCTCGCTGAACAGGAAGTTTAAATTATAATTTATATTGTTAGTAGGTAAGTATGATTGACATGTAACTATGGGGTTATTAATAAATGATTTTATTGATAAAAAAAGCTAAAGATAATATTATTTAATAAAAATATTTTAATTGGTTTCAATATCATCTTAAAATATCGGCCAAGTGCGAGTGGGACTCGCGCACGAAGGGTTCCGTACCATTATCTGTAAGTTTGTTGTATGGGAAGGGGGGGCCCCTTAAATATTTATTTTATTTTATTTTTAGTATTTGTTGTTATAGCGGCAATAGAAATACATCATCTGTGAAAATGTCAACTGTCTAGCTATCACCGTTCTTGTGATACTTGAGCGAAGTCCCGTGTTTACCCTTTGGGTACGGAACCCTAAAAAGAAGTACTTTTTATATATAACTTAAGCACAATGGGCGCATTGTAAGACGTCGAATTAGTAAACTCAGCCCGCGATAAACTATATCACCTATTATATAACTTATTTTAAGCATAAAAATAATAAAGTAAGTGAGAATAGATTGTGATGTGCTGATGTGACTAATAAACTTAAGAAAAGGAAATGGTAAGTAACAAAGACTCTAAAAATAGCTACGAAGTGATTTCAATAAAGAATAACGTAGAAAATGTAAATCCACTCAGCATGCAGCAGTTAGGTACACGCCTGAAGAATATCATGAGATCGGGAAGTGTTATATAAATTAATTTTTGATTTATGACAAAGGGCGGAGCGGCGCGATCGCAATCCAAACCCTATTCTGGAAATAAAACGACAAGGATTATTCGATACAAGCAAGAACATATTTAATATATAACAAATATGAAAAAAATAATCTTGTATGAATGTAAACACTTTATTGTAAACAAAAAGAAGAAATACATTTAAAAAAAATTGTATGTAAAAAGGTGAACTTATCCCTTTAGGGATCTCTTCCAGTTAACCTTTGAGTAAAAGAGTGCTAAATACAAATTTAAATGATATACAATCCAAGAAACATGTACAATGCGAAGGCGGGATACTATAAATACAAAAATAATGCATGAAAATGCAAAGACCAAATAAGAGGCACGGAGAGAGGTTAGGCTTAGTTGTATTTTTTATGATTATTACCCCATAATTCCTCTGGTTCGAGAGGAGATGTCTCCAAGTTCGTCACTTAATTTATTGTAAACATCTAATGGCAAAATCCATGAGGTATCCAAGGAAATCTCAAGTACTATATGCACGTCTATTGCGATTTCGATGTTTATAGTTTACTTTAGTGTTTAGTGGTTTAGTGGATCTCTCAAATACGAATACTTCACCTTGGATTAGTTTTGTTTTCTGAAAACTTATTTTGAACGTATCCTTCTGACAAATGACCAATTATGTTAAATCAGTCAACGACACCATGCCAACCCGGCAGACATCGGCAGCTATCTTCCAATTCGCGGCAATGCCCAGGCTTTGCCACTCGAAATATAGGGATTGCTGGTAGTTTATAGGTGTGACTGTATTTTAATTCAACATATCGAAAATTATCATTTTATAACCGCTAAACTTTATCAGATTACGTCTAAGCTTCTCCCTCAGAATACGTCCGCTGGAATGTTCTTGTCGAAAATTCACAATGCGATGGCATGTGCTATTGTGATTTCACTTTGCAATGTGTATAAATGTTCTTTGTTCTCCGTTGATTTATCTTATTTATTCATCGTCCTCTACTGCCTACATGTCTTGCCCTAGTTATAAACAACGTAAGTGACATGGGTGATAAAAACAAATCATCTCCGGAGTGAAATGAGCGTAAGTGGCTCATCACTCCGAGTTGTTTATTTCTTTTCGGTGGAAATTATGTGTAAAGAAATCACGAATACGTTTACTGAGGCAATATTCTGAGATCAAATCTGTTATGTTGCTCAGCTCATATTATATTTTATGTAATTTGAAGCAATTGGAGCCTACAAAATTATGTCGCTGAAATAGATAGGTTTTTGCTCAGTGAAGATTGATTATGCTGGACATATTTTATTATAGTACTTTTAATTATGTTGAGATTGGAATTTACATCAACTGCCTTTTAAACAAGGAGATAATATTATACCGATTTTCATTCATTTTATTAGCCTAATACAGTAGTCTCACTAATTGGTCACTATTAAAAAACTAGGGATGCTGGATTATTGGATTATACGGATGATTTGATTGTATAAAAAATCGTAGGTAATAGCTAAAATAATAGCGTGACGTAGGAGTAGCCAAATGCGAGGAAAGTGTGGGCGGAGAGTGTCGGATTATTGGACGTATAGTACTGTAATGTATACTTTAAGAATCTGTTTGTATTGGATCATTGAAAGTTGATTGTTATTATGCTTATAATCAGGGTTCGTAAAATTTGAGCAAAATCCATTGAAGTAATACCGCCACTGATTGTAATACGTCATTTCAATCGATTTTGCTCGCATTATACGATCCGAATATGGCGATGAACTATAAATACTCATTATGTATTCTTTTGTTGCAGGTAATTAAATCCTTTCTGCCGCAGGTTAACTGTCTATAGTCAGCACAAATAAAACTACACAGTACAATGTTAATAAGGTAAGAAGCCCATAATAAGGTGGGGTAAGGAAAACTCATGAAGGAAGTGGAACACTTTCTAGTTATAGCTAAATAATTCAGCGACAATTATTTATTTTTACCCCGAACTGTTTCGAATAATCAGGTTCTACGACACATACATGTGTTTCACTTACCTCACCTGACCTTATTTCAATTCATAAAATTTCTAACTACATCCTTTACAGTCCGATCAAAAAGAGTAGAAATTAAAAAGTGGCAATACTGTAGTGTCCTCCCTATCTAATCAATATAAGAAAACAGGGACGGCACTACAGTATTGCCACTTTTTAATTTCTACTCTTTTTGGTCGGACTGTAAGAGGATATCAACGCTTATAAAGTTGAATGTGCGGTCGACGACAGGTAACAAATTTCTTACATTTATTTTATAGCCACGAATAAAATAGGAGCTGTGGAGTAAATACATTTGTCGCCAAGATAAAATATCCAATAATATGTGCGAAGTGAGCAGAAAATACGATACTATGTAGTTATGTGAATGTACAGCTCCCCTACTGATTTCTGCTTGATAAATCCCTCGATTTGGGCCGAAGGTTGTCTAGTAAAAAATACTGGGCTATTCATAGAACGCGGTCGTCTGATTAAATAATCCATATAGTCAACAAAAATGATCGAATTATTACTTTTGTTTGAATACAATTCCTCAGCTGATGAACTCCAACCTAAATTAATAAATGAGTTCGTTTATTTTCAATATTTTGTTACGAAATTAATAGAAAAGGACAACGTATTTCAAAGTCCGCTTAGTTTACTTTCATATTTCTAATAATATAAATGTATTTTTAGACTTAGACTAACACAAACCATTTTTCCCGTATAACGACTACAGCATTGGAATATAACGTAGCGGTATGAAAACGCATTAGGGTCAAATTGTCGTGGTTTTAAAACGAGCATGACATTACACATCAACTCCGCATGTGGCAGCCCTAACAGCTGTCACTTAGCACTTGAGCACACCCCTGCAGCTACGGCAATAAAAGTAATGGCATCCAGTCTTATCGGTCAAGATTATGTCTATACGCTACCCGACCCCTCTAATGTGGTTTGATATATTACTTTATTTGTCAAATATCAATAATGTAGGATCGGGCCACTTCGACACAGTAAATGAAATATCCTCAGTAACTGAGAACAAGATTGTATTTATGAGTCAAAAGTCAAAATATTTGAGTGCCCAGTCAAAATTATTTGCAATGACTATACTAAATTAGTTCTTACTTGTGTTATTTATAATAAAATAAATTCTAATCTAAAAATTGTCATTTAATGCCAAAACCAGCAAGTTTGATCATCAATAGGCAACATGATCCCCAAAATAGTGACTCGGGTTCCTTCAAATATGAAAAATAGCTACTTTCGACCAAATGTTTAGTAAGTTACCTAACAAGTAAAATTAAATCGACGCTGGAACGACTAATTGACTAACGTGCATTTACGAAACTTTACAGTAGAACAAAAACAAAGTATTTTTTTCGGAAAAAAAATCATAACTTTTTTTCTTTTTGTTATACGATAAAATGATGTATTGACGAGTAGAAGATAATTGCGATGAAAATTTAACTATGATTGCTATTTTTCGAAATAACGTGTATATTAGAAATAAATTGCACGTTAGCCAATCGGCCTCTAATTGCGAAGCGGGAAAAACGCTTAACTGCCATATTTAGCATTTCCTTCAGTACGGGTAGTTAACTAAAGTGAGTGTTAACTTCAAACATTAAACCATAAAAATGCATAACTAGGCTAGTATTACAAAACTGTAACCGAATAAAAGGCATTACTGAACATTTGCTCCATTTAGCAAGTCATGTATAATATCTTAAGAAACACTTGCACTAAAGTAAATCCTTTCTTTAGTTTTTGTGCCATAATGCAAACTAGAATTAATTGTTAAATTTCCGATATGGAGTCTTGAATTGAGTTTAATTTCTGCAAATCTTCCATTTAAGATTAAAATTCGCTTAGTAATAGAACATGGCTTCAATATAGACGGGTAGGATTATTTTAAAGGGCTTAAACTCATATAAAAAAATAATTTACTATGATCACGTATGGATATCTCCTTGCTAGTTCGAAATATATGTCGGGCCGTTCCTGACAAAGTTTATGTTATAAGAAAATCTTATAATAACATTACTTAACCAGAATGGCTATAATTATGTAACAGAATAATATGGAACATAGAGAAATGGAGCCAATTAAAAAAAAACTTGGCTGCACCAGTTTTATGTTCTTCTGAGGTGCACATTGAAATTTTCGTGCACAAGCCTTCTTTTCATGTCCTATCAAAGTATTAAGCATGATCTTGATAATTTTATTTCGGTTAGTACGAAAGACGGGCATTTTTTTGCTATGTCCAGACATTGCCAATAAATTATCTTGACACTAAAAAATAATAATAAGTCCATCAGGTGGCGGGGATGGCCCTCCTTTTTTGTCATAGGGAGCAAACGTGCAAACGGATCGCCGGATGGAAAGCTATAACGGTCGTCCATCACCCATCGCCCACCTGCAACACCAGAGGAGTTACAAGTGCGCTGCCAGCACTGAAGTGGGAGTACGCTCATTTCTTGAAGGTTATATCGCCCGGAAATACCGCAAGCGACATTTCATTTCACAATGCAGTCGTGCGAGTCAAGAAATTTCTAGTAAAACGCACAGTTGTGGACTGCTAACTATCTAAGTGGTGAGAGTTATATATGTAAGTGATAAAAGACGCAGAGAGAGGCTACATCTCTACGCAGCGCCAAGGAGTCAAGGCGATCTGAAATTCACTGGTAGCCGTCGATACGAGTCACTCTCCGTTGAATGCGGTCTAGAGGGAGAAGCTGGTACCATATGTACTTGATCGCCCTAGCCAACAGTTAAGAACAGTATTCCTGGTCTGCAAGATTTGATAAGGATTGAGAGAGGTATTTTCCAAGTTGACAAATTAAGTCCTCAGTGGTTCTGTCTAGCCCTGATTCAGCTCATCACTCTGCTCAAGGATTCAGGACTAGGTTAACCCCCTCTTAGAAGCCGGGAATTCCCGGCTTTTAAGAGGGGGTGAGGTCATTTCTCATCTGCTGTAAATGGACGACCTCAAGCTGTAACTATGCACCAAAACACCACAATATGGTGGAACTACTGGAAGTAACTGAAACCTTCAGTCGCGCCCTCAAACGGAACGGAACGGCGCCATCGGAACGGAACGGAACAGACCTATCTCCGAAGCTGGAACCTACAAGTACCTTGGTATGACACAGTCATTGGGTATTGCGGGCGGAAACATTAGGCAGGCGTTAAAGGACCGTTTTTTTGGTCGCTTGACAAAAGTATTTAACAGTATTTTGTCCGGTGACGATCAGGCGTGCACTTGTGATACCCCTCCTCGCTTACTCCCTTGGCGTACTAAGGTGGACTCAGACCGAACGAGACGCTCTGAATCAGAGGGTCCGTCAGATGCTCACTATGACACATCGCATGGGGCAGCCACGCTCACCAGTTGATGAGACTGTACATCTTACGTAAGTGTGGATGCCGTGGCTTTTTAAACGCCAAGGATAACTGCCAGGTGTACAGTCTTAGGAAGCATTTCCTAAACAACGAGTGTGCAATTTATCGCGATGTAGTAGCAGTTGACAAACGCCTTACCGCTCTCCTTGAGAAACGAAAACTGGCGCAGACCAAAGGTGCTTCACATCGATGACCGCAGGTATGTATGGAAGAGCAGGGAGCTACACGGATAGTTCTACAAGGCCCGGGGCCCGATGTAGATCCGCTCGCGTCAATGAACTGGCTTCGCTTTGGTTCGGCTGATTTCTACGGGAAAACCGGAGGTTTTGTCTGTGCAATTGCGGACGAAGTAATGATGATGAACAACTACCGGAAATATATCCTGAAGGACAGTACGGTCGACATTTGTCTGGCATCTCGCCGTCACATCTTGCTAACGGCGAGTGCTTCCACAGACATAACCAAGTAGCCAGGATCATTCACCAGCAATTTGCTCTTCGATACGGTCTTGTGGAGTCTGAGGTGCCATACTACAAGTATACACCGATGCCAGTTCTCGAGACAGGTCGTGCCACGCTCTAGTGGGATCGATCTATCACCACAGACAGGACTATATTGTAGCCAACAAGCCTGATATCGTGTTGGTAGATCGATCCAAGCACCAGACAGTACTCGTCGACATCACCATCCCGCATGACGAGAACCACTTGGGCTTTGCCCCGCTGCTAGCGGCACCCTAGGTTAATATAAAGTATATTTGTCATTTATTTTGTATATTTTACTTTGGTATAAATATATAAAAAGTAAAATAATTTTGTATATTTAATATACCATTTGTACAATTGTTGTATGAAAAACCTGTCCAAAGAAATGTGAAATGAGTGAATAAGTGGCAAAACTTTATTAATTACATCCCTACATTTGCACAAGTAAGACGGTAGGGTCCTAGGGACTTACATCCCCGCAACATGCACGCGCAGAAATAACGACCATCGGACGCGTTAATAAAACTCAATACTGCCTACTCACATGTGCTTTTGCACGGTTCGTTTGTTAAAAATAATATTTACAAAAAGGCGGCTTGCCAATTATTTACATATGTTGTGAATAAATATCATAATAAAAATGTATTTAAACTTAATTGTGTGTTCATTAATTCACGCAGTCAAAACAGTTTAATGTAATTAACACTATTTAAAACTAACCCGATATTCACGAAAAGTAAAATGGACTCTCGATCAGCAAAATTTGGCACGAAAGTCGACACATCCTTCCTCGAGTAGCTTTGACCGACGACTAACGAGCCGGACCTCTCCTAAGTTCTTGAAAATTTTTACGCTTACCCGCAGTATTTTGTTTTTATGGAGCCCAGAATGAAACGGTTAAACTTCGGATGTAACATTATAATTTTCTAGACTATTAGCGTAAATACCATAAACTTGTGCTTCACCAGTTGGGATAAACAGCTAACGTGCAATACCCATGTACCACGATTTTAGAAAAAGGTCTAACCTCCACTAAAAGCATTTTTTTGACCCCAGCAAAATGGTTATTTAGCCAACGGGAATGAAATTTCCGAAAACAAAAACCGCTAAAGGCAAAAAAAAAATGTACGTTTTAACTAACGGGCATTTTTTTTAAATCTCGATAGAATGCTGGCTCTTTAGGCAAAAGTTTTTTAGTAAATCTACTTTTTCTGAATTGCTAACAAGCCAAAAAAGTCCTCCGATCGAGCTCAAACCCGGCTCATTAGACGCAGAAAAATTCGCTGATTTCAACGGTGTATATAACTCCATTTGCCCAAAAATGGCTCGTTAGTCAATTAGTCATTCCAGCGTCGAAATATATTTTATTTCTGAATGCTTAAAACTTTACTATTAACTTGTTTCCTTAAATATAGTAGTCCTAACTTGGCTCGCTAGAAATTCTACCGCACTGATGATGGTATGTATTGTCAGCGTTTTTGGGCTAGTAGTTATACTGGTGCTAATACATGTACTGTGGTTCGGTAAGTCGATGGCATTGAATATCGGATGGAGCGGCGGGAAGTGGCCGCAGCTTTTAGCATCGAAATTGGCTAATTTCTCCACGGAGCAAACGTATAATAATGATAAATAGGGCGTCGGCACTTTATTTTGGGAAAGTGGATCGAATTAAGGATTATCCTTTGCGTTTGCTGTACACGGACGCGTAAAATCAAATAGACTTGAGGAGAATGCGTACTGCCGGCAATGGTATAGCTAGTTGATTAAGGGGCCCGGGGCCAGAAAAAAGATTGGCGTAACATGTCGGTTCACGACATGGCCCAGGGCCCCTAGAAGAGGAGCTAACGGGTTTAGCCTTAGGGTTACTACGCCCCTGACTGAAGAAATTTACGCTATCACATAAATAAACGAATTACACTATTTCAGAAAAAAATACACTTTGTACACGCACAAAGCTTATCGTTATGATGTAGCCTACATTTAGAGGAAAGTTCGTAGGTCAACAAAAAAATCTATTTTGCCCCGAGTGTATAACAATAATCTGTTAGTTCTAACTTGTATCAATCAAAATATGATATGTAGATATCAAATTTATGAATTTCCGCAATTGTGCCATCGTCAGTTGTCAGCTTATTCATTATGCAATGTCAGTTGACAAGCTATTAGGGTGCTGATAATATTTCTAAAAAGCCGTATGACTCGTCTAACATGGTAACCAAAAATGTACCCTTTTGAGTCACAAATATGGTTATTAACATATTCGTTATTCTACTTCGGTACCTACATTTGATGGGCCACATCTATACAACTTACAATTATTCAACTATTCAATGGAAAAACAATTTTCTATGGGAAGGGGTCTTAATTTGAACAAAAATATTAGCAACTCAAGACAACCCAATATTTTATAAATTTTCTGATTAAATTTTATGCAGCGTTATGAAGTCAAAACGGATAGACGGATTTAACTAATTTTAGTACGGGGATACTATAATATTTTTACTCGACTATTATTTTTTCTCTTATAAATTTGAAGTTACTTTATCGTATTTAACCTTTGTGCGCGGATTCGCATCTATAACTTAGTGTTGATTCAGAAACATAATTAACAGTGGCTTAGTTTGTAGTGCACCTGTCTACTGAGCCGGCGGTCCTGGGTTCGAATCCCAGCCAAGGAAAACATGTGTGATGAACTTGAATATTTATTCTTGGGTCATGGATGTTATATACATATATAAATGATCGATATGGATGTTATCTATTTATATATTATGTATATCGTCGTCTAGTGCCCATAGTACAGGCTTTGCTTAGTTTGGGACAAGGTGGATTTGTGTAAGATTGTCCCTTAATATTTATTTATTGTCAGTATCATTTGTCGTCTCACATACCTACATTACCAGCGGCTTTTTTAATGTTCATTGGTCTGTTAAATGTGGTTCATGCATTCTCTAAGAATTCACCCTGTTTGATCGCCTAATGCGCTATATCTTTATGGGATTGGGTGGGATTACCATCATAATTGCTGCTGCGTGACTTTGATGTCATAGGAATTGAAAACGGGACTTTGATGCGTCTCTTGGGATTGGTTTTATTGATATCGCACATTTTGTTGATAGAGTGAAAGGTTATAAATATAAATGGCTCAAATGTTATATGTATAACCTTTGTTTGAACATTTGGGCCATTTTTTAATTATAACACTCGTTGGTTAATATCACAAAATAAAATACTGCGGAAGGTACCTACTTTAGTTTGGATCTCCGCAAATGCAGGATGGGAACAGTTTCCCTTCGTTGTTTGTGTAAAATGCGTGTAGTGGGGCGTGGCAAAGCAACCGACTGACATGTGTAACATCATGTGCGCCGGTACGACTGGCTCCAAGCAAACACGATAGGTGTAGCTGAGCAAATGTACGCTAATGAGTAGGTTACTAACACAGTTAAGAAGTGAGCTCGTCTTGGCATAAGTTGAGTTGATGACTCATTAATGCGCTTAAAAGACAAAAAAAACAACAATCTTGTAGATTGGCCATATCCATAACTCGCAATGGTTGTATTTCAAATCCCAGTGCGCTGCACATGCATTATTCAATACAAAGGTCCAGTCACAATGAATTTCCAAAATGTGCAAACCGTCTGTGTCACGATTTGCATAATATCGCATGAGACTAATTTAGCAAACTCAATAACGGCACGACACCTGTGACCGGTAAATATGTATGTGCCCACATGCTAAATACTAGACACAAAAGGTCCTATTTTATTGGAAATCTTGTGGCACTTATGACTTTCGTTACAATAAGAGAGGTTGTAGACATGCCAGAATTATTAGAAGGATTTATAGACTGGATCATAAAAATAAGGACGTAGGAATTATACCCGATATGCTTTTTAGGGTTCCGTAGTCAACTAGGAACCCTTATAGTTTCACCATGTCCGTCTTGTCTGTCTGTCTGTCCGTCCGCGGCTTAGCTCCGTGATCATTAGTACTAGAAAGCTGAAATATGGTATGAGTATGTGTATGTATCACGCCGACAAAACGGTAAAATAAAAACTAAAAAAAAATACTTTTGTTCGGGTACCTCCGAAAGAGGGGGTGATATTTTTTTTCGTTCCAACACTAGTGTGTGGGGTGTCGTTAAATAGGTCTTTTAAAAAAAATAGGGGTCTTCAAACATAATTTTTTGATAAAGTCAGCAGTTTTGTATTCGCTCCAGAAATCCAAAAAATAGCGGCGTACCCCCCTTCCTAACTTTTCAACCACGGGTCAAAAAATTATGGAAAAATTCATGAAAACGAGGCCTTATAAGCACTCAATGAAAACTATATTGAATAAAATCGGTTTAGCCGTTTTTGAGCTATCGCAAAAATTCATAATTTTCTTTAAAATGGCGTAAGTGCCGCGCGGTGTCCTTATGCTGCGAACGTTACACATATTAGTTAAGTGCCATACTGTATTAAAACATTTCGCTCAATCTGGCGCATATAATCGATAACTTCCAGAAGGTAATAAGTAATTACAGTCACTTTGGCGGCGTTTAAGACCTTTATTGCAGGCATAGTTTTAAATTTTTTGTTTCTTCAGCGTTTTAATGTGGATACAATAAGTTAAGGTACAATATAAGTAATATTTCATGACGTGACTTTTATTCTAATAGTTTATTTATTTATTATTGATTTCATAGGAATAATATCAATTGTGTATTATGCATTAGCCCGGCCACATGACGACAAACAATGATACAGACTGAAACGCAATATACAGAAAGAATTTACTCAGTACAATAACGTTAACGTATCCTCGATTTTGTTCGTATAATGGACGTACACTTTTTTCTTTGCCTGAAACGCTAATTTATACCATCGAGATAAAACTGGGCATTGCTTAAGCGCCAGCACTATCGGGCAAAATCGACAAATCGCAAGGTTGCAACTAAAAATAATCCAATCTCGGGGTGCGGTGTCATCTCGCGCGGAGCACCTAACAAACTAGAAATTTTCAAGTCGATATTTCCGACCGTCGTACGCCGGGCAAAAAGAGGAAATTTTCCGACTTGTTACTCTATCTGTGGTTCTCTTATTGTGGAAACTTTCCCGCTTGAGGTCAGAGCGAGTGACACTTACAGGTTTCTATCTTTTTTGTTTGCTTGCTCGTTAGCGACGTTGTTATAAAATGTAACTAAGGCTCGGGTTTATTGGAGACTTGAATATAATTTGTGTCAACAGTATCTGTGCTAAGGAGCTAGGAAAGTAGCTTTTATTATCTAAAAGAGTGACTTTTTCGATCCACATATTTTTACGCCACTCATATTAATGAAGGTTAAAGCTCAGGATTTGCGTAGTTTCAATATGTACCTTCCCTTAGCTTCAAGTAATAATTTCTATCTATACTGGATAGCTCAATATGGTACCTTAATCCGCTTTCATTTATCTAACCCATTTTAAAAGTACACCGGAAAATATATTACATTCTATCAAACATATTTCTGACAAAACAGAAAATGACGTCGTTACTCTGAAATTTGTCCGCTTATTTCCCAGTTATCCGGAAAGGGACTTTATCTGGAGGCAGGAGGAGTTTTTAAATCCCTTAACGTCGGGTGGTTTTATTGTAGCATTTAAATATCTACATCTTTCCTTATAATTCGGTAAATCGCCTCATTATTTTGGGGCCAGTAAATCCTGGGCTTACATTTCGCCTTTTAATTGTGCGTCCGTCGGACCCTCGTCGAGACTTGTTTCCAGAATTTTCTGTCATGTTAACCCCTGACTTGGTTATGATGCCTGAATCAAGAGGATTTGCCGATTTTTAGGGGCCCGTGTGAAATAAAAAAACGGAATTTGGACTTATTGACTTTTGTACTTTTTAATAGAATTGAGCAGCGCACTAAATAAGTTGTGTGTTGTTTCATATTTCGAGAGTCGATTAAACTTCCATTAACAAATACTTTGACATAATTATTTCCAAACAATTTTAAAAAATAATCCTATATTTAGGATTAACTGACAATAAATTGGGGATATAACATTGAAATTCGGCATAGCGGTTTTTTTTTTCTATTATATCTTTTTTTTTCACCTTTCTTAATATGACCCTCATCCCTTAGCCGTAGCGTTCTTTGGTACCTAATAATTAACGCTTAGCTTTGAAATCCCTTATCACTAGCATGCAGCCGCTAAGCCCTTTCTTTACATAATTTCGGACGGGATGATAGCCGGCAATTTTAATATATTTCACTCTCATATCGCATTAAATTATACCCTTTCATGTTTGACTATAAATAGTAAATAATAGTTAATAATAGTTCTTAGTAAAAATGTTTTGTTATATCTTTTACCTATTATTCAAAAGGTCTCAATTCGAAATTTGACTTGAAATTTATCCAGTACAGTTTAATTTGACGATTAGCTCAATTTGAAGTGACCGTTTTTCTATCTCATTGAGATTGCCATATTTTATTTTGATAAGTTTTAAGATTTACGATTCTGAGGAAATGACAGGATCAAGCGAGCAATACTCCTAAATGTTAACTGCATCAGAACTGCCATTCTGCAGTTGGGTTGCAGTACAAATGTTTTCCATCTGTATTGACCCTATGTATATTGGCGATATTGCGTATCACAAAGTGTCACCGAATAAGGTCTTCCCATCCTTGGATTTTATAACATCAAAAAAAAATGCTTGCCAGAGTTGCTCACGAAAGCCACAGCCTCACTCGGACGTGAAATATATCTAATCCGAATTAAGGTCTAATGAGACATGTCAAGGCATAATCTCGGTTAATTAGGAACGTCCTGTTTCGGACTCATGATATTTTAAATTTGAATCATTAATGAGTTTTCAAGTTACGACTCCGGGCATAATTTCGGGTGAACAAAATTGTTTCAGTGTGTTTTAGTAGCTGATTGTTTGAATTCGTTACGTTTTCTACTAAATAATATTACTCGTGTGAAATTTTGTATTTCACTTATGCCGGCGAACGGATTTATAGGAGACAATTACACACACATCGATCTACTTATTAGTCCCAAGCTTAGCAAAGCAAAAACATTTTTAGGTATTTATCTACCTTCTAACTAGAAGTAATATTAGGTTATTGAGTGTTTTAAGTAAAATAAGTTTGTAAATACGCATTTAAAATGCCTCCAGCACGTCTAGATAACTTTGACACGCGACTCATGTCGCGCGAGATAGCATCATCCGTCACTATCCCATAGTACTGTACAGATAGAGACAGATAGTATATCTCGCGCGAGAAAGAGTCGCGTGTCAAACTGAAAGGAAAAAATAACGTAAAAGCTTGAGTTTGGAGTTCAAATTAAAAGTTAAAGTTATTACAAAAATTTATAATGGTGGTAAAGCTACTGATGTAGGACGTCTGTTTGGTTTATCAGAGTACTACCTCGATATACGCGAAATTCGCTTTACGTGATTTTCCCTGGAACGCATCTCTCGCGTAAAGCGGGGTACTCGTATTACTGTATAGAAAAGACTGACCCAGGAATAAATATCTGAGCTCATCACATAAATATTTGCCCTTGCCGAGATTTATGGGACTTAGCACTTTATTTTTACATTAGGAGAATTTTACTTGCCTAATGCCTGCCTATTACGATTCAAAAGAGCCCTGACACAGACAGATGAGCAGCGGTGGCTAAGTATTAACCGTTGGGGGTCTATATTGACTCCTAGAAATATTTTTTGTCGAAAAATCTGAGAATCTCTCTATTTGAGATTTTTGGGTCATTTGCAAAAAAAATTTACATAGTTAAAAGCTTAGTTAACAAAAAAATCACAATCGCTTCCTTTGTGTGACGAAAGTTAGTCATACAAAATGTATGGGTAACTTTCGTCACACAAAGGAATCAATTAAGTTTTGTTTTAATTAAAGCCCTTAACTATGTACCTACCATTTTTTTTGCAATCAACACTTATGAAACAATCCTAACCTAATTTAAGTAAAACTACTTAAACGGGTTATATCGTGTTAATTGAATTATTTGATTGAATTGTTTTATTTAAATGTGTGACAGTCGCGGGAACCGAACAAAATATTATAAACCTTATAACCTAACCTAATCAATGAGATGATATTTGCAAGAATTATGAAAAATTATGACTACAGAGGAATAAAAATTCGACGAATGAAACATTCGATGAAATTAGTTTCTAGGAAACAAAGGACTCTTTTCGTTATCATCCTTTTGGTATTAGAGTAAGCTTACCTAAAGGTAAAAATCAAAAGTCCCAAAAATAACAAAATGCAAGGTCAAACTAAGGGGTCCCTCCACGATTCTACATATATTTAAGCGCAATGCAGTGCCCATGCGAGCACCTATACTCTGAGTGGCAAACTTTGCCAAATGTACGTATATTACTTTGCGACGCGTTCTAGTGGCTGAACGTTTGTGAAGTTAGTTATTAGCTGCAAATATTTGATCAAAGTTTAGTTAGTTAAAATTACCAATATTATGGCCATTGGTGCACCGTAATGAGTTTCGTGAATATGCAATGTGTGTTTAGTCTTTATGTTTACCTATGGCATAACGTTAAACGAGAGTCTATCCACATAAAATGTATATAACTTAATAGTAAAAAAAAGTATAGGGGTCTCGGCCCCGAATATAATTTTGTTCCTTTTGGGGTCGAGACTCTAGGTCCGTGGGGTCCCAGTGCCCACAAACTGATGAATGACCTCGGTAAAAGGCTAATTGAGTCTACTGGTGACCGAAGAGCTGGCAGCTTCCTCGCACAACACAATATGTGTTTATTATAGTTTCCACTTTTTCAAAGACGATTGTTCTACTTCTCAATTGGATATCGGAAATGCAATGTCTACACACTTTTCGTTTCATCATAGGAAGTGTCGACAAAGACCTAAGAGATGGCTGGGTGACCTAGATACATTTCTAGACCAGTCGCAAATAGAAAAGGTGTGGAAAAACGGAGCTTATACAACAATGAATGTTTACAGGTGCGCTCTAGAGCGAGAAACGCGGTGTTTACTGAGAATTAATGATATAAGCAGCTTTCAGAATGTCTCACTGGTTTTCCAGCGAAGTGATAGGATTTTTGTATTGATATTGTAAACGTCTGCACAAATTGTTTTTGCCGCAACAAATCGAGGACAACAGAAAACGTCACGTTACTGAAAAATGCTTAGGTAAATCAATTTTTGACTTAGTGCGGCATATGTATTTTTCTTTAGTTATTTAAATAAACTGTAAATTTGTGTACTACTTAATCATAAGTTAGCGGCGGATTTTTGGCGAAAAACAGACCTCTAATACACAATTTTCTAAAGTCAACGACGCGGTTGGCTCAGTTTGCAAGCACCCTGCCCACTGAGCGGCGGTCCCGGGTTCGAATCCCGGCCAGGGCAAATATTTGTGTGTTGAACTCGAATATTTGTGCTTGGGTCATGGTTGTTCCTAAATATTGTTGTATTTAAGTATATATTTATCTGTATAAGTATGTATATCGTCGTCTAATACCCATAACACAAGCCTTCTTGAGCTTAATTTGGGACTAGATCGATTTGTGTGAGGTTGTCTGATATTTATATTTATTTATTTATGAAATACGAGGAATCAGCGCAAAAATCGAAATGGCATGACACAGAACCTTTCTTCCCAATGAATTCCTAAAATTTCGTCAAGATTGATTAAGTTTTGGAGGAGGAAACAGACGAGAACGAAAGCTCAACTTATATGGAAAAATGAACAGTTGTATTTCCTCTTAATGTCTCGCAATGCTATATATATATATATATATAATATATATATATAGAGGTGCCGCACCCGCCGCTCCACCGCCCGCGCGCCCCCCGCACGTGCGGCCGCCTCAAGTTTCTACGTCACGCCAGCGTGCTTATGCTGACGTCGCCGGTCAGCCTGTCGCAGCTAACCGGGCCTCCTTGCCTTCTAAGGCATGTACAGTACGGGTTCTCGATAAAGAAAAGTCCTCCCGCACCAATGTGGATAAAGAGGTATTCACACTGGTGGAAAGGAAGAGCAAGGCGCGCAGGGCGCCCGGCAAGACTCTGAGTGGCACTGCCGAGCCGGTTGGTTCTGGTCTTCGGATTGCCACACCGAGTAAGGCGCTCTATGTGTCGCGCTTGCATCACTCCGCCGTGGCTGATGATGTGGTGGAGTACGTCCGCCGGAAGACTGGCTTCTCGCTGAGGGTGCACCTGCTGCAGTCCCGCCACTACGTGCACTTCAGCTCGTTTGTGGTGCGCGTGCCGCGGCCGCTGCAGAGCACCATCGCAAGTGCAGACTTCTGGCCGAAGGGTGTTGTGTTTCGGCGGTTTCGGGGCAATCTGCCGAATCCTGCGCCAGATCAGACGACGCAACGGAGCCACGCAGTTACGTCGCCTACATCAAATTAGATTTAAGCTTGTCTAAAATGTAATTTTGTAGTTCACAGTGCCTTGGTTTATACTGTAATACTGTGTAACTAATTTGAATAAATAAATAAATAAATAATAACCTGATAAAACCGATAAATGTCTAAATGGAAGATGTGCATTAGATTCGTCGTTTTAGGGCCCTTTTCTAATATAAATGTATTTGTTAGTCTGTTAATTTTTATCGGTTACTAAGCTATTTTTATCTAAGTTCCAAAAACCGTAAGCAAACAATTTAAACACGCGGTAAAACCTGTCAAATAAGCGAGAAAACGTGTAAGGTAACCCTTTTGAAATTAAAAGATAATATGATGTCGGTAAACAAATTAAACATTTAACACTACAATTTCGTACCCAACCTTGCTCAACCCATCAGTTTAGTGAATAGTTTCGCTTTATAATATTTCTCGCGTCCATCGCTAGCCCCGAAGGATAGCCTTAATTTATTAATAGATTGTTTATGGCCTCACAAGGGGCCCTTTCGCGGCCTAATAAATAGATCACCCTTAAAATAATAATGCGTTTTCATCGTTGAAAGCGGGCCCGTAAATTTGATGAGATTAGAAGGGTGACGCGTGTCGCTTTACGATACGATGTTACCCCCAGTTATTTTTATATGGATATATTCTTAACCGAGTTTTCGCTTAATCGTCATATTTAACGGACGCATTGATTGTCCATAAAAAAAGTGGGTTAATGTTACAAAGTCGCGGGAATCGGTCAAATGTATATGTATAGCCTTATGTTTGAAAATATGAGACTGTTTGAAGGCAAATCGATAATCTTAACAGATTTCATGATTTCAGGAAAAAAGTCTTTAATATTTTTGTTCACTCATCACGCCGACACGGCTACTAAAATATAGATCTTAACAAGTTTAGGCACAGGAATAGCAGGACATCTATAGATGATCGCAGAATAGTTTTTCCTTAACTATACAGCTGAAAAGGAGGGTGCGGACGTGGACGAAGTCCGATTGCGACTGAAGATAGTGACTAGGTAAAAAAAAAAATAAGGTTATAGACTGCTTGTGTAGTAAAAAGACTGCGTATGTCATTAGTTAGGTCGCGTTACTAGCTACCTATTATATCTATTAGATAAATCCAATAAATGCAAAACCAGAACCAAATATTCGTGTTCATGGGCCGTTTTGCACGCCATTGTGTAACGGACGTCAAAACGTCCTCATGCAGTCATATAAAAAAAAAACCTAGGCATTTTATTATTAAAGCGACATCTTTTCTGTATGAAAAAGAAAGTAATGACTTTTCTGCCACTCCCCAATAGTGGTTGTAATGAGTGTAGCATCACGTCCGCTTTAACCCCATAACAACCACTTTAAAGAGATTCCTGGGTAAGAATCATCCATAATCCTTCGCAGTGTTCGGTGTTGGATGGGAAGACGGATCTATATCGACGCTGGAATGACTAATTGACTAACGAGCCATTTTTGGGCAAATGGAGTTATATACACCGTTGAAATCAGCGAATTTTTCTGCGTCTAATGAGCCGGGTTTGAGCTCGATCGGAGGACTTTTTTGGCTTGTTAGCAATTCAGAAAAAGTAGATTTACTAAAAAACTTTTGCCTAAAGAGCCAGCATTTTGTCGAGATTTAAAAAAAATGCCTGTTAGTTAAAACGTAAAATATTTTTTTGCCTTTAGCGATTTTTGTTTTCGGAAATTTCATTCCCGTTGGCTAAATAACCATTTTGCTGGGGTCAAAAAAATGCTTTTAGTGGAGGTTAGACCTTTTTCTAAAATCGTGATACATGGGTATTGCACGTTAGCTGTTTATCCCAACTGGTGAAGCACAAGTTTATGGTATTTACGCCAATAGTCTACAAAATTATAATGTTACATCCGAAGTTTAACCGTTTCATTCTGGGCTCCATAAAAACAAAATACTGCGGGTAAGCGTAAAAATTTTCAAAAACTTAGGAGATGTCCGGCTCGTTAGTCGTCGGTCAAAGCTACTCGAGGGAGGATGTGTCGACTTTCGTGCCAAATTTTGCTGATCGAGAGTCCATTTTACTTTTCGTGAATATCGGGTTAGTTTTAAATAGTGTTAATTACATTAAACTGTTTTGACTGCGTGAATTAACGAAGACACACTTAAGTTTAAATAAATGTTTATTATGATATTTATTCACAAAATAGGTAAATAATTGGCAAGCCGCCTTTTTGTAAATATTATTTTTAACAAACGAACCGAGCATAAGTGAGTAGGCAGTAGGTATTGAGTTTTATTAACGCGTCCGATGGTCGTTATTTCTACGCGTGCATGTTGCGGGGGTGTAAGTCCCTACCGTCTTACTTGTGTGTGTAGGGATGTAATTAATAAAGTTTTGCCACTTATTCACTCATTACACATTTCTTTGGACAGGTTTTTCATACAACAATTGTACAAATGGTATATTAAATATACAAAATTGTTTTACTTTTTATATATTTATACCAAAGTAAAATATACAAAATAAATGACAAATATACTTTATATTAACCTAGGGTGCCGCTAGCAGCGGGGCAAAGCCCAAGTGGTTCTCGTCATGCGGGATGGTGATGTCGACGAGTACTGTCTGGTGCTTGGATCGATCTACCAACACGATATCAGGCTTGTTGGCTACAATATAGTCCTGTCTGTGGTGATAGATCGATCCCACTAGAGCGTGGCACGACCTGTTTCGAGAACTGGCATCGGTGCATACTTGTAGTATGGCACCTCAGACTCCACAAGACCGTATCGAAGAGCAAATTGCTGGTGAATGATCCTGGCTACTTGGTTATGTCTGTGCAAGCACTCGCCGTTAACAAGATGTGACTGCGGGATGCCCGACAAATGTCGACCGTACCGTCCTTCAGGATATATCTCCGGTAGTTGTTCATCATCATTACTTCGTCCGCAATTGCACAGACAAAACCTTCGGTTTCCCCGTAGAAATCAGCCGAACCAAAGCGTAGCCAGTTCATTGACGCGAGCGGATCTACATCGGGCCCCGGGCCTTGTAGAACCATCCGTGTAGCTCCCTGCTCTTCCATACATACCTGCGGTCATCGATGTGAAGCACCTTTGGTCTGCGCCAGTTTTCGTTTGTCAAGGAGAGAGCGGTGAGGAGTTTGTCAACTGCTACTACATCGCGATAAATTGCACACTTGTTGTTTAGAAAATACTTCCTAAGACTGTACACCTGGCACTTATCCTTGGCGTTTAAAAAGCCACGGCATCCACACTTACGTAAGATGTACAGTCTCATCAACTGGTGAGCGTGGCTGCCCCATGCGATGTGTAGTGAGCATGACGGACCCTCGGATTCAGAGCGTCTCGTTCGGTCTGAGTCCACCTTACCACCACCGTACCAGCTTCTCCCTCTAGATCGCATTCAACGGAGAACGACTCGTATCGACGGCTACCAGTGAATTTCAGATCGCCTTGACTCCTTGGCGCTGCGTAGAGATTTAGCCTCTCTCTGCATCTTTTATCACTTACATATATATAGCTCTCACCACTTAGATAGTTAGCAGTCCACAACTGTGCGTTTTACTAGAAATTTCTTGACTCGCACGACTGCATTGTGAAATGAAATGTCGCTTGCGGTATTTCCGGGCGATATGACCTTCAAGAAAAGAGCATACTCCCACTTGAAAGTGCTGGCAGCGCACTTGTAACTCCTCTGGTGTTGCAGGTGGGCGATGGGCGATGGACGACCGTTATAGCTTTCCATCAGGCGATCCGTTTGCACGTTTGCTCCCTATGACATAAAAAAGGAGGGCCATCCCCGCCACTTGATGGACTTGTTATTATTTTTAGTGTCAAGATAATTTATTGGCAATGTCTGGACATAGCAAAAAAATGCCTGTCTTTCGTACTAACCGAAATAAAATTATCAAGATCATGCTTAATACTTTGATAGGAGATGAAAAGAAAAGAAGCTTGTGCACGAAAATTTCAATGTGC
Source organism: Apotomis betuletana (assembly GCA_932273695.1). NCBI lineage: Eukaryota > Metazoa > Arthropoda > Insecta > Lepidoptera > Tortricidae > Apotomis > Apotomis betuletana. The sequence continues at coordinate 11,168,400 of OW026315.1, forward strand.
ACCTCAGAAAAACATGAAACTGGTGCAGCCAAGTTTTTTTTTAATTGGCTCCATTTCTCTATGCTCCATATTATTCTGTTACATAATTATAGCCATTCTGGTTAAGTAATGTTATTATAAGATTGTCTTATAACATAAACTTTGTCAGGAACGGCCCGACATATATTTCGAACTAGCAAGGAGATATCCATACGTGATCATACTAAATTATGTTTTTATATGAGTTTAAGCCTTTTAAAATAATCCTACCCGTCTATATTGAAGCCATGTTCTATTATTAAGCGAATTTTACTCTTAAATGGAAGATTTGCAGAAATTAAACTCAATTCAAGACTCCATATCGGAAATTTAACAATTAATTCTAGTTTGCATTATGGCACAAAAACTAAAGAAAGGATTTACTTTAGTGCAAGTGTTTCTTAAGATATTATACATGACTTGCTTAATGGAGCAAATGTTCAGTAATGCCTTTTATTCGGTTACAGTTTTGTAATACTAGCCTAGTTATGCATTTTTATGGTTTAATGTTTGAAGTTAACACTCACTTTAGTTAACTACCCGTACTGAAAGCAATGCTAAAAATGGCAGTTAAGCCTTTTTCCCGCTTCGCAATTAGAGGCCGATTGGCTAACGTGCAATTTATTTCTAAAATACACGTTATTTCGAAAAATAGCAATCATAGTTAAATTTTCATCGCAATTATCTTCTACTCGTCAATACATCATTTTATCGTATAACAAAAATAAAAAAAGATATGATTTTTTTTCCGAAAAAAATACTTTGTTTTTGTTCTACTGTAAAGTTTCATAAATGCACGTTAGTCAATTAGTCGTTCCAGCGTCGATATTAAAGTCACACTTATGACTAGGTAGTTTTTATAGTTAAAGTAAAAAAACACTAATTATGGTAGGTATTCGATACATAAAGTGATTCATAGATTCTCAAGCCTTTGAAACTCAACGGAATAAAATTAAGTTACTTGTCTAACGGCTTAACTGGGCGAGATGCCTGTTCCTTTGCATTTGTACTTGTGTTGTACGTTATAGATCCATTATGTTTTGACCTTACTAAATAATAAATAAATAAACATCAGACAACCTCACACAAATCAACCTAGTCCCAAATTAAGCTCAAGAAGGTTATGGGTACTAGACGACGATACTTATATAGATAATTTTACTTAAATACACAAATATCCTTGCCGGGATTCGAATCCCGGACCGCCGACTCAATACAAGCAACTGGTCTAGTTCTACCACTGCGCCAACCGCGTCGTCTTACTGTGTCGAATAACGTACAAACATAAATTTACATAAGTACATATTAAAACGTTATTCAACTATATGATCACTCCCTAACCTCACAATCAAATATTCCTATTCCTAGGCCACGAACGCCAGTCTAATCTCCATATCGTTGATTACGTCATACAAAGCGGTATCCGTCAAAGTACCGTCGCACCGCTAGGTGTAAACTGAGAAGATTCGTGTGTATCGATGAAACACTATCGAATAAATGGCTCAGAAGCGAACGCTGCATTGTTAGGTTATCTGAAACGACGTTTCGAAGCTCCGTTCAATGATAGGCGATAGCTACTATAAATGGAGCCCCCTCAAACCGCGGCGCGCCGGCGATAAAGCAGGTAAAGCGGAGGTACGAGAGCTCTACCTTAAATGGATGGTCTGATCCTGTTTCTGGAGATACTGTGGAATATAAGCAGAAACGCGCGGTATTATCCGCTAATTAACTGGGACGTACGGCACTATGACAGCTCTTTGCCTCGAATAGTAGATACTGTGTACTTAGCAAAGTAACGGTTTCGCCGGAAGTAATACTTGATACAGAAGTAACTTCTTCGAAATCTACTTCCTTGTATATTACTGACATATTCAGTAGTCTAACAAGAATCTACCGGTTACTTGAACCACGAATTTTATTAGCGAAATAAATCTTCCAACAATATTTACCCAACAAACAGTCAAGGATATTAGAAGAATCTTTTTCGCTCTTGTTACAGTAACAATAACGGTTAAATACAAACACAGACCGCTAAAATCATAACCCTTCATTTTTATTTTACCGTTGTTAAGTAGAAAGGCACTTACGCGTTTTAATTTCCTGTAAATATGGGTATTACATCGAGTTATAATTTTATTATTTCGGATACAACATTGATAGAGTTGTATACTAATTTAGGCAATAAAACACTTTAAAACTGCGTCGTCGTCTGTGTTAAAACGCTCGACATTTACCTATGTTAAGGAGTTTTATATTAGTTTTTACTTTGTCTATGTTTATTTGTCTATTTTTTTGAAGAACTATTGTTTTTAAGTTAGTTGTCAATATATTTCAGTGTCAAGCTGCTGCGTTTTTGTCCTAGCTCCCTTAGCCCTTAGCTATCGAAGATTCCCGTACATTTTTGGTCCTTCTCACGGTGTAGATGAACACGCGATTAAAAACTAAGCAGCGGATGCTGAAAACCGGCGCGAGCGAGGTTCGCTCGGAGTCAGGTTTGCCCGTCGCGGGTGGGCTCGGTAAGTCCACAGAACAGGACACTGCTGTTACCGATGCCACTGTTACACCCGCGCCCCGCAATCCTGGTCCCGGGACGCCTCGCGAGTGCTTGGCAACGGGTGCGGAACACGTTAATATTTCGCCAAGTTCCAGGTCGCGCTTGTCGGGGTCTTCGCGGTCGTCGGCCACAATAAGGGCACGTAGACTGACCGCGGAGGCACAGTTGGCCCGCCGCAGCATCGAGCGCGAACAACAGTTGTTCGAACGCGAACAACACCTCGAACGAGAACGTGTCGAACGCGAACATCAACTCGATCGAGAACGTGCCGAACGCGAGCAACAAATCGAACGAGAACGTGCCGAACGTGAGCAAAAACTCGCACACATCGCACGCGAGCAGGAACTCGCCCGCAAACGTCTAGAACACGAACGTAAGCTCATTCAACAGGTGAGGCAAATTGAAGAGCTTGAACTGGAAGCCACATTGGCGGCGCAGGAAGCCGACGACGCTTCCACACGCTCGGTCAGTAAATATTCTCGTACTGCATCTTGGGTTCACGACGTGAACCATGGTAGTCATCCTACCAATAAAAACGCGGACCTCTCTATACCTTTGTTGCCGCAAGAGGATGCTACTGTTATGGTTCCCAAACCCGCGAGAAATTTAGTCGCTGCCCGTAGTACTACCGAACGAAATATCGTAAACGATTCGAGCGTACCATATTTCTCGCGAGAGAATAACACTCGTTACGATATTCCGGCAAACACAACAACTCATACTCATTTTCAGTACAATACTGAACGTTTCTCGTCGCTGAATCAACCTGAAATTCATGAAATCCAGCCCAATGTTTATAAAAAACCCGTAACATTTGAAATTCCAATAAATGACAAGCCGCAACAATTATTTCAACCATCGATGTCAACAAATGCGATGTCATTTATACGGCCGTCAGTTGACACAAATCACAACAAAGATTTTTTAATGTCAAAACAACCCGAACCGAATTTTTATTCACACAGATGTTCGCATAAGCTTGAACTTGCTCCGTTTAGCGGTAAAACTACCGAGTTTTTAATGTTTAAACGTACTTACCGCAACACTCAACATTTGTTTACACCCGCAGAAAATCTCGTGCGCTTGACTACCGCGCTGCGCGGCCAAGCCCTCGAGAGCGTGTCGTCGTTGCTGTACACGGCCGAACGTCCCGAGGAAGTGCTCGACATGCTGGAGCAGACGTTCGCGCTCCCCGAGATGATCGTGCTGCATGAAATCAACCTCGTGCGGAGTCTTCCCAAGCTAAGCTTTGACCAAAGAGAGTTGAACCATTTTGCGTGTAGACTACGTAACTGTATAGCTGTCATTAACAATTTAGACCAGAAAGAACACATTCATTCAGTAGAATTATTTCACTCTGTACTGAGTAAATTGACACCTATATTGTACAGTCAGTGGAAAGATTTTGCGTATCGCAGTGACCGGTCTATACCGAAAATACAATTATTGTCTGCTTTTCTTGATGTAGAGGCTGTGAAGCACAATAGGTTTGGTTTAGTTCCTGATTACGCTAGGCGTCCTGGTGCTTTTATGTCAGACTACAACAAACGACCCGGTACAGTCGGCAACAATTTTACACCCAATTTCACACGTCGTGAAAATGTTCACGTCACATCGACACGCGGTTGTAATGCTGATTTATGTCGTTACTGTAATAACAAACACAAACTAACTGATTGCAAAGAATTTCAGGCTCTGACATTAGACGATAGATGGCGCTGGTTGCGCGATGCTAAAGTTTGTTACAAGTGTTTGAAATCGAAAAACCATCGTTGGAAGACTTGTAGGATTGGTCGCTGCGGTATCGACGGATGTGAGCGCTTCCATAACCCACTGCTGCATCCGCCGTCGACGCCGCAAACGTCCCGCACTACTGATCAGTCTTCGAATCCTTCTTACAACGTCGTAAGTGAACACAACGACACTGATAAAACTGTGACAATATCTAACATTACTGAATCACACACAAGTGGCGATATGTCACCTACACAGACACGTGTATACTTGAAGGTAGTTCCAGTTGAAGTGAGCGGCCCTTGCGGAAAATATGACACTTTTGCGTTACTTGATGACGGATCTTCCGCGACCTTGATCGACTCGGAGGTGGCACGTCAAATAGGAGCATCAGGCCCCATGGAGTCAATCAAAGTTGACGGAGTCGCCGGAATGTCAACGCACAAACCGATTCAACATGTGAGTTTTTCCATTAAAGGTAAACATTGTTCCGAGACATTTTTGGTAAATAATGCTAAGGCTATGGACTCACTCTCGTTGTTTACACAAACTGTCACTCGAAATGACTTGTCTAAATATTCGCATCTAACTGATTTAATCGATGAACTTACATTTACTGATGCAACGCCTAAGATTTTGCTCGGTGCTGAGCACTGGTATTTGACAGTTAGCCGCGAGGTACGTGAAGGTTCCAGAAGTCAGCCAATAGGTACACGCACGGCCTTAGGTTGGGCTGTTCACGGAAGGTCCAGCAGCTGGACAAAACCTGTGCATTTCATAAACCACGTTTCTGTTGACGACGGTGGCGATTCCGCCATGAACGAACTTGTCAAGGATTATTTTAGCCTTGATTCTATAGGTATATCTAAGCCTGAAACTACTGTTTCCAATGAAGATAAATACGCTTTAGGCATTTTAGACACTACAGCCAGACGTCTGCCGTCAGGTAGGTTTGAAGTCGGCCTTTTGTGGCGCAAGGATACGTCAAACATACCTGACAGCTATTCTCACGCTTTATCGAGATTTCTCGGCCTAGAAAGGCGCATGACTCGCGACCCAGACTTCAAAAAAAGTTATTGCGATTTTATAAACAACATGATAGGAAAAGGTTACGCTGAGGAGTGCCCTAGCGACACTTACCGAGACACTATAAATTTAAACGATATACAGAAAACTTCTCGTTGGTATTTACCACATTTTCCTGTTGTACATCCACAAAAGAAAAAACTTCGAGTAGTACACGATGCAGCTGCGAAGACTTCGGGTGTCAGTTTAAACTCGCTTCTGCTGCCCGGACCTGATCTTTTGCAACCATTGCTACATATTTTATTCCGTTTTCGTGAAGGTTACATCGCTATGACAGCTGACGTGAAGGAAATGTTTCCTCAAATCAGGATCAGGGAGGTGGACCGCGATGCTTTACGGTTCATTTGGAGAGAGACTCCCAGCTGTGAGTTGACGGAATACAGGATGACTTCTGTAATTTTTGGCGCCGCCTGTAGTCCGTGCACAGCTTTATATATCAAGAATCGGAACGCTCAAGAATTGCAGGAGTCATACCCCGCGGCATCCAAAGCTGTCATCCATGACCATTATATGGACGATTTCCTGGGTAGTTTGGATGACGCACAAGAAGCCTCACAACTTGCAGCTGATATAGTGACAGTGCACAAAGCTGCAGGAATGGAAATGCGAGGTTGGGTATCCAACGTACCATCCGCACTTACCGATGTTCCTGAAGATTTGCGCGCTCCTCCACCCGATAATATTCACGTAGGGCCTGAAACCTTTGTCAGGACTTTAGGACTTATTTGGCATCCTCAAAGCGACACGTTTAGTTTCCGCAATGGTTCCCCAATTTCTGAAAATCAGAAACTAACTAAACGTAAGGTATTGTCGTATTTAATGTGTGTTTACGATCCTCTTGGTCTCCTAACTCCGCTGGTAATTCAAGGTCGGATTTTATTCCAGCAGACATGGAGAACTTGTATTGATTGGGATACCGAGCTGCATCCAGATGCAATTGAAAAATGGTTGGCTTGGTCTCGACAACTGGCTATGATATCAAACCTCAAAATTCCTCGCTGGTACAGGTGCGGATTCCAGGGTGAGGGCATTAGTGATAGGCAGCTTCACGTTTTTGCAGACGCAAGTGAAGAAGCATACTCGTGCGTTGCATACTGGCGTTTCACATTTTCGAACGGGCCTGTGAAGTTGTCTCTCATTGGTGGAAAAGCACGCCTCAGCCCATTGAAACCCGCTTCTATACCACGTTTAGAGCTCCAAGCGGCCCTTATTGCTGCTCGATTTGCCAATACATTGTGTACCGGTCATGATATCCAACCGAATTCAATTCATTTTTGGTCAGACTCAACTACAGTTCTGAGTTGGATTCGGAGCGATGCGCGAACATTTAAGCCATTTGTAGCGAATCGCGTTGGAGAAATCACGGAAATATCAAACGTCAATGACTGGAAATACGTCCCAGGTGGCTTGAATGTCGCAGACGATGCGACAAGATTAAAAGATTCTGACATTGACTTGACGCGGTGGCTCTCTGGACCAGATTTTTTATTACTGCCATCTTGTGATTGGCCTAAAGAACCATTGCGCTCATCTGAAACTACATCTACCTTGGAAGAACTGAAACCCTCCAAGGAGTCCAAGGTACATGTAGGTTTAACTATTCTGCATAAACCTTCATCGGTTGTGCCCGATCCCTCACGCTTTAGTGAGTGGCAACGTCTGATCCAAGCGACCGCGCGCGTCTTCCAGTGCGCGCACAAGTTTCGGTCTCTTTTGGCACATAACACTCCAAATTCCAAAAATGCTACTAACGCTTCTTCCAACCAGCTCTTACCACTGTCCGCTGAAGAGGTCCGAAAGGCTGAAGTGGCCATTTTGCAAAGAGCACAGTCTGACAGCTTTGGTGAAGAGATCGCATTACTCCACGACGCCAAGCCTTTGCCTAGGTCTAGCAAACTGCACCCGCTCTGCCCGATATTCGACAACGATGGCCTGCTCAGATTGGACAGCCGTATAAAGCACATGAAGAACGTTGATTACGCCACCACGTCCCCTATTATCTTGGATGGCCGTCATCCTGCCGTACGTCTTCTTATACGTCACTACCACGTGAGAGCTGCACATGCGTTTAACGAACTGGTGATTAACGAACTTAAACAGTATTACTGGATTTTTCGATGCCGTAGCGAAGTACGCATGATTGCAAGAAGATGCTCCTATTGTATCAAACGAAAAGCATCACCTCAAATCCCACCTACTGGTGACTTGCCGGACGTGCGCCTTGATCACCATACACGCCCTTTTACAAACACCGGCCTAGATTATTTTGGCCCTGTTGAAGTATCAGTCGGCCGCCGGAGAGAAAAGCGATGGATTGCTCTTTTCACTTGCATGACGACACGAGCAGTACATCTTGAGATCGTCACTAGTCTCTCAGCGGATTCTGCCATTATGAGTATACGTCGTTTTGTTGCACGTCGCGGACTGCCGCTTAAGATTTTGTCCGACCATGGCACGTCGTTTGTTGGAGCTAACCGCCATTTATCTGAGTTTCATGACAGTGCGGTACAAGAATATGCTGCCAGCAAGCAGATCGAGTGGTGCTTTATACCACCTGCGTCACCGTTCATGGGAGGTTGTTGGGAGCGGCTAGTGAAGACGGTAAAGACTGCCCTTCAAGCAACTTTAAAGGAAAGAGCACCTAGAGAAGAGCTGCTTCACACCCTGCTCCTAGAGGCAGAAGCCCTAGTGAACTCGAGGCCCCTGACGTACGTCACTGAAAATCAGGAGTGCCAGGCTCTTACACCATTCCATTTTCTAATTGGAGCTTCCTCGAATCAACAGTTACCAGTTCACTTGGATGACGGAGTGTTCTCACTGAGGAAAGAGTGGCAGAAAGTTCTCCGGCTTTCAGAGCATTTCTGGAGCAGATGGTTAAAAGAGTACCTGCCCAGTCTCAAACCTAAGAAGCGTCACGGAACCCAGTACGAAAACGTAAAGGTAGACGACGTGGTACTAGTTGTTGACCCAGACATGCCGAGAGGAGTTTGGCCAATGGGCAGGATTCTGGCAGTGCATCCGGGCAGAGACGGAATTGTTCGAGTGGCTGATGTTGCTACCAAAGGCGGCATACTGAGGAGGCCCACCAGGAAGCTGGCTGTGCTCCAACAAGAAGCTGTGTAGCTAAGCTACACGGGGGGGATGATGTTAAGGAGTTTTATATTAGTTTTTACTTTGTCTATGTTTATTTGTCTATTTTTTTGAAGAACTATTGTTTTTAAGTTAGTTGTCAATATATTTCAGTGTCAAGCTGCTGCGTTTTTGTCCTAGCTCCCTTAGCCCTTAGCTATCGAAGATTCCCGTACAACCTATTTTTCAGCTGCGCTGCGGTTGAAACAGTATGAGACCATTTTTTGAGCAGCGGTTTGGTCGAGCCTTAAACCATAAAAATCATAAAAATAAATGTTCGATTGAATATCGATACACAAACCACTTCCCAACACCAGTACTGTATCAAAATCACCATTCATTCGCCGCATCTTAATTCAAAGGCAACAGTGGCTCAATCAGCAGCGGTAAGCCTGATGCGCTTAGCGATTTTAGCGGTACCGGTATCTATCAGCAGTATGTGTCGATCAGTACCGATCCCGTGATCCCGCTGCAAGGGAGGCAATCGGCGGCACCCAACGTATCGGTTTTGAGATCCTATCTTACAGCCAGCCTAATGCATGTACGGTGCGCAGCTGCAGCAACGAAGTTGTTAGAATATCATATTTAATTTTTTTTTATTCAAACCAAAATCAAAAACTAGAGATTTAATTGGAATGCACTAATACTAATACTTTATTGACTTATCTGCAGTGATCGTTATCAACGTTTGACAAAAAAACAAATACTCAAGTATTTTAAATATTACTATATTTCACAAATTATAACATTTATATACATATTTACTATCACTTCTGCAAGTATGCTGAAAAAATTACTAAAATTTTTTCAACAGATTTTGCCCTCAGTCGTTCACGACGATTGGAAAAAATCCATTTTAAATAACTAAATGACCTTTCGACGTTGACAGAAGTCACGGGAAGGTAATTTAAAATAGTAAAATTTAGCACGCAACTATTGTAAATAATAAATAAATAACTAAATATTGTACGTATCACTCATTTTATTTTGATGATATTTCGACTTTATATGCTTAATTATACTGTATTTTTTATTTTTGATATTGACATTGCAAATTGTACATCGCGTGCCTACATCCATCCGTCGTTATAATATCCGGGTATTGTGTTAACTCCATACTGTGAATGTAAATACTTTTACCATAATGTGCACATTACTAAGACTTCTTGAAACTTGAAATACTTGATTATTATCGACTCGAGATACGACGTGCCTTTATTTAGATTAAAATAAACACTTCGCGTAATGTTATCGAATGTTCAGCTGCAGTTCTATGTTTATGTATGACAAATTAATGTAATTTTGACGTATATTGTTTTAAAAATATGTAGGCCGTAAAAGGTTTTGTACAGTGTAGATTTATTATCTACAGATGTAATCCTATGTAGGCAAGTATCTGTTTTATATTGATTGTGTAAAACTAGAAAATAAATAAGTGAATTTTCGCTTTTTCTGTCAACCACACACTTTGCCACGAAAATTACACGTTAATAACGATCACTTCAGTTATCTGTAAACAACTTTTTTGGATGGTTCAATCACAACACGGTAAAACGACGAATAGGCCGATTATGCTTCTCAAAATTTAATGGTTTTATTTCGACAACAGCTAGGTGTTTCCAAGTAGCTTAAACAAACTCTTTACCCAACTGAGTTCTACTTAAACCAGGGATCGCTACCGGTATTAATTAAAATTTGAATATCTTTCTAATTTCGCGTTTTTATTCAAATGATGTGAAATAGAATTTAGGCTTATTTCAGTTCTGTATCAATACTTTGAAATAAGCCGGGTAAAATATGAAAATATGTAATAATAAGTGAATTACCGAAATTGAATACCGGTATTATGTACGCAACTCAATACCGGTATCCGCCCTGACATAAACAAAAAGTACCAAGAAAAAGTTATTGGTTTCTGAGAATTGTGAAATGACACACGAAGTTAAAAATGAATATATTTATGCAAGTACATCTTTTAAAACATTTACCTACAACTACATATGATATGATTCACAAAATAACTGTTTGTGATATAGGTAATTATCAAGCGAACATATTTCACAGCTGTAAGTAAATAAGTTATAATTTTCAATCAAGCTCGCGAATTTTAATCCTTATTTAACATTCAGTCTATTAATTCTGCTGAACATATTCCAAAATTTAATTGGGCGCTGGAAATGTTACATTATATTTACCTAAATCTCAATAGCTGAATTAGGAATATTTAAGACATCAATACGGTTTCAAAAGCTTTACTTAGTCAGTCGACTATAAGGAAAGTCTTAAGTAATTATTCTTTAGGTCTTCTTCATTTTATTTCATCAATGTGATTAATCAGATTTGATCTCCTGTAATAGTCAATTTACCACCGAGCGGGACTTGAACCGATCTCTTGAAAACCTAACCTAGGGAGCCGCCATTATTATTATTATGAATGAGCCTATAATGTCCCACTGCCCAAAAAGGTATTATATATACATATTGAAGTTAAATGGCTTCTCAACAAAACAAGTTCGCACGTTGAGAGATTGGTCAATTTTACATTAAGGTAAATTATGAAAGAAAAATGCAGTGTGTTTTTACAATTTACACTTGCGTCAATGTTTATAAAAATCAAAATGTGGTAGTTCCACATTAGAAACAGAATCGATAAAAATTATATATTAAAACATTGATCTTATCAACTTGAAGAGAACTCTTTTAAGACGTCTTGGAATGCCATCGGGCATGCATCTCGCAGAAGACAAAGCTCAGTTATTAACGTTTAAACAGTTTTCATATATGTGAACTTTATGAACAGAGAAATGCTAGGAGCATTTCCTATTTATTCATTTCCTATTTTCTTTTTAACATCAGATAAACAAAAAAATCACGTCGTTACAAACCGTTTTGGGTACAAAGGTTGTCTGAAAGAGATCGCTTTTTAGCGATAAGACCACCTGTTGTCTACCGATAGTCAAATTATTGTTTCTGTGTTTAATTCGTAAACTTTTACTGCAGTGCAATAAAGAATTTTGTATTGTATTGTCGTTTCGAACGCCCTCTGTCTCCGTAGTCCAAATTTACTTTTAAGCCTGTTTTGCCGACGCTACCGAATGCAGAAGCCATTGTGCCGTCATTAAACGACACCCCGAGGCGACAGACGGACGAATACATATTCATGAGAATAATTCGACATATTCCCTTAACGGGCCTTTCAAAAAGCGGACGGCGCCGCGCGCTGCCACTAGCGATAATCGGATTATAGTTGGTTACATGGTCCTGTTAAAATTTATTCTGTTAAAGTCAAGTGCTTAAGTACACTTTTATTATACGCGGGGATTTAATGATAATAAAACATGTTTTTATAAATCGTATTTTTAATGTATTTCGACCTTTCAACCTCCGACGAAATTGCTACTTTATCTGTTTCTTTTGCAGCCAGCAATAGTAACAAATACCTTCTTTTTATGAATATTGATTCATTGGTTTGGCATCAGCCCTGCTAATTGGGAAACATGGCTAACCAGCGTTGCAAATGGAGAGCGTCTCGTGCCGAAGGCTGTAAAGCTCATGACGGAAGTTGGTTTCGGGCTCTGGCTGCGAAACGTGAGAGGAGACACCAAAATAAGAGGAGGCTCACTTCACCAACTCAATCATCAAACGACCCCCTAATGAGTTGTCAATCTTGCGGACGTCACTGTCGCTCCCGCATCGGATTGTATAGTCATTTCAAACACTGCCACAAAAACGCTGCATAAAATCATCTGATAAAGATGTAAAGGCCTATGATGATGATGATGAATATTGATACAGATTACTTACGTTAAAATATAAATACAAAATTTTATGCGATCCACTACATTGCAGGTGGGGATCGAAACCACGATCTCTAATACTTATCTGGAGAAGTGCTTTGACTCCGGAGCTACCGCTACATTTAAGCACATTGCGTGAAATTACGCATTACCTACGCTTTACCAAATTTGTTTTTTTTAATGTTAATTCAATTCACCATACTTCTTTGCCTTGCATACCTTTCTACCTAAATACCTTTCTATAAAACAAAATGTAACAATTTCTTGTCCACGCTAGTGTTTATGATTAATTATGAATGAGAGAGTCCTGTTGCGGACCATGTTCCAACATCTGTCCCTCTCGCACTCACATGCTTGTCAGAAAGTGACGGTTGTTTTGTCATTTATCTATTGTCAGTCGTCAATATTTATTAAGTCACGATAATGTAAAAAGTACAGCGTCCAAAGGTTGGGTTTGGGTTGATTATGTAGGTATAATATTCTGACTTCAAATTCGTAATTTGCTCAAAAGTAACACTCAAAATTATTTTTCCATTACCCTACCCTGTTTCATAAATGTCATTATTCTGTACAAACCAATCTCGCCGACCTCAGATAGAGAAACATCAAAAATAAACCACAATGAAAAGATGTACGGGTATATGCAATCAAAGTGGCTGTCTGAAAGACATTAATCTCCTTGTACTTATTGCGATTTCCGCCCAAATAAAAGCAAAAAACCGCCCGACAAAATCATCTACGACTTTTTCGTAGGCTTGACAAGGAAAAAAGGAAAAACCGCTGATTGCCAGCGTGAAAAATTACACATCATCGCATGCGTCTGAAAGCGTGCTCGTGGTGGGTATATCACGCGTATGTATTACGCAGATATGATGGTGGGGCAAGGCACGAGCGGAGCGAGCATGATCAATATTGGCAATCGAATTAGGCCGATGATACTTTTGTCATGTCGATGATAATTTAAATATAGTCCATATCTATGTCACATAATTTGAGCTAAGTACATTATGTGACATGTGTCTTATCTTCTTATCTCATCTTATTGTGGGAGTCCTTACGGATACACTTCGACCCAATGGGATCTTTTGTGTAGTTACCCCTTGTTGCACCTACTCAAGGGATTGTTCCACCACCTCCATATATCGGATGATGGAACCAGTTGTTAGTGCCCGGAATTCCTTCGGTTCTGGGTAACCAATACCGAATTCCTTCATTCTAAGTCTGGCGAGGGCATAACATCCACACAGTATGTGCTTCATTATCTCTGCCTCCTCGCCACACATTCTACAATCTGTATTGTCAGACAGTCCCAACTTGGCCAATAGTCCTTTGACCCCGAAGTGACCAGTAAACACCCCCGTTATGATTCGGAGCTGTCTTTTGCTGTATTTCCATAATTTCTTGGTCCAGCCTGATTCTATACTTTGTGACATGTGTCACTGTTAATGGAATCAGGCCCTTAATTGTGACTGGCATATAGGTTTAGGTTTAAAGATGCATTTATTCTGATAAGAATTTGTACAATTCGCTTACATGAGAACTTAAAACTATTACAAAGTAAGTTTACGTGAAGTCAGCACAAAAAATTAGTTATATACAAACTAAATTTATCCATAACAATCTAATTTAAGTTTGTTTATTGTGCAGGTAAGTATATTAAAGTGTACATTTATGAAGTTAGCGGGTAGATCCACAGTGAGCACATTACACAAGCCGCGCACGGAGTAAGATTGTCTAGATGTGCATATGGGCAACATATCTCGATGTTTGCTAATAGAGCTTCATTAAGTGGCACTGACTTGTAGTAATTGACCGGTAAATAGAGAAAGTAAAACGGTAAAATAAACCACTGTTCGTTTAATTACTAGGTAAGCATAATCTCCACCCAAGCACCTAGCAAAGCAACCATTACCGAGACACATCGTATAGAAAGTATCCATTTACTTGATTAGCTGCTGTACCTTATAAATATCAACATGCATTAATCGTAATAATATAATTACTGGTCCAATTTCAAGCTGGATTATCAACAAGAAGAAAATATTCATACGACATTATTTCTTATCCCTTACACCGCGACGCTTTTTCGTATTTAGTAGAGAATTGCCCTGCAGAATGGGTGAAGCCGGGGCTTTTTGTGTGAATAAAGAGAGCATTTTTCGCTAATGTAAAACGTAAATACTCCCTCAAAAGTCGATAGCGTCAAACATCACAGCGATAAGGCAAGGGCGGCTTTTGCAAAACTTAAAACATAGTTTGGCTCAGTTCCTGACTAACTTGATACGGAATGAGTAACAGATGGTGCAGATTGCGGCGAAACTAGGGCAAAGATGGTCGGCGACTAGTGAGGAGAAATTAAATGTTGCGATATTGTCAGATGAAACTTCCTTATCGAAAGAAAATGGAAATAAACACAGTAAAGATAATAAGACAAACAACAGCTTTCGTTCTAAGTAATAACTACAATATGATAGCAAGTCATTAATGAACAAAGCTACAGAGAATAGGATTTCACAAAGGAGTGCAGAACTGCAGTGTTCATTATAACTGAAACTAACTCGATATCGTTCAGCATTGCCACGTACAGAGTAATTCTTGTTGAAGAATAAGACGTGCAAATAGTAAATAGGGGCCATTAGGGGCGCTTGGCACGAATTTGCATTAAGATTAACGACCGTGCGCAGTTGGGGTGTCGTGCACGATGCACGCTGCAGTCGCCCGAGGCGGCTTCGGTGACATTGCCTCGAGCGACGTTCCGTGACATTAGGTCACGCCGGGAGACTAAGGGGGCCTATGATGGTTGCGTTTATCACGTGATAAATACGAGTAAGTGACAAAGCATCTGTCAGTCACGCTCGCATTTTGTCAAAACGTGACGAATGCTATTGTCAATTTTGCTGTTGCTATTGGCTTTTAAAAGCCTCGGGTGCCTGTTTAACTACAGAGAAATGAAAGAGGAAGGAAAGGAAAAAGGACTACAGAGGACTAAAAATCCTGCGAAAAGATTTTTCGGCGAAATTAAACATTTGACGATATAATTTTCTAGGAAACAAGAGGCTCCCGTCTAGATCATGTTTACGCTTCCTGTATAAATAACAAACGCGTTTTGCGAGTCCTTAAAATACCTACAGTTGGCCTGGAGTTAAATTCCAAGTTTCTAATAAAATATGTCTTAGTTTTATATTCTAGCTATGTAGTTTAATCATGTTTAAATGAATTCATATAGATTTTGCATTTCGAACTGCTTGGCATTGCGCCGCACAGGGTAGTTCTTGATGCACTCACCGAGGGTTTTCGAGTGATGTTGCCTTGGGCAACGTTGGGTGACTCAAGAGTCTAAATTCGACGTTTTTAATGACACCCAATCCTCAAGTTTAACCCCTCGTATGCAATTTAAAAAATTTGCTAATCAAATTGAAACCAACTCCCGCACGGACCCGTGTTTAAGCTTACCCTAGGGCCCTAATTCCGTATCTTCTGATATCTCGGACAAATTTTTGCAGTGGCGATATACATAGCGTGTCATTGCTCGCTCTTGTTATTTTCACTTTTGCGACATAACTGCGTCTAGAATTTTAAGCCTAATAAAATACGAAGTAAAGTATTTATAGTATATGCTTACTCGAGAAAAATAAAAATAAAAGGAAAAGTGCGAGTATAAAAGCAGACCTTCTTTAAAACTGCAAACATGAAGTACCCCGCAGTGTAAGCGAATCGTTATGCGGCACGGTGCGGCCTGTGTACACTCGTCCACAAAGCAATATTACCTTGTCAACTGTACAATTTCTTCCACAACGGAATTGAAAAACTAATGTAATTATTATAGTAATAACGAAATTTTTCACTGTATTTATAAAGAAACACTGTGCGTTAATTCGACGAAGCTCTACCAAATCTTTAGCAAAATCATCATCATATCAGCCGATAGACGTCCTAGCCGAATCAAAAGCCTCCCCCAAATTTCTCCACAACAATCGGTCTCGCGCCGTCCTCATCCAATTTCTTCCCGCGATCCTAACCAGGACGTCGGCCCGCGTCGTTGGGGACCTTCCCATGCTGCGACTTTCGATCCGCGGTCGCAATTTAAGAACCTTTCTGCCCGAACGGCTATCGGTTCTACGAGCTATGTGCAAGCCCACTGCCATTTAAGCAACTTCTCGGTTGAATACCGCTGAAATACAGGGGCGCGATCTTGAATGCAGTCTAGACGTATTGTCCAACATTGAAGGCACTTAACGAAAGAAAGACTACTTCCTTCCCAATATTGGTTATTCTGATTACAACATTTTTCATAACAGAGTTTTCCCGCATGCTAACATACTGGTGTACAGTACAGGCGGTGCCTGGCACGGAGCCAATTCTTCTAATGCCTAGTTATACCCCCTGCCCCCACGATGCTGCCGCGATGCCTTGAGTAATTCATTAATGACGTCACGGGAGACAGGGGTGGTCTTAATCAGACTTGTTTTTTATGATGGCAATGTACCTATAGACAAACCATTTCACTATTAGGGATCTATAGGAACGCTTTACAATACAATAACATCTTATCTTTTACATGCTTTTTTTTTAATGCGATGTTGATTGTAACAGAATCGAACAAGTATTAATCACATTTGTTATCTCGGATCGCTCCATTGCTGTTATTTAAGAACAAACCAGTAATAATCAATATTACATACCTAGGGCGGTGAATTTGCGAACGTCCCAGATCACACGAGGTTGTGGCCTGAACTAAAGGCCAGGACCATAAATATACGATCTGGGGCTTTACGAATTACCGCCTGTGGTTTATCAATTTTTTTTTGTCTTACCTTACGGCTAGGAAGTGAGATTTTCTCCTCGCGTAGCGTGCAGAAGGTGCGCAAAAAGCGTGCGGCTGAGGTTGGCGTAATCAACCATACTTAACTTATTCATTCACAGGTAAGGTCAGTAAAGTGATCCATCATAAAATCATTACAGTGGCCACGTTCAAATACTGACATCTGGACATCAAACATTTTGTATTCGTAGACATCGAAACCAACCGCTACTTTGTTTACCAACATGACAGCCATTTGTATAGACATCATGCGCTCGCAAGGTAGAATACTAACTAGCCTGGTACATTGTATCGCGGTACATTGGATATTCGCAGGGGATACCGTAACGCAAACAACGGATTTGCACAAAACAGAAGTGACGGGGGAAATATGAGTTTACATATCAGCTTCGCCACCTTTCCGTGGTTATGATACGTTTTGTCTTTCGCGCATATTATTTACTAACTGCGCCGCGCGTTGCCTGCTCATCCCACGGGAACACTACATTTTCCGGGATAAAAAGTCTATGTGTTTATCCAGGGTATCAGCTACCTTCGTGCCAAAATTTATCAAAATTGGTCCAGCCGGTTGATGGTGAAGTAGTTACAAACATACAAACACGCACTCACAAACTTTCGCCTCTACTATATTACCTTGCGTGGAAACAAAATTGACGTCTGGAAACCTGTTAAGGGTAAAACTCTTAAGTGGTATCCTATTTCAACTCTGAAACATTGTTTCCCATCTGGATCGTTTCGCCCGAAAGAGATTTTTTCCTGAAACCCGTCATATTTTTAGGATTATATAAACATCGTTTTGAAGAACCCATTAGGTTAGGTTAGGTTTCTTTATAATGATTCTCAATAATATACAGTTTTGGGAAAAATGGCTCTCGGACAAATGAAAATTTGGCAAAGCGTTACAGATGGCATCATGTCTGATTTTATCATAGATACATGAAAATATAGCATAATATGCCAGATTTGATAAAGAGATACCTAAATAATGTGTCTCCAATGCGATTCTTATAACTTGAGCCATATGAGGAAATCCTACACGTTAGCAATGAGAGTCATGGAAACTGTTTCGTAAATATATTTTCACAGGAAAAATCTTGGAGATAAATAATAATAATCAAAATCATTGTGTGCAGCAACGTGAGCCATAGTAAGCTTTTCAGGGGGCCTATGATGGTAGCGTTTATCACGTGATAAATAAGTTACAAAGCATCTGTCACTCACACTCACATTTTGTCAAAACGTGACGGATGCTTTGTCACTTATTTATCTCGTGATAAAAGCAACCATCATAGACTCGGTCTCCAAAATATGCATCTTGTCCCTTAATATTTATTTATAGATACTGCTGATCAGCTCATACAAATGATTTTAGGTTTTATATTTCTAGATATCCCCTCTATTCCTATTAATCATTACTGTGCTATACCAAGTATAGCTAATGTTTATACTGAAGCGTGAGCCCCGAGACGCCTGCCAATTTGTGTTAATGCTCTCTCCTAATACAATAATATTAGTCCATTTGCCCCATTTATCCACCGACGTCTGAGGCAAACAACCTAGTTTTGCTGAAATTATACTTGGCATTGTTTGGATTATTCTGGTTACTCGTAAAGCCGTATTATTCCATAGATAATACTACATTAGTATAATCAAGCTGCAAATATACCTATACATTTCAAAATTTGTTTGAGTATGATATGTTGTATTTACTTATAAAACCCTGTATACCTATTTGAAGCTTTAACCAAGCTAATGTACATTTCAAACTTCATTTGAGTATGAAATGTTATATTTGCTTATCTAATTACTTTTTTGTGTCAAAAGTATCGAATGACTAAAAAGGCAAACAAGTAACAGTACCTAAATAGAAACGAAATAAATAAGGACTTGCTACTTATCATTATGTACATCTTAAATACATTGCAGTACATATCTCATATTCTCAATTGTTAGACTTAAAATAAAGACAAAACAGCAAATAATTCGTTGACGGTTTATTAAATATTTTCCAAAGACATAATCGAACGATATCCCTTCCAGGATTAATTAAAACGTCTTTCCTACATCCTTTAGCGCTTAATAAAACTAATGAACTCATGGATCCTTTAAGAGAAAACCAATTTTAACGTCACAAAGAGCTAATCTCACATCCAAACATAAAAGATGGCGTATCATCAGTTAATTGAGTTAGTGCGAGTCTAAAAATGATGAAAATACTGAAAACAGTGTTTTAGCGTGCACGCCACGCGGCGTTTTATTGAATTAACCGGTTCGGTCTGCAATGCAGACTTTTGCAGTGCCGCGGAGTAGAAATAGAGGGGAGATGGGAAGAAGGCTTTTTACCACTTGGGCTAAAAGTGTTTTTATTCGGGCCGAAAATAAAAGGCTTAGAATTATTACTGCTGTTTGTGGCGTGGTGTAAACAAACAACTGTTATTTTCTTATCCAATGAAAATAATGACGATCATTGAATCAACTACTGAGTGTAGTCAAAAAGTTGAAAAAAAGAGTCAACACGTTGACGATGCTCTTACTTTTGAGGATTATTTATCGCAATAAAAATGAACTTGTGCTGCGGTTATGGTGAACTACATAAGTCGATTGTATTGGGTAATTCAGTGGAGCAAAAATAAATAAATTCGAACTACGAGTAAAATTGTATTTTAGTCGTGATTGTAGCTCTTCTAATGCCAACTGTGCTCAATTGAAGTAAAAAGTTATAACGGAGACCGTTCGTACAACGTACGCTTATCTGGTCGGTCAAAATATATAGATTGGTAAATTTTCTTTTTGTATTTATTAGCTAGGTACTAATATAGCTGCTAAAATTCTCGGAGGAAAGAAGCACTGTATATGAGTAGCTATATGTTATCGTTACACTCAATGTTCTAGCTAAATCAATGGTTTAAGGAAGTAATGAATTTTTTTCACAAACTACCTACTACTAACGAACGTATACTACTAACGTCTTTAAACCACTAACGTGGCTTAGAAAATATTGCACGTAAGCACAATAATTCAAATACTTGGCTATTTTCCAACATATTTAATCCAGTAAGTTTAAACGGGAGAAACAGTGGTCGCTCCGCGTTTTTCTATCGTCTGTGCCACTATAGTCGTAGGTCTGGGATGGCATAAATTGGACAAATTCAATATTTACTTTTCATGAGAATTACTTTTAGACATTTTGAGAGATATGGTTGTGAATGCAGTGGGATAGGAAGGTTTTATTACTGCTGGAGATTAGGTTTATTTTTTATAGCTTATTTACTATTTAAGAGGCCTTATTCCTTTTAAAATTTATTTTTTTCATATTATGACGAATATATTGATAATTTCAACCAACTTTTTGAAGTGAATAATACTTTTTCCCATGTTCTAGGTAGTAACGTAGGTATTTCATGCTTTCATTGCGTGCAGTCGAAAATAAGTTGAAAAAACGAATTTTCCACGTGAATTTTGTCAATTTCGAGTAGTTTTTCGAACAAAAATTATCAATGAAAAATTCAAACTGTAGGTTTCAAATATATACCAATAAATCCCAATAGCCCTGTTCTAGGTAGCAACATAAATAATATGTTAAGAAACATGTTTGATCATAGAGAAAAATGTCTAAACATTCAGCATTTTAAAAGGAATAAGGCCTCTTAACGTTTTTAAAGCTTTAGTATGGTATTGTGCTGTAGACCTCGCACATTTACAACCCCTATATCTCCGCCTTTTTTAGGGTTCCGTACCCAAAGGGTAAAAACGGGACCCTATTACTGAGACTTCGCTGTCCGTCCGTCCGTCCGTCTGTCACCAGGCTGTATCTCAACAACGGTGATAGCTAGACAGTTGAAATTTTCACAGATGATGTATTTTTATTTCCGCTATAACAACAAATACTAAAAATAAAATAAAATAAATATTTAAGGGGGGCTCCCATACAACAAACTTGTTACTTATAGATTATATATATGTATAGGTACGGAACCCTTCATGCGCGAGTCGGGCTCGCACTTGCCCAATTTTTTTTTAATTTCTAAATAACGAATCGACCAAAAAGTTCTGTATTATTATCGAATCTACTCACAACTTTCTTCTGTTATTATATATTATTCACGAATCTACTCACAACTTTCTTGAAAATCGACTAAGACATGACCTCTAGGCGAGGACAGCCGGAAAACATATGGACATCCGAATATCGAAACATCCGGATATACTAAATAATGGCCATAATGAAATGTAGACGTTTCGTTCGCTCGCTCAACTACACTATGATTTTACGTACAAATAAAGTCATGTAAAGTCGTTGGTTGCCTATCTGAAACACAAATTTTTGTTTCCCATCTGTTACGTTTCGCCAAGTTTTCATTTGTCCGAAAGCCATTTTTTTCCAAAACTGTTAATTTTTCAGAATGATTTTATAATCAACAAACCTAACCTAACCTAATCGGTTCTTTAAAACGATGTTTATAAAATCCTAAAAATATTACTTAATGAAAATTTGGCGAAAGGATCCATATGGGAAACAATTTTACGGAGTTGAGATAGGATACCATCATGGTTACATGGCGTCCCGAAAGTGATATAAAGGCATTTCATATCGAATATTCTCAACTATGTTCAATACATTTATGCAATCACTAACCTTCTCACCTTTTGTTGGATATTTTGACATCTTACAAATTGTAACTGATAATCGTAATGTGTTATTCTTATCACCAAATATCGCATCGTACTGAATAACACCGTTCATGAGTTCTTGTTAAAATGATTGTTTAATGCGACAGAATGACGTGCGTTAATGAATGCGAACCGGTAATACTAACTGGTAAAATCCAGTTTTATCCACAATGACGGCGCGCGATTGGCTGATTCGCTAATGTGGATGTGCTTTTTGGGATAAGTGCCTGAATTTTAATCTGCAATTATACTATAATGGAGAAACATATGAAAGCACGTTCGGTGATTGCACGTTTCATTTATTTATTTAAACTTTATTGCACACAATACACAAGTAAGAGTACAAATGGCGGACTTAATGCCATAAGGCATTCTCTACCAGTCAACCATTAGGACTAAACAGAAACATTTGTATGATGCAGGGTCTTTCATGTAATCTGTTACATGAAACAATCATCTATATGTAGGTGTATTAAAAATGTGTATAATGTACAGAATAGATACACCACGGTACACCATTTCAAAAGAAGCAAAACTCTAGATTAGTATTGAAAATTAGTTGTCCACTGACAAGTGATTTTAAAGAGTGGACATGATTTTAGGAAAAATCTCAATAGCGCGAATATGCAGGGTCGCGCGCGGAGCCATGCCAGTCTGGCGCCATTTGCTAGTCATAATTTCTTTGTATACTCATCACGTCGAACGGCTAGACGAATATTAACCAAATTTGATACAAGGATCTAATAATATTATAGTAGGATACTTTTTACCCGACTACAGTACAGAAAAAGAGGACACGGGCGTAGTTGCGTGAAAGACGCCCATAGTGTTTCATAATAAAAATATTTTAATGAAAGGTTAAATCAACTTACTTGCACGATAGTAAAACGTACATACGTTTTGCGTATAATATTTACAGTACTTTGTTACTTATTATTATTACCACACCCTTGCAATTAGTAAAATAAAACAATTGCATACCGTTTCATAACACCGCCTTTTATTTCATTGCATCTCGGCTTTTAATACAGTTCCAAATCAGCTGACAATATCTGATTTAAAATATTGAACTATGAAATGACGCAATACGGTTTCATTTTGAGCAGCGTGGACAATTGACTTAGTATTCAAATGAAATGAGCATTAGCAGATTAAAAACCCTTATGCAGGGGGATTAATAGTCGAATGTCGTGATGTAAATAAATTAAAGGGGGGAGTGTTTTTAATTCTCACATCTGTCGCACTTGTCGGCTTTTGAATGGAAATAAGCGGGGTTATTAACCCCTAATAAGGTCAGTGGATGATTGTGAATACCGTGTAAAAACCGGACGTTTAAGTAATTTATAGCAAATGTAATGGTTTCAGAACGCATTCTTGATGTAAATCGAGGATAGGGTTGTCATCCGTCCGGGTTTCCCCGGATTTATCCTAGTTTAGAGGGGGTCCGGGGAGCGACCGGGTTTTATTTGTAGAGCGAGTTTAACATTTTCACGCACAGTACGTCGAGAAACGTAAATTAGGTTAGTCGTGATACGGTACCACGTTTGTGGACGGCGACTTTAATCTTCATGAAACTACCAATCTGAACAAGATTTTAAGATGATGATTGATGAAAGATTTCCTTCCTTCCTTCTTTGTATGAAGGTTGATTTTTAATTTTACTCAGTAAGTACAAGCTCAGTAATATAAGCTGCAAAATCCGGGGTTTTCACGTTTCTTGCCCTGGTAGCCAGGTTTTAGATATAGCAACCCCAATCGTGGAGCCGTGTAAACTGGCAATAAAATAAACATTGGCTTTAATTGTATTACGTTACGTGCAGTGAATCCGGTAGATGCGAATAATCAAAATGTGAGCATTTCATATTTCGGAACTAGGAAATGGACGAAATTTATTAAAGTATTCAATACACATTGCTTTATTTGACTGCGCCAAATATGTGCGTATTTAAACTGATTTGAACAGCACCTGTAGCACACAAATACACAGATACCTACACATGTTAAACTTATAACCTCTTTTTTCGTCGGGAGTTAAAAATACCATTGCACTTTTCAACGCGGGATCAGCATTAAATGTAAATACAGGGAACATATAAATAATTCTACCGTTTTTTTTTCTTTTAAGAATCAGATATCACACACATTGTTCTTTGTCAAGATATTTGGACCGATACGTTGGTGTTGTAATAAATATCCATAAGAAACAAATAAAAACGCCATTAAGATTTTTCTTCATGGACAATTTAATTTCAATACAATTTTAGAGTCCACCAGGTAACTCATTTCAATGTTTCTTTGACCTTTGACCTTTGTATCAATGGTTTAATTTTAGAGTGCTTATAATAACTAAATAAACAAAAAATATTAACGTATTATTAATATTAAATATTAAAATCGGTGTGTTCAATAATACATACATTTTTGTCCTAGGTGAGTAATGCATCATTTTCCTCATCAGTACTAGATCCTCCTAATGTATATTTATTGCCGTAAAAGCATTTCGCGAGCACAATTAATACCGCTCAACCTAACCCTAGTCGACGGCTTATTTGCATACATTACTTTATTTTATTGCACTACTCCAGTAAAATATATCACTATTTTAACGTGTATACTTTAGATTTACGTGTGTGTTTAGCTTTTATGTCTTCAGTACCTATATTTTATATAATACGATACCTAAACATAAAATATTCGTTGTCGGCTGCAGTTTTCAAGTGGCTGTTGTAAAAATATATGAACGTATAAAATATATGAAAGTTGGTAATGAAAATATTCCTAGTTTAACATGTTTTCAACGTATTTTATAAATGTAGTATAACTGTCTAGACGTATCGGTTTTTTTTTTTATTTACACGTTCATTATTCTGGATGTTTTTAAGGTTTTCTATCAATAACAGTCTAAAGCTAAAAAATATAGTAAATAGTTATAGTAGGAGAGCCGAAGAGGGGATTTCGGGAGTACCTAAAGCGCGGCAGATTAATATATAGGGGGATACCTTGTACCCAGTTAAGTACTTCCACCAAATATGAGCCTCATATGTATGGCCGCCCGTCAAGGATACAAGATCAGATTAGTAAAAAAAAATTGTTCATCTGAAATTCTCGAGCGCGTCAGATTAAGGTAGGGTGAGTTAGTTACATGCTAAAACGTGTATATTCTTCTAATCTGACAATTTAAAGGTGACGTAAAGAAGGCGGAGGGCTACAAAGTTGTAAAAAAAAAACTTCATCTCGACATTCTCGAGCGTGGCTAATTTTTTATTTATTTAAAAGGGAATGAATCTATGATAACGGAAAATATATAATCTGACGATTTCCACTAGCCGAAGTAACAAAAATTCATCGTAAAGTTTAATGCGTTCAGTTACGTGATGCCTGTATTCCACTCTGGTTTCTGTTGCCATGACGCCATGACAGCTGATCATGTTGTTTAGAACACTAAAGTTATTAAATATTTATAGTTGCCGGCAACTTTTAGAACAAAAATGGCGGATTTGCGCATGTACATTTGTACGTAAATCGGCTACTGCACAGTCAAGATTATGCTCTAAAAGATTCCCGCAAGCTGTACTATGAGTGATATTAAATAATATAAAGTGTGTATTTTGTGGTAAAACTACTTTACAAAAAACAATTAAATTTACATTAGAAACAGAACAAAAATGTGTAAATATTTTAGAATATATATAGAGCGAACCGGTTCTCCGAAAATCCCGAACAACATACGATAATCTTGAACTTTCGAGAGAATCTTCATTAAATGAAGTAACTCACGCACAGTGCTATAAATTATTTATAGCAATAAAAATACCGCGAGTCTTTAAGTATTTACAACAGCGGCAAAGTATTATGGAATATGACAGTGCATCGGTAGTTTCTGGGAATAGCTCCGAATCACATGCCCCTGCTTCTGGGGAGTGCTCCGAGTCACATTTTCCTGTTTCTGGAGAGTGCTCTGAGTCACAAAGTTCCTGTTAATTTTTTCTATTGTCAGATTAGGCGAACCCCGCCAGATAATCGTCAGATTATGAGACAGCACGTCTAGGGCATCAAGATGAACCATATATATCTTAATCTGACGCGCTTGAGTATTTCAAAATAGCGAATTTTTTTTGCACATTCTAATAATAACTGCGAGTTTGCGTCACATCTAAATCGTCAGATTATTATATAAGAGCGTTTTTTTAGGTTCACTTAACATCCCCTTAGAAAATCTGACGCGCCCGATAAAAATATTTTTTTTTTCATTTTCAACCCTCAAGTACGACCAACCCCATCATGGAAACAATCAGTTTAACATGCGTACATCTTTAAAAATGTGTAGGACATGGATGCTAGCAATATCTGACGCGCTCGAGTATGTCCATGCAACAGTTTTTTTTTACATTTTTGAAACTCTGTAGCCGCTCCCCCCACCGATGAAAAGGTATATCTTATATGACATTTTTTTCTTTTTATCATCTAAGCTTCGCAACCCAATAGGTCTCTATGACGCTCGAGTGAATCCCGAGTTAGCATCGTGGCCTACCCTACTATTATCAGGCACCAATCATGTGGTATATGCAGTCCAACCTAAAGTTGAACTTGAAGTTGAAACAAGTAGTCCCGTTTTTTAATTACCCTTCCTTAATCCTTACCACAATAGATATCAAACGCATCCTTCTATTTTTAATGCATTAAGCTAACATTGAAAGGGAAAGGAGGAATTCCAAGTATAGAGTTACGCGGCACTTAAGGCGAGATGTCAACACTACCTAAATGAAAGGTCCTATGTTACTAGAAAATGTTTGTCACTTATGTCTTATTGCCGTAGGTAACATCATAATGTAAGGAACGTCGCTAAAAGCTCCTAATTGAACGCATAGCTTATATTAGCGATGTTTGAGTTATTTTATGTGAGTCAACTTAGAAGGAAAGCTAGTAGACTGGTAGAAAAATCCAAATATCGGCTTCCTTTACCGTCCTAACGGCATTTTGTGAGCCATTTTGGCAACATGACTTTTCTGATGTAAAAAAGCCTGCTGAATTCGATTCTGGATGTTGCCAAGCCGAATTTTGCCCCCCTCCCCCCATTTCCCCCCTTTTTACCTCAAAATATGCCCCTAATCACGGTTTTTACGGTTTTATACAAAAAGTATTACAGCTAGAAAAAAAATGTCAAACACAAGAATGATCTCTATAAAATTTTCTATAACATGGTGTATAAATTTTTTTAGTAGGCCTTATGGTCTGTGAGCAATATCTTCCCGAACTTCATAGACTGGTAGAAAATTCTAAATATCGGCTTCCTTTACCGTGCTAACGGCATTTTGGGATCCATTTTGGCAACATGACTTTTCCGATGTAAAAAAGCCTGCTGAATTCGATTCTGAATGTTGCCAAGCCGAATTTTGCCCCCCTCCCCCCTTTTCCCCCCTTTTTGACCTAAAAAATATGTCCCTAATCACGATTTTTACGGTTTTATACAAAAAGTTTTACAGCTAGAAAAAAAGTGTCAAAGGCAAGATGATCTCTATAAAATTTCCTATAACATGGTGTATAATTTTTTTTAGTAGGCCTTATGGTTTGTGAGCAATATCTTCCCGAACTTCATTATGTTTTTTAAAATTGATAAACTTGGTCGAGGCAGTGAAATGCACTTATTTTAGGATAATTGGTATCGCACAGGATCCAGCCGCTCTGCAGCGCTTGACGCTGACATCCAGTTTGCATGCTGCTTATTATCTGTCAAGACTCACGAGACTTTCAGTCATAAGCAGTCGTCAGATTTACGCGCAGAACCGTACCCAAGTCGGGCTAAAAGGGCCGTAGAAAATAAAAATTGGGCAAGTGCGAGCCCGACTCGCGCATGAAGGGTTCCGTACCTATACATATATATAATCTTTAACAAGTTTGTTGTATGGGAGCCCCCCTTAAATATTTATTTTATTTTATTTTTAGTATTTGTTGTTATAGCGGCAATAGAAATACATCATCTGTGAAAATTTCAACTGTCTAGCTATCACCGTTGTTGAGATACAGCCTGGTGACAGACGGACGGACGGACGGACGGACGGACGGATGGACGGACGGACGGACGGACAGCGAAGTCTCAGTAATAGGGTCCCGTTTTTACCCTTTGGGTACGGAACCCTAAAAATGCTTTGCTTTTTTGTTTTTTTTTCTGAACATGAAATCCTTCGAAATGCTCAGTTATACGCCAGATTCTCCAGAAACGGGCCTTAGAAATGCAGTTACCCAGGATCTTACAGCAGAAAACAATAAAGTGTCACTTCTCACTGCTAAGCAGCTCCTTAAAAATGACTCAATACCTTCAAACTAGGTTGGGCTCGCAGTTTTTATCCCGCGAACGCGCGAGCGGGACTAATGTCGTCGTAGTGCGAGGATTTGCAGACGAGACTAAGGTTCAAGCGTCACCAACTGAGGTCGATACCTCAACATACGTGCTATTCATGAGGAAACCGACACTCGACATGTGCTCCACACTGTGCATAGCCCACCCAGAAGACTGGTTATTAGTGTTGTTGTTGCTTATCATTCATCATCATGACAAAATTCAGGGACTGCTTTAGAACGTTAAAATATTCTGGCGTTTTAGTCATGCACTGGCGATTCGAACGGCTTTATTGCAGGTAACAAAATAATTAAATTGATCATTTGCGTTTCTAAAACATTTACCTAGACACTACTTTGATTAAAAGTATTCCGTTTTCCGATATCGAAAGCACTGTGAACTACTCAATGAGATAGACATACACCCCATGAGCGAAAGGCTGAGAAGTTCCTGTCCCTGCTGTACAAGTCGAGTATGTGACGATGCAGGCTATGCTTTGTTTGGCACCACTCCAGCGCCTGAGCGTTAGCCCCCCACATCAGACGCAAATTTATGGTAGATTTTGAACGACCTGCCTTGTACAGGTCTTGAAGGTCGGACCTTAGTTCATTTTGAACTTTGCGTTGTAGCTTGTAGACCTGCACCCCTAGCACAACTGTCGCAAACGGCCATTTCTGGCGCGAGATAATTGCCTGTCTCTTTCTGTGCAGTAATGTAAGAGGGTCACGGGTAGCGCTATGTCGCGCGACAAGAGTCGCAAAGCATAGTTGTGCTAGACGGGCTGCTGTTGGTGAGCCTTTCGGAAACAAACTTCGTTACTTAGAGTGAGCCAAGCTGCTTAGCAGTGCATTGACACTTTATTTTTTTCTGTTGCAATCCTGGGTAACTGCATTTCTAAGGCAAATTTCTGGAGAATCTGGCGTAGAACTGAGCATTTCGAAGGATTTCATGTTCAGAAGCAAAGCATTTTTATTTTCTACGGCCCTTTTAGCCCGACTTGGGTACGGTTCTGCGCGTAAATCTGACGACTGCTTATGACTGAAAGTCTCGTGAGTCTTGACAGATAATAAGCAGCATGCAAACTGGATGTCAGCGTCAAGCGCTGCAGAGCGGCTGGATCCTGTGCGATACCAATTATCCTAAAATAAGTGCATTTCACTGCCTCGACCAAGTTTATCAATTTAAAAAAAAATAATGAAGTTCGGGAAGATATTGCTCACAAACCATAAGGCCTACTAAAAAAAATTATACACCATGTTATAGGAAATTTTATAGAGATCATCTTGCTTTTGACATTTTTTTTCTAGCTGTAAAACTTTTTGTATAAAACCGTAAAAATCGTGATTAGGGACATATTTTGAGGTCAAAAAGGGGGGAAAAGGGGGGAGGGGGGCAAAATTCGGCTTGGCAACATTCAGAACCGAATTCAGCAGGCTTTTTTATATCGGAAAAGTCATGTTGCCAAAATGGATCCCAAAATGCCGTTAGCACGGTAAAGGAAGCCGATATTTAGAATTTTCTACCAGTCTATGAAGTTCGGGAAGATATTGCTCACAAACCATAAGGCCTACTAAAAAAAATTATACACCATGTTATAGAAAATTTTATAGAGATCATTCTTGTCTTTGACATTTTTTTTCTAGCTGTAATGCTTTTTGTATAAAACCGTAAAAACCGTGATTAGAGGCATATTTTGAGGTAAAAAGGGGGGAAATGGGGGGAGGGGGGCAAAATTCGGCTTGGCAACATCCAGAATCGAATTCAGCAGGCTTTTTTACATCAGAAAAGTCATGTTGCCAAAATGGCTCACAAAATGCCGTTAGACTTGAAAATTTTGATTTGAACTACCAGTCTATAG
Source organism: Apotomis betuletana (assembly GCA_932273695.1). Lineage (NCBI taxonomy): Eukaryota > Metazoa > Arthropoda > Insecta > Lepidoptera > Tortricidae > Apotomis > Apotomis betuletana. The sequence continues at coordinate 11,198,406 of OW026315.1, forward strand.
TTCGTATTTTCATATATCTTGTTATTCTTCTCAGCATATATACGAGTATGTGTCCACTGCTGGATATTTGCCTCTTGCATTGATTTCCAATTCGTTCTTGATGCGGCGATACTACTCCAGCCAGTCTAGCACGCAACTCTTCTCGCGCGATATGGCCTCGCCCATCACTCTCTCACAGTACAGGGAAGAAAGAGATAGGTATTATTTCTCGCTCGATAAAGAATCGCGTGTCACAGTTGTGCTAGAGGTGTTGGTCAACCCTGCCGTCTTTATGATGTCGTCCGACTGTCCAAGCATCAGGCTTGCGGTCTTGCATTTTCATATCCGACCATCTGTTTAGACTAGAGTTTATTTCGGTGAGAGTGATGGTTTTTATTTGTAAATGGAATTATATAAATTGTAAATTAATAAATGGCATAAAATTGGCGAACACAAAAACCTTTAGCCTTATTTGGCAGTCAGCTATCTATTTCAGTTTATGCGGTTTAAATAGCAAAATACAAGGTATACCGGCTATATCACGGCAATGTTTACATAATATGATATACCTAGCTTACACCATATCATAAAGCATGCTGTATACAATTGTTTAGATATTCCATAGAGACCCAAACTGTGTAGCTCAACAATAATTCCAGCAGTCAGCAAAACTAACTTATTTAACTTTCATAGTGCACATTTCAAAAAACTAACGCAGAGGTAAATTATTCAATAAACGACGATGGAGAACGAAACTAAAAAAAATGTTGGTACGTTATATTTAAAATTGACAGCCGTAGTGTTAAAGTTTGCACATTGTATCGTAAACCTTTTTTTATATTCGCTGGTAAAATGCGAATATAATAAACGTAGTGAATTTTAAAAATACCAGTCATTTTGAGCATTCGAGATACATCGCCCTTTATCGTTTGCCCGAACTTCGTATGCCATAATGTATCACTTGTAATAATCAGCAACAACAACAAGCTTCGTCCAAATGATATAGTACTACAATCCGCAACACGCTCTGTCAATTACACACCAAAAATCAAACCCCGATCAGTACCCTTACCACGTGTTAACGCGACAGCACTCACTAGCGACAGCGTAAGCGATTTGTATGGAGAATAGTACAGCGCCCCTAGCGGTTACTTTGTAGAACTACAATTCTCCATACAAATCATTTACGCAGTCGCTAGCGAGTACTGCCGCTGTAAACTCATGGTAAGGGTACCGGCGAGTACCTAAGGCAAATATTCCGAAAATGCTATCAGCATTGCCCAAACGCTGTCCTATTTTTATTTTTAACTATATTAACGACTTGCTAATGTTATATTATCTGCTGTCACCTTGCCGTCTGGGATACCATTTTCCGTTGATGAGCTTAAAATTAACTGACAGGAAACGATGGAAATGTACTTGTTTACTTCCTAACACCCCTTCATTACCATCCATAAAATGAAACAAAATCAAACGCCCAAAGATAATCGACTCCTAAAATAAGGCACCTGTTATGAAAAAGCAGATAAAATCAAAGGTATAATCATTTTCAGGTGGAGTATCAACGAAAATAATCAGAAGTCGGCCCGACCCTTCAGGCTTTATTCCCCAAATTGATTTGATAATGTTCGCAAATTGGGCTCGACGAATGCGTACTAAAGTCTCAAATTAAATGGAGATTTATACCTAAGACTTCATATTATTAAATGACTTTTTAAGGTTTCGGAAAAGCCCCTATCAAATTGTTTGTCCCGTCCCAGGGTTCTTTGTCGCCATTGATTAAGAAATGTTCTAAATGTAGCGTTCAACTTAACTTTTTAAATTACCTTTCTGTTAAGTGTAAGGCTGGCTTACGTGCCATTAAATTGTTGGAAATTAAGTGTAAAAAGACCGTTATAATAAAAAAATAATTCAGGCCGTACAGTGCATAATTATGTTTATACATAATTGTATTAAATTATGTTATGTCACTTGATGTCACCATGATGCTAAGAATTAAAAATACTGTAATAATAATTTTACATTTAAAATAAATAAGAACCTTGTTTTCTCGTGTAATTAAATTATTATACGTAGATTCGTTGTGAAAAAGACGACCGATCCATGACATTAGGGAGGATACCTCGACCTTGACCTACTAAAAGTCAAAGTGTCAAAACATCTGAAACCTTTTTTACCTACTGTTGTATTAATGGGCTATGAAATATCATTTCACCTAACCTCAACTACTTAATTCACAAGTTTGTTTTACAAATTTAATGAGCCAGCGAAATGCGTAAGTAATTGTGTTACGACTCCAAATACTTATAGTAACACAATTCTAATCTACTTTCACGCACTAGTGCGTAAAATATAATTTTAAGTAGAAGCTAACCGTAAAAAGAAAAAAAAAAAATTAAATGTGAAACTGATATACATACATATATGTATGTATAAAAACACTACAAGACCCAGAAAGAAACTTGTAAGAATTCGTAAAAGTGACGTAGTTTACTCATAAGAAATATTTAGAATATTAATGTATGAAACAAAGCGATTAGATCGCGTATATCGCATTTTCATTCCGAACTGGTTTCAGGGCGGGAATAGGTTCAATGAAACAACGTAAACGGGTTTACTGTGGACCACGACCTGCCCACTCCCGTTGACGTGTGTCATATAGTAATGGCGGCAGCGGGCAGGTGGCGGGGACAGTGGAAAACTTTACGAGTATTATATAAAGATGTCATTACACTACACGATCCTTTGACTTCTAAAAACTTGTTAAAACCATCCTAATTATTTTATTTTCAGGTTTCGTACAAGAAAAAAAAATGTTTTATGCCTTCGGTTCAAATGATGTCAGAGGTGCCGTTCACATGTGAAGCGATTGAGAGTAATAATACCAGCATAGTTGGTAACGAATCGTAATAGATTTATGGTGAAAATGGTGGCTTAGTCACATTTTGATCCACTCAATTGCTTCGAATTTTCAGTTAGACTCTATTTATATAATAAAATAAGAGCGATGACAGGCAGCCGTAGTTACCAAAAGCAATTGAGTGATTAGCGGCCGACCACGAATATCTTTGTTACTCCTAAATATGTATACATAGTATTGGTGTTTATGTCAAAGATTTAAGGGGACGGGTAATGCGAAACTAACGCCACTTACGATTTTTTATTATATCTTCCAAACCAGATAAATTTTCAGTAATTGCAAGATATTAGGAGCTGGAAAAACACCTTTAGTGTTTATTAAATCATTATACACAATTAAATTTCTTGTTCTTTAGTTGTCTCTAAAAACTTGCCCAAAACTATTGTGGCCGCTTTTGACGTGAACAAGTTTTGTAAGGTAAACTACAGTGAACAAATTGTACATAGTGATTTAATAAATATTAAAGGTGTTTTGCTAGCTCCTAGACATAAGCTATTTCTAGAAAAATATCAGATTATGAAGGTATAAGAAAAAAATCGAATGTGGCGCTAGTTTCGCATTACCCGTCGCCTTAAGATATTGTTAATAAAATTACATTATCTAATGTTCTTTCATGACTAGAAATAGAATCACCTAAACGCTAAAACACTCCAACGGACACGGTTGGCTCAGTTTGTACGCGCTTGCCTACTGAGCCGGCGATCCCGGGTTTGAATCCCGGCCAGGGCAAATATGTGATGAACTCGAATATTTGTGCTTGGGTCATAGTTGTTCTATGTATTTAAGTATATATTTATCTATATAAGTATATATATCGTCATCTGGTACCCATAACAAGCCTTCTTGAGCTTAATTTGGGACTAGATCGATCGATTTGTGTGAGGTTGTCTTATATGTATATATTTAAAAAACAAGTGCGAGTCGGACTCGCGCACCGAGGGTTCCGTACAAACACTTTCCATCCCTAAGTGGTTAAGTTAAGTTTGCACCTGGTATGTATAGCGCCCATATAAATTAGATGCAAAGTTAGGTATTAAAAAAAAAAGTTATGGTTTTCGTAATTATTCCTTTATCTATGCTATAAGACGTTGCTTCGTACCAAATTTCAAGATTCTGAGTTCACGGGAAGCACCCTGTAGGTTTTGATTCCCTTGCAAGTGTCGAAAATTTGCGGCATAAACGGCTGTATAGGTATTAAAAAAAATTTTTATGGTTTTCGTAATTATTCCTTTATCTATGCTATAAGACGTTGCTTCGTACCAAATTTCAAGATTCTGAGTTCACGGGAAGCACCCTGTAGGTTTTGATTCCCTTGCAAGTGTCGAAAATTTGCGGCATAAACGGCTGTATCTTTTGATTGCGTTGGCTTAGAAGTTTGATTTTTTCACAGCTTCAAGGGACAGTAGACCTGAGTAATTGATATAAATTTCAGCTTCATACCTCCACGCGTTCCTGAGAAAAAGGGTCTTGACAGACGGACAGACGGACAACAAAGTGATCCTATAAGGGTTCCGTTTTTTCCTTTTGAGGTACGGAACCCTAAAAACACACACACAAGCCTAGCCGTGCGTGCCTTGCCTAGTGTAGAATATTGATAAATAATCTGGTAAGTCATTTCAGCCAAATCTAAGTTTGGTTGCTTGACTGAGACCCAGAGTTATTTCATAGTAAATTTTTACGTATAGATCTCGAAAAGTCTTTAGATATTTTTTCCATTACTCCCAAGCCTAGGGTAGCTATTAGAAACATCAGTGACGGAACCACAACTTCCCATTCCACTCGCAGAATAAAAGTTGAGCATTGCGAAAAACTCATTTCGCAGGATTTAATCTTTTGAGCGAAATTACATAAAATATATGTCTACGTTTGCGAGGATGTGCACCTTTACGGTGATAGTAAAACGTTTCATGATTTCGTTTAACCGTTGGTTATTTTATTTGGATTTCTAGGTAGCTATACCGCGGATAAAATGCCACCACTTCTTCCTACAAAAATGCGTTTAAAACGGTCGATATGTGCATATTTGTAGAAGTAAATTTATCGGTACCCAATCAGTAAAAATTCGCCAGACCTGCGAGCAAAAAACATCTCAATTGTGTTAAGAGTATCCTTCAAATCGGAAAGAAAGGCAGTGACGGATTACACTTTGAATTTACTCTGAAGTATACCAAAGTTTGTGTTAAATTTCTTGCCGTATTGTACGTTAAATGTTCTCCTAACTTGTTTACTTGCGTTACAAGAGGACGTAATAAACGAGGGAGGTCGAGACAAAATGAAATTGACTAAATTGAGACGATAAAGTGTAACACAATGATACTCCACGTCATGTACGGAATAACCGCATATCTTGAGATCGTCCCTAAAGAAATGCCTTTTAAAAATACACGACCACTTCATTCACCAGAAGAGATCATTGTTTGCAAAATATTCGCTGATAAAGTCGCCCATAGAGAAGGGGCCGGGTTTTTTTCAATCGAGAATTTTCTGCGGGGGGAAATATTCATTCCCCACTCAATCTGGTCCTTCGACTGTCTTGTTTTCCTCCGTTCATTCAGGGGCTGCGGCCGGTGTTATGAGAAATATGTGGATCGGTTTGCAGAGCAAAAAAATGTCGACTCCACCGTATTTGTTCTTCGATAGGATTTCTCGGCAGGTTATTTTTGCGAGCTTTGTTGACTATGCGGATTTATATAGTATTATCTGTGGTTAGAAGAGTATTGTAAAACGGTTTATTGGATTTGGGGTGTACTTGTAGTTTTTATCTATCTTGGATAATCTTAAAATATAATTTTAATAGGTTCAATGAATAATGAATTTATTTGCGTTTTCTTCTGTTGCAGGTACTGACCCTTGTTCATACGCAAGATTACGGGGATTAAATATTCGTAACTATCAAAAGCACTGAAAACATAAACTCTCCTAAATATAAACACAATTAAGCGCCGGATTTAAATAATTAAACACAAATTTACAATCATCCCGTTAAAGTCACGTTTCGAGTAATTCATTTTTAAACTTTGCGAAATTTTTCATTTTTTACGACGCCCGAGTTTTATGTTATCTTATTCTCCAGTTGGTTTATGTTTACTTTTCTCTACTCCTTAATTTTTTGCTTCGTAATTTTTCCCGTCGCTAACGACGGTGGATTTGGAATTGCAAATGTCGTTAATTGCCCGATGGAAATTAGTGTTCGCACTTTACGAGACACGACTGAATGTTGAAATATTTAACGCCGTAGACGGTTGAATAATTCACAGAAATGACTTCCAAACAATCACGCCTGTCTGTCGCCGGGATTGAGGCAGTATTTACTCTGAAAGCTGTTAAGCACTCGAGCTGAGACGCACTCGCAGCCTAAACTCGTTAAAAATCATTGCGCGTCCAATATGGATTCGCGCCTTGAGCCGCAGTCTCGATGGAACAACTGTACTCAAAGTCTACGACGGATCCAAAGTATTTCAGAACGTTCTCAACTTTCCCTGAGAGCTCGACTGAATTCATCAGTATTATTTGTACTGAAACACTGCCAAATTGGGTGCCCTCTCGTATTGAGAGATTTACTTCAACTTTCTAGCATAATATTAAGGCCAAAATTCATGGAATAAAGCCTCACAGAATTCTCAGAAACCAATATTGAGCTTAAGCAAATTTTGATTATTCTATTCTCTTATTGCAGGCTTTAAGTATATATATTATTATCATTTTCAGACGTTGTTAAGAATATTGTAGATTCGATGCGAAGTAATTGTGTATGGATATTACAACAAAATATTTTACAAAATTGTTTAGAATAGGCATAATATAGGATAGGCAGTGAATTGTTGACACGAAGTTATGAAACGAATATGTGTCAAAGGATTTTAGCCAGTAGTTAAGAACATTTTTTCGTACCGTTATAAATTCTAAAAGCAATCGCCGATCAGATAAATGTAATTATTTTCAGAAAATGATATTTTAGGGTTGTTCTAGATCGGTCGCGCGATAGGCTGCGCGCTGACCGGTCTGCTACATTGTTTCCAAATTTATGGCACACTAACCAATGCGAGGTTCTTTTCAAATTTCCCACACAATGCTTCCGTGGGCTTAAATGTTTCTTATCGTAATAGATGCCTGTTCCACGCTGGCCTACTTTCTTAACGATCGCAGCTAGATTTGCACTATTTAAATCGATTTTGGAACCTATTTTACGTTGTATACTCTGGATAAAATGGAGCCTTGACCCATCATGGGACTAGCCAAGTATAACGTTGTAAACTAACTCAGAAGAACTTAGTTAACTCTTAATGTTAAGTTTACACGGTTTCATGAAGTGTCAGGGAATGCTGCGCCAAATATACGATCGTTTTCTTGGTAATATTTCTAACTAAGCCACACGAAAAACTTTTTCCATTGACAAGCGAACATGATTAAATACTGTCTGTAAAGATGTCAGTTTGATAGTGTGAAGAGAATTCCCTGAGGTCAAAACAAATATGATACGGCTATCTCTTACTCTACGTACTTAGTCGATAGACAAATACTTACATATTTTTTTCAATCATGCCTAATATCAGTTTCGCAGCACAGTTAAAATGTTTCCATAAACTGGATTTCTTAATAACGTACCAGACTAAATACAACTTTGCTACTACAAAGTAAGCTCCTACAATCAATGTCCAGTTACGGCAAACATTGTGTCGCAAAATTAGTTCCTATAACCAAACGTGATTACGTGCTTGTAGTGCGGTGTCGCTGACCACGCAGCGGTCGAGTAATCAACCAGTACCGCGATTAATCGCTCTTATTGATCCCTGCTTAATCTGTGCCCGTAGGTTGGTGATCTCTGTCTCCGAGCCAATTTCCCTATTGTTGTTCACAATCCCACTTAATTTGTATGATAGTCACTGATTGCGCGGTTGTCAACCTTTAAGAGAAAATAATAATAGGTGCCTAAGGTTATCGATTTCTGCATCCAGATGCGAGCAATATCCAGTGTCGCAAAATTAGTTCCTATAACCAAACGTGATTACGTGCTTGTAGTGCGGTGTCGCTGACCATGCAGCGGTCGAGTAATCAACCAGTCCTGGTATGAATCGCCCTTATTGATCCCTGTTTAATCTGTGCCCTTAGGTTGGCGATTTCTGTCTCCGAGCCAATTTCCCTATTGCGGTTCACAATGCCACTTCATTTTTATCACCATCATCATCATCATCAGCCTGTTTCAGTCCACTGCTGGACATAGGCCTCTTCCATGGCACGCTACTGAGCTCTACTGGGCTGGTCATATCTGCCGTAGAGCCGATGACCACTGGGGCAAACGAGTCCTGGAGTGAAGGCCACGAATCGGTAAACGTAGTGTCGGGCGCCCTGTAACAGGGTGGAGCGACGACATTCGTAGGACAGTGGGTAGTAACTGGAGGACGAGAGCTGAAAATCGAGCTCATTTTTATAATAGTCACTTATTGTGCGGTTGTAAACCTTTACAAAATTTTGATTTGCCAACCGTATTTGCTAACCTAAGGTGTCAGCGATCTCTGCCTGGAAAACATTTTTTTTTATTGGAAATAACTCGTTCTTATCGTTCAGAAATGAAATCATGAATCTTACATTCCCTGATATTTAGGACTAATAGATTTAGGATATAGATATTTCTTTAATATTTAAGGATCTTGAATTTAACCTAGAATTACTTTAAATCACTTCATGTCAAAAGTTAATCGCTTATAAATCAAGGAGCTATGTTGCCTGTATTTTTTTTTATCGAATCATAAGTATTCATGGTTATTGCATTGTTATAGGTACGATCGACAACATTTCAATTTTTTTAAAAGTGTTAAGTTTTTATTATCACAGTACCCGAAATCATTATTTTTATTTGATTATACGGACTAGTTTTGAAAATATTAAATAAAGGAGAAAGCTAAATCAATCTTAGTAATATTCCGACTGTATGATTTACTGCGCTGTGGCCAATTACTTGCCTACGCTCTTTTAGAATAAGGAACTTTTGAAATGGATTTTTTTAACCTACATTGGGATATTTTGGAAAAAAAAAACAAAATTGAGGTTATATGTACTTTTTTATATTTATTTGACTATATAGGAAAAAGGCCTGGTCAAATAAAACGTTGTCAATTAAAATCAAATATATTTCTAATCTAAGCTATCATGACAAGTATTAAAAAACGTGCAATATGCGTATTTATGTCGTTAATGTACAGGGTAATCATTTCTGTCAATTCGCAGAAAATACACATAGTAATAGAAATTCAACATAAGCGAATTGTAAATTCAATATTTGCATATTTAAGCACATATAACGGAAGCCTGCGGAAACCAATTAAATTTTCCGATACTAACTTACAATAAACCACGATGACTTCAATGAAAGTATCTACTGAGTATCGCTAAACAATCGAAACTCATTATTGGGTGCCATTGAAGCCACTACTTTTTGTGGTTTCCGATCAAGCTATAAAGGGTGGCCCATTTAAATCGTTGAGTATCGGCAAATCTAAAACTATAGATATATACAAAGATCTGGGCCCTAATTCCATATAATAATATACAACTCTCTGATATCTCGGAGGGATCTCTGAAGTGGCGATATACCTAGTCCATCACTAGAAAAGAGACCCATGGAATCGATTTTAGTGACAAGACGAACTGCATTTTTTTTTATACAATGCATTTAATGGCATATAGTCTCAGACTTGCCTATACTGACTGATCTCAATGGGCAGACTGTATATGGCTTTCTGTGGATGGGGTAAGAACTTTGACAGTTGACGGTTAAGTAGATAGTATCTACTTAACCGTCAACTGTCAATCGCGTGGAACGATCGAGTATCTACTAGATACTCGATCGTTCCACGCGATTGGATCATCTGTGTCAACTGCCAATAACAGTTGATTAAGTTGGCTGAGACATCTGTCGTGCGAAATTGGCACTGATGACCTTGCGTTTGTTCCCTTCGTATATGGTAAACAGCCACATGTTTTAGTAAACCTACAGCTGTTTAATAGGTTTATGTTTGGCTTAAGCTGGTGGTTGTGTTGCCAATGCGTGAAAAAATCAGATCATCTGTGATAATTGAATATTAAAAATTACCTTCTCAAATTTACACATTGCTAAACACTATTTACGTACATATAGATAAAATAAATCCTATGGAAACTCTTTCTTGTATGTATGTAGTAGTGCACAAAATGTATATGGGACTCGTCACTAATGTGGAACTTTTAATTACTTTAATCAGAGACCCGATATTAATATATAAAAGAAACTTCTTTCTTAATTCATTTACCTATAATTTAACTTGAACCTTGCCTATAAAGATAGCATCAATTCAGATTAAAACTGTATTTGAATCAGTTCACATAAAGGGCTTCACTGTTTATATTTTTTTTACGTAACGTAGCAATACCTCCAAATAAAACCCAAATTAATACATTCGTATCGCGCTTTTCATCGCGTATGAATCGCATTTTCGCTTCAAGTGACTCACGCTCAAGCATTCACTCTGATCTGTAGTTAAGCCTCGGATTTCTAATGCAAATTCATTCATCAGTGTTAATGCATTGGAAGTAATCAGTCGGGCCGTCACAGCTGAGATATAAATCAAACCGGATTAAACCGGTTTAGGGCGATGATTGCAAGAACTAGGAAAAGATGTAAGCTTTGTAGTACTTGGTAACTTGCGTTATTGCATTTGTTCTGGCTGCACCTAAACTGACCTGAAAAACGTGTAATGTCGTGTTACGTATTTTGTCCATTAAATATGTGTGGTATTCTATTTCAACTCCGAAACACTTTCTATCTGTAAGGTTTCTCCTCCATTTGTCCGAATCAATTTTTTCCTGAAACCTGTAATATTTTCAGGATTTTGGAAACATCGTTTTAAAGAACCCATTAGGTTAGGTTAGGTGTATTTTGTAATTATTATGAACTATTAACAGTTTTGAAAAAAAAAAGCTTTCGGAAAAATGAAAATTTGCGAAACCTTACCTTAGTGTTTCAGATAGGTAACCAATATGTGTCGATTATACATTAATATTCGGTTAATCCTACAAATTCCTGATTGTGAAATATAAATGTACTACTTATCGTCGGGGATAGTGCAATACCGTGTAAGTAACATGTGTAGATACGATTCAATATTCAAACAAATGCTAAGCATTTTATTGAAATGATGACTTTATCGACAACTGTTATTTACGCGGTTGCACTATCCCCGACGTTATGTCAAAGATTCTCGTAATAGGACGAAAAATTAACAAATAAAGCGCATTCTCATAATTAATCACGCAAGATAACAATTGAAGAGGGATGAGCAATCCGTCTCCACAAACCAATATCGCGAGCACTTCCTGCCAGCACTTCACTTCGAAAAAAACATTAATTTTGACACATCAGTAAACTCCGCGCCCCCGCAATATCCATCACGAGACTATTTGCATAGGGGGTGATAAATCTGGGAAGAAATCTCATATGGAGCGATATTGGCGTGGAAGCCAGCAATGTATCATAACGGATTCATTTGCTGACTTATTGCCCCATATTCCGCTGTCGTACGTTTGAATCCTTCAATTTTACTCCCAGGAATACACAGGGTGAACCGCACGGTTTGATTACGGGAAATCTTGAGGTTATACTCATGTAATTACTTATAGGTGTACTTGAAATCTCGAATATGTGATGGTTTGTTTTTAAACTTTGGTTAATAATGCAGTGCTATTAATTTGTTATTTCGGACTACATTATTTCAAGGCGATGTCCGTTAAATTATAAGGGTACAGATGAACGTACATACATCACCCATATATATTACCGGGGTGTGTAATAATTCAGAGAACAACAAATGGTATAACGTTCATCACATCGAATAACATATAATATAATTTCAACACATAGAATCGATCAATTGATAGAATTATCATTTCGTAGAAAATCAGTTCATATATTTTCATTTCTTATAACAACACTTGATATATTTTTTGTTTCGTATACTCGTATAAACACTAAAAATAATGAACACTTAATATAATGAACATTTAATATAATAAACATTTAATAGAATATTGTTCTTGTATGTAAACAGTATGAATACGAGCAAAACTTGTTTCGGTACGCAAAAAAAAAAATAACCTCGAAGGCCAGGCGGGAGCTCGCTACGCTTCGCTCCCGCCTGACCTTCTAACCTAACCCGGCCACGTCGGATCTGCTCTAAAAGGTTTTTCGCGCTCGCTTGTTCAAATTTTGTAATTTATGAATCCTAAAGTAGGTATATTATACGAAAAATACATTCTATTAAACGTACATTCTATGAAAAGTACATTCTATTAAACGTACATTCTATTAAACGCACATTCTATTAAACGTACATTCTATGAAATTATTGTTATAAGAAAAGTGCATTATATTAAACGTGCATTCTATCAAATAATTGTTATAAGAAATGACTTTCTATCAATTGTGCTTCTACGAAATAACGATATATGAAATGAACATTCTATGAAACGTTGTTATACAATCTGAAAATTCTACCAAACGTATGTTCGGTCATATGAAAATATGTTAATTGTTTTTCTATGAAATGAGACGCACCCATATTACCGGTCAAATCTTAACCCTCCTTTTGGCTTCGTCGTAGTCAGGTGAAACCGGTCCATTCATATATACGTGTATTAACCATGTTGTTTCAACCTAACAATTGCCCCAACCGAACCTCAATTGAATAAATATAATAAGTACACTAAATTCATAAATATTTCGTTACAATAATGCCGGTATGGATCCAATGACTCCCAACAACAGTAAAATACGCGAATCGTTCATTAAACTGCATCAAAAATTCCACAACGAATCGAAAAATAGCCGCAAATCCGGCGCGAGTCGACAAATATTCAGATAGTTTACGAACTACATAATTTAATGGTATCCGGAGCTCTGTTATTGCTTAACCATTGTATTATAATTACAACGCGTTATATAACCACATTATTTAGTGATGTAATCATAATATACATATACTGATATAATTATAGTGCATTGTTTTCAAACAAAACTAGAATTTCCTCGTGGGGAGGAACAAACTTCACTGCAGGGTTAGCATACCTCGCCGCGACTTCGCTTGTTGCGCGACTTAGCATCATTTGTCTTGCTCGCACGGTATCGATAGGAGAGTGATAGGTAATATTTGTCGCGCGACAAAAAGTCGCGTGTCACAGTTATGCTAGACTTGCTGTTCTTTTACAATGAGCTACATTGATCGTTTGAATGATCGTTTTTTATAAAACAGCCAATTAGGTACTGTCTATTCAAGCAGTAATATTCTGACAGATAATGTAATTAAACTATTTATAAAGTAGCACTTCATAATACTAATGCTCGTGTTTTAAACTAGTAAATTTCTTCAGTTTCAGGTGAGTCTTGCCTCTTGGCGAAGGACTCTTAAGGTACTCAAGTATCAGAATTATCGAATGTTTGTTGTCGTATTTATTTTCAGTTCTAAATTGGCTGAAAACTGATGCGTGTAAGTAATATGGTTGGACTTCATTTATGACCCGACTAATGACTATTCGTAAGAAAAAGACACATGCAAGTGATCTATTTAATATGCATATTCAATAATTGTTTCATACCCATGGTAGTTCCATTTATATAAATACTAATCACATAATGAATGCTTATTTGATGAAACAACAACTACTGATTTCAATGATATATTCTCTTTCTGAAATAATGATTTTTACAGTCACTTTCTGTTTAAATAGTGATTCTATCATTATCGTTAATATCAATAAATACTATTATTAGTCGTGTTTGTAAATGAAGTCCCACCGCGTGGAAATGATAACGTCTAAATTCGATGAGCAACGCTCATTCCTCAGAAAACATAAAGTCATCGAAATTCAATTCATTTTTATTTCATTTACTCTGTCTCTTGTTTTGCTGTGGTCATTTTTATTTCAAATAATGCAAATCACGGCACCATTTCCTTCGTCTGTTTTGTTTGCCTTAAATGTTTCGTATACTGTCTGGACTCTTCTTACTTTCGTTGTTTGCTATGTTTTGCTCTGTCTGCTACTTTTGTCTGTGTGGTATCGTGGTATCCCGCTATTGCCTGCTTTCATTTATTTTGCTGTTTTCTTTTCTTAAATGCAGTTGTTTGCATCTGTGTGTCCATGTAGTTATCAATCGATTTAGATAAATGTGTACATTGAATTAGTACATGGAATATTTCGTAGAATGTAATATTGAAGATTTTATTTCCAGAATCCAATTGTATACAACACAACTGCATTACACATAACCAGTGTAATTGTCTATACAATGGGCAATATAATACACAAGCCTTTGGCATGTTATTGTGTCTCCGGTTTCTATTATTCTGTTCAAATCAATTTGCACTATTCGGCCCTAAAGGCTTGCTTGGACCGCACAAACTGAACCCATTGTCTCAATCACTACTTCAATTTCTGCAATCTTCTTCATACGCCAGATCCCTGCATTTTATCACTTCCCATCGCCCGTCAGTATAAAGGAGCTCCCCGCGGACGTTTGAAGTCAAAGTGCATACCGTGACAAGATTTAATTAGAAGACAAAAGCAAAGCATTATGAAACTACTAAAAAATTCATGAGCCGCGCTTGCAGACCCCAAAATATTGATCGTGCCTCTCTCTCATTCATGCGGACGCGTGACAAAGCCCGCTTTGGCTCACTGCAGAGTGCACACACATATATACGCGTGTGTGTGCGTCAGCTGAGGGGACATTACGACTTTGTTTACTCTCTTATCCTCACATCTAGCATTGCGTTAATTTGAAATTCCAGCTTTATTCCCCGCGCACAAGGTTAGTTTTACGAATCCACGTGTACTAAGATACGAGATTAAAGAAGCAAGCGGTCGATTAAGGACATCGCATGCGCCCTGTCGCCTCTGAAACTCCAGCGCTTTATTTCAAAGCCAAGTGCTAGACTAACAAGTTGTGGTTAGCGCTTACCACGCTTCCGAGCGTCAAATCGACGCCCATTCAGAAAGCAAACTACACACTGGGACCCGACTCGTTGTTTCTCCGAAATTAGTCCAATGGAGTTTTCATTACAACTTTGAGACAGCCAAAAATTCATGCGGTGAGATTTCCGAAAATATTAACTAACTACATGATTGTTAATTCGCCGCCGAAATTCTCGGCACGTACGACATAAACAATTTATTAATGCGTGGCGCTGCGCCGTCGACGCGTGAATGTTTCGAGGGGCCATTTTTAAGAGTTCGTTAATTTGGAGTGGTCGCTGGAATTGAGCGTCGATATTCGTGCTTTCCTTTTTTTAACTGACAGCCAAATGGCGCGAAGACTGCATGTGCGAATAGTACGGATATTTTAATAGGCCCGTTTTAGGGCAGCGTTGTAGACTTTTCAAGATATATATATACGAGTAGTAATGCATTTTTCATACAATACCCGTGACTAATGGCACGGGCTGCTTTGGTTAATAAAAAATACGTTTTCATTATAATTTGTTAAAACGTAGGTGGGACGTATATGATATCACGTCATAGTTCAAGTAGGTCGCCAAAGCCACTGATTAATATAATTTATATCGCTACCTAGGTATATACGTTCAGTTAATTCCAAATAAATTTATTTATAAAATAAATTATAATAATTCTAACGTGCACTTGCACTTGCCATCGCAGATTGTTTTTATTAACCGAATGGTAAAAAATAGCGCATAAGTTACAAAAATATATCTTTATCCAAGGTGGGCAAAATTATATATTACTACCGACCGTACTTTAATTTTTGAATAACATTCAGTACCTATTTTTAATTAAATTTATCGCTCGGACGGTTGTGCACCGAGTCACACTAATTTATTAAACGGTAATGGAAATGCATCATTCCAGGTCTCAGTGGGGAACTAACACTAGAATACACACACAAATTAATCCCAGGTCTCTCATTGCCTTCACTAATAGGACATACTGACTTCAAGCTAGATAAATTTATACTTTAGTACATTCCAACACTGGTATTTTAAATCGATTTTAAATTAGTTGGATTTCTAGTCCACACGTATTTCTTAGTTTAAATAAATGACTTCAAAGAGTAATCCACAGACAACCCCCACTAGACGGAGCATGTAAGGCGACCCGCGCGCACCGACGATATGGTACGGCAGAACATTAAAGTATGAACACGGCGGCCACCGTTTAGTTGCGTCCTTGTTTATGATCCATGCGTACGTCAACGAAAAAAGAAATTAAATAAATAACATGGTAAATTGTAGTGTTAAGTGGTGTAGAGAGACCTCATAAACATGGACGCAACTAAACGGTGGCCGCCGTGTTGATACTTTAATGTTCTGCCGTACCATATCGTTGGTGCGCGCGGGTCGCCTACGGGTCGCCTTACATGCTCCGTCTAGTGGGGGTGGTCTGTGGAGTAATCATATTATCCCACATTCTGGAAGTAATAATTGATAGAATCCATCGATAAAAAGCCCAAAACTATCCATAAATAACAGTTCTAAAATACCCAAGACAATTTACTTAATAAATGGAGGACTCTAGTAGCGTTAACCGATCATATGGATGTAGAATTGTACAGATTAGCCAGCCCGAACATGACACGGCACACGGCACAACCCTATGGCGTCATTGGAACTGTTCCAATAGACCACTCCAGCGCGTAGGGCTAACTGTCTTGCTCGCACGGTATTGAAAGGTAAGTGACAATAGTATTTGTCGCACGACAGAGCCGGTTGTCACAGTTATGCTAGACATGCAGGTCGTATCAACCTTGCCTCTATCTCTTTATCTATTTTATTGTAATAAATAATCTACTGATACTTGTTGTTTTCAGTTTAACAGGAGGTTGATCCACAAAACTGAAGTTAGATAAAGACAAAGATAAGTTAACAAAAAATATATTTTTCCTGTATTGAATTTGTAAACTTTTTTCGGTGTGCAATAAAGCATTTTGTATTGTTTTGTATTGTTAACACTAGACAGTAGTAAAGTTTGAGCTCCAATAAACATCATACCTAATAAACCTTTACGCCCCTGCGAAGGTCGTATGTCTCCGACTGGCACAAAACAGCAGTATAAAGTTATGCATCCACATAAGTATTTTATAGCTTAGTTGGTGACGAAGCGCCCCTATCGAATAGCTTCATATAACTGAGCGTGTATTTAAAGGTCTTATTTACATTTTACAAATGGTTTTTACTGTAGCTTGCAAGTGCAATATAATAGGTGGACTGTGTCCCATGGAGATCAGCGATATGAGAGTCTAACAGAATCTACGGGTCCATGCTTAGGGTAATGTATAAGAGGCAGGTCATTAGATTTAGCCAAGGATCCTACATCGTATGGTATTCATCATTATAATCATATATCGGCCGATAGACGTCCACTGCTGGACAAAGGCCTCCACCAAAGTTCTCCACACCAATCGATCGTGCGCCGCACTCATCCAACTGCCCGTGATCCTAACTAAGTCTCCGTATTACATTGATGTGTTTATGATATGACATTTATAAACACTGACAAATTGACTTTTAATGGCAAAAATAACAAATCGCTAATGCAGACATTTATCGGACATGTTATTGTAAACGTCCAATACAACCCCTAGGCTAGGGTCGCTAATAAAATAATAAAATAAAATAAATATCAAATAATTAACCTCACACCCGATCCAGTCCCAAAGTAAGCTCTAATAGCTTTGTGTTCCGGGTACTACATGACGATATACAATATATAATTAATTAATGATCTTAACTACATAGAAATTCGAGTATTACTCACAAACACAAACACTTGCCCTTGCCGGAATTCAAACCCAGGATATTTGGCCTAATAGGCAGCTGCACTATCACTGCGTCAACCGCGTCGAAGTATATATATACATATATAAACCAAAATAAAAAAATACACAAATATAACGAGTTCTTTTGTAATACATTCCATTTTACACAGTATGCTACAAACAATTGAAACAAAATGTTTACAAATGAAGCGAAAATTGAAAAATTTAATGATTCGGACAGGATTCGAACCTGCGTTTCCAACGGCTTTACAACGGGTTTAAAGTAATTTGGGTGTAGCACATCGTTACTATCGATTCTCAACAAATTTGAGACGATGGTGCCGACGATAAAGTCTAAATCTTTACGGTAGATGGCGCTACGATGCCACCCTAAGGCATGTCGAAGCAACTGGTTGAAAAATTCAATGACTCTGACATCTGATTCGGTGGTCCAATTGGGAGGACGCCAGTGGTGGCCTGGAAAGCCGTTGGAAACGCAGGTTCGATTCCTGTCCGAATCATTAAATTTTTCAATTTTCGCTTCATTTGTAAACATTTAGTTTACGTTAGCAGACGTTACTGCTTTAATAAAAAATAAGCAATTGAAACAACACTGTAAATCAAAACAAACAATATAACCCACTTATCCACACGTGCCTAACATGGGTACAAATCAATATCCAAGCACTCCACACATTTTATTAAATTTACCGAGCATATCTACGAGTACAGTACGTAGATATCAAGCTTTATTTCCTACACAAGGCTAGAAATTAAGTTATCTTCCATACTGGAACGTGACTGGCATCTAGTCTCGGTTTAAAGATTAATTTTCTTGCCACTACGAGTATAGGGGAAGTTCCTGCGGAAGACTCAACGAACCTTGCCAAATCACAGCGCAACTTTGTGCGCTATCTTGGACTAGTTTATCTGAGGTCTATGCTTAGGGTAATATATGTATGTATGGGTTTTAGAAATGATGGTGAAATTTTACATCCAATGTATTTTTGAGTTAATAATCGCTGAAACAATAAAAAATATTATCAAACACCTAGAGAAGTTGGTCTCTAAACAGGGCTATCAAGTGATAAAATACTAGGTAGTGCTATAATCGGATCATCACTAATGGTACCTCTTTTGTTTTATCGGTTTTACAATCCCTTTCCATTTTCGAGTTGCATTTTTTTGCGATGATCAGTCTAAGTTATGCGAATAACATAATTAAAGACTACAGTACGTCTCCCTTTTAATCATCAAAAAAGCCACTAGATAACTATTTTGTTGGTTGTTTATGTAAAATGCAACGCCTGCACGATCGCCTGAACGTCGCGGGTGTGCCGCTTCGACTGGCTACAATCACGAGCCGATTTTGGACGAACAAAGGAACCAAACTCCAAGGTGTGCACTAGGCATGAATAAATAATCAACAAACCAGCAAGCATAAGTTCGCAATTATAATATACAATTTAAAAAATTATATAACCACACATCGACCTCAAAACATGGTTTATGCATTGACGAATGTTGGTTGCGTGAAAAGGTAGCGCCATAATGCTTTTTGCGGTTCAGCATGAACCATTATGCCATCCAGTTTATTATTATGCCATTGTTTTGTCAAACTGTTGTAACCACAGGCATTTTAGCTTGCGCTCGCAAAATAGGGCAGCGATTTTTAGGTTAATTGCAGTGGCGGGGTCGTCGTCATAAATATTTTTCGAACTTCTACGCCATATTTTGGTTCTTATCAACCGAGCGAGCGAAGCGTCGCTGCTTCAGCTTCACTAAAATTCTATTTTGCATTTCCGTATGTTCGGATTACCAGCTGTTTTCGCCTAGAAACCTCATTTCTCAACCAATTCTCATGAAACTTTGTATCAGGTTCGATAAGTATTATGAAATTTTTCAAAATGGCGGAGTTATGGGGGTTGAGAAGCCTGTTTCGATATAATCTTGCGATTTCTACAGCTCACAGAGCGACTAGATACATATATTTAATTTCAAGGAACGATAAAAGAAATTGAATATTGGTACAAAACAGTATCTCATGTCATAATGTATGGAATTAGGTAGTTTTAATCCCAAATGACTTCTAAATCATCCTGATAAATTATATTTGAATGAAAAGTTCAATTACTCTGTGTCTCCATCCATACACTTAGTATTTTATTAATTTTTATTTTAGATAGCTAACCAATAAAACAAGCACATTAACCAAAAAGTCTACTATAACCGTATGAGACGTATGATGCAGACCATAGTTCACCTTAAAGGCCTTCCGACGCTGTGCTGTCCGGTACACAGCAATGTCCCGCACATACGAATGTAAGATAAACAGATCTCGTATACAAATTACGTTTGGTTAGCGCGTCCTATAAATCTCGCTTAGCCTGTTCAATCGTTAACAATCGGGTCGCCCGTACTCGTATAATATTTTCAGCGTTAACACCGCTGTAAAAATGTCAATCGGTATTAGGGGTGCGCGGGTCCAGAACACTCCGAGAATCTTTTTTTACGAAGAGATCGAAACCTACCAATATTACGGCAAGAGAGAATGTTCATTTATTTATTTATTATTATCAACCAACTTACAATTATAACTATATAGACAATTGCTGAACTTGAACGTTATATATTAGGTGACATTGCAGAATAATAAAATTAGAAATAACAGGAATAACCGTTTTGATAACATTATGATAAGTAAATTATTATACGTAGATTAAGATTAATGGATAGATAGGTATGGGAGGAATTAATTGTCAAAAAAATCAATATTGCGGGTAGGTACTACGTTTTCTGCCAATAAACAACTAGTCAGTTTGAGTGATGCCTGATAGTCAGAAAGTTTATTGTAGTAACGTTTCAGAAATAATTAAATAAAAAACAAAAAGGAGTTTCTGAACCTATTTCAATAAAAAATTGAATTTGAAATAAATCCACAATTCGCCTTCACACTTCCATCGCCTGTTAAACATAATCTACTAGAGAACATTCTCGCTCTTTAATTTGGAGCTAGTCGTGACGGACGTGACAATGGAGAACCGTCGAAAGCGCAAAAAGCTAACCATTGAACCCTATGAACCGTGCCGAGCTTTAAGCACTCGTTTGATTAAAAAACCCCGTGATTTAATTGGAAAAGTATTCATTTACTCTTTTGTTTCGTTGTGATTTATCTATGCCAACGGCTCACGGGGAACGGATTTTGTACAGTCGGCAACACGATCGTTCACGCGTCTAACTGTGATCGAGTTATTTGTAAGTTATATAAAACAGTTTTTTTTTACAAGGATCGTGTCTGGGCGGTCGCAAAACCTATATATACATATATGCAGATATAGAGCATAGTGTTGTAACAAAGTATTTTGTAGGAAAAGTTCATTTTAACATAAGCATGTAAAAATGACACCCAAGGTAATAAGAGAAAGCTCTCTAAGGAAAAAATAGATATCATAAAAAAACTAGTGCTCTCGGCAAAATACGATGGGAAAGCTGTACTATATATCTGTACTGCTATTTATAGATAATATTATTCTCCCCGAACTAGTCAAACGTCTAGTCAATGGTTAACAATTCATCATTGTATTAGACAGTCGTCCACTGCAGAGACCTACGCCAAGGGTCTACACATCGACCGGGTGTGCGCCCATCCAATGGCTGACCACAATTCTGACCCGATGTTCGGTCCAGCTTGCAGGGTGGCTTGCCACGCTGGGTCTGCCAGTACGCGCCCAATACTCAAGAACCTTTCTACCTCAACGGCCATCAGTTCAGGCACTTAAGTCTGTAGATGCTAGTTTGTTATGATTAGAGTCCACACTCTCGTCGCAATCACGTGACAATATGTAGAGCAGGGCCCCGAATAACCCGCCAAAATAACAAACATTTTGGCGGATTTGAGTTATTGGTATCATAGTGTTTATGATGTTATTGTAAATCCTTTCAATTCAGAAGCTAATTGATATCGCGAATGCTTCATTATACATTTTATTCGATTGGACTGCATTTCAGTTTCGAATTTAATTAGATTAATTAACACCATACCATTTATTTCCCAAACTACCCTATTGTCACGATATCACGACTAGAGTGCGGACTCTAGTTATGATTGTACGAGTTTCGTTGGCAACTGTACCCGATTCGGGAATGGCGTCGATGTTTTTATGGCGGCGTTTGCGTCGATTTTAGGATGAATGATGGCAAACGTCCGGCAATTAAAAAAGTTCACACGGCGCATTTGGAATTTATTTCGCGCTCTATCGGCCCGCCGCTTTAGCAGTTTGTGATGTTTTATATACATATGTACATGTACTATGTATTTGATATGGTGTAGGCAAATTGTATAATACGGTATTTTACAAATGAAGTCTTTTTATAAACGTGGAGCGGTTTCCTAATTGCTGGAGGAGGTCATTGTAAATTATCGACATTTTATAAATTACCTTATGTCATTAGAAGCTCGTTCATTTTGTATGTATTAGCTCTATATTTAACCTCGCATTGCTGCACACCAAAACAGTGAATAATTCTAAGATGTCCATCAAATATGGTATTCGATGGACTTATATAGTGCATTCAAATGGCTTTGGTTCGCTAGGTAGCTTCAGATGTCCAATAGGCAAATTGCCCAAAAAAACACTTCGTCGACTTTAATGTGTAATTGGATTATGTTAATAAAAATACATCCAAAAAAAAAAAAAATTTAAAGCTATTTTTCCGTCTTTCTTTCTTTCATGGTCACCCTAAGACAATTATCTCATTTACATTGACATCATTGACTGCACTAGCAACTTCGGTAATTCGTAAAACGCTCAACTTTTATAATGCCGAATTATACAAATTCCCTGCGACACGCACTATGCAGCCGAGTCCCAATGATTGTATTTTTTTTTATTCAAAAAGAATATGGTGTTTTATTACAACTCCATTTATATTAGTGGTAGAGACGTGATTCACAAAAACAGCTTCATGAATCCTGATTCGCAATGACAAAGCGCCAGCTATACGCGAAATACGGGGCTGCATCCGTCATTAGACTTGCAGATCGCGACTTCCTAACATGGCCGCGAGTATTTATTACCAGGACGTCTGGTGCTTGCGGATTTTGCAGTTTTAACTGTAAATGTTACGATAATCAGCAGTCTTTCGCTCTCTACTATTATTAACCGAGTGAGCGAAGCGTCGCCGTTTAAGCTTGGCCTAAAATTCTTTCGTATTTATGTCCGGATGTCCGTTTATCCAGATTTCCGGTTTTCCTCGTCTACATGCCACATTTTTTAAACCGATTCACGAAGAATTTTGTGGCCCAGTTCAATAATTATACAGGGTGGAACATTTCTAAAGACTGGGCTGACAGGATAGTATCATCTGAGTGATCTACAATCGATCGAATCTAATTGTAAAGCTGGATTAGAAAGTAAAAAAGAGTCATCAAATTAAAATATTTTAATATCAGTGACAACCCTACTAATTCAAAGGATTTTTTTTTAATTTTAAAGTGACACCTGTCTTTAACTCAGCGATGTTCAAAAGATGCTAGAGTTGATATATGCACATTTTTACACTAATGTTTAACAAACTGTATCTCAAAAATGGATAGAAATATTTACATAGTTCCTTGGTGAAAAATGAAGTACTCAGTCTGAACAATTCCCTGTTTGCTTAAAAGTCCCTCGATCTGTTCCACCCTGTATATAGATTTTTTTATCTATTCAGCGGAGCCAGTATATCTTGCCGCGACTTCTCTAGCCGCGAGACTCCGCGTCACCTGCCTTGCTCGTACGATATTAAAAGAAAAGTAACAGGTAGTATTTGTCGCGCGTGTCAAAATTAAGCTAGACGTACAGTTTTCATATTTAATTTGTAAATGGCAGTAATAAAAAAAAAACTTCAGCCATTTCGAACAATGAAGAATTTCTATTGCTCATACAGCCACTACTTATTTATTCAATGAGTCCGTGCACTAATAACTCCGTAGACAATAACCGTAGCGCGCGCTACGACGTAGCGGCCTACGGCGTAGCGCCTGCGCCCGCGATCGGTTATTAGAAACACGAGCCGCAACCTTTAATCAGGTTGCGGTCGCCTGCAGCACTGCGGGCTAATCATTAAAATGAAGCCAACCCGCTTTCGGTGATTATTGAGTGCAATTATGAAATACTTTTAATGATGTGTATTAACTTCTTTAACACAGCTTTGGACCTAGCTCAGAAGATATACCTAGCCTAAGATTGAAGACAAAGAAGGAAATAATAATAAATACTCTTTATTTGCACCACAAAATAAAAAGAAAGTAAAGACAGAAATAAAAAATACTATTACAGTAGGTAACAACAACAAGGTGGTCTTATCGCTAAAAAGCGATCTATTCCAGAAAAACCTTAGCATATATACATTAGCATAAGTATATGCATTATTTAAGATTTCTTGACTTTTCTATAACTTTACAGTTACCGTTAACTAAGGTTGGCTCGAATAATTAATATACAAAATACAAGATGTCTGACCATGGGGTTATTCTGTTTGTGGGCATCTTTTGTTTTGCAACATTTAAAAAAACATCTCCATTTGTTTGTTTCGGCTTCATTAGTTTTTTTTTTTTATATATATTTTTTTAAACATAACTGCGTAGGAAACTGAGATATTTAATTTTCACGAACTTTATTTGTTGTCCAGCCATCTATAAATTTAGACCATCTCATTTAAACATCTCCAACAACAAGAAAATGGTTTGATAACTCCAAAAATCGTTATAGCATTAAACATGCATAAACCAACTTCAAACTTGTTTGTTGTCTCCAACTTGGTTCATTATTATTGAAATCAAATGTCATATTAAAGTATAATAAAGCTTCTGAGGTGCTCCACGTGTTTGGAATTACACTTGTCACTCGTGAAACCCAATTATCAGGGCACGTGAATTTGATTTAATGCGTAAATGTAATTTATCCCGAAGTGTGTCAAGAACACAAATACTTTCTTTCAATCTTTGACCAAGGTAATAGGGGTGTAGAATGAATTGAATTATACAACATACTATAATTATATGAATATAAAGAGCTCAATATCTTATGAAACTCAATACCTCCTCTTCTAATTCAACAAACACATAATTGTAATAAGTACAACCATATACTTAACGAACTTCTTCACGGGCAGAATGGCAACTTAGTTATTATAACTTACATATATTGTTTCGGGGGTGATGACATCACACTGTCGAATAACTAAAAAGAATCCCATAATCATTTTTATGTATTCTACTTCACCTACATCAAAAAATTACAAAACCCGTCCAGCCATTTTGGCATGATGAGTCAACGACATTTCTATGGATAGATGGCGTTATGTTGGCAAATTGCTGCCTGAGGAAACTGTCAAACTCGTAAGATGCATAAAACGTTAATTGTTCTACTACCTATCTACTTAAATACATTGGGTTTAGAATAAAGACGTCCAACCCGCACTGATATCAACGATGCCGTATTTACCCCTAGTCCCACAAGTCCCGGGCCCAGGGGCCCAGCCAGTATAGGCGCCCCAGTTCCAGAAGTAGGACTTGCACCATACTTAATATTATCTTTTCCTTATTTATCAGCCGAATTACTACTACAGTCGAGTTCATTTACATCTACACACTTACGTGCACAAAAATATCTGAACACGACCCTATTGTCAGAAGCATAAAGTCGTGTTAAGATATTTTTGTTCTCGTAAGTGTGTAGATGTAAATTAACTCGACTGTACCTATTATTTCATTTGCTGAAAAGCATTTTGAGATAGGGGGCGAACGCCAGCCCAGCGGGAAAGCACAATAAACTTCAACCGTACGAAGTAATAGCAATTCTAACGAAGCTACTTGGGATAATTATTCAAAAATAGAATAGCCAAATCTGGTATCCAACTTTTTTGTCTTCCGCGACTGCGTTTACAATAAAAGGTATATTATATGATGCTCTCCTTCAACACTGTCGGGTAAAAAGAATTATAATTTTCATGTTTTCTACTACACCTGTATCAAAATATTAAAAGACCTGTCCAGCCGGTTTGGTATGGTGAGGCTGCAAGGACATTGCTATCAATAGATGTCGTTATAGTACCTAGTATTTTGTGTCGAATCTGCTCAGATACATTATGTTTCTCAAAATAAAGACGCTCAGCCCTTCCACATCTAAGCAGCCCGCACGCCAACCCAGCGGGAACGCACAATAAATTTCACCCGTGCGAAGTAATAGCAATCCGAACGAAGCTCGCTTAGCAATGGATTATACGCGACAATGGAAGCCGACGAAGATTGATACACCGCGGCCACCATCCATCAAACTACGGCCCGCGCCAAACAATGACGAGTCACAAGCTAATCATTTCTTTCATTAATCCTTACTTGAGACAATTATTCAAAAATAGAATGGCCAAGTCTGGAATCTAAGTTTTTCGGTTTAAAGACATTTATTTTCTCATAAGAAACACAGTTTCGCTTACATGAGAACTTTAAAAGCTAGGTACTAAGTCTCATAATTAACTTTTGACAATATATAAAAAAGAAGAAGAGTCGTTTTCTTTTTTCTCACTAGAAAATCATTGTTAACAGCATATTCAATAGTTTGCGTGCCTTAAGCACGCTCGTTTCGTGTCCTCACTCAGACTCTTATTTGTATAATCTAGGGAGTTCTGTTATTGGCTATATATAATGTATAATCAGTAAGCTCGTGATTTAATGTAAACGCTGTTGAACTTCTTAAATAAATAAATAAAATAAATAATATATGTTCACGTTTTGGCTACCTGCCAAGTATGTGTTCCTTATTTTTAGAGATCGGTCAGGAAAAGTAATTTTCACCTCACCACCTCAAACATGGCGATTTTGCTGTCAGATAACAGTGAACAAAATGCGATTTTGTTTCGAGCGTGAGTAGAAAGTAGCTTTTTAATTTTTTCAATATATGACCACGAATTGTCATTATTCAGCCAGAGGTTAATTATAAAATTCTAATCATTTGAATCTCGATGCACTCTGTTTCTTTCATATGTATATAAAAGAGAGGGATAGAACCTTATCAATTTGAAATTCGATTTTCGAGTCCGACCTCGATTGAGAACAGTTCGGATACGCGTTATACCAAAAAATTCATTAAAAACACCCGAAAAAGTTTTAATTGCAACTCATTTTTTTTCTTTATTATATTTTTATTTAACGACCGAATATTAAAACTATTGTGCCTTTTATATAAAACAATAGATCATTGCTCAAACAAAATAAGATTTTTCAACTTATTGTAAATATAATTATAATTTATAATTTCACCATTTATCATAGATGCATATTCGAAACGTACCTTAAAAAATATCGAGTTCATATTGTAATTTGTTATTTTCTTTTGCATTTATTTTGTTTGGTGTTTTAGGAGTAAAAATATTAATAAATTTATGAACAAAATCTCGTAATATAATATGTATTTATAAATAAACACGTCATGTATCTGCTAAATCTTCCAATTTGATAAAATAATGACAATAACCGTGTTGGTTGATTATAATTTCAATTAAATTATATTGTTAATCCTTTTTAAGCAGCACTTATCTATTTTCTGATTAATAATATTATTGAAATCAGCAACAAAGACTATAAACATACGTTGGAAGAAAAAGCACAAAATGTCGAATATGTTCTCGCTGATGAGGTGAAAAGTTGTGTGTGCTACACGAGAGCAAAGTTTTTTGCATCTCGTGCTGTTGAGTCCCTCGCTACACTCAGGATTCTAACATAGAATCACTCGCTACGCTCGTGATTCAAACGTAGAATCCTTCGCTTGCTCGGGACTCAAAATCAGCACTCGTAACAAAAAACAACTTTGCTCTCTTGTTGCACAAATAACTATAATGCCACTTCTTCATCACTGTCTCAATACAAAAATCTCGTTGATTTTTACGTTTGTTACTTTGCAAAACTAGAATGAATCAATAATGAAAGGAAATAATGAACTTTATTCTGTAAGGAGGCCCCAAGGGCACTTTTACATGTCTGAGTCTACCGACATTTCACAGGAGGAGACTGCACTGTTGAGAAGAAACGCCGAAAGAATCTCAGCAGTCAGTACTTTTTTAAATAAAAACTTTCATACACTTTCGCATTTAAATACAATACAACCCGACCATATTATATCACCGCTTTAAATCGTCGATTTAGGTAACCACGGCCTTAATTCCATATATACTTACATATCTCTGTTATCTTGAAGAAATCTTTGTAGTAGCGATATATAACTAGTACTATATCGCCAGTTCGCCAACCCGGTCGTGCTAAGTTGGCGCCTCATTTATATGCGACGCCATAAATATCGGGCGCTATTTTGGCTTGACTGGGTAGTAACGTGAAATGTCATTTTATGCGGCTCGAATCGAAACAGCGTTTTTGACAGTTAAAGGCAATATACCTGAGACATCACTTATCTGGCGATATTTCTAAGGTCATTCGAATTAGCGCCCAGGATTCGGTGACAGTTTTATGTAAGTCACTCTCATGTAAGAACGTCTATGTTATTCTCGTATTTCTAATGGGCAAAGTCATGCAAATAGTAAAAGTATAATAAGGTGTACCTTGATTGACCTTTGGGGTCGTCGTTTTTAGGGTTCCGTACCCAAAGGGTAAAAACGGGACCCTATTACTGAGACTTCGCTGTCCGTCCGTCCGTCCGTCCGTCCGTCCATCCGTCCGTCCGTCCGTCTGTCACCAGGCTGTATCTCAACAACGGTGATAGCTAGACAGTTGAAATTTTTACAGATGATGTATTTCTATTGCCGCTATAACAACAAATACTAAAAATAAAATAAAATAAATATTTAAGGGGGGCTCCCATACAACAAACTTGTTATAGATTATATATATGTATAGGTACGGAACCCTTCATGCGCGAGTCGGGCTC
The DNA here is from genome assembly GCA_932273695.1 of Apotomis betuletana. Classification (NCBI taxonomy): domain Eukaryota; kingdom Metazoa; phylum Arthropoda; class Insecta; order Lepidoptera; family Tortricidae; genus Apotomis; species Apotomis betuletana. Next base: position 11,227,024 of record OW026315.1, read on the forward strand.
GCACTTGCCCAATTTTTTACATATATGGTGCGTTGACAGAATATTCACTATCTACAGGTTTTCAATTTGAACGTAAAGAATGATAATTAAGGTCAAACGAACGACCTCCAGACGTACGATCGGCGGGCATATATTAATTGTACTCGTCTAAATAAATCACTTTGTGAGCTCATTTTATTATCATAGTAAAAAAAATATTATACGGCTACATGTCACTTATATGTCATGTTAGATTAATGCATAAATGTATGTCTGAGTTATTTATTAAGGTTAAGGTAACAGCATATAACAGAATTAAAATACGTTACACGTATTTCATATTTCGTATTTCATATTTACATATATTTTTACCCAAGTTATAAGGTGATATTTAGTTATAGTTTTGTAATTTAGTTTTCTATATTCGTCCGATATCGATCAAATAATTTATGTTTTATTTCTTAGGATTTTTGGAAAAGTTGGTTAGTATTATGTGGTTTTTGGGATACCTCGGGAACTTGTGCTTTTCTTTCTCGGAAAGATAAACACTATATACAAACAAATTTTCGCTAAAATGGGATAAATAAAACTGACAAAAAGAATATCGGCCCATAATCGAAAAGTTTGTTACATCTGATAGTTATCTATCTGAATTCGAGTTATTATTGTATCAACACGATCTCTAGATAAGATATACCGTTATTCCATTCAGCTTATAAACAAAAAGGTTACAAGCGAGTACATACAAAACTTCACATTTTATACCTCCATTTTCAACTCTTCCATGATTTTTGTCGTTTCCATTTCCAAAAATATAGGAGTCGGGACAAAAACTCGAATTTCCATCGGTAGTTTAGGTCTAATGGAAAGAACAAAAAGCTTTTCGGAGCCGTGTTGAAGGCGTGTGAACGGACTGCTCCCGAACATGTGGGCCCTTCGTGACGCGTTCACACTACGCCACTAGCAGCGGAAATGGACTATCAAGTCTAATAGCCTATATGAGGCTAGTGGGCTAAAATACTAAACAATAGAACTAAGTGCATTGCTTGCTGGAATAAAGGACAACTACCAAACTCAATAAATTTTACAAAATACTTGAAAAAGAAGTGTGGGTTTTTACTCAATATCTATTCTATTATAAAATTGTAAATATATATATAATATTGTATTGAAAATCGGTTTTCAATGGAGAGGGTTCATTATTTCAGGCGATGCAGGATTTGTATGAGCGCGCGGCGCCCGCCGTTCAGCACCATCTGTTGATAAAAATGATTTAACCTTTCATCACGCCGAAATGACTGGACAGATTCTGACCAGGCTCATAGCTGGACATCCAAAGATGGTTATACAAGTAATTAGGATACCTTTACGCAGACGAAGTAGCGGGCATCTTCTCGCATATAAATATAATACTTAAATGCGTAGAATATATCTAAGTCCCAGGAATAGGCCGCTGCTATTGCCAGAATTTGAAAGCAGAACCGCTTGTTCCGCAGTTGCACAACCAAGGCATCGTGTCGTTAAAATAAAATAAACATTCCGAGTGCATGACAGAACACTAACAAGTTATGATTCTATTTATTATTTCAGCCCCACTTTTGTCACTTGTCTAATAATATAATATTTTGAATAGCAGTGATCCGTCAAATGTATTGTGGATAACTGAATTATACGCTGGGCTCTCGCATTTCCATATTTGGACTGTAGCCATTTTTCCTATGACGACGTATCATGAATTCGGGACGTCAATCTAGTCCGGCGATATATTATTCAAATTGCCGAGTGATCTGACTCACACTACTAAATCTCTGGTCTATATTGAATTACGAAGAAACTGTGTTTTTGTGTCGATGCTTGACTGTATAGAAAGTTCTTGATTATTGATACAAAGGTCAATCTAACGGAAAACAGAATTTGAAGCGGGATTCGAGCCTGTGCTGTCTGGGTTTGAATCCTACTTAGATTCCAGTGTACATTGGATTAAAATTTTCCTTGGCGATAAACCCTTATGATTATAATACTAAACAAAGAAAATATTGGATTTCCACATAAAAAAAAAAAAAAAAATTTAAGAAATAAACGCCTAGATTTCATTAGCAGACTTTATCGGAGAAATATCATATCCTCGACTCGAAAAGGGAAATAAGAAAACTTTAATCAAACCATGCCAATAAAACAATAGTATCGAGTTTATGGACTGTTTTTAGGGTTCCGTACCCAAAGGGTAAAAACGGGACCCTATTACTGAGACTTTGCTGTCCGTCCGTCCGTCCGTCCGTCCGTCCGTCTGTCACCAGGCTGTATCTCAAGAACGGTGATAGCTAGACAGTTGAAATTTTCACAGATGATGTATTTCTATTGCCGCTATAACAACAAATACTAAAAATAAAATAAAATAAATATTTAAGGGGGGCTCCCATACAACAAACTTGTTATAGATTATATATATATGTACCTATAGGTACGGAACCCTTCATGCGCGAGTCGGGCTCGCACTTGCCCAATTTTTTTATGGTTATTTTTAATATCATATCACTTAAGTTTAACTCTACAAAAAAAATCTTTGTTTCTTTATAACCTTAGAAGATTTTTACTAAAGCGTAAACTGAAGAGTATGTGCTTCGTGCACGATTTGAAAGCAAATCATAGGTAACGTTCTAGATTTAATCAGCAGACTTTACCGAAAATATAATTTCCTTGATAACTTCCAAATAAAACTTGAAAAGGGAAATGGGAAAACTTTAATCAAACTATGCAAATAAAACAATAGTGCGAGTTTGTGGACTCGCGCGAGCACTAAACCAATCACAGTTGTGAACGCTCCTCGCTCGCGGCGGTGCGTATCTGTAATTCCCATCTGGTGGCACAAAGCTTGTTTGATTACGGCGAGGAGCCCGGGGCGTCGCAGTGTCTGAGTCTCAGCCGCGTGTGCCTTTTTTGCTGATGTGCTGGGAAAAACCGTGTGTTATCAAGCATATTATTATCATCCTTAAGTATCCTACTACCTGTATAAAAAAATACAGAATCTGTCCAGCCATTTCGGTGTGATGGGGCTGCTTTCAAATCGATAGATATCTTCAGATCAGGCAACTGGATTTCACATATATTAGTAGGTATTTTTTTTTTCGAAAATAATGCTTACTTCTATAATTTCCTCAAAAACTAGAAAGAAGAAAATGGGAAAACTTTAATCAAACCATGCAAATAAAACAATAGTGCGAGTTTGTGGACTCGCGCGAGCACTAAACCAATCACAGTTGTGAACGCTCCTCGCTCGCGGCGGTGCGTATCTGTAATTCCCATCTGGTGGCACAAAGCTTGCTTGATTACGGCGAGGAGCCCGGGGCGACGCAGTGTCTGAGCCTCAGCCGCGTGTGCCTTTTTTGCTGATGTGCTGGGAAAAATCGTGTGTTATCAAGCATAGTATTATCATCTTTAAGTATCCTACTACCTGTATAAAAAAAATACAGAATCTGTCCATCCATTTCGGTGTGATGGGGCTGCTTTCAAATCGATAGATATCTTCAGATCAGGCAACTGGATTTTACATATATTATATTAGTAGGTATTTTTTTTTGGAACATAATGCTTACTTCTATAATTTCCTCAAAAATTAGATAGAAGAAAATGGGAAAACTTTAATCAAACCATGCAAATAAAACAATAGTGCGAGTTTGTGTACTCGCGCGAGCACTAAACCAATCACAGTTGCGAACGCTCCTCGCTCGAGGCGGTGCGTATCTGGTGGCACAAAGTTTGCTTGATTACGGCGAGGAGCCCGGGGCGACGCAGTGTCTGAGCCTCAGCCGCGTGTACCTTTTCTGCTGATGTGCTGGGAAAAGTCGTGTGGTAAAAACGATATTATTATCATCCTTAGGTCTCCTACTATCTGTATCAAAAATTTACAGAATCTGTCCAGCCATTTCGGTGTCATGAGGCTGCAGGCTGCTCCGAATCGATAGATATCTACAGATCAGGCAACTGGCTTTGACATATATTAGTAGGTAAGTTTCGAACATAATGCCTACTTATATAATTTCCTCAAAAACTAGAAAGAAGAAAATGGGAAAACTTTAATCAAACCATGCAAATAAAACAATAGTGCGAGTTTGTGTCCTCGCGCGAGCACTAAACCAATCACATTTGCGAACGCTCCTCGCTCGAGGCGGTGCGTATCTGTAATTCCCATCTGGTGGCACAAAGCTTGCTTGATTACGGCGAGGAGCCCGGGGCGACGCAGTGTCTGAGTCTCAGCCGCGTGTGCCTTTTTTGCTGATGTGCTGGGAAAAATCGTGTGTTATCAAGCATATTATTATCATCTTTAAGTACCTACTACAAGTATAAAAAAATACGGAATCTGTCCAACCATTTCGGTGTGATGGGACTGCTTTCAAATCGATAGATATCTTCAGATCAGGCAACTGGATTTTACATATATTAGTAGGTTTTTTTTTTCGAAAATAATGCTTTATCTATAATTTCCTCAAAAACTAGAAAGAAGGAAATGGGAAAACTTTAATCAAACTATGCAAATAAAACAATAGTGCGAGTTTGTGTACTCGCGCGAGCACTAAACCAATCACAGTTGTGAACGCTCCTCGCTCGCGGCGGTGCGTATCTGTAATTCCCATCTGGTGGCACAAAGCTTGCTTGATTACGGCGAGGAGCCCGGGGCGACGCAGTGTCTGAGTCTCAGCCGCGTGTGCCTTTTTTGCTGATGTGCTGGGAAAAACCGTGTGTTATCAAGCATATTATTATCATCCTTAAGTATCCTACTACCTGTATAAAAAAATACAGAATTTGTCCAGCCATTTCGGTGTGATGGGGCTGCTTTCAAATCGATAGATATCTTCAGATCAGGCAACTGGATTTCACATATATTAGTAGGTATTTTTTTTTTTCGAAAATAATGCTTACTTCTATAATTTCCTCAAAAACTAGAAAGAAGAAAATGGGAAAACTTTAATCAAACCATGCAAATAAAACAAAAGTGCGAATTTGTGGACTCGCGCGAGCACTAAACCAATCGCAGTTGTGAACGCTCCTCGTTCGCGGCGGTGCGTATCTGTAATTCCCATCTGGTGGCACAAATCTTGCTTGATTACGGCGAGGAGCCCGGGGCGACGCAGTGTCTGAGCCTCAGCCGCGTGTGCCTTTTTTGTCGATGTGCTGGGAAAAAATCATGTGCGGCGTGATAGCTGAAATTTCAATGCAATCTAAGCAGGATTCGTTCCCAGACGGCACAGATTCGAACCCCGCTCCAAATTCTGTCTTCCGTTAGATTGACCTTTGTTTCAATAATCAAGAAGTTTCTATACAATCGAGCATCGAAACAAAAAACACAGTTTTTCGTAATTCAATATAGACCAGAGATTTAGTAGTGTGAGTCAGATCACTCGGCAATCTGAATAATATATCGCCGGACTAGATTGACGTCCCAAATTCATGATACGTCGTCATAGGAAAAATGGCTACAGTCCAAATATAGAAATGCTAGAGCCCAGCGTATAATTCAGTTACCCACAATACATTTGACGGATCACTGTTATATTCGAAATATGATATAATAAGACATGTGACAAAAGTGGGGCCTTGTTAGTGTTCTGTCATGCACTCGAAATGTTTATTTTATTTTAACGATACGTTGCCTTGGTTGTGGAGCAAACGGTTCTGTTTTCAAATCCTGGCAAGGCCACATTCTTGAGTCTTAGATCTTTTCTACGTATTTAAGTATTATATTTATCGAATAGAAGATGCCTGCAATTTCGTCCGCGTAGTTTTTTTACCATAGTCGGGTAAATAGTATCCTACTGACTTGTATAACCATCTTTAGATGTCCAGAAATTGGTTGGAATCTGTCCAGCCATTTCAACGTGATAAAAGGCTAAATATGTTTTACTAACAGATGATGCAGTACGGCTTGCGCCGCGCGCCGATTCAAATCCTGCATCGCGCTGTTAAGATCTTTCCTGACCCCTCTCCATAGAACTGTTTTTCAATACAATTTTATAATGATACTGATTATGTTAAATCTCATTTTTACACAAACCTTATAAGGCCGATATACAAAACAAAACAAAATCAAAAGTCAGCCTCCGTTCGTTTTGGAGGCTGTTTATGTAATGTCAAGATACATTGACACTTATTGGTGTTGTCAAGTGGAGAGGCTGTTTACGGAGCCGGTGATGGATGACGCAACATCGGAGCGGAATCAATCTTCGTCGTGAATGTTATCAGGCGCAGAACAAAGTTTGGCGGGACATTAAAAGTGCACCCGAGACGTGGGAATTTAGGCCGCGCCAGTTTTGTGGAGTTTGGATATTTATAAATGTGTTTAAAAGTGCCCTTGTGGCCGACTTGCAGAATAAAGTTCATTATTTAATTATCATATGGCCGTGATACAGTTGATATATCTCATGCATGGGCATTTGAAAGTCTACTTTAGCGAAATACGATGTACGAAATACGTTGAATATAGTCCATAATATTTCCATTTTATCAGATACCCGACTTGATCTCAAATATATTTGATAGTTATCTTATTGTCTTTATTATTTTTACTCCAATAATTTAAAAGCTTTGTAGCTCCCATAATTTAAAAGCTAAGTTTACTTAAAATGTATTTAAGCATACTTGTATCATAAATAACATATAAATAAATACAAATACACACGTCACATTCCATGGAATATGCCTTTATTTATTGTAAGCGATAACTTAATCAAACGCGCACAGACAAAGGAAATAGTGGCAATGCAAACTCCGTCGAGTTTTATGCATCGCGATATTGGTACTGGTACCCGTACCGGAAGCCGGGACTGCACGGATTTATGGTACCGCTTCCGTTTCCTCTTTGCATACGCATGATATCGATGCCGTATTTTTCAACCCTTTTAGTTTTTTTTTCTATGAACTGAACGACCATTTCGTATTAATGGGACGCTTTAGAAATAAATGTGACGATGCTTTATGAATTTTATGATAGACATAAAACTATGAAGAGTTGTGTGTATGTGTGTTAAACATATAACTAAGTGATCAACACAGACAGGTTCCATCCAACTTTTGTTTTGCATTCTTTTGCAAGGATTTTTAAATCACTAACTAGGAAACTACAACGATATCAAAGGAAATAGGTAAATATATCTGTATGGCAAAACAAATAATTTACCATTTTGGCCGTGAAAGAGTACGTTATACCTGCATGGTTTTATTCAATTCTGAAAACAATTTAAAATTTGCTATTAAGTTTAAAAAGAAACATCTTTTTCGCGTACTTTCGAAGTATCATATTCCAAAGTCCCTTTATTTTTGGTTTTTCATCTTCTCCGTTGTAAAAGTAAATCTCGGTCGGTAAAGGTTGACATATCGCGCTATCCACATAACTATGTATAATTTAGTGTAGAAGTTACTGTACATTAAATTTAACATCAGTCATCATCATTGTAATATACCTAAAGTTGGAATAATTTCGTAATACAATATTCCGTGAGACTTATCAATTTTAACCCTTTAGTTACGCTATATTTTATTAACACCATTCCAACTTACACAAAAACATACATTTATCAAGAGAATCGCAATCATTCGTACCAAACCTTTTCTATATTTCCATGGGACTCGTTTAAAAGTAAATTGTAGCAATATTTTCAATGTAATGGCCACCTGAAGGCTGTAAAAACGTTTCGGACGAGCCTGCTATGGTTTGGCAGTTAAAAATATAATTTTCGAATTTATGGCCTCTTGGAAAAATATTTCGACGTTCTTGTGTTAATAAGAGTGAGAGATTTTATGATTTATCTTTTTACGGCAATAGACAGGGTAATGTTGTTTAATTTGTGTTTCTGCACTTAACTTGGAGATACCTATATAAAGGACTTTCATAAAAATTATTAAAAAACTCAAAATAAAAAATACTTACATTCTGCCGTGCTAAGGTAAAAGGCGATCTTTTTGTATGGAGCTCCATAGCAAAAGGTCGCGTTCTACCTTAGCACAGCAGCATTTATAATAGGTTGTACTTAGTAATATACAATGTGTTACCGCCAAGTAGGCTTTTCTTAAATTAGAGTAAAGTAACATAGATCTTTAACGTATCCATGACCTTAATTTAATTAATTAACTTTAAATTCAGGCTTTATTAACTTTCTAACAAAATTTTAATTGCCAGTAATGTACAGTAAATAAATTGACTAGTGAGTGTTAAATAACAGCGTAATATGAGTAACGACAATTACGCTGTACACCCACTACATTGAATGTGCGGATTTAAGAAATTTAATTGTGCAGTTAATTCACATAATTATGATTAGCTAATACATGCAAACAATTACTAATGGATCATATTATTATCAGTTTTAATAAATGCCCGCATGCCGGTAACAGGCTGTATATTCTTGATTGAATTTGACAGTAGGCGCGTTTGAGATCTACACAATATCAGTCACAGACAGACTTACAAACAAAGGATTTAAACTGAATGGGTGCTAGAGTATCAATAGAGAGTTATATAAATAGAAATAAATTATATTTCCACCTTCCGCTTTTGGGCGCGCGTTCATAGGCCCACGCATGTCGATGTCGTCGCCACGCTCCACAAACAAAATTTGTGCAAATAATATTAAAACCCCTTCTATTCCTTTAAATTGACGAAAGAGACTACGCTTTGGCTTCACCTCCGTGCACTCCAAAAGGTCCGGAACACCTTTGTGAAACCACTCGTGGCATGAGCGAGTGCGCCGTATCAAAATAATTATAAACAATTTTAAGACGGCTTTCCCGAAAACATTCATCACATTTTTTTATCGTATTAAAACTTTGGTGAGACATATCCAATTAGTGTATTAAATTAAGCGGTTTAAACTCACGTGAAATTGTCAGGAACGGCCTGACATGTTTCGAACTCGTATGGAGCTTTTTATCAAGGACTGCCCGTAGGTACAGCTGCGCGGTAAAGTTCGTTTTCGTCAGTGACGAAGTTACCGCGCCGCTGTAATGTTGCCGTTGAGTGTGTGTGAGTTCTAAACTTGTCAGGCCGTCCCTGACAATTTCACGTAGAATACAAACACCTTCTTTAGTTTTATTCAATGACATAGCTCTAAAAATTATCAAAATCTTCCGACGGTCACCGATTAAAGCCCAACTGCTATAAAGCTGAAACCTAGCGCCACTGAATAGTCATGAAGTGAGTCGGAGCTTCGTTAGTTCGGTTCCGGCTGCGGGTCGATTGCACCTGAATACTTTTAGCCTAACGGCGCCGGTGGATTATCCGGGATAAAACGGTTAGTTTCACGAGTTATATGCCCAATTAAACTTGATTAGTGTATCGAAATATACTGCCAAAACGCGAACTGTTTTAGAGTGCCGTAAGATGAGACTATTAGGAACAAAAGGGAATATACATGGTCATTCGCTAATTACTTATTAAGCACTAATATGTATTCCCTTCGCAATAGTTGAATCAATTGTCAGGAACGGCTCGCAATTTCGAACTCCATACGATTACGAAACATGTCGGGCCGTTTCAGACAATTTCACGTTGGTGTAAGCCGCTTAATACAATAATTACAGATGCCTACTCTCGACAAAAAAATAATTTTCGTAATCGGTTCATAATTGACGGAGTTCTGAAGTAACAAACATAAAAAAAACAGAATTGAGGACCTTCTCTTTTTCATCTCCTTCTATCAGGAGCACAATATTGAAGGATTTGTCTGTATCTGCAAATAAAGCAAAGCGAAATAGTTCCAGGTAGTCGCAATCCGGGTGTCGGTAGTACGGGGTAATTTTAATCAGTGCGGCTGTACTGGGAATTCTAGAGAATTACGACTCTCTAGTGCATATTAATTCTATATTAGGGCACACAGTATAGAAAACTATTATTGAAGGTCCATATTAGATTTGCCATGGAGAATTATAAAGAAATCTGTAATCTTATTTTATAGGTATATATCAATTAAACTGTATCGGGGCTGAATTTAACGTTTGTGATACGTCTGAAATATCACCACTAATCACCATGAGCTTCATTTACCATTCAATGAAAAAACAATGCTTGTCAACTCGTACGACAACAATCGAAATATAACCAACACATCGCTCAAACATGTCAATGTCAATCGATCATACCCCAGATGGTTCGAACCGTTCTGGAACCAAACTAACTAAGAATTTGGAAATCTGTATTAACGGCGCCTATAAAAAAATTATAATATTTAATCGCTCAACAAAAGTAACCTAACCTACAAAAATACCATGCTCTGTAGGAATGTTGAATTTTTAAGGTAATTTCTGACTTTTAGAGCAGTCTAGTGTACGTACTCCCAATTCCCATATAGACATTTGATCCTAATAAAAAATAAAACCGATTGGCATCCTCAAAAAAAAATTGTCCACACGCCTATTGCAAACAACTGTAAGGACATAGTAAGTTGAATGCACAATTATAAGTATTTTTTGTTATGCGAATAATTTAAATGCACTTTATTATTTTCCTAAAAGTGCAGCTATGAGGTTTCAACTACATTCCATGATTTTCCCGCGAATCGTGAATGATATTACAACTTATTAGAATAGCTCGCGGCCATTTTTCCCAGCGTCAAGTTGATGGTATCATCAAAAAACGGGAGATCCATCGGTGGACGATTGTTTGGCACTGTCATGCCGCTGCCGCCTGCCAAATGTCGCTCATTCGGGTCAATGTGGTCGATCGTATCGTCGTCACATGCGCAATGTACGGGGAAACTGAGAGCACAACACATTTTTCGACAAAAATAATGCTCTCAATGTGAATACTATTTTTGTCGCATACCGACAAGAAAAAATAATACAATTGAAACCTTAGCTTTAGATATCATCCTCCACTTCTGAACAACCTTTGGGCGTTTACAGGGATAAATAGTAACGTCAGCCACAAGGCTATCGTGAACACATATCTTGTAAAATGATAGAGTAAAAAAAATACAAATCTAATCTGAAATACGATAGTAAAACGTAAATGTATAAGTACTTAATCATGATAATGATAACCATTGGTTGGACATAATGTTATAGGGCAGAAACATACTGGAGCACCCGAATAGTCAATTAATATGATAAACAAATTAAACGTTTTAGCAGATTAATAGGTACCTAACTGTAACTAATTACCAAAAACTTTACCACTTAAAAGAATGAGGCTAAACATTTCCAAACTAACGTGAAGTTTTAATATCATTACACAACTGTCTTGTCTAGCTCCATTATAACCATAAATTAAATTACAAAACTTTATAATTGTGTTGGAGGCTACAAAACTCATTATACGCGTCTGAAACACTCTTGTATTAGGTTTCAAGAGCACACTAAGACTCGGGCTCTTAAGTGTGCAGTGTATTGGTATCTAACTTGAAATAACTTATTATCGGCTATTCTCAGAAGACATTTCCACCTACTGCGGTCTTTAAATAAGATTTTCATACAATAAGTATTGACTTTTAAATCAAAAGTGTTCAATCAACTTAATTATGACAACAAATAATAGCTACCGGGCAGAAATGTACCTACTTGAAAATCGCTTCAACATTCTAAAATTAGGTATCTATCTACTTTGCTAAAGATATGGATTGAATGTTTCCTCATAAGGCGATATCCCCATAACATTTCGTATTTTGCATTCGAATAAAAGATTATAATATCCTGCCCGTATCGAAATCTAAGCTTGACGGTTTAAACCAGATATCGTTCAAATCGGAAAAGTCTATTTCCGAAATCGCGCGGAAAAACTCCCCAGTTGATTGGCTGTTGCATTTTTTGTCACCATTTTATGTTAGTCAGCGCCATCTGTCGGCGTCCGGCGCAGATGTCGCTGCGGGCGTAACTAACAAATGAGTCCAGCCCTCGGGGAAATTAAAAATAGTTTCACAATTTCTCGGCGAATCAAAACACTTCCCGAACTTTGGCCAATATTAAACTGAACTTCGTGGCTTTGAAACTCGTTTTAATAACAAGAATAATTAATATTCAGACATCTTAAGTTTTCAATGGAATAGTTTCGGTTACTGATGGCGTTACACATTTTCGTGGCCTATTTATTAAATGCCTGCAAATTATCTTAAAGATGACTACATTGGCACTTCGCTCTGAACAATGGAGGAAATGGAAGATAAACTGTAAGGTAAAACAAAGGCGCTAATTTAAGTGTATTTGAGATATCGTCAAAAAAGCGATGTCTCAGTACATCCCAGGGACATCTGTCGTTAAAAAATTCGATGTTTCCGATTCGAACTGAATAAAGTGACATTTCACATTACGACATATATATATCTCGGTGCCTGATATCTATGGCGCCACATATAGGTAAATGGGCGCAATCTTAACCGGACCTGGTTGGCGAATGGGTATATCACCACTTCGAACATCTCCGCGAGATATTAGTCATGATATATATGGAATTAGCCCTGATCGTTTCTAACTAGCTGAATTGCTCTAGGCTGTGTATTCAACATTTTACACTAAACGCGTTGTAGCAATAAATGTATCGATAATTATTAAGCAGATGTCGCCCCCATTCGCTAATCATGCTGAAATGACCCGCGTCGCTCATTACTGTCGATAATTAAGGAATCAAATTTGCATCGACTCGATAGTCCAAATTAATATCGCAATTTCAAACGCAAATATCAGGTTTGATCACCGCTGCCTGGATAGGCCCCGGAGCTTAACAAAACCTTTCGAAAATACGTTTCATAATAACATTAATTTTGAAATCGACGAATAAATATTCATATTTCGGGGCGACAGATCGATATCTGTATTTTCGAAGACTCGATAACGTCTACGTCTCTCAATGCTTCCGGTTACCTGAAGCCAGTCGGTGAATATTCGTGCAGATAAAAATAAATAAGCATTTGTTTGGCATTGTCTATTATAAAACTTTAAGATTCAACGTATCTTCGATCAGATAAAAAAAGTATACATAAAAAATTAAGTAGGTAGGCAATATTGTTTGTTCAGAGCAATATGTTTAAACCTTTCTGTCAGTAAGTTTTTTTACTTCTTAATATCTGTTCTAAAGCTAGGACATTGTAAAGAATAGCTTAGACGATGTATTTAATTTAGTAGCTACTTATTAAGTTTTATAATATATCTATTGGAGATCTTTTAGCCCTGGGTACCGAGGAAGCAGAGGAAGATTGTCCTTACATAATAAATCGTCCTTCAAGCCGGTTATAGGTTATAAGTCCCAGGAATAGATATTTTTGTTCGTACAATATTTAAGTGCGGACCTATTTATATTGTATCTAAGTACGTATATCGTCGTCTAGTACCCATAACACAAGCCTTCTTGAGCTTAATTTGGGACTAGATCGATTTGTGTGAGGTTGTCCGATATTTATTATTATTATAATTTTTTATTTATTATTGTACACGGCTAGTTAAGTATTGACAAAACGGTTATACCATATTTGTTACCCTACAGAACCTAAAGGGGTATATCCGTGTTTTCTTCTGCGCCGTGTAACGTGATACCTATTTATTTCCATGACTAACTAATGATAATTTCAATAAAATGAATTTTCATTTCAACAGCGGCACCAAGCAATATAACCATGAATCTTTTGTGTTGTGCACTGTCTGGACGAGAGGTCGGAAATCTTTTTGAGCTCTTCGTCATTTTAGATAATCTGCTGAGATCTGTCATAAATATTTTATTAAACTGAACCGTCAAAATGGCAAGTTATATAAAACTATAAATAAATCTTAAATAACTGGTGTATTAAGGTCAATTGGGGCAATAAGTACGATAGCGGGGCGAGCGCATCTACCGTGTCGATCTATTGAAGAATACAGATGTTATACTACTAACGCCATCTAGTACGGGTTGTAAAATAAGACTAAATATCGCAGTTTAGCGGCAAAATAGGTACATCAATGCAACTTTGTTTTATAACTGTGTCTTGGCACTTGAAATGAGGATCTGCCGAGTCCTGCTAAAATTTTGGGGACCTAACCCCATTGGGCAGGGGGCATATTTTAAAAGGTGAATATTTTACAAACTTAGCGGGTCTTTTTGTATGTAATTTCTCGCGCTGAATCGAATGAGACCATGCACTTACTTATAGGATGGCAACATTTTACAAGATATTTATGAAGGTAGACCAGTTAGTCACTTTTCATATGTTTGGAGGACAGTTTTTCCCATTAGGTTGAGAGATATGCCCCGCCCATACTTCTGGGGGTAGGACCCCAAAATTTCGGCAGGACTCAGCCGATCCTCATTTCTAGTGCCAAGATAGTTGTAAAATAAAGTTTCATTAATCTACCTATTTTGCCGCCAAAATATGCAATCTTTCTTTTGCTAATCTTATTTGCCAACTAATAGTTGCGAAGTTTTAAGATGGCGTTAGTAGAACATTAACTTTTTCATTAATTAACACCTGTAATCACACTAATATTATAGAAGCGAAAGTTTGTGATTGTGTTTATCGGTATGTTTGTGATTTCTTCACGCTCAAACGGCTGGACCAATTTTGATAAATTTTAGTATGAAGACAGCTGACACCTTGGATTAACACATAGGCTATTTTTTAAGCCGAAAAAATTTAGTGTTCTCTTGGGATGAGCTTGTAATACCGCGCGGCGAAGCTAGTTTTCAATATTTCGATATGATAGGTGCACTTGGCCCGCCGCGCTGTCGCACTTGACTGACCTTACTTATTCTAAAAGTCTGTTTCAATATCGTTTTATTACAAAAAGAATCAGTGTAAATCGTTCCATCCACATCGTAATCCAGCTAATACCAGCTCGCTATAAATTTTCCACTTTACAGACCGTAACATAGCCATAAAAGTATTTTCTCATCGGATATTAAAGCAAAGTTACCCGTAAACAAGTTTTAATTTATATATTTGAGTAAGAAGTCGTAAAGTAGGTAAACGAGGACGTCAAATACAGGTAGTTTAGGTACAAATTTATTTATTCTAATTGTTTAAGCTTTAGGTAGCGATTTCATCTTATGTCCGAGGATCTTGACAGTGACAGTAGTATTTCTTCGCGAGTCAAAGCCAAGAGCTTTATTGTTTTTCATGAATTGACCTTTTGGAATTAAACCATAAAAAAACAATCCGTGCTTTAATTATTGTATTAAGCGGTTTACACTCACGTGAAATTGTCAGGAACGACCCGACACGTTTCGAACTCGTATCCCCGTTCCTGACAATTTCACGTGAGTGTAAACCGCTTAACACAATAATTAAATATGTCTCACGAAAGTTTTAATAAAATTAATCCGTGCCTTGGTGCATATGAATCGAACGAAGCTCAGCGGAGCTCAAACTTCACCACACAGTCTCTCATTTTGGGTTGATACTCGTATTAATACGATACTGCTACAAAATCACATTAAATACCTAGATTACATAAATAGTAGCCAATTATTTAAGAGCTTACATGAACCAACTAAAGAAGGCTCAAGAATGGAAATACATGGAAAATGCTCCTCCGACAGGAGCGTAGCAGCTTATGATGATGAATTTAAGTTAAGAGACAAAACAAACCAACAATCATGAAAAAAATAACTTAAAAAAGTCGTTTAACTAAAACGTAAAACCTATTGTATATTACAGTAATTTTATAAAAAAATATATGTTTCCTTAGAGAATTCTCAAACATCTTGGAACTGTAATTTAACAAGAAATATTTAGCAGGTAGGGGTACGGCTGAGAATCTCATTATACCCAGCTGCCACTGATTTTAATTTCCTGGCAGTGCAGGCGGTATGAAGACGGGATTTATTTGCGTAAATAAATATTGCCACGTCGTTACCCCCTTACTGTGCCGTGTAGGGCAATAAAGAAGAGTCTTAAGCTCTAGAGTTCGGGGCCCAATTTTGACGAGTTACGATTATAGCCATATATCGGCTTCATTGCGGAAAAATCAAGGGTAGGTATGCATGGATTTTTGTTATTTCAGCTGTGATTTAGCGATACGACTCGTTATTTTGAGATTTACGCCTGTCAAAAAGAGTTTGTTAATCTCAATGAGAAAGAAAATGTTCGTTTACTACGAATAAATCACATTGCCAAAGTAGAAGAAGTTGGTTAATTTTTTATTTGATCATTTGTAGATCACCCGAACTTCGCCAACGAATCCAGGTTGTTAGTAGATGTTGCACTCTTGTGCCACTACCAATACTACCATCAATAACCATATCTCGGTGCGGTAGGTGGTAGGTTTTTTTTTTATTCGTCAGGATTTCCTCTTTGTTTGTTAAATATGTTAAATACCCAAGAGACAATTTCTAAAGAAGTGTATTTCATTGGTTACTAACAAATATCGACGTAGGAGTATTTAAGAGGAAGTTGTATATAACACGTATTTAATATTGGAGAATATATACATCTAATTAGTTATAATTATATCATAATTTTAATTGACAAGTTTAACTATGATTTACGAAAAATATACTTAAGGTGAGTCGGGGCTATTGTAGCTATTGGGTTATTGTATCTTCTTACCATTATAATGGTCTGTGACCATTATAATGGTCTGTGTATATATAGGATACACAGACCAATGGTATATATACACAATCCTATATATACACAGACCATTTTAAGGGTCACAGACCATTATAATGGTAAGAAGATACAATAACCCCATAGCTACAATAGCCTCGACTCACCTTACTGTTGAGTTTCTTTCGGCTTCCTTCTCAATAGCGTTTACCTCTTGGGAAATGCCGGTAGAAACACAATATGACCTGTAAAAGTGCCCTTGTGGCCTACAATACAATACACGCTGTATTGCACACCAAAAAACATTTACTTAGGAAGTTAAATAAAAAACCGGTACCTAGACAAGGAGACAACGGTAAAAAAAGGTCTCAGTAAAGAGCGATCTCTGCCCCACTACTGACGTAATTACTCAATAAATCAATAATTTCATTAAATGATTTCATCTCAGTTCATATGTGTAATCCAACAAAAAGTCGTGTGTTGCATTTAAATAAACCAATTTAAACGAATTAGATCGCGTAGGTACATTTATTATTTGAGCCTTCCTGACGTTCCAACTGTCACACATTTAGAATAAAACAGTATGACAATCGCGGAAACCGAAGGAAATATTATATCGTGTGTTGCAGTTGATGTAAAGGTGAAGTTGTCCTCAAAAAGCGACACTTGCCCCATTTCGGCAGCGCAACAAACATGTGGCTAAGTGCTGGAGCATAACAAGTGCTCTAAGAACATAAGACTCTCGTGCTGTGTAATACTATGAGCTAGAAGCAAGTAACCTCATGGATTATGCAACTGCGGTCTTAAACCGCTGCGAAGACGAAAAGGTTCTAAATAAACAGCGCTGTGTTAACTACTTTGAACTTTGTGTTTATTAAAATGTTAATTTGGAGCTTTCGCTTCAGGATGGATTACCTTCGTATTGTAGTTCATGATTCTGTAATGCTTCGGTATTATTATACAAGCTGTTTGAAGCATAAATTTTACTAGATACGAATAAGTCTTTGGCATTATAGGTAGCTTAAACATTTTCAAGTGTCCTTAGTGTGAGATTAAACCAGTTGTAACCTCATTGGACATAATTTTCCAAAACAATGTATAAACAAATATAAGAATAGACCACTATTTTCTAAAACGTATTTCATATTCACTTGTCAGTATAAACTTGTGAATACACACTTATAAACTAACCTAACCTATCCGTCAGTTTACGCGGTATCACTAGGTCTCGCGATACATACATTTCCTATCTTGCAGACATAAAAAGTCCAATTGTAAATTTCGCACACGTTTAACCACATTGTAGTTGCAAAAAAACTTGACTTCTTGCAATGAATCACTGTTTAATTTGGAAGGATAGGAAATCACGGAGCAACAATCAGTAGAAACAAAAGAACGGCGACTACAGCGCTCCCCCTGGACAAGGCGCATTACGGCTGCCGCTATCGACTTGAAACAAATCGTACTCGCCAGTTACACTGCACCACTTCTGGCCGTTTTCAAATATTTGAATTTCGAATAAAATAATACTGTTGTTTATGGAACGGAAATTTTTATCGACTGAAAACAACCGCTCTGCACTTCTGGCCTTTTTCAAATATATGAATTTTAAATAAAAAACACAGATAACTGTGTTCAAAAATCCATTCCATTAATAATAATGGAATGGATTTTTGATGTGTTTGAACTGAACCGTATTCAATGGAAATAGATTTATTATGAAAAGTTTTAGCGTGCCCCTAGTACACGATTACGTGTTGAAAATAGCACTCTGATTGAATGTGGAATGTCGGGTCATACTCAAAATTCGATTCTGATATTCTTATTTTTTTTCGTCAAAGGTTATTCAACATTCGTGAATATAATATACATAATACGTATGAATATTTTAAGCAACCTATCACCTTTAAAATTATGAAGCCTACCGTGTGGATCCAACCATACTAGCTCATACTTTACAAACACAAACGACAGTACTTGTCCTGTGACTTGTCCTAAACAATTCCCTTAAACCCCAACTGCAGAATGTAATCACTCCATCACTTTCGACAAAACACTGTCCTCAAGATAATCGCACGATACCGGATCGCTTCTGACCCCATCTTATCTTGGACCGGAAGTACAAAATGGCGGCGAGTGGCCGACATGGATGCGCTTCCGCTGCACTGTTGTCCGCGGGGGTACAATTAATCTTGTGTACGTAGGTACTTATTTTGTACGGACAAAGTTCTGCCGCCTGATTACGGAGCAAGTTAGACGTCGAATTACGATGGAGCGATTTCGTGCCATGAGTCGTGGTCGCAATTTGATTTTAAAGTATTTGGGACTAACACCTTCAATAAAAGTTGTTTCTCCTGTGGTTATAAGATTGGAAACAATTGCGGTACTTGCTTC
Source organism: Apotomis betuletana (assembly GCA_932273695.1). NCBI lineage: Eukaryota > Metazoa > Arthropoda > Insecta > Lepidoptera > Tortricidae > Apotomis > Apotomis betuletana. The sequence continues at coordinate 11,245,893 of OW026315.1, forward strand.
TAAGTACCCTTTGTATCGCGTAGCTAAAATAATGTCCATTTCAAGAATATGAGCAGTTAAATAAAGATTATAATATCTTTAAATATTCATGTTCCACTTGAGCTTATAGCAATGTCTACTTAATATTAATAGCGCATATGGTTCTGCATTATCTTGAGATCATAATTCGCTAAGTATGCAAGCTAAATCAACAGTTGACAAGCTAATAGAAGATATAGCGTATCTGTGCCACGTTTGTAGTTCGGCCTTTCGTGTGAACAAGTATGTATGTTAATCATATAGTGAATGAATTATGAATCCGATTACATAAACAGTTGAAGTAGTAGTTTAACAGATTAGAAAATAATCTTATATTCGATTTTACATTAAAAGACCCGACACGTTGAATCATATGTCTAATCTACTGCATACTCGTATTAGAACACGTAAAAATTAACCGCATGGGAATTGAACACAAATACATATCATGATCCGTCAGTATATTACGACTAGACAAAACTGAATAAAGGTTTTTTTTATATTAATACATAGGCTAAATATAATTACAAAATCTTACGCGATCCACTACATTTCAGATAGGTGTCGAACCCACGACATCTGCTTACCCGGAGCAGTGCTCTGGCCCCTGACCTACAGCGGCGTTACGGACATCGCATGAAAATAAGCAGTATATTCCGCCAAAGCGCCCACTTCTGTGCCACTTTTTGATTTAAAATGCTAAGTGCATTTACCATACTTCTAAGATGAGGATGAATTAGCAGGAAATATATTGTAGGCAAACCCAAAGTTATACCAGTTCCATATAAGTTGGCCTGACGCTAATCAAAATGCCGCTTACTATCTTTAAAAGAAGCGCAAGAAGATCGCTAAAACAAGATAAAGGCCTGGTGACAACTTGTGTAACTCGACTCAGAAGTTCCTGCAAATGACAGCTCCAGTCCCCCCCACCTTACCTCCCTTCCCCGCGGCCCGCCGGCTCCACAAACCACTTTGCACCATCCGATACTATCTTACAATGCATTTTCCTTACAAAATAAGTTTGCTTCCACTCTTCGATAGATATCGAGAAGTCCCCAACTTTTAAATCCGTCCGATTCGAAAGTTTGCCCTGCAAAGTCGTTGCGATTTGATAAATTATTTTATAGAGAAACTTGCGGCTCGATAGTGCAGCTCTACCGACCGGAATTAGTTTTTATTAGGCCATATACCACTAAATAAAGAAGTTCTTTGGCAATCGTGACTTTAACAAATAGATGGAAAGTTCTGGCAATAGATAACTCTAGATACAGAAGAAACGATCTGAGAAGATCGATGCTCTAATGGATTTTTCGGAATTTGCTATTTCTTAGCGCGATTCTTAATATAAATACTCATATATTTAATGCACATTTGAAATGAAATGAAATGAAATGTTCTTTATTGCACGATTATGGAAAATTCACATTGGTGAAGATGTTACAATTTTCGTAGAGTCGCATAATCTACCCATTAGAGCATTTGCTCCTGTGTATAGTTTCTTGTTCTTTGGAGAGAACTAGATCACTAGAAGGTTTCCGTCCTTCGTACTTCAACCGCGTAATCTTCGTTTTTTCTTTGGATCTTTGGCTGTCCAGCCGAAATTGGTTAGTCTTACCAGCCGTTTTGGCGTACGAGTAATAAAGATATTTCTACCACAAATATGGCTTGTACGGCTGCCGCCGCGCGCCCATACAAACTTGGATCGCACCAGTAAGATTTTTCCTGAAACCATGGGCCCTCTCCATCTCCATAAAAAAAATTGGCTGTCTGCAAAGTCAGTTTACTGGCGATAATTTTACCAGCCAAGGGAGTGAAAGATGCGTCACAGCAGCAGAACGCTTAGGCCGATCGTGCCTCTCTATCGCTTGTCCCGTGCTCTCGCTTGCACGCTCGGCTCAGGCGGAACGAACGTGACAATGAGTCATGCTTTTTCGTGCATGCAGCTGGCGTTCATCGATTTATAAGACGATATCACGTCAAAAAGCGATTTTCAATCATGATCATAAATTTAAGAGTTAAACTCTTGTCGGTCGATAATTCATAGTATAGATTTGCAGTTTGCACAATGTTCTCCTTCATATTTCAATACACGTTGCACCTCAAAGTCTGGATAGTGCTCCTTAATCTCTGTCAAGTGATATCGCCGCTCGTAAATCACAGCGATAGCGCTACAGATTGAACTTAAAACGACAAACATACGCTATTATATCTTGTTCATTAAATCCTTAATAGAACAGCTGTGTGACTGATAGATTTATAGTTACGTGCGATTATCTGGATGAATTATGTTTGAATGAGCATAAGCCAAAAGGTCATACATAATTTTTCGAATGAGTTAGCGTTATATGTACATCTGTGGACATTACAAAATTAATAAGCTTTCTAGCATATTCTCTTGCTGGATCCTTAAATCAATATACCTAATACTGAAATTGTATTTACAGCTGTGCCAAAAAGTTTCAGCGTGATGCGAGGATAAAGGAAATTATGAAAACAGATGGCGCCAGGTTGGCACGGCGCCGCACGTTGGTTTTGTAATGAAATTCCTGAAATCATGACTCCTCTCCATAGTATAGTAATAGAAAAATGTACAATACAGATCTAGAATTGTATAATAGTATAGATAAAGAAAAATATACATAAGTTTCAATAACAGCGGACACAATAATAAAAGATTTAACTGTGTTCGCTCAGTTAAATATTGATATGACAAAATGACAATAACTTAATCAACAAACCCAAGAACAGACATTGTAGCGAACCTCCATTTCAATGCACGGACATTATAATACAATAACCATACATAAACGATATAAAGGTAGTGCAAGATTAATCGTGTAACGCGCCCGCTGGCGCCGGAAACGCATCCATATCTGTCCACTACCGCCCATTCTGCTTTCCTGTAAATATGTATAGTGCGCCGTGTGCTCTTTAGTATTCTTGGTATAGAACTGGTATAGAACTTTATGGCCAACGTCTTCTAATGTATGAGTTATTTCAGTAACTTGCACGAACTTTATAAAAATTAATTGACAATTAAGCAAACTGAAAGATTTTTGCTAAATATTTTAATTATAAGTTTCATCAATTGTAACGTAATTTTAAACACCGTAACTCCTTAAATTAGTATATTTATTAAAAAAAACATGCGGATTAAGTGGTAAAACAATTTAAAAACCTAAAACCTACACTAACCTAACTAGCCAAGGTCGCTCATTGGCGGAAATGATCCCAAGATGCTGGCGGCGTTTCCCCGCTGCACAGCAATACTGAGCCTTTGCCCGAGAAACGCGCCAGCTTTTTTTTAAGGGAATCAAACAAATTATGAGCGGCTGGGCCCCATGGGCCTAGAGTCTCTACCGCAAACGGCACGAAAATATAGTTGTCACCCAAACACATATATTTTCGGCGTTTAGCCGCCTCCGCGTTTGTGGCCGCCCCACCTGGATTTTGGCACGTTGTTGCAATGTGTGAAGGTGCCAAAGTGTCCACACAGGTGGAGTCCCACACTAAGGGCCGCCCCAACCGCCACGGTACTAACGTCATGCCGTCGGGTCTCTTGCCATCATCTCGTGCGAGGCCATTTGGTTCGAGTACCGCAGGCACGTTGACGCTGACAAGAGCCCGACGTATGATATCATTTAGACAAGCGTGGCGGGAGAGTCTGCCGGCGCTTTTGGGGCAGCTAAGGCCGTGGTGACCTAAACGATCTACCTGGTATCCGCAACGACATTGGTGTGGAACAACGATGTCTAGGCCTAGACGAAGGCCAACAGCCACCCTGAAAGAATTATCATCTAATAAAGTGCCGAAATTAACTGAGGGAAGTGCGTGAAGCCAGTATCCGGACTCGCGAGCAGAAACAGCAAGGAGCCTGGCCTTGTCTCTCGGGGTGGGACTTGTGTCAGTAAGGTGGTTGTGTACTCTTAGATTTATCGGCATGTCCCACAATTTCTGGATCTCTGTACTCGTCGGAAAGTCTGTACCGGGGCAGGCCTCTTTCCAAGCGTCCTTGGCCTCTGACAAACAGGCCACCTCAGAATCGGAAAGTAAAGGGGATAATATTTTACCGATAAGAGGTAGCGAGCTATGTGTCGAGGACAAGAACGCTGGAAGGGCGACACCTGAGATTTGCCTTACGCCGAGGCCACCGAACCGTACAGGTAGCGTAGCCTGTAAAAATTGACGATCGTCAAATTTCGCATTAATGATTTTTTCTAAGTGAGCGTGAATAATGTTGTCAATGTTTTCACACAGTAATTTAAATTTCCAAAAGGGGCAGCATCGCAGGGCATACGTGAACTTAGGTACAAAAAGGCATGAACGTAGTATGAAAACGGCCATGTGGGCATGAATTTCTAATAGACGATCTGCGGATTCTTCAAACTTGCTTATCTTATTCTCTACAAAACTAGGAATCCCTTCGGCAAAGATGGGAACACCAAGAAGGTGAAGTGTGTCTTTTGATAAAAACTTGATTCCTGGACTAGCGGACTCAAAAGCTTGTTTGACCGATAAAGTGTCGAAGTTGCCATCTAAAAATACTTCGCATTTGTCAAAATTCAATTGTAGACCGATCGAATCAAATTTATTTTTGATTAAGCTAAGGTCGTTTAGGACAGAATCCGCATCTCCCCCGAGAGTACCATCATCGAGATACCAAACATTAAATTTAGAGGTTAAATCTGAAATGATTGAATGTATTGCTAGGCTAAAAATGGCCGGACCGAGAGGGTCACCTTGCTGACATCCGACAGATGAGAGCAAAGTGTTATTTTCAAAAACAAGATTGGATGCAGAACCATAACATTGCCAAAGATAGTGATAAATATCAGGGACTACTTTTTGAATTTCAGATAACATAGTGTATCGATTGATGGAATTAAATGCGTTCTTAACGTCGAGTTTCAGGAGGGCTTTTGATGAGGAAGTATTAAGAAAGGTGCGACAGGCATGTACTGCCGCTTCACAGCCGCCTTTACAACCGAAACCCAGCTGAACCGGTTGAAACTTTGGCTGCAGCAGCGGGAGAATATGCCTGCAACAGATTTTGGAAGCAATTCTCCTAAAAGTAGACCCAACCGCAATGGGGCGAATCCCACCATCTTTTTTTAAAAGAGCACAGAGGTTGGCACCATATAGAGTATCAGTGACAAGTGGGTGTACCTTTCCGGCTAGCATGAGGTTTATGAGATTGGTTAAGGCTGTGAGAAGTGCATTATTACGTCCACCAGGGACTGTCAGGAGATCCTTCAGATGTTGCGGTGAAATCCCATCGAGACCACCGGCTGAGCCGTTCTTGAATGACATGACTGCAGCAAAAACTCTATCTTCCGATGCAAGAAGGCAAGGTAAAGTTGGATCAGGAGGGGTGGGTAGCTGTGAAGATGGAGAAGCTGGAGGATGTTTGCTAGAGAGCGCAGCTAAGGTCGTGGCTGAATTTGGGGCACACGAGTCGTTTGAAAATAGTAAACGGGCTGCTCCTCTCAGATCTCCGTCATTAACTAAATTTAGTTTCTACCTTTTTAAATAATGGCTGAGATGGTCTTTGATGGGATGTTACTGATGAAAATTGCTGAAAAGAAACGGCTCGAGAGCAATTATCTTTTAGTTTCTGAGTTAGAGAAACCTCGGGGTGTCCTTTGCTGACATGTAAAGTGTTATAGGAGAACGACAATAATCGTAGCCAGCTACTTTCCGAATTTTCAGCAGTGCAGTCGTCAATGGTTTTGATCAATCTATTAGCAACGGTGTGCCTCGCCCCACGAGGTATTCTTTTCAGAATAGGCGTTGATCTTTTCAAGGAGCTTAATAGGGTTGATAAGGAGCAGTGTTGGGGAGGTGAAGAAAGTTGAGCGGATGATTGTTGTGGAATGGATAAATTCAAATGGGCTTTGTGTGTTTTAGCTGCTGTTGTTTTTGCTTTTGTTCATGGAGTACAATGCGCGATCGTAACGAGTCGCACGCGTCGATAGATCCCGTCTCCAGGCGGCACGACCAATGCAGTCGCATTTTATACAGGTAACCCATAAAATGTGTTCTAGGCTCCTTTCTCGGGCGATTTTTGCGACGTTCAAAACAAGGACCTTTCTTAATATTAGATTGCATTCGTTCCTAAAGTCTTTAAGTCGTTGGGTTTAATGTTGTCATCGCTTAACAGCAGTAAGGCCATTAATATGCGAACTGCACTTATTATCTCAAATAAACAGTTTAAGCCGTATATTCGTATTTAAATATTCTTACAGCTTGTTTACCTAGAAGAGTTTCTTTATTGGCACCGTATTGTTTGGTAGATATAAAAGTAAAGCAACAAGCATAACAACTGAATACTCGGACACCTATAAGTATAAAATGATTTTGTATAGATTTTCCAAAATTTAATAAAATGTTTTATAGAAGTAGTACTATGCTGTAAGTACATGTACTTCCATTACATATGTATTCTATACATATGTGATGTCTGATGTATCTATGTAAAAACGCATAATGTTGTTAATTGAAGCACTAGTCAAAAGAGGAACACACATTTTTGAGGAGGTAAATACCTTAAACATCAAGTAATTTCAAGTCATTATATTTTTAATTATTGACATTAAATATTGACAAAGTAGCCGCGCTGGTTTACGGGTAGCAGTCCCTGATGAAGAGCTCCATACGAGTTCGAAACATATCGCGACATCCGTTCAGACAATTTCGCGTGAGTGTAAACCGATTAATACAATAATTCAATAATGGCATAAAAGATGGCGTATTTAATGTATCATAATATTTTGCAAAAATGTTAAACATAGAATGCAAAAATATACACATCACGCTCAAAATTTTCCACTCTCCTGCTTCAAGACAAAGCCTTCAATTTTAGGTTCCTTCCAGTGCACTTTTCTATTTCCACGCGCACTTGTGGGAAGCGGTAAACGCGCAGGAAATTAAATCGGTGCCACCTAACTTGAAACTTACATAATCTTGTTCTACACTGCTACGAAAACAGATTTATGTGGAAAATTTTCTGAACCGCTTTCTTTATTTTCTGCGACGGTAAAAAGAAACTACAAGACTACAATTTTTACGTGAGTTTATACCGTTTTTAGGGTTCCGTACCCAAAGGGTAAAAACGGGACCCTATTACTGAGACTTCGCTGTCCGTCCGTCCATCCGTCCGTCCGTCCGTCCGTCCGTCCGTCCGTCCGTCTGTCACCAGGCTGTATCTCAACAACGGTGATAGCTAGACAGTTGAAATTTTCACAGATGATGTATTTCTATTGCCGCTATAACAACAAATACTAAAAATAAAATAAAATAAATATTTAAGGGGGGCTCCCATACAACAAACTTGTTATAGATTATATATATATATGTATAGGTACGGAACCCTTCATGCGCGAGTCGGGCTCGCACTTGCTCAATTTTTTATTATAATTAGTTAAGAAACTACAAGGTTTCTACAAGGTATTTCCTTCGGTTTCCGCGACTATCACACATTAAATTGCAAGGATTATATCAAGTATATTCATTATTTGACCCTCCCTGACGTTTTGGCAACTGTAACTTATAACCCGAAACGTCAGGTAGGCAGGTAGTTAATAATGATTAATGAATATATACGCGATATACATACTCCGTTTATATTGTTTTATTTAAATTTTCACAAGGTTTTCCGCGATCTTTGAGACACTCGTGGATAAATCCCATTTTGGGTTAAATCCGATATATCCCCGAATTGCTAGGAGTATATATTTGTATTTACCCGGGTACACACTCACATACCGGGTTTTCATAATTACTAGTGACTCTGTGAACTGTAGACCTCGCGAGTTTGTTTCGCTGAAATTTTAATATTCTTTTTATATAAAATACAATATACACGTATTATCGAACCAGCCCGACTAGCAAAACTGTGCTTCCTGACTCTTGTCGCGTGTCATAGCGTCACCTGTCACTCTCTCACAGTACTGCACAGAAAGAGATATATAAATATCACAGTTGTGCTGCTGGTCACAAAATTTCACGAGATTCATTAGAGAAATGTGACCTGTAACCGAGAACAGTCGGACATCCTAACATCCGGAATTCGAATTCGAGCATACGAAATAACTTTTAACCAAGCTAAAACGGACGCGCTCGCTCGCTCGGTCAATAAACACGAGTATCCAGCAATTATGTAAGAAACATTTTCTATACCTACCTAAATCGTCCAATCGGTTCCACAAAATGGAAACCCGCTAAGGCAACTTTACTCGTATAAATAATAAAAGTAAGATACTTAGCATTTTATTTCTGGGTAAAATGATTTTCACCAAATGATAAGATACGGTTTCCATTTTTTTATTTGCAATACGTTAATGTTCCCCTACGTGAAACATTCTAAAATATTCCCCAATTTCATATAAATGGTGAACGTAAAAACCAAATCGCCTTAGACGCATAATGCCCTAATTTACGAACGCAAAATGTCCTAAACGCAAATTGACCTAAACGCATAATGACCTAATCGCATATTGACCTAAAGTCGCAAAATGTGTGTGTGTGTGTGTGTGTGTGTGTGTGTGTGTGTGTGTGTTTGTGTGTGTGTGTGTGTGTGTTTGTGTGTGTGTGTGTGTGTTTGTGTGTGAGTGACTGGGTGAGTCAGTGAGTGGGTGAGTGGGTGAGTGAGTAGGTGGGTGAGTCAGTGAGTGGGTGAGTGAATGTGTGTGTGTGTGTGTGTGTGTGTGTGTGTGTGTGTGTGTGTGTGTGTGTGTGTGTGTGTGTGTGTGTGTGTGTGTGTGTGTGTGTGTGTGTGTGTGTGTGTGTGTGTGTGAGTGACTGGGTGAGTCAGTGAGTGGGTGAGTGAGTGAGTGGGTGAGTGAGTAGGTGGGTGAGTCAGTGAGTGGGTGAGTGAATGTGTGTGTGTGTCTGTGTGTGTGAGCGAGTATATGTGTGTGTAACTTTATGCGTGAGTGTGTGTGACTATGTGTATTCCTCTTTTTTTCTTCCTCGCTTCCTTCATGGCTCAGGGTCGTGGTCATTTGAGGCTGGTAGATATCTATCGCCAAAGCTCTCCTCTCCACATAGTTATCTATCTCTCGGATTGAGGCCTGTTCAGTTTCCTGACAGGCTTCTTTCACGGCACCGGTCTATCGGATCCGTGATCTCCCACGCGCCCTTTTTATTTCCACGTGGCCAACTACAATGAGCTTTTCCAAACTATCTGCCTCGCGTCTAGCCACGTGACCGAAGTACTGCAGGATTCGCTGAAGGAAAATGGTTGATAAGCGGCACTTGATCTTATGTTCGACTAGCATCGACGTTTTGTGCGACGTGTTGTTCAAGAGATTTCTAACATTTTTCGCCAGCACCACATTTCGAATGCGTCAATCCTATTCCGAATGCGTGCGTTAAGGATCAAGGTTTCTTAAGCGTATAGAAATATAGATAAGATCAGGGTTGTCATGTGTTGTTTTGTTTTCTGCTAATACCTCGGTTCCTCCAGATCTTCTCTAGCCGCTTCACTGCTACCTTTGCTATCTGGGCTTTTCTCACAACCTCTTTCTCACAGTCACCATGCGCGGCTACTAATGATCCAAGGTAGATAAATTTGTCCACGGTATCGAGGTCGGATAGTTCTGCCGTTTGTTGTAAGGTAACATGAGTTTTCTCTTAGGCCGATTAATATGTAGACCATACTCCACGCTCACTTTTTGAACCCTTAGCAGAAGCTTAGCTAGTTTCATCAAATGGCTTACGTTTACGTCAAATTACATTTTAATAAAATAAATACCTTAAATTGTGTTTTATTATGATAAACCACTCATGCCAGATACAAACAGATACCTTCAATGAATGAATGAATGAAATCGTTTATTTCGAGTAACATTGGTGACTCATATTATTTGTTAGTATAAATCTATATCTAAAGTGTTAGTAAAAAATATTACAAAAACTTACACAACGTACAAGCTTTTTGACACATGCTGTTCACAGCAGTGTCTTGTGTAAGGACAGTCAAGCCTGTCCCCAATTGAGCGTAGGATGGGGTTGGGGCTGGCCCGCACCCGGCGCACCAGGGATGTGCTGCGTTTGCGCATGGTCGCATAGAAACAGTCGACGCCTGCTTCCGCAAACATCCCTGATGCGCTACAGAAGCGGGGCAGCCCCACCAGCACCCGGAACGCTTTGTTAAATTGGACCCGAAGGGCCCCATAGGCCCGTTGCGTATAATACGAGTATGCCCATAAGCTGCACGTATACAGGGAAGTGCAATAAGCACTAAAAAGTGTTAATTTCACCTCCCTGGTACAGCGTGCAAACTTGCGCGCAATCATGTTTGCCCTCACCGACAGGGCCCTCCGTTCGCGCTCGATATCCATGTTGTCTTTTAAGTCTGAGGTGACAACATGGCCTAAATATTTAAAACACCTCACCCTTTCCAAAGGACTACCATACAAATTAATAGAAGGTACCTTGGGTATCTGATAACCAGAAGGCTCAAATACCATGTACCTACTGAGTTTTACCTACATTGTATTTTAGCCCATGTTGGATAGCGTATGTCTCACAAGTATTTATAAGCTTTCGCAAACCACAAGCCGATGCGCTCAACAAAACCATATCGTCGGCGTAACTCAAATTATTCAAACAAATTGTGTTTATATGGCAGCCGATATGCGTTTTGCCGAGCGTCTCGAGAAGCTCATTTATGTAAAGATTAAAGAGTGTGGGCGAGGTCAAACCCCCCTGTCTCACCCCACACTCCAACTTGTACGGGTTTGAAAAAGTACCTGACTATCTAACACTATTGACCTGGTTCCCATACCAATACTTTAGAATTTGTATGGTCTCATTAGGTAATTTAATAGCTTTTAGCTTTTCCCATAGAATATTGGAGGAAACCAGGTCAAAAGCCCTAGACAGATCCAGGAAGCACGCGTAAACAGGCGTTCTTCTATTTAAATAATATTTGACAGTGTGCTTAAGGCACAGTATTGCACTCTCCGTTGATAACCCTGGTCGAAAACTAAACTGGTTGGGGTTAAGAGTCACGTAGTCGCAAGGGATATAGGCCTGTAGTTACTGGTGTTGGACAAATCTCCGGTTTTATTTTTAGGTACAGGAATAACAACAGCAGTTTTCATCATATACTCGGGTAAATAACAGTGCCTTACAGACAGCGTATAAAACAAAGCTAACACTCTTGAGACGTGGGTACCTGCATTCTGGAGATGTTCGATGCTGAGGCTATCATGGCCTGGGGATTTACCTCGGGAGATAGATTTAATAGCCTTGGCCACATCCTTAACCAAGTATCCCGGTCCAGGTTCCAAGTCGATAGTCTCAGCATCGATAACCTCATTTTACGATGGTCCAAGAGGAGAGTTAACAATAAAATTTTCTTTAAAAGTGTCAGCTATGTCTTTTGTGTCAGTTTTGCCATTAACACTCACAGGACACGAAGGTCGGTATTTCATGTTATTTGTGGCTTTCCAAAATGACCGGAAGTCTTTTTTGGAGTGCTGCGAAGCAAGAATGTCCATTTTTATTTGAGTCTGATGGTCTTGGCACCATTTTAAGCGAGATTTGAATATTTATCGAGTTTCGCACATCTCATTAAATAACCTGCCAACTTCCGGTCTACCATAAAGTGTCCACTCATGAAACTTCTCCCTCGCGGCCCTGTGCGCATCGCTGACATGCCGATTCCACCCCACTACCTGTTTTTTATGCTTACGCTTCTTCCTTGAGGTTCGCGTCGCAGCCTCACAGAGGGCAGACACAATATCTTTATACAAAGAGTCGAGGACTTTCCTATGCCTAATGTCACTACAATATTTATCGACACAATGTGTACTTCTTCTTCAAGTGCCTCTCCATTACTGAAGGTTGGCAGTCAGCTTCTTAAAATTGTCCTTGTAAAGCGCCAATCTGAACAGCTGCTCGACGGTCTTAATTCCTGTCCACTCCCTGATATTTCGGAGCCAAGACATCTTGCGTCTACCTGCTTTCCGCTTCCCGGGCACATTTCCCATCATGATAGTCTGCAGGAGGGCATACCGATCATGCCGCAGTACATGTCCGAGGTAGGCGACCTTTCTCTGTTTTACAGTCCGGATAAGTTCGACATTTTTTCCCATACGGCGTAACACTTCTACGTTTGTAACTTTATCCGTCCAGCTGATACGAATGTGTACACTCAATAGGAAAGTCAATATATTTTAACAACTCGTTGCACTCTTCGTTTCACTGCAATGGCTTTTCAAATAGTGTTATGCTTTCTCACACACACACACACACACCCTCACTCACTGACTCACTCACTCTCTATCACACACACACACTTACTCACAGACACACACACAAACACACACACTTACACATACTCTCTCTCTCTCACTCACACACACATACACACACACACACTCACTCACTCACTGACACACCCACTCACTAACTCACACTCTCACACACACACACACACACACACATACAAGCACCCTCACTCACTGACACACACACACACTCACTCACTCACTCACTCACCCAGTAACACTCTCACACATATACACACTCACTCAGTCACTCAACCACTCACTCACTCAACCACTCACTCACTCACCCAGTAACTCTCTCTCTCTCTCTCTTACACACACACACACACACACACACACACACACACACACACACACACACACACACACACACACACACACACACACACACACACACACACACACACACACACACACACACACACACACATTTTGCGACTTTAGGTCAATATGCGATTAGGTCATTATGCGTTTAGGACATTATGCGATTGGGACATTTTGCGTTTTGCAAATTTTGGGACTTTAGGACATTATGCGTCTAGAGCACCAAATCCTTGTGCCACGCCGTTACGCACCATAACTTTATATCGTACGGTTTATAATGTCGCTCTAGACGCATAATGTCCTAAAGTCCCAAAATTTGCAAAACGCAAAATGTCCCAATCGCATAATGTCCTAAACGCATAATGACCTAATCGCATATTGACCTAAAGTCGCAAAATGTGTGTGTGTGTGTGTGTGTGTGTGTGTGTGAGAGAGAGAGAGAGAGAGAGAGAGCGAGTGAGTCAGTGAGTGAGGGTGCTTGTGTGTGTGTGTGTGTGTGTGTGTGTGTGTGTGTGTGTGTGTGTGTGTGTGTGTGTGTGTGTGTGTGTGTGTGTGTGTGTGTGTGTGTGTGTGTGTGTGTGTGTGTGTGTGTGTGTGTGTGTGTGTGTGTGTGTGTGTGTGTGTGTGTGTGTGTGAGAGAGAGAGTGTGTGTGAGTTACTGGGTGAGTCAGTGAGTGGGTGTGTCAGTGAGTGAGTGAGTGTGTGTGTATGTGTGTGTGTGAGAGAGAAAGAGAGAGAGTTCGTGTGAGTAAGTGTGTGTTTTGTGTTTGTGAGTGTGTCTGTGAGTAAGTGTGTGTGTGTGTGATAGAGAGTGAGTGAGTCAGTGAGTGAGGGTATGTGTGTGTGTGTGAGAAAGCATAACACTATTTGAAAAGCCATTGCAGTGAAATTGTAGCAAATTTAATGGCTGTATTGGTATCTTACTAAGAACTCCTACTAGTTGTATTATTTTGTCCTTGGTTTTACCAGTTGGTTAATAGGCATCTAGCATTACCTGTAGTCCTACTGGTAGAACCAAGGCCTTTTCTTTGTCCAATACTCTATCAATAGAGTTACAGTTGTAGCTGACAGGAGCAGGCGCAGGACAAGTAAGGGCGTGGCCACATGTCCACGACACGGCGTCGTAAACGTAAAACGACACGGTGTCGCGTCGGAGCGCGACACATTATCCACCGTGCGAATATACGTTGCCGCGTCGTGAAAACACACGACACGGCGTCGTAAACGTAAAACGACGCTGTGTCGCGTCGGAGCGCGACACATTATCCACCGTGCGAATATACGTAATTCTTACCTTATTGTTAATCCCAACATCTCCAGAGGTCGAACTGGTTTCCTAAATACATTTTGCCTTTTTAAACGGGGCGATATTTTCCATAATAGTTCTTCAAAACTTGACACAGACATTCTAAAATAATCATAAAACTTGTGATCACTTATTTTTAAAGCCTCGTACTTCCTTTTGAAATGACTGCCATCATGGTTCATAATAGAAAGATATGGATTTATCCAACATTTTCGTTTCTTCTGCTTTTTCTTCATGCTTCTTCTTAAAAGTAACAAGAGCAGAATACGTGTGATAGGATCCATGTCGAATTGAAAACTAATCGCAAAATATTTTGAACATGTACGAGAAGCTGCGGCGTCGTAATCGAACGTGGCACCGCACCGTGCATCTACTCAACACAGCAAAGTTAATCTGCCCGGCGCACGGCGCGATCTGCGGTGCCCGGTGCAGCATGTGTTTTCACGACGCGGCAACGTATATTCGCACGGTGGATAATGTGTCGCGCTCCGACGCGACACCGTGTCGTTTTACGTTTACGACGCCGTGTCGTGGACATGTGGCCACGCCCTAAGGATCAGGGCCCTGTTTCATATACGTGACAAGTTGACAATTTGTCAGTTTTTGACAAAATTGTCGAATTGTAGCTACAAATTCTGTTTCATAAACGTGACAAATATGTCCAATTGCGACAGGTAAATAGGTGACAAAATTGTCAGTGTCAATCGCGTTTCATAAAGGTCTACAATTGTCAGTTTTAAAATGTCAGTATTTAAGAAAATTGTCAAGACGTTTTTGTCATGGTAATCGACATATTGTCATAAATTGCGACAAATATGTCACAGCATACATTTTTGTGAAAATTATATAGCAGTATGAGAGCAACAATAAAAATGTTTGTCTTAGATTAGCATTCATCAGATAATTTTGGCCTTATACAAGACAACCGAGAAATATTGTTTGGCCAATTTAGTGAACATTTAACGCACGAAAAAAAATGGATGGAAATCTCAGAGCAATTGAAGGGATTGGGTAAATATATATATTTAGCAAATATTGGGCCTGTTAAATCATTGAATTCGTTTGTAATACGCATAAAATTTGCTGAGTGGGAGTAAGTGTGAAATTTCTCGTTGTTGAGTGTTGTAATTCTTGTCCTATTTTAGTTATTAAGTATTCGACGGTAGTTTTACAAACTCGAAATTTTTCTATAAATGTGGGGTCAACCACGTCAAAAGTAAAGTTTGCCCTTGTCCTAAATGCTCGACGACGCCGACGTATTGGTTGAACTAAATATTCTTCATCGCTGTTCACTGGTAATAAGTAATTAGTTAGTGAGAAGTAGCCGCTGACATTGGGTGAGGTCGCCTGTCAGAAATCTTCGACAAGTCTACAAATTTGTCAACTTGTAATTACAATTTTGTGTTTCATAAAACAAATATGTCAAGTTTTTCGCGACAAATTGACAGGCGACACTGTCAAGGGAAAATGTTTATGAAACAGAAATATGTCAAAATGTCGCGACAATTTGACATAATTGTAATTTTTCCACCACGACTTATTTGTCATAGGTAATGTTTATAAAACGAAAATTTTTTAAAATGTCGAATTGTCACCTGTCACCTGTCGCCTGTCATTGTCACGTATATGAAACAGGGCCCTGGTAGTGTCAAAGGAAATAAAGGAATAAACCAAAAGAAATAAAAATGAAGGAGTAGTATTTTTTTTTTGTACATTTTAATTAAAAAGAAAAGAAACTAAATATATTCACCTTATACATAAAGTATACATATTATGACATGTGCCCTGCCTGTCCGTCATAGCAAAACAGTTATTAACTTTATTTCTTATTTACACTTGAATTATTATTGTTACAGTGCAAAGTATATAGTCGTCCTCACCCGCTACCCGCAGCGGGCAAAGGCCCGTCGTCCGCGGCGTCTTTATTATATGTTCGTAAATGTTCTGGAGCGGGCGTACGACCACTCCAGAACATTACGAACATATAATCACTCACACACACTCTCTCTCACACACACTCTCTCTCTCTCACACACACACACACACACACTTACTCAAACTGACTCACTCACTCTCTCAAACACTCTCACTCACACTCTCCCACACACACACACTTACTCACACTGACTCACTCACTCTCTCAAACACTCTCACTCTCACACACACACACACACACATACACACACACACACACACACACACACACACACACACATTTTGCGACTTTAGGTCAATATGCGATTAGGTCATTATGCGTTTAGGACATTATGCGATTGGGACATTTTGCGTTCGTAAATTAGGGCATTATGCGTCTAAGGCATAATGTCGCATCAAAATCTCATTACTGCTGTTGCCTTAGACGCATAATGTCCTAAAGTCCCAAAATTTGCAAAACGCAAAATGTCCCAATCGCATAATGTCCTAAACGCATAATGACCTAATCGCATATTGACCTAAATTCGTAAAATGTGTGTGTGTGTGTGTGTGTGTGTGTGTGTGTGTGTGTGTGTGTGTGTGTGTGTGTGTGTGTGTGTGTGTGTGTGTGTGTGTGTGTTTGTGAGTGAGTGAGTCGGTGGGTGAGTCAGTGATTGGGTGAGTGAGTGAGTGGGTGGGTGAGTCAGTGATTGGGTGAGTGAGTGTTTGTGTGTGTGAGTGACTGGGTGAGTCAGTGAGTGGGTGAGTAAGTGGGTGGGTGAGTCAGTGATTGGGTGTGTGTGTGTGTGTGTGTGTGTGTGTGTGTGTGTGTGTGTGTGTGTGTTTGTGAGTGTGTGTGTGGGCGTGTGTGTGTGTGTGTGTGTGTGTGTGTGAGAGAGAGAGAGAGTGTGTGAGTTACTGGGTGAGTCAGTGAGTGGTTGTGTCAGTGAGTGGGTGAGTGAGTGGTTGAGTGAGTGAGTGGTGAGTGAGTGAGTGAGTGTGTGTGTGTGTGTGTGTGTGTGAGTGAGTGAGGGTGTGTGAGTGAGTCAGTGAGTGAGGGTGCTTGTATGTGAGTGTGTGCGTGTGTGTGTGTGTGTGAGAGAGAGTGTGAGGGTTACTGGGTGAGTCAGTGAGTGGGTGTGTATGTGTGTGATAGAGAGTGAGTGAGTCAGTGAGTGAGGGTGTTTCTATGCGACCATGCGCAAACGCTGCACATCCCTGGTGCGCCGGGTGCGGGCCAGCCCCAACCCCATCCTACGCTCAATTGGGGACAGGCTTGACTGTCCTTACACAAGACACTGCTGTGAACAGCATGTGTCAAAAAGCTTGTATGTTGTGTAAGTTTTTGTAATATTATTTATTAACACTTTAGATATAGATTTATACTAACAAATAATATGAGTCACCAATGTTACTCGAAATAAACGATTTCATTCATTCATTCATTGAAGGTATCTGTTTGTATCTGGCATGAGTGGTTTATCATAATAAAACACAATTTAAGGTATTTATTTTATTAAAATGTTTCGGATTCCTCGCATTATACCACAACACTTTACTGTCACGTGATATATTACATAACTTTGCCAAATGTCTGCTTAATCATGCACATGCACATTGTGAAGTTATAAAATGATTGAAATAACAAAAGCATCAGGTAATTTGTCCATAAAAACAGTAGGTTAAAAAACTCGGAAGTGACAACCCTAAAGTCGTTTTCGAAGGTGGGCAATGTTGGCTTAAGCCAGCCTGGACATTGTAGGGTAACATTGCCCGGTTTCACACTTTCCGTTTAAATTAAGATATTACTATTAGAAATAAAATAAAAACAATCTACAGTTCATATTTGTTTATAAGTACATGCTCATAATTACATTTGTATTTGTCATTTCGTACGATACGCGTTCAATTGTCCGCCGGAATAGGCCCGCAAAAAACATACCCTCACTCGACGAGTTCTGACAAGCTACTGAGTAAGGCTAATGCGAAGCGCAGTGTGGCCACCTATATAACCTATTTTCTACTAAAAATAGCGGTGTTGCCATAAATGTGTAAATGATTACCCCACGAATGAAAATGTTCACGTGTTGCTTTTTGGGCAAAAATACCCTGGAGGGCAATGTTGGAGCATTAGACGGTACAAATTTTTGCGCCAATTTTAGCGGGAGACGAGGTAACACGTACAGTACACCACCAAAGGATGAATAACTCACGAGACACAAATTTTTCTGTTGCGATAAACGCACACTACAGAAAAATTCAACACATCTAATCTGTAGTATGAGGCTACAAGTACAATTCAGTAATTCACAGTAACATAATACTGTACCAAATCATAATGAATAATGCTTGTATCAGCACCACATCAGCACCCACTAATTGTATTAATACTAAAACATCTATTAAAATAATGTTCTTTACACACATCTCAACTGGACTCTCATTCTGAATCCCTATAACGTCATTCCTGATATTATAAATCATTAACGTAATAATTAAAGGGACACACAATGAGACGGTTTTTTTTTAGATTAGAATTATTAACTTTGTCCCTACGAAATGCATCCCATCACAGAACAAAAATCTAAGGAGTTTTATATTTTATTAATAAATAAATAAATCATTAGTGCTTTTCACGACTAATGCGAGAAAATACATAACACACGAGTTTGTTATATTGGTCATTAAACTCGGCGCCTTGTTGTAGCCTCATGGTTGTAAAAATGAGAGCTATTATATTTATATAAAGCTGATCGTGCCTCCAGATTCAAACGACGTAACGACGATTTTCAACCTAGTTATGCCGAAATAATAAAATTATTCAAAACTACCTCACTTTCAACGACATAACATAATTTTAGTCTACGTACAACCCTACGATACTATATAGCTCTACACTTAAAATGTCATTATAACGGTAGGTACGTAATATTAACATGCATTCCTAATATTATTTATTTCGTAAGTCAATGTGAGCATTAATAAATTAATCACATCACAAAGCCAATATTTACTTAACAATACATCTCGTGCAATGGAGTCATGGCTTTTTAGCCAAATTTAGAAAAAAAGGGGAAAAGTCGGCTCCATAGCCTTTTAAAATCCTACCGTGGTAGCGAGTCCGATGCCTATAGTCAGGACTAAAATATGTAGAAGCATTGTAATTTTATTTTAGTGCATTTTTTTTAGGTGTTGAATCATTTATGCTTTTTAGGCGATACTGGATTAGGGTCAATACGCATGCGACTCCCCTGAAGTCGCAAGCGCCCATCAATAAGTTGTGGTAACCGCTTACCATCAAGCAGGCCGTACGCTTGTTTGCCACCGTGGTATAAAAAAATATAGCATAGGTAATTTCAGCGTTTGTGACGCGCTTTATTACAGGAATCAATAACACTGGAAGCCAATTCATTCCTGGGCCATTTGCATAAGTTGTATGCCCGAAAGCACAACGATTTGACGTAAACGTAAGCCATTTGATGAAACTAGCTAAGCTTCTGCTAAGGGTTCAAAAAGTGAGCGTGGAGTATGGTCTACATATTAATCGGCCTAAGAGAAAACTCATGTTACCTTACAACAAACGGCAGAACTATCCGACCTCGATACCGTGGACAAATTTATCTACCTTGGATCATTAGTTGCCGCGCATGGTGACTGTGCGAAAGAGGTTGTGAGAAAAGCCCAGATAGCAAAGGTAGCAGTGAAGCGGCTAGAGAAGATCTGGAGGAACCGAGGTATTAGCAGAAAACAAAACAACACATGACAACCCTGATCTTGTCTATATTTCTATACGCTTAAGAAACCTTGATCCTTAACGCACGCATTCGGAATAGGATTGACGCATTCGAAATGTGGTGCTGGCGAAAAATGTTAGAAATCTCTTGAACAACACGTCGCACAAAACGTCGATGCTAGTCGAACATAAGATCAAGTGCCGCTTAACAACCATTTTCCTTCAGCGAATCCTGCAGTACTTCGGTCACGTGGGTAGATGCGAGGCAGATAGTTTGGAAAAGCTCATTGTAGTTGGCCACGTGGAAATAAAAAGGGCGCGTGGGAGATCACGGATCCGATAGACCGGTGCCGTGAAAGAAGCCTGTCAGGAAACTGAACAGGCCTCAATCCGAGAGATAGATAACTATGTGGAGAGGAGAGCTTTGGCGATAGATATCTACCAGCCTCAAATGACTACGACCCTGAGCCATGAAGGAAGCGAGGAAGAAAAAAAAGAGGAATACACATAGTCACACACACTCACGCATAAAGTTACACACACATATACTCGCTCACATACCCACACACACACACACACACATTCACTCACCCACTCACTCACTCACCCACCTACTCACTCACCCACTCACTCACTCACCCACTCACTGACTCACCCAGTCACTCACACACAAACACACACACACACACTCACCCAATCACTGACTCACCCACCCACTTACTCACCCACTCACTGACTCACCCAGTCACTCACACACAAACACTCACTCACCCAATCACTGACTCACCCACCCACCCACTCACTCACTCACCCCCTCATTGACTCCCCCAGTCACTCACACACAAACACACACACACACACACATGCACACACACACACACACTCACTCACCCAATCACTGACTCACCCACCCACCCACTCACTCACTCACCCCCTCATTGACTCCCCCAGTCACTCACACACAAACACACACACACACATGCACACACACACACACACTCACTCACCCAATCACTGACTCACCCACTCACTGACTCACCCAGTCACTCACTCACCCAATCACTGACTCACCCACCCACCCACTCACTCACTCACCCCCTCATTGACTCCCCCAGTCACTGACACACAAACACACACACACACACTCTCACCCAATCACTGACTCACCCACCCACTTACTCACCCACTCACTGACTCACCCAGTCACACACACTCACTCACAAACACACACACACACACACACACACACACACACACACACACACACACACAGACACACACACACAAACACACACACACACACACACACACACACACACACACACACACACACACACACACACACACACACACACACACACACACACACACACACACACACACACACACACACACACACACACATTTTGCGACTTTAGGTCAATATGCGATTAGGTCATTATGCGTTTAGGTCAATTTGCGTTTAGGACATTTTGCGTTCGTAAATTAGGGCATTATGCGTCTGGAGCCTGCTGTTCCTGTAGGTAATGCTGAAATGTTATACTTTCATTTAAAGTTCATTTCTCTGAGCCCTGATTCGACGAGGCAATGTGATATCATATAAGTATCATTTTATTTTTATAGTTTTGCAATGTCCGTCCGTCCATCTGTCCGCAGCTTAGCTCAGGACTTAGCACTGGAAAACTGCATTCTGCACCTCTAGCACAACTGTGACACGCGACTCTTTCTCGCGCGAGAAATATGACCTGTCTCTATCTCCACAGTACTGGGAGAAAGTGACGGGAGATGCTATGTCGTGCGACAAGAGTCGCGAAGGCAAGTTGTGCTAGAAGGGCTGGCTGGTATGGATATATTTGAACCGGATCAGGTGATATTGACAAGTTGACATTTTAAAGGTGGTATGGCTGTATTGCCACGTCAGCTCGGTTATATTGAACTTTACACCCATCAGAATATATTCATCTCAACGAGAATGAAAATATCGTAACGATTACTTCGAATAGAAATCTCGAATTTAGCTTACCTACTCGTATGTGTACTTACTAGTATGTGTACGGTATATGTAGGAACTGTGTTGACCTCTTTTTATAGCATTTTACGGCGACCACAGGGTTGGACGGACGTGGAACAAGCGGCCAGCTTTCTAAAACTGGCATTAATGCGGTAATACGAGGGTTGTGTGTACATATCGGGGACCCATAAGGCCTTTGAAGAGGTTTCAGCCCTTGCAGCGATAACGTAAATGACGTATACTTGCGACTAAAATACTCAAAAAACTTGTTTAAGATGAAATTGGTGTGAAAGTAATCGTGTTACTCTTAACTTGTGCAAGCTTTTACATAAAATTGGACTCAATAGTAACTTAAGTTATATTAATGTTTCGAACTCGTAATCTCGTATGGAGGAATCGCGGATAATATAACTGCCATTTCTGGCAATTTTACGTAAATGTAAAAGTCAATGAAGTTTGAGATCGTCCGATGAGAAAGATTTAAAGGAGAGGAGAAAGGAGCTAATGATCCAATCTCGAGAAATCAATAAATGTAACCCTGAGCCACCATGACCGTGTCAACTAATAAAATAATCGTTACTTCTTCATTTATATTATAACGTCGATTTAATTTAAGTTCTATGGGTGATTCCACTTTCTCCGCTGTGCCAATATTACACTACTACTTTTTCAGCCGCCTGAAAAGGTCTTAAATCTATTTTTTGTTCCGTTGGATCCGTTCACGGGAGCAACATAAAACAGCATTAAGTATCGACAGCCCTAAGCTAGGCCAGCGATCGGGTGGGGATAAATTATGCTTATATCTGCCCGATAGTTTCACTTCCGACGATATTTCTTCCAGCTTCCTTTAGCTTGTTTATGAAGAAAATATATGATTCAAATTGTTTACTAGCTCTTTTTTAGGGTTCCGTACCCAAAGGGTAAAAACGGGACCCTATTACTGAGACTTCACTGTGCGTCCGTCCGTCCGTCTGTCACCAGGCTGTATCTTAAGAACGGTGATAGCTAGACAGTTGAAATACAAGATGATGTATTTCTATTGCCGCTATAACAACAAATACTAAAAATAAAATAAAATAAATATTTAAGAGGGGCTCCCATACAACAAACTTGTTATAGATTATGGTACGGAACCCTTCATGCGCGAGTCGGAGTCGCACTTGCCCAATTTTTTATTACTATTAAAATCGGACAGCCTTACACAAATCGACCTACTTAGTTCCACAGTAAGATCTAGTTGGCTTGTGTTATGGACATTAGACGACGATAAACATACTTAAATACAAATAACAATCATGATCCAGGCACAAATATTCGAGTTCATCACACAAATATTTGCCCTTGCCGGGATTCGAAACCAGGACCACCGGCTCAGTAGGTAGCTGCTTTACCACTGTGTCAACTGCGTCGTTCTTGACTATTTAACCCCTGATACAACGCAACAGTGAAAGTTATTAATACTCGTACTGAGTTTTAGCCTGTTTCCATGCGTAATAATGTGTATGTTGGTGTATGGCAGCTAACGTAGTGTCAAAATAAAGTAGGAAGAAAATCAAGAGTATTGTAATATAAGTAAATATTTAGGCAATTACGCTTCGCCATACAACATATACATACATACGTACAACTTTAAGGGATATATTTAAATGCACATCTATATAATTTTTCAGTACACTAGGTAACTCCACTAATTAACTGAATGCATACCAGAAAAACGAATACTGTGCAAAAAAAACAATTGATTAACTGAACATGTCCTACAAAAAAAACTTAAACATCATACAAAACGAGATGACCTTTTTAACCGAATTCACACCAAAAATATGGTTCGTACATCGGATATATTTGAAAGTTTCACCAAAAATACTGACTTGCGCACTAATTATCCTCGCAGATCCGACTCGGCCGGGTTGGGTTAGGTTAGTTTTTTTTTTTTATATCCAGTAAAACAGTTTTGCAAATACCTTTAAATAGTATATTGAATTCGCATTATTTAGTGTGCATAATTAGTGTGCGTGCAAGTCAGTATTTTTGGTGAAACTTTCAAATATTTTGATCGAAAAAAGGGAACATACAGATATCGATTTCAATACATGCCCACAACTTTAATCGTATTTCAGTCGAGTATTATTTATTTATTATTTAGATGAAAAAAAAAAATACTCACTGATAATTGATAAAAACAAATATGAAACACCTAGAAAATAATTACTTCTACCTCCATCTCAAATAATTCTCCCGATTTCACGCATTGCGCCGGAACTGCAGGCATTCTCTAATTCCAGCCTTAACTGGTGGCCTAAACACAGGCTTAGAGATCTTGGAAGTTATGCACTGTCTAAACTCTGGCCGGCTGTGTCTGGCGCCGACACCGACTGAGATGTTTCACTTGGCGTCTAACTTACTTCTTTACTAGTATACAATTTTAAAATTGTATTGGAAATCAGTTTTCTATGGAGAGAGGTTATTATTTCAGTAAAAATGTTAACAGCGATGCAGGCTTTGTAATTTGCATGGGCGCGTGGCATCAGTCGTATAGCGCCATCTGTTGAGTGTTGGTAAAAATATTTTAGTACGCTTATCACGTTTAAACGGCAGGACGGATTTTAACCAATTTCTTTGTCCCTTCTTCACGGCGAAAGTCCTGGCAAAATTTAAATTAATATCGGTACAGTTATAGCTGGACATCCAAAGATGGTTACTTATTGGATAATGATTACTTGTAAGACGTCGAGTTGCGTAAAACCAGCCCGCGATAACCAAACCTAACCTACTTATAGGATACTTTTTACACGACTACGGTAAATAAAAAAGTCTTAAGCGAACGAGGTTGCAGGCACCTTCTAGTATTTGAATCGAATACTATACCTATACTGTATACCTATAGTTTTAGTCTCGTCGCCGTGAATACGGAGCCTGAAGTGTAGCTAAGTTTTCAATACAGCAATGCTTTTTTTCTGGGTTTCCGTTTCCCTTAAATACATAAAATTGCTTTACTTTTCTTTCCCGAAAAAATAAATAATTCGTAACGTCTACGAATAAAACGCAAAAAAGTTTAATATGTTATATTTAAATAATTATGAATTTTAAAGATAGCACCAAATCAGTCTTCTTTTTCGTAATTTATTAGGAAATTTAGTACCGCAGGCGGTTTTGAATAGAACATAAGAATGTAAGACGTATAGCCAAACCGTATAGCTAAAGGTAATATCACACATTTCTGTAACAGCGCTACCAACTATGGCCAAACTATGAACCTGACCGATATTGTGGTAGTTTTGAACTAAATGCAATTCCAGTTGCCAGTTGCTTTGTTGCTGTAGTAAGTTTGATTATGACAATCATATAGCTAATGTAATAGTGACCTGAGGTACAGTATAGACCAGTGGTTCCATGAGCTGTATCTAGACTCTGTTTGGTTATGGCTGAAATTATGTTTTACATTTTCAACACTAATGTCTCTCTTTAAAAAAAAAAAAAATTACAGAAAAAACATGAAGCAACACATATTGTTAACCGACGTACACATATTTCTGCATATATTTACGAGTACCCCACCGTATAGATATCTAGTTACACATTGGAGCCTGTTGTATTTTGCAACTAAGAATGCCTCGGCGGCGTGAGAGTTGTCGCCGTCAATCGCCCAAATTGAAATTGACGCGACCCTACCGCGGCACTTGAAGCTGATTCCACTATTCTTATTACTTCGGTGTGTTTACTGAATACGGTTGAAAGAGAAGGTTTGAAACTTCGCAGGGTTACTGCATATCTTGCCGCGACTTTGCATGTCGAGCGACAGCATCACCTATCTTGCTCGTACGGTATTGAAAGGGTAGTGACAGTATTTGTCGCGCAACAAAGACTTATGTTATGTGTGAAAGTTAGAATGTCTGTTCACAATTGCAAAGCGAAGTGGAGATGTATAAAATGTGCCAATCACATTTCTCAGCTTTTCTTTCGGGTTTTACAAAGACGAGGCTTGTTTGGATAATTTTCACCGCTCCGCTTCAATCTATAGGCAGCCTTATGCTAGAGCTAGACGTACTGAATTCGAAATAGGTATATATATTTGGTTTTAATGAGGCCATGTGACGAACACATAAGCGATAGTAATAATAATAATAAATATTCTTTTCTCAAACATGCAATGAAATATCGTCATAACGTGCGTTAAAACGGGCTTCGAAGTGTCAAGTTTCGGCCGGATCAATTCGAGAGAATTGTAAAGGAATTTCATACAAAATTGAAGGCCTAACCCGGGAAGTTTTTTTTTTTTTTAATTTTAATGTAAACGGCGTCGTGTTCATGAACAGGCTAAACAGCTGAAATATTATTTTTAATTATTTGTAAGTCAGAGACCATAGACAATATTAAAAATCCTCTGCCATATTTTATTTATTAGAGAAATTAAGATTCTTATTATCAGGTTGTGCATAATGGCCCTAATGTTCGAACACTACACACGTGAACGACTTCCGAAAGAAAAAAAATATGGAGGGATTGGAGGGAAAATTAAAAATACTTTTTTTAAACATGGCGTCTGTGTTCATGAACTGGCTGAACAGCTGAATTATGTTTTTTGAGTGGTGTATTTTTTAATTTCATTGCATATGTTTGAGAAAAGCACTATAGGTACATGCCTTTTAGCCGTGAAATGTGCTTGCCGGCGTCTGCAGTAATGTACTATTATTGCACCACAAATAAAAGAGATGCACACAAAGGAAACAATACAAAACATTATTCGGTATCAACTGGTGATATATTTTGATTAATTACACATCGTTGAAATAGACGTATAGTTAAAATATTTTGGACAGATATCCTTAGAAACGAAATTTAACCGTTTGTTGTTTATTATTTTGCTGTTTGCTGTCTGTAAAACGCGACCTAGATCGGTAGCACACAAGAGTTCTAGGTGATAAAGTACTGCAAACACTTTTTCTTTTATTAAATTTTTACAGCAAAAAGTATAATTAATAAGGTTAAGCTTTAAATTAAACTTATAAACAATCATTACGTTACTAGTGGTGTAAAAATGAACCGTACAAACTCGAAAGTCAGCACAGCATAAAGGCGAACAACACAATATGCGATAATATGCCGAGTATATTCAGGTACAGTGTAAGGTAAAGGTACCCATTGTTGGCACGGCAGGACATTTTGTCCTCGTCCCGGCTCGTTAGCTTTAATGGTCGTGGCTATTCCAAACTGAACGACACTCGTACGTTATCACCTTCTTTTTTTCACCCGATTTTGGACGTAGTTTTTTGTTATATTCGTCTGTTTACTATCTGCTTCATGCTAGCAGCAATTTGGACGCCGCCGCGTTAAACGTGTCTCTTTATGGAGCGGATTTTTATGGTAAAATACTTTCACACGCGCAATTTGCCTTTACTGGAATTTCAGTGCACATAATTAAAGCACTGTAATTGGAATATCAAGCTTTATTTTATACTCAAATAGTTTTTGAAACCTACGAAATGAATTATACTTATATTTTTACACAAAAAACAATGTAATGCCAAACTTAATTGGAGTCTTACGATTAATAAGTATATACTTCCAACACTGCCGAACTACTCTGGACTATTCCAGTAACTTATACTTCAATGATATTTATACAGCTGTAATAGTTCTGCTAGAGAAAACAAACACACAACAGCCAAGAGTATCAATGATATTTCATTGGACATAAAGTTTGGCAAACTATCTCCGGAAGTCCGCCATTAGCCAACTTGTAAAATACAATATGGCCGCCAAACCCTCTTTGATATGATGTTATGTTACAGGGAAGGTTATCGACAATTCCTCCTAACTATATTGCTAAGCCGTTAACATAATATTTTAGGATGCCACTATCATGATTTTTTGGTACTATTGCATCTATTTATTATTATTATTATCATCACTTGGTAGTATATAAGATTTCATATAGTAATTTGTTAGGACCAAATTAAATTATATAACCATTAACGTTATCTACTTACTACATGTTTACATTCTACCTACATAGATTTAATTTTTTTTTTCGTATGATTTTGCAAGGCAAATAATATGTTAAACTCAAATATGTTGCTTCTCTTTTATATTCCATGTCAAACGAAAGAGGTGTAATTTTAATATTTTTGGAAATACGGTATATGGCGGCGGTACCACGGTCACTTTTATCTAATGCGGTTGATCAATCATAGGCGATTTCAAATTAATGTAACTTCCTGGATGTGGTCGTGCTACTTGGCTTCGCAAAAAACCCTATAGCCTGAAATTGAGATTTTACATCAAGATCGTGAATGTTAGACGTAGTTCCTTATTTACATTACTGCAGAACGCCGGGAAAGAAGGGCTATAGACGGATAGTGATACGAAATAATTAAGCTGTTTAACCTGTTCAAGAACACAGGCGCCATTGCGGGCCTGCAGGCGCAAAAAAAAAAATTACTTCCCGGCCTAGGCCTTAAATTTAGTTCAGTTCTCTTGAGTTGTTCCGCCCGAAACGTGATACTTCGAAGCCTGTTATAACGCACGTTATGACGACATTTCATTGCATGTTTGTAAAAAGAAACACTAAAACGAACTTTTTAACCTTGTACTATTCAATTTGTCGTTAGCTCACTCGTGGCCGCGGAGCCGGTCGTAATGAAGACGGATACACGCCCGTTTCATGCTCGCGGTTTTTTTCATTGTTTTCTTCCCTCGAGTAACAAGATTTTTAACAATAAAATATTTCGGTTCCCTTCATGCCTCTGATTGTACGTGGTAGAGTGTGATTTAGCTGCTGAGCTGCTTACTGACTTGTGAGAACTTAACTGCAGTGAATTCCACAAGAAAGCAGTGTTCAGAGTCAAACAAAGTCTAATTGCTGTAGTATGTTGGTTTAAACTTTAGTGTCCAATCGTAATGTTGTTTTTAGAAGTAAAGAGGACGGGTATACATATTTTTTAGCAGTACGAATTTAGTTATCACGGCGGCGCAATTCACTGTATTGCATCATTAACGGGCTTGTTTTTATATCAAAGATACGGCTAAAAGTACCAATTTGAAAACGAGTTGAACCGATACCCACCTCGCCTTCAATTTGAACATCGCCCTATATTGTGAAATTAGAGGCACCCGTTTTTTTTCGGCATTTCCCATCATAGACTCATATTAAACAGGCATTGAAAACCTTTTGGGGTTTTCCAAGGTTACCTTTACCTTTTTTGCCATCTGCGTAAAAGCTTTTCAAAGGGATTTTTCCTCGGGAAAATTGAGAACGTTTACAATATGCCAGGATAATGATGATTCCTCGTGATTGGAACCGTATTCCGGTATCGGATTGAACGCAATTAGACACGAGTTGTTATTTGTTACTTCGGCACAATTTGTTCTGCAAAAATAATTGTTTTCGTGAAAAAATGAACACTGTTTATTTTTCTCATTGTGTTTTTCTTCCTTAGTGCGCCAGCGCTGAGTATTCTACGACACATAAATTAAAGAACCTTTAAATAGCTACTACAAGTGACTCGTTTTATCGAAAGAAATCTAAGTTAAAATACAATTTACAATACGTTTTACGTAACTGTCACTTTCGGCACCTTTCGGCAAGAACCAAACTAAAAAAAAGGCGAGACATCGGATGTCGTTCTCATAAAGCGCGTTATCTCGGTCGTTTCAGGGAAAAAATCTCATCGGTCGCTACTCGAGACCCATAAAAAGTCGCAAGTATGAATAAGAAGTTGTAAAGATGGTCGCGATAGAGTTGATGCGTGTTCTTCGAGTTTCAGCGATAAAAAGTCGAGTTTAATGCTCGATTGGATTTCGGCACGAGCCGTTTAACAATCTTCGTTCAATTAAAGATAATTAGGCAATATAATTAGGTTTGGGAAACTGGTAGACAGTTTGCAAACTAATTTTGTTTAGGTTTTAATTTTGTTTAGTGAAGGAAATTATCGCGTGAGCTCGCCAAGCAGAAACCTATATACTCGGAAAAGACCTAATTAATAAGTTTATTCCAATTTTTAAGTCATTTTTGTTCTAAACAACGCAGGTACAATACCGTCGGTGTCACATTTACTTTTTTGTTATTATATTTTTATATTCTCTGCGTTTTGATGTAGATAAGCATCCCCTTATCAATATTATGTGCGGCCACAGGGACCGAGTGGTAGTGCATGGAAGAAAGTAAAAGAAGCATAAGGCTAGATCTTCTAACTTTTCGTATATTATATTATACACTCAGCAAAGGATAAAATACTTAAATACTAGTCTAATGTTTGATTGTACACATTGAAAGTAAAATCATGAACGAAATACCTACACAATCATTCACAATTTTCCAAGGTCATAATTTGTGAAGACAACGAAAATCGGCCAAGTTTAAGACAATGTTCGATTCAATCCTTAATTAAGTTATAGATTCCTCAGTTCTGAGATTACGCTATCGCGCGGCACAGAGGCCCCAGTTCTCCGAAGGCTCTATCAGATACTCGCTGACAGATTATTGTCGTCCGTCAGCGAGCTATTTAAACATGACCCGTGATTATTCGCAAACTTTTATCTTACTGAAAATGTAATGATTTTGATGGTAATTTGTCTCTGTTTTGTTAGGAGAGCTGTGGATTGTCTGTGGAATGTCCTATATCTGCTTCTATACCCTTCGAGAGCTACATATAAGCATTTATAACTTCTTAATATAAAGGCAGGCACAGTCATACTTTTAGTATACAATTTGACATATGACATGCTGACTGTACATGTTAGGTTAAGTTCATATTACTGTAATAGTTAAGTATCATTTACGAAAAAATGGGTGACTTGAGTTTATTTTGGTGTTTCTTCTCAACAGTGGTCTACCGCTGGTATTTTGAATGTGGATTCATTTTAAAGTGAATTGACTTTAATGCACTAAATTATTTGTTTTTGTTAACAAAAAAAATTTTATTTTTGGTTTTCACTCGCTACATTATACCTACCTATGATAAGTATAATTTCAAAATGACGCTACTGGATATACTTTACTTATATCGGCTGTATTTCAATAACAATAACAGTGTAAATCCCAAAACACAATTTGCCTATCAAAATGTACAACATCTCGATCTCGTTTTAAATAATGCTTCATAGTATGAAGCGCCTGCGAAAACGAAATAAAACACGTCATAATTTTACCCGAGCAATCTCGAATATTCCATATTAAAAGCATTGTCATATAACAAAGGAATATAATAGATGAAATATTAAATGTTAAAGTTAAGTGGTTTCTCCCTAATCGTGCTCAGAGGGGACGTTAAAAAAACTAATTACGAAAATGTCATTAAAATGTATGGTGCGATCGTAGCAGATGAGTAGCGACCTCTATGAGCTACGAGTAGGGTGGCACAAAAGCGGTACAGTCAGCAGCAGCAGTTGCTACGCCCGTCAGGTGCTCAAAATAATATGCACACGGACTCTATTATCTAGTAAATAAGAGTTGTACAGACCATTGCGAGCGTGTTATTCTGCTTAAAAGAAAGAAAGAAAGAAAGAAATCATTTATTGTTCAATTGTGCATATATAAAAGCTGTTAAATAAAAATATGGGAGTGTCACAATAAACCGTTTAACGGTATACAATAATATGTCAGCAACAGTGATTTTAAAGTCCAATTACTTTAAATTTCGATAAAACAAATAATCCTATATCTTACAATAATACAAATATAAATAAGTCCAATTATCACAAAATCCATATACCTATTATTAATAAAATTATCTATATTATAGATTATTAACTCAATTAAGTACTTAAGTAGCTCTGCTGCTGGTTGTACCACAATAAACAGTACAGTAGCCGGCAAACTTCTTGAGCATAACCTTGACTGCGCAGTAGCCGATTTACGTACAAATATGCATGCGCAGATCCGCCATTTTGGGTCAAGTTGTTTGCCGGCTACTGTACCGTAAGTTCTCTCTTTTGATCTTCACTTGAGCCAGAGAACTGCGCCTCTAGCACACCTGAGACACGAGACTTTCTCGCGCGAAAAATATTGCCTATCTCTTTCTTCACAGCACTGCGAGAGAGTGACGGGCGATGCTATGTCGCGCGACAAAAGTCGCGAAGCCAAGTTGTGCTAGACGGGTTATTATTGATAGTTTGTGTTAAATGTGTCGTCGTTGGGCGTGGCACCGCGCTTTTATTTATTTGGTCACAGCTTTCTCGTTTTTATATAAATCGATCGTCCACGGCATTGGCGTGGCGTTTAACAAATTATCGTTGAAGCCGGAGCAGATTTGGTTCGTTTTTTCGTTTACAATATCGTACTCCAATGTCCTAAAACAGGCAAGCCATTTGAAATCGGGTTGTATGGACACCTTGTTACTGGTCCATGAGTAGTTTAAACTACATAACCGTATACAATCGTATAGAGTGAAGGCAAAGGCCATATTTAAAAAAATATTAGGGTAATATTACTAAAATTGTGATATTAAGAGTGTTCAGCAGTTTAAAATTATAGTAGGCCTTAGCTTCTGAAAAATGTGTTGATGAAATGTACAACACAACACCCGTTTTTTCGCTGGTTTAAAAAAGACTACCATTCATATCACAACCCTCTGTACGGACACCACACGACCCCGCCTTCCCCCAGGAGCCATTCGGTCAACGTTGTAGCCACCGTATTGTGCCCGGTTCACAATTTCATAAATCTACCTAAATGCTAATTAGAAAACAGAATGCTTTGAAATTTCGTTGGGAATTTAATTCAGCGCTATTTTGTTTTTAGTTGAGATAGTGGCGAGGGAGGTTTGAAGGTTTTGCTGATGTTAATAGTTTAACTACGAAGCTTTAGCTTTAGTTTTGGATAATTGTTCAGTCCCAGCTTCTGCATTTATATTCCTATCAACTTGATGTGAGAACTCTAATTTAAAGTCTTTAAATTTTGGTTTATGGATAAATGATGCTATTACACAGTTATTTTCAAAAAGTTAGAAAGTATAAACCTATGCATTCGGTACATACATCGGCTTATAATTGAAAAAAAAATGGTGACATTTAAATATTAAGTAATCGACTATTTACTTTAATATCAGAATGACGTCGATTCCAGGCAGCAATAAAAACATTATAATTTACCCGAACACAACGTAATTATTTGTTTGCCAGTCAATAAATTAACTCTCAATTCATGGCTGTGAGTAAAACACCCAGGGAATAGCAGAAATTTTCGTTACTTAACGCTTTAATTGACAAAACTGATCAGTCCATTTAGTCAATGAAAGCGTGTTCATTATGTACGCTTTCATTTCAATCATTCATAATATATATATTATACTTAACGTCGCTTCTGAAGGCGCAAAATCTATTCGTATAGACGCATTATTCACCTCGACTGCGTTCCTCAGATTTGTCTTCTCAATATCAAAGGCTACAGATATTATGATCACGGGCCCAGGCCTTCGAAGAGCTATCAATGTGTCAAAGAGGAATAAACTCGCGAATCTGTCGTCATAAAAAGGGCCTTTTTAGTAATCTTTGATTTTATCGCACGTGCCGTCTCGGCGTTTTACTTGTCGTCTTATTCTTGGAGTTTTTATGCTTCACAAATAGGAAACGTTCCGTTTTATGAATATTGTTTTACGCATAACTGGGTCCGTTCATTCTCGAACGCCTGACGCCTTTATACCTATTACACTTATTTCATTAGTCTTTTGCGAGAAATCAAAGGTGAATTGCTAACTCTGAGTATCCCAACTCGAAATGTATTTAGATGCGAATTTTAATTTAAATAGATAAAGTGCTCAAGTGCTTTATTTGTCTTCCCCTGTTCATCTCCAGGAATCCCATCAGAAGTCTATTAATGTAATCAAAGTAGACAGCGATTCCTACTATTTCGCGGTGCATAATCATAATAATAGTCATAATCTTTAAAACGCAAGATCATCTGATAAAGATGTAAAGGCCTATGATGATGATGAATATATAAATAATAATAAATAACGTAATCGGTATCCAATCATTTTAGAAACAACGTTTGCCAACTTCACCAATCACAAATTATTCGTTTCCAAAAATATTTGTGTAATGATGCATTTTCATGACATGGCATTTATAACATGATAATAAAACCAATGTAATCACTAATGAAGAACTAGCAGGTGGATCGTCGGTTGATTTGCCACTTATTATTAAACCACTTTATAATGGGAATTAGGATTCAGATTAGGTACAGATTGCGCCTTAGAGTCCACTTCAAGTCATGGCTGACATCTTTCGGCTACACCATGCTATATTGGAAGATCAAACGAACAACTTACGTGGAAGTGAAGTTCGATCACAATTATGTAAACAGTTTCTTTCAACGTGATTTTTAATATGTACATATGTCATGACCATTTAGATATTGTCTTCACTTAAAACATAACAAAAATGGGTTCCGTTCAATAGTCATAAAAACTATTTGCATAATTTAATTACAAAATGCGTAATGAAAAAATTTACTTAAAAACAAAATTCATAATTTTAATGTACATAATAATTAACCAACAGACCAGTCAACACTCATAACAACATTAGTTATAATGGTCATAGAGAAAAAATATATATATATGTATATTTTTACAACCGTTCGACCGTAACAGATATATGTTTGTGCTGTCAGATATTACTGAATGTTCACAACGGAACGTAATAAAATATTAAATTTTAATTTGAACCAAACAGAATACATCATTTGTTATGCCTATAATTGGAGCTGAATAATGAAAATAAAATATGACGAATGCATAAAGAATATTATACAGTTGCCAGAATTACAATTCTTGAAGTGCTCATTTAGAATTTATTTCTAATATTCTTAAGCCATATTGTAGTTTACCGCTGACGTTAAAATATTTGCGAAGTTAGCTAAATGTTACCAGTCGAGACTGATAAAATTCAGCATATTTGTTTTTGTCTACTGTTAAGATAAATCTCAAATTTTGGGTATTGTTATATCCTTTATGGAATATTTTCTAGTTCTAGGATTCGGTCGCTAACCTCGTTTAACATCAAAAAGTAGTATTTTGCATAACATCAAATGACTTGTTAATCCTTAAGTAGTTTTCTTATGAAATTTCAAATTCATAATTAATATATAAAACATTATAATATTTTCATTAACTTTTTTTTACATCATACCATTAATATTGGCTTTATACGCTGAACTAGTTATTCTCAGTATTCATAATCCCCTTAGACTAAAACCTTTTTTGTACAACCAAAACTGGCCGAAATGTATCTGGCCATTTTTCTATTCCCTATGTGTCTTTTTGTGTGTTGGCATCCTTTGTTCCAGCTTTTCTTTAACCAGCGTTCTTGTTGCAGGCGTGGACGACACACACAAGTTTCTGGGCAACGAGACACACACAGACTACTTCAGATTATTATTAAGAGACGGCAACTATTTGCTCGTCGGTGGAAGGTGAGTTTTTTATTTATTTTATTTATTGTTTATTCAATAATAATAGTCATTGTTAAAAACCATACTAAAAATCAAAATTTTAAATCATAATGAACCTTATATTTGTTAAAAGTATAGCTAGATTAGGCAGTCCAGTGAACAAAGGCGTCATAGGTTAAAATCTAGTATGTATTCCCTGATATCCTTCGAGAATAACAGCTGAAGGTACCTAAGTGCTGTCAATCCCTAGGGCGGAAAACGTTTATCCATATCCGGCACAAGAAGACTGTTGAATGTGGTTGTTCCTCTGCGCTGACCTCTGTATGACCTATTTTATAGGTTGTATTGCTTTAATATGCCCAAGAGTTTATTTTTTACGGGACTCTTGGGAGAGTAACGTGGGTTATCCATACTAATATTATAAATGCGAAAGTTTGTCTGTCTGTCTATCTGTCTGTCCGTCTGTCTGTTACCTCTTCACGCTTAAACCGCTGAACCGATTTAGATGAAATTTGGTATATAGATAGTGTCAGTCCCGGGGAAGGACATAGGATACTTTTCACCCCGAATAAATGTAGTGTTCCCGTGGGATGAGCGGGTAACACCGCGGGACACAGCTAGTCATTTATAAGTCAGTTATACAACTCATAACTTATAGAATACATTAAGTATTCGAGATTCATAAATAAAAATAAAATAAATAAAATAAATATTAAGGGACAATCTTACACAAATCGACCTAGTCCCAAACTAAGCAAAGCTTGTACTATGGGTACTAGACGACGATATACATAATATATAAATACATACATAGATAACATCCATGACCCAAGAACAAATATTTGCACAAATATTTGCCCCGGCCGGGATTCGAACCCGGGACCGCCGACTCAGTAGGCAGGTGTCTACCAACCGAGCCAAACGCGTCGTCATGCATGATGCGATACCGAAATCCATACTAATCCATATCCATACTATACTATATACTACACTATACTATATACTATTATACTATATACTATCCATACTAATATTATAAATGCGAAAGTGTGTCTGTCTGTCTGTCTGTCTGTTACCTCTTCACGCTTAAACCGCTGAACCGACTTAGATGAAATTTGGTATGGAGATAGTTTGAGACCCGGGAAAGGACATAGGATACTTTTCATCCCGAATAAATTTAGTGTTCCCGTGGGATGAGCGGGTAACACCGCGGGGCACAGCTAGTATGAAATAAATGGTTCATTCCAAAACTATATTTAATCGAGAAAATATCCACTGAATTTTAATGTTAGGTATCTAGATTTTCTATCTAAACTTTCGATTTCATAATCCTCACTTATCTTAGAAATTCATAACTAAATTAATAACCTGATTGTAGGACGAGCTGCCTTCTAGTAGTTTAAATTCAATTATTATTTTATGTAAACAGCCTCACTGAATTGTTTGAAAACTTATGATAAACAACCCTTTTGTAAGTCTCAATGGAAAGTTCACAAAGTTCATTCAAAAGTAACTTCGAAACTGGCGATTAAGATCTAGACCAATTACAAATACGGACTCAAAATTCCAAATCATTTTACGAAACTAAAGCCTTTGTGCTTGAATCCATTGTTGCATCTATTTGGTGGGATAAAGTTGAACATTCAAATAAGGTACTTTGTTTTTTCTGCTTCACTCCAATTCGTAGCGAAGTTAGTCTCCCTTAAACCGCAGGCTAAAAACGTGCTGTATCTCTCTGTGACCGCAGCTTTAACTTGAATGCATCGTGCTGTTCCCTTCTAACCCGTAGTGTTGGGATAGCGCCGTCTCGTTTGCATTTATAAAGAATTTCGGCTTGTGTTTGAAGGAGGCGAGAGACTTAAAAACACCCCTCGCGCCGCCGGCCTACAGTCGCCATTTTATTACAGTTTTTGGGCGGGGAAGGTTCGATGTTGATCTATCGACTATCGACAAATCCTTGCAATATTTTGCAAAAGACTATATCAACAAAAACAACGATATTGATCTATTGACAAATCTACAATATGTCACACTCAACTTTTTCGATATAGAAAATTATGTTGAACTTTCGACTATGTCTTGTAATATTTTGCGCTAATCTCGGAAACCCACAATTCATAACCCCTTTATAAAGTTAATAAACCCTAACCCCTAAGACCCCCTCATATAATTTCAACATAAATTATTAATTCCGTATGCCTGCGAAATAAGGTGATACATTTTGCAAAATGTATCGTTTTCGTGATAATTTAACTTCCATAATTTTAAAGGTGCTACTTAAACCTTAGAAACACGTTCGATGCGGAAATTAACTTAACTTGTAATTAGCTATACTTTATATCGTATGTATGTCAATAAGGCTCTATATCGCAGTGAAGGTGTTAACCTGTTTTATATTTAATTGTAAATTAACATTTATCGACATATTTTGTCGATAATTTGCGCTGTCACTTTACTCTGAGACACATCTGCCCCGCGTTATGGAAGCCTCCTGTTTGCTTACTTACATTGCCGCAAATTTCGGTGGGCTCTGATACATTTTGGTTTTATTTTAAAGCTAATGTTAACATGAGAGGGTTAAAATTTAAATTTAAATCACAATACAAACATTCGTTAAAATTTACATAATTCAATTATGAATTAAACTTAGCAACAAAGATGTAAATTGGTTACTATCAAAATTAATTAATACGAGTAAAAATTTTGACAATAGGTAACGTTGTAAAAATCTTGCAGGTTTCCACTCTTTACCAGTCATATTACATTTTATTTCTCAAAAAAGATTTCATACTCGACTTCAGCAGCCAGCGTACTAGGAAACTGCACATAGCAGAAAACTGCACCAAAGTTGTTTACCTGGAAAATAAAACAGACTTGGCGTCAACCTACGATGAAAAATTCGTCGAGGTCGCCCCCGGCATCTGCCGCCAACACCATCTAGCGATTCTGGGCAACATTCGCTACAATTTCTATATCGTCCCTCGAAATTGTACTCTAAGTATAAAAAGATAAGAGCGTGGAGAGATGCTAAAACTATAGCAATGTCGTGTAATTTGAAATATTCATCCGTTCGTGCTAAGTTTGCATTTCTTTCCAAATCAGATTTACATGACAATGGTCACGTCGTGCGATGAAAGTCTCATTGCTAGAGTTCGAGAGAGGTTTTATTAAAGGAAAGGTTGCAATAAAACCAATGCCGACTCGACGTTCACATGACAGGCTAACAAAGAGTGTGTTATTTCTTTTCTGTAATTTAATATCGGTTAGCGCAGTGAAACTGTTTCATTTGTTATGAAACAGCATTGTGCAGTTAAATAACAATAATCAGTAGAGCTTGAAATAACGGGATTAAATAAGATAATGGCAAAATACCATTTTATCAGCATTTCTCTATAAAATAAGTACCTAGGTAATCCTATTTTAATATGATGTAACTTTCATTCTTAATCTTATCGTTCGAATTTTACTATAATTAGTACCTAATCATAATTTTATGTAGGTACCTACACTTTTACAAAAAAACGTAATTTCTAATTTACAATTTTCTATTTTCTATTAGATACCTTTAATATTTAAGTAAGTACTATTGGACCGAAATGAATCTACGTAAGTACAGTATCAACATTAGATTTGTGTATTTTTTATAAGCAATGTACTTATTTTCTTTTTAAAGACAAAATATTCATATTTTTATTTCCGAATGTAAAAATATCACTAAAAAGTTTTCTCCAACCGCCCAATCGTCTCGCTTCCATTTTCTAGATTCCTCTGCGAGCCAGGCTCGGTTAATTTGGAGCAGACTACAGAGAAACGTTATTCCGGCCGCGTGCCATCTAATGTTATTCTACTATAGAGGGTGTGAGCCTCTTTTGTGCCCTTTTAACTAAATTAACGTTGTCCCGTCCAGACCAGAGGTGTTTTAGCTAACCACCTCAAACAGACCCCTGCAAAAGAGCAATTCTTTCCTCATGAGAGACCAGCAATAATCGGTACGGTGGCGAGTGTGATAGCCTGCCGGTCTCGCTTACTCCTATTTGTATGGTTTCGTTAATAAAAGGGAAACATTATTAAATATATCGTTCGATTCTGAAGTTAGAAGCGTATTTCGTAGGCTTTATGGTTGTTACGTAACATAACATTACGTTGTTAAATGTCTATCATATTACATAAGAAGTTTATTTTGAAATGTTACGAAACAAGTTAAATCTAAAATATTACATAAGTGAAACTCAATTAACGGCTGAACTTTTTTGTTCTCAATTCTATTTCTATTTTATGTTCAACTTCTTAGTCTATTATTTTTTCTTAGTTTAAGTTTAATTAAAAATAGTAGTGTCGTAGATTTATTAGAAGTTTATTTTATTCCCTCCATTTATGGATGTGTGTTTAGTGGATAGAGTGAGATAATTTAATTGTTTTCAATATTGACTAATTTGAGCCCTTAAACGCCGCAATATGGCGCATACGGCTTATTCGGCCATAACGTAAAGCCAGGTTCACACAAACCTGAATAAACAAGCTGTTGTTGATTAATCGTATTCACACGAGGCTCTGTTTGAAATCAATTTCGGTGCGAAAATCAATTTGGCGAACAAAAATACGATACGTATTTAAAGACTGTGAATAAGTCTAGTCTATTATTTTCGGCCTCGTGCAATTTTAAAATTGTATTGGAATATTTCATTGTGTGTGAAACGATAAGGTGTGGTACACATAAATAATTTGGAACTATTCAATTCGCTGATAGGCGGCCGTCTGTCGAAAATAATTATTCGATCCACACAGTCTATTATTGAGGAAATTGTATGCTAGTGCAGAATATTACTTTATTTAATATGTAAGTTGCATATGTAGGTTTTTGTATAATATACAAACACAGTTGTAAGTATTATTTGTTAAGTTCCATATCTAATTTTATAATTTGCAGCAAACCACGCAGCCAAAAGCATATCACAAATCTCTTCAAAATTAACTTGACTGGTTCTAACTTAGACAGATCAATAACTTAGTACTGTCTCTTGCTTATGTTTTGTAACAGTATCTTTCAGCCATTTACAAATATATACATTTTAAGGCCACAAAACAATATGTATATTTTTTTTATTATCTTATTTCCTTCTTCTGCACCTTTGAGTGAAAATGGCATAAGAACTAAACCACTCATTAATTGCACCCTTTAATACGGCAGTCAAAGTTGAAATCACTTCATGTCTACAAATTACGCAAGCCTCAGATCTTAATAAAAACAAAGAGACAAGGAGATTCCTCGTGGCAAAAAAGGAATTAAGGTAATCATCGCATCCATCACTTGGTGTGGGCAACACCCAGAACTGCCCCTGGGGACCCGCTGAGCTCCGTCGGCTGATGGAGACGCATGCGAAGGCCTGTCCGTTTTGACAATCAAATCCGAGGACTATGAAAGAATTACTGTACCAAAGTTGAAGGAAACTACTTTGTTAAAAACTAGTTTGAATTTGGACACTTTTTGGGGTCTATTCTTACCGAAACTAACTACATTTACTTG
This sequence comes from Apotomis betuletana, assembly GCA_932273695.1. Lineage (NCBI taxonomy): Eukaryota > Metazoa > Arthropoda > Insecta > Lepidoptera > Tortricidae > Apotomis > Apotomis betuletana. Next base: position 11,286,418 of record OW026315.1, read on the forward strand.
TCCTAAGATTCGGATTGATTGAAGATCTCGTCGTTTTATGTATATTTGAATAACGAGCTCTATTCGATGTAATCATTAACTAATTAAGATAATAATTATATGATAGTAATTAAGATATCCTTCTCTGAGATAAATATACTTCTTGGATTAATTTAAAGTTGGCGTCATATTGTTCATATATTAAGCTATACTATAAAATGCCAACTTGTAAATTGCACGTAGTCTGGACTAACAGAAATGGATTTATAGCTGTTATATAGCCAAGATATTGTGTTAAAATTAAAATATCGCAATGTCTCAACGAATTAGCCTAATGTGAGCAGTCTGTAGCAAGCGTCATGCGGCGAGAGCTATTAAGTAGACAGATCAATGAATGTAGTGTAGAGGCGCTGGACGACTTCTTCTACAGTACTATTTCGTCACTCTCTTAAATCATCCACAATACTATGTCGTCAGCATACAATTGGGATATACCCAAAAAAAATAAAAAAATACATTTTTTTATCGTAAGAACTATTAACACGGTGAATAGAGACTAAAGTACTATGTGTGACCTTACAAACGGTCCGGTAGTTTTGAATTTTTGATATGTTGTATAGGATGTTTAGTCAGTTTTAAAATGCAAAATGCACAATTCCCCCCCCTCCGCGCCCGCCGCCATATTGAAAAAACCGGCACTTTCTTCATATTTTTGCTCATATCTTCCTTTAGGAGCATTTTAGCTAGAAAAAAGCTTCCACAATGTTATAGAGAGTTAAATTTACTACATTTTCCATTTTATATTTTTTTTCTAGGACAGATAGTTACGGAGATATCCACATTTAAAAAAACGTAAAAAATCGCAATTTCCTACTGAAAAACAAACTTCTGGATTATATCTTCGTTTAGGAGCATTTTAGCTACAACAAAGCTTGGGCAATGTTGTAGAGAATTAAATTTACTATAATTTACATTTCAAATTTTGTTTCACGGACGGTTAGTTACGGAGATATGCACATTTAAAAAACAGGAAAAGTCGAATTTTCCGAAATTTTCTCAAAATTCTTGGTTTAGAACGCTGTCATTCAGTTACGGACTAGTCTAGGACAAATTAAAACATGTAGGAAATATAATTGGTTATAAAACTCATGTCCATTTTTACATACATTTTCGGAAAATGTGACTTTATTTTTTACATATCTCCGTAATTATCTGTCCTAGAAACAAAATTTTAAATGTAAATTATAGTAAATTTAATTCTCTACAAAATTACCCAAGCACTGTTCTAGCTAAAATGCTCCTAAACGAAGATATAATCCAGAAGTTTGTTTTTGAGTTGGAAATTGCAATTTCTTAAGCTTTTTTAAATGTGCATATCTCCGTAACTATCTGTCCTAGAAACAAAATATAAAATGGAAAATGTAGTAAATTTAACTCTCTATAACATTGTCGCAGCTTTCTTCTAGCTAAAATGCTCCTAAAGGAAGATATGAGCAAAAATATGAAGAGAGTGCTGGTTTTTTCAATATGGCGGCGGGCGCGGAGGGGGGGGAATTGTGCATTTTGCATTTTAAACACTGACTAACCATCCCAGACAACATATCAAAAATTCAAAACTACCGGACCGTTTGTAAGGTCAAAATCCTTTATTCACTGAATTATATTTATACACTTTTGTGGGACGATATACAGCCCCACCAAAAAGAGTAGAAATTAAAAAGTGCCAATACTGTATAGTGTTGTCGTCCCTTTCTAATAAATCTAAGAAAACGGGGATGACACTATATTATTACCACTTTTTAATTGACTGTACCTATAGTGATATGTACTTGACATTTGAATAAATAAATAAATAAATATTAGCCAGGGACCTAATTCGAGAATGCCGTTTGAGAGATCGCAAAACGTCAAAACTCTATTAGATAACAGTGATATCGCCTTTGAAATGTCATTAAAATGCGATGAGCTTCAAGTGACATATCTCATCTCAATTTTGGAAATACGAAGGCGATAATGATTGTCAAAAATGCTATTCATGCATGTGAATTTCTGTTTTGAACGAAACGTAACTGACTAATTTTACGCACTGCACGGTCAAGTTAAAGTTGCCTCTTATTTATGCCGTCACATACAAAGCAAACGCAAATTAAGCGCGACCGGATTGACGAAGTTGCGATGTTCTAGGGATATCGCCACTTGTCAAGTAGCGACACGTCAAAAGTGACGGATGGCGATGAAATGGAGAGATCTCCATCATCTCTCCAAAATTGGTCGAATTACCCCCCAGTATACGATAATCATTTCATCCGATTGCCAATTACATACCTACGCTTATTTTTTTCTCCGTAGTAAGTATTTTACTATACTATAGACGGCAAGGACAAGTGAAAGTTGAAAATTAAATATGAATAACTTTTCACAGGTGTCGTTAAATATCGTCAGAATTTAATTGTTTATGGCAGAAATGGTTTCTGAATGAACTTAGGTCGTAAAAAAATTGTATATATCTCAATGCCTACATCGTCACCTTCCAAACTTATCCACATTTTGTAATAGTCAATTCCATTCCAGCCCATTCTGTCTACGTTCCAATATGGTCCACAGTGCTACAATGGAAGATATGGCAATGAGGACTAGTTCAGTAGGTGACATAATAGTATGGTGAACGAAGACGTCTTGAACCAATTTGGTGATTGTATTCTTTTCACCCATTCTTTTTTATTTCTTCTAGGAACCACGGATTGGTGTAGGAGGTTTAGGCAATTTTATGTGACTCTCAATCTTTAACTCTTTCGCAACCGAGGATTTCGTAGCGCTACGCGCGTAGCCGTTGGGAAAATGCGTATGTAGCGAAAACTGGCTACGAGCACAGTGCCCACGGGGCGGGCTCCCGGTGTTGAATGTGTTAAAAAATACGACAACTGCATTTATACCAATATCTAGATAAATAATGATTACATTGACAGCGTTGTTTTTCCATTCCACCAATCGTTGAATCCGTCGAAGACTCCTCGAATATTCGCTAATACCATTAAGCAGAATATTTCATTCAACTGTAATTGTAAATTACTAAGTACTGACTTCGTACCCTTCTCGGAATCGCTCAGTCAATTACATTACTCAGGCTAGCTAGCTAAACTTTGTAGCTGTTTACGATGAACATATCAATGGTTTGAACAAATTAAGATAATGAGGATGTTGGAGATTTTGCGACAACAACGCTAGGATAGTTGAAGTGGTATTGATCGCTGGGCATCGTATAATTTCTTAAAGCTATTTTTTAAATCAGAAGAGTTTAAAATAATTAATTGATTATGAAAAGAATAGGCACTGTCATTCCTGTCAATTAAGAGTTAACTTTTGGTAAGTTAGATATTAAAACAATCACTAATGCAAAAAGGTGACCTAGATACGAGTAAAGGATCCTAAACAAACATAGACATAGTTAATGTAGTAAAACACAGCAAATGCTTACTATACGCTGATGATCTCAAACTTTATCGAGAAGTAAAGTGTCCTGACGATGCTCACCTTCTGCAGAGTGACTTACACAATATCCAACGTTGGTGTGACGACAATAATATGGTCCTTAATGCCTCTAAATGTCAACATATTAAGTTTACCCGTAAAAAGAACATCATTAAGAGTAATTATGTAATTAAAGATACTATATTAGAGGAGGTCAATAATATTAGGGATTTGGGAATTATACTCGACAGTAAACTAAATTTCATCAGCCACATTGATAACGTGATACAAGGGAGTTTGAAAATGCTAGGTTGAAACCTCTTGATGATCTCTTGATGAATCAAGAGAGTTTCAAAAAATTTCAAACACTGTAAGACCTTCACTGCGCTCTATAACACCTTCGTGAGATCGCGAATTGAGTATGGTAGTCAAGTCTGGAATCCATCATACCAAGTTCATATCGACCGGTTGGAGAGGATCCAGCGCTCTTTTACTCGGTATATAGCCTATTAAGACCGTTCTAAAAACGTCACAAAACGCACCAGTTACGAGAAAAGACTTGAACATTTCAATATGTGCACTCTTCAACAGAGACGATATTATTTAGATCTTGTTTGGCTACACAAAGTGATAAATGGGGAAATTAATGAAGGTCGCGTCCTAGAGAGTTTTAACTTTATTGTACCTAGTGCTAATGTTAGACCCTCAAGCATCACCACATTCCGACCAAAGCTAGCGAAAACAAAAGGTAAATTTTCCGTCCTAAACAGAATACAGAAACGATACAATACGCTGCAAATTGTGCATGATCTGGATATCTACTCTTAATTAAGTGAATAAAGGATTTTGACCTTACAAACGGTCCGGTAGTTTTGAATTTTTGATATGTTGTCTAGGATTGTTAGTCAGTGTTTAAAATGCAAAATGCACAATTCCCCCCCCTCCGCGCCCGCCGCCATATTGAAAAAACCGGCACTTTCTTCATATTTTTGCTCATATCTTCCTTTAGGAGCATTTTAGCTAGAAGAAAGCTTCGACAATGTTATAGAGAGTTAAATTTACTACATTTTCCATTTTATATTTTGTTTCTAGGACAGATAGTTACGGAGATATGCACATTTAAAAAAACTTAAGAAATTGCAATTTTCAACTCAAAAACAAACTTCTGGATTATATCTTCGTTTAGGAGTATTTTAGCTAGAACAGTGCTTGGGCAATTTTGTAGAGAATTAAATTTACTATAATTTACATTTCAAATTTTGTTTCTAGGACAGATAATTACGGAGATATGTAAAAAATAAAGTTACATTTTCCGAAAATGTATGTAAAAATGGACATGAGTTTTATAAGCAATTATATTTCCTACATGTTTTAATTTGTCCTAGACAAGTCCCTAACTGAATGACAGCGTTCTAAACCAAGAATTTTCAGAAATTTTCGGAAAATTCGACTTTTCCTGTTTTTTAAATGTGCATATCTCCGTAACTAACCGTCCTTGAAACAAAATTTGAAGTGTAAATTATAGTAAATTTAATTCTCTACAACATTGCCCAAGCTTTGTTGTAGCTAAAATGCTTCTAAACGAAGATATAATCCAGAAGTTTGTTTTTCAGTAGGAAATTGGGATTTTTTACGTTTTTTTAAATGTAGATATCTCCGTAACTATCTGTCCTAGAAAAACAATATAAAATGGAAAATGTAGTAAATTTAACTCTCTATAACATTGTGGAAGCTTTCTTCTAGCTAAAATGCTCCTAAAGGAAGATATGAGCAAAAATATGAAGATAGTGCCGGTTTTTTCAATATGGCGGCGGGCGCGGAGGGGGGGGAATTGTGCATTTTGCATTTTAAACATTGACTAACAATCCTAGACAACATATCAAAAATTCAAAACTACCGGACCGTTTGTAAGGTCACACATAGTACTTTAGTCTCTATTCACCGTATTATCTGACAGTATCGGTTGCTGGAGGCGTAGACTGCTTTCGCAAGCTAGTCCCACGCAATAGTTCTTTTTCCATTTTTATTTTTATTTGATTGTAAGGATCGTTGTAAATAGTTGCAAGATTTGTTTATTTTTAATTTTTTTCTCTCTGTAATTAGTTACTTTAGATTAAGTTAAGTATTTATGTACCTTTTTGCCAACCTGTCCAATATTTGTAAAAATGCTGTTGCACATCTGTCATTGAGGTGCGGGCTAGAAGTGCTTCTAGTGTTGAGTGATAATTTTTACATGTAAAGCCTTGTACTTTGTTGGTGTGTCGAATAATAATAAATAAATAAATAAATAGACAAGAGGTTAAAATTCATATCGAAAGAGCTGAGAGAGCGTTTGGGCTAATTTTAGTAAAAAACTTAATTTAATCAAACAATACAGGTTTTGTAAATTATTATTTACTATCGCAAATAATCAGCGACACATATCATTCAAAAAGCCAAATGTAATAATAAAACATGCAAGTATTTACAACAACGAAGTACCTAAGTCGCTGCGTAACTAATAGCCCATTTAAAATTTAATTCAACATGTCCCGTGAACAGAATTTCCTTTATGTAAAGCCCAAGTCAATAAAGCAATCGAAATTCTAAAACACGGTACGGAAACAGCTAATTTAGTATATTGTGCAAACAAGGAAGGGCTAAAGTTCCCTGCAGGGGCAAGGCGCCCTTCAATTAGAATTAACTAAATGCGGAGGGTGTATGCAACCTCCCGCCGATATACGCAGAATAACGTAATTGAGCTCTGTAACTAGCACTCAGCCCAATAACAGGAATCTGGCGAACAGCTTACACAATATTGCATTTGGGTTGCACAATCCACAAATTGGCACCTACAAAGACAAGTAATCATCATCATCAAGAAAAGTAATGAATGAAAGTAATGAGTACCTAAGTACTATAATTAAAACTTATTGAACCGGGTCTATCGCGATATTTTGATTTAGGTACCTTCATTGCCTGACGTTTCAACACGGTTTCACGTGCCGTTGTCCCAGGCGTACTAATATCAAAATATCGCGATAGACCCGGTTCAATAAGTTTTAATTATGTGTTCAAACCGCGAGAGTATAAAGTGTTGAATAAGTACTACTTACTACGCTTGCTCAGTGGCCCGAAGTGGATCTTGGACTATGATGCCATGCTGCACCATTCAGTGACTGACAGCGTCTAAGACTATTGCACTATCATGAAGCTAACCTTGACATCAACACGTCAATTATATAAATACGTTGTACTAAGAATATAAACATGACCTAAAACGAAACTAAGAAGTAAAGTTAATACATTGTTATTCAACGCTGCCTACAAAGTTTACGGCAAGTAGCATGTTAGTAAAACATCATTATTATTTCGTTCATACCCCAGCGTTCTTTCGCTAAAACAATACACGAGTCGTAGACGCAATTTCAACCGATCCCTGAGAAACTTTGTACGTAGTGCCTATTTGTTTTGCCCTAAACAAATAAAGTAGTTTAGGGGAAAACAGATCAGTTAACTTGTTAAGTGTGTAAGGACGCCACCTCTTGGATTTGTTGCGAATTGCCTTGCCTTTAATGCCAGACCGAAGCTCTTTTTTTGTCTTCTCTGCTCCTGAGCAAGATCAAACGCATACAGATTAAAACAGTTTTAGGGATGCGAATATCTTTTGTGTGGCCACAGTTCTATAATATACATTGCAAAGGTCGCATAAAGCATGGCTTAAGTTGAATTAAAAAATTTAGGTGCCTGCTACACCAAGACAGCCACGCTTCACGATCTATGATGTTTTCGTCAGTTATGCACCTTTAAACTAAAGAATATGTGAAAACAGCATTATGCGAAAATTGCAAGCAATATGAATATTAGCATCGGATTGAACTTTCAATACCATGTATTCATATTATATTATGTAATGTCTACTAGTGTCGCGTCGTACATAAAATTGGACGCTAGCGGTGCCGACCGCTCATCTCCGATATTTGGGATAATTCGATAAGTGACTGACGTGTTTGTCGTTAAATATTGAGCCACTCTGAGCGGCGAATGACTAAATCTAACGCCTCAAATAGCTGTGAGGACGTAATCTAATACAGATCCTCAATTGAACATAGAGATAATTATATTTTCGTTGACGGGTTTGCGGGCCATTCAATCCGGATACTTGTTTTGACCGTGTTTAAAGCGGTATGAATATTGCAAAGGAATTGTAAACGATGTTGCGGATGGATTTTCAAGGGCTAACGGAGGTTAATGACTGATGTTTAACTAAAGGTAAACAAGCACACTACAAATTCAGGTATTGAAAACAAAGATTAATAAACGCTTATGATAAAGCAGTACAAACAAATGTGAAAGGAGCGCTCGCTTCTTACAACAAGAATAGTACTTCATCTTTTGAATGACTCATTTTATACCCGTAGTATAGCAGTAGCATAGTGCAGTGCAGTCAACAAAAGAACTCCTATAAAATAGCGCACCCTATGGCAGATTGTATACAATCTCGGAATCTTACCCATGATTTAGGAATCGTTATCATGGTGGAGCTTTACTGGGGGCTATATCGGGGAGGGAAAAACAGATAATTCAGCAGACTTTATCGAGTTTTATCTCATTTTTCTACTTTGGGTGTTGGATTAGTTACTGTAGTCTCTAATCCTGCATACCTACTGTTCATCTATGTGATTATCCTTCTCTAATAAATTGCGATATTTAGTGAATACTATAAATATGAATATCAGATATTTGGTACTGAGCAATGAATAAAAACTGAATAATGAAATTTTGCACACAGATGAATCAAATCATAGGACAAGTTCCAGTTAACGCTGGAAAAGCCGGTTTTAAGATCATAAAGTCAACTTTAATAACCAGCAAACGAAAAAAAAGTAATGATGAAGATTAAAAAGAAAGAGTATTTGAATATTTGTGTCGGTACCGCATTTCTGAAATCCAGCCAGCGTTATCGGTTGCTACATCTTAGGAAATAAAAGGCTTACATATTTGTTAAACCACAAAAAATACTGTTATACTCGTAGGCAACCGGCCGAGCCTAGGTAATCGCGACATAAAACAGATGGTACTAACAAACTCCTACTTAACAAAATCGATATTGTGTTATAACACAATATTATAACGTAACCGGGTTATAACCCGGTTACGTTAGTTTTGCACCTCATTTGTATTCGACGCCACAGATACTAAGTGCAAACATAATGTAACCGGATAATACACATAACTATTGCGATTTGGCACAGACGAGGTTCTAGCGGTGGTAAGCATAAACCGTAATGGCTGACATGTTATGGATATACGTACAGATTAGCGGGATATTGGCTCGGTCTTAATTAATGCACTTCAGCCACTCAACTCCCGTCATTTAGCGCAAAGCGGAGGACAATCTATAGTGCTTTATGCATGGTTTATTGTGTTCCAGGTCTGTTTTTCATCTGCAAACATATATGGCCCTTTATTTCATTTTTCTCGAAGGTGACTAAATATTTGATGATTCGTTGCATTGTTGTAGATATTCAGTAGATATTATCTACTGAATGACTAAAATAAATAAAATAATGAATAATAATGAAAATATTAATAAAATGTCTAAGACAAAGTTATACAAAAATATCATAACGTGTATAGTTACCTACTTTTCTTTACATGTAAATAAATAAAAAAAAAATAATAAACTTTAAAAATCGACCGTAGCCAATTTCCTGAAAAGAAAATTGGAATAAAATTTGTTTTGTTCATATTATTAGTATTTCTAACTGCCTTTTATTGTTTATTGGTCTAATTTTTCTTTGAAAATCAGGCAACATTGATAAAGAATCCCTCAGCATTGTTAGCTAACGCCTAGAATGAGAAAACAAACAAAATACCCAACGTTCCTTAATAAAATACCCTTTTGGTGTGTCACGAAAATGACACTTTTCATTTGGTACCATTTCCACAAAAAATGCAAACCATCCCATTCGTACAGCATAAATCATGACGCCGACAGAGCGAGACAACAATCGAGGCCCGAGACTTTGTGCGGTCGGCATTTTGAACGCTTTTAATTAAAATGTTAAGAATTTTGTATTTTGTATGCGAGCGTCGGACCCACCAGTTTAATGAGACTTGCATTTTCTCCATTTCCGCACTCCTTTGCGAGCGAATCAACGGATTTAAAGGGTTCCCAGGGTTCTTATACGCTGGTCGTCATAAGACTGAAAGGAGGACTGCGACAAAGAGGGAATTTCATATGAATCCACGTTTTTACGAAGAAAATGTTGTTTTAAAGTTGATCGGGCTCCGGAGTACGTTAGCTACTATCTACGAATAACTATGCGTACATTTCGACACGATTTACATACAAGCAAAATACAGTTTTTGGCGTGCTGGTGTTATTTTTATTCGTATCGGTTCGTTAGGTAAATACGCATTGCTGGTGTGAATACCACCGTTTTGTGTATTCAGAAATATTATCAATAAAATTGTGATATTTGTGAAACAAACCTGTCTAGTTCGTGTGATGTTGTTTGATCCAAAACCTTATCTTTCAGCTTTTAACTCTAACTTATAACTCTAACTCTATAGCCACGCCAACAGTAACGAAGCGTCTAAACTTGGTCAAATACGGAAAATAACCACGAAATGTTGAACTTCATCGTCAAAAACTTCTTCAACCAATCACAGCAGTGGCCCAAAGCGGAAAGTTTAACCGTCGCGAAAAACATCCGAGCGCTTACGGAATAAACAAACATTGTCTCAAGGTAACATCATAAATTCGATGAAATAAACGATGAATGTTGTTGGGAAACAATTGCAATAAATCTCGTCGCATGTGAAGCACAATTTCTCAGTCGGAGGCCGGTGGCGGGCCCGAACTTTTCCAATATTGACGCCAGCCGTTCGCCATGTAAAAACGCTTCCAAGACGCCCGTATATCAACCAATCCACGTGAGTGCCCATTTGACAGTCAAATGCTGATGACAAACATCGAAAACTTGCCTCGACCCGACTTTATTGCGGGCGTTTAAGTCTGCCTATCGCGAGTTTAGAAGTCGTTAAAGTCTTTAGTCTATTTTTAAACCGCAAACGGGGTTTTTTAAGTTCGACGACTTTGTTGAAGTTGTCGCGTTACGTTATTCGGTCGTTAAAGTTTTTGTAGTTTGCCACAACCGTATAGTATGAAAACGTGATAGTTTATTGCAGTCAATATGTGAACAGACTAGACGCCTACATGTGTCAGTGCATCTGGAAAGGTACCTTGTTTCAGGTATTTAGTTATGCATAGTTCCAAAAAGTAGATTAAATTTGCTATCATTACAAAAAAGAATAATGACTGTAGGTGGGACCACTATTTTTATATAAATTTTAGAATTTTCGACTTCCGAAATGCACAAGCTGAGAAAATTGCATTTAAAGTTTATAGTGGCAAAAAACACACTTCTACTTCGAAGTTACATAGTGAAGGGTATAATCATAATCTTTGAATGTTAAAGAATTATAATAAAGGTGAATTGTCTAAAAATACATGTTATATATTCTGATTTCTTAGGTTGAACATGCCAGGGTGGAAGAAACACGAAAGTGTTAATTATACCCAATTCATAAAATTACGAGATTAAAACTGTTAGTTTCTCATCATAGTTACATATTCTATGGCATTTTGGGACAATTGAATGAAAAAAAACTCCATAATCATAAAGAAATTTAATAATTACCGCATTTTTAACAGTTACAAAAAAGATCACTTATAATATTAAAAACCAACAAAATAATTTGTATATTCATGCTATATCACAAGATCAAATGGTATTTAGCGTGGTGTACCACAATGGTATAATAGAAATAGTGTAAAAGCAGTTTTTTTTTACAATAAAGTTTAGTGACTCAGTCGAAACTTTTGTATGGAAACGTAACTAGGGTACCTTGTCACGACATTTACTAAACTTTAGTAACTTAAACTCGAAGATCACTATTTTAGTACCTATAATGCAAGAAATATCTGTAACAAAATGTTATTTAGGATAATTATAGCGGAAATCAATGTATTCTTATGTATAAAAACTTCTGTTTTAGTCGTGTAAGACATCAAGTTTAGCATTTTACTAAACTGGGTACCTTGTCACGCTAAGTCATTATCTTACATAAATGGAGTAACTAGAAAAAATAACTCAATACTCTGATCTAAGTAATGGCAAACGTATTAAATTAAAATAAATAGTTATTTCATACAAGAGTCATGCAAGTTGAATGTTTTCTTGTAAAAAACATTAAGTATTTTTTTTTGTTCAAAAAATTATTTTGCTATAGACCGATCCTATACCTTATCTTAGAAAGAGGTAGTTGACTACTCGCGATGGAAATATTGACAAAATTATTCGAAATTTACAGGCTTTTAAGACATGGCGTGACAAGGTACCCTGACTACTAAACTTTATAGTCGGAGAAATATACTAAAAAAACATAATTTTACTGATATTCTTGTACACACGTGTTCCTTAGGATGTAAATAACCCAATTATAACACAAACCCATTTTGGCACTTTTTCACTAGCTTCCACAAAAACTCATGTAACTCGGTGTCGCGAAGGCCTTTTCTATATAAATGTATTTATGTATGTTCGGTTATTATATATATTGACTATTATCTTTGACTGTCTGATTTAATTGATCTTATATTGGATGCGTTAAAGGCCTCACGATAGAAAGAGGTTATGGATATTGAATCTTACCTTATATCTCTTGTCGCATCCTATTCGCTGCTTCGCCAGGCTCTCCCTGCTAGGCCGTTCCCCGCCTGTATGTTTAAATATATATGACATGACCGTCTCCAAGTGTCTCATATTAATGTGCATGGGAGTTTAATCTACGGTTATTAGGGAATCAGTTACTTGCAGGAAGGGTTCTAATGATATACGTTAAGTGTAAGTCAAGTTAAGTCATAGTTCTATGGATAGAGCATCAAATCGGGTATGGGCTAAACAATAAGCAACTCTTATAGTCATAGGTCGTTCAGTGTCACACATAAACTGTCTCAAAGCTAGCTGGGACTGTTCAGCTAGTATTCTAGGTCACCCGTCGCAGAGCTGGCTGGGACTGTTCAGCCAGTATCCTAAGTAGCTAGCTGGGACTGTTCAGCTAGTATTCTAAGTCACCCGTCGCAGAGCTGGCTGGGACTGTTCAGCCAGTATCCTATGTAGCTAGCTGGGACTGTTCAGCTAGTATGAACTCAACGCTAGTCGGGCCGATCATCCAGCACCTGGATGACCGGAACTCACGCACTAGTTGGGCTTCCCCCCAATCCCCACACTGGTTGTCAGTAGGTCATGTACAGTTTCATATAGATGCTTATCATGGACAAACTCAACGGCAAGGTGTAACCTGTAAATCATTATATATCTCATAGGTCTTTATACGGGCTCGGAGTATGCTAATATACCATGGACATGGATGATACATTTGGATGTAAATTATATTAGGCAATAACACATCATATCAAGACACTTAGCTTTCAGATGGTCAGCTCACGTGACCACCATCTTTGTATGGAGCCAGCAGTGACTCCCAAGGGGTTCGGCGTAGACACAATGCACAACTTAATTCACCACGATTCAAACCCAGAATAACGTGTAATGCCCCGCCATAACGGAAGTCAGCGGGAATAGCATAGATAATATCGTTCATTCATCATAGACATTATTACCAGACATTGTGAATAGATAACAGTTCACTCACCATAAATGTCCTACTTCCGTTCAGGGTAGCCAGCCGAGATATTTAACGTCATCGCGATGTCAAGCATTCGCGACACTCCCGACGGCAGACAGGAGTGACATGAGGGAGCGCGTCCAGAGCCTAATCCTCTCTCGGGCTCTGACGGCAGCATCCCGGGGCTGTCGCGGTCCAGGAGAGGCGCCAGTGGTGTCATCGGCATTAGTACCATTCATGTTATTATCAGGCGAGGTTTCTCTAAATGGAGTAATCTCTTCATTGATACTTTCTGCATCATCAGGAAGTTCCTGTTCCCCTTTATCACCCATAGGTGATCTGCATATGGCTTCGACATCCATGTCGATCGCTACATCTTGTGAGTTTTCTTCTTTATCTTCTTGTGGTGAAATAACTTCATCACACGCCGTATCATCAACTTCAAGTGGATAAAGTTGTGCTATGGACCTGGTGTACACTTTATTACCGACTTCAACCTTAGCTACTCTACACATATTATCATTTCCCTTTGGTAAAGTTACGATCTTGCCTACTTGCCAATCTTCCCTATTTTTGCTGTCTCCTCTTATCTGGACGATCTGTCCTTCTGACGGTTCCAGTTTGGATATGCATCGACCTTGTTTGTGTGAATGGGAGTATCTTTCTCTCAGACTTAAGAGATATCGATTTATAAACATTTCCTTAAATTCTCCGAGTACGGTGATTCCTCTCTTCCAGCTATTCACAAGATCTTTCTTAGCTTGTGTTCCTTGAGGTAAAGGTCCATCACTATCGGTATCAATGGTTATAGTTCTCCCAAGGGCAAGGAAGTCAGAAGGTTTCAAGATGTGGGTTGGCTCTTCGTCTACATAGGTAAGTGGGCGAGAATTGATGACGGCTTCTATCTCTTTGATTATGGTATTTAACTGGCTGTCTGTGAGTGTGAGTCTGATGGTGCGAGTTGAGGGATGAAACGCCATTTTATCTTTCTTTTAATGCAATAAGGTTGCGTCAAAACTTCAGACATCAACTTGAAGTTGGTTGCATTATCCGACGTGATTACGGCAGGTACGTTTCTGACGGATATGAATCTCCTCAATGCTTGAAGCCCTTCTTCAGCCGTTAAATCCTGAACCACCTCTAGGTGTACTGCTCGTACTGCCAGACAAGTGAACAGGCAGATCCAACGTTTTTCTGTTCCCGCTTTTGTCTTGACTAATATCGGCCCGAGATAGTCTATTCCAATGAAGGTGAAGGGGTCACTGTAGTTAACTCGCTCTGGTGGTAAAGTTGGTGTAGGTGGTAATTTGAAGGGTCCGCCTCCGTGTTTGATGCATTGAGCACAGCGTTTAATAACTTTGAGTACTTGTCTCTTTCCTTGTGGTATCCAAAACGATTGACGAATGATACTGAGGGTATGAGTAGCCCCTACGTGATAATTATCGGTATGAGTCTTCATAATGATATCATCAGTATACTGGCTATCCTTAGGTAACAGTATCGGATATCTTTTATCGTACGTCCAATTGGCGTACTTGAATCGTCCTTTACATCTCAGTATTCCGTCTTCATCTGTAAATAAATCTAAATTCCTTTTTAGATCTGTAGTCTTTCCTGCTAACTCTGCAGCGAAGTGTTTACTTTGGATATCCTTTATTTCAGAAACCGTCGTGTAGATGATGCCTATATCATCGTCGGTTGCCCCTTTTGACCTAGTAGTTTCTTCCTGTTCTCCTCTGTCATTTTCGCTTACATCCATAGGTATACTCGGTAGACGCTCCCCGGCGAAAAGAGAGGTGTTGTTTGCCGGACTAATGGGCCATTTTGAGGGATGATGTGATAGGAAGTTGGGTCCTGTTAACCATTTATCTATTTCTCCCTTAGACTGCGCAAGTCTTGTAGCCACATCTGATGGATTTAGGTCTGTTGGAACATACCGGACTTGTAATTCTTTATCTTTCTTCATCTCTTGGATCCTCCTTGCTACGAAGGGTGTCAGAAGCTTCTCCGAGTGATACCAATTGATGACGATCTGGCTATCTGTCCAAAGTATTCTCTGGGTTATGTTGCCTTGCAGAAATCTCATGACATATTGGATTAGACGATAGCCTATAAGAGCCGCGAGTAGTTCGAGACGAGGGATCTTCAGGTCATCGTGGTCTTTAATTGGGACCAGACGTGATTTACCTATCACGAAACTCCTTTCGTTGCCCTGTGTTATATAAATTACTGCTGCGTATGCTTTCATTGATGAGTCTGTGAAGCAGTGTATCTGATAATTTCGACGCAGAAGTCCCTTTATATAACACCGGGGTATACATATTTCCTTAAGTGTCTTAAGTTCTTCTTTGATGTCTCTCCACTTGTCCTTTAGTTCCTTAGACAGAGGCGTATCCCATTTAACTTTTAGTTTCCATAAATCCTGTAGAAGAAGTTTAGCAGGCAACATTGAAGGTGTCGCGTATCCCCAAGGATCGTATACAGATGCGATGAACCGTAAGACTCCTCTCTTTGTGTCAGCGTACTCGTTCCCTTTTATCTGTAGGTGAAGTGTGTCGTTTACTACATTCCAGTCTAGGCCTAGTACTTTGACTACATGATCTTGACAACTATCTGGTATGTGATTCAAGAACTCTGACGAGTTAGAAGTCCATTCTCTGAGGTTCATCGACATTTGTTGGAATGCTTGCCTTGAATTCTTGTATAGATCGACAGCTTCTGCAGTTTCAGTTCCTGTCACCATGTTGTCTACGTATATATCCTGCGCTAGATTTCGTACGCTTTGTGAACTCGACTGGGACAAGTGGTATCTTATAGTTGCGTTCAATAAGAACGGGCTTGAGATGACTCCGAACGGTACCCTGCAAAACCGCAAGTGTAGCAAGTTGTTTTCATGAACTGGTTGGTCTATGTTCTTGACCCATAGGAACCTCGTGACGTCGCGATCCTTGGTTTGCAAACCGATCTGCAGGAATGCCTTCTCTACGTCAGCGCAGATCCCTACATTGTGAGACCTGAACTTCAGCAAGAGTCCCGTTAAATCTTCTAACATCATAGGACCGCAGTATAGACATTGGTTGAGACTCTTGTTGTCTTTGGTCTTCGAGGAAGCGTCATACACTATCCTAATGGGTTTGCCCGTCTGCTTGACACAGTGGTGAGGGAGATAGTGTATCGGATGGTCAGAACTGCTAATCTCTTCGTCCGGTATTACTTCTATAATTCCTAGGTCTTCTTGAATTTTAATTAACTGGTCGTACGACGTCAACGTGTCAGAGTCCAATCGCTTCATCAAACCTACTAATCGTCCTAGCGCTAAGCCGAAGTTAGGTGTTAGATCAGGAGGGTACTCAACCCATGGCCACGATACTTGATATCTGTTGTCTTCAAAGCGTGTAGTCTCATTAAAATGACGTAGAGCTTCCTCTTCCCTGCTTTCTTTTGGAGAATCGACAATACCTATTGCTTCCAATTCCCATAACTCCTTTAGGTTAACTTCACTCAGGGGCAAATCCGGTTGGTTAAGCTTTATTTCCAAGCTAGTCTGAAAGTATGTGACTACAGCCAAATCATCTACAGGCTTCAGTTCTGTCTTGCCGCTGACAATCCAACCAAATTCTGAGTTCACCATGTACAGGTTATCTTGGATTTTAATCTTTTCAGTGAGCATAATTGAGAAGTAATAGTCGTTGCCGATAAGCAGGTCAACTCGGTCAGCTAATGATCCATCATCTGCTAAGTCGAACTTAGCCTTCCAATGCTCCTTGTCTGGTCCGATATAGGGTATGCTATGAGTGATCATAGGGACTACGTTAGCCACAATAGGAATAGTCTTGCCGGAACGTGTCGAGATCTGGAACTTAACTCTGGGGCTATTGACTTCTTGTGGCACTTGGGAACCGAATGTGAATATAGTTAGCCGACTATCCTCTATAGTCGCAAGGTTAAGTTCCTTTGCTAGGCTCTGTGTAATATACGTTCTTTGACTTCCAGAATCCATCAAAACTCTGCACTTGAGATGATCATCATCACCTTCTCTTGCTAGATCAACAATCGCTGTTTGGAGAACGGTGAAGCCGACATCGCTCACATGAAACTGGCTAGTAGGATCAGTCTTAGGGTGATCGCCTTCATCTGATCGGCCTTTCTGTGGATGTGGATTCTCCTTTCTCTCCATTCTGGTGTTCCTTTGAGGACATAGGGCTCTATTATGACTGTGGTTACCACAGTAAGGGCAACTACGTTTGGTCCTGCATTGGTTTGCCATATGTCCTTGTCTGAAACATCTGAAACAGCGACCATTCAGCTTCGATCTCCTTTCCTGGATTGTCGGATATGTCTTGCATGCATCAGCAAAATGATCGCCATTGCAGAAGATGCATGACCGCTTCTCTTTCTTCCATGGCGCTCCCGTTCGGATCTGTTCTCTACGGCTTGAGTTGTTGAAGTCATTGAATTTCCTCTTAAATCCATGACGTGGAAAGCTGGTAGAAGCTCCTTGGGAATTGTGATTACTGTTGTGACTAACCCGATGACTGTTGTAGACTCTCCTTTTGGAACCAATTCCTCTAATCCTCTCAGAGACATGTAAGGCTTCGGTGGTATAGTTGGTTTCATTGCCTTCTCCCTTATGAGTAGTGAGCCTGTTAGCATCTTCCTTGGCAGATATCAATCTTTCTAATTCCTTTCTGATTTCTGACACCGAGTCGTCTTCAATCCGTTTCTTTAATTCATAAACTATTTCTTCCGGGAACTTCTCAAGAATCAGAAACCGCAGGTAGCTATGTGTAGTATTTTCTCCCAAAGAGGCTAATACTCTTAAATGTCTCTCTATGTCATTCAGGACTCTGCGACAGTCATTCGTCGAACCTTCCGCTGGCTTGATTTTGTTCAGAGCGGAGTAATGGGCATCCTTAACCATCTCAATTCTTCCATATCTTGTTTTAAGTGTAGTGACAGCAATTTTGTAGTTTTTGTTAGTTGCTCCTAATCCTTCAATAAGCTTCTTGGCTTCTCCACGCAGAGCAGATGACAAATACATGAACTTGTCAACATCGTTCAGCTTCCGGCTATCCACTAGAGATGCAAACTGGTCCCAGAATTGACTCCATTGTAGGACGTCGCCGTAGAATTCAGGTAGGCTCATCTTCGGTAGCTTGCCGGTGACAGATGGAATGCCATCTCTTGATGAGGAAGACTTGAATCGCTTAAGTCGAACTTGAAGCTCCAGCAAATATTCTTCAGCTTCCAGCTGCGATGTACTTATTCGAGAAATGTCGTCAACTGCAGGTTCATTCACTAAACGAAAGTAGTTGTTCAAGTCGCTCTTCAATTTATTCAAACCGCCTTCTAACTTAGAAGCGTTAACCTCAGCTTCCATAACTACCGAGTCGTCGGGGGAATCAGGTTTAAGTAAATTGCAGAACTCCTTTGCCTCATTGCCGAGTTCAATTATACGATTGGTACTAATGTTCAAGATGCTCATTAAACTTGCTTCCATTATGATGATTAAATAATTGATAATTATCTGTAATGAACACATAACAAAGAATAGCACACAAACCCGATAAACACACACCTGCATACAACATTCCATAGAAGTAAGCAGATTGAAGTAAGGCATAAATGATGCTCTTTATGGCCATATGCATCCCATAGTTATAGCAGGTATATTTATTTTATTTAAGAAATTTATTTATAAAAGAAACTCGTATAAATAAGGAGGCATGCAACCACAACACCATTCAATACTTTAATAAAAAATTAGGGTCCAACATAGTGTTGCATTAAGCGGACATGTAAAGCGCGAGGTCAGCGAACCGTTGTACAGCCAAGTTTAAAAACTCATAAAGATTCATAGAATGCAAAGGATAATTAAAGTATGAAGTAAGAAGTTATCTATTTGCTATCCCCAAAGGTTGACTGGTAGAAATTTTGAAAGCATTAAGTCCCCCCTTTGTATGAGATTATTTCTTTGTTACCCCCAAAGGTTGACTGGTAGAAATTCTTAAAAGTAGTAAGTCCCCCCTTGTATCATAGGTCTATATAGAATAAATAAATGGTTGATACCTACCATTTATTTATTTGTACCTAATGTCATGAAAGTTTTAAGTACCTAGACTAAGTGTTATTATCATCATTTACCATCAATGTAAATAACTCTTTATTTACCAGGATATATTGTAAATAAGTAAATCGAAGTGTAAATGAATTCACTAACACTCAAGATGAAACACAGTAAAGTCACATTTAAAGAGACAACAACATTAAATATTTAAATTTTAAATTTCAAAAGTAATTTAAGAAATTGATATTTCAGCATTTGTACACAATAACAGTTTGACATTAATTAATAAAGTGATATGAATCCTTAAAGTCACTATGATATGATTTTGTTGTAACTTAACTGTATTACATATGAATTATAAATCAATATGAAGTGCTAAAAGAAACAAGACACCTATAAAATCAGTAATATCCTATGTCCAAAATAAATATTCAAGTCTCGTTCAAATATAGTACCTATGAACCATTAATTTATCTAAAGCGTTGTTAATTACTTGTCTAAGTAGTTAATATCTAAGATACCACAATGTAATTGCCATCATCATCACTATCAGCCTATTCTTGTCCACTGCTGGACATAGGCCTCCCATTAATTAATAATAACAATTCTCTGTAATTGTCACTAACATAGAAATTGCATTGAAGGATAATCTAATCACTGTCAAAAAAATAACTATGTGTCCAAATAGTAACGCAATTGTAATTTAATTAAAGGAAATTGACAATTATTAGTGTGTAGTGTTAGTCTGTGTTTGCTAATATTGCCAATTTTCCATTTTAACTAAGATGTTAGATATAACTAAAGGTTGGAATAATCTGGTTCGCTTTCATAGTTATTCTCAAAGGATATGAACAGTTGATTTCTTTAATAGATAGATATGTTATATAACTAATCTGCTTGCTGGATACCTAAAGAAAAAATTATACTTAAGTAGTACCTCACTGTTCACAATTGTCTATAGACCACACTAAACTACAGTCAATCAATAGGAATGTGTAATACCTACATACTACTGGTTGCTATTCAGTGATCAAATATCTGCTAGTAATATTTATTATAAGAACAAGTATGTCTTCGTTTAACCTGACATTCTACTATGAACGAAGAAAGTATCTATATGATGATGATAATTTTCCTATGTCGAACGAGTGATCCCTTGATCAATAGCTTCTGACAATTATCTATAAATCAATCGAGGCTGTCCTAGAGTGCTATAATATTACTGTGACTATACCCACGCAACACAAGACAAAGTTAAAGAGAATAATCATCTTCACACAAAGAGAAAAAAAAACCGCGTCGTTATGCGAGTACCGTATCGAATATTGGGTTAAACAGATAGAAAAACAAGAAATCATAAGTTTGTAGGATATTTTTGCTTGAAACCTTCAATGCTGTTGGTGTGAATGTTACTTCACATGGGCTTATTCTTATATGATGTGAATTGGCAGTGAAAGATTCAAACAAAATCTCATACTTGGATCAACGCTCTGAAACGAATAGCATTGTTCTACTTACAGTTATTGGAATGGTATTTCGCCTCAGACACCACCGGGCCGACGTTTGCTGGCTAAATTGGGTAGGACTTGGCGGCTACAGCCTAGCAGTTAGCACCAGAAAAAATAATTTTTCTCCGCGACCAGTACGGAAAGCAGCTTCGAACAAAGATGGCCGTTGGCGTGGCGTGCCCTCCGCGCTCTTGCATTGGACACAATCGAAATTCAAAAGGACCTATCTACCCCGCTTACGACATACTAAATTGAACCATATCTCAGTGAGAATAAGGTCATTCACTCCTCTAATCATCTTTGCCGAATGGATATATAAAAGAATATCATCGAACGTTTTGCTTACATTTGAAATTGTAAATCTGAATTAATAATTTTAGTTAAAATAATGAGTCAATTTAAAGGTTCGTTAATATGAAATTATAATAGTATAATTAAATTAAGGAATAAATTATAATATTGACTGGATTTGTATCAGAGCGGTCCGCCAATCACGCGCCGTACAGAGAACGCTTTCGAAACCCGCGAAATTCAACTTACACTCCTTTAAGTGCTGAATTACGTGAATGATATCTCTGTAACCTCTAAAATAATTCTTAATTCTAATTGTCGTGTTCTTGCACCGTATTACTCTTAAATTTAGCCTTTTATCTTTAAAACTTACAAGTAATACCTGTAAAGCGTAAGCTTAAAAACTAGTTCCGACCGCCATCTAGCGGAGGAGTCTTAAGCTAAACCAATAATCCCACAGATAGTGTCTAATCAGTCCATAGACAGATCTGTATAATCTTAAAGTAATATTTCATGGTGTGTAGTAAGTGGCGCCACCTCTTAACTATTGGGAAACCTTAGCTTATTCTCTTATAACAATAAATATACACTTATTCTATGAATATATACGTATAGTTTTAAACCATCTGCGTATTTCTTAAATTTAACTCTGTTTTGGAGGTGCAAATTCGTTTTGACCTTACTCCAAATATATTTAGCATATTAGAACGTATGGGTTAAGCATGTTACACATGTAGGTAATTTTTATTGATTATGAATTTAGGCATAGATTCAATAGATCCCAGCATCTCCACCATGTCGCGAAGGCCTTTTCTATATAAATGTATTTATGTATGTTCGGTTATTATATATATTGACTATTATCTTTGACTGTCTGATTTAATTGATCTTATATTGGATGCGTTAAAGGCCTCACGATAGAAAGAGGTTATGGATATTGAATCTTACCTTATATCTCTTGTCGCATCCTATTCGCTGCTTCGCCAGGCTCTCCCTGCTAGGCCGTTCCCCGCCTGTATGTTTAAATATATATGACATGACCGTCTCCAAGTGTCTCATATTAATGTGCATGGGAGTTTAATCTACGGTTATTAGGGAATCAGTTACTTGCAGGAAGGGTTCTAATGATATACGTTAAGTGTAAGTCAAGTTAAGTCATAGTTCTATGGATAGAGCATCAAATCGGGTATGGGCTAAACAATAAGCAACTCTTATAGTCATAGGTCGTTCAGTGTCACACATAAACTGTCTCAAAGCTAGCTGGGACTGTTCAGCTAGTATTCTAGGTCACCCGTCGCAGAGCTGGCTGGGACTGTTCAGCCAGTATCCTAAGTAGCTAGCTGGGACTGTTCAGCTAGTATTCTAAGTCACCCGTCGCAGAGCTGGCTGGGACTGTTCAGCCAGTATCCTATGTAGCTAGCTGGGACTGTTCAGCTAGTATGAACTCAACGCTAGTCGGGCCGATCATCCAGCACCTGGATGACCGGAACTCACGCACTAGTTGGGCTTCCCCCCAATCCCCACACTGGTTGTCAGTAGGTCATGTACAGTTTCATATAGATGCTTATCATGGACAAACTCAACGGCAAGGTGTAACCTGTAAATCATTATATATCTCATAGGTCTTTATACGGGCTCGGAGTATGCTAATATACCATGGACATGGATGATACATTTGGATGTAAATTATATTAGGCAATAACACATCATATCAAGACACTTAGCTTTCAGATGGTCAGCTCACGTGACCACCATCTTTGTATGGAGCCAGCAGTGACTCCCAAGGGGTTCGGCGTAGACACAATGCACAACTTAATTCACCACGATTCAAACCCAGAATAACGTGTAATGCCCCGCCATAACGGAAGTCAGCGGGAATAGCATAGATAATATCGTTCATTCATCATAGACATTATTACCAGACATTGTGAATAGATAACAGTTCACTCACCATAAATGTCCTACTTCCGTTCAGGGTAGCCAGCCGAGATATTTAACGTCATCGCGATGTCAAGCATTCGCGACACTCGGTAACTAGATGTCGTGACTAGGTACCTTTCCAGATGCACTGACACACATGTATTAGAGCTAGAGGTTATAATATGATCTTTAACATCTTCTGTTTAGATATTATTGATGATAAGCCGTAGGTACTCTAACTAAAACTAATTTCGTGATATAATCGTGCATGTAATATTTTACAGCTAATGACGTGCACGGCACGATAGGAAGTTTGCTAATGACCGAGTGACCGGATGCGACTAACAAGCCCGATGTCTTGCTGGTCAATATTGTCGACCTAATTAAAGTCGCGCGAATCCATTACCGTCCCGGCAATGATTAATTCCGCTTACAGTGGTGTCAAGGAGTGTTGCAAAGAGAATATACTACGTTACTGGACTACGTTACGTTACTACGTTATTGGAGATGGTATTGGACACAATTCAATATATCAACGGTATTTTTATAACGTCGTCAGGGTTTTATGAAGAGAAATTGCAGGTTTTATATAATTCTGTACAAAACCTGCAATAATTTACAAACTGTACTGAGTTAAGTACATATATGCCTTATCATCGTTCATTTTGATTAAGACCTTGTATTTTTGAAATTAGCCGCAGCAAACCATACCTAGAATAATTCGAAAATCCCAAATTACGTCCTGGTCACGGCACCAAACTGTGAACTTTAAAGTCACTCAGCTAACAAACTTTGTTAAATTAGTGAATTTCTAAATAAAAAAATTCAAACAGGTACCTATTACGTAGGCAAATAGACTCACAATCTCAGGTAGGTACACACATCAAACGTTTTCTTCAGTTTCTGCAGTCGAAGGCACGTGCCCCAATGTCCTATTGATATTGTTCTAAACGGAACTCGTAAAGTTTTCCAATATCGCACCGTGTCGAGTGCACGCAAACAAATTGCATCTGTCGGGTGAATTCGGCGTTCGAATTTGAATTCTTTGAGCACAAAAGTATACTTCATACGTATTGTGCTTAATAGTTCGATGGCTTCATATTGATCCGTTATAGGGAAGAGGACTAGGGTAAATAAAACATTTGCTGCAATGCGTGTAATAACAACACATGGCTCATGTTTTTGTCTATGAATTTATAAATTGTTTTCAAGCTACATTCAAATTTCTAGCATATATAGTTTTGTTGAAGTGAAGCCATTTTTATCTGATTAAGGTAGGGTTCTCACTATTAAATTGTTATAAAATGTAAGTAATATAACCTGTAGGAAGATGTAAATATTGGAGTAGCCTTTCAGGAGGAATATACCTCTATGGGCTCTATGTACATTCAAAACAACTTCACAGTTGGTGATCCTATTGTTGGTAATTTTCCTCGCAATATGCTCGTGCTGCCTACGTTTGTTATGCATGGATCGCTGGTACATTACTTGTTGTTCAGGATAAAAAACCACTTAATGCCGCCAGTTCAATTTACCTTGATCCAACCTTTAATGACAGGATCGCATAAATATTGCCTCCAAAAAGGTGAATGATGGTAGGTATAATATATAGTACGTATGTAAAAGCATCGAACAGTCAGGCAGTGTCACAGTATAATTATCATTAACAGTACAGTTGTTCTATCTTACGTCGGGTTGGCCAAGCTCGTGGAGAGGCAGGTCCTTCGTTTTTCGAGCCCACACAATCAGAGAAAATTAGTGCAAAAAAATCATCAATCAATTTGAATCGATTAAGATCTTGTTATCTTGAGACGCAGCAGAGCAAACCATACCTAGAACATTCTACAAATCCCAAACTTCATCATGGTTACGGCACCAAAATGTAACCATGAAAGTCACTCACATAGCAACCTTGATGGAATAGGGTATGATACATTAAATATGGGTATTTTATGTTTATCTTTTTGCTGCTGACTGTATTGTCTGGACACCTCGTATTGCGACAGTGGGCAGGAGACGCATCAATCAACGTGGATAGATCGCTGCAGTTGGGATGCGGATGCTGGCCGTGTTTGCTGTAGCTGACGACTGTTTTAAACCTGAATAACCAATAATAAATTATGCTCCAATATTATGTAGAAAAATATCAATACTTCAATCTTAAGTGATATACATGTAAAGTGGTTGTTAAATTCGACTCGAAGTGGGACTTCCCTATCCACAAATATTAACGTAAATATCCATAAAATCGCAGAAAGTCGTAGGATGGGGTCGCTGTGGAGAACCTAGGGAGAGGCCTATGTCCAGGGGTGGAAATTTTTCACCTAATATGATGATGATGAAATATCATCAACCCCCTTGGGAACTCAAATCTTAGACTACCTGTCCACTGGAGCGGAGCTGTGTTAAATTGCCCAATGGTCCTCACATTTAAATGCACTTCTTTTGGGCTTCACAAAGAGGCATCCTGATTGGTTCATTTTCTTTGCCTTGCTTCAGTAAACAGGCAGCTTTAAGGTTTCACTCTCGTGCCAGTCATTCCTCGTATAATTATGATTCTTACGATTAACGATAATTAACCCTCCTTTTGACTCAGTCGAGTAAAAAACGGGTTTATACGATCATAATAAAGCTCTTTTATCTACCTACCTATCGCTGTAGGATATGAGTAGGTAAGTAGGTAATTATGTTTCTCCTGAAAATCCGTTCATTTCGAATTCTCGCCCAATATTTCTCACAACAATTAATTATTCAATTGTATTACAGTCTTTCTAGTCTTTCTAGGGCGTAAATAACGTGAACAATGGCGAAACGTTATTTAATTAGAAATAGTATTATCGTCGGCTATTCGTAGTCGGAATTTGGATGATGAATGTCATGGCCCAACTGTGACATTATACAATCCACTTTTGATTGGACACGCAACGTGCCAGCTATTGTGAAAAAAATTATTTAGGGAAATTTATTTTGCATTGAATAAATCTGTTAGTGTTTATTTTATTTGTTCAACTGGGTACAGAATGTACATTAATTACATCTCTATTAATACATGCATAATATTACTTACATTATGTCATATATTTTTCTAGTTTTGGAAAGTAGGTACTAATTAAAGGATCTCGTTCGAAAGAATTTTTAGATGCATTAACGAAAAAATGTGCATATTTGCGGTATATTTTGGATAAACAATATAAGAAATACCTCCTTTAGGTACATATCAGGGTAAGAAAAGACATATCTTTTCCCGTAATGCACACGTAGATAGACATGTACATCAGGTACTCTGTGCCAGCCATGCCTAAGGTTATTATTAGCTATTTAATAGGGATTCGTGTCCAGAGACTTTAAAGTTGTATACTTCGAATACTTCCCATCTCCCTGGACCTCGACTGATTGGTTATCTGTAAAGATAATAAAAACGTTATTCTATCAGCTTATGCGCGCTTGTCTTTATCAGCTCTATATCAAGTGAGCAGTATACGGGATAAAAATAACTATTCCATTTTTACGGAACCCTGGGAATAGGGGGCGTAGTCCCGATAAAGTCAGTTTGTTCGACGTCACAAATTAGATACGCCAATAATATATTCTTTCGACGACAATTCCTTTGTCTCCCCCTGTGTTTTCGTTGCGTTTTACTGCACCTTGTTACGGGATGTTTTACGGACCCTTAGTAATCCGAGGCCTTAGATCCACGTCCTGATTCGAACATTTTGTGTTTAAAATGTCGACAAACGACAATATGGTGGGCTGTAATGGTGATTGTAGCTGTTTGCAATTTAGGGGGCTGAGCCAACCTATCTTTCAGTGACAGTTATTTATATCAAATTAGTTTATTTCAGTTAGATTGTTTTTTCTCATTGCTAAACACATATACATTTATGACGGTTGGATGATTGGCATATCTCGTCTAATAGGTAAATTTGTGTAAGATTGTCCCTTGAGATTTGCTTTTATTTATTTATTATACGACTCGTTTGGCTCGGTTTGTAGTGCAGCTGCCTACTGAGCCGGCGGTCCTGGGTTCGAATCCCGGCCAGGGCAAATATTTGTGTGATGAACTCGAATATATTTGTTCCTGGATCATGGATGTTATCTATATTATGTATTTATATATTATGTATATGGTCGTCTCCATTACAAGCTTTGCTTAGTTTGGGGTTAGGTCGATTTGTGTAAGATTGTCCCTCAATATTTATTTATTTAATATTTATAAAGGCTCGTTATTGCCCATTCTAAAATTTATTTCAAAATATCACTTATTTTACATACTTAGCACTGAATACAAAGACCTTAATACAGCATATCTCGTGGCGTCCTCAAAAACAGGCAGTCAAATTAAGGCAATAATATTATTTATTATGTAAATCTCGTTTTAAAAGCGCCACCATGTTTGATGTTTTCATTTCGTTTCGATCATCGGGCGTGAGCCCGTCATGTTTATTGATGAGTGAGACACTGATTGGCACCAGCGCTGCTTTTATTCGATAAAACTAATTTATGAACACAAATTTAATCCGACTATAAAAATCTCTGCTCCGAAAATAGTCATGTATTCGTACGACAAAGAAAAAACACGGTCACAGGACAGACACGAATATAATTGTAACTTCAGACCATCAATCAAATAGCGAGGCGACGCGGAATGGACAAGAGAACACAAAAACATGGGCAAGTGTCCGAACAATAGATGGCGTTGACGATCCGTCGCACAAGCCCCAAGATGGCCGCCTTTTGGCGGGAATCACTGAAGCGCGTAATTGACAAAGGATGTGTCTTTGTGTTGGCCCTTGGGCTGACCCGGCTTGCTGCCAAAATATCGCAAGAATATCTGAAAATATTCGCTTGGCGGAAAATTTTAAGTGTTACCTACATAGCTCGTTGTAGATTATATGTCGGGATACAGTAACAAAGCGCGGCGATGTCCATCCCCCATCAGCTCTGTAATTCTGTATCCATTTGTTTATTACTCGCGCACCCTATGGTAACCTAGTTAAAGCCAGCTGTCGGAGCTCGATTCGTGAGTGCCATACACAGTCGGCTTGATTGCGTCATGCCACTTCGCTGCACAACAAAAAACGGTTAGCGCATAAAATATGAGGCCCTACTGCCCACAAATTGGCTGCCTACTCGTTATTGTCGGTAAATTAGAGGCATTTCCCGTTACCTCGCGAACAACCCCTCTGGTATTAGATGACAACGAAATGCATTATTCGCACACAAGACGTAGAACACTTTCGTATCACTGGATGAAACGTAATCTATATATATATTACGCGAGGCCGATTTTTGTACATCCCATCAGATCTACAGTTATGGTCCGATTTTGATAAATGATATGTCATTAGATTCGTCTCATGCTGGAGAGGTGCATAAAACTCTTGGAATTTTAATTTTTTCCTGAAAAAGTACTGAAAAATGGATTTGAAAAAACTACTGTGCGCTAACCACGTGACATTGACCACGTGACCTGTGATCCCTATTTTGGCATAAGATGACCAAATAATAATAAGCATGATTTGCTCACAAACCTGTAGTAAGTTGTTCAGCATGATGAAATATAATTTTTGAGTCGGCAACATATTATCCGCAACACTTAAAACATGTACGAATATGCAAAAATAATTTTACAGTTTGTTGACAATGAATGACAGTAACCATATTCTGACAACTTTTAATGTATTTTTTATTAGGGGCTATTATGTCAATGATCTAAATTGCCAGGTTGTTTTACTTTTTACAATGTTGATATGGAAACTTTTTTCGCATACCTGTTAAAAATGCGGAGGGAAAAGCCGGTTAAGTGCGAGTTGGACTGGTGCTCGCAAGACTAGAAAAACTGACCGTCATTCAAGAATAGATTATTTTTATAGGCGAGTTTTACAATCAATCAAAGCAGAAAAAATGTAGTAAAACTAATTTAAACGTCATTCAAATAAGTAAATTTATGATAGATTATTTATATTATAAATATGATTATATAAGTCCATCAAAAAATAATTCCAAGGAAAATGGCATGAGTTATGGTAAATAAAATGGTATTTTACAAGAAAAAACTTAGTCCTTCCGCTTGCATGTCGATGGGATGGGAAATGTGGTCGAGTTGAGAATATGGACGACTTGACAATGTAGCTAAGTTGGGAATGTATCTATATTGGTAATATGGATGAGTTGGTAAAATGGACGAGTTGGAAATGTGGTCGAGTTGAGAATATGGACGACTTGACAATGTAGCTAAGTTGGGAATGTATCTACATTGGTAATATGGATGAGTTGGTAAAATAGACGAGTTGGAAATGTGGACGAGCTGAGAATATGGACGAGTTGGCAATGAAAACGACTTGGTAATACGGACGAGTTGGTGATTTGGAAGATTTAGCAATAAAGACGAGCTGATAATAAGGACAAGTTGGTATTATAGACGAGTTGGGTGTATCGTCGAGTTGGGAATATGGACGAGTTGGAAATGTGGATGAGTTGGCAATGTGGATGAGTTGGCAATGTGGATGAGTTGGGAACATGGACAAGTGGGCAATATGGACGAGTTGGCAATGAAGACGAGTTGGTAATACGGACAAGTTGGTAATATGGACGACTTGGCATTGTGGATGAGGTAGGAATATGGACGAGTTGGAAATGTGGACGAGTTGGCATTGTGGATGACCAAATAATATGGACGCGTTGGCATTGTGGATGAGTTGGGAATATAAACGAGTTGGCAATGAAGACGAGTTGGTAATACGGACGAGTTGATAATATGGACGAGATTGGCAATAAAGACGAGTTGGTATTGTAGACGAGTTGGGTGTATGGACGAGTAGGAAATGTGGACGAGTTAGCAATATGGATGAGTTGGCATTGTGGACGAGTTGGGAATATGGATGAGTTGGCAATAAAGACGAGTTGGTAATATGGACGAGTTGGCATTATTGATGAGTTGGGTTTATGGACGAGTGGGCAATGTGGACAATTTGGAATTGTGTACGAGTTGGGAATGTGGACGAGTTGGAAATATGGACGAGTTGGAAATGTAGACGAGTTGTATTTGTGAACGTGTTGGCATTGTGGACGAGTAAGCGATATGGACGCGTTGGAATTGTAAACGAGTTGGGTATATGGACGAGTTAGTAATATGGTCGAGTTGGCATTGTGGACAAATTGGGAATATGGACGAGTTGCCAATGGAGACGAATTGGTAATATAGACGAGTTGGCGATGCAGATGAGTTAGGCGTATGAACGGGTTGGCAATGTGGACGTGTTGGGTGTGTGGACAAGATGGCATTGTGACCCAGATGGGAATATAGACGAGCTGACATTGGAGCGAATATGGACGAGTTGGCAATGTAGAATAATTAACATGTTACCCTAACATGCGAAACTTGATGGTAGAAATAACCTACATATGATGCAAATTTCAAAAAATCGATGCTCTCAAAAATAAATCATATTTGAATTAATGACGTCTGGCTGATCATTCTTATTCTCATTCAAAATAAAATTTGACAAATTCTGCTGTCAACAAAACAATTTGATTTTATAAGGCTTCCGTTTTTACCGACTATGGTAAGGAACCCTAAAATTAGGTTTATATCATAGACTTGAGAGTATAGATAGCATCTCCCTCACTCTTCTGTCAGACACTATTTCAATGAGAGGAAAGACGAAAGTTTGAATTTGGAATTCGGGTATTAGGCCTTCAGCTCTTTATTGAAAAAAATATGTCTCAATATTTTTTTTTCAAACATTTTTAGCTGTTTTATATATTGGATTTTATTTATTACACATATTTGACACATTTTTTATTTTTATGGGTGGAGTATTGTTGGTCAGTTATTTATTTAGATTAGTAAATAGGGTTTGATTAAGTACACCTAGCGTAAGAATTTCAAACACAATGTGTAATTGTTATTGAATAAATGATTGATGATGATGAAATGGCAGCACCCGTATTAAGAAAATTTGCACGATCTATTGAATTTCATGCCGCCAAAAACTTCTTATCGATAAAGTAGTTATTTTCTGTAACACTACCGGATTTCCATATTCTAGCGGCGGTTCAACGCCGCAACGGGCCTCTAGTTTTATTATAACTCTGGTTCGAGTTACCAGAGACATTCTTTTACAGCTTTTGACATTTTATCTATAACGATTTTCAGCTCGCATATTTTAATAAGCGTTGAGGACTAATGTGCCTGCTTCGTATGCCTACAATATTTTTGATTCAAATTGGCCATGGGCAATATCGCGTAATAGGCATGATTTGAAGGGGCGGTTGGCGCAGTGGCAAAGCAGCCTACTGAGCCGGCGGTTCTGGGTTCGAATCCCGGCATGAGCTAATATTTGTGTGATGGTCATGGTCATGGATGTTCTATGTATATAAATAATTTATTTATGTAAGTATGTATATCGTCGCCTAGTACTCATAACACAAGCCTTATTGAGCATAATTTAGGAATACGTTGATTTGTGTTAGGTTGTCTGATATTTACTTATTTGGTGTGACTGCAATCTCTGACCTAATTAGGTTTTTAATCTCCGTGTTGTTGGTAATATGTAGGTGGCGATGAAAACTCGACGTTCACACCTGCAAAATGCAGGCGGCACATTTCTGTCGGACAGACACGAAATGTTAAGGTGCGACCACACCGCCGCTCAAAAAACGGTGACGGTGTTTACGCAGTAACGTATCGTATCCGTACCGTAATTACTGCAAAATCTTCACTCCGCTGCTCAAAACGGCGACTCACCGTAAACGCAATGTATGAAAAACTATAGACGCGTGACGTTCGCGTCACGTCTTTTTAATGCATTTGACGTCCGTTAGCATATCAAATGTATGAAAAAGACTGTTTTGTTCAGCGGTATGGAGGGTTTGCGGTAAAAGGGTGACGGATATGACACTGCGTAATCGAAACGACACCTTTATTTGACTAAGTCGATATAATTTACTATCGATGGGGATAAAGTTAAATTACCAAAGGATACAGATCCTTTATTTTGACGACGCGTTTGGCTCGGTTTGTAGACACCTGCCTACTGAGTCGGCGGTCCCGGGTTCGAATCCCGGCCGGGGCAAATATTATGTATATCGTCTATTTGTGCAAAATATTTGTTCTTGGGTCATGGATGTTATCTATATATAGATCTATATATAGATCTATATATAGATAACATTTAAATATTATGTATATCGTCTATTTGTGCAAAATATTTGTTCTTGGGTCATGGATGTTATCTATATATAGATCTATATATAGATAACATCCATGACCCAAGAACAAATATTTTGCACAAATAGACGATATACATAATATATAAATACATATATATATGTAGTTATATATTATGTATATCGTCGTCTAGTACCCATAGTACAAGCTTTGCTTAGTTTGGGACTAGGTCGATTTGTGTATGATTGTCCCTTAATATTAATATTATATATTATTTAGCTTTGACGGCTTTTATCTTTCCAGTTTTAAAAATCTGTCACCGTTCGTTGTGGCTCAAGTTGCGCAAAAGTACGCTGGTTAAAGTTAAAACCGCAGACAGCAATTTGTTCTGAACACTAGGCACGCTAAGTATGCGGAGTTAATGGCCTAACATATTCAATTTGTTTCTAGCCACAGTTTCTGCCATTTCACGAGTTATTAACAATTAAACACCGAGATCAATAGTTAAGGAAACCTTACGAATTCATGCCTAATAATTATTTATGAACTCAATTTGAATTCTGATTGGAATATTTCCTTGAGTTTATACACAGCGTGCGTCTGCTAAATCTCAAAAACATAATGTAAGTAAGCACCGGCTATTCTAAGACTTATAATTGAGAAAGTTTACCCCATAATTTCTTTAAATTATCAAATTTCGTGCCAAATATCTTAATTAAGGGGTGAGAAGAGTTTTGCAATTATGTCAGGACGCAGGTATGTTTTGGTAAAGTTCATAACTGAGGTACTTAAATTTTAATTACTATTTAAATCAATTCTACGTGTAGCTAAACTACACCTATGTAATAATATATATAAGGATATGACTTCTTTTTTGTTGGTTTTTATTCTGCATTTATTTGTGAAATTCGGTGTGAATCATGAGTCATAAGTCATAACTGTATAGTTATATATATATAAGCAAAACACGATGGTAAATTGTTATGTTTCTAAATCGTTACAAACTTACGTAGGCAGCTCTTTTCTAATTGTAAATTTCGTAAAAAATTATCACTAGATAAGTAAGACGCAAATACGATAAAACATAAGTTACTAAGTCACTCAGGTAATTATTAACTAAGTCTGCCTTACTTAGCGTAATCATTGCTGTTACTTAAAGCGTAGTTCAGTTTCCGTAATCTGCATTCAACGTCGGGACCTACTTATTGAACAATCTTACTCTGTGTAGTAGTTACACAGCTTCTACATATAAGCCGGATATTTAAACCTCACACAACTCCCACCTAGGGCTGCACACAAACGAATGTAACCGGGCTATATAGCGCAGTTCCAAAACCACTGGAAGCAACAATCGTTCCAACAAACTTCACCTGAAATCTCCAACTCCAAGTTGTTCGATTAAAACCACGAACAAACATTATGCTTATAACTTTGAGGCCACATGTTTCCATCTTAAAATGAACTACCTCACCCCCCGGAATAAACATAAACCGGGGATAACAAGGTGTTTCTGTTGTTTCGCGAGGGGTCAACCTGGCCTGGCCGAGGCCTGGGCGAGCCTATTAGGTGGAGAGTGGCCACGGTAACAAGTCCGTAACGATTGTTTGAAGAAGCCTTTTTAGAACTCAAGAGACGCAGTAAAGAAAATCCTTTTCGACTTTTACTTGATTTTATTGTTTTAGGCCGCTCCCGAACAAACCGGACTGTTACTTAATTTATTTTTTAGAACTAACATACTAGGAAGTTTTTGTCAACCTTGATATCTCATATTGCGTTTGTTTGTTTCAGAAATGTGGTGTACAACCTCAGTTTGACGGACTTGACGGAGCAGCGTCGGCTCGTCTGGTACTCGCCAGAAAATGATGTCAAAATGTGTGTCGTCAAAGGGAAGGATGAGGTCAGTAGCGCAGTTACATTATACCGGTCCACTTTACTTTTCATTTTTTTCCTGCAATAAAATTGCCGGTTACTGAGTCATCGTATAAGCTCGTGGCCACTACCAACCCCAATTCCATGAAAAAATCTTCATAAGTAGGTAAGGTAAGGCATCACGAAATGCCCACACAGTACACGTAGTACACAGTGTGCATAAGATTTATACCGGAGCACCTGGTTGCAAAAGTAATGGCATGCATTTGCACGTCGCTCCAGCTACGGTGGCGAGGAGAGTGTTACAAAGCTTCGCGTGAGATTAAACCTAAAATATTCGCAAGATTAAATAATAAACGCTAACACACACTTTGCTATGTTAATTCTGCGTTCACACACCTCAACTTAACCGGATAATTAGATCTCAACTTCTAATAAAATTCAAGCCGAAGAGGAGGTATAAAATTGTTCCCGTTTCAAACACACGCAAACCATGAAAGTGCACCTTGAGTACAATATCCCTGGCGCCACCTTGCGGCGAATAATTGAATTTAAAACGACTCGGTGCCATAGTGAAACGCCATATCCCGACGGCGACGCCGAACACCGCCAAATTACAACTCCAGAAACGGTAGGCAGGTTTTTATTAACCTAGTTTGAAACAAGAAATAATACGTTCACTTAGAGTAAATACTCAGCCTTTCAATGTTCTTTTTACGACTGGTAGCTCATATTTCAAGTAGGTAAAAGAAAATTAAAGGCGCTGTTAGCGTAATTACCCTCATTCACGACCGTTCACTATAACCTACTTTTTATGCATCAGCTTAACTACTGACGCAAAGTCTTGAAATAAATCCCATTGAATAAAACATTTACTTTTAAGGGGAGTTGCGTAAAGCCTCACAAAAACAAAGACCTTCAGGCAATGCAGGCCCGTATCGAAACTTCACCGAGCGCCCTTTGCGCCGTCGCTTCGGCAGCTGATTGCTTAGCGCTCATGGGACGGTCGGAAATTCATGCTTCAATTGCACACGACCGAGTCCCGTC
This sequence comes from Apotomis betuletana, assembly GCA_932273695.1. Lineage (NCBI taxonomy): Eukaryota > Metazoa > Arthropoda > Insecta > Lepidoptera > Tortricidae > Apotomis > Apotomis betuletana. The sequence goes on from OW026315.1 coordinate 11,321,417, forward strand.
GTACGAGCTATTTTACTCCGTCCTAAGCACTCGCTAGACGTGTGAAGACTTCCGTCGATCTCTAACCAGATTTGGCCGGTTCGAACCCGCCTCAACCGCCGCCTAGTCCTACGGCTTCGATTATAGACGAAGTTCCGAGTTGTGAAACACAATCTTCAACAATTTGACCGACTTGAGCGAACTTCGAATTAGGTTCTAAACACAAACGTTCTAAAATTCAATCGTCGTTCGGTACGGCTTCTTGTTTCGAATTCCACGCTCAGTATTCACAGAGTGTTCTGAATTCGAAAGTTGTAACACACTGGCCGAGGAACACGGTCCGCCGAGTGGTTGGTGCAAGCGAGGAATTGTGAGGGGCGAAATGGGAACAGTTTCAAGGATCGAAATACTCCTAGCTATAGGTAACTCGTATAGGACGGAACGAATCGTTGTGGGATGCGTTCAGATGGCTTGCGTAATGGACGCAGCTGACGCTCGTTCAATGCGAACATTGAATCACTATTAGCGCTTTTGAACACTCACTACACACTACAGAGGGCTTTTCGCTGAAAATTCCATCGACATGAAACTATATTCGTTCTTGTACTCTTAGAACAAACAATAGAATCAATATTGCTTTGAGACAACGCCGTTTACAAAGTTCGCTCCAGTAAATTTTCAGCATATTCTTCAACGCACTAGATAAAATACGGCTTTACACGACTACACGTACGTTTGAAAATATAGATAGCCGCCCATTTATAGCAAGCGAATATGAAACAATAGCGGCGTTACGTAGCTAGTCGGAGAAGTCAATCAGTTCTTAGAATAAGCCAACTGAATAGCTATTGTTCACAAACACATGTTTGCAGCGGGCTGTGGCAACCGACATAATCTCTATTATCTCAATTTAATATAGCATGGAGTCTTGACTTCATTGTTAGGGATTACGGCTCCAAAGCCGTCAGATTCGACGGAATAATCTCACGACATCTTGTCTCGCCTACACGGTGAAGCGAGCCGAAACAACTTTGTTTATACTACGAATAAACGAAACGTTTCTCTTGAACCGTAATAAGTGTGGTTTAAATAACATAACATACCGATATCATACGGCACCTTTTTTATCAAACTCAATTTTAAATTCTTGACGTCTTGCAGGACATAATGTTAAAAATAAAAACCACCTAGCGGAATACTAGTTTATATGTAAAATCGACACTGCGGAATGCAATTTGAATACGTTTAAAACTTCTAACGTTCGCATAATAGGTATTTAAACTCATTTTGATGTGGCTTCCCCCATTTTCTTCGTCTTCCAGCGAACTAATTTCCGGACTAGTTTAAATTGGTGGGTATCATCTAGTGCTATTTAAGTTTCCTACTCTAATTTGCATCAGTACCTACATACTGTTTGTTACTTGCACTACTCTTTGAAGTAAAGAAGTAGAATACGCCTTTTATTATATGCTGGTTATTCTCGGTTTGATAGGTTTATTTGCCACTGTACATTGTGCATTTATTATACCTTTTATATATCCTTATATAAAACTCGGCTACGTTCGCTAAAGCTAGTCAGGAATCGGGAAATCGTAATTTTCACTTTGGGTGTAGAAGTTATTGTCATTCAAGTTTTACTATTTAAAGGTAGATTTGACTAGACAAAACATTTGACTAGAATCTCTCTCGACAAATCACAAAAATGTAACGCACGAACCTACTTAGCCTACCCAAATACTATATTATTGATTTAAAGTATCTATCTGGCGCCAACGCTCAGACTTATTGCCACATCGTATTTTGCAACTTCACACTATTCAGCCATTGAATGATGACGCCTATTTACGTCATCAAGCCCGTGAATGGCAGCTCTGTCAGACACTCAGACCAGGTGCGCCGATCGTGGTGTGCATGCGACGAGATGAAGCGAGGACTTTAATTTGCTAATCCAATGTTTATGACGAGAGTTGTTGGATGAAGTGTTGCTATATTCTACATCCAACAAGCTGTGTGTGACTGAGCGAGTGAGCTTGGTTAAAAGAAGAATAAACGATATTTTACTGAACGTTGTTTTTAAAACGCTCCGCAAGGAATACTCACAAGAACTGCGTGATAAACTAGCGAAATAAACTCGCATATTTTCAGTTCGCGTTTAGCTTGAAAATGAAAATAGCATTATAATTGCGGAGACATCTCTACCTCACAATCTGTAACTCCTACACTACTACTATGCATAAAGTGACGCTTTCATGTGACTGTCGACAATTGGACATCTAGTCTAAATGAAGTGTCTACATTCTGCCACAAGACAAGCTGGAAATTCCACATATAAGCTTCTTTGAGACTCGTGTCTTCTTCGTGAGTTATATTATCACTAAAATGCGATCACCCAATGTTATGCAAACGCAGCTCGTCATTAGTTAGGCCCAACCCCAAAATCCGTTCATCTGTCAGTCTCCACGTATGAGAGTTATCCGGCCCGGATTACGACGCAGACATGTAAAGGACGGGGCAAATGCAAATGCAATCAAATAATCTATGCAAGTGTCAGCCTACTCATCGTCTTACCTGGGCTTAGCTTTGAATTACTGATAAATACTAATTGAATGGTGTTGATACTAACGAGGAATTTGCGTCGAGGTTCGGGTAAAAATTGTGCTGGTATCTTGTATATTTTCAAACTGCACTAAAGATACACAAGTGCGATTATCTAATGTAAAAACCACGCGTGCTTAATAGAATGAATTACGACACTAAAAACGACGTAATAATAATTTACGAGCAAGTGTGTAATTTTTTTTTATCACACTATGTTTAGACTTTGCTTATAGCATACACAATGTACTAATATTTTCATTGTTACTTCCAGGAGAGTTGTCAGAACTACATCCGCGTACTCGTGTCCCTGGGCACGGGTAGACTCCTAGTCTGCGGCACCAATAGCTTCAGGCCCTTCTGCCGCGAGTACAGCGTCCAACGCGACTCCTACCACATGGAGAAGGAGAAGTCAGGGCAAGCCGTCTGCCCGTACGACCCGGAGCACAACTCCACGGCTGTTTGGGCTGGTGAGTTGACTGTACCTATTGTGCGTCCTTATGCCGTGAGTATGTACACCGTCCAACGCGACTCCTACCACATGGAGGAGGAGAAGTTCGGGCAAGCCGTCTGCCCGTACGACCCGGAGTACAACTCCACGGCTGTTTAGGCTGGTGAGTCGACTTTATTTTTTTATAACGGCAGAACATAGTGGCTCCACTTCGCCTGATGGTAAGCAAAAGGGGAGCCCAAGTCGCAATGGCAACTGACAAGAAACCAACTTTACCTATCGTGTGTCCTTATGCCGTGAGTACAGCGTCCAGCGAGACTTTTACGACGGCATCTAAAAACAAACATGCCAGCAAATGGCTCTAATATCAAATCACGAATATAGCTGATAAATCTAAGTAAGAATCCTGGGGGTAATTCGACCAATTTTGGAGAGATGATGGAGATCTCTCCATTTCCTCGCCATCCGTCACTTTTGACAGATGTGCCGTTTCCGAAAATTTTCGGAAACTTTCCTCATTTCCCATACAAAATTTTGAAAGTTTCCGGAAATTTTTGGAAAAGGCACTGTCCCTACTTGACAAGTGGCGATATTCCTAGAACATCGCAACTTCGTCAATCCAGCATTAAACTAAGAAATAAATCCAGTATCCAACCGTGAAAATCCTCAAAATCCAACGATCATGGTTCTTGAACGAGAATCTATTAAGTAGATTTATTTATTTCGTCAATGGTCGATTACTTAGTATTATTAAACTCGATACGTCGCTTCTAAACAGATTCCCGTGATAAATGGGTGCGAATTTTACTGGGGGATCGTTAATGCAAGAAAGATTGTACAAAGGGACAGATCGACGGTAATTGATGGTGTTTTTCCTGTGTACCGAAGTATTTTGTATCGGGAAAATGTAAGGATTTATGTAACATATATGAATTGATACTAACATATTGTTAAACGCGGAATAAAATGTGTTTGCAGCCTTTATTAACCTAAGTACCTATATGATTTCTAAATTAAGAAAATAAAACCCCAAAAGTCTAAACTAATGACGTAATCAAAATTTGAAATGATATATTGGCTGAGATCGCGTCGTTAGTTTTAATGAGAGTTGAATATTATTTCCACTAACAAGGAAAAGTACCCAACTGTCCGACTCCGATTTGATTCCTTTTAACATATATTATAGAGAAGCTAAAATTTTGTAAGGAAAGTTTCCGAAAATTTTCGGAAACTTTCCTCATTTCCCATACAAAATTTTGAAAGTTTCCGGAAATTTTTGGAAAAGGCACTGTCCCTACTTGACAAGTGGCGATATTCCTAGAACATCGCAACTTCGTCAATCCGGTCGCGCATAATTTGCCTTTCCTTTGTATGTGACGGCATAAATAACAGGCGCACACTTTAACTTGACCGTGTAGTGCGTGAAATTATTTAGTTACGTTTCGTTCAAAACAGAAATTCACATGCATGAATAGCATTTTTGACAATCATTATCGCCTTCGTATTTCAAAAATGTATTCATGCATATGAATTTCTGTTTTGAACGAAACGTAACTGACTAATTTCACGCACTACACGGTCAAATTAAAAGTATGCGCCTGTTATTTATGCCGTCACATACAAAGGAAACGCAAATTAAGCGCGACCGGATTGACAAAGTTGCGGTGTTCTAGGGATATCGCCACTTGTCAAGTGGGGACACGTCAAAAGTGACGGATAGCGATGAAATGGAGAGATCTCCATCTTCTCTCTAAAATTGGTCGAATTACCCCCCTGATTGCTTGCGAAATGTTAATAATTTTGATTTCATGTACAACATACAAATTTTAGACCATTCACGTACTATAATATCCCTCGAAAATCCCAATGAAAACCAGACGAAATTTTCGTGCACCATTCACAGCGGTTCGCGCGTCCCAGTGTTAATGGGGGATGACAGCCCATGTTGCACTAAGCGCTCATACCAATTAGGCATGTACTCGGCAATCCGACTACAGGAAAGCTTAGGTACTGTGACAGTTCCGAAGCGAACGCGATCCAGCTGAGAGATGTTTGTGATCCGCTATGGTTGTCAATTCCCAGTAAAATTCTGGTGAGATAATTGAATTAAATTAATAATCATACGGTAGCCATTTTAAATAATCCCAAATTTAAGGATTGGTAGTAATCAAATTGCGGATAACATATTGTTTTTAATTAATAAAGCCCCCAACACGAGTAGCAGAATATCTTGGAGACTACTTACTTTTATTTCCATCTAACATAATTATCTAGGTAAAACCCCCTCGAAAGACTCGCCAAAAATAACGGCACTCTCATCGGATCATCTGTTTGGGTCTACGATGCCACAGACAAGTAAACAGATAGGTACACCTATATACATTAAAGTCATAACATCCCTATTTTTCTTCGGGAGGTAAAAAGGGACCGTATAGAATAATATAAACCAATTTTCCGTAGACGCTTTCTACCTACATTGTCTAATAATAGGAATCACACGCAAAAGCCATCAATATTCATGAGAAAATATCAGCCGTAAACTGAGCCTCAGAAAGCACTCAAGGACACGTGCGTTTAGGATCTATATAGAATGCCATTGTTAGAAAATTAAGGAAAGGAAAATCTTTTTTCATATCAATTGAACCCACTTTCACAGTCTAGTGGCGGACAATGGGCTCTCATTGTTGCATTGTAAAGAACCCGACATTGAATAGGAATGCTCCTACTCCTTCCAACATGACTCCACTATCATATGTTATAGCTGCAAATTTTCTATAAACTGGCAATTTTTAAAACTGGAAGCTTATATAAAGCCTTGACGGACATGAGCAAGGGATGGCCGAGAAATTTCCAACTAGAATTCTCTCATGAAATGTTGAAAGATTTAAACAGTTCTTTTCGAGATCGCGCTCATCGGTGAATTTTATTTTATTACTGACATCCCGAACTTTGTTATAAAGGAGATATTTGTGGATTTCACAAAATATGTTTGAAATAAAATCGAATAGGATTAAAAATTTTGTCGAGCTACATTTCGCGGCAACAATAAAATTGTATTGCGTATTTTCTGCAGATTGGTTCTTTGTTTGGAACTTTTCCTTCTCAATAAAACACAGTGTAATTTTTGACGTACAACTTTAGTTCATTTCTCTGTGGTAATAAGAGCTGCGTTAGCAGTAGAAAACCAGTTTAGGTGGTAGGTAGTAGGCGAGTCACTTAGCCGCCATTTTGCAATTCGGTCGAGTATTGCGTGCCAAACGCTTGAGACTGAGGCGACCGGACCGTATAATGGATAAGCTGACTCAGCAGCTCGTAGCACGGTGTCGAGGTTTATCAAGACTACACGCCATGAAAATTAGGAGACAGATACCATTTTTCGGAAGGCTGTGACAATTGTTTAACCGTTATCGATTTGCTTGAATACATCTCTCTACAGAAGTTAGAGGGTTTGACCAATTTTCAGTACTTTGAAGGACAATTTGTCCTACAGGTTAAATTTCGGCAGCTAAAAAAAATACGTGTCTGCTATTTTAGCTTCTCTATAATATATGTTAAAAGGAATCAAATCGGAGTCGGACAGTTGGGTACCTTTCCTTGTTAGTGGAAATAATATTCAACTCTCATTAAAACTAACGACGCGATCTCAGCCAATATATCATTTCAAATTTTGATTACGTCATTAGTTTAGACTTTTGTATCAGGGGTTTTATTTTCTTAATTTAGAAATCATATACTTAGGTTAATAAAGGCTGCAAACACATTTTATTCCGCGTTTAACAATATGTTAGTATCAATTCATATATGTTACATAAATCCTTACATTTTCCCGATACAAAATACTTCGGTACACAGGAAAAACACCATCAATTACCGTCGATCTGTCCCTTTGTACAATCTTCCTTGCATTAACGATCCCCCAGTAAAATTCGCACCCATTTATCACGGGAATCTGTTTAGAAGCGACGTATCGAGTTTAATAATACTAAGTAATCGACCATTGACGAAATAAATAAATCTACTTAATAGATTCTCGTTCAAGAACCATGATCGTTGGATTTTGAGGATTTTCACGGTTGGATACTGGATTTATTTCTTAGTTTAATGCTGATCTAGCGGAATCCTGAAGACATGCGTTTCTATTGCATTTACTGGTGTTTGACCTATGACTTACGAATATTACTTTGGCGCCATTATCAAAGCGACCACATGTCATATTCAGAATCACGCCATAAGTAAATTAAAAAGATTATTATAACAACAGGCGAAAGCACATTGTATGAAAATTATTTTGTTGCACTGTTTTATGTAGTATCTTTCACCAAACACATTCCTTATGTAGCAAGAGATCGTTGTCGCCAAATGCTCTTTGTGTCTTGCTCCTTATAACTTATAAAAGGAAAGACACGTTTGTTTAATGTCTGCCATGTTCCGGTCTGCTGTTTCCTGTTCTACTCCAATTAATTTTATTTTTCCTTACAAGCTGCATCGTCTTACGTAACTTATAACAACGTTGAGACGACATTTCTTAACGAGTTAAGTCGGTATCTGAAATTAATAAAAAGTTGCGTAATACAAATGAAACAAACGATTTTCCGGGGGACATTACAGCACGGCCGGCACCATTACATTTTGGGCTTTTCAGTAAATTGCTTAACTTTTAACCGCACTACAAAAAAAAGTTGGCGTCGCCGCACTCGAGAACTTTATTATTTACACACTAAAGTTCCGCCAACCCGTGGCGCACACACACAACACATATATTTTTATCACACACGGGCACGCCCACTCACACATTCCTGGGCCGTCCATTACGTGGACACGGTTAGTTATCTCCTATTGATCTGGTCCAATTAAGCGAAGCGAGTCCCCGGGGAGGTTGGAACTAGGGCCACGACCACGATCTGCAGTTGCTCATATGCGGCCAACGTAATTGACAACATTTCATATTTTTAAGACTATCATTTTATTACTTTTCTGAATTCTGCTTAAAAAGATGAAGTAATCTCTGTTTTTATTTATTTTCTGAGATGATTATTTAGAGTCTGGCTAATGAAAGTTGAGACTAGAAAATAGCGGCAAATTTAAAAAATCGACGTGTTGCAACACCGTGTATAGTGCGAAAAAATAATAATGATATTTGACCAAAAAATATAAATTTCTAACTAGTATAGTCACATATATACCAGATTTGTCGCTGTAAGTTTCAAAACCAATCTGTGAAAATTTTATCTGTCTAGCTGTCACGGTTCACGAGATACAGCCTGCTGACAGACGAACGGACGGACAGCGAAGTCTTAGTAATAGTGTCCCGTTTTTACGGAACCCTAAAAACACCTTTAGGCAGATTATATAGTAGATTAATTACATTCTCATCCGTAATTAATCTATAATGTGTGTAAGAAAATATGTTTTTTTTTCCAGAAAGTGAACCAAATTCATGGATCTTCGCACATGAATTTCGTTTTATGTAAAGCCATTTGCGCTTTTTTATGAAGTTAAAGCCACTTAACGCGGAAAATGTACAGGTTATATGAAATAAAACTCAACTTTGGGTTATTGTATATTTAAGAAGAATAATTAAAATCACTCTCCAAAATCTCAATTTCCATTGAATCCTCCGAAGTGCTCGAGCTGCTACCTCCCACACTAATAATAAATTTATCTATCATGTCTTCTTTGATGTTGTCCCTCTCTTTATATTGATTTTCAACGTTAATGACGTGATTGATCATTTTTTTCCAATCATCTGCTGTTATACTTGCAAAAGAATCATGGATCAGTTTTTCTGTGTCTTGTGCAGATAAACCTATGTTCTTCTTGGCAACTTTCCTTTTTGCTTGACTCCATATTAACTCGATAGGATTCAAATCACAGTGGTATGGAGGCAGGCGTAAAACTTCATGGCCATGTTGCTGAAGTATGTGATCGGCTTCATACACTGGCTCTGGCTTGTATTTATCAACAAGTACTAACAATTCATCTTTTTTGTGATATTCTTCATAGTGAATATTATTGGCTGTAAGCCACTCTTTGATTTCGGGTTTATTTGTCTGAGTTGTTGGGGCTTTATTCTTTACAACACTGTGGTAACTGGCATTATCCATAACTACCACACTAGGTTTGTATAAATTTGGTATGAGTTTTTCTTCTAACCATTTATTGAAGTTGCTGGCGTTCATGTCATGGTGGTAATCAGCCAGTTTGGATTTCGTGCTGTAAGCTAGAAGAGCATTTGGGACAAAACCATTTTCATGCCCAGCGTGCACAACAATGTGTCTTTTCCCAGATGAAATGCTTTCAACTGCACCACTTGTTCCCGGCCCTCGCCATGATTTTGTAGGTTTGTAGTTTTTGTGCACATAGGTTTCATCCAAATACACAATTTGTTTTCCTGCTGCACGTTTCTCTGCAATCTCCCGAAGGAATCTATGCCTCCATGCCGCAATGTCATAGCGTTCCATTAGAACATACCGGTCATTGTGGTTTTTTTGGAACTCATACCCATTTGCTATTAAAATCCGCCTTAGTGTTTCTTTGCAGCCAAGGAAATTTATGCTAGTCCGCAACTCCACCAGGAGGCTGCGCAGTGTTGGTACTTCCTTTTTGACAGTATAGAATTCAGTAATCTTATTTTTAATAGCGTCTATGTCAAAGCTATCTAAATTTGACACTGTAGGCTTATGGGGCCGCTTTTTGCCTGGAGTATTCCACACATTATTGTTGATTCCACCTTCATATTTTATTCTCTTGAGGGTAGAGACACTAACTTCTGCAAAACAAAATAAAAGTATATGGTTACACGGTCTCATTTGATAGATATTAGATAATCAATATATGTATATTAGATGACTTGTTTGGACTAGCAGGTTGTGCCCCTCGCTATAAAAAGCTGGAAGTCCCAGGTTTAAACCCCCATAAGGGCATTTATTTTATGCGATGAGCACAAGCATTTGTTCCTAATGTTAAATGTTTTCTATGTAATTAAATATGCACTTGTTAGATTGAGATAAAGTTGAATTGTCCGAGATTGTCCCCAAATATTTATTATTAATTCGTTCGTGGTTCATTCGTCAATTACCGGTAAGAGACGACAATTCTTCAAGGTATTGATTTTCATTTCTTATACGCGACTCTTGTTCCAGGTCTTTCAAGCTTTGAACGGCATTCTGTATTTCCTCCACGCCTTCTACAAGCTCCACATTAGCCGCTGAAAGAATAACAATACATAAGTATTTTGGAAACAGTTACTATGTTAGATATGTTGTAAATAAAGTATCAAAAATTATCATGGCATACTAACCTAAGAAATCCGAAATCGTACGTAAATACGCTGCTTTCGTATCCGAAATCTCTTCCCGCTCGTCTCGTTTTTCTTTGTATTTACCAATCATGGTAAAAAGTAACTTACGCGCATTACTTTTAATAGTTTTGTTCATAATTAACACCAAAAACTGTAAAGAAAACCGCAATATTTTTCCGAACTGACACGACAGTAAATTGACGTTTGACGCAATTGACATTTAAACTGTTGTTGCCATGTAAAAAGTTTTAAATAAATCTCAGTCTCAACTTTCATTAGCCAGACTCTACTTTATTATTAATTTATAAAAACATACTCATTTTAAAATGTGGCAACACAGAAACCAGAACTTAATGGAACGGTTACTTTAGTCGGTTTTCTTATTAAAAAAAAAACTTAATCAAACTCGGTATGCATCTGTCACCTGTCAACGTCAAATAAAAAAATATATATTTTTTCGCTCTTTGGTTTAGACAACCACCCTATTCAGCCCGTATTGTCTTAGATTGCAGTTATTTGATGTATTTTCTTATATTTCTTTAAATACAGAAGAATAAATTCAAAGATTTTTTTTTAAGGTACACGACTTAAAGCCCTATCGATCTCTATATTAATTTCCACCTGTTATAAATATGAAATGTTGTCAATTTAGTGATATGTTGCCGTGACACAAAACAACTTGAATATTGAGTGGGACTTTATAAATGATCTCAATGCCCATGTTTGTACGTTTTCTCATGGCTTACACCCTGTTTGGTTAGGACGATATAAATTTAACAAAGCCGTTAATGTTTTGTACTTATCTATTTATGTTGTAGGGATGTGTGATTTATGTTACTACCTTTTCATGTATTCCTCATTCTTAATTTCAAAAGCTGAATACATTCACTGTATTTTCTTTTTTCAAGGGTATTCAGTCTAAAACCTGTGAATTATATTAGTCGCAGATTAGACTATTATAAATATAAACCTAACAAGACCTGCGGTTCTATGGAGGTTGCGTTTGTCACGGGATGAATAAATGTCAGAGCCTCCGTCACTTTTTTCCTAGTATGTTAAAGAAAGACGGACGCTTTATCATTTATTTATCGCAGCACTATCATAAGCTTGTACTATTTCAATCCAAAATTACAAGAAGTAAAAACTGAAATATAAAAATAAAGGTTTTAGAAAAAAATCTAACTACTTAAAAATTAAGTTTACAGTAACGGCTGGAAAAATTTTATTTACGTCATCCTAGGCCGCAAGTATCCCCGCGTAGCGGGCAGAAAATCTCACTTCCTGGCCAAGGCAAGACGTAAAACTTTAGATAAACTACGGGAGGTAATTAGTAAAGCTACAGATCGCATACAAACACCTGCGATCTGGCACATTCACTAATTCACCGTCCTAGGTATGTAATGTACTATCAAAACATCCCTCCATCCATAAATACATTTCTTGGCCATCTTTTCTCTTTCCAACTTTATTTAATAAGAAAAGTATACATTTTGTAATACAAAGACATGTCCAGCTTTATCAATCGCTTTCAAAAGCTTCAATTCACAAAGCACACAATTCCAGTGTAAAATCACCACTAACTTAGTTACAGAGTCCGTAGTTCGAACCATTTCCTATTACGTCATTGGCTAATTAACTCTAGCAGCATATTCAAGTCACGTAAATCCAATGTCCTATTACGCACTGGTGCCTAGGTTAGCGTGCGTATTGAATTATTGGTTTTCATTCGATGCTTTAGTGGGACTTAAGCTGCCTGTAATAGTGTACTTACAATGATGAATGGAAATTTACGTCAGCATTGGAGTAATCCTTATACATATTACAGATATATCTGGGATATTGTAGGTTCCTACCTAGTTTTAGGTCTCTGCTAGATTAATGAAGCTATAGAACTGACGCGTACAGGGAACGTGCACAACGCAGGTGCTGCTGCCAGCTGGTCCCGCCAATCCGAATATTTTACCTTGACAACTGGTGCTGCCAATCTGCATCTGAAATGGACATTTACAGGTTGCCACTTAGCGTGTTTCTTCATAGGTATAATGTACAATCAAGCGCGAAACAGGATTTCTTCGGATGGGATAATTTTTGTGATTTTACTGGAATGAAATTTTGAAAAATTTCAAAGCACATCGGTGGTGTGGGCACATCGGTCTTAAATTAGAGTCCAGTTAGGGATCTGCACCGTAAATCTTTCTTGCATTTCCTTATGCATGTACGTTACTAATTCTGACTAAAGCCTTGTTACCACTGTACTGATTTGTATTATTATATAACTAACCGATTTATTTTTATAATTTCAGATGGGGAGTTATACTCTGGAACAGTAGCAGACTTCAGTGGCATGGAGCCCATCATTTACCGGGAGCCATTACAAACAGAGTCATATAACTCGTTAACGTTAAATGGTAAGTTATTATAACATTCTCATCTCTATTAGTCTCTCTCTCTCTCTCTCTCTCTCTCTCTCTCTCTCTCTCTCCATCTCTCTGCTAAGTCTACGTCTCATACAAGTTTGCGAAGTCTGCTCATGAATCAGAACAAAACGTATCATCTTCATGTCAGACGTTCGTCAATTTAGTTTAAATTTCTGAATAAAATTAATGGTTGTCTGGAATAGCTTTTTAGCGATAAGACTGTCTGTTGTCTACTATCTATTGTGTATTGTGTACAAAACAGAGCACTCAACTTCTGTCTATCAAGACTTTATCCTACGCAATCCGACTAAATTTCGAGCAATTTTAAGTTGTATAGTTAGTGTAAAATACTCTTTAATGAAGACGACTTCAACTATTCTGATTGTGACTGCGAATAACCCGCCCAGCGCCCGATTTCATGTAACAATCAACCCTAAAATACTCAAGTGATTTGGGCCCTCGGTGTAATTCGGCGTGGTTGGAGGACAATGTTATTATCCTACCGCAGCGTTGAATATGTATGGAGACCTGCGCCAAACACGGAACGGAACATTAGTTACGTGCAATATTAAATGATAATCTGGACAACGGATTGAGGATTTCATAATGAAGATATTTTTGACGTTAAATGGATTAATTTTGTGGTTTGACGCTTATTAGCGACAACCACATACCAATCGGATGTTTTACATAATTTATAAGTAAAGTCGTTTTTACGTTTTGTGAATCTATTTTTTATCAACAAACCTCGGTAAATATCGTTCATTATGCGGGAAATTGTAGGTATTTAGGTATGTAATTGAACACCCTAACATTTTCCAGTATTGGTCTTATGGTAGATTTTCAGTTTGGTAAAACATACATAGATATAACCGGCAATCGCACCACAGCACCAATTTCTGGTTATGAAACATAGTAAATCTAATCATCGGTTAGAATCGATTAATTGTTTTTAACCCTTGGACGTTGCCGAAAAATAACTTTATAAAACACGGCTCGTTTACCATTCCGAAAGAAGCCATTTCATGGTCGACTTACGATCGCGAAAACAAGGTGACCTATAGCTATATACGTCTTTACATTAGGGAGCTGACCTATTTCAAGTGGGTGTAATGCCGGACACACGTATAAAATCGGCGACCGTCAAGTTCTTATCTATTCAGAGCCTTTCCGAGACAGGTGCATAAACAGACCGCGACAAACGACTCGTAAAATCGCCCCTAAGGCTTTAGATCTTTTAAACCGCACTACAAATACGATGGAACACGAATTTGTAAGTTCATTCTCATGTGGGTAGAGCAATTTAGTGAATTTTATCGATGGATGCTAAACTATAGATAGAAGATATATGGGTAAGTGCGGAACCTAAACCTACTATTTGACGGCTGACGCCTATAGAGGTGATAAGACCTGTTTCCAGGAAACACACTATATGCTTGACGACAGCGCAGGGCGCAAGAAGGCCGGGTTATTGATTCTAGCCGCCTCAATTCCATGAAATGACTGATCTAGGGATAGGCACCATTCCATATTATCGCGGCATTTCGTGTACCTTCTACTACTGGTTCTACTCTAAATTCGCGCGTTCCGCCTGAATCCACCCTTCGTGTATGTTTCCGCCCGTTATCTAAACCTGTTTACGTCCGGGACACTCGATTGCTCTCCAATGCGGCTGTCAAACATCCCGTCAACTTAATAGAATTTAGGGCGGGTTTTGGCGGGCTGTCGCGACTGACATTTGACGCGTCAACAATCGCTAAATCGGATTAGGAATCGTATACGCACCCCCAATAGAACAACATGTCTATATATGCTTCATAGTCCATTGCATCTCTGCTCATTCTAGTGTACAATATCGACACTAGCCTGTCCATGATCCCTTCATACATATACCCCAGCTATACACCACAATGTATCACTTACACCAAATTAGGGATGAGTCGCTCAATTGAATTAATTATTGTTTTGTTTTTGTCCACAGCTCCCGACTTCGTGAATTCATTAGTACATGGAAACTTCGTGTATTTCTTCTTTAGAGAAACAGCGGTTGAATATATTAACTGTGGCAAGGTAGGCGTTTAGATAATTGAATACTTAAATAGAAAAACATATCAACGAACATTTTCAGCTCGTGTAATATGTAAAAAATACCAACATCGTCATTTTGTAGACAAACTCGATTCGATAGCATATCGATCGGCACTTACCTACTGAAACTTAAGTTAATAGGAACACCTACTATTAAGTTCAGTGCGGATAGAATATTTAGTTCCTACGTGATACATGCAACAAGAAATACTTAAGTAATAATATTTTATCTTTGAATTTCCAGTCGGTGTTTTCTCGCGTGGCCCGAGTCTGCCGTGACGACCGCGGTGGGCCACACCGCTTCAAACAGCGGTGGACATCATTCCTCAAATCCAGGCTAAATTGCTCTGTAGCCGGAGACTTTCCTTTCTACTTCAATGAGATTCGTAAGTTCTTTTAATCATAAGGCCATTTCGCTCATGATTCCATAGCCACTTATGGTAGACATTTCGAAAATCCTGCATGGTTATTTAACTGGCAGTATGTGTTTTCAGAATCAACAACAGAGCTGATAGAAGGTGTATATGGTGGCCTGAACGCTCAGCTCATATACGGCACATTCACGACCCCACCGAACAGCATATCGGGGAGCGCAGTCTGCGCATTCAGCATGCAGGACATCGCTGATACGTTTGAGGGCACATTCAAGGAACAGAATGCGATAAACTCGAACTGGCTGCCTGTTAACGGTGCAAAGGTATGGCTTGTCTTGATAAATGGTTTATTATGTACTATCCATTTAGGAGTAATCGAGGAACATACATCAAAAATATCCCGTCGAACTGGCACCATCCTCCTCTTTTTAATTCTGATAAAAATAGCGGACTATTGTTACTCTTATACATTATATTACAGGTGCCCGAACCGAGGCCAGGAACGTGCCACAACGATTCGCGGCAGCTACCAGACCAGACACTAGAATTTATCAAAACCCACGCATTGATGGACGAGGCAGTGCCCGCGTTCTTTGGCGAGCCTATCGTCATAAGAACCAGTTTTCAGTAAGTGTCCCTAGATTTTTAAAACGTTAATCGCAGTATTCTCATGGAGATTGTTGATTTAATCGTGAATCATTTGTTTTTTGCAGCTATCGGTTTACGCAAATAGCCGTAGACCCACAAGTGAAAACGCCTGGTGGGAAATCGTATGACGTGCTGTTTATAGGAACAGGTAATAGTCAAAGACCATACTTTTCCAGATTTCATTACCCATTTATGAACTTTACGATTTAGACAATAGTTATAGACAGATTGCAATGGAATATGCTTGTTATCCACAGATAACGGCAAGATAATAAAAGCGATAAACGCTGCGTCCTACGACTCAAACAAGCGTGCA
Organism: Apotomis betuletana; assembly: GCA_932273695.1. Classification (NCBI taxonomy): domain Eukaryota; kingdom Metazoa; phylum Arthropoda; class Insecta; order Lepidoptera; family Tortricidae; genus Apotomis; species Apotomis betuletana. The sequence continues at coordinate 11,337,585 of OW026315.1, forward strand.
GTCCCGGTCGTCATCGAGGAGCTACAGGCCTTCGCGGCGGGGTCTCCAGTGAGGGCTCTAAGAGTGGCGCGAGCGGGTCGAGACGCAGCGAGACTCATCGCTGTATCCGACAGAGAAGTCCTCAGCTTGAGGCTACATAGGTGCTCTAGTGACAAGATCAGCTCTTGCTCGTAAGTATTTTGGTACCACATATTGAATGATATCATATTTTGGATATTCTGTGTGAAGCCAGACGAATGCCAAGCGTTTTGACCGACCGACGTGACATTGTCGTGTCACGATACAACTACGGAAATACAGGTCGGCATAACTGTGATCAAACAAGACTCGAGTGCCTTTCGGTGTCATAAAAAGTTAACCTTGATCATTCTCTATTTGAACAATATTTATACTGAATATTCACCCAGCTCGGAAACATGCTCACCCGGCACCCGGCTCTATCGTGTCTTAATTGTTTTTTTCGAAATACGTGTAGTTACATAATGGTTTTGTTCCTTTCAGTGAATGCGTGGCACTGCAAGATCCCTACTGCGCTTGGGACAAGCAAGCGGGGCGGTGTCGCGCCAACTCCCATGGTGTTAGTCGGTGGTTGGATGAGAACTCCTTCTACCAGAGCGTCAGCACTGGCAGCCACGCAGCCTGCCCACACAGTAAGCAAAAATACTAATAAATAAATAAATATTATGGGACACTCATACACAAATCGACCTAGTCCCAAACTTAGCAAAGCTTGTACTATAGGTACTAGACGACGATATACATAATATATAAATACATATATAGATACCATCCATGACCCAAGAACAAATATTCGAGTTTCTCAGTAGGCAGGTGTCTGCAAACTGCGCCAACCGCGTCGTCGACTTAACGCGTAATTGACTTAGATATCTATATCCTTCTATTCGTAGTCATCCCATATGAATCACGATTAGTGATGTGCGTACCTACTATAAAATATTGTATGCCCTGACTGTTCACTGCTCTGTCTCTGTTGATTTAAATACATTAAGTTCAATATATTCCTTGAATTATTAAATTATTGTATATATCTTAATAACGGTACGAGTTAAGATACTAATATCTTGGGTAAGTTAGTGATATTTCGCCCGAAGAATGTTCCCTTACAGTTAACCTTCACAGTCGTCATTTTACGACATCGGAAAAATGGTGCTACTGACGACAACATTGTCTAGTAACATCTAAATTTCAATGATCAAAAACTTTGTCTTTAAATTAACACCGCTAGGTATAATTGTTTTTCAATCCCTGTTGATTTTGGAGCACTTTAGCGTTTTGCTATAGCGTCTGTGGCACGGTGAATTACTTCACCGCTTGGCGTTCAAAAGGTCTTGGATAGTCTGGAGTCTACCGGTATTTTCCAAGAGAACAAAACCAAATGAAACTCAACAGTCAGTCTGTGTACAATGTAATAAAGGCTAACCGCATATGTGTTTCAGGTAAAGATGCGGGTGCAGTAGGAGGACTAAGTTCCGGCTTATATGATGACGCCAGGGGAGAAACCAAAGGCGAAGTCATCAACATTGTGCAAGACAAAGAAGGCAAAGGAAACAATAATAATGAAGGTAGAGGACATTATTCACGTAACTTAGTTGCTTTGAAACAATACGAGTAGTATCAGACAATTGAATGATGTATTGGAAGTACCACGAATTAGAAGACACAGTGTGTGTCGTGTCGGCCTTCCCATATAGACATCTATCTGTTGGATGCAGACGTCATGTGACCATGAGCAGTAGATGTGTGTAAGTTGAAAAAAATCATGAAGCAGTCCTTAAAGTAATGCATATCAGAAGCTTAGATTATTCTGAATTTTACTTACTTTGTCAGAAACAGTGACTACCGAGAAAGAACGTATACGGGACATAACAATGCTTGACCAATTTGACCATCACGTAAACGATATTCGTCAGGCGATTCCAACTACGTAAACTCTATAGTGGTGTTGTATGATGTTAATATCTAACTATAATATCCACGTCAGGTCCCGAAGTGCTGGCCGCAGACCCGCCCCCCGCCGCGTACTCCGTGGAGACCCTCGCGCTGGCCGTGGCCGCCGGGGCGCTCGCCGCGCTGGGGGCAGGCTTCGCGGCCGGCTACGTCTGCGGCCGCCGCTGCAAGAAGGACGAGGACGACAACATGCCGTACCCAGACACCGAGTACGAGTATTTCGAGCAAAGGCAGAATATTAATAGGTGGGTGACCCGATCTAATCTAATTTAACATCATCAACGTTCACAAAATTTCACTTTTACACGCGAGGTGCAAACTTGGAGGCCTTAATAGTGACGAAAATTCAAGTTGTCTAATCTAAGTTCTCTTTTTTACGGCATGTCCAACGAACGCGCCGTAATAATGTTGCAAGGGTACAGCTACTTATTTTCGTCAATATTTTATGTCGTTAAAGACTGCCTTTTTCTCACTGCACTCGACCCTGCACTAACTTTACAATTCTCTAAATCTATCATCGTTTCATCGTTACGGGTCATCACTATTACTAATTCAGCAATAACTCTCGCCCGTGAACCATACATTAGTTTACCTTTGATTTTTTCCAGGATCCAAGCAGAGCCCAAGCTCCTCCAACAAGTTGAGGAAGTGACGTACGCGGAGCCGGTACTGGCTCCTCAGCCGAAGCCAGCGTCTCCCCGCGCCACCCTCCGCAAGCATCCTCCATACCACCCCCACCACGAGACGCTGTTCCAGTTCCAACCTGATGCCTACAGGCGCGACAACTTCGGGACCCTCCGCTCGCATCAGGTCAATGTCAGTTGTGTTCCTTTCTCTATCGCATGGCTTTATGTAGATAGTTGCACTCTTGAAATCAATAATAAATATAACGATATCATTAAGATAAGATTATGTAATACAGAACAAAGTAAATTATCATTGCTACTCAAGGGCGGCCTAAGGCATTGCGAAGCCCTTGTCCTATGATGATTGTTTATTGTGCTTAAGTTACTGTAGGTACGAGGGCGCCCGTACCCCTGGTTACTCTGCTTGCACCCCCCTGAGGCGGCCAATGTTGTTGCTAAAAAAGTGAAGATTGAAAGAAATAATTCAATACGTACATCAATTTTAACTGTCCTTCTAAAATCCATCACCAATCATAGGCTTGCTTCAAATTTGCATGCAAATTCTAATTGTTACCGATAACTCATTAATCATTATCATTCATCTTAACCATTGTTTGTTATTTTTTATTGTAAAGGAATATTCGCGAGCCAAACACTATATTCATATGTTAATAACAATAATTCAAGATAAGCCGTTTTCGTTTAACTGTTAAAACTACAACGAATGTAGTTGTAGTTTTGCTTGTTAATTTGAATAAAAAATCAATATTAAGAAGGAGACAATTCTTGAATTTTTTACGTTCAATTTTTACTTGAATCGCGAGCATTCTGCTTATATGGTATCAGACAAGACGTTAACGTGAATTCATTAAACTATTAATAAGATAACAGTTTAATTTCTCTTGAGGGAAGCCCTTCAAGATAATTTTCACTGTCCAAACTCAGTAATAGAGTCTTTATCCTTTAAAAGCGGTCCACAAAATCCACTACAGTTTACTTTAAAAATGGCACTCTTCTACTGTTCAAACTGTATTAAGTTGTTCAGTTGAATGCTGTTTGAAATGTATTTCATATAATTAATAATCATCTTGTCTGATACCACCTTCACCGCTAACTCATTCACTAACATTTCCATTCATTAACCCATCACGGCGTCACGTCAGTTAACGCAGGCATGTGACCGCAGGGCGACGGCTACCGGCGCGGGAACGACAACGGTTTCTCGACCACGCGCTCAGTGAAGAAGGTGTACCTCTGAGAAACAAGCGGGGCGGACTCGCGCGACCAAATGCATCATCACAAGCATAATACGCACCACCACCATACGTTGGGTAAGTCTCACATCTAACAAAAGTTACTTGACGCGCTCAACGAAGGTGTACCTCTGAGAAACAAGCGGGGCAGACTCGCGCGACCAAATGCATCATCACAAGCATAATACGCACCACCACCATACGTTGGGTAAGTCTCACATCCGACAAAAGTTTCTTGACGCGGTCAGCGAAGGTGTACCTCCAAGACACAAGCGGGGCTGACTCGCGTGACCAAATGCATCATCTTAAGTATAATACGCACCACCACCATACGTTGGGTAAGTCTCACATCCAACAAAAGTTTCTTGACGCGGTCAGCGAAGGTGTACCTCTAAGACACAAGCGGGGCTGACTCGCGTGACCAAATGCATCATCTTAAGTATAATACGCACCACCAACATACGTTGGGTAAGTCTCACATCCGACAAAAGTTTCTTGACGCGGTCAGCGAAGGTGTACCTCTAAGACACAAGCGGGGCTGACTCGCGTGACCAAATGCATCATCTTAAGTATAATACGCACCACCACCGTACGTTGGGTAAATCTCACATCCAACAACAGTTTCTTGACGCGCGTCTTTTCTTTACCTTAGATGAGATTGGTGGACTCAAAAAAGTATACTCTCCTTCCGAAATCTCTTAATTAGATCTTGCGGCCGACTATTCGGGGCAGTCGGAATCCGGGGAGAATGTGCTCAGCTATCTCCCACTCAGCGTTCTATCTTCGAATAGCGGACGCACGTTCGTAGGTACTCTATGTAACATACGTGACGTTTGCAGTGTCGCAGCGCAGCAGCGGCTCGGGGTCGGGGTCGGCGAGCGGCGGCGGGTCGTCGTCGTCGCCGTCGCCGCCGTCGTCGTCGCCGTCGCCGTCGGGCGAGCGGCCGCCCACGCCGCCGCCGCCCGCGCCGCAGCCCTGCGCCTACATCTACCGCAACTAGCGCGCCGCCCCGCCGTCGCCATGGCGACCACAGGAACCTGAGTGTTCCCGTATCTGATTGTTACGTCTTTTGTTATCGCCGAACTGAAGCGCGAACGAGCCCACCGGTGACTCCGATGATACGTGCCGGTGGCTGACTTTTCTTCCAGAATAAAATATACGTACCGGTGATTATCCACATTCTAAAGTGTTGACCGTCGGGTCGGAGCGAGTGTGACAAAAATAATGTATTTTTTTTAGGACGCGATTATCGATTGGTATCTTAAGATGAATGATGTAACAAATTGTAGATTCTCTAGTTATAGTTTACTAATAATTTAGGCGAAGATATAAGTTTTTGTTGATAATGTTGATGAATAGTTAATGTGAAATTTGTGCGAGTCATTGCAGAGTTTGCGGTTAAAGTCGAGTTGATTACCTTCCGCTTGAACAGCTTTATGTCGATAGTTAACGGAAATATGCAATGGTTCGGCAAGTCGCTTTTTACATAACTACGTATTTGTAGCGTTACGTCAATAAGTATAGGGGTGGGGCGTTGTCTAATTCTGAAGTTCTAGCGATACTACTAGAGTAAACGATGATTATAACGTATAGTTGAAACACAAAATATGATATAAATTATATTACCGTGTATAAACAATATGTAAAGTTCTGAAACTTATTCATTCATTAAAGTGCTTCTTATGGGTGTATTTAGATGATTATTGGATCGTTTTGATAATTAAATATTCGATAATGTTATAGATATAGTGAGTATGTATACATAGGTACCTACATAGCGTTAAGGGGCACTGTGTTGCCGCATGCCAATTTAGATTGTTGGTGCGCCATTGAGTTACAGCCTGTAACTGTGATCATTCTGTACATACATTCTGTTACAATAACGACTTCTCCTCTGTAGTTTACGGGTCGTTTCTAAATTTAAATTTCCAGAAAAGTGGGCCAAACTATTAAAGATTCTTGACGATTTCTTGCTACTAAATTAAACCACAAAATGTACTTGGGTACGATGTTTGAAGACGCTTACAACTTTACGTTCCTAGTGTAGACTTCGTTGGAACCGGCGCGTAGTGTTCAGATCATCTTCGCTCATTGTTGACAATTGAATGTATGTAAAAAAATGTCAATTCTATTTTTAATGACTTAGTGCCTAAGTATGTGGCAGGATTGTAATTGATATTACATGACAGATTTTCCTTTGAACTGATGTTAGTAAGAGAGTTAGACGCCATTAGAGTAGCGGTTACAATAGGAAAAGGTGTTGAGGCGTGTGGAGACCGCAGTGTTACGTAGATATTTTTATACGCCATAAATAATTATAAAGGCATTCTCAAGACGGCCTTGTTCATACCTACTCATGAATATCCGCATTTGGTCTTACCTACTTTAATTTTTTTTTATGTATTTGAGTGTTCTTCTTGGCGCTCGAAATCGAAACGAAACGTCATTGACGCTGTTCTACATTTTATTTGAGGGACGTCCTTACGAGAACCAAGTAGAATACACTTTTTATGATACCAAAGATGCAATGAGTTGTATTATACGTAGAATAGTGTTTTTTTTATATTAATGTAACCAGCATTACATTCTACAATTACTATTAATATTTATTTAACTATTTCATAAATGTACTGCCGATTAGTGTCAACTATACGTGCATATGTATACTTAACGATTACTTTAAATTTAGTTTACCAAAGTCAACGCACAGTTAGATTTATTATAAGTTAACATGTGTTAAGTGTATACATAGATGCTTTACACTGCCAGTCTTCTTTGTTTGTGTTTACGGACTTTGGAAATGGTAACTATTCGCAAAAAATAATTATAGATAGATTTAATGACAAAATAGTTCTGCTGGTGTTTTGATACGTGCATTTGTTCATTCGTCGAAGTAATTGTTACACCGGCTATCATTTTTACAGTCCGTATTTCGAAACTCATACGTAAGCGAGGCTAGTACATGTATATAGCGAGTTCTGTAATTTAAAAGTTAGTTTTCGTCGAGTAAAATAAAATAAGCGTTAGTATTTAAGTGCAAGAAAATTTTGTCGGCGAGTTGTTAAGGATTGTTTTTTGTATAACTTAATAAAATATTGATGAAATGTACAATAACCATTTCTACGTTTAAATTACTGAACCACCTTTTTATACTCGTAACATTAATTGTAATCATAAACATTGCCTAGAAAGTCTTGTAATAAGCGTAAATTATTGATTTATAATATATTGAGAATTATATTAGAGCGTATGATATCGTAGGTTATAATAGGCCGCTTAATTCTGTTTGAGACTCGAAGCCTTAGTGTTAGAAATTGAAGACTTTTATTAAAATAAAGGAGTAACTGTAATTACAGTTGATTGAATTGAAAGGATATCCACTACTTTTAATAAAGTATAATGTTAAGGTATAGTGCGTTATGTCACGATCACATTATCGACTATCCACCACAATATCTACCTAAGCGTAGTTTGTAAATACATTATGCTGGCAAGTTGAGTTCAATCCGACGGAGACGATTTCAACGCGTGCAATTTTAATGTATGGTTTAATTCCGTGACATTTCTGAAGAACTACCCTATTATTTACATTATTATAAGCTTTAATTCCCATTCGGATATATTCTTTGATTCGGAGTAAGCATTTATCGAATCGCGTACCTCCGTATTTTTTATTGCGTTGTTCATGGATAACAACCCAAATCATCCAAGTGAATGTTAATCAAAGATGTTAATTCTTGAGAAAATGTCACGGCCCATTCGATTTTCAAATATTTCTATTTCATATCCACTTTTTCTAACCATAGACTAATTAGACTGCTTTTGTCTATAATTAAATTTTTGTTTTGTGTTCGTAAATCAAGGACCACGATGTAACAAATTGAGGGAGAGCAGTAAATGGGAAGTGCCTACTTAATTCACTTGAAACTATATACTGTGTAGTTCTTATGGCGTACCTACTACTCCCGTGAACCCGGCCCCGTACGCTTCTTTAGCGTGCCTTTAGTACCTAGTCACCGGCCATTAGGATGATACAAAAGACTGAAACAGGAACATCCATGCAGAAAATATAACAAAAAAATCGCGCCATGCAAAAAGTACTGTTCATAGACAATGTCATTGCTATTGCCGCGTTTTTTTCCTGTATGATGGCTGTTCCGTTTCACTCAACCGTACTGATAGCTCCGTTTCTAATAAAATAGTTTGGAAACACTTATACTTACTTACTACCTAATACAACATTCGATAAGTTACCTTCTCATCAACTTTTATAAGAAATCTCAAATTGTTAACCGCATTAATTTGCTTTTTAGACACTCCATAGGTTTAAGTAGGAGTTTTGTAATATAATGGTAATGCAAAAACGCAAATGCAGTGATATTAAGAAAATGTTACACCGTATCCGCTGCCCGTATTTATAGAGTGCAATTTTTTTATAACTAGAAACAAATAGATTGAGAAATTATGACTTGTAATATATAAAATAGTGGTGAGTCATGAAAGACGTAGAATTTCATATGTTACAAGCATCATTTCAAATGTTATGATCATTTTCTCATTAAAATATTATTAATATGCTAAATATTTTAGCAAAGAATAAAATGTATTCCTTTTCTTTAGTAAATAAAATATTGAAACTTGAATGAGCGTCTATATTTTTACCTTTAACCTTAGTCCATTCATGCTCAGGCCACCTCAGGCGTACAATGAAAAGGCGTGTCCTTTTACATAGATATACTCAATACCCTAACAAACCAAGAATAACACTGAGTCCGTTAAATAAAAAAAAAACTTCAACAAAATAATACCCTAACAATTATAGGTCATTGCTGTCTGTGGAATAAATAAATGATTATTACCTTTATAATAAGAGAAAGAAGAAGAAAGAACCTAACCTAGGGTGCCGCCGGCAGCGGGGCAGGGTCCAGGCTACCGGTGTAACCACCAGTCTGCAGAGAAAGGAACCTCCTAACGATGCGCGCCGTATCCAGGAGTTCCGCCTTCTGAATCTGACCCTAAATCCAGCCATCTAACGAGAAGGTGTGTGTCGACTCTTCGCTATAAGACCGTTCGCCAAACCGACTAGGTATCGGGACAATGATGTCGAATAAACATCCCGCGTGTCCGTCACCTCGCGAGCCATGTCAAGGTACTTGCTGAGTTGGTCCTTCTCGGCCTTCACGAGGTACTCGGCCTTCACGAGGTTCTCGGCCATCACGACGTTCTCGTCATGCGGGATGGTGATGTCGACGAGCACTGCCTGGCGCTTGGATCGATCTACCAACACGATATCAGGCTTATTCGCTACAATAGTCCTATCCGTGATGATAGATCGATCCCAATAGAGCGTGGCACGACCATTCTCGAGAACTGGCATCTATACTGGTACTCATAGTACAGACCCCACAAGACCATATCGAAGAGCAAGTTGCTGGTGAATAATCTTGGCTACTTGGTTACGTCTGAGCAAGTAGAACCAAGATGAGAAAAACCCTATTTTTTTAATATTTTATTCTGGCTTAAAATTAAAGTAGTGAATTTTTTGGATACCGTCTGCGGGGAGTCCCCGCACGACCGAGTTATCGACCAATGAAACTGAGCCATTATTTGGGCATCACTAACAACAAAAAATTTACACATGGGCTCTTACGTCTTTGAAGTCAACGTGTTGACTGATATACTGTCGTCTCGTTTTTCCTTGCGGAAACTTGACGTGCTTTACAGAGATAGCAATACAGTAGTAGGTTTATAGTAAGTTACGAGTACTCTATTGAATTCTCCTTACTCAAAGCTTTGCACTAAGAAAATAATAATAATATTATACATGTAAGTGAAAATAAAAATTCATACAAAATCCCGTGTCGTCATATTATACAATACAATACAACATAACTTTATTGTATACCAACAGGAAACATATTACGTGGGAAATCTTAAATTAAACAATGGTAGACAATATGCCGTCTTATCGCTAAAGAGCGATCTCTTCCAGACAACCTTTCATATTATATTCTATATTAGGGGAGCCCTAGGAGGGTTGACACAAAATTTACATTTCCGAACATAGCTGCTTCATTATATAAGCTAGAATTGAAAAAAATATATCATTGGAAAGATAATTTCATCCTTTAATTATGAACCTCAATAAAATAAGTAATTAGCAATTAGAACTATTTAAAAATTTGGTATTTCCTCATTAAGTCAGTCTGTTTCAACTCTCCTAGTACCGAGATAAGTTGAAACAGGTACCAAGGCAAGTTGACACATAGAGAAATATTAAGCATTTAACGACAAAAAACGCAATGGTGAGATTGAAAACATTTTAATATCAAAATAAACATTTTGACATCAACACAATGAAGGAACTTTTTTCATCTCAAGGAAAAAAAAACACTTTTGTAACTTAAAATAGTTTTTTTTTCATGGGATTGCGAGGAAGGCAAATAAATAGTTTAATTCTAACTTGTACATAATCAGTCAATCTATTTTGAGAATAAATATTGAGTTATGCGCATACCCCATAGTGACAGGCATAGGCATACAATACAAATACAATACAAAATGCTTTATTGCACACTAAAAAAGTTTACAAATTGAATTCAGAAACAATAATTTTAATAACGGTAGACAACAGGTGGCCTTATCGCTAAAGAGCAATCTCTTCCAGACAACCTTTGGGTAGTGCAGTTGATCGGCATGTCATTGTTCTTCTTTTTTTTTCTGGATAAAATGGTACAACGAACAATAATTTAAGTTATACGATTTCGCAACATCCCGAAGACTTTCCTTTCAAAGTAGCCTCCTCGGCGGCCAATTCATGTATATTTCGATGCTTACTTCCCCTCAATCCATCTTGCACTTGTAATTGTTCGGCATTCTACAAAAATAAAGTACGAATTTAAAATATTAAATTGAAACCGAGGAAAGTTGAAACAAACGAGGTAGGTTGACACAAGCTGTTTTAACTTACCTCTCCCTTGGAATCGACAGTAAGTAAGTAAGTAAGTAAGTAAGTAAGTAATTTATTCATAACAACATACAGTCGTGTTGAAATACAATAATTTAAAATAACAAAAAATAATTATCAACTATAGAGCTATGCTAAATTATTATTTATAATATAGGTAAGATACAATTTTAATAATTAATGTATAATGTCAATATCAGAAGAAACCATTATAATATGTACAATCATGTCAACCAATAAATAGAGTAAAATTATAAGTTCATTCACCAAACATTATAAGTAAAATTATCAAATTGACAAAATAAATTAGCATTAAGTATGAGCGGAAAAATCATCAACTGAATAATAACACTTCTCTAACAAGAAAGCTTTCAATTTATTTCCAAAAATAGAACTGTTGTTTATTGATTTTAATTCCACTGGCAACTCATTGAATAGCCTTATTGCTTGATAACCCGAAGCGTGCTTTACTACTTTGAGTCGGGTGTTGGTCGGCTGTAGCAGATCTTTTCTTCTTGTAGCTAACCGTTTATCTCTCTGTTCTGGTGTTTCTATGTCGTTCATAATATGTTTTATCAGATCCGTTAGAACTACCAGAATGTATAGGCTAGGAACAGTAAGAATCTGAAACTTTGTAAAGTACTCTCTACAAGACGTCTGCTGAGGTACTTTAGCCATTATTCTAATAGCCCTTTTCTGCGCAACGAATGCAGCCTGGACATTGTATTTGTAACTTTGTCCCCAGAATTTTATACTGTACCGTAGTTTGGTTTCCAATAACGCATAATAAACCATTTTTAATTGATTCAGTTGCAACTCGTCCCGCAGACTCCTGAGAGCATAACATGTGGAGCTGAGCGAGTTTACTAAAGCAGACAATTCTGGTTTCCAATTCAACGCAGCATCAATGTATACGCCTAGAAATTTAGCTGACTCCACCTGCTGTATTGCAGAACCTCCAACATTAACTTGCAGCTTTTCTTTATGATGTGCCGTGGTTTTAAATAGAATGACATTGGTCTTACTATGGTTCAACGTCAGATTATTTGTATTGAACCAATCCAAGAAGATTCCAAGAGTATTATTTACTGTGGCATTTAATTCCGAGATGGTACCCTCCGATATCACAGCATTGGTGTCATCTGCAAAAGCAACTAATTTTGCATTAGGTACCTGATTATGAACAAAATTGAATATGTCATTGGTGAATAGAATGAAGAAAATTGGACCTAATATGGATCCCTGTGGGACTCCTTTCTTCACGCTTATTATCTTCGACTTGTAAATTTTTTCAAGGTTGTCTTGTTTCCATTTAATTTCTACAAACTGCTTTCTATTCGTTAAGTATGAGCGAATTAGATTTAATGATTTTCCTCTAACCCCGTAGTGCTCTAATTTTGCTAACAAGATATTGTGGTTCACAGTGTCAAAAGCCGAACTCAGATCCAGTAATAGGCCATACATTTCATTAGCGTTGCCAGATCGGATCTTTTTACAATACTTTTTCAATACGAAGGAATCAATACTTTTTTTTTGTAAGTGGCCAGTGTTCATTATAAACATACACGTTTCTTTAAACAGTTTTTAATCGATTAATTTTAATAATGAGCGGGTAAAGAAAATGTATGGTGATGAATTCAATTAAAAAAAACAACCCGTTATACCACAAATAAAATTAAGTTAATACATTCATTTTGTAGCTTATTAAAGAGGCTAGTTTTGGTGAAAAATCTGGAGGTGTCGCTATCGAGATAATGCTAAAAAAAAATTATTAAAAATAAATTCTAATCTTTTTTTCAAGTTTTTGTAGGGCAATATGTATTAAAATTAATACCATATAATTGTCTTTATTATAAGCACAATATACGTGACTCACGTCAAAATCGGCCGGCTAGAAAAAAAAATATCGAAGAAAGATCAGATTTCGTTTTTTTTTTTTTTAAGAAAAACGGTAAGGTTTGGGTAGCTGTAATTTGGCATAAACGACACTAATAAAAAGATAAATGAATAAAAAAAATTACAAGCCAAAACTCGCTGGGGGCAGATTCACTTAGCTTATCCTGGCATGGCCTTTATGACTTCTAGTGGATTTACCTGCTCAAACACCATATCGTTTTCGACTCTTGCTACAAACGTACGTAATAGCGAGAGTGCTGGTTCGGCATCGGTAGTGTGGTCCGCCACCTTCCCGTGATTAAATTTATCGATTAAAATGTCACATACACCATTTGGGTTATTTATTATGTTTGAAAGCCCTTCCGAGGTTTCTATTTTTAGAAGCATATTTTCTTCCGCTCTTACTATCTTATTTCTATGTTTATTAATCACTTTCCATATTTCCTTTGACGAGTCTTTCGCATCTATTATTTGTGATTGTACTGCTAGTCTTTTTGCTGTCTTGGTTACCCGTCTGAAAATTTTTACGTACTTTTTTCTATAGTTCGCTATCGATTCTGACTGTGATGTTGAGTGCGTTGTTAAAATGCGCTTCATGATACTAGAGACCTTTATACCTTTCGCGATCCATTTTATGGTACTCCCCGTTTTTGGCTTAATTTTTTTCTTCCTCTTTTTAAAACTTTCACAAACAGTTAGTTACCTTGAATTATTTTTTTTAAATTGAGGTCGTTACTTAATTTAAAAATGAGTTGAATATATTAAACTTGGTTAATAACACTTGAGAACAAATCTATACACATTAAAAAATATGTAATATAACATGGAAATAAATGGCTTCAAAAAAATGATAGAATACTTACTTTTCGTGCAGTTTTCGTCACAGACACTCTAGCGCAAAAACCGTTCGCCAGGCGGCCGCGGCGTGTACTGACAGGTCGGAGCAGCGGAGCGGTGGATCAGAAATGCGTTGTTTCCAAACTTCTAATGCCTATAGTTTCCGAGAAATTGAAGTTGTGTCAACTTACCTTTGTGTTAACTTACCTCGGTCTCCCCTACAGGCTTTTTTAAATTTAGTTAGCATAAATCGATCCATGATATTTTTCTCAAACATGCAATGAAATATCGCCGTAACGTGCGTTTGAACAGGCTTCGAAGTGTCAAGTTTCGGGCGGAACAATTCGAGAGAACTGTAAAGGAATTTCATACAAAATTGAAGGCCTAAGCCGGGAAGTAATTTGTTTTTAATTTTAATGTAAACATGGCGTCTGTGTGTATGAACAGCTGATATTTTTTTTTTTCTAGTAGCTACCCATTCAGCCATCGGAGCAACAATATCCGTGTTAATGCCTAGTACGTGCTAGTACACACGAACTGAAAATACCGTCTATACGTAAGCACAGATCATATAACGTAAGTCACCAGAGACCATAGACAATATTAAAAATCCTCTGCCTTTATTTTACTTATTATAGAAACTAAGATTCTTATTATCAGGTTGTGTATAAGGCCCTAATATTCGCACACTACACACGTGGACTTATTAAAGAAAAAATATATAGAGGGATTGGAGGGAGAATTAAAAATATTTTTTTTAAACATGGCGTCTGTGTTCATGAACTGGCTGAACAGCTGAATTATGTTTTTTGAGTGGTGTATTTTTTTATTTCATTGCATATGTTTGAGACAAGGAGCTTATATTTAAGACAACAGGAGTGCGAACTCAGAATAAGTGTTCACACAAAATTAAATCTTAGTATAGATACATAAAGTATATTTTACGGGTGAAGGGGTCACGGGAAGACAGAGACAGCTCGCAGATAGGTAGTGTGTCCCTTTCTAATATTGCCAGTCACAAAAAATAGTAATAATTAGTAGTTTTCAAATAAAATGGTAGTTATTAGTAGTTTATACTTTTCTTTAAATTAACACTATTCACTTCAAAATTAACATTATTCGCTAAACTTTCTTACGCGTCACCAAAGAAACTAACGGAAAAAATTATGAAAGTTATACAATCCGTTAGTATATAAAAATAATTTTATGTTAGGGCAGGATAAAACCTTTAAATTTGAAATCTTATTAATATAATTGAAAACTGTCAGCATTTTTGACAGTGCTTAATGGTATCTTTTCTGATTATTTAAAAAATTACATACTTATAATTGCATCATGGTAACCGGAATTAAAGGTTGCAAAAGGAAATCTTTTGGTGGCTATAGTATATTTTTTCAGGTAATATATGGTATCATATATTAATATGAAAGCATGTCAAACTTTGATAAAGTACTAAAAGAGTGACAATGAATTTACAAAATTACCGGATAATTCCGATCTATGTTTTACTTCGAAAATATTATTCGTACTAAAAACAATCTGAGCATTGCACTATTGCAGTAATGTCGTTTTAACTATACTACGATAATCCTTCGCTATCTAAGGATGGTTAATAGGCGTCGAAATTTCAAAATGGTCGTAGCGAGCTGAAATTTGGTATGTAGGGGGCTTTGGGCCCCCTGATTCCAAAAAAGTTTTTTTTTCTATCATAAAAAAAAAATTATGGGATTTTTTTTAAGAGCCCCGTATCTCGTAAACGGTTGGCTCAGGTGGGAGGTGCTCGACCAAATGTCATAGGGGGCCTCCACCCGAGTACAGTCGTGAAAAAAAAAATCGAAATGGCGACTTTTTTTTCTAAATTTCAAGTTGGTGCTAGGGGGCTGAAACTCGATATCGGGGGGCATTTGGGGCTCACAAATATGGATCTGGAATCGGTGTCCGAAAATTCGGTCAAATTCGGAAAATATCGGACAACAAACTTTAATATTTTAGTTCGACCGAGGGCCGCAGGGTTAAGGGCGAACGTCCCCCCACGAGGCCGCAGGCCGAGCTCCGTGTAGCACCAAAGGTGCGGAGCGTCCCAGAGACGGCGTAGCGCGCGAACCCAAGGGCCCGCAGGGCGAGCCCACCTAGAACATTGCTATTGCTACCCGCCTAAGTAATCGTAGTAGTAGTAGCAATCGTAGAACCGAAGTTAGGAGATAACTCACACGAGATGTATGCCTTTAAGACCTCCCAGATCACCCCGCCATAAGTATTTTATATGAATCACTAAAAACAAAAAAATATACTTATATAATATAAAAATATAATAAATGAGTGGTTTGGCATCGTCTTCAAAACGTGATTCAAACGTAATCTGTACTTAAATGGGTTATTTTTAGCTTTTTAGTTTTTTTTGAAGTCGGTTTTTTTTTTGCTTTTTATTTCGCCATATACTTAGTAACCGTTAGTACAGTAATAAAAAGTATTGCGTAGTCTTGCATTGGTAGAACAGAGTTATACTGGTAGTTTATAACATAACGGTATACTTACAGTTTTACCTCCCTAATTAATTTATGGTAACCTACAAATAACCACTTTTTTTATATCCACATAAAGGAGTTCATGTCCACGTACATCAGAATATGTTTTTTGTTTGTTTTGTTTTTAAGTATGACTTAACGAAGTTTGTCATTTATCAAATCAAATTAACAGTTACGGGATTGCTGCGTTCTGTTAAAATAACAGGAGCCAAAAGTGTGTTATTGCTGGCATAGTAGCTAACATTCACTATATTTATTTATGAGTTTCCATAGGTATATATAAAATAAATTCTAGCTACAGTGCCAGCCAATATACATTTTTAGATTAATTTTTTTCATTTTTTTTTATAAATATCGGACAACCTCTCACAAATCAATCTAGTCCCAAATTAAGCTCAAGAAGGCTTGTGTTATACTAGACGACGATATACGTACTTATATAGATAAATATATACTTAAATACATAGAACAACCATCACCCAAGCACAAATATTCGAGTTCATCATACAAATATTTGCCCCGGCCGGGAGTCGAACCCGGGACCGCCGGCTCAGTAGGCACCTGCCTACTGAGCCGGCGGTCCCGGGTTCGACTACAAACCGAGCCAAACTTGTAATAAAATGGAGTAAGGATGAGTCCCTCTTTATTGCTAAATATTTGGTTACCCCAGCAGAGTGGGACAAACTGCCCCCTTGGCGGCTTTCTCACTTGGCTCGTTCGAACGAAGCAATGAGCAGTCCAGGTATACGCTAGTATATGCTAGGTCCATGGTTTGAGAAAAGCACTATACATGCCTTAGCCGTGAAAAGGGCTTGCCGGCTTCGTATCACTAGACGGCCTCCCTTACGGTCGGCCGTCTATACCTACTCAGCCGGCAAGCCCTTATTTCCCGGCGTCTGCAGTAATGTACTATTTTATCAACTATATAATGGTAATTTTATCGATATCGACAAATCTATTCGGGCAACAAAAATTTTACACAGGGCTGCGTCCACACTTGTATCATTTCGCCGATCCGATCTCCGTCGCGTATCCTCACCGCGTATCGTCCTGTTTGGACGTCCACTGCGGGCACTCCGTATCATTTGCGCCGTCGCCCGAAGAAACACGTATACACACTTGCCGTATCCTATCCTCGTTGCGTATCGCCGCACCGATCATTTCGGTGTGTAGTAGTTTGGACGCTATCCGTATCGTAGCACCGTATCACCGTCCCGATCATCTTGTCATTTCGTTTTCGCCGAACATTTCATTTTGTTTGTGGTTGTTTTGTGCGGAGTTGCGTCCCATTTATAATGACTGTCCTTGTTTTTATTATAGATAATGTGAAAGATAGGTTCTCGAACGGGAACCACGTACCGGAAGACACCGCGTGGTTAGGTATTGAGTTATGTCACCCGCTCACGCAAATATAACCTACACATGATTGTGCTTGTTTTATGCCGCAGAAAGGTTCTCGAGTGGAAACTGCGTGCTGGAAGACG
Organism: Apotomis betuletana; assembly: GCA_932273695.1. Taxonomy (NCBI): domain Eukaryota; kingdom Metazoa; phylum Arthropoda; class Insecta; order Lepidoptera; family Tortricidae; genus Apotomis; species Apotomis betuletana. The sequence goes on from OW026315.1 coordinate 11,355,141, forward strand.
CCGCATGAGGAGGCCTTACAAAGTAGACGAGAACCTTTCTGCCGCATTGCCATAAAACAAACACAGTCATATGAAGGCTATGTCTCCGTGAGCGGGTGCCATAGTTGAAGGCCTGGATGTTGGCCGAGGTATGGGATTCCGAATCTTCGTGAGTAGTGTAGAGCCACAACAGCGTAGCCTACAACCCGTTCCAGACCTTCCGATCCGATCCTAATTATCGGATGATGTGTAGTGTCATTGTTAGGATCTATTCGGATCGGGTAGGATCGGAAGGTCTGGAACGGGTTTACCCTACCTCCACACTACTTGTTGAAGTTGGCCGAGGTTGGGCGAACATGATGGAGTGAGGAGCACTTCGGTCAACTTCGCGAGTAGTGTTGCGCTAGAGTTATGAAAATTAAAAAAAAAACACTTGTCACTGTCAGTGTCACTCAATCGTCAATCGTCCGTTCGTCCTATCCGTCCGTCACATTCACAATTCACATTTCGCATCTTCGCATCTCGCATCACATTGCGAGTTGCGATGGATTCGAATGTTATTATTTTAAAATTATATTTATTCAACTCATAGCAGTGTCCATTACTGGCAATATGGCTGATATTGTTCACAATAGTTGTACATTTAATTACAAAGAAATATTAATAGACGAAATAGCCTTAGAGGGGCTCTCAGGTATAAGCTGTGATTTGTTATGGAAACGTGTTGAGAAGAGGGTTTCAGCGCCAGTTACAGATAAATTGAAGAATCGGTTATGGAACTTTATTTGTAACTGTAATTGCGTAACGTTCTATCAGGTCAGAGAGCCTATCCCCTGTGTAGAAATATTGGACAGATTCAAGATAATCGACGACTTTTCTGGGCATCTTTTGGATTCCGTAAGTTTGACCACCAAATTATAATCTATAATTTGTGTAGGAAATATATGCATAGTAAACTTATTCATCGTGGTTTATTAATTTCAGAACTTTCAAAAACTTTTGTGTATTAAATGTCTAAAAATTTGTCAAAAATCTATGTCTTCCATAATAGGATGTTAATTTAGTGAGATCATAAGAGCTTGTCGAGGTTATACTACTTTTGGTGGTACAAACCTATGCTGAAGTTAGAGTGAGGCTCACTTGACCCCTACTAGGAGGCAACTACATGGACCAAGCTCGGACCAGTAGGACATGCTATAATAGGGATGTTCCTTGACAGATTATATCGGCTATGATTAATAAAAACATCAGAAGACCAAAATAGTATTAAATTTACAAAAAAAAAACAAGAAGTCTGACGTCACTGATGTGTACAGTGAAATTGTATTCTTTTTTTTTGGTTTGTGCTTATTTCAAAGTAATAGGCCAAAATTATTGCAATGTGATTTATATGTTTATATTTTTCAACATTATTTTGAATGGTTCATCATTCTGAATAGCTGAAATTGTGATCAGTTAACTTTTTTGTGGTTGTTTTTCTGTCCCATTGTCCAAGACTCATTAGTGCACATTGATACCTTAGAGCACAATCATGCTAACTTTTTCGAAAAAGTAGTTGCAATTAGGACATTAGTGCACAACTCTATGTGGTTTAAATTTCATTGGCAAAATAATTGTAATTAGTACGAGTGTAAACTAAGATGCCGTACAATAATGAGCATAAATTTTTGTCATCATAGTTATAAAACTACCACAAAACTGTACCTGTGATGACTTTTAACAACAGAAAAAGTGAAGAAAATCATGATTTTAAAGAGGTGTCCAAGGGATGTAACCTTGAAAGTGAGGTAGACAAAAGATTAAATCTGTTAAATTTATTTTGACTTTAGAAAGCCCGCCAACAGTGCACTCTGCTAGAATGGTTTCTACCAAGAAGCTTTATTTATTTATAAAATGCTGTTAATAAAGTAATATTTGCTTTCCAGCCAGATTACTTAGACGGACATTATGAATACAGCCCAGTGGAAAATGACTATGGGTCCTGCCCTAATTACAAGTCACGAAAGTCAATATCCAAAGATAAACTAAAAAGCATGAGCTATGAAGAAGTGTTGACACAATACCCTGATACCTTGGTGATGGTGGCAAGTTCGGATGAAAGATGGAGAGCTCTGGCCCCTCACATGCCAGAAACAATTCGTGGACAACTGACTCCTATACATTATTGCATTTTGGAGTTAGTGGGGAAAGCTAGAGAAAATGTAAGTCAACTCATAACTGACATCCTATGTTTTTGCACTTTGGTGATGGTGGAAAAAGACACAAATATTAAAATTATAAAATACATATAATAATATGCTGAGCCAGCGATCCTGGGTTCGAATCCCGGTCAGGGTAAATATTTGTGTGATGAATGTGAATATTTGTGCTTGGGTAATAGTTGTTCTATGTATTTAAGTATATGTATATTTATCTATATAAGTATGTATGTATATTGTCCTCTAGTACCCATATCACAAGCCTTCCTAAGCTTAATTTGGGACTAGATCGATTTCCCACAAATTTATTTTTTTATTTATTTAAAGATTTTCACATGTTTGTCTTTGAAGCCACAACATGTCAAACAACTGTGCGAATTTTAATATTCGTACATTTCGTACAGGAATACCTACAAAAGATATACTATAGCACCTATGGTTGACCCATTTTTGAAAAATATTTGAAATGGTTAATAATGATTTTCTAGCTCTAAAATGTATTGTATTTTTGTGACAGCTACAAAGCTCAATTTTATTAATTGAATACCGAAATTTCATGAATAAATAAAAACGCCGACCGCCACGGGCCAGGCAAAATGGCGGTTGACGTTTTTGTCAGTGATATTTAAATAAAAACTAACTGGATTTTGTTTCAGGGTCAAATGACAGTGGGCAAAACCAACTTGACTAAAATTGTAAAAGAACCCAAATTTCTCTTCTACAACCGAAAACATTTACAAAGCCTGGGCTTGATTAGAGTTGCGTGCCTGACTATAAGGCTGCATGGCAAAGGCCTCAAGAGTTTAATTCTTAGACTTAAAAGATTCCACAAGCCTAGCATATTGTCTATGCCAAAAGTGGGAAAACTTTATAATTTAAAGGAATATTTATTACAACAGCCAGATTATTGTGAAAAAAGTGATGTTGTAATTTCTAAAGGATTCATCACACAGCAAAATAGCAGAAGATTACAGAAGACTGTGAATATATTTGATTTTGTAAGTAGTTTCAACTAGGCACATTTCAATTTATTATTATGGAATTAGGAACATGGAGTTTACAAAGGTATCTTCCAAAAGTCCGCCAGGTTACACGTGTCAATTTATCTTTGTGCTTGATCTTTGTATCAATGGTGCAAAGGTATTTTCGTTATTTGGACTCAGATTCGTACATTCTGATATAGGTATTCCAGTATCTAGGAATATGAGTAAAAATAACGTATCATATGTCAGGAAAAAATATATTAATATGAATACCTCTGGAAAACTTAATGATCTTAATTCAGTACGATTATCTGTACTGTGGTGTGGCACTGCTCAAAAACATATGCTATGTAATTCTTATCATGAATAAAGTAATTTATGTACACAAAGTTTTTCAAATGTTTTTTAAACAAAACAATGTTTTACGAAATTATACTTGTATGTGAATTGACTCCGAAAAATTATTTTAACATATGATGACTTCTTTGATTCTAAAACAACAGTACCCAAAAGTCCTAGTTATTATGTGTTTGAAAATCATAAAAGTTTAAATCGATAATCTTGGTTATTTTTTATGTGCCCTAATCTTGTAGTTCTTACTTTATCAATGGTATTGACCTTGAGTTATAAAAGCGTCTATCAATTTACAGGGCGAAAAGGTAGTGCAACCAGACCCAACAGCTAAAAAAGGAAAAGCAGGTATTGCCGTTAAAAGAAGGATTATCTCTCTTAGCTCAAAAAGTGACGAATCCTCCCAATCTGAAGATGAAGACAATGAAGTCCCACTCGAGTGCCAGTACAAAGTCGGAGTAGATCTGCTACGACAAGCCTACGAGAGGCTTCTGGACGCCGGACTTAAAGGGTTAACGCAGATAGAACTATCTCAACTTCTGGGCGTGGAGTTCTACACCAGTCGCTCTATATGCCGGATATTTAAAGCGAGACATATCATAAGAGAGTACCTGGAAGATAGAGGGAAACAAAGGACAGCCAGGTAAAGTTGGGGTTTCACGGCGAGTTTGTGTAAGACATTCGACCGCCTAAGTAATTAAGTAGTTACGTAAAACAATCTTAAATTAAAATGCCCCTAGCACGGAATTCCTAAATAAATAACATTGACATACAATCAAGTAGATTACAACACATACCTTTTTCAGTCTTGTGACCATGACAAGATGACAAGGGAAGATCTTATGTAACCTATGTAAGCATCAAATAAACTGACAACAATAAGGGTTATAAATAATGACACAAAGGTAAATTAAGAAAGAAAAATTGAATGCGATCCACTACAATCTAAGCAGGGTTTGAACCTGCGACCTCTGCGTTACCGGCGCATTGCTCACCCAACTGAGCTATTACTATTAGATCGCTACGTCAAACACACCAAATCTTTCATTCCATAATTCATACGCTACTGGAGCGCCCTCTGCGTCATATGTGTTTGAAATGCTTATGCGCATTAGCCATACCCTAGGGGATGTGCGCTTTACACGCACGATCCCCTGTCCCCATTGCTTTACAGCAAGTGTGAAGACTGCGAGAGAGATGGCGCTGTTCTAAATATTTTTATAGAATCTTTTTTATCGATTCTATTTTTTATGTGGAAATACCACATTTTTATTTTTATAAATAATGACACAAAGGTAAATTAAGAAAGAAAAATTGAATACGATCCACTACAATCTAAGCAGGGCTTGAACCTGCGACCTCTGCGTTACCGGCGCATTGCTCTCCCAACTGAGCTCTTAAATCGCTACGTCAATCACACCAAATCTTTCATTCCATAATTCATACGCTACTGGAGCGACCTCTGCGTCATATGTGTTTGGTCATTATTTATAAAAAAAAATATGCTATTTCCACATAAAAAATAGAATCGATAAAAAAGATTCAATAAAAATAATAAGGGTTATGTTGAAAATTTTGTTCATAATTCCTTGATTCTTATACATTTTATGTAGTTATTTTATTTACATTTCCAGGTATTATGCTATTGCTGCTGCTACTATGGAAATGGATCAAAAGTATCAGGAGGAAAGAAATAAACTCTTGAAATATGTGAACGACTCCAAAGCTGATGTTGAAATGCCAAGTACCTCTAAAGACACTGCAGAAGAAGAGGATGAAGACGAGATACCGTTGAAAAAGATTAAATTGGCGAAATCAGCAAAAGCTACCAAAGTCACTCCATCCCAACCAGAACCGACTACCAATGATGTTGAAAATGAAGTCACAGAAATCAAAGTACTAGAAGGATTAGAAAATTTCAACAATGAATCACTGTTGTTTTCGAAAAAGAATCCCACACTAAGACAATTAAAATTTGCCAATGGGTTGCTCAAAGTTACTAGAGAAAAGCTAGCCATATCAGGATATCAGACATTAAGCAGTCTAGTTGCGAAAGAATCTGGAGAACTGCCATTAGACACAAAAGCACTAAAAATCTTTGTGCAAAAATTGGTCACTGATGGTCAACTAAAATTGCTGAAAATAAAATGGCCGACACTCCCAAACAAATACTCCATAATTATCTGTGCTCCGCACGTGAAATGTACCGATCCAATAATTAAACTAAAGCAAAGAGAGATAAGTATAAGGGCATTCACAAATAACAAGATCAAGAAAGAAACTATAGAGCCAGTAAATAGACCAATTTCGCAGTATGCTTATCCTCGTTATATGAAAATCCAACTACTGCATGAGTTTCTATTTAAACTCATTTATTCTAATGATGTAAAGGTGGAATATCTGCCCCCCGGTTTTGCATCTCTAGTCAATGTAATACCTGAAATAACCATAGAATTCGCTATTGGCAACATAAGTAACGTGGCTATGTCAGATATCTCTAATCTAAAAGTAGAACAAAGTTATTTACATTTAAAACTTCGGGAAGCTCCAGCCGAGTTTTACCAAATGCTACTTCAGTCAAAAAGCTTGCAAAATTCTATAAGGACCAATCTGAAAGTACTGGCAATGCTGGGGCTCATCCAATTAGCCAATCTACCCACTTGTGTGGCTACCGAGCACAACAGCAGCCTGTCAAACTACGTGTTTTATCTTAACAGACATGCAAAACTACTTGACACGACGGGCAAATGGCCGAGAGAAGGGGTAGACAAGGAAAGTTTAGAAAAAACGTTCCATTTCGAAACGTTCGACGATGTCAAGGATTATTGGAATGAAGTATACGAAATTAGTACCCATACCAAGGTAGATTACGCACATCGAGGTCGTAAAACACTAATTCCTCCAGTAAGAAAAGTAGACGAAGTACAAACATATGATACTGGACTTATATTCGGAGACGGTAACGGGCCTTGCGGTTTCGACGCGTGCTTCTATATGGACCAGTCGCGCTTCTGGAAGGCTTTCTACATACGCATTATCAAAAATAAACCGATAAAGAAAACTACTCATAAGATAAAACCTGTACCAGAAAGGAAACCGAGGAAAAATGCAAAAGTTAGAAAAAGACGACAAGTAAAACCCCGTGATAAAATACAACCTCGAATCAAAGTGCCGCAAAGAAAGTCCGCCGACCCTGTAGTAAAGTGGAACGTATGGGAAGATACAATACTCAACATGTGTAAGGTCGCCATAACGATCTTGAGTCCTATTGCGCAGCCCGGTTGCCTCAAAGTTCGAAACACTGCAGCCAGAGATCTTTTAGCCATATTTGATCCCAAGAAGATTGGCAGCGTGTGTCACAGAAGGGCAGCAGCTCTCGAACTGAACATGACTCTGCAATACGAAAAAGAATGTTTAATCAATGAACTCAGACGACGCCGTGACCTCATAGTGACATACGAAGGATTGTTGAAAAAACTTAGAATCAAACACTGCACGAACATGTCGAAATTCATAAACGAAGCGCGAATTCCTATGTTCGAGCTAGTGTGGCTTGCAAATCAGTTGATAAAGAATAAAAGCCATTTAAAGTCTGTGCCATGCGTGGCGATGGATATCGACGATTTCTATAAAAAGTTTAAAGTATCTCCCACTACTGTGAACAAACCATGTAACATTTACAGGACAGAATCTGAATGTGGATTAGAACTTGTCTTAGTGAAGGAAGTCATTATTTTGTCTTTAATGTCTAATTTTAATGCTACTCCGACAACCGAAAGTGGTAAGAAAGTTTTCGCGATCTTGAAAGAATTTCCTGAGCGAACTTTGAGAATCGGCTTGGACCAATTGAGGAAATGCGGGGCCGTGGTTTGCAGTAACAAAGTACTGAATTACCACCTCCACCGGTTCGATATCCAGGACACCGTGCAATCCTCTTATAAGATCTCAGCGGCATATCGACGCAGATGGATCAATAGACAGAACACAGACTTCCCAGATCTTTTGGCCGATGTGTTAGATTCGAAACTGCCCCAAAATCAAATAAAAGCGTCACCGGAGGTCAACTGCACACTGTGCGAATTCCAGTCTTGTGGTCACCTGGAAATAATATCGGTTACTCTGCCCGTGATTACAGGACCTTCGGGGTCTATAATACACGAGCAGCAGCTCAATGTAATGGACATAGAAATGAAGTTCAAATTGAAATCTGCCATAATGGGTTGGAAGCAACTGACTGAATTCGAACGCTTCACCGATAATTTTGATATCCCGTTTGGAGCGATATCGACTATGTTGCAAAGGTAAAATTATGTAATGAATTGGAACTAAAAGTGCAGAGCGTGTAAGTAATAATACTAATAATGTATGTTGACATGGTTTCAGGAATGCTGTACTACAAAAAGCAAATGATGAAGAAGATGTAGATGATGAAATAGTAAAATACTTGAAGGAGAAAGGCGAAAAGGGTGCACTATTCAGCGAATTACTGGTATGATGAAACTTCAGCCCATTAATGTCTATACTACCTATATAGGAGAGGCCACGATGGCTATTGCGTAGCGAGAAATATTTTTGTGTCCGTAGTATAAGAAAAATCTAGTTATTGGATCCCTTCATGAACGTGTCGTTCCTGTTAACTTATGAACTTAATCATGCCATCTACATTTATTACACCAAAGCTATATAGTACCTTAACAACTCAAGTTAGAAAAAAAATTATGTTCTTGTTTCAGGAACACGTAGAACGAGACAGCTCTGCCCTATACAAGAGGCTGAATGACCTAAAATCCAAAAACATCATAAGACAAGTAGGTTACTATGAAAACCGCATAGTGCTCTCAGAATTCACAAAGCCTTGGGGCATAAAGTTGGGCGAAAAACTCGTCACACCAACTCCGTGGCGGACACTGGAAGGCGACATTCGACACTCCATCTTCTTCCAATGGGCTGGGGTGGTCATGAATAAAGTGTTTGAACAACCTGGATGTAGTATGGCATACCTATCTACCGCAACCGAATTTCTCACCACTAGAGCAGTTCAGGAGATATGTATGTTCTTGGAAAAGTGTCAATGTGTGAAGTTAAAAGTGTTAAAGACACCTGAAATCGATCTGTTCTCCGATGATGGGCCATCGGAATTTTCTGATTACAATCAGTATGAAGCGCCGGATAACATTTACGTGTTTCCGTTAAAGGATTCGCTGACGAAATACGCGTTCGTTAGAAAGAGGATGTTGGCGAATGATGACAGAAATATACATCAAGAAGAAGCGGAATAAGATTGAATAAGCCATGTTATGTTATTACGTATGCTATTAAAATCGTGTATAGATAAGCGTGAAATATAATAAGATAAACCCTGTTCTTAAGTTTTTATTACCTATATATTTCTTTAAAACTTGGTCTCCCTAAAGGATTTGCCACACTGACGACGGTCTGCGGTCAGCGGGCAGGTCAAACTGAACTTAAATAAGTATTTTGGTTAAGTTTGACCTGCCCGCTGACCGCAGACCGTCGTCAGTGTGGCAAATCCCTGAAGTTATATTATGAGCATATGCACTATGCAGATATTTACGAATACTTGCTCTCATGAAATTCCGGCCGTACATAAAAATACTACATAATAATATGACTCATATTCCACTTTGCCCCGGTAAAACAAATAGAGTTGTCCCATGATAATATTTTAACTTGAACCCTCTAGTAATAGGCGGTGGTCACGCGACAACAGTATAATTGGGTGTATACATTTTGAGCAAAGAAATAATTTCACGTGAAATTAATTAATAATTTTAATATATTTATGCGAAACAGTACAATTTCTATTTAGGTTTGAAATTTGAATAAAAATAATGTAGTCTTCGATCGCTTGTCTTTTGTTTTGTTTATGGTGGCGTATTTTTTTTATGTAGCAAGAACAAAATATCAATGGAATAGTCCGAAGTATGGCAATCCAAGATTCGCCATTTTTACTTTAGTGAAGGGACTGTGGATTTTTAATTGTCAGGCTGGAGGACGAAGAATATTTTGAAAAAAGTGTGTCATTTCATTTAATTTACAGTAGCTGTGACTATTATTTGGAAGAATCATAGTATAATAGTGTGGTTTTATTTATTACTAACGTTTGTATGTAGTGCTATTTCCCCATCGTAAGATTTGCTCGTTGGTGTGTCGCTTTAGCTAATTCGATGGCTATGATATTGAAGTGTTAATCTAACGAGTCGCTTTGACGTTCTCCGCACGGGATAATATCGACGAAGTGAGGCGACGCCGTTAGAAATGAGCAGGCCTCAAGGCGGACGCATACAAGTCCCAGATGACCTTAGAGAGATACTCTTGGAGTTTACCATAAGCTATCTGCTGGAGCAACCGGGGGACGTGATCAACTACGCGGTGGAATTCTTCACGAGGTTACAAAATAATAGGACCACGACCATAGTGCGGGCCCCCGCCGCCGGCACACCTGATGAATCTATAATATCGGATGAAGAAGGTACTCATTTACTGATTCTCTTATTACTATTCAAGATCTTTGTCGGATGTGCGTCAAGGTAGGTCAAGCAGGGCCGCGCGAAAGTAGCTCTAGGATCATGTAATTTTCATATGAATGAATTGTATACCTAATTATACCTATTCCAACATGCTAGTTAGAATGAATAGAAAACCTACTCTAGTCGTGTAGTGATGACTTAAAACTAATCCATAAATCTGATCACTACTTATATTTTAACTGCCAACAGATTTCTCGGTGTTTATAGTGATCTAGATTTGACAAAATGTTGTTATTGACTTGCACACTATTCCTATGGGAGGACTAACTATACCAAGAAACACCATTAGGTTATTGTCATTCAAATACACACACACCAAGTACTAGCATAGACACATGCCTGCCTGATTCCTTTTGTAGATATGCCTAGCTCACACAGGCTTGTCCGTAGATATTTATAGAGTATTAGAGTATTCTTATTTTATACAAAGCCCCAATTTTAAATAATTACAAATGCCACTCTTATCTAAGAGTAGGAGTAATCGTTACATTCAGTGTTTGGCACTTTGCCATTACAGTTTCAAAATAAAACTTATTTACGATTGAAACTAAATTTAAAAAAATATGATCATCTGTTGCCAAGTGATAAATAAGTGCCAGAGAACATTAATTTGACATTTTACGCAAATGAAATATTTTCTTTGATGAAGTAAGTTGGTAGTTAATTGAGTTATTATTATCAAACACATTCAACATAGATGTCTACAACTTATTAAATTGGCTGAATAAACCGTGGTTTAAGCCATACTTGGCAAAGACACGCAATTGTTAATGTTGGAGGAACCCATGTTATGATAATGAAGAATCCCACTAACATGCTTTTCAGAACCCAACCGACTAATACAAGCAAGTTTGAATTGGAAATGTTTACTCAGACATAAATTTTCCATGTTTACTACATGCTCTTCCCATTTGTGTGTTTGTTTTTTTACGCTTTGAAGTTGTGTGAGGACGAGATTGGCTTATTTATCTCGTGGCTGACTTTTACATCTAGAACCGTACCAGATGTGCGTACATGCGCGTGTTTCGTAGAATTAGCTGGCTATATGTAATGACAGTAACATAACATGAGCACAATGAAATACAGGTGCTAACCAGGCCTTGACTTGTATTTGCGTAAGAGACATATTCCAAACCATTGTCACACTCAAATATAACTACCAGTAACCAGTAAGTGACTTGATCATTATAATAGAATATCTGCTATTTATCTAGGTAATGATTCATTCTAGAAATTGCTTTTTTTATGAATATTCATATATTTCCAACATTGAACAAATGGTAATACTGAAATATGTAACTACTTGCTTATTCCATAGCTTGTACCTTTGATTAATGAGTGATGTCATTGCCTTTGTTGGTAACATATGAGGTTATTAACATACTTAAGTAGCAAGGCTCACTAGATTAGCTCCTAAATTTAGTCTAATCATTCAAAGCCTTCTCACTCAAGGTCAAGTCTAAATTTGTCATTGACTTAAATGTATTTTAGTCGTACATGAGTATTCCACAAACAAGTAGTAATGAGTCTGGTATGTTTATCAAATTAATGTAAAGATATTTTACGATAATATTGAGTATAGTGCGACTTGCACGTCTTCAAAATTAGCTAGGTCGTTTCCAGCGTTTTGCACATAAAAAATTAAGGTAATAAAATAACTTTTTACCACATAAATGCTAAACAACACATTAAACGGCAGTAGTGGGTTTTGGCCTGTCTCCAATCTCTAGATGCGTCTTGTGTGACGTCGCGTGACGTCACTTGATATTGTGCACGCTACGCGAGGTGCTGACCCGCGACCGACTCTCCACTCCCGCGGTACTTACCTACGCGGATCGCACACGTTATGAGCTCTGGATTTCGCTATTGCGTCAGGTGCGCAAAGGGCCGGAATAATATTGAGTTGAGAGAAATTTAGATAGTCAGTGCTCTCAATATTGTAGGTAAGATACTTACAAATTAAGTTATTGCGGCAGTGTAAATCCGTCTTGATATTTTAAGATTTTCTAAATTACTTTTCAATTTAAAGCCTAACATAGCATAAGTTGATCGTGTCATCAATCATCATGTCCTCGTGAGCTTGCGCAATCACCTGGCCCTCTGCCCAAGTGTTGTCGAGGCTTGCCTCAATAACAAAGCCGTTAGTCGAAACAGACGATTAACAATTCCAGCCATTTGAATGCTAAATTTACGGTTTTAAATAAACTTTCCGCCCTAGCCGCTCGGCGGTCAGGTTTACGATTAAATGGTGAAATTAATTTCGCAAAACGAGGAAAGTTTTCCTATGGGCTCGAGGATTGTCCTTTTACGAAGTACAGAGCAATAACTTAGACGCATTTAAATTTAGATAGATCTTAATGTAGTAGACACAACGCACATACTATTTATACATGTCGAGAAGTGTGATTACGCTATGTGTGTGAATTAACCATTGATTACCTATAATTTTGAATTATTTCTATACCAGCGCTTTTTTCTTTTCCAACTCAGAGCCGCCGCCGGCGCGCTTTAACAACCGTCGGAAGTCTGTCTTCGCGGAGACCTACGACCCGGAGGAAGATGACTCGGACGAAGGCGCCCCAGTCGTGTTCCCGAAATCGGACGCTCAGCGCGCCCGATTGGCCGAGGCGGTGCGCGGAATCCTTCTGTTCCGCTCACTCGACGCCCAACAGATGCAACAGGTCAGTACGAGAACGCATGTTAGAGCAATTGGATTGAATTCAATCTGATCGTGTTCCTCAAATCGGACGCCAAGCGCGCCTGACTGGCCGAGGCGGTGCACGGAATCTGTTTCGTTCAACGGCACAGATGCAACAGGTCAGTTCGAGAACCCATTTTAGGACTACTAAAATGAATGCAGTCCGATTGTGTTCCCCAAATAAGATGACAAGCGCGCCCAAAGCTGGCAGAAGGCATATGCTAGATCCTCGTGTTCCACCCGCTCGAGGCAAGACCCAACAAATGTAACAGATCAATTCGAAAATCTACCTCAGACTTGTCTCCGTATTAGGCCCCGTAGGGCAACTCTGACAGGAGCTAGAACCTTAACGTATTCTCCAAGTCGGACACACACACTTGTTTTGTTGCTATTCTGTCTGTCTGTCTTGATGCCAGTGCGCCATATCTCCTCCCGCATCGTTTCTCGGCGCCTAACAGTTGCAGCAGGTTAGCACGTAATGTACCGCCCCGTAGAACATGACAGACATCGGAAGCTCGGCACGTCGAGTGGAATTTTTTGTTCGGCACGCCTTACGTTGAAATATGCAACAGGTACTGGACCAAAACCTACAATTTGGAGATAAACGAAGGCGTCTTGGTCAGGTTCTCATATTATTACCTACTAGCTGTGCCCCGCGGTGTTACCCGCTCATCCCACGGGAACACTAAATTTATTCGGGATGAAAAGTATCCTATGTCCATTCCCGGGTCTCAAACTATCTCCATACCAAATTTCATCTAAGTCGGTTCAGCGGTTTAAGCGTGAAGAGGTAACAGACAGACAGACAGACAGACACACTTTCGCATTTATAATATTAGTATGGATTAGTCTCCTTCTAATTTACTACCTATTAGTCTAATAGGCAACAGATTAGTAATATGTATATGTATCCTGGAGAACGCACAGACAACCTTTATATTTAATCGCTGATATATATATCATTAATACCTGACGATCTGATCTGAGACTATTACATGAGAGCAGCGTACGACCGGTCCGGGAAGGCCCTTGTCTAGTAGCGGATGTATTGCGGCTGATGATAAACGATCGGTTAGTGCCGGAATAACCTCTCCTAATTCATCTACGTATAAGTACCTTGATGTTCTGTTACTTGACTTAGCTCCTTTGTGTCCATTGTTTTCGTCTAATGAAAACGGATGTCTCGACTAATCCCTACTAATCCCGACTATGCTAAACAGTGTCGCAGTACTACAATGGCCTGTATTGTCGTGATTGCTAGCAATAGCCCGCATCCTACTCGCAATAACGCATAAACTTATGTCTTATCTCTTACTCTTCCGAGCCGGGTATAGTAGAACCAATACTGGAGCTCATGTATCAAATGATAATAAGCTTTTTGCCTGTAGCATTAGGACTATTGTGCATCGCGATGACTTGGTTTTGTTCTACGGTCTATCAACTTGGATCGTATCCAAACACAACATCTTCGCAAACTGTCGATGTTATTGGGTGGGCAACGTTGTCATTAATTGCCCGTTCGATTTGATGTTTCCCATAAAACTCTCCATGTTACGACGAAGATAATGTTATCGAGTATATCTGATCTAATTAAATTTACTGCTTTCTATTGAATAATGACTCAGACGTTTTTATATCGGATTGGACTAATGAAGTTGATGGTTTAAACGGCGTAACACAGGTAAACACGTTAACGGAACTTGATGGTTTTACGTCATAGCGGTTTATGGCTTCGCCAAACTACATGCGAATCACAGTAAAGTTGGGATGGGATGGAAAACTGCCATTGTCCATTTAACTTTTGTTTACCTTGCTTGACGGTGGACGCACCGGCTAGACAAAAGAATGTTTGCTTGGGAAATATAATCAAGATGGGCCTATTTTGGCTATATTTTACATATCATGACATCAAAGGCTCTTTGAACGACACAAGCGACACAGCTGTCTGAACATTTTCGGGTTGCGAATAGTACCTAGTTGATCGTTAACACAGTGTGGGTGTTACGATGTAGGTAACTGATTCAGGTCATCTTCCAGTAACGCAAATTTTGCTCGACTTGGATCACCGCGTCTCAAATGCAACCCCCGCTTTACTCAACTAGGGATTAAACCGTATTCTATAGCTTATAATACGGGTTATCGGTATAGTCTTTCCTTTTCTAATTCTTCGCGGCAAAGCTGCAATAGTCTTCTAACGTTATCGAGCTTGCTTACAGCTCAAAGACACATTAGACTTATAACATAACACCAATCGAATAATCTTTTCCACACAGGTCCTTGACGCGATGTTCGAGAAGCGATCGGAGCCGGGCGAATACGTGATCAGGCAGGGTGACGATGGCGACAACTTCTACGTGATCGAGAACGGGATGTTCGACGTTCTTGTCAACGGCGAGGATGGCGCTGAGAAGGTAGGTCGTCGATTTCAGGTCCTACATAAATGTGAGATACCGTTAGGTCGACTTACATTTACATAAATTAAATATAATTAAACTACCAACCTTTTTGCCCTAAAAATAGTACACCGAGAAGTAGCCCGCCAAAAAGTAGTAGCTAAACAGTCCCGACGAGTTGCCAAGAAATCCAACTTTACGGTACATTTGGAAAAAGTATAGAAATATTTGTGATTTACTATCTGTGATTTTACAGCGCGAAATGCGGTGTTAACTACAGAATCTTTGCCTATACATATTCATCCATTCAACACTCGTATTCTTAACACGAAATGTAAAGAATATATTTTAGTAGGTAATAAATTGCCATGGTTTTATGACAGGCCCCTAAGAATTATTAAGTAAAAGATTTGCACCATACGCGTCAGATGTGTAAAATCTAGTTTAGTTTATGTTTGTAGTTGTGTTGGATCGGTCACTGATCTGGGTCGGAATGTCATTTTAATGGTACAATGTGCATGCTACATTTAATTATAAATAGACATTAATATACTTGCACATTCCTTTGATCAAATAAATAAATGAGGTTTTCCCATATTAAGAACAACAGTGACCTACATAGTACTTCATTATAATACATTAACTTGAGATTAGAGGACAAAATGGGGAAATACTAACATAAATTCTACTATAGTTTATTGCAGGAACTTTACACAGTACAACCGTTTTAGTTATAGTCTCATTAATATCCAGAAATGTATTATTAATATACATACAGTAACGGCGAAAAATGTATCATAATCTGTGTATTTTGTACGAAAGGTGTTATAGTTAAACCATCACAAAAGGATCGAAATATTATAATAATTTTAAGTACACTAAAAATACATATTTTTTCTTATTTGTTATCTATTGAAATTTTGCCAAATTTCATTTGTATGTAATCTTAAAATTAAGTGTTTTAATACAATAGATTTTTTGCCGTTACTTTGGTTGTGTTCTAATCTTGGTTCCTTTGCAATATAGGCCGGTACCGCCACGTCGGGACCGCCTGCCAAAGATGTTATCTCTTTTATGGTAGACTCATAGCAGATTTATATTCATTTCATTTTTATGGCTCTCTTTGTATTGTACCTACTCACTCCCTATCTTGTTATTTGTGTCTGACCCGCCAATGTTATGCTAATCAGAAATTCAATATGCAAGCTTCGTCCTATTGCATTCAAATATTACACAGCTACCAAACAATACACGGTTGTGCAAGTATCTTCCACAATATAATCAACATTGCGTCGTTTTTAAGTATCAATAAAATAATTAAATAACGATACTATTTTAAGTAAATTCAAACAAGTTTCCATCTGGTCTGTGAACACATTATAAGATGTTAATCTTAATCACTTTGGGTCACTGTAAGATAGTGATTATTGCAATTAAATGACCCTGCGTAGCTCATACCTTCCGCGACCTCGTCTAATGCAGAAAATATGGTCCGATTACATTTCCCACACAACGTACTATTAATACTACTTACTTATATAGCCGGGGTCAAGCAGCAAAACTACGATTTTCGGTGGTTATATTTACCAAAAAGTGCAACAGTTCCAAGGCCATTCTTTGTAGACCACCAAACAATACTGGTAATATAAATTATTAACACTTTTCTAAGAAGTTTAAACACTATTGTCCCCTGGGTCACGAGACAGAATTTCAACAAGAAAACGTTGATCCACCCGTAGATTTGGTTACGATCGGTTTATTTTAAAAATTAATTGTACTTCTAACTTATTATAACAATATTTATTGCTTCTATAAACCAATTTCAAATCTATGTAACTGATGAAAGGGAGTGATATATTATTTTCAATATGAGATGCAGACACTCAAGGCAAGTTTAATAAATTACAAAGCTCGTAAGTAACAGTCATACTGACGTACGAGTGTGTAACAAGACAGTTGTTTTTTATGCATAGTAAAATGTAGGTTTTAGAAGCTAAATTGACTTTGCAATTATATTTATATGCCGCGCTGAAATTATTATTAGCCCTGTCAATGTTATGCAGTTTGAAATGGATTATTTGTTTAATACGTAGTTGGGTCAATTTCCCAAGCAGTATTTTTTGATGGCAAGTCTGAAAACGCAGGTGCAGAAAGGTTTAATAAATAAGTGCCATTTTTTTTTCGGAAACAGCCCGCCATTGTCTACCTCGGGCAACAGCTAAAATTTAGATATTAATATATATAATAATTTAAAAAAATATATTTAGACCAAATTTCTCATCAAGGTGGGTCTCACCCAAGCCGGTTTTGTTTGTAAAATGCCGGGTAAGTCAAATACTATGCATGACAAAGAAAATCTGTTACCATTATTTTATTACCATATAAATAGGTAACGGAAAAAGCACATTACCCGTTATATATCTCCTTTGTATACCCTTGAATAATTGCATATACGTTTGTCCCGAGAAAACTTCTCATTACCGCCGACAATGTTTCGAACCAATTTATTTCCCAAATTTGATCAAGTATGCCCCCCGTCTCCCGCGCACTTCAAAGAATTAGTCAAGCTGCGGCACTCGACGAGGCCGGTTGTGTATAGTGGCAATACGTTGGCTTGTATAAACGTGAATATTTCATCGCGGTGGACAGGGGACAAAAAAAATGTCATTCCGGAGTTTGTTATAGCTTCTTTATTTTTTTACTGCGTGGTTTGAAATTTATATATATCAGGTAAAGTACACTCGCCATTACAAGAGTTGAATTAGTTTTAGAATATAGGGCTTACTTTTTTTTTAAGAAATAAAAATATGTCGTGTTTCTCATTCCACCATTCTCATTCCGGTGTTTCCGGTGTAGTAAAATGACTTTAAACCCCACCAAAATGAGGAAAGCACCGGAATGACATCAAAAGTAGCTTCACTTTTCATAAATATTGTTGAAATAATAATATTTTTTATTTTGTTTTTAATACCATACTAAGATATATGTTTATATTATTATGTAATGTCAATATAATATATATTACGAATATAAAAAGTAAAATTACTTTCATAATGTGCCACTTTTCTTTCATTCCGGCGTATGAAATTTCATTGCGGTGCACTTATTTTATCATCCTGGTGTACATTTATCATTCCGTTGTGTGTTTCATATTCGATCTCGAATATCTCGAAAACTATTTCAGATTTCGGGGTCCCTTTTACATATGTTTAATAATATAGTCTAAAGTATCTCTTCACATTTAAAAAACTTAAAAATAATCAAAAATAAAGAATCACACCGAAATGATACAAAAAATGCGTCTTGTTGAAATTGACCCAGTTATTCGTGTTCACTTTTGCTTGTTTCAAAAGAGCTTGTTATTCGTTACCGACACTTTGTCTTCCTTAGCTTTTTTGATGTGCTATTGCGCAACGAAACCCCTCAGGAACACGCTTTTGTTTGAATGTGATAAGTACAATATTGCTCTTTTCTCCATCGCAAACACTTCTACAAAAAAAGTGACCATCAATATCCCAATTATTATTTTTTAAACGATAATTAAACAATGGCCGAAATCCGTAGACGAACTAAAGTGACCGATATAGCTCACCGGATTAGCAAGTTGAAGTGGCAATGGGCAGGCCACATAGCACGCAGAGCAGATGGCCGATGGGGCCGTAAAGTGCTCGAGTGGAGACCTCGGACCAGCAAGCGCAGCGTAGGACGTCCACCTACAAGATGGACAGATGACCTTATAAAGGTCGCCGGAAGGCGCTGGATGCAGTTCGCTTCCAACCGGTATATATGGAAGTCCAAAGGATAGGCCTATGTTCAGCGGTGGACGTCCTATGGCTGAGATGATGATGATGAAACAATGGCCAGTTTTCAGTGTGTATTTTATCGGTTTTTTCCTTAGGTGGTGCACACGTACGAGGGCTCGGGATCGTTCGGCGAGCTGGCGCTGATGTACAACATGCCGCGCGCGGCGTCCGTCCGCGCCCAGACCCCGGGCGCGCTCTGGGCCATGGACCGCCACACGTTCCGCCGCATCCTGCTCAAGAGCGCGTTTAAAAAGCGCAAGCTCTACGAGGAGCTGCTCGACAAAGTGCCCATGCTGAAGGCTCTGCAGGTACGTCGTTATCCAACTGTACAACGTGCTGCTCGCAGGTATCGGGCGCTCTAGGCCATGGACCGCCACACGTTCCGCCGCATCCTGCTCAAGAGCGCGTTTAAAAAGCGCAAGCTCTACGAGGAGCTGCTCGACAAAGTTCCCATGCTGAAGGCTCTGCAGGTACGTCGTTATCCAACTGTACAACGTGCTGCTATCGTGCTGTATCGGGCGCTCTAGGCCATGGACCGCCACACGTCTCAGCGCATCATGCGCAAGAGCGCGTTCAAAGAGCGCAAGCTCTACCAGGACTCATCATCAGTCATCAAACTGATATAGTTAAAAATAACGCTCGCCTATAGTAAGTAACAGTGTATGTCACAGGCCAACAGGAACAAAAAGCAATATGAATGCGGCGCGCGTGTTTCCAGAATGTGTCGACTTGTTTACCGCCAACGCAACGACGTTGATAATGACAAAAAAGCTAAGTACCTTATGACTAGGTCGCCGATATGATCACAGGGCAATTTTTTTTGCATTTTGTAGCAACAGTACTAATCCTAGCTAGATGTGAGCATGAAAAACGAAGCAATTTTATAAATTTTAAACGAGATTATAACTTTTTATGTAAACACTTCGGTCACGGTTTGTAGTGTACACAAAGCGCAGATAATGGTATTGTCAAATGTGTACAATACTATTGTCTTGCGTTGTGAACCAGTTCAGTCAAAACAAAAATATAGTAGCAAAACATTGTGACAGTGTAATTGACAGTAGTTCAATGTTTGTCTGATTACTGCGATGCGGCGATAGAAAGTCATAAACATCACGAACATAAACACATTTATTCAACACATAGACATAACAAATACACAACAGTTGGCGCTATAAGGAGTAAAGACTGTATCGTTAAGTATAAATACAACTTGACAGTGGTTTCATTCGATTAAAAAATAGTTTTTTTTTAATTCAAACTGATGTCAATCTAAAAATTAAATGTTGGATTTGACTAGGATTGTTTCGTTTCCTCGTTAGTTATTGTAAACTAAAACTGTATGGACTTTCACCAGAAAAACGGAAATCGATTCTGGACAAATGGTGTAGTATAAAAGGAATCACTCTCAGGAAGCTAACTAAACTCGAAAAAGTTAAGTGTGGGTGGAGTCCAAAATGCGATTAAACAGTACGGCCAAGAGTATACTTTCGTTGACAAACCGAAATCTGGCCGAAAATCAGGTCCTTCAAACCCCAATTTGGATAAAAATATAGTAAAGGCATACACAACCAACAAGTAGGTGTCTGTTCGGGATTTGGCTAAAAAGTTAGGTACATCTATTGGTATGGTCCAACGTCCAAAGCAGAGATACAATTTAAAGACTTACAAGAAGCAAAGGCAGCCTAAAGAAAGCGAAAAACAGCAAAGCTCAGTAAAATAAAGAGATTTAAAAATGTTATGGCTCTATTCTTTCAAGGAAAATCTGTGTCTTATAATGGACGATAAGACATATGTGAAATTCGATTATAAATCTCTGCCGGGACCGCAGTATTACGGAGTTCAAGATCGATCTGTTATTAGTGAATCTGAAAAGTCAATTTTGACAGAAAAAATTGGCAAACAAATTATGGTATGGCAGGCGATCTGCGAGTGTGGCCTCAAATCGACTCCATTTATCACTACATCTGCAATGACAGCATATTTATATAAAGGAATGTCTTAATAAACGACTTTTGCCTATATGGTTAGAAAACACAGTGTTCAGACTATATTTTGGCCCGATTTGGTATCTTGCCACTATGGGTCCAAGACTTTGTAGTGGTATGAAGAGAAAAATATCAATTTTGTACCTAAAGCTATGAACCCCCGAATTGCCCAAATCTTAGGCCTATCGAACGTTTTTGGGCTATAACTAAAGCTAAACTGCGGAAAAATGCCCGGTCTACAGGTTCCGAAGAGAAATTTCGTCGAGACTAGAACAGGATGACAAAAAAAATTGACCAAGGCGCTGTCCGAACTCTGATTTCTACGTACAGACAGAAAGTCAAAAAATTTGCTAAAGATGAATGATTTCATTGGGTTTAAAGACGTTTTTGTATCATTTAGCGACTAAAACGTAGAAGATTTTTTTTTTCTATTAATAAATATATGAAAGTTGTCAGTAATACTTTATTTTACTTGTATTTATACTTAACGATACAGTCTTTAATAACTAATTTCTCAAATTTCCTATACTTTAAATTTTTGTTCATGTTTTCATACATTTCTGAGGGGCGGGCCGCCAGAAACAGCTGCCCATAAACGTTCAGAAAGTCGAAGAATTCACTATCAATACAAAACTACAGTTATAATTTATTGACATAACAAAAAATTACTTTCTAATTTCTTTATAACTATGAAAAGAATAGCGCTACGTCCCCGATATTCCCAATGTATGCCTCCTGAGAGCTTCCTCAAATGTTTAGCAAGTTTCTGCGCATCGCAGCGTGTTCAAGGATAATGAGAATATAGGCCATGTTCGAAACAGCGAGGCCGTCGATGGAATCTATCTATCTTTGTCACATAACGTTATATCACGATTTAAAAATCTTGTATTAACAGATTAAACAGCACTTTTTTACATGCAATCCACGAAAATAGAGTTTACAGTCCTTTGAAACACAATGGGTGTACTTTAAGTTTCATGCTCACGTTCCCAACAGTTTTGTTGTAGTGAAATGTTTTGTCATTATTTATCCTGTCGTTTTCATATTCTTAACACGTTCTCAGTCCCCATAACAAAATGTTTCGAGTAGATTGACCTTATGCATAATTTTCCTGTTAGCTCATATTACATAGCGAAACTTGCCTACATTATGTGTAATATGCAATAACGATCGAAAGAAATATACCTATTTACTCGAGGACAAACCGTGATTGCATAATAGTGACAAAAAAAATACTATTATAAACAAATCCCGTAATCAAGAGAGCAGTTTGGTGGCTACCTGATATTGGTGATGTGAAATTGAATTTTCAGATAGATCATATCAAAAATTACCCAAACGACTCTCACTATACACAAAATTTGTCCACCTTTTGATTGTTTATTCGTTATTTCCACTCATTACATCTTTTACTCATACTAATAAGATTAGCACGGGGAAAGAGCGTGCACCATGTTACAGACACCGAAACGCTTTTTAGGACAGAAAAATATATATCCGAAAGAAAACTCAATTTAAGCAAAGTTTATTATTGACATTGCATCACATCACTAATATCTAGCCTATATAAACTGCCCGCTTGATAACGGGATTTGGCTATAAGCTATGGACTATAGTTATGATTTTGCCTTAAAAAGGTCGCACCTCGGCGTAATGCTAGCTCGAGAACCAATGCTGATCTTCCGGCGGGACCATAAACTCGCAATATTCTATTAGAACGGTACCTCCTTATCTCTACAGCAAGCAGCAGAAATTACTACGCACGCCAGATGCTCAAAATTATATTCACACAGATTCTGTTATCTAGAAAATGGGGGTTGTACAAATAATGATGAGCTTGTTACAATGGTTAGTTCCCCTTTCCCCCCCCCCTCCTTTTTGTATACCCTTACACTTATATTTTATGAATTTTGATAATTATCCACCAAGAATTTCGTTGCGAGCGTAACACCGAGCGTAACTAGGTTAAGTACGTAATGTTTTGTTTTAAAATGCATGAATTCCTTATGCGCCTGTTTGGAAATACTCCAACAACTTTGGAGATAAGATATTGTCTACAAAGGTTGAACTTTAAATAGGTAAAAGTATTTTATTACGTTTGAGGCGACAGATATTTGTTTAGCTATTCCTAGTTATTGTAAAAAGCGCTTATAGGTTTTCAAAAGGGTTGTTTGTGTATTATGTATGTTGACTGGTAATATATATCTCTCAAGGTCTTTAAAGGGTTGTTAAGTGTAATTTATATCTGCATAAACGTTTTAATATACTTCATATCAGCACTAATTAAATGTTTACCCGTGAAACTAATTGGCAAACTGTGACATTTCGCACAGACGGTTAATGAGGAAAAAACGTGTATATAAAAATATAGCGGCACCGATACAATTACATATAAACGGTATAATTGATCGGCCTGCGCTGCGAACCAAAGCGGCTATCATGTTTCAAATGAACGTCGCTTCAAAAGAGCTTATTTCCACTACCAATACTTTAACAAAATCTACCTTAAGTCACATTATACAAGGTTTAGTATCAAAGAACCACCAAAATAAAAATAGGCGTTTTTATTTAATCGCTTTTCAAGTGCGACCACGCCGCCCAAGGGAATTATATTGTTTTTGTATCATTGACATAATCTATTATAGGTAATCTTGTTAACGTAACGTCACACGATTACGGAGTGACGCGTCGATGAAATGATAAAGATATTGATAGACACCGTGACATATATAATGACCTCGTCTCGCGTGTGCCCGACTAAACTATGTAATTTAACAGGAGTTCTATAAAGCATTCAACTGCTTTACTAACATACAATTGGAAAAAATAAATGTGTGTGTATACTGAAGGTATTTTCAAAGAAATCACTGAAGTTTTTTTTATCTGTCTTTGTGCCCTCATCGCTTCTAAATAACTGGGCCGATTTCAACAATTTCTGATACATGGAAGCTGGGCATCCCCAGAATGGTTATAGGACACGTTTTACTCGACCACGGAGAACCAATAAGACATAACCATTTTTTCTTCCACGCAGACGAAGGTCGCGTCTAGTTCTTTATAAACGATATTTATATCTTTCCACGAAAACGCTCATACCGTAAGGAATGTCATATTATTAATAGCGTCGTAAATCTAGGAGTTAGATGCACGCGCGTAGTGCTTGTATTTTCCCCCTTATTGTAAGCTAGTACAAAACTAAAAGATGTGAAATGGGATAAACAAGAATGATATTCGTCGCGTGTATTATATTCAAAAGGAATGTTTTTGGTACGTTCCTTTACTCTATCACTTGCCTTTGTTAGACTCTTCTTCCATGTAACCTAGGCTACATAAAAAAATAAAAGTATTTTTACCTATACCTCGGTCGGCGCATGATGATCAAATAGGACTTCATTTGACATTCCTAAAATTTACCTTATAATGGCGTTGATGCCACATCACCATTTAGAAGCCTGGTAAAATATATAATAACAAATTTTTTCGTGTCATAACTTTCACAAATTTACCATTAAGCCGCTGATTTTGAAACTCATTACGAATAAGTCATAATTGTCAGAACAGTTGAAAATGATAAGTCGTAGAGCGTAGCAATATCTAAACCTAGGCTCAGACTGGCATACATTCTACAGTAATTTTCCTCGTAAGGGCACGTTCCCCGTTAGTACGACCTTTGGGCCACAAAGGTCGTACTAACGGGGAACGTAATTATTTCTTCGTCCACACTCGAACTTTAGCCACGACTGTAAAGGAGATTAGTTTAAACGGGCACAGCTTCGCGCCAGAGTGGACAACAAAAAAACCACTCATGTATGAAGACATCCTCTGAGGGGTGGTTACCCTATTCGAACTATACCTTGCCGCTTACTATACGGGCGGTATTTGTAAAGTCATATTTAAATTAGTATTTGTACCGTTAGTATGTTTAGATAATTATCTGGTAAAAAGGCATTGACCTAGTTTTATCGTTAGCATTAAATTTTGCTTGCACGTCTCGTCCCGGTGACTATATTAATATTATGTCAGTTTTCAGTAATCGTAATTATGTTGACCTTAATAATACTACTTTTGATATTAATACTTTTAGAAAAAAATCTACCGAATCTCTTTTATTTTTTTGCTCCTTTTACAGGTCACATCCGGTATGTCTTTATTAAATATATTTTTATAATAGTTGCAGAAGTGAATATTCTCATAGAGTTAAGCCATTGGGAAAATAAACGCTAAGATTTTATTTAAACTCTTGATATTCACGTATAGGTACGTAAAATAATCCTATTTAAATAATCCGTACATTTAGAAAGAAACGTACTTACTTGAAAAGAAAACTCACTGTATTTGCTTAATTTTATTAAAACAATCACGTTTATTATATCTTATATTACCTGTTTAAACGAGCAACTAGTGATTATTGATTACGAAACGTCGGATAAGGCGTGTCGTAAGACTATAAAAGTACGTTAATTAATCATTGATACCGACACTGTAAAAGACATTCCGACTGACCGTCGGGTTATCGCGTCATTTCGTTATCATCTGATTTTGATTTACACTAAGATTATATCACTTTTGATAAGACAGACTGTTGCCAAGTTTAGCCAACTTCTTGTCGGAGAATTAGTCTTAGGTCGTTTTGTTATGATTCAAGTTCATGCTATATACATCGATTGCTTTGCCTCATCGGGTTCCGTTCATTGTGTTGCCTTGTTTACAACTTAGCGAAACATAACTCGAAATAGGTATATAAAAAAAACGATGTATTTAACCCGCGTAGAAAGGATACTCTGCTTTCTCCGGAAACGAAATTTTCTCAGGATAGAAAATAGCCGATGTTACGCTTCGGTCGCTGTCCTAACTTTATGCAATATAAACCACGTCGATCTGTTGTTGCGTTGCAGAAGGATAAAGTGAAAAATAGATATCTTCTCAGTCATAACTCACAAGGGTAAGAATAACGACCAGAGTTATGGCATATGCATAAATAAATGTGCATTACAGTCCGTGAGCTTGTTATAATTCGGGAAGTCGGGCGTGAATTCGGGTTGGGGTGAAAACTAAGAGGTTCTTATCTGAATCGTGTTAGAGCGAGCGAGAAAGGTATAAAACTCGAATCGCATTCTGACAGTTAACGCACTGTATTAATTAAAGGCTGAAAAAATTATTTCCACATATCCGTATAGGGATTAAAACTGAAAAATATTAGAGACGTGCCCTAAATCCTACCCGTCGGAAATCGAACCCGTTCCCGGGTGCGCGAAAGTAGGTCAAATGCCACTGAACCTAGTGGACACTCGGAAAATTCAAAATGTATTAAGCGATTTCTTTTGATCAATACCGCTTAGTAGCAGTGTACATATTTATGGCGAGCATTTGGGTCGCACGTGTAAAATTGGTTTACATTATTTATTCGATGTTCTGATATTTACTCAATACCGTAAAACGTTGGATTGTGTGTAAATTTGCAGCGGTATGAGCTAAAACTGGTTTAATCTTTGTTTGGGGTCAATTCGCCGCGTAGGTTAAAAAAGATAAGAATATTAACGTACCTATTTATCAACATTATGCGACTATACATGTAGCTGGAATATATAAGAACACTCGGTGATTATTCGAGCGTTTTAACCGTCTCATTACCGTGACCACGATATGATATGAGACGATTATCGGTTACCTTGTAGAAAACGCAGATTTCGAAAATTCTTATCAAAATAATGTTGATTGTTTCTATGAATTGGCCATATTGCGGTGACGGCAATGAAGTGGTTAAAGCGAGAAATCGCTTGAAAGAAAACCTGTTTTAAGAGCCCCATACCAGAGAAAAGTTATTAGTCACATTGTCTGAGAAGCGTGCATGATTTCGTGTCGCTGGAAAGAGCATCTACTATCCTTAGTCATCTTCTAAACATTTGTTGTACTAAAAATAACCAACGATAGGAACGACATCTAATTAACACTTTTTCCACCCAGCTTTCTACTACATATTATCAGCTAAAGCTCAATGAAAATAACTATTACCAAATCTTAACCTGACATGTTTCCACAGCCGTACGAGCGCGCCAACCTGGCGGACGCGCTGCTCCCGCGCACGCTGGTGGACGGCGAGCTGATCATCCGGCAGGGAGACACCGCCGACGGCATGTACTTCGTGGAGGACGGCTCCGTCAGCATCCGTATCTCGCGCGACGACGGCAACGAGCACGAGGTCAAGCGTCTCGGTGAGTGTCCTCCATACAACACTCACAGCTGATCATCCGGCAGGGAGACACCGCCGACGGCATGTACTTCGTGGAGGACGGCTCCGTCAGCATCCGTATCTCGCGCGACGACGGCAACGAGCACGAGGTCAAGCGTCTCGGTGAGTGTCCTCCATACAACACTCACAGCTGATCATCCGGCAGGGAGACACCGCCGACGGCATGTACTTCGTGGAGGACGGCTCCGTCAGCATCCGTATCTCGCGCGACGACGGCAACGAGCACGAGGTCAAGCGTCTCGGTGAGTGTCCTCCATACAACACTCACAGCTGATCATCCGGCAGGGAGACACCGCCGACGGCATGTACTTCGTGGAGGACGGCTCCGTCAGCATCCGTATCTCGCGCGACGACGGCAACGAGCACGAGGTCAAGCGTCTCGGTGAGTGTCCTCCATACAACACTCACAGCTGATCATCCGGCAGGGAGACACCGCCGACGGCATGTACTTCGTGGAGGACGGCTCCGTCAGCATCCGTATCTCGCGCGACGACGGCAACGAGCACGAGGTCAAGCGTCTCGGTGAGTGTCCTCCATACAACACTCACAGCTGATCATCCGGCAGGGAGACACCGCCGACGGCATGTACTTCGTGGAGGACGGCTCCGTCAGCATCCGTATCTCGCGCGACGACGGCAACGAGCACGAGGTCAAGCGTCTCGGTGAGTGTCCTCCATACAACACTCACAGCTGATCATCCGGCAGGGAGACGCCGCCGACGGCATGTACTTCGTGGAGGACGGCTCCGTCAGCATCCGTATCTCGCGCGACGACGGCAACGAGCACGAGGTCAAGCGTCTCGGTGAGTGTCCTCCATACAACACTCACAGCTGATCCGGCAGGGGAACACCGCCGACGGCATGTACATTGTGGAGGACGGCTCCGATTCCTTACTAACCTCTAAAGAGTGGAACTCCTTTTCGACAAACCTATCCAAACAATATTACTTAGACCTTTTTAAGTCGAGATTTAATAGAGAGATTTATATTGTTCGATGTTAAATGCTTTCTTGCGCAAAATGAAAATCTAAATTAAACTAATCATCTATTTCATAAAGCGTGGTTTTAGAGCGAGTACACATTGGGCGCTTTCAAACGCGCGTTTTGAGAACCAGGAGTTCTTATCTAGGTGTAGGTACACATGCAAGCGCGCGTTTCTGATCAAGCGCGCGTCGAACGCGCGCTTTGAGATTTTCGTTCAAACGCGCGTCAGCCGCGCGCTTCGAGATACATGCGCCGCCATTTTGTCGTACATTTAATCGCGCGCTTTCGTGTAGAGTAGCTCCCGCTCTAACGCTCGCTGAACGCCGTGCTGAACGCGGTGTGTGTACGCTATCAACTTGCGCTCAACGCAGCGCCGAGCGCCCAATGTGTACCCCCGCTCATTTATTATTAAAATAAAAAACGTCTACCAAAACGTATTAAACGTAATCAGGAAAATGTACGTAAATGTATGTTGGTTTAAAATATTCATTATAAATTTATTACCAATTTTATTATATTCAAACGCTGTATAAAGAAAAAAATGGGCATTGCGAGTCCGACTCGCGCATGAAGGGTTCCGTACCTTTAAACAAGTTTGTTGTATGGGAGCCCCCCTTAAATATTTATTTTATTTTATTTTTAGTATATTTTGTTATAGCGGCAATATAAATACATCATCTGTGAAAATTTCAACTATCTAGCTAGCTATCTATCACCGTTCTTGAGATACAGCCTGGTGACAGACTTGTGGCATTGAAACTACTAAACACACATTAAAAAATACGCGGAACCAAATAAACTATCACTAACTTTTGGACATTATACTATTTTTTATTGTAAATAATAATTTTTATTGTAGATAAAGTTAGCAGCTTTGTAAATATTCGCTCCGAAAATAAAAAAATACCCGAACCTAAACCCCCCCCAACTTTAAATTATGGAAAAATTCATGAACATGAGGCCTTATAAGTACTTTCAATGAAAACTATATTGAACAAAATCGGTCGAGCCGCTTTTGAGTTACCGCAAAATTTCATAATTTTCTTAAAAGGACGTAAGTTGACTTCCAGAAGGTAATAAGTAATTACAGTTACTTTGGCGTTTGCGACCTTTTTATATAGCTTGAAATCTTTCTCGTAACTTAAGTCTATCGTGAAGAATGAGCATCTACGGAACCCTACACTGAGCGTGGCCCGACATGCTCTTGGCCGGTTTTTTGACATTTCATAAAGAGTAGCCGATTTGAGCGGTCATCAAATACCGTATTACAATGTTTTTGGTAAATATAATCCTCTAAAATCTTGGTTCTAAAGAGTAACCCAGCGGACATCAACATGGTAACGATCAACAGAAAAAACTTATTGTGCCATAAATGAACAAAAAAAAACTTATTGTCCAATAATGATAGACTTAAACAGTTTAAAAAAAAAGTTGGTGACATATTTTGGCTCATTGGATTTCACAAAGTAGGGTAGTATGATGTATTATGTATGTGTATGTGTGTATGTATATATTTGTTTATATATGTACAACTATTTAATAGCAGTAGTAAATGATATTATATTAAATTAATTAAGTTAAGTACAAGTTTACTGCATGTTCTTTAACCTATGTAATAGAAACTTATATAAGTTGTGGTTACCTATAATTAGATAAGCATCAGCCATGATTGTTACACCTAGATATAAGAGCATGTAAGATGTATTATCTGTTGGTAATCCTGAATAAACTAATAAAAAAAAAGATAATAACGTAACGTTTCTGTTGTGCGCAGGCAAGGGCGGTTACTTCGGCGAGCTCGCGTTGGTGACCCACAAGCCGCGCGCTGCCTCCGCTTACGCCGTTGGGCCCGTCAAGCTTGCATGTGAGTATCAATATCTAAGTAATAGGCATCTCCAAAAATATCTAACAATGTAAACACAAGCTGTGAGCGTTATCCATCAAATTTGAAGGCTGGATGCACGTAAACGGTAGGGATCAATATCTAAGTAATAGGCATCTCCAAAAATATCTAACAATGTAAACACAACCTGTGAGCGTTATCCATCAAATTTGGAGGCTGGATGCACGTAAACGGTAGGGATGGCTCCCTAAATTGAGACAGATTGCTTACTTCACAAGCGACACGTGCACCACGAAATTGCCACCGTTGTCAGAGTAGAGTCTAATCTAGGCCACTAGTGTATTCTGTGGATTCCCCGAACGCTACAATTACACCTGTCCGACTGACGTTGCACCGACGGCTACTACGGTTTGACACATGTTTATTACTTGCCTGGCCATTTGAAATTGTTTGGGATGATTGAGGGTGGGCGGACGACGTGCGACCGACGGAGTAATTGAGCGGCAAATGACGATGACATCGTGTCTAGTCTAGCGGTCGAGATACGATTTCTGGAGTTAGTTACCTTGCTGGCTGTTTATTGAGGATTGTCGGCCACTACGTTGTTAAACATATTGGTACTATGGCGTAGTACTTACTAAATGCTTTAGGCCGGATTGATTGATTACCTTATAGGGGTTTATTGTAGTCTGTAACAGCATACATTTTACTGTTTTTCGTGTTAATTTATTTCCGTTCGTAAGCCACGTACTTGCGTTGTAGAATTGACAGTATTAACCCTGGACATTAAGTATTTATGAGAGGATCTTGTCGCTAACACCGATAGCATCGAGAGAACTTTTGGGCAGGAAAATCAGACTAAAGGTTGAATTATCATTTTACAACAAATGTTTGTAATGCCTCCATAAAGCGAAGTATTCAGCTATTTATGAGGTTAATATTAGAGTAAATCCGCAGCAAATATAGGCGTCTAAACGTCTAAAATAGCTGGGGACTACTATTAACGGCAGTAGTAAGTGTAGGGATATTTATACGACACGTCCGATTCGATCCATTTGATGCCAACTGTTCAACGTCTAAGAATGGAATGTGAACGGAATGTGCGGAATGGAATGTGTGTGACATGGACGCCATGGATATGCCAGTGCGTTTGATTTGATCTGTGAAACTGTCAAATAAAAATGCGTTCATCCCTGAATTTATTGATCCCTTTATAAATATAAACTCATTTGGACTTGAATTTTTATCATTGGTAAATATATAGATTCGTAAAGTTATTTATTAAACAGTTTTTCTTCTAGACACATTGTTTATACAGTAAAAGTAATAGAAGAAGAATAACTTACTTTTTAACTATGACAACAACATATATGAGAGACCAAATGTTTACAATGAAGCGAAAAATTTAAAAATTCAATGGTTCGGACAGGATTCGAACCTGCGTTTCCAACGGCTTTCCGGGCCAACACGGGCGTCCTACCAACTGGATCACGAACCAGATGTCAGAGCCATTGAATCTTTCAACCAGTTGCTTCCTTAGGGTGGCATCCTAGCGCCATCTACCGTAAAGATTTAGACTTTATCGTCGGCACCATCGTCTCAAATTTGTTCAGAATCGATAGTAACGATGTGCTACACCCGAATTAATTATTTTGTTATTAAAGCAGTAACGTCTGCTAACGTAAACCAAATGTCCGAACCATTAATTTTTTTAATTTTTCGCTTCATTGTAAACATTTGGTTTACGTTAGCAGACGTTA
Source organism: Apotomis betuletana (assembly GCA_932273695.1). Classification (NCBI taxonomy): domain Eukaryota; kingdom Metazoa; phylum Arthropoda; class Insecta; order Lepidoptera; family Tortricidae; genus Apotomis; species Apotomis betuletana. Next base: position 11,386,921 of record OW026315.1, read on the forward strand.
CTGCTTTAATAAAAAATAATTATATGAGATGCCGTCCAATAATCAATTACAAGGTTGTTGATCAAAACGACAAGAAATACCTCTCCGCAAAGCTCATCATCATAAACTTAAGAGCTAGGCTCTTGTCGGTGGAGCAATTTCCAATTTTCTCTATCTTGAGCTCTCTCCTTGACGGCCTGGTACGACACGACGTTCACCTTTTCCTTTATTTGGTCCATATAAGCTCTTCTTGGTCTTCCTCTTTTCCTCCTTCCTTTTTCCGGAAAGCTATGAAACGTTATTGAGCGTGTAAAGGCTGATTTAGACGATGCCAATTTTGAGACGCCTAAATTATGGCGCCAGTGATTACTGCACAGCACGGCTCCGACCGTTTAGACAATGACTATGTTCAGCCGCCTAAATCTCGCCGCCAGTCGTGTTTACACGGTGCTTTTTTTCAGTACCAGTCATTAGTGGCAGCGAGAGACGCGGAGGGGGGGTCACTGGCGCCAAAAAATAGGCTCGTGTTCTATTCCGCGCCAGCGCTGGCATGCGGCGAAAAAATGGCGCGGAAAGTGTTTATACGGTGCCTTTTCGAGGCGCCGTAATTTAGGCGTCTCAAAATTGGCATCGTCTAAATCAGCCTTAATGTTTGTGTTCCAGTCCTGGACGTGGAGACGTTCGAGCGGCTGCTGGGCCCGTGCATGGAGATCATGAAGCGCAACATCGACGACTACGAGGAGCAGCTCGTCAAGCTGTTCGGCGACAAGAGCAACCTCACCGACGTGCGATGAACGCGCCCCGCCACCCCCTTCCAAACAAAACACACAACACCGTAATCTTGCATTCCTTTCTCTCTACCATCGGGATTATGCTGTCCCGTTCGTCCGCGTCGCTGCTTGATGCAGATCGGTCCGGTACCCAGGCGGATGAATTCCAAATTTGAAATCTACTTTTTTCTCATGTCCGTTAAATTCGGCCTGCTATACCGATTTTTGTGGCATATTTATATTTAAAAGCCTTTCTAGTACATATCTATGTTTGCTAGGTCGACAGCATGATCTCGATTTTTGAAAAGTCCGTTTTGCGCTCATCGAGCCGCTTATTTATAACGCTTGTGTAATAATTTATATTCTCGCTTAACCGCTACTAATGTTGATGGGACGAGGTACAAATTTTATTACAAATTATACTTATTTCTTTGTAAAATTTGTTGGAAGTTTTGTGCCATGTTAATTGATTTTTTATTTGTTATTGTAATGTTGTGGTATAGATTACGCGTTGAATGGAAGGGGAGACGACTAACAGACGAGCGCTCAACGATATTGCATTGATACAAAATACGCTTATTTTAGATAGAGAACTGCCTTAGTAGCTATGTAAATTTAAGAAACAGTCAAGAGGCGCGGCAGGACCAGGGGGGTCGGAGAAAACAAACAGACTTCGGCTCTAGCAGCCCTATCCCTGACACGGAGTTTATTTCGTTTGGTACTTTCAAGTCTCAACACACGTTCCAGTGAATTGGCCCAAGAATATGATAAACTTAAGTAACTTATTGACCAAAATTCGCTTTAAGACTTTATTTGAAGTATGCTCACGACATGTGCCATAAAATTGAGTTTGTGATCTGTTGTAGCTAGTAACGTATTGTAAACCGTAGTCGGTTTGTTTTCTACGGCCGCCATAGCTCGGACATCAGACTGTCTGGCGCGCGTGGCGCGGACAAGGCAATGTAATGTATCGTAAAGATATTGGGGGGAGGTGGTTGACAATGCAATACTTTTCGGCGCTCGATCGTGTCTCGACTACAGTTGCGATTTTCTCTACAGCTATCGCCGTTTTTCTATTAATATTTAAGACATTTTCACTGACACGGGCTTTTCTGGATGATTGATAGAATATACCTGTAGGTAAAGTTACTAGTTTAATTTTACTCGTGATTAGATAAAATCTACTCACATACTATATTTATTTATGTTATCTCTGTTGATGTATTCTACTACTTTGTAGTGTATGTATATTGAGATCGTAATATCGCGTGGATGGGATATTGAATGCCAAATTAAATGATAGTGACATATTTGTAATGGTTACAGGACATGCGAATTTACAAGTATCACTTGGGCATATTCAATATTGTAAGTGAGAGGTCGGGAGGGCTCGGCCGGTAGCGATCGGGAAATCGTGGTAAACCTATCAAGAGATATATTTAATTTTACAAATACGTATATAGGTATTATTTGTAAAAAGATTATTTAGGGGGAGAATTATTTTTGTGTTCACTTTTAGTGTTGAGAGGATTTGTTTCTATCGTAGCGAGTTCCTATTGTTTTGTTTTGCTCATTAACATTTTACGTGAAAGATCTGAGGTATGTCAACTGAGCAGCTCGGTTGCAACACGCGAGGCGCGTGCTCGAGTCTCGAGTGAAGCGAGTAGATGTATCGGACGACAAAATGTCGCGAGGCGCAGGCAACGGCCGCAAGCATAACCCTCAGGTAAAACTTTCCAGTATTATAATTAAAATTAGAAAATTGTACAACCTTATTTGTAAATCCAGCCAAAGTAGTGGAATGCGTAAAGATCATGTGTGTAGCACTAAATTTTAATATTTAAGTCTATGTTTACGTAGCTGTTAGTTTCGTCACTTATTATTGTAATTTAAATATCGGTAGACTAGGTGAACGAGCATAGACGTTAATCCTGAGGGGCGAGGATGTGCCGTTTTGATGCCATGTGCAAATGTACAAATTATTTCCGCTGCCATAGAGAATTATATTGTTTTATTTTATTGAAGAATTTACTAATGAATTATAATGTTACTAATTTTATTTTGATTGTTAGATAATCATATTAGCCTTTTACAGAGCTTAGGTGAGAAATATTGCCGATAATTTTTCAGATTCCGATTTGGTCCCCGCTTTGCAGCTTCCGTTGACTGGCGTTAACACTTGTCGCGTTTGTTTCGAAGTAGCTTATACATTCCCATGTTGCTGTTTGACATAGTATGATTATAATGCATATATATTTTATTTAGTTTTTATTGTTACAATTTTAACTTATTTGTTCATCTATGAAGATGGCGATTCTCACTTCAAGTGCCTATTTTCATACAAACATCAATCAGGTAATAACTAGCCTTTCTCACTAACAACTAAATGTTAATCTCGTGTTTTGACTTCTTGAACTGCCTTTTTCTATGTGAAATGTGTTGTGAGATAATATGTGTATTTAGTGCCATCAGATTATATCAACTGACCAATTCTTTTAATAAGTACATTACCCATTTGTACTCTCATTTTCAAATGAAGATCTTTACCTACCGACATGACAAGCGTTTATACATAGATGTATGCGTCCAGCCTTTACATGAAGTACCTTTTATATGAGACAGTTTGTTTATACGCAGTTGCGGCGTTTAGGAGTATTAAACGTTTTCGGTCATGTTTGTAGCTCCTGTGGTAACATGTGCAAGTGTGTGAGTGTGACTTCACTGAGGTTTCCTTCTATGGTACATTATAAAGTTTGATATTCCCTTGTATAACGTTGTGTTTGTTGCCTGTACAGGTGAGGCGCGTCACGTGTCGACATGTCTGTCTGTCTGTGTGTCCCCGGTGTATCAGACCCAGTAGCTGTTAATTAATAGTATTGTGCAATAATTAATTACTGTCATTTATATATGTCGTTTTACATCAATATCATGTGTTAAATTTTATGTCAGTGTGGAATTTATTTATAGATTTTAATAAATCATAGTATACTTAAGATATAGATCTTTCTCTTTATACTGATGTCTAAGAAAACGTGCATTCTTATTGCTAGCATCGCATCAGTGTACTAGGAAAGGTTAACCTAGCTACGAGTGTATATTCGGTTCCTTGGAGATTTGATTCCACTATAAAGGATCGCAGTATCAGTATAAGGATAACTTGCACAAACGTACGAGTGGAGTCTCGATTCTGTTGTCTTCCACGGGACGCACAGAAGTAGCCGCTCGCGTCTCCGCTGCCGGCTTCACCGCTCTGGCATTCTAATGTAAAATTGGAGTTAAATACGCTTAACCGTAGCGTAATTTTTATAAATTACTAGTCATTGGTGTCTAATGTAGATTTGTAACCTGACAGCACATTGAAATTTGGAGCGTATTCCATATCTTCACATTAGCTGTAAGTTGTCATACCTGTTCCATAAGTGAGGCATATCAGCGCGGCGCTCGCCGTCTCCATGTTTAATATTATGCACCACATACGGTAGCCAGTTGAAAACTAGTACCGCTTTTCCCACGTCATGAGCTTACCCTGTACATTTATAAAAATTATGTATCGTAAAATGTTAGAAAACTGGATTATATTTGTTTGTAGATCTAAGTGTTGTTTGATTACAGTAGACTCGTCCTATCCTTTATGCTCCCGTATCACACCCGTCCTATCACGTCAATATCCACGTCGAGCCTAGGAGGATCACGTTTGCCACTATATTGAGTATAATCCGTCCATTCTTACTTTTTGTCTAGTAAACAAACATCAAAATCAAGCTCAATCCCTCGCCATCAACCGCTAATATAAAGAATACAAAATCATTTAAAAGGGGAGAACAGGCTAAGGCACATTTACAATTTTTTACAGTGCAGATATTGAATTTGTGAAATCGCCTTAATGGCTGTATGACGTATGGCAAAATATACTGTTTTATAAATTTAGGAAACATGTAATGACTAATTTTTTTAAATGTGGGTACACCTCAAAGATACAAATATCAAAGCTTAAAGAAAGAATGTAAGTGCGGTAAGAATATACAATGCAAAGATCGACCAACAAAGCATAAGGAAAAAATCGATAGGTTGCTTGGGACTCAGAGTGGCGGAAAGGTGAACGCGCTGGAGCGGCAATCCAGAGGTACCGGGTTCTATTCCCAGTCTCTTCCACCAGGTAACTTATTTCTATTTAAGCTTTGATTTTTGTATCAATGATTTAATAGACTGTTTTAGTCTTTTAGTTAATCATATGATAAACAAAAATTTTGGGACAAAAAAAAATGGACGAAGGGTCAGTTTTCCCCAGCCCCTTCAATTCGAAAGTAACTTTGTTAGTAGCTTACCGCAGTTAAGGATATAAATGTACCTTGTTTATAAAAAAACTTATTTGTTTCATTAACTAAAATGCATTGATTTTAATTCGCGTAGAGCTCACATTGTAGTAGCCAATGCTTCTTTCAATTTACTAGGTTACCTTGATAAGATATGTCATACAACTCAAGCCCATGGAAGTGTATGGTTGGCAAAAAAGAAACGTGCAAGCCGCTATGCAATCATAGCTTCAATGTTTTAGAAAAGCAGGTTTCAGAGCCAGCTACATTGTCTTTATTAGAAGTTTTTTGACTACTTCGGCTTAACCATGCTTAAGTCACTACGCTACTGACTTAACCCTTTGACCGCCAAAGACGGCAAATCACGTCATCGGGATTTCGTGCCACTGACGCCAACGACGCCTATTGACGTCAACAATTTCAATGGTCAAAAACATGCTAATTCAAACCACTATGTGTGTTTTTCAATATCTGTTGATTTTGGAGCACTTTTTTTTTTGGTTTAGCGTCAGTGGCACGGTGAATTGCTTTGCCGCTTGGCGCTCAAAGGGTTAAGCAATAGCTACCTAAGCGCCTTCGGGCTCCCAAGGTCCTAGGGGCCCTGTCCGAGGTAATAGTGCAAACCTCGAGTCAGCTTGAGGTTTTGAGGTCCCAGGAACCTAGGACCCAATTTTTTTTGGTTGGGGCTTTTAGTTACCATTGTAATCAGTCTGTTTTTCTTACCCAGAATTATGGGTCGATTGCAAAAAAATTGTACAAAGTTAAAAGCTTAGTTAACAAAAAATCACGATCGCTTCCTTTGTGTGACGAAAGTTAGTCATACAAAATGTATGGGTAACTTTCGTCACACAAAGGAATCAATTAATTTTGGTTTTAATTAAAGCCCTTAACATTGTACAATTTTTTTGCAAACGACCCTTATCTTTATACAAAAAAAAACAACAGGATCCCTATCTAATTTAGTGTACAAAGATAATGCAACAAACACTTATCTATTATATGCATAGTTGAATATAGATGAACTAGGTGATACACTGATGCACTACAATACTACACAACAATATCAACATTTAATTTGCTCAAAATTTAAATTTTGTGAATTAAGAATAAATGAATAGCTGGAATCAGCCTGATAATCGGAATATGCACATTATAAAGATCTTCACTTTCCCTTGTATATTTTTTTAAATAATAATCTTACTTGCTGATATATATGCTAGTTTGTGCATAAAGTTTAGTATGTATAAAACCATCCCAAGGCTTCTTGACACTTTCACAACCACCAACACGCCTGGTGGGCACTCGTAATTTTCACTCAGCTGCCGGTCCAGTACACCAGGTGGACTTTACTATACAAACGTCTATCTAGTGGGCTCTGTCAGTTTCCAGGTAGTTCTATTTATTTACCTGGTTGTGAAAGTGTTAAAGATTAAAATAAACTCATACACATTTCCCTCTTATGTTTATTTAAAATATGGATAATTAGAATTACTTGTAAATATTCAAATTGGCTCCGGTTCCCTGCTATAAACTAGCATTATCTTTTCCATGATCTCCCAATTTCTCTCCTTCTGCAAGTCCTTTGTAAATACCTGCAACAAACAAACATATAAAATGTTTAACAACCAATTAGTTTTATAAATAATGACACAAGGTAAATTAAGAAAGAAAAATTGAATGTGATCTACTACAATGTAAGCAGGACTTTTTCGTTTTATTTATACAGTATTTCAGGGTGTTTTTTTTTTTGTTAAATAACATCTTACACATTACAAGTGCTAATAAATTGGCAAAACAGCAATCGATTTGACTTCTGGGGCCGAAGCCCTATACAAACACAGCTATACCCTTTCATTTGGTTTTCAATTTACATATTTACTTTAAAAACTAAAATGATTAAATTATAACCTTCATTGAATAAAATATTATGATCACTTACCGAATACCACGCCGCATCATCATCTAGAGTAGACGCCAGTGGCACAGATACGCCAAGAACATGCAGAGCCAGTGTCAGAGACGCTACAGCAATATGTGGTGCTCTGTAGTCTAATATTGCTGGTGAATGGTGGAAGTCTTGCAAGAAAGCAATCGCTGTACGCGCTATGGGCGCAGACCGCCACTGCGACGCCGGGAACCACTCTTGCAATGATCGTAAGTAGTGTAGCAGGTATCTGTGAGGTGACGGTGCATCTAAATTGAAGCCCAGCACTCGTAGTACTAACAATTCTGCTTGTGCAACCGCACTTCGCCACGACCAGTATTCTTCACCCAACTCCAAGGGTCCTGCGCCACGATTGATAGAATTATACGCCACATTGACTGCATCTCGCAGTTTCACCGGCTCATCCCGCGACTTCCCAGCGGCGCATAGACATGCTGTGCTTATTACGTAGCAGTCATAATCGTTCTTATCAGCGTCCTTAAAGAATCTATGATAAAATATAGCCGCTGCAGCCACAGTAGCCGGTTGCAAACCTAGCTTTATACCGCACTCGAAGATGAAGTTGGTAGCTAAACTGTGACCTGGCGCACTACGATAGTCAGGCAAACGGCGTTCACGTCTGGTACTTTGCAAAGCCATTACATCTATTACGTCCTTCATAGTTTATTTAAATTATAGTCACAGGTTAGGAATAAGTTTTTTTAGCGTCAATATCGATAAAGCTAAACATTTGACATTTACTAACAAGCCTCAAGCCTTTGCCTGTTATACCACAGAGATAAAACGCTGTTGCTGATGCTCTGTGGTGCCAAAATCGGATGTTTTCATAATAGCTCAAACGGCTTTCGTCGGGTGCGTCCCATATTATATACAAACTTTTGGTATAATTTCAATTTATAAACATACAAAAGATATAATGCACGATATATATAATAAGAAATACCATATTTTCATGAAATATAAGGCTTGATTGGTATAACATTCAATTCATATAATATCATATGTTATAATGGTTATTTTGTATAATAATTTTAGATAAAATATTTATTTTGCATAACAATTATGACATATAATATAATATCATTTGAAATATCTATCATATAAAATAATATTATATGACATACCTAGAACCATTTTATAGGCATTTTATAAAAAAAATCGCAGTACTTACCTATATCTGTAAGAGCGAAACGAGCGCAGGCAAGGCAGGTAAAGCAGGTTTGACTTGGTTTAAGTTAGGTACGACGACGAGCGAAACGAGGAGGAGTGTTAGGTTGAACTGCGACCCTAACGAGCGAACGAAGCGAGCGAGCCGCGCCAGGTCTGACTTGGCTTACGATTCCTAACATTACCCTTATCACCTTAAGGCAGATCCGACTTGGCTTAGGTTAGGTACGACGACGAGCGAAGCGAGGAGGAGTGTTAGGTTGAACTATGACCCTAACGAGCGAGCGAAGCGAGCGAGCCGCGCAGGTCCAACTTGACTTACGATTTCTAACATTACTTCAATGCTTCGATTGCTTCGATGTTTCGAGTAAATGTATATTATATGTAATAATAATTAAGTGTTTTAAATGTTATACCATTAGATGATTATACACAATGTCATTATACCTACAGTTCATTATATACTATGAAAATATGCATTTTATTGTTATATGTTTCGTTCAGTATACGAATTGAATATTATACCAATTAAATTTATTCCAATTGAGCCTATGTCTAATGAGTGTTATATCTATTGTTTATATATGTTCTATTACTTACCCGCTTTCGTCTATGGAATAAAAATAAAAAATCTTAGTTTTGGTTCACATTGTCACGTTTGAATTAACTTCGGCAGTTATTTTGTTTTCCGTCTTATTGTGTTTTGAGATTTGTGAAATTTTCAAAAAAAAATCTACCACCATGAGTACAACACCCCTTCATGTTGAAGTAGTTAAAGTAAGACAAAGTCGTGCAAATAATAGTCATATTCAAGACTTAGTACGCGAGTATCTATTGAAGTTCGCTATGCTAACTCCTGGTGCCGCAATAAACAGTACTGCTTTCGAAGAGACTTTAGAGCTAAAGGAGCACGTGCAGTGCATTACTTTATGCGATACGGACCATGAAGCAGATGTGTGCCCCCGTGACGTTGACCTTGTGATTCGTGTATTCGTGCTCGATCAGTATGGTGTGGAAACAGATACCATGACTGATGATACTTCAGGCGAAGAGGTGTCCGCTGCCGACGTATGGGCTTTACCTGCGGCAGAATTCCATGGCTTATGGGAGAGCCTCGTGTACGACACACGACTTAAGGAGGACACGCTACGCTACGTGGAGACGGCACTGGAGCTCACGGACCGCGGTGTGAACCCGCTCGTGGTAGGATGGAGCCGCGTTGTACTGCTCCACGGCCCACCCGGCACCGGCAAGACGAGTCTCTGCCGTGCCCTCTCTCAAAAGCTCGCAATTCGCCTTGGCGAGCGGTTCCCGAGAGCTCGACTGCTCGAAATTAATGCCCATGGACTTTTCTCGAAATGGTTCTCTGAGAGCGGAAAGCTTGTTGCAAAACTGTTCGATCGCGTACGTGAGATCGCGTCTGATCCTCGGATGTTGTGCGTAGTGCTTGTGGACGAAGTAGAGTCGTTGGCGCACGCGCGGCGTGCGGCCATGGCCGGCCTCGAGCCTTCGGATGCCCTTCGTGCAGTCAACGCTCTTCTCACCCAATTAGATCGGTTGCGGCGCCTTCCCAACGCTCTGGTCCTCGCGACCTCAAACCTGACAACAGCAGTAGATGTAGCTTTTGTAGATCGCGCTGATTTAAAACGTCGAGTCGGGCCGCCGTCGCCTCGCGCCGCTTACGAAATCCTGCGTGGATGTTGTGAGGAGTTGATGGCGCGAGGCGCAGTGACTCCACGGGATCTGCTGTTTGGGCATAGGGTATTGAAAGATGCAGGTTGGGCGGAATCAGAGCACGCGCGGCCGAGTCTCCGACTGTGGGATGTGGCAAAGGTAGCAGCGGGCGCCGGGTTGTCCGGACGCGCGCTGCGCCGTCTACCTTTCCTGGCGCTGGCACTACATGCCCCACGCTCTGCTCGCGAAATTATAAATCTGCTTGCTTTCATAGAAGCATTATCTGCAGCCTTACAACGTCATTTAGAAGATGAAGCAGCCTTGACAGCAGATGAACCTTTAGCAAAATTGGAGCAACCAACTACCAAGACCGTTATGAACGGACACTGATATTAGCATAAATTATTTATATTTAAAGATGTACTTACTATGCATTTAGTGGTATTATTATGGTATTAGGTATTTTTTAAACATACGTACAAAGATTCACTGAAGAAGTCCAATTTGTTTAACACATGTAAAAGTGATTCGTACTTGGTTAGACTTATTGTGTCCATGTTGCTTCTTTTAATTTGTAAAGCACATGAATTAGTTTTGTAAAATCAATCAATTTGTGACGAAGTTTCGCTTTTAAGCTTATGATAATAAATTAAATGCTGGTCATAATGAGAACTGTGTGTGCCTTATCATTAAAAATTTGATATTACTTGTTAAAAGTTGATGTTTTAGCTAAATTTTAGATTATAAGAATACATTTTAATTATTCTCTCTATAAATGCTGTGATAATTTCCACAATTCAATAACTGAATACCTAAATAAAAAGATATTTTTATACATTAGATTTTTATTTTAGCAACCCTCTTACTATAATTATGTACACTTACCTCAGAAGCATAACATTGCAAGTCCTTCCATACCTTGAAAGCAATACACTGTAAGTACCTAATATGATAAATTCATTGACAGTGATATGCTTCTCAGGTATGGAGGCTCTTACAGTGTTAGCCTTCTTAGGTATGGAGTTGGTCTTAGATCTACTTACCCGGTGGTATAGACATATCAATCTCAACAGAACACCATCATAGCCAGCTACCTCATCCAAATAAATCATAATGGACATATGGAAGCTACCCCATTTTATACTTAGCATCCAGTCCCAAATCCCCACTGGCACTGGACGCTACTGCCGGCGTCGTCGACTACGGCGGCGGCGTGACTGTCCACTGCCCAAGTCCACTGGGGCACTGGGACGCTAATGCCAGCGTCACCCAACGTCTTCGTCTTGGGTTCAAGGGGACTTTGGTTGTTTTCAGTCACTCCGCTAGACTAGCGACCACCTATAGCTAGAACAGCGCGGCGGACTAATGCTATCGCCGCGATTCAGCAGCGTAAATATTATAAAACTCAACTACCCTAGTCCCTGTGCATTTGCAAGCGCGTGTTGAACTGCGCTGTTCAAACGCGTGTGAAACTAGCCTTAGATAACTGACCGTACGACTGAAGCATCTCCGTTGCAACTTGGCCAAAAAATTCTCGTATGTTCGGACGTCCGGCTGTTCTTGCCTACAAGTCGCATTTCTCAATAGCTTCGTGTAATAATTTGACAGCAGGTTGGTTCAAACGTTATCATGAGTGGATACTTAAAAAGATCATATGTCAGCAGCTTCGTCTTTGAAAAGAAGGGAGCAAACTGGCAGTACAGAGCTTAATAGACCACTGTGTGGGCGGGACTCTTGGGTAGTTACAAATGGCGCTGATTAATCTCACTTAAATAACGAGATAACCACGATAAGTCAATTCCATCCTCAATTTTCCAACTTCGTTGAAGCCTTAGAATAAATACACCTAGCAAGCAGTCAGCGCTTGAAAGTGAAGCCAGTTTTGGTAAGCCACGGACTGCCACAGGCTAAGTTTTGTCCGTGTACGCATCTCACACAAGCATGACGTCTCTGAAATTGGTTCGTAGACGCACACAAAACCAAAACCGGCTTGATCTTTCTCAAATTTGTTAATATGAAGACTCGTTCTAGGCGTATTTATTCTAAGTTTGAAGCATAGAACCCAGATTTAAGCGTACGATTAAAGGAATGATCCTTACTAACTAGTTACTATTTTTACAATACAATACAATACAAAATGCTTTATTGCACACCAAAAAAGTTTACAAATTCAGTACAGAACAATAATTTTAATAACGGTAGATAACAGCTTTTTTCTCTTATTTAGGACTAAAGAATCTTTCTTCTTTAGATAGCTACTCCTAGAATACCTAGTTCACTCAATTTTGTATACCTACATATTAGATTTCTTTTTGTCTTATTTCCGTAAAAAGGATAAGGAAGCGGTAGAGCAAGGTTGTAAATAAAACGATTATAATTATTTGAACATAAAAATTAGAATATAATCATTTTCAGTAATTTATTTAAAATTATACACTTAAAGTACATTTATAGTAAATTCAATAAAAAATACCAGTGCAGACGAGATACAAAAAAGAGAAAATATTATTTCATTACATCGTTGGTTAAATACATCGCTTTCAGTAAATGCATTACAAAATATAAGTTGGAACATAAAGAAATAAAAGTTACAAAAGATGTCACTCGATATAGAAAAATAAAGATAAGATTGAATCACATTCAAAAATTACCCACTAGTGACTAAAAATGTTACTTTCTTAAACGTTTGTTCATTAGACAGGCTCGCGCGCGCCGCGGGCGCGGAGCCGGGCTCGCGAGCCGCGCGGCCGGCCACTGGCCCGGCGGACCGAGCACGCGCTACAAATAAATGTTTACATTGTCATCAATTCTAAATAAGATATTTTTCAACATTGTACTCTGATCAGTACCAACACGCGGCGCCCGGGCCGGCGGCGCCGAGCGCCAGCCGCGATCTCACAATTTTATCATCGAAGTACATACAGTAGGTATAAATAGTGAGGTTAGTATTAACTTTGGCAAATATGAATGAAGCATGGTGATATTGTTTTTAAATCGACAACATTGTGTTTTGTGAGCGTTTAATATTAAAAATTACGACTGAATGTCGCTCTGTACTCCACACGCTCCGTCGGATGGTCCGCGCGACGTCTGCAGTGAGACGTACGACCGGTTCACTAAAAGCTAACTCTCCTAAAAAACTGTCACCTTTCCTGGATCTAATAAAGCGCGAGAACATTTGAGCCGCAACATTTCAGTCTTCAAATAAGAAGCGTTCGCACAAGCCACGCGGCAGCGCGCCCGCACATTGAGCTCGCGTTTGTGCGTCGGTTGCGTTTGTGCGCACTTTGTGTCCCGGACTCTGTGGCGTGTGCGTTTCTGTTACTGTCTTATAAACTAAATGTGATCCGAGCGAACAAACAATGCGGCAGTGTACAAAATTTACATCACATTCACTCGAAACATTAAAGCATACAAGTTAATGCTCGGCGGCGGCGGAACGTCTTCAAGTAAATGCATGATGTTACTCGAGCGTGCGGTCGGGCCCGGGGGCCGCTCGGGAATGACGCGGCTGAATGAAGAGGGGCACTGTTCGGTTACTCCAACTCTGTACTCGTTGTCTACATCGTCTTTTACGAACGAAATACATGCTTGTGCGTAACTGGAATATGAGGAGTAACTGCTTTTCAATTCAACCGCTTCACACAGTGTTCTTCGTTTTCGAACGTCGCTCGCTCACGTCAAGAGGCTTATCTGTGATTCCATAACTGGAATCATACCAAAGACTGACAAACCTTAGCCTGTGACCATAAAGTTTTATCTAAACATGTCGAGTCGGGCCCGTCGATCCCCGAGCGCCGCACGGCCGAGCCGAGGCCCTAACACGATAATGAAGACATCGGAATCGAATCACTCACATCCACCACCATTCATCCATTAAAAAACTTTTAATGTAGGGTGAAGCTTACTTAAATTTAGGTTTGGATCGAATGTAGAACTGCGCTAATATTATTTTTATTAGTTTTACGTACACATATCGTTTACATAACAGTAAAAAACCTACCTAGCAACAAGCGAGCGCCGCCGCCCCGCGTCCGCCGGCCGCGACACTCAACTATCAACAATCACTACATATTGAACGCGAGATAATCTTTGGTTGCAGGTCTCCGACCGCATTGTGCCGACCGGATCGGCCGACCGGATCGAGGCCGCGGCGCGGGGAGCTCGGGCCGGCGCGTCACAGTGTAGGCGTCACTTTAATTTATCCACTTTTTACATACTCATAAACGTAAAATGAAAAATCAATCACCTAACTATGACGATAGTAAAGGTTACTGTCTAATTGCATTATTAATTAATATTTATTGATACAGTTACTGTCCTAACGCTTAAAGTAAGATTTTTTATTTTAATATTAATAATAAATTATGTTATATAGTTATATATATGTATAGTGTTTGATTACGCCAATTCGCGAGTGTATACCGAGTTTATATACTCACATATCTTAACGAGCCGCGAGCCGCGACCGAGTAGTTGGTTCCGCTTAAATATAAATTAAACATGACACTTTACAATTACCACCTTTAATACGATTACGTACGCTACATAAAATAAATAGCATGATTTTACAATCGAAAACGAGACATTATCCTTATCGGCTACACTTTAAGGTTACAGTAAAGCGATATAGAAAATAATACAAACAAAAATAACTATTTAGAAATATGGCATACGAAGTAATGCTCTCGCAGGAGTAACAATTTGTGCGCTACATCGCGCGCCGCAGCGCCGGAAGCTAACTTACATTAGGAAACGACTCACATGTAAAATAACACATCTCAGTATGATAGCGGTACAGATTTGCATTCAAAAGTTTATAAAAAATAACTTCTCATCGTAAGCGATAATACTTAATAATGGAATGACGTTTTGTATCAGTTAAAGTAGGCCTGTGAACGTGTCCATTCCCCACTACCGATTCGGTTCTACATATTGGTTCTTTCCGTTTGGTCCGTAAGAGAGTGAGTATATAAGCGTTCTTGCGTCGCAGCTCCAAGCGGGTCGTTCCACACGCGGCTATAAATACTCTTACACGATACAACGTAAACATCGAGTCCGCCGTCCAGCACCAACATTTAGAATACACGGCGCGTCCTACTGGAGTGTGGCTGCGGCTGTGGCAACACGGTACTAGTACAGTACAGGTACAGGACATTGGTATACGCTGATATGCGCGCTCGGCGCCGAGCGTGAGACTCGAGCGCGAGAGCGGTACGAGACTTACAGAGGGATAAAACTTATGCCGTAGGTTAAAAAATTAGCTAGCTCACAGACCGGTCGGGGACCGTTGTAACGAACTCCCGGTTTAGTAGAGGCCGCAGCCGCGCAGGTTGTTGGCGATGATGACGTCGGTGACGGCGTCGAACACGAACTGGATGTTGTTGGTGTCGGTGGCGCACGTCATGTGGCAGTAAATCTCCTTCGTGGTGGACTTGTTCTTGGCCTCGAACTGCGCCTGGATGTACGCCGCCGCCTCGCCGTACTCTTGCGCACCTGCGGGACAACAACACGTGTTGGTTACATTAAATAAATAAATATTAAATAAATATTAAGGGACAATCTTACACAAATCGACCTAGTCCCAAACTAAGCAAAGCTTGTACTATGGGTACTAGACGACGATATACATAATATATAAAATACATACATAGATAACATCCATGACCCAAGAACAAATATTTGCACAAATATTTGCCCCGGCCGGGATTCGAACCCGGGACCGCCGACTCAGTAGGCAGGTGTCTACCAACCGAGCCAAACGCGTCGTCACGTTGACGAACCATACTAATATTATAAATGCGAAAGTGTGTCTGTCTGTCTGTCTGTTACCTCTTCACGCTTAAACCGCTGAACCGACTTAGATGAAATTTGGTATGGAGATAGTTTGAGACCCGGGGAAGGACATAGGATACTTTTCATCCTGAAAAAAAAAATGTTTTCCCGTGGGATGAGCGGGTAACACCGTGGGGCACAGCTAGTATGCTATACACGCGTTTCACGCTCATCGATTTACGAGGTTACTCTTTCAGTCTGACAGGTATATTAACAGTAAATACTGGATCTCCATAAGGGCCTTATCACACTGCGATTTGCGAGCGAATTTTGTATGAAGGCGATCACGCAGCGGGTCCGCAGCGATTGATATCTGTATAGAAAACACGCTCGCAACTCTCAAATGTGATAAAGGCCCTAAGATAAGAAAAATCTTCCGGGTTCAGATGAGCGTGTATAATTAAGAAATGTTACTGATAGATTTATTAAATAACTCTTGGTTTGTAAAACATATCACTGTATTGTGTATTAAGAATAACCAAATAATAAAACTGAAACCGAAATACTTTTGTCAATTAAGAGAGATCAATAGATTTTAAATAAGTTGTTCTGTAAGTACTGCACCGCATTAGCAGTTAGTAAATCTTAAAAGGACGTATGTTTTGCAAGCGGTAACATTGTCCTGCGCGTTCTGTTTTTCCATCGAGTAGGTAGAACAATCTCGCCACCAAGGACTAGTCCAGCCGTGAGAATTAATGTCCAGTCACAATCGTCGTAATTTAATGAAAATACACTATTTAACATACCATTCTTTTAAAACACTAGAGTGTCGGTTTCATTCGTTTATTTATTATTGTCGAAGAAAGGCAATGCATTTCTTTTCACTTCGATTTCGAGAGCAAAAGGACCAGTAATATTACCAAACGCCATCCATACTAATATTATAAATGCGAAAGTGTGTCTGTCTGTCTGTCTGTCTGTTACCTCTTCACGCTTAAACCGCTGAACCGATTTAGATGAAATTTGGTATATAGATAGTTTCAGTCCTGGGGAAGGACATAGGATACTTATCATCCCGAATAAATTTAGTGTTCCCGTGAGATGAGCGGGTAACACCGCGGGGCACAGCTAGTTACTATATATACAGATGGCTCCACAATAATATTTCGTAGGCAATAAGGAATCCTTTTATGTACGGATAACACCACTACCTCTACTTCTAGCAGAACCAGTTAAAACGAATTCATTATTTCCGTATTGATTCTCAATAAAAAGTGAATTGTCATGCATTATGTCATCTAAAGGGTGATCAAGTAAAGAAAATCTTTCAAATCTCTAAAAACTAATGCCAATAATATTAATATTATTAAAACTATCGTGAAACATCAATGTGAATCATTATAAAAACGGTAGAACTCCATATGAGTTCGAAACATGTTGGGCCGTTCCTGACATATTTTACGTATGTTTAAACCGTTATTATTATTATCAATAATATGTCGCTCTTTAGCGATAATACCGCCTGTTGTTACCCTATTTAACGTTGCTTTATTTCTTTGTTATTAATCTTTTTCATATGGTGCACAGTAAAGAATATTATTATTAATATAAGTTTGTTTGTAAATTACGACAGTGGCGCTTCTACTAAGGCTACCTGTCCACTGGAACGGAGCGGAGCTGTGTAAAATGTACCAATCTGATATGTACGCGGACGCATGACGTCACGAACCTGATCCCCGCGAATAATAAACGAGTTCTCGTCTAACGCACTTGTTTCATTGCTACGTACCTCCCTACTTACCATTGGCAACGAGGCTGTGTCTTACCCGCGCGGTAAAATATAATGGCTGGATTTTTAGGCAGTGTTCTCGAATACTCAGGATTGGCAATAAAAAATATTTGCTAGTCGATTAAAGCTGTTTTTAGGGTTAAATGCCATCGAAACACAAGAAAAAAAGAAGGCAGTGTTGTTAAATCATCTATGAAAATGAAAAAAAAAAATTTAACTAAACAACACAACATAATGATTTATGCCTTTGGGTCCTGAGCTAGGATTCCCTGTGTACAGGACCCAGGACCCAGTAGGGTATCAAGAAAAGTTAGACACGTTCAAATGCGTACAGAGTTAAAACTTAATGACTATAACTATAACTAGTAGTGACAGAAAGTAAAGCTAAAATTGAAATTAACATGAAATAAAATAGGCACTATGGACTCAAGTGTAAAATCTATCGCACATTTTCATGCACTTCGTTTGGGCTTCACATAGACGCAATCTGATTGGATCATTTTCTCCGCTCCACAGTGGACATGGAGCCACAGTTGTGTAGTACAGTAGTATACTAACCAGTGTATTCAGGGAAGCAGATGGTGAGTGGCGATTTGCGGATCTTCTCCTCGAAGAGATCCTTCTTGTTGAGGAACAGGATGATGCTGGTGTCGGTGAACCACTTGTTGTTGCAGATCGAGTCGAACAGCTTCAGCGACTCCTGCATGCGGTTCTGAAATACCATACGTACAATACGTGAGATTCGGTTTTCACATACTCTTTGGTAAATAAACTATTCTTATTCAATACTTATGAAATTACAAAATTGTTTTGAAAGCCAGTTTTCTATGGCACTCCAGCCATCATTTTAGGAAAATTCTTAACAGTGTGATGCGAAAATTGTATCATCTGTTAGTAAAATTTTATTAGTCCTCCCATGACACCAAAACGGCTGAACGGATTTCAACCAATCTTAATTCAGGAATAGCTGAACAAAGAAAAAAAAAACGCGGACGAAGTTGCGATCACGTTCTAGCATTCATATAAAACTATACAGCTTTCCACACATCACAGATTCTGTCAATATATTACTAAACAAATCATGCCCAGTATTTGAACACTCAAGATACAACATTTAACATCTGTGTATTCACCAAAATCATTGTAATTGCAACAGTTACACACCTATGACATTCTGGAAAATATTACTAAAAGACAATATATTGGATTATGAAACAGAATAAGAACAAGAAAAAGTTCATTGGCTTTGGGTTATTTAACACTCTAAACTTAACTTGAAACAGATCTAGTATTGGCTGCACAAATGCATGGCCCATTTATGAATGAAAGGCCATGCAATTCTGCAGCACAATGTACATAACACTCTTCTCACTGAGCGTTGCATGGAATACTAGACTACTATATAGATGTGATAATCACTGAATGCCGGGTCCGATTATTAAAAAAAAACCGACCAAGTGCGAGTCGGACGCGCGCAGGTAGGGTTCCGTACCATCAAATAAAAAGACTGCATAAAATCACGTTTGTTCAATGGGAGCCCCACTTAAATATTAATTTTATTTTGTTTTTAGTATTTGTTGTTATAACGGCAACAGAAATACATCATCTGTGAAAATTTTAACTGTCCATCACAGTTCATCACGGACGGACAGACGGACAGTGGGGTCTTAGTAATAGGGTCCCCTTTGGGTACGAAACCCTAAAAAGTATATTATATACTGCATAATTATTATGTATGTGACAGTGGCTTTAGCAACTAACAGAAACATCTCTCGGGAAGTCGGGAAGTCGGGAAGTCTCGGGCAGTGGTCCGACTGGTCTGTCCAACTAGTTGGACAGTTGGACTACGGAACTTTACTAGGGGCCGTGGTCCAACTATCTTTGCAGTTGGACCACGGCACCATTATAGAGTTCCCGGGTCCAATTAAGATTACTTCAAATAATACAACTGTAATTGTAAATCTTATTAATCGACGTGTATAATGATTACGTTTCATAATGACTATAACCTGAAAATGGCTTAATAAATTCAAGTCAATTTCAAATCAGGCTCCCTTGGGCTCTTTCAGAATAACAGTGTTGCAGTTTTAATTTGTGTGCCAAATCCATGTTGAGCCAAAGTCTCTTCTATATTGAACACATTCCTGGAATCGATAGGAACACCTACGGTCTAACTCGATAATTCAAAAATGTATCTTGGATGCCAGTGACCTATTATTGTATTTGCCTTATAGCATAGCATAAACAAATTTCTTTATTCTTGTCTTAAAATTTGTCTGCGTCTTGCACGAGTGATGTCACTCTACAACATCATGGTCACAATCTATCCCTTTTTATTCAACACAGTAATCAAATATTTCAAAGGAGCGTAAAATTTGCTGGTAATGTAGAAATTAAGTTTCTTATAATGTGTTTATATTTTGTATTTGCTTAATTAAATTAATTATTTTACATTCATTCTGTAGAGACTGCGAATAAGTCGCATCAATATTTCAAATTCTACCGATATGTAAGGAATTTATTGAACATTAATAATGCTACGAAATATTTGTCCACATCGTCCACTACGATATTTGAGCATAGTTATGCGGAAACCAGCGTAATTTGTTTGGCAATCTAGATCAATTAATTAATGAGTTTAGTTGTTTTATTACTAAAAAAATCTTTGGTCGCTTTCTGCAAAGCAACGGTAATTTTTATTGGCCTACTGTACAATGCAAATCATGTCCAAAGGCCTTCTTTTGGCCCTAACCTTTTAGGGATAGCGATTTGGAAGTTGCTCCACTAACAATAGCATAGTTCTTAAAGCATATAAGTATGATGAAGAGGTGCCTTACCGTTGTCTCATCCTCGTGCAGCACCTGATCGTACTCCGACATGGCCACGCAGAATATGATCGCGGTCACGTCTTCGAAGCAGTGGATCCATTTCTTTCTCTCCGACCTCTGTCCACCCACGTCGAACAATCTGGAAGTTTGGTAGGTGGTAATATTAGACCTGACTGTTATTGATGTACAGGGGTTCTGAGAGTGTGCCACGGCGACCTGGAGCGTCGTAACGGTACGTTACATACCTAGGGCGGTGAATTCGTGAATGCCCCAGATGGCAGATGTTTTTGGCCAGAACCGAAGATGAGGGCCATTCATATGCGATCTAAGGCTTTACAAATTACCGCCCGTGGTTTATCTAAAGTTTTACGAATTGCCTTAGCCGAGAATTGAGATTTTTCCCCGCGAAGCGGGCAGAAAGTCCCACTTACGGCCTAGGGTGACGTAAAAAAGTACAGATATACTAAACTTAGGTATCATTGACTATTTCAAATAGCTATCACGCCTATATGTTATCTTACTATCTCATTCTAACAGATAAGCATGTCCCTCTTAGACTTGTATTTACATTAATACATCTACCTAACTTAAGTAGTAAGCAGTTTCTTATATCTACATATTAACACCATATGAAAATTAATTAATTACTAGGCTTAAAATGTTTTTGGTTTAAATTATTTTGAAGAAAACCTCAGAAGCCGTGGTTGTAACACGTTTTCAATTTGGAACATATATGCTACTTTAATTATTACATTATACTTTAATTGGTAGCAAAATGCATATTTTTGAATCATTAAAACCAAGGATTTAATTCCAGAAGAGATATTTTGTATCCTAAATAAAAATAATAAAACATAATAATTACCATACGGTAAGTTTTCTGTTAATAAAAGTAATTATGAATTAATTTCAAAGACAATAAAATATAATCTTCAAACGTAGTGTGCGAACCGTGTGACTCAAAACATAACAATTAACAGAAAAAAACATAATATTATTTCTCACAGAACAATGAGTAACAATGCTGGGACCATGCCAGTGATTCATACAACTTTTCTTCATAAGGTTCTGTACCTTAATAATACTGTTTTTAATATTCACATCCATCAATCAAAAGAGATAATATTATTCAATCATTTTACTACGTGTGAAAGGCTTTGCTGTCTTGTCAACGATAGTCAGCGGCTCAGGGCAGAATCGCGTTTAATACCCAATACAAATTAATACTTTGCTTGTCCCATGAATTCAATTTCCATACCTACACGCTCATACATTTTTCTCATACTCATAGTCTGTCGATGGGACAAGGAAAGTAGGTACAAAATGTTTGATATCAGGGATTTCCGCGGTTTCGTTCGCTTACTAGTTTGTTTTGTATTTGGTTTATTATATACATACACCAGAATAAAATTTTGCTCCCCTTTCCACCTCTATGCACAGAACATAACGTGAATCTTTTTTCGAGTGAAATCAACTAACACATTCTACCGTTTAAAGTTAGATTGGGTTCGACCAACATTTTACTAGGGGGTTCACAAATTAGTCAAATTACTCTGAGATTTAAATGTCAAAAGTTAATACGTTTCTACGGTAACACGCAGCGTATAACATCGTTGCATACTACCCCGCGCGGCGAACGTTGAGTCATATGTCACTGGTCCTATGACACCTGTCATCACCGTACATTTTATAACCTATAATCGGAAAAATGTATGTACTGAGATGACAGGTGTCATAAGGACTCATCGTTCGCCGCGCGGGGTATAAGTAAGTATTGTTATTAGTATGGAAAGACACTGTCAGCTGCGTGGGCACCGCGTAAAACCTGTATAAAATCCTGGTTCGAATCAACCAAAATGGAATAGGTTTATTACGAGAATGTCTATTAAATTTCTATTACATCTTGTCACTTAATAATAATTTACCCTATTCCAGTTTGGTTGAAATTGAAACCTATAGATAACATGAAAAGTGGACAATAATACTTACTTGAAATTAAGGTTTTTGAAGGAGAAGTGCACTTCAACTATACCAGTAGTTTTGACTCTAGTTCTTAAAATATCTTGTTCGGTGGGCTGGTAGTCTCTAGCACCTAACCGGTCGAGGTCGTCCAAGAAACTGTGAACAAACAGGACACATGGTTAGACTGGTGTACGCGTAATCGTTGTTACGGGCACTTAATGTATGCCAGATATCATGGCTGGATGGCCATTGGGGGTAGACTGAGCCGGTCCGCGTCTTTGGCTGTCGCGCGATACATCATCATTTGTACAGTCAAGTGAAAAAAAAATGGATGCTCTTATGTCAACGAAATAAAGTTTGATACAAATTATTTACCAGACAATTACCTACATATTAAAAGAGAAACTTAATAAATCTAAGGCGACCAGACACGATTAGAGTTGTGCTTGACGGGTTGTGCTTGACGGGTTGCGCTAAGTGAGAGTTCGCACCACAGCACATGCTTCAATGAGTAAACATCGGTTAAATCTAGGGATGTTGTGGATACCCCTTGCCGCCTGTAATAGATTTATGTTACATTCTAGGCATTGTTGACAGCATCCCGTAGTTACCGGATTTGGCGGTGCTTAACGAATAAATTAATGTGGTATCTAACTAAATAACTAGGTAACCATGTATGTAACCATTGTATACATGTTACATTATAATCATAATCACAGAATGTGAATCTACTTGTTTCAGTTATATAACTATATTGTATTGTGAGAAAGGGCTAAGTCCGAAGTCGACTGTTACACATTTCTAAATTAGTACCTGTTATTAGGACAACAGCCTCAATATTCGCAGCATTAACCTGGCATCGTTAATATGGATTAGCGCGGCACGCCTCACGTCCCCAACCCACAATAAGTCTAACTAAAAGGTCCCATTGTATAGAGGCATCCGGTCAGCCACTAGTTGCAAGCAGACGAAGCACGGCAAGCCATACATATTAACGAGTTCACGACGGGACAGCACGCGATTCTTTAATAACTCAGAACCCTCCATATTAGCTACTTACTTTGGAAGCCTCCTATTTTTATGGACTGTGTGATGGTGTGAGCTATATGTTCATACGCTGTAGAGTTCAAATTTGTAAACCAGGGAATAAAGATGCGAAGTCGAGAAAGTGAGCTATTAGTATTGTTGTCTATATTATGAATATATGTAACGAATTTGCAAATGAGTCTTTATATTGTTGCTTTTATCGTACATTAGGCCTGATTGCCGCCGTATATTACTCCTGGCCTAGCATTAGCGCTATTTTTACAACATATGATATTACTGCGACGGTGTCAGTGGACCATAAACGGCACCAAACTTATGCGAGTCGTATTACTCACGGTTTCCGTGAGGACTGATATTTTCACAGAACACGAACAAAGGCCTATTTTACAGTTTGCGAGTGTAAAAAATATAATTGAAGTTGATTACAAACACTCGGTCCAATTGCGTAACCCAGTCGTTAGTGCCGAATTGCTAAAAGTGATAACTTTATCACGTGCGCAACGTGTAACGTGTTAATGAAAACAGGAAAAAGGGTATAACAAACAAGATATTCATGAATAAACCACACAAAGACGAAAAAAGATATTTAATTAAGGGGCGTCCTACTGTTCATAACGGAAAAATAAATTGAATATATAGTTTAAATAGGTTAATTAAATGGTGTCATAAAAGGTTAGAGCTCACATGAGTAGGGGCACTGAAATGCAGGCATGGCACTGTAATGGCGTTAACTCCCAACCTAATTGAACCGTCCGTCCGTCACGCGAGCTTTTTGTTCGATATCAACTTTGCGTATTGCTAACTACCCTACAACTGCTACTCTACAATGCGTCAGATACAAGCTGACTCATTATCACTGTTGTCCAAAGTTAAACGTTTGTATCCTACATTTAGTCATCTAACTTTAAAACATGTTTTAACTGTCAAATGCTAACTAGAAAATCGAGGACGTCTAGTGATCGTGACACCATGTATCTGTAAAAATGTGTCAATTAGCATTTTATTATGTCCGGCGATACGAGACCTAACTTTTAATGTTCGCCGTGATTCTCAACAATGCTTCGCCTGTATATACACCAGTTGAGAAAATGGCCGCTGCACAATTGAATGCCAGCTATTGTTATCAAATGTAAGTAAAAAACGAAGTGGGCAGTTATAATGAACTGTAATGACGGAGTGGCGTGATTGGTGTCAGTAAGCGATCGCGAGTCAAGGGCAATCCGGGAGTATGGATCTAGGCGGGCTAGGCGGTTGGCACCGTTGGCGACGCGCCAGCGGCCGGCAAGTTCACACTACGTACACAAACAAATCCGGAGCTGGATGGAGGATTCGCATGCTGTGAGCCAACAGTACTTACTTTACAATCTTAAACCAACTACCGATGGCTAAAAAATTAGACATTACAAAGATCAAGACAACTTTTCACTTAGACGCTGAGCTAAATAAAACTCGTCCAATACGAGTAACTGTGTGTATCGGTTGGAAACAAGGTGAATAATAAGATCATTATCCTCCGGTTATATTGCTCAGGTCATGTCAATATTTGCTCGGGCGTCCACGAAGTAACTTACAAATATACGAAAGTCAACGGAACGTATAAAATTAGATCCGTATAAGGAATTACGTAGGCAGTTTTTCCACTCGATATAACAGTAGTTGAGGACGCACAAAGGCTCAGCGCTCCAAGTTTGCTTTGGCAGCCGTCCAAACATCTAGCACCCCTATGACATTGAATCGAAGCCGCGCCGGTACTTGAGGCTCTCGCTTTCGATTCAAACTTTTGGATATATATTTGGGTCTTAAAGGACTAATTCAGTCGCGAGACGGCAAGATTTGGGGAGGTTCCGCGAAGGTTGTAGACGTAGCCGCAGCGCGTAGCGATGGGCGCTGTCTCGGGCCTCTGACGTCAACGCTCCGTCAACACTAACTGGGTCACTAGACAAGGATACGTTCAAAACTGGTTCATTTCTAAATTGTATAAATGTTTTCCTGGCGAAATGAGTCAGCCATAAAGAACATGAATAAGCGTTATTGTGCTAAAATAAGAAACCTGTTTTTTATAATTTAAAAAAATCTCGTTTGTTAGTAATATGTCATTCGCGTCTTTTTTCATTGAGGGTGCTGGTGATTTGTTGCTAAAGAGTCATTCGGAATAAAAAAGTGAATATGATAAATTGCAAGAACGCTTGCAATAGTGCGGACGCTGATGGGAGAGCGGCGCTCGGCGCCCGCCCGGCAACAGGTCCGGTCCGCGATCAATACCCGCTCGCGCCGCCGCGCCGAGCTCGCCGGAGCCCTTTCACTGAACGACCCGCCCGACTAGGGTTACCATATGTCGCGCCTCGGGATTGACACCGCCACTAACAATGACCTTACTTTTATTGCCAGGGTTGCACTCCCGGAGACGTACGGCTGACAGTTCGAGCGGTTAGCCGTGGAGTTTGGAAACGGTTTCTATAGTACTGCGAAGGGGCGATTGTGGGAGGCAAATTGGATGTGACCGAGTTTTAGCCGTCAACGCAACCCAACCTGCAATTTTAACCAGGGTTGCCATACGTTGGGAATAGAATCGGGACCGCGTCTAGAATTGCATGTTATTTCCTTACACTTGATAACTGCATGTGTATGAAATTGAACTATACACCTGGACCTGGAAACATAGTTGATACTAATTACAACATTGCTTAAATTTATCTAGTCAAAATAAATAATACAGACGTAATTTTCAATTAGAATGTGATAAGTGCCACAAACGTAATTTCGCGTTACTGTAGAGGCTTAAAATAATTAAAGCGTTGACTAAAAGTGCACCTGGGTTAGATAGCGATAGATTTCAACTTTGTTTTCTGTTTAATAAGGTAAATATTTCGCATAATGGTTTTGAATACATAAATAATTATCTTGCCATTTATGGACTATCACGCACAATTGACTTGAATACTTAGAGCGAGTCTCACTTCTGCGAAGAGTACGCACCACTGTGTAGTGGAAAGCATCCGTAAAAGTCATAAATTTATACAGTTAATAATATTTTTAGCTTGTATAGGTTATTTTGGTGATGATTACAAATGTAGGTAAAAACAAAAAGGTAGCTCCCCGTAGTTGATACAAAAAGTATACCTTGTAATTTCCCCGTCTCTCTTATAGATCTGAGAAACATGCAAATGGTCTTCACTAACATTAATCACCCATAGTGTGTATGGGGAGTTATGAATACTTTATAGTGTGAGTATAGTAAGTGATATTTAAAAGCGCACAATCAAATTCAAAATAGAAAACAGAATTACTCCAATGTTACGACACGAAAGCAGAGGCTAGGGGATGTTACATAATCAATCAAACGCTACTTCTGTAAAGGCGTGACAAGTTAAATATGAGGAGTAACTACACTGCGGCAGCGGCGGAGTTGAAATAGTTTTCTTCTATATAGTTTACAAGATAAGGTTGAGAAATGTTTGCACAGGGGCGCAGTGTTTACTTTTTCAAGTTCGTATCGCACTTAATTAGTATCAACTTAAAAACGGGCTTGTTCAAAGGGGAACAAAGTTGACTTTTCGAAGTGCTCTTGACGGATATGGTTATAGTTCGGGACTTAGCCGGGTTGTAGAGTGCTTCCGGAATTAGAGCGGAGTCATGCGATCGCCGCATAAATCTGTCGCCGCCCGCGGCAGGCAACGGCTCTGCCGCCGGTCGTACTATCTCAATTGCTTGACACTATACACAACTGAAGAGCTAGCACAATTGGTACGTGGTAGTACTATACCTACTTTGCTTCTTGCTTAGCTTTGGTAGTGAATCTGGCGATGGAGTCGCGCGTGAAACGCGGTTTTCGCTATTGCTAATATACCTGCCTCAATAGATATAAGATCCAGCCACGGACTTTGGCATCAGGTAGTTCAGAATTTGGCTAGTTGCTATAAAAGTGCAACTTATTTTTTCAACCCACACAATCGACCAAACCTTTGACAAGCGACAAATGAGTTTACCTAAGTGTATAAAGAAACCATTTAACGTAATATAAGGATGTATCCGAGTCAATGCCTTACACACCTATAGAATTAAATCAACAGTCTTAAAGAAGGTACGTTCCCCCTAGTTTTCCCGGTCGCCATTCGATCCATCGAATACAGATGAAGCGCAAAAAACGCTGACATGTACCGCTCTGCCAATATAAGCGGGGTAGAATAATTTGTCCAACAAAAAAGGTAGCGATCGAAAAGGAGTATAGAAATCCTTGGTCGGCAGTCATTAACTCGCTTACAACTATCGAGGGGTAACGCCTCGGCTGCCACGAGTTTACTATAATCAACGAAGTTTTGTTCTACATCTTTGAAAAATCTTAGGAAAATCAGAAACGAGAGTTAAAAGGGAACGCAAAGCTGGCAAAATAATTATAAGCTCCTCATAATAGCTAAATATATATCTAGGATCAAATAGTATTCCTCGTTGATTGGACTAAAGTCGTAGACCGAGTGATCGTCCAATGAATAAAACATTCAGGCGAAGCATTAACGAAATCCACCCCTGATCGGCTGAGCCTGAGACATGTAATTATAAGTTACAGAAATATCTACACTACTGAATAAAATATGAAAACCTTTTTTAACCTTAAAAAGTTTTTGTCTTGTTCTTTTTAAATCGATACGTAGTTATAATTATACAATACTAGCGACCCGCCCCGGCTTCGCACGGGTGTAATGCTATATTATGCATGTATTATACATATAAACCTTCCTCTTGAATCACTCTATCTATTAAAAATACAGGACAGACAGACAGACAGCAGGAAGCGACTTTGTTTTATACTACTATAATAGTGATTTTAAAGGATTCTAGTAAAAGGGCGTGAAAATATAATGCTTTATGTTGATGATCACAATCAAAACATTTGTTGTGTAACAACTGCTTTTACTTGGCTACATCCTAATATATTTCGTCTCGTCTTCAGCGTCTATAGAAATTCTTCATCTCATCTGATCATTATTTAATTAAATATTTTCCTTTCCTTATCAAGAGATGAGGATACCTATAACCGCAGCGACATACGTTTCCGATTGAGGATTAACAATAATAATATGCTTCCTTCTAATAAAAAAAAACTTGCGATCTATAAATTATGATCTCGATCGTCAAAGTACGAGTACAAGCATAGTCGAGTAACAATGTAAATATACAGAAACTCGTTACAGCACATAGCAAACGGAACGTGTTACAAACTCTATTCAAAGTAGTTTTCCATTATGCCGTATGTAATACCAAACATCTGCCAAAATATTACACGTTTCATCGCTTGTAGATGCAGCATAACGTCTGACAATAGCTGCAATTTTCCGACCGCTTGAGCAGCGGCGATGCAACGCACGGATGCGCGAACAACAGGGCTTCCATATGTGTCGAATACATATTTACTATATCATCATCTTGCGTCCCTGTTTTACACATTCGATTATGCGTAAGAGGGAAGAGATCGTAATATCACCGCGTTGTCTTCTTCGAATACGGACGTCGAGTGCATAAGGAGAGATTTATTCAAATACCGTATTATCCTATTAGATTGCATAGCGTTTCTTGCCACACAAATATAACTGCGGGTCTTAGCCCGTCATTTCGTGTTGCGAAAGACGTGAATTAAATGGACATTAGATTGCTGATTGTTTGGGACGGATGATTTCGTGTAAAAATGACAGCTGACGTACAAATAGCCCGCGCAAATAGACTAAAAATTCAGTTTTTATAGAGCATGAGAACTTTACTTGCAGATGTAGGCACACTCGCCGTCAGACATTTTGGGGCGAACGAAGCACTCATAAATATTGTAACATGATTCTTATTGTCAGGTGGCGTTAAATTAGAATACATGTTTATAGATATTTGTGACCAGCTCGTTTACTTTGATATATCTGATTGCGATAGTACAAGATATAGAGGATTAGATAGTTTCACTTCGTCTTTCAGCAAGATTAGCAAGGAAGTGAGAGAAGCCAGTGTGTTGATGTCGTAATAGGGACAGAAGAAGCATTTTCAGGCGACATCGAGACGAGTGTAAACGATCCGAAAACAACGAGCGCCTTGTCGCTGGTGTGAGCGCTTCCCGTCGACGACCGCATTTCATCGCAAATCAAACAATAGTAGATTGTTAACCAAGGGTAGAAAGTGACCCAT
Source organism: Apotomis betuletana (assembly GCA_932273695.1). Taxonomy (NCBI): domain Eukaryota; kingdom Metazoa; phylum Arthropoda; class Insecta; order Lepidoptera; family Tortricidae; genus Apotomis; species Apotomis betuletana. The sequence continues at coordinate 11,416,332 of OW026315.1, forward strand.
TGCACCCGAGATATTTCTGGCGCTCGAACGAAGTGAGAGCGCCAATAGTTCGAGGGTGAAATGGGTAATTTCACCCGAGTTAAACACTATACTTTTCATTTCGACTGCGAGGAAAATAAAATACTACACGCACATAAATGTCAAGAGTGAGTTATATTAATGTCCATGTAATTTTTAACAAATAATCAATTAAAGACACGGTATTTATATTTAATCTCGTGTTCCCGCCTTTTCTACTACAAACTTTTTCTTCTTACTTTTAATAGATAAAAAAAAGTTAAGATATACGTACCGCTAACATTTAAAAAGTAAAAAAAAAAAAACCGGCCAAGTGCGAGTCGGACTCGCGCACCGAGGGTTCCGTACAAACACTTTCCATCCCTAAGTGGTTAAGTTAAGTTTGCACCTGGTATGTATAGCGCCCCATATAAATTAGGTGCAAAGTTAGGTATTAAAAAAAAAATTATGGTTTTCGTAATTATTCCTTTATCTATGCTATAAGACGTTGCTTCGTACCAAATTTCAAGATTCTGAGTTCACGGGAAGCACCCTGTAGGTTTGGATTCCCTTGCAAGTGTCGAAAATTTGCGGCATAAACGGCTGTATAGGTATTAAAAAAAAAATTTATGGTTTTCGTAATTATTCCTTTATCTATGCTATAAGACGTTGCTTCGTACCAAATTTCAAGATTCTGAGTTCACGGGAAGCACCCTGTAGGTTTTGATTCCCTTGCAAGTGTCGAAAATTTGCGGCATAAACGGCTGTATCTTTTGATTGCGTTGGCTTAGAAGTTTGATTTTTTCACAGCTTCAAGGGACAGTAGACCTGAGTAATTGATATAAATTTCAGCTTCATACCTCCACGCGTTCCTGAGAAAAAGGGTCTTGACAGACGGACAGACGGACAACAAAGTGATCCTATAAGGGTTCCGTTTTTTCCTTTTGAGGTACGGAACCCTAAAAACAATCCAATGGTTTCAATTTTATTTTTTAAATAAATGTACGATCTATCAATAAATGTGGGACGGAATTATATGTATGTATTATGAATATAAGGGAAATTTATATTTAATAATTAGATATAAATAAATTAAGCTTGCCTATATCTAACCTTTGGAGACCTTTTTTCAATGCCACTTACCACGGCCGACTAGATTGTACCTAATTTAGTTGGTCACGACGTGCATCTAGACGGAAATTATCTTTGACTCCGTGGCAATTAAAAAAAAATTACTTTCCACCCTAGGGATGGAAAAGCTTTTTTCCACCCGGCTATCTACTCATGAAAATGACACTTCCCGAACGGGAGAGATGAAAAACACTATTCGCCTGTACTGCACTGCGGCTGCGGGTGGAACGCGTAAATAGTCTCGCCGCTATCTCGTTACGTTACTGTAATGAACGTATAGTAAATTTAGCCAATATTTTCGGAAAATGGATGTTGAATAACTAAAGCGAAAAATACACCATAATTTTTTGCTACAATCAATATTTCGTCGACCAATTTGAAAACCGAAAAATTGAGGAATGGAGAGTATAATTCTATGTTAGGGTTAATTATATGGAAAAAATATAGGTACTATTAGGAAGTCATTTGAAAAAGATATTTTTGAACTGGAGTTTATCAATGCTATATATACTTAATAGGAAATATATTAACAGGTACTAACCACAGAGGCACTTTTACAAGTCATAATCTAGCTAGAATAGCTTAGAATAGCTAAGACGTAGCTTAGCAGTTCGAAAAATATGAGACCCAAAGAAAAGTGAACAGATTATTTATTATTGTGCAATAAAACTATCTAAGTGACGTGATTGTAGAAGGTATGCCAGCAGGAATTATCGCAGACCGGACGAATCAATCGGCTCTCGGTCCCGCTTCATTGAGGGAACCCACTAAATTAACGAGCAGCGTCACCGCAGGCCCCGCCGCGCCGCTCTAAGCCGCGGATAAGCGTTTTAGCACTTGTTTAACATGCCGTAAAACATGCAACAAAGCCCTTTTAAAATCTTCCCTAATGGCCTCTACGCCAGCTAAGTATATATATGCACTGACGCCATCGCATCGCGTGTAACGTTAAGTAAATGGAAATGTCGGCGTCATTTAAATAATCAATAGTTAATCCTGTCGAGAACGGAAAGCTTAAAGAAACGATCATCCGCAAACAGGCCCATTAAAAACCATTACTCATGGGCAGTCAGTTATTAGCACGAGTACGTTAAAAGATGTCACCACTGCATTGCAGGGGCGTAATTTGTAGGTTCAGCGTCAACGCAAGCGTGCGGTACGGGGCGTCAAGTCGGTCGGGTGGCACGGGTTACAACATCGATACTGAAAACGTAACCGCCCCACTGCCGACGATGCTTCTGCGAGGGCTGGACAGCCCATTGATAGTCTGGTGGTCGTAATGAACGCCGCGCGGTGCTACTCAGTTATGCCGGGGCCCAGACCCCTCCCGGTATTTGGTAATTCCTGGCGATTCGCGTTAGGACAACGACCATGGCAGACGAAAGCTTTAGACATCACTCTGTGGACTCTGAGGTCTTTGGCTGGAGAAGGAGGAGCCGCTAAAGTGGCTAAGCTGTTCGGTCATCCAGATCTAGTATTCCCGTTTTGCGCTGAGGAGACTGCGCGAGTGTACCGGCGGGAAGATTCGATGCCTTATAGAGCAGTAGCGCCGTGTCTCAAGCACTACAAACATGAATTGAGAAAGGATTTTTTCGGTGAAGAGCCCGGGTTGATAGGAGTGTAAGTAAACTATTATGCTTTCCTTCATGCCTTTAGCTCGGATGTAGCAAAATATGAGCTTTGTAATTTATGACTCCCAGTTTCTGAAACAAGTTTTTAATAACAAAAAATATTTGTCTTATCAAGAGTGGGGATTTTGTTGTGATAAAAGTGATACCTTGTTTTATTTTCATCACGTTTTCTAAGCAAATGTTTGTTTATTGAAACCAGTAGTAATAATTCGATATCAATAAATGCAAGGTATATGGTATAATCCTTCTGCTGTCAAATAAAATGACATAGTCTTCCGGGAATTCTCTGATATCTTTGCATAATAGTTAGTATAGAGTTGTATTCCTTATGCTATGGCCCTTTTGCATTACTTTGGCATGACGTTCCACGATTAAGTGAAATATGGCGAACTGTCCACTAGGCACGGCGAGCCATGGTCCCGGTTCCGGACGAAAGTGTCAAAAGCCCTGGCGGCGCCGGAGGCGGCCCGGGCCGCTGTTCCGGCCCTGGATCACGTCGCCGACGACTTCGTGCAAAGGTACGCACATTTCCAACTATTAGTTTACTGAGGAATGGGCCAATGTTTCCCCGTTGTTTCACTTCGCCGTGCAACTGTAAGTTTCGGAATGTTTATAAAACCTTAGGTTCGATAAAGTTAAGGTTTCTTCGTTAGGTTAGCTTAGAACCAACACAACACAACGCTTGGAAAAAATATCGGGCAAATTTTTTCATTAGGTATCGGAGAAAAGCGAGAGTTGGGCAATGAAAAAAATAGTAATGAGAAGAAGAAATACAGCATGTTGTCCTGTCTTATATTACAATCTTCTAATCTGATCTGTATTTCGGTCATTTTACGATGTGCAACTAGTCAAAACAAAGGTATAACTATAATTCATGAAATAAAAATGTCTTGTGTGCGAAGAGTGAAAATTTAAAATACTCTAATTTTGCTATATAATCGAGTTTATAAAACCCACTTCTTACTAAATAAGAAAATACTAGTAGAACTTGACATGTAACACGTCAAGCCACCTCACTGATTATGAATCATTATTTTGACAACCATCACAACAACCGTGCACCAGTCTGTACAGCGGCTACACTAGACAGTATATCAAGTTACGTACGAAATGATAAACAGTCACTTGTTCGCTGCGAAGTAGTATTTAAACAAAAAACGGACATCATTACGCTCTTAACGGTTTAACTCATTTCTAACACATCAAAACATTAAAAACACTAAATTACATAAGTTAGATAACACGTTAATGAAACCTGTTGTACTGTAATGTGTTTAGTCGCCTCATGTATTCAGTAAAACAATAACTAGTTCAATAGGTTCGCGGTATGCACACTTCTACTCTACGGAATCTTATCGAGTCTTCAACGGAATATTAGCTGTTGAAAAGTAGGGCATAAGATGCATATTGCTATATGAGAACATCATATGAGCACGGTCTAGGCTCCGCTGTCCGCTCGCTGTAGAATCTCGGTTTAATGACCACATCCCGTTCTCGGACGGCGGCGTCTGCGCATTTGTTTTGAGCACTTTGTACATGACTCACTACGGTTAACAACAAATCTCATTCATTGAAAAAGAAACGTTTCGTTTGAGTAACCTTTACGTACGATATTTAACGAGATATCTTCGCTTTGTTTATTGATATGATGCATGTGAATGAAGTTTTAAAGGATACGATAATCTTTGTATTTATAACGTATCTTGTGCACGCTAAGTTTTTCTTTTTATTTTATTTTAGAATGGAATGTATCGTCGATCATAATCGGGAGCTGCCCAAAGACTTTCTTAGCGAGTTGTACAAATGGGCGCTTGAATGTAAGTATTAATTTCACCAAATTAAAATCACATATGTGAATAATAGATGTAACGAAAAGTTTCAATTATTTCAGCGGTCGGGGCGTGGGCTTTAGGCACAAGACTGGGATGCCTGAGCGACAACGATAAAGAAGCGAAAGAAATCATACAATGCATACACGGATTCTTCCACAGCGTTCCTGTTTTGGAACTATCCGCCCCTGTATGGAGATTATACTCTACCCCGGCATATAAAACTTATGTTGAAGCGCTGGACGCCTTTAGGTCACTCTGTTTAAAAAGACTGACAGATAAAGGTGTCTGCGCGGAAATAGCGAAGAAATCTGGTGAGAAAGTAGCCACGATACTAGCACTCGATCTGCTTTTGGTTGGAGTGGATACTACGGCGGCCGCTGCAGCTAGCACCATATATCTGCTGGCGAATAACGAAAGAGCTCAAAAAAGGCTACAGGACGAATTGGACACCAATTTACCCACAGACAGAGTTCTCACGAGTAAAGACTTGGACAAACTGCCGTACCTCCGCGCCTGTATTAAAGAAGCTTTGCGGTAAGTTTCCTACATAATGAATAGCTACATGACTATTATACTACGAACCTGTTAGTTGTTCCAATTATAAAAACAACATACTACGTTCAATCCCCTATGATTATGGCTGCGCACGTACGACTTTTTCCATGGAAAACCCTGGGGAAACCCCGCCCTAACAAGGCTTATGATTATGAATTATCATAGCATAGCCCAAGTTCGCTCGCATAAAGGGGTAAGTTAGTTCTGTCATTTCGATTTACAAGCGCCTCTTTACGGCACCCCCACGCCCCACGTGGTGGCTGATTATCTCTACAGGCATACAACAGCAGTTTGCATAATATTAACATTAACGAGCAAAGCTAACGCAGAGGCGATGTCGCAGGCAAACATCGTCATCGACCCTTTTAACCGATACCTATTCTCGATTCCTGGCTAATACACGAAATCGTTAAATGTTACCTCTCGAAACAAAAAGGATTTTCTGTGTAAATATTTCCTTCTTACAGTCACGAAGTCTCCTGATGTGTGTAAATCTTAGCCGGGTGGGATAACGTTCTGATGTAAGTAGAAAACGTAGTAATGCAGTCGTATGCTAAGTAAAACGAATAAGGCGAACATAATATTCATGTTTCCGGACGCGTTGCGGTCTTGCCGACCTACATTTCGCGACTTCTGCTAATACTGCCGTAGGCATTAAACGGCGGATTAATACGAAAACCACATTAGATCATTCCATCCCATTAACTTGGCTCCTCGCTTCATATCAACGATTTTGAGAGGACGTACTTTTGTTCCGCACAATGTTAGTCATGTAATGCGTATTACTTGATAGGCACGTATTTCCTCGGTTTTAGTAACGTGAGTCGACCAATGATGGCCGGTGTAACTTTACATCGCACCTCTGATGTTTCACGCGCATTGCACATGCACATGACCTGGGTGCACTAAGCCAATGCACTTTACAGTGAAAATATCAAATAAGCTGAAGAGACCTTGTCCGTACATTATTGTATGGCACTTTTGCCAAAACGGTTTTGCTAATTTAATATACCTACTGCCACAGTTCCCTTATATTTGTGTTTGTAACTAAAGTGCGAGCATGTTACTTGTACAAACATTACTTCGTAGGTTTACCATTGGTACCTTAGCGCTGGCAAATTTGTTAATGAGACAGATAAATAAAAACGACGCAACTTGTCGTCTAACAATTAACGAATTAGTTATTATTTAGGAACAGGTATTAAAGAGGCAATAACTAAAAAGTGACGTAAAGATATAGGTAACATACATGGAATATAAGATCAGTTAAAATTCTTTAATCAAGATACAATTTTACGTGTCTATAAATGCTCGGCGAAACACCGGAAGTGGGCGTAAGCGTAACTAGGTTTTCGGATGGAAATAACCATCTCGTCATATTTGACATACGTAGAAAAGCTATAAGTAATTAATTGGATGCGTGTCTAAACGCAATTATCGTTACTTTGATGATATTTTTGTCTACACACGTATTAAATGATTGACAATAATTAACAGGTAGCTCTAGTCAATTAATGTCGATAGCCGTAAACTGACAAAACCCAGTGAGTTTTTATTATTATGGTTTCTACAACGAATTATCTACGTAGATATACAAACTCTAGCTCTAACTAATACGATTGAAGTTCGATAATAAGTACTTCATTTCGTTCTCATTCCCGCAATGAATCATGTACCTGATTGAAAACGGCACAAGTATGAATCACACAACCAATATTAATAAGATGGATTTAATTTTACATCTATTTCTTTCATATTCGCTTTACTGGAAGATATCTAACCATGAAAAGGTTACATTATACCCCTACTTTTTAATTATTACTCAACCCTCAGTTAGAAATGACACGTACTCTTATAGCGTTCATTTGAATGAATATCAATCTCACATATACGACACGTTTGGCTCGGTTTGTAGACACCTGCCTACTGAGCCGGCGGTCCCGGGTTCGAATCCCGGCCAGGGCAAATATTTGTGTGATGAACTCGAATATTTGTGCTTGGGTCATGGTTGTTCTATGTATTTAAGTATATATTTATCTATGTAAGTACGTATATCGTCGTCTAGTACCCAGGGACTAGATCGTTTTGTGTGAGGTTGTCCGATATTTAGTATTATTATTTGTTTCTCATTTTTTGAGTCACGGGCTCATATGTCCCGGTCTTTTGGAAGGCTTGCGTGGGGATATGGATCCAACACGTAGAGGCCCCTTGGAGAAATTTGCTGTGGCTGTAGCCCTGCTGGAACCCGTTCCTGATCATATCAATAAGATGATACATCCATGAACAGGTCCCAGCAGGTGGTTGAACTATTGCATTGATATGAAAAAGAAACCGGGCTATTAAAATGTAGTTTGGGTGGACTATTTTTTTTGGGCTATTGCAGTAGAAAAACTTCACCCGCCGTAACCATCAATGCGACTGTTACCTCTGGCGGGTGGTGACTCGCCCCTCACTAGTTGGGCCCCGTAATGCCATCGTGCCGACGACCGGAAGCAACACGAGCGTGAGGGCTCAGGGGTGTCGAGAGGTGTGCTGCGCTTTCTCCGAAGTTACTCGCGGCGTGATGCCCTTTAACACTTCCACCCCTGGAGCATATAGCTCTAACGCTCCTCTCTGGACGGCCAATGAAGGCAAGCCAGAGCTGAGAGTTCTACGGGTCCTCTTGGGTTTCCACTCCGGCCGATGAAGGCACACCGGAGACGAGGACCCTGACCGAGTCTCTGGAGATCTCGGGTCCGTGGGGTCGTCACTCCCCAACAGCTCGCCACAAGCTGCCCTTGTATTATTATTATTATTATGTATATCCAATAGAAATTTCGAAAAAATCTATATTGAACTCATATACTAAAAATCTAGCAAACCCTTCAAGACCTATGTAAAATTTCTAGGTCAGAGCATTTGACCTTCAGTTACGGACTTTTGACTTTTCTTTCTATATGTAAAAAACCTACTATTGATAATATATATAAACACATTAAAACATACAGAATCATTACATTACAGAATCAAACCAGTGATACTGGGCAACGGTCGCTGTATTCAGTCGGACGCCGTAATCTCAGGATACGAAGTGCCTAAAGGGGTATGTTTAATTTAATATTATTTGTTGTGCGTAAAGATCCTTTGCTAATTGAAGATGTTTGTATAAAAAGTGTTGTAAACGTTAATTAGTTGAGAAGCTAAAAGCGTACTAACTCCAAATCACGGAGAACATCACAAAGGTAAACAGCAAATTAATGTTTATAACGAACTTGGACAGAAATGAAACTTGTAAAATAACATTAACCGCATTAAAATGTTAGTTAATATTGTGTAGTTGTGTGTAGTAAAGTTGTTTTTATACTTTTTTTTTGTCAAATTTCAGTGTCACGTCGTTTTCCCGCATTACATCCTGTCCAATGAAGAACGGTACTTCCCATCGCCACAGGAATATGTTCCCGAGCGTTGGCTGAGAGATGAGGTCACGGAAAAAGTGGCCAAACCCACACAAATCAACGAGTGCCCTTTCACGCATACTCGGCATTATAGAAAAAGCGACAAAAGACAGGATTCGATGTGCGAACATGCTCGAGCAGAGAGCGTATGGAGCAAACAGAAGGAAGTCGGGATACACCCTTTTGCTTCTTTGCCGTTTGGTTTCGGTCGACGGATGTGCATCGGAAAGAGATTTGCCGAAGCTGAATTGCAGTTATTATTAGCGAAGGTACTTGGAGCTATCAATAACGTTTAAATAAGATTGTACCATATATCTTAAACACGTCGATTCGGTAATAATTATATGCAATTGAAATGGGTTTTCTGGCTTTTCAGACGTTTCACCGGTACAACGTGTCATGGCGCTACGATGAACTGACATACAGCGTGACTCCGACCTATGTTCCTAATGAGCCTCTTCAGTTCACGCTCATCCCGAGGAAAGAGCGTCCTACCGCATAGATTAAGAGTATAACCCTTAAAACCTAAGTTAAAGCTAATTTACTGTTCCTGTTACTACAATGTAGGTACCTGTTTATTATTATGCTGACAAAAAGTATATTATAGGGATTAATAATGTAATTAAAAATGAATATATAATACACGTAAAATTAAAACACCGTGTAATTAAACACAAGCTAAAATTTTCCTAATGGATTACACTCGATAGAGGTAAAACATTGCATTAGTAATAGACTCATAGTTAATGATGAAGCCTTCGCAATAGAAATAGAATAGCTCGTGGCTAAATAATAAATACGCCTAATTATTAAGCCCAGTAGTGTTGGTGTTGCATCGAGCTTATAAATAAAATCGATACGCGACACGGGCAGCATGCATGTGTGAATACGCGAGCACAGCTACAGCATATCACGATTATCACGAATGTAGGAGTAAAACATTAGTAAGTTTATCTAGATAGATGAGTCATTCCTTCATTAAAAGCTGATAAGCTCGGTGTTCTATGTTTATGTATGTTATAGGGAAGGAAACAATATCTGATTCACAAAATCTGTTGTGTGTCTGAGTCATTGAGGTATTCGTTGGAGCAGCCAAGCACTCCAGGACGCTGCCGTCAGCCCAAAGCCTCTTCATCGCGGCCAGCAGCTCCTCTCTGAACGGTTCCGTGTCCTCCATCCGCTGATCAGCATGTTAGCGTTATTGGTATGACTTACTATTTAGCTGAGTCGTTGAGCTGGTACTCGTTAGAGCGGCCGAAGCACTCCTGGACGCCGGCGTCGGCCCAGAGCCTCTTCATCGCGGCTAGCAGCTCCTCGCTGAACGGCTCCGTGTCCTCCATCCGTTGGATCACGTCGAACACCATCTTACCGTCGCTCTGTCGGGCAAGATACATATGTTACATTATGAAAGAACTAGCATTAGTGATGTAATATACCATGTTTTTACAAGGTACTATGTTATGACGGCTATACACTCCGCCGACACCGGGCGATACATGCTGACCGTCGTTCCTTTACTTATAGTGATCGAAAGGGACAACAAGCTTGCCTCGCCTTGCCTCGGCGCGAATGTACATGTGTCGTCATTGCATTTTCAAGGTACTTGAAATTAGACTCCCAAACTGAAACACTGTAATATCGTCGTTCCCATGGTATAAACTTACAAACCTGTATGCATTTATTTTGACTTTAGATATAATTCTGTATGATTTTAGGTCAAATTTCCTAGTTCGCGCAAATTCAGTTTAGTAAGTTTACTATGGGAACGACGATACTATGCCAGCGACCTAGAACCTTGCGTTGCGCGTAAAAGACTATTGGGAAGAATTTATTGGGAGTGAAGCAGAGGATTGCATTTTCTGCTGTCTGCACTTTGTTACGTATAATACGTATGCCATACATGTATCTGATCGCCAACGTCGCCTTAAGTAGAGTAACATGTCGCGTGTCACAAGCAATACACGCATAGTAAACCTATAAATTTCTCTAGAGAACTTACAACTCTTACAAGGAACATTAAAAATTGAGTAGACCTACCCTTTTACGCTCTGTTTTATTTGTTTTATCAGTCTCTGGGAGAGTAGATACAAAAGCGTCTGTCCAAAAACGAAACAAAATCCGCCTCATATGAATTTCAAATTTTCGTACCGCATCTTAGCAGCTGATAAACATAAGATTCCAAATCTCAGTGCGCATGAAACATGGGAAAGTGTCCGTATAAGGTGAAGCTATTTGCGATTCAAAGGGCTATTTGCTAAAACTGAATCAATGTTTTTTAAACCGACAACAGGGTGAGCATAGAACACAATATTTTGTGAGATCGTGACATTGGATGAAAAGTACTACTACTTCTAGGAATAACAAATATGAATTAAAGTGGGTCAAGTTTTTTTTGTTAAGTATTTATTTTTCATTACTTTCATTATATCAAAATATGTTCGTTAAAAATTTAAACCTAGACTCAAACATAATCAGGAAATCCATTAATTACTTATAGTGCCAAAGTAATCTCAGCCACAAAGTGAAAGCACTCTAGTTACAAATAAGCTAAACAGCATCCGAGAAATACACATCTTTCTACAGCTCTGCTAATACGATTAGCATTTTAGTGAACGCTCGGTTCCCGTTGCGCAATTTCACTCGCGACTACGAAACCCGGATTGGCGCGACCGGGGGGTCCTCTTATTTTTTGCAATCACGAAGTTATCATCATAACAAATCAAGTTAATACAGCGGCAATGCGGCGTAAAATGTTATGCTAAAAACAAATACATGTAGCGGAGTGTTTTGGGTGCAGAGGGATTTCGTGAGATATGTTTGTAATTATGACGGGTGGTGTCGCAGCGCGCGTGCGCGGCCGGACCGCAACGGAGCCCGGCCTCGTCATTCACAACCCCACCTCGCTCCTCGCGCCCGCCTCCCTGGCTCGATATCTACATGCTGCACTTTTATTTACATTCGCCATTTATACGTGCTCTCCGCTCGCTCTTATTTAAATAACGTTTTACGATGTGCTTGCCTATGATACAGTTAAAAATGGCCGTGAGGGCTCATTAACGGAAATATTATTTACTCTTGGTCATATATTAACACAAGCAATTTGAACCCCTTTCGAGTGGTATACCACGCTCCTACGATCATATTCTATTTCATGCTTATAACTATACTGATAAGAACATTTTCTCTGTACCACAGTTAATTCAAATTTAAATGTAGAATGAAGCTCGCATTGTTATAGGTATGTGTATCGACCTGCTTACACAATTACTTTTCCTCAACGTACAAAAAGGGCACTACAATTGTACACAAGGAATTTCCTATTAGGTAATCCCAGTGACGCCAAAATCCATGGCAAAAGTGTTAAAACATTTTATTCACATGTCTTTCAGCGCCATCGAATACCTTAGTATGTAAGTGCCAAAATTACCATATCACTAATTTGTATAATGGCTGGATGTTGTTCGCTTTAATATTCGTTGGATGATGATCAGATCAAGATTTGTCCTTTTGTTAAGTTGTTATTTACAACTCATATATGAATTTAAGAAGGTCATCTTGATGTCGTCTTTTTCGTGTGGAACACTACCAGTTTAACAATTACGATTTTTAAAATATCTTACAGTTCATGCAAAGAGAGACAACGCTGGAGGCGGGCTGATTGCCTCCCTCTTGTGTCAATATGTATTATTTACTGCCGACCACTGTAAAATATAAATTTACATACAACCAATTCGGGTATTTTTGAATGCTGATACTATGTACTTATAAAAGCGCCAGTGGCGTAGGTATGTGATGCAAAAGAAAAAAATTGGTGCCTAATGCACGAAGTTAGTACAGTATGAGTACCAATGACATTTGTTAGGTAATATTTATCCTAGGCAAAGGTGAAAATATTTGGTAGATAGTCACGAGCCCGCTAGGCTGTCATTATCATTAGTGAGCTATGTTTCCACACGGCCCGTCACTCCGCGCTATCTCCGCTGATAAGAGTACGTTTTGAAGGGTTAGATTGACGTTGCCATTCATAAGTAGGAACAAAGGGGCGACAGGCTTTTCATAGATGCTGTATAGACAAAAACTTAACACATTGTAACCTGATTCATAATTTTATCATACGGAACTTGAGTTATGAAATGAGTAGTGTAGGGGATATTAATGTTATACAATATTTATAACTTATAAGGACTATTAACAATGTATTTTTTTTTTCGGATTAAAATGTATACCGTTTGAAGGTTACGTAACGTGTTAGTATGTTATTTCTTTTAACATGTTATATCACGATCCATTGGAAAATTAAGTAGCATGTTTGTTAAATTATGCCCCGTAACGTATAGTTAGCACCCACACCTTTAGAATGTAAATTAAACCCCATGGCAAGGGTTTAACACATATACGTAAGCGTGTTTGTTGATATATCGATTTGCATAATAATCGAATATGGACCGGGAATGACATAGGCCACCAAATCACACTGCGACTATATTGCTCTGATTTTCCGACTTACAGAGGCCAAGAGAAAGGAATATGAATGAGCGCCCGCCCTATGCGCTCGGATTCAGCGCTCAAAGGTGTGAACAAATACATCAGATACGTATTAAGATCAAGTGATTCTAGATGTATAAAATAAATGGTAATACAGTGTTCACGAGTTGCGTAAGACATGACGCGATGTGACGCGCACGCAACGACAGCTGATAAGATATCTCTCTCATCCTGAAGCGTAAGCGGGCAGGTACTGTGGCCATTTGCACAGAGATGTATCACCGAATCGCGGAATCATTCGGCTTAAGCCGTGGTTCTTATAGCGTTCACATAGCGTCTTGGTTCGTTCACGTAACTCTTTTGTTATAAACTATACCCCAACACCTTGTTCTTTAACGATTTTTGACTAGCGTACAAGTTATTTAACAAGTTGTCGTTAAAACGTTTTGTTTACTACAAGTTGGCAGTGCTTATAATAAACTAATTGAATCATCATTTATTTCGACGACTGAAAGTGGCTGAAAAGCAAGATATGATGCCAACGTACATAATTTGGAAATTTAGTCAAATGTTTCTTTTTTGAATACCGTTTTGTATTAGTAAGCAAAAAGAACACAATGAATCCATACCTACTTCCATACTAATATTATAAATGCGAATGTGTGTCTGTCTGTCTGTTACCTCTTCACTCTTAAACCGCTGAATCGATTTTGATGAAACTTGGCATGGAAATAGTTTAAGACCCGAGGAAGGACATAGGATAGTTTTCATCCTGGAAATTATCCCTAAAACGATTGACAAGTGAGTAAGTAATTCACGATGATATTGATGACCCTGTAGGAAATGTAATTATTAGACCAAAAGCACAATTGCTCTTACATTTGCTTAGGCAAATAATCCCTTTTATTAATTAAGGTGATTAGGTGGATATCTATCGTGTTGTACGAGATTGCTTCCATACTTCCAAGTTCCACGCGGACGTAGTCGCGGGCAAAAGCTAGTATTTTATGAAAATAAGCTAGTAGTACATAGTAGGATATTATAAAGCAACACATTAGAATGTTTACGAGACAGACGGAATATAAACAACCGAAATATATTATTCAGGTCTTCTAAATGACAGGGTTGTGTTGCCTTTGCAAGTTACTGAACAATTGTGGGGAAATTGGGCAGGGAACTAGACAATAAAGGCTGATACTGTGAGACAGTTACGTTGCCAAGTCACGAAAAGGCGCCGGAACATGGGGAAGATGATGCGCACGAAAGTACGTATTAAATTAACTAGAATATGAATATCGGCTTAATGCAATCAGTATTACGAGATCAATGCTTATGCAAGTACATAAAAATGATACCTATGTATCATAGTTACTCTGGTCTGGTGGTAAGCGACAGTAAAGACTGTGACTACTTGAAAACGTATAAATGTTACGTTCACCACACAAGGCAATATGATAATATAATAGTTGTTAACCTGCCAGTCATAAACCATAACCACACTGCAGATACCGCCACAGTATTATATCAAGTAGTTAGATAAAAGGTAAACTTAGAGTCTATGAAAATACACATGATGATGACGATGATGATGTCCTCCTTGAAGTATCCGTCAAGGGCGATACCTTATCAGCTTTTAAATACAACAATTTAAACGGATTATATCGCGTGTATTAATTATTTGAGCGAACCTTGTCAACTGTTTCTGTCGAAATGTGAAATTTGCGATTAATTATATAATTTAAGCCTAAAATCTCGTAGTCAAGTGCCTAAACTTAAACTATTTTAAATTAATTAATTACACGCACCATTAATATGCATAGGATATTTTAATGAAAGAACTGCTTATTGTTTAGCACCTAGATAGATATAAAGAAAATTTCTGAGAGTTGTGTGCAGTTGCCATAAGGGATAGATAACGGTCTATTTGGTAGCGAATCCCACTAATATTATAAAAGGGAAAGTTTGTGTGGCGTGTGTGTGTTAGTGTGTACTGTGTATGTTTATTACTTCGAACAGAGATAGTTTCTAACTTAACACATAGGCTGCTTTTTATTCCGAAAAAGAAGCATGGTTCCAGTAGTATAGTATATATATATATGTATACATATATATATCATGGTTTAAAGCGGGCGAAAAAGCTAGTAGGTAAATAGAACGAACTACGTACTGAAAACACTTATTTTCCATATAATTTATTGTGACACTGTGTTGTGTGAGGGTATTTGCCCCAAGTTGTTGTTTAAGGAATATTTTTAACGTTCAGGGCATCAATTTACATAATGTTTCATGGCGTAAATATATATATGTATATAGTGCTGTATATAATGAGGTTACACGTCAATAATATTGTTGTAGTTTACAACGCGCACATGATTACACGCATATGCAAATGCACTGTGAAGCGATTTGACTAACCGAGGCACTGGCTTGTGAATATCTTTCAGTAAGCTACATTTGTAAATATTTTATTTAAGGTGTTCTGTTTTGACTATTAATCAAAGGCATGTATTTAAATCGATATCTGTATATTCCCTTTTTTTCGATCAAAATATTTGAAAGTTTCACCAAAAATACTGACTTGCACACTAATTATGCACACTAAATAATGCGAATTAAATATACTATTTAAAGGTATTTGCAAAACTGTTTTACTGGATATAAAAAAAAACTAACCTAACCTAACCCGGCCGAGTCGGATCTTAGTGTGCAGTGCGAGGATAATTAGTGTGCAAGTCAGTATTTTTGGTGAAACTTTCAAATATATCCGATGTACGAACCATATTTTTGGTGTGAATTCGGTTAAAAAGGTCATCTCGTTTTGTATGATGTCTAAGTATTTTTTTGTAGGACACGTTCAGTTAATTAATTGTTTTTTTTGCACAGCATTCGTTTTTCTGGTATGCATTCAGTTAATTAGTGGAGTTACCTAGTGTGCTGAAAAATTATACAGATGTGCATTTAATAATATCCCTTAATCAAAGCCATGTCAGCCAAACAGATAAAATGAGTAATGAATGAGTGTGAGGAGTAATGAAGAAAATCTAGAATAAAACTCCCAGTAAAAAAAAATGTTCTGTGTGTTCCACGACATATGAAGTACCTACAATCTTTTGTAGCAGGAATTTCAAACATACAGTAGCGCCGAATAATCTATCATATCGCCAGGTGACAATCAAAACTCACTAAATTTTTTGACACTGCTCTTCAAAACCTCGTATCTAGTAAGTAGAATGGCAATGAGATACGAGCTTTTTTTAAAGTAGGTATTTTGTTACTTAGTGAGTTTTGGTTGTCAACAGACGATATTTGTGTATTTAATGTATTTTGTGTGTAAGATGCCACACTACAATGGCAAAAGGTTTTAGAACAATAAAACTAACATATGCCATTTGACATCTGCTTAAAGATTCTATTACTATTGGCTACGCCTCAGACGAATTTCCGGCAAATGCATTAAGCTTCAGTGCACTCAGTCCCAATGCCGGGCGCCCTCGTGAATAAATCCTTAGTATTGATCATACAGCGAACATTTGCTCCAATTGAAACAGACTGCTACAGTATCAAGTCGAATATGCCAGCCATTACGTGATGTGCAATATTCCCTGTAGGAATTAATACAGTCCCTACGTGTTTCCATAGTAATTATTATACATATAGTTGCGTAAGTTTTTTTACTTGTTATAACAAATTTCTCCGACACACTATTACCTATTGTAAAGGGGAAGGTTTGTGAGTGTGTTTGTTTGTTACTTCTTCACGCTAAAACGGCTGGACCAATTTAGATATTTTTTTGTATGACGGTAGCTGAAACCCGGCATTAATTACTGGCTGGCTACTTTTTATCCCGAAAAGAATTAGTGTTCCCGTGCGATGAGCGGGGAACACCGCGGGGCGCAGCTAGCAATTATTTATTTATTTATTTATTTATTTACACGTAAATTCACAGTATAGTTACACCAACACATTCACATGAAAAACTAGAAACAATCACTTCACAACTGCAGCAATGAACAGTTACTGCGGGCTATAAGCGAAATACCTACCCTTCACAGGCAGTAGTAGCTAACACTACATTAGGTATAATTGACAAACGAATTAGCCAGAGCCTACAAAGTTCTGACTACTGTCTTTTATAATATACGATGCAACCGATATTTACGTAATTAGGCCCACACTTTAGCTGAATAATGGAGCCTCTTGGAAAGCGCGTTAGCAGAACGACGGGATATACGAATCCTGTTTAATAAATACGATATTTTGATTGATGTCCATGGTCCTTATTTCCTATATATCTTCGTCAACCTTAATAAACTTATATTATAACCACACTTATCATGACATTGATGTGATTAAATAATATGATAGAACACTTGAAATTGTAACACCTTCTATTTACACATTGCTTGTGTTTAATCAATGATTTAATAACAAAATGTATTGCTAAAAACACAGGCTATATAACTTCCACATAGAAAGACAGGCATGTGGAAATGGGGGTTCCATCCCAATCTCCACATGCCTACACCACATCTTTACCTCATTTGATAAGCACTATAATAATACTCATACTGATGAAACACCCAATAAACGAACTAAAATCAGATCAATTAAATAACTGCGGTCGAATAGGCGCGATCGCGCACTATTCAAATCACTTTGCAATCAACATGTGGCTAGCGGAAGCGGGGCGCACTCGGTATAGGAGTACCTACTTAAATCCAGTCGTTCGACCGGGATTATTCTTTACTGCCGACCGATATTTATAGATTCTAAAATACGCCCACGTAATTCACGTAATATGCGTACGCATATGCACGCCCAGTAGAGGTTTATTTGAGAACCGTCAATCCGGTATCATCGGAAAACGATCGAGATCTCAATTCATCTGTTTCCGCGGAACTAGAATGGGGAATTCGAGAGCCTGTGCCTAATTTCAGTGACAGCCACTGAGGCATGGCGATGGCAGTCCTGCAGGTCATGATACGCCAGTAAAAATCTACATCAAAATCGTAAAGCTTGAAGTTCTGGTTTTTAGTGTATGGACTAGTTAAATTGTGCAAATTTGGATTAACACTATTACACTTCCCTAGATTTCATCCAAATTTACAACTTCGGAAAACTATGCTCGTTGTGCACCACGCGAAATACTGGAAGTTTTTTTAACTTTTTGCACAAAGTCGTAAACTATGTTTTAGCGATATACAACATTTTGTTAATTTTATGAAGTTACTTAAAATTTGCAACAACTTAAGTCTAACTACAACTCCATGAACCGTTTGGGGACCAAGTTATAGTGTTCGAAGATGGGCGATTTTTAATTGTGAATAAAATAATATTACAAAATCTACAAATCAAACTATCAATCTATTTATCCGATAAAATGCGGATTGACGCGATGACGCGAATCACGATCAAAACTGAAAAGTCGCGCACTTACGCTGTTAACCCGTTCTAATAAATAACAATTAACGTTCGCTGACGCCTCGTTTTAACGCATCAGAGAAAGTGTCCGGTCACATTTTTGTGGGCAGGAAACTATATTGTGGCGACCGATGAAGCGTGAACGGAAACGAATGTGATTTTAATTAGCGACGATTAGAATTATCGTTAGACGAATTTAAGTGATTGTAGTGTTGTGAAACAAACAATCACAGAAATTGGGCTTAATTTGAAAGGTGATTAACACAGTTTATAACTTTTGAAATACTTATAAAGAATTTACTATTAAGTATATGACTATTTATTTTAAATAGGATTATATCGCATTAACCCTTAAATGCATGATGATGTATTTATACGTTACTGCCTGAAATGACACAAGTTAAAATCTAATTATTGTCAATAAAGACTTTGTCAAGATGTCCTGAAATCTCCAACTGACGTGGATTTTATTGCTAATTACGTCATTTCAGAAATTAAATGAGTGTAATTGTATGCATTTAAGGGTTAAATAAAGGCACGTATTTAAATCGATATCTGTATATTCTCTTTTTTCGATCAAAATATTTGAAAGTTTCACCAAAAATACTGACTTGCACACTAATTATGCACACTAAATAATGCGAAGTCAATATACTATTTAAAGGTATTTGCAAAACTGTTTTACTGGGTATAAAAAAAAAAAAACTAACCTAACCTAACCCGGCCGAGTCGGATCTTAGTGTGCAGTGCGAGGATAATTAGTGCGCAAGTCAGTATTTTTGGTGAAACTTTCAAATATATCCGATGTACGAACCATATTTTTGGTGTGAAATGTGAATTCGGTTAAAAAGGTCATCTCGTTTTGTATGGATGTTTAAGTATTTTTTGTAGGACATGTTCAGTTAATCAATTGTTTTTTTTTTGCACAGCATTCGTTTTTCTGGTATGCATTCAGTTAATTAGTGGAGTTACCTAAGTGTACTGAAAAATTATACAGATGTGCAAATGCACATCTGTATTGTTGTATTTAAATAAATATATCCCTTAAATAAATACTAATCCAGTGTGACTGTAAATTTAATAGCAGTTGCAGTTGGAAGAAATTGGCTATTCTCAGGCAAAACTTTGCTTGTCAAATTGCATATTAACATTTGCATGTCAGCTACATTTTGATGCTGACTGTACTTAAATATACATATATTGGTATTATTTTTTATTTGTTTTTGAAATTCAAGAATTTAGCATTCTACACTCATGTGTGTTAATAGGAGCCGCACTTAGACGAAAAAGGAGTGTTGATTATTCTAACTGACTAAACGCGTACCACTGGTTGTTTCAAAATACAGCTTACCTCTCGATCTTTATTGCCATAGGTGATGCCCAGGTTGGGCATGGCACGCAAGATGGCGACGAGCGACTGAATTGTGTTGCTGTACACCACCGGCCGGTACTGTTTGAAGTCTTCATTCGTAAAGCCACTTTCGTGGATAATTCTGTGGACAAGCAAGAGAATGTAAGATTTGTTTCACCACACACTAGGACAACAGTGCGCGCTATTTGTGGCGCGACAAATACTGCCCATCTTTTTATTTTCAATGCGAGCAACACTGCTGGTAACGCGACAACTTGCGTTAACCCGACTGATCTGGTAGATGAAGCGGAGAAGCCCTAACAACGTTTTTTTCCGGCAAGACACGACCCCAGTTTTAATTTATTTTTTGTGTTATAGTTGATAACCACCGCACAGTGTGGTATTTTACTGATCTGAGCGATCAATATTATTTTTGATGTTATATTGGTAGTTACAGTAATATTAAGCTAATATTTGATTTATTATCTGTACGGTAAGAAAATATTGGGGAAATTACAAAAAAATTGGGATTTTTCAATATTAGCTCAAAGTAGGTATAATAATATATGTACAAATTATATACAAAAGTAACAAAAATCAGTCAGAAATCGTGTAACTTTGATCAGACGAAGACGGCCCTGTCGATATTTCATCAGACACCATTCTGTATGAGGCTTCATGGGAAGCAGCATCTCGAGAGTTTCTGTTGCGAATGGCTTTGTCTTTTTACGCGGTGTTGATCTCATACCTGTTATTAGAGGATCTGAAGTCACGAGTAATCTGTTAAGTACATCCCTATTGCATGAAACCCTCGAAAAAGCAAAAGCAAATCATTTTCGATAAAGTCCAGTTTACTTTTTAAATTTGGCCATTTCATTTGCTGCATCAACTCGAACAACTTAGATCGAGTTATTTATTTAACATTAGATGACCCTAGAAACAATAAAAAATCTAAATTACTAAAAAATAACAAATTCATAAAATCATACATCTTGTCTTGGCCATATAACGTTTGGATGCCTAATTTTTCATTTTCCGGAGTGTTTCCGTGGAAAATCAAAGCTAAATCGTAAACTAGAATAAATGAGGTATGTGCTACATGTCCTATTTCTGCCGGGACACCTCGGGAACTACAACTAAATGTTTCCGATAAGTCAAAATACAAGCAGAACGAGAACGTTAAACGGGTCTACTTTTGAATGACTACCATATCGTCATAACATAATCGATCCTATTAAAAACATATACAAACGAAACATTATTACCAGCCATCATAACCTTTAAGGTAACTTATTATATATTCTACCGCAAAAACATACAAATTCACTATTAAAAGTCACCCCGATTTGATGTGTCGTTTGAGAAAATAAGTGCACTTCAAATACTTAATATTGTAACCAGCTCTACGAGCATAGTTTAGCGATAAGGTCAAATACATTGATAGATTATAGTGCGTCAATAAGTAGACTTTCTGAACCTACCTCATTATTCTACCCACAATCGGTTTTTAAAAATTGACTTTTGGCCGCCCAGATCAGTGATATACCATTCTGTGCACCGTCTTTATTTTCTGCTAATTTTATTTAAAGAACATGCGCCTTTCTTGTTTTCTTAGCCTAGCCCTATACATAAATAGATATATTTGATTTCATAAAGTAGCAAGTGTCATGCCACCTGTCAGTTCAATAGACGAACCTTTGAAGTACTTACTACTAAACACTACTACGAAAGTGCGAGTATTTCGTGCCACATTAGTTACGCTGACGGGCTCTGCCAACTTTGTCACGTCACAAATTTGTCTGTCTGTTCTAGTGGAGATTTAATACGAATTCACGTAAACATTCCTTGAATTGCATTCTAATCTTAAACAATGCTATTTAGATATCTGTTACTAACCGATCGCGTAGCGTCAAAGAAAAACTCAGGGCAACCTGTACACTATTGTCCTGAAGACGGAAACCCGGTGGAAATCGGGTTCTATGGTCCCGATTGCTAATAATTACCAGCGACCCTATGATGGTTGCATTAATAAATTAAATGATAAAACACTCACCACCCTCACACGCATAGCAGTCAGAAAGTGACAGCAGCTTTGTGACACGACAAATGCGACCATCAGGGTTATCATAGGTTCCCAGGATTAACGGTTGACCCAAAGACAATATTTTACAACTCAACTCGCCTAGTACCATCTATGAGACACCATAACTTTCAATTTTCCTATAAATCTAGCATGTTAGACATATGAAACTCGAACAGAGAGCGTGGTGAATCGATAAAGTGGCCCGCTTTCACACACCAGTGCGAGCCTATGGAGCAGTGGGTATCCTTCTACAATGGCTGACGTCACGGAGTCGGCGGCACTCGTCCTTAATAACCGTTTCCCACAAGCGATTGTTATTCGAACACGCTTCAAGAATACGAACAATGGAAATTCAAACTATGCGACGAATGCGACGTTCGAAAATATGCCGTCAACATAATAAAGTCGGTGTAAACAGCGTTTTCGACTTTGCCATACCATTTGTGTCAAACAAATCAGACGAGAAGTCTTCCGTTTCTTGTTGCCATTGTCCAAAGAACGCATATGACACAATATAACAATTAATTACATGTTCAACTAATAATTATATGTGCTTAAAAATATATTGATAATTTCAACCAACCTTTTGAATAGAATAATACTTTTCTCCGAATTCTAGGTAGTAACATAGCTATTTCATGCTTTGATTGCGTGCAGTCGAAAATAAGTAGAAAAAAGTCAATTTCGAGTAGTTTTTGAAAGGAAAATTACCAATGAAAAATTCAAACTGTAGGTTTCAAATATATACCAATAAATCCCAATAGCCCTGTTCTAGGTAGTAGCATATAAACAATATGTAAATAAACATATTTGATCGTAGAGAAAAATGACAATCGCAATCAGCATTTTAAAGGAATAAGGCCTTTTAATTAGTTTCTCTAGAGAGGGCATCTCTATGAGTCACACATACCAGGGAATTCGTTACTCATCGATAGTCATTATGATTTTCCTTTAGGCACCCGGGCGTTCACACGTATTGTTAACCGAAGCAATAGTAGCCACGTCACATGGCTACTGCTTACATCCGGGTCCAGTTTATGACGTCACCAACTCACGTCATTGTTTAGTCTTGTTTACCTAACGAGTACTCGACCTAATCACTAAATCTTTGGTTCTGATTGGAAGTAAGTCAAACGCCACTGTACGGGAAACAATGGCCGCTACCGGTAAAAACACGTGCGGAACCAAACAAATGTACAAATAGTACGATGAATCGTCAAACAGGATACTAAGAATTGGAACGATAATTCTAGTTATCATTAACAATGAAAAGCCAAATTTAAATTAAGGAAAATAATAAATAATCCGTGACGATCAATCTAAATCTCTATCTAGTTAAAGCAACAATACAGATGCTATCGATTCCGATAAACATTACAATATGCTTTGATATCACCGATAAAGTCGTCGGCGAAATGTTAAGAGGTTGTTGACAAGTTTTACATAGAGATAGTGAAAGATAGTGAACAATCAATGATATGTGTATCAGTAGAGAGTGCAAAAGGCGCTAATGATAAAATTTATACTCATATTCGTTCAAACACGCCTTTGTTTGGTAATGACCCCTCTATCGTTTGATCTAAGCAAGGATAGTATGATAATTGTGATTCGTATTATTATAATTATGTCATTATATCTGATTATGACGTATATCTGATTGTGTTTGAAATAAAATTCGATGTAAGAAGGTTAAAACTATCCAATTTGTGACATCAATATGATGCATCGCACAGAATAAATAGACTATGCCATGCCTGTTTCTACTCAGTACTCAGGTTGAATTGAGAAATTACACAACTCCATTCAACAATAATGTGAGCAATTGAGAAAACGATCTTATTGGTTGTAAAATCTTGAACAGCGAACATGTCATTGAATGAAAAGAATGGGACGATAAGTGAATCAGAAGAATGTCAGTATTTAAGGGTCTAATTAGAGACGATATTCGTCACGACCAGTATAGTTTAAATAAGGTACAGTCGTCATCTGATATATAGCAGCATATCGGCGGGGATAGTGATAGCACTATCCCCGCCGATATGCTGCTATATATCAGATGACGACTGCGCGGTATAGACCGCGTAAATAACAGCTGTCGTCAAAGTTCTCATTCTGTATCTACACCTGTTACTTACGCGGTATTGCATTATCCCCGACGATATAAGGCGTTCATAAATATCTGAATACGACTCTTATTGACTGGGCGTTACAGTACATGTTCAGATATTTATGAACGCCTTATATGCTGCGATATATCTGATGGCGACTGTACCTATTGCACTGAAACATTACGATCAGTAATTTAGATTTAGAAGTAGAGATAGATACAAAAATGTTTCAATACAGAGAGAACCTAATGCGAATATGCTGATGACATTAACTAAAAGGTATTTAGGCGGACTGCATTTGAAGTGAAATGTGGAAGAATTGTAGGGCCTCAATACTGCTATAAAGTGGCCCGAAAATCACGATCTTAGTTTTTTAGGGAAGCCTTCATTTGTAACTGTTGTTGAAACGCAATGAAAATTGTCCGCAGACGAGAGGAGCAATATCTAAAGCCAGCCTTACATAAACGAGAGAGGTTTATCTTTTTACGATCAAATCCAGCACACACTAACTTAGACGCTAAATCATCCGTCCTTTTCACAAGACATCTACTAGATAAAGAAACTGATATTGTTTATCGCATGACAAGCTAACTTAACTAAAATCGATATAGTTAAATGTTCCTCTTAAATATGCATAAGTAAGTTAAGTACCTATTATTTTTCACCAATAATGCAGCAATCTCATCGGATGGTCGTCATCTCAGACATGACAATTCTCCAAGTTAATAATAAACTAGAACTCGTAAAATTCTACTGGAAACTTTGACGCCTCAATGTTAAGTGCGGGTAATAAAAAAATATTAAAATATGTAAAAAACGATTCCTATTCCCGATTACAAACAAAAGTACAAAGCTTTTTGCAGAAGTAAGAAGTTTTTAGATGGGTTTGCACTCTACACTGTACTCATCGGCATTAGCCTCATCATCATCAATGTCACCATTGCACCTGTCAAACTAACAAACCCAAACAGCCGTTAATAACTAACAAAGCAAGATGAAATTGCAGTAATCCAATACAAATACGCTTTATTTCACACCAAAATACTCGTACATTTACACAAGAAATCAAATTGACTGACAGTCTTATCGCTAAAGAGCGATCTCTTCCAGACAACCTTTAGGTAGTGGAGTTGATACTAAAATGCGAATGGGATACAGTCTAAAATATTGTTAACTATATTAATTTATAAGCGCATGATATACTTACTTCATTTGTTTGACTATAGTACTCTTGCCCGACTCTCCGGCACCTGAAACAAGAATAACAGTAAGCAACAATTCCAGTAAATACGTTTACATACAAACAGACCTACATATCAGTGGTTCCATGATCATGTATCGTTTGTTATCTACTATGTGTATGCCTACATTTGCATTTGTTGACACGCATCAATTAGCAGATACTGAAAATGAACAAAAATAATCAATAATCGTCAATGGTATTTGTACTTGTACACCATTAAATTTAATTACGTTTTGGTGCAATCTTAATAAAAAAATCTTAAAATGTTAAACAAATTTAAAGAATGGAGTGTTAGCGTGGTCCAAATTTTTTTTTTTTTTCGATTTAAAATTGGATTTTTTGTTATAGATACGATTGTTTTGTAATAAAAGCCTGTTTTACTATTTAATAAGGTAATACTTATTTTTTACCCAAAAATTAACAGTTTCAGTACTATTTCCCATTATGTGTGTAACAATTTTGAGGGCATGGACCACCCAAATGGGATTAAGGTGATATACATATTTTATAGGATGTTGTTAAGAACTCTGTAATAAATAATGCGACACAACACCATTGATTTTGAGCTCGTTCCATAAAACTTACCCTAAAATATTTTTGTTGATGAAAGCATTAAATATTTATGTACTTTATAAATTGTCATTAAAATTGCAAAGCGCGATGCCGTTTATTTTTAATATCTTGTAAAGTTAGGGCATTGTTCATTCAATTATGCAACTTGGAGAAACTTATGCTCGCTGGGCAATGCGCAAAAATCTGAAAAATGTTGGGACTCTTTTCACTTTTTTGTACGCAGTTTTTTTTTTTATTATAACTGGACAAGAATATTACTGGTAGTGTTAAACACTTCGTTATTATAGGTATAGGTCCCTTTTTAATTGTGTTCTGTAGTCTTCAGCCCTATATAATAGTATTTTATGCAACAGTTGTATAAGAGGGGGCAAAAACGCGAGTGGCATGGGTTACGATGTGAGCGTAGCGAACATCGTAAGAAAGATGCCACGAGCGTTTTTTGACCTACTTATACAACGTTGCATACAATACTTTTTCTACGACTCGACATTTACCTACTAAATAAAATTCAAATAAACAACAAAGAAAAAAAAAATGTTCCCGCTGGGCACCAACAAAATTAAAAACCAAAATAGTCTCTGATAAACTTTTTTTTATTGACGTCCATCTGTCAAAAAAATATGAACTTATACCTAAAGGTATAAGTTCTCTATAATATACATCCATGCACAGAAGATAAAACTTATTTTTTAAGTTGGCAGCAATGCCTTAGTAGGGTAAGTTTTTTTTTTGCAAAATTGTGTGTGCAGCTGTTTATTTTGTAATCTGTGGTATTAAGTAATGCTTTTTTGGCGACATTATAACATCGTCTAGCAGTGTTTTTTGGGCAGTAGAGTATAGACTTTTACAAACTTTATATTAGAGTTAGTAACTATATAAATGACAGAAAAAGTACTGGAGATGCAACAGTTGTATAAGAGGGGGCAAAAACGCGAGTGGCATGGGTTACGATGTGAGCGTAGCGAACATCGTAAGAAAGATGCCACGAGCGTTTTTTGACCTACTTATACAACGTTGCATACAATACTTTTTCTACGACTCGACATTTACCTACTAAATAAAATGCAAATAAACAACAAAGAAAAAAATAATGTTCCCGCTGGGCACCAACAAAATTAAAAACCAAAATAGTCTCTGACAAACTTTTTTTTATTGACGTCCATCTGTCAAAAAAATGTGAACTTATACCTGAAGGTATAAGTTCACTATTATATACATCCATGCACAGAAGATAAAACTTATTTTTTAAGTTGGCAGCAATGCCTTAGTACCTACAGTAAGTTTTTTTTTTAATTGCAAAATTGTGTGAGTGCAGCTGTTTATTTTGTAATCTGTGGTATTAAGTAATGCTTTTTTGGCGACATTATAACATCGTCTAGCAGTGTTTTTTGGGCAGTAGAGTATTTTTACAGACTTTATATTAGAGTTAGTAACTATATAAATGACAGAAAAAAGTACTGGAGTAGAAAAAATAGATTTCGAAAGTGTGCGAACAGATTCCCATTCCCATAAGTTAGTATAATGAATCTTCAACTCGAAACCAAATCGTCGGCTTTCTATACTAGTTTGCTTTGATATATAGAGTCTGGCTAGCCAAATAATGTTGACAGATATTTCCTTGTGTTATCAGTTTATCACCAATTGTCTATAATTTAAACAATTTAGTAGGTGGGTCCTCTATAAATAATTTTGATACTTTATGTACTAGTTCTAACATTCCGATCAAGTTGAAATTTGGCATAGTACTTATGTAATTTTTTTGGTGATAGATTAATATGGTATTATCGATTTTGGTCTTATTTACACTACATTTAATTTTTCTCCTTGTCTATGGTTAGAAAGTGTAAACATATGTGTTTGTCGTTGACTGTACTAGTGGTAGAAATTATGTGAGCTGACTATGAGTGCACGTCAACATATTTAGCTTATTTCCTTTAGGTTAGGTACATTCGCCATCAGATATATGGCAGCATATAAGGCGTTCATAAATATCCTGAACACGACTCTTATTGACTGGGCGTTACAGTACCTACATGTTCAGATATTTATGAACGCCTTATATGCTGCAATATAATTATCTAATGGCGACTGTACCTTAAGTTTGCATAGAAAATCAAAGATATTTTCTAGTATCAACTATAACTCCTACTACACAAAGTATTTTTTAAATTTTCTCGCCAAAACTTTTGAGTAATATTTCATTAGCCAGACCATAGTATGTAACAATCGCTCAAAATAATAATCTTTATTACATAAATAAAATACATAATAGCATATAATTTTTCTCACTATTGAACACGAATATTTGTTGAGTCACGGATGTTTTCTATGTATTTTTATCAATATAATATATAAATAAATATCAGACAGCCTCGCACAAATCGATCTAGTCCCAAATTAAGCAAGAAGGCTTATGTTATGAGAACAACCATGAACCCAAGCACAAATATTTGAGTTCATCACACAAATATTGCAAATGCCCTGGCCGGGATTCGAACTCGGGTCCGCCGGCTCAGTAGGAAGGTGCACTACAAACTGCGCCAACCGCGTCGTGACAAACAATCATATAAGTATGTATATTGTCGTCTAGTGCCCATAACACAAGCCTACTAGATCTTACTGTGGGACTAGAATACTAGATCGAGTTGTGTGAGGTTGTCCCATATTTATTTATTTGTTTGTTTTTATTGGTTCTATTAGACTAGTAGATAATACAAGCAATTTTTGTTAGTTACCGTCAAAATGCATTTAAAATGGTCTCTTAAATAAAGCTCCAAAATTCATAATTCAAATAAGTAATCGAAGATTTTTATATTAAATTATTGCCGTAGCAAAGGCTATGTCATGACGAGGTAAAGCTTCCGTAGATGTCAAGCATTGACTATTATTTCCCGAACTATGAACGACCCGAACCCGGGATGATCGACCGCCCGGTGCAATAAAACGCGCAATGGCATAAACCCAGTTAATTACCGTACGAATGTAAACTGTAACAGTTCACAATATGCATGTCTCGGTGGTCGGTTAAAAATAGCGGGAGAATAAACAAATAAACGTCGAGATTCGAAATCCGCGTCCCGAGGCCGGCGCAATGAGAACACGCTAACTTTTCAAATAACAGATATAAGTGCCCATTTAAAGATGGACATGTAAACAAATATAACTAGTTTGAATTATACTGGTCATATAGGACTGATGAAATTCAAATATTCAGTGTATCCGAGGTGCTTAACCTGAGAATTACGAATCCATATCAGTCGTAATCAAATTAGTATCTCTAAGGCGAAATCTTTTCCCTAAGCTCGTCATTACGCATTAGGGTCTAACGAGTCGCATAGTGACAAGTGCAGTTTGAAACCTAGTCCGTATTCATAAAATACATAAGAATCTTTATGGCAATTGTAATGGTAAGTACTGAGTGAGCTTCACAAAACTGCTGATAGATAAGTAGTCTTTGGAAAGATAAAAATAAGATTGATATAAGCACAAGTAGTTACTGGAAACGACTAGATTGAATCACGAGCTACCTTTGATTCAATGCTAAGTGCTCTATTAAGAGCAAATCATAATTACGGTGATGAAGTGACGTGGGTGTCGCAAAACGAGCCCTGTCGAATGCAGGTCTGGCGTCGTGACCCCAGTTGTCATCAATTGTGGCGGCTGCGAACGGCCGATCTCTGACCCTGGAGATACACGTATCACCTACGACTTGCCTCCTGATTTCATACAACTCGAGCTAGAAGTAGAACTATTCGTCATTCAGTTTTATATGCACGTGACGATCGTCCGTCCTTCAAAAAGCGCAAACATTTCTGCAAAATGTTAACAAAATGCTAACTTTTCGACGCAATGACGCATTAAAAAAAAGTTTTACGGCGACAATAATGGACGACATGTCGAAATTCCAGCGACGACTCGTATCAGCGCAGTGTTAAAAGTTCCGACAGAAACACCTATTTTTATTTACATTTATAAAACTCTTCGTGTAAACTTTCACAATAAAAATGGGTGGATATCGCGTGACTGCACACTATCCTATGTTCAATGATGCTTCGCCTAAATCCTTAGACACGTAACCCAAGCTATTAAAATTGGGATATAAGTACATTTTGCTTGTTTATCCAAAATTAAGAAGTGCATTTTTATGTTAATTGGACAGAACGCACAATGTTTACTTTTGCGATTCCTCGTATTCACACGATAACAGAATAGACTATCAGTCACACCGAAAATTACAAAGTCGGTTAGTTTTCGACAATGACGTGCTGTTCGTAATCTGCGTGATGAATCTGGAAAGTTTCCTTTGGCGTTTCCATTATCATAGTGAGTTCCCACGCGCGAAGTGATCGCCGACGCCCGTTCGTCAGCAACTCGCGGCAGCGCGGATAGCCGACGGACCTATCGTACTATCAGCGATAATATCGCTGAGGCGCGTGCTCGAACACCCGCCAAGCCGAATGCCTGATAAAATATATAGTCTGCAACGAATGCCGCTCCTAATATGGAGGCACACTACTGCCAACAGGTTAAAGGCGCCGAATGGATGAATTGCACTCGTCAACATTACCTCTGGATTGCGAATTCTAACCCATACCTACTATTCGCCAAATCATATTATCAGGAGAGCTCAGCTTATCCTAGGAAAATTTATGTCTACCAACGTCAACACATGCATCGCCAGCCATGTAATTTAAGTGTGTAAATCGTTGGCTAAGTAGGGCTCAAAAGAAGCAGTGTGAACGAATAAGGCACACCCCATGGTCAGATCGGCACGCACCGGCCGGCACGACCAGATGACGTGACACAGCAATTAACTCAGCAAGATATCTCCCGACATGTACGTCGCATGCCGAACGGTGTGTAATAGGACTAGTACACCCATGTATGGAATGGACTGGCTATGGCTATAAATTATACAACATGCATAAAAGGGTGATTTCATCTCGACCAAGATACAGTCCCTTAGGATTATATCACTGTGTTGGAATGGAGCATATCTTAGTCAAATTATAATTAGAATTCTGTATCAATTTGTATTTAATTGTTGAAAATGTTTCAGTGATTGATAATCATCAGTTTAACCCAATATTTAAGTTGGGACTAGAATGTTTTCTTAATCCTTATGATGCCCTCATAGGGCCATACTTATTTGCAGTCATAGTAAACGGAATACTATTTGCAGCTCATGATGCAGAGTAAAAATCACAAAATTTAAAAATGTTATACAGGAATTGCATGGCATTACAAGTTTTTAATTGAACATTTTGATAAATAGCCACTGACTTTTAATGATTTTGACTGCTAGTAACTGTAATTGTTAACCATTGTTCAATCATGAATCAAATAAATACAAAGATTTCTGTTGCAGGTTCTACAGCGCCTAGATTGAGAAGAAGTGTCAATAAGCAGTAACTTCCAACAATGTTTTTCAGGAATTGAAATGTAGCCTAGTAAATTAAATAGGATAGTAAATAAAGCCTCAAAACAAAGTGTACTCTAAAGAAACCTAGGCATTTCATATCTATAATACCCAGGAGCTTTATGGATAAATTTGCACATTAGTGCCTCTCTTGAGGGGCATACTGTGTCACAAAAAAAAAGGTTGCCCTAATGATTTTCAAGCACTAAATGATTTACTGCAGCATATTACGTGCCAAGTTGCCAACCTAAGGGCAGTGATATCAAAATGATGGTTATATGTAAACTAACATACAGTTGTGTGCAAAATAATAACACTGCATGTATACATGTATAATTGTATATGTATACAGCATACCATATATGTACATTTGGCCAGTAGAAGATGTCAATTCAATGGATCCTATTTTTTCGGATCTCATGTCTATAAGGGACTAAATACAATTATAGTGTTACTAGCTTTTGCCCGCGACTACGTCGGCGTGGAACTTGGAAGTATGGAAGCAACCTCGTACAACACGATAGATATCCACCTAATTACCTTAATTAATAAAAGGGATTATTAAAAGCGCCTAAGCAAATGTAAGAGCAATTGTGCTTTTGGTCTAATAATTACATTTCCTACAGGGTCATCAATGTCATCATGAATTACTTGCTCACTTTTCAATCTTTTTAGGGATAATTTTCAGGAATAAACTATCCTATGCCCTTCCTCGGATCTTAAACTATCTCCATGCCAAATTTCATCAAAATTGATTCAGCGGTTTAAGCGTGAAGAGGTAACAGACAGACAGACAGACAGACAGACCAACAGACAGACACACTTTCGCATTTATAATATTAGTATGGATTATAAAAGTCAATTATTAGATCGACATTTCTATGGAGGTCTGAAAACGCTCCATACAAAAGCCTAGCCATTTAACAATTTTGATTGAAAGTGACATCATCACCGCTGATAAGGAATCAGTATATTTTTGGAAAAATAACTAAGTAGCTATTTTAACCGTGAAAAACTGTATTTAAGTGTAGGTACATTGTACAACCACATGGTTGTCATACAATTCTTTTGTTGAATTATGAGGACTTTGAAAACAATTTGTAATCTAATTATGAAAAAAAAAATATAACATAGAAATGTTTGAGAACTACTTTGCAGTCACATATTTCAAAGCAAATTTTTTGTTTTTATATTAATTATAGTATGTTGTATAATTCAACATCAATCTACACCCCTATTTCAATAAGTTAAAAATTTACTGTTATATTGGGTCAGCATCATCAAATACGGAAATTTCAAGATTAGTGTCAATGTCTAGACATTGAAACAATTGGCACCTTAATGCATTCTCTCTAAGTCACTCTGATCTTGTCTGTGTCCGATCCTGTCTGTCACTTTAGATCACTAAAAAAAATTTTTGGTTACAATAACCTCTAGCAAAAGTTGTTGAAAAGTAAGTAAGCAAGCAGCATACTGAAATGAAACCTGGTTACAAGTCTCTAAAATCTACAGCAATATCAAGAAGAACAGGAAACAAATTTATTGTTTTCAAAAACTACACTGCCATGTGTGTTACCTTTTAAAAGGCTATATTATAAACAAATATTATGTTGATATTTCCAAAACTAAGAGATCCTCACATTTATCTTTCTATTTAGTACAGCTACTGTCATCATACTATTATTATGTTGGCGATATTTTTCCTAAAACACCAGACATATGCATGCCAACTGACATACATCACATCAAGGCAAATGCAACGGGAAATATAGTAAATGTTTGAAAACCGTAATAAACAAATGTCCCAAGATGCATGTGAATAGAGCATTTTGAATACTGCAATGTTGGATCAGTGGTGTTGCCTTTAATTTTTAAGGATGACCAATAGGAGAACAATATTTACTGTACATAATACTTTATTTCATACCCCTATGTTAAAGTAGTGCCCTTGGGAGGTACTACTGGTCCTCCCGATAAGCGCTAAAAACTGTTGTATTGTATCTCCTATTTTTAGGTTCTAAGCTTATTACTAGACCTACATATAAAGACTAACATAGAGTTTAAGTGAACATACTAACAACATCATATGGATTTCTGATAGTCCATATTTATTTATTTTTATTATACCCTATACATCCTATGTTAAAGATAAACTTAACTACTCAGTTAATGAATGTCTGGAGTTAGTCATGTATTAAGAATTATACTATCAATTATGATTCAATAAACATTAACCTTGGATGGTTTGATGGCTAATTTCAGTGGCTAACATATTTATTGTTATTATAAAAGTTTAAGAAGGCTAAGAGACGAAAGAGAGTAAGGACTGCATAAAGTAATTATTTTCATGACATTGTCACATATGACAAAGCACATTTACATTCATCACAATCCAAAAGGAGTGTTAAATTATTTGGATGAAATTAGCATAAGTACTGCTAAAATAGTGAATTAAAGTCTATAAAATAATCTCAGAAATAATCGTGAAATACCATTGACATTTAAATTCTGTTATTGTAATGCCAAATCTGTTACTAATGATTGTAAGTAAATTGTAGACTTGTTAAATTTTCCCACCTATCATGCCTAACATGAATAACCCAGTTTATGCAATTTTTATATGATACATTGTATTTTTTTATGTGACTGACAAAGGTTTAAACATGAACATTACTCCTCCTGTTAATTCATTCTATATAAATAAACTGTGTTCAATATTCATTATAATATAATGGATTCTCCTTATGAGGCAAACTTGTCAAAGCTATCATAAAAGTAAATAGATGTTTGAACCATTTCTGTATTTCAGTTAGCTTGCTTCAGGAACTTATTTCCTAAGTTCCTGAAGCAAGTGATTAGGTGATCAAACCTTTCCTAAACATCAAATCGGTAGTCACTTTCGTTTTTATACGGAACCAACACATGCATACCAGCATATTGATGAGACTCGAGAGAAAGCTGGCAAACTGTAGCATCATATTCTTACATCAAAAAAACATTACTTCCACTAAAACCGCCTGGGGTTACGAACTTTTCGAGATTAGATTTACATAACGTAGTAGCCGCCGATACGTAAATCATAACTCGGCGTCTCGGCCGTCACAAGTTCATGGGTGCGGCCATGTGTCTTTAAACTAAAAGAGCTTTAAGTACCTAACAAGAGCAGCTTGATATCCTTGGAAGCCTGGAGCCCATCCTCTTTTAGATTTCTTTCGATTTGTCGGCTGCGAGCGGCCGCCGCTCGCTCCTCGGCCGACTGGGCACATCCCATGTCGGCAGCTGTTCTCGTGCCTTGGCGCCTGGCCGCCGGCCGCCCCGAGCCGGGCGCGCTCTCACCGCTCCCTCTGCATGCGCTCCGCACGCCGCTTGCCACTCCGGCCCCTCCGGAGACACCCTACGCGACGATAACTGCGGTTCTCTACAAGACGATATCCAACACACAGTAACCTAACTTAACACTTATCACTCCCAATCCTAGTCGTACACACTTAGAACGAACAAACTGAACACCACTGTGATTGTCTTCAATCTACGTTACTATCGACACTGAAAACGCGTAACGGCAGTCCGAACTTTAATTGAATACGAATCCGTTTAAAATATGAGATAATGGCGGCCGGATGACAAGCTAGCTCCGCTCCGTGACGGCGACCGCGCCCCGCTCGACTGACGTTCGGGTGCGTTCGGTTCTCTTCGTTTGGGCTCGCTCACACATGCGTGAAAGTAAATTTGACTGGAAATGAAACAGCACGATTGGAATAGAAGCATTGCGCTTGTGAATGCGCTCAAATAATTCAAACGAATATGAATTAAAATTTATAATACAAATTCTGAATAATGTTAATCAAAATCAAACGCTTGAATAAAATACTAAATTGATTAGTAATAAACGCACTTTAACGTAACCTTTTCGAGGCTGGGTATCAATGTAAACCGGCAAATTGATATTTGACAGTGCATACCAAACTATACCAAGTGCATACCAAATAACGGCTGCTGATTTTTGAATAATTTGTATGCACCCGAGATTTACCCGAGGTTTGTTACAATGTAGTTGTAATATTATATTTTTATTTTGGAAAAAAAACTAGCGTCTCATATTGCAGCGGACTTCCTTCTGCGTACTTTCACGTTCACGCATTATACAAAATCCAGGCGTTAATATAAAGAGATGGGTGCTTTGAAGAGTTTGAAGTTTAGTTGTTATCAATTCGTAATTTGTATGAAAACAGTAATCACACTAATAAGAATACTTATCCAATGTTTCTTTATTATATCATTAATAATTTTGTTTCCTTTCGGGGGCGGGACGCCCTCCCACGTCCCGTGGAAGAAAGAGAAGGAGGCCTTTGCTCAGCGGTGGGGCAGTACAGGCTGATAAATAAATGATAAT
Organism: Apotomis betuletana; assembly: GCA_932273695.1. NCBI lineage: Eukaryota > Metazoa > Arthropoda > Insecta > Lepidoptera > Tortricidae > Apotomis > Apotomis betuletana. The sequence continues at coordinate 11,451,988 of OW026315.1, forward strand.
ATTGATAATATTTCTTGTACAAAGGCAATAATCACTTAAACGATAAAATAAATAACCCTAAAGTTCGTCGGGAGTTATTAGTTAGTGATTTTCATATTAGCAAACAAGATTAAGTATCTTAAGAACAATCTTATTCAAGCTATTTTTTTTATATAAAGATTATATTTACATCTCTATGTAAGTAATGTGGATTACTTAACTCAATCTTAGCGGTTAGGTATAAAATCATACCATATGATAGCACACAGACAGGAACTCGTAACTATTTATGCAACTACCCGCGAGCGATGAACAAAACCTGTCTGCTGAAAAATATCTTGGCAAATGTCTTCCCTATTCCACACATATTCCCGTCATTCTTTGTAAAATGCGTCCAATTCGTCACGGCATTTCCTTTTGAGTCTACAGTTGAGTTGAGAAAGCCATCTTGGTTGATTGGATGCATCCGGAATGCCCTATATTGATTTAAACTTCAAGACTTTCACACATTATTTTAACAAATCGGAACTTAATGATATAATAAGTACAGCATGGTGAAATAGAATATGCCCTACCCAGTCTACTACCACTTGGGTCTGGCGGCTTTAACACCCTCGTGCGTGATAGGTACCTATTATATTACAGCTCCGAGCTCCATCATTCACTCCCAGCACCTTTAGCACAACAGTCACATGCGACTACTTCTCGCTCCAGATAATTACCCGTCTCTTTCTATGCAGTAATGAGAGAGAGTGACGGGTAGCGCTATGTCGCGCGACGATAGTCGCGAAGTTGTGCTAGGCGGGCACATAGCAGCGTCCCTATCGGTCCGCCGCGCCGCCGGACCGTTCGATCGTCTGTTACGGGTTTTAGAGTAACCCACCTGACTCTAAATCTGATCTTAGAATGAGATAGTAATATACATCTCTCATGATAATACTTTACAGCTCTTGGGAACATTAAGTTTTTCAGAGTTATACATTTTTTATTTTTCTCCCGATTGTATACGTTATTTGGATTCAAAATTTCAAAATCTACGATTCGTTTATATGTGCATCGTATAGTTTTTTTACTTTTCTGTCCGTCTGTCCGTCCGCGGCTTAGCTCCGTGATCATTAGTACTAGAAAGCTGAAATTTGGTATAAGTATGTGTATGTACCTATCACGCCGACAAAACGGTAAAATAAAAACAAAAAAAAAATTTTTTTCGGGTATTACTCGAACACCTAAAGTGGGGGTGATTTTTTTTGTTTCAACACTAGTGTCACTGTCTTTTAAAAATAATAGGGGTTTCCAAACAATATTTTTTTATAAAGTCAGCAGTTTTGTTAATATTCGCCCCGAAAATAAAAAAAATAGCGTCCCCCCTCTAACTTTTTAACCACGGGTCAAAAAATTCATGAAAATGAGGCCTTATAAGTACTTTCAATGAAAACTATATTGAACAAAATCGGTCGAGCTGTTTTTGAGTTATCGCAAAATTTCATAATTTTCTTCAAAAGGACGTAAGTTGACTTCCAGAAGGTAATAAGTACTTACAGTTACTTTGGCGTTTACGACCTTCTATAGAGCTTGAAATCTTTCTCGTAACTTAAGTCTATTGTGAATGATGAGCATCTACGGAACCCTACACTGAGCGTGGCCCGACATGCTCTTGAGTCTTGACCGGTTTTTTAAAACGTCGATTTGATATTTGGAGGCTGTATCCAAAGAGTATGTAATCACTACGTTTGCTGTACCCCTTGGTCGTGACAGTTCGTTAACCGACTTCGAAAAATGATGTTTTCAATTCGCCTGCATGCTTTTTTTTTGTATGTATGTCAGGCGATATCTCCGCCAGTTGTAGAGCGATTCTCAAATTTCTTTTTTAATTTGAAAAAGTATATTCCTGAGGTGGTCACATTGTCACCATCTCGGGATCTGTACGTCTAGCATAACTATGACCGCGATTCTTTGTCGCGCGACAAGTACTACCTGTCACTTTCCTTTCAATTCCGTGCGATCAAGACAGGAGATGCTGATTTCACGAAGTCGCGGCAAGAAATGCTATGCCCTGCTGATGATGAGATCCCAGGGAAATCGAGGGCAACCCTTAAATGTTATAAGCACTAGCAATGTTTCTCATATCCATACTAATCCATACTAATATTATAAATGCGAAAGTGTGTCTGTCTGTCTGTCTGTCTTTCTGTCTGTTACCTCTTCACGCTTAAACCGCTGAACCGACTTAGATGAAATTTGGTATGGAGATAGTTTGAGACCCGGGAAAGGACATAGGATACTTTTCATCCCGAAAAAATTTAGTGTTCCCGTGGGATGAGCGGGTAACACCGCGGGGCACAGCTAGCAATTTATAAAGTTATTCAGATATTCGCGTCTGGTAGTCATCATCTCATTATGCGGAGCTGATGATGGAAGGTACAACTCCTTAATGGTTAGGAGTTAGGAGATAATTCTTTAAATATTATAGGTAGGTTAGGACCGTAAGTTGTATTCTTTTTTGTATGCCCCTGAGGTGGTCCCATCGTCGCCAAGTCAGGATCTGATGATGAGATCCCAGGTAAATCGAGGGCACCCCTTAAGGCACTTGTTACAGGCACTATTCATGTTTTTTATATAGGTATTTTCCAAACTTCAATCATCGTCTCATGATGTTGAGCTGATGATGGAAGGTATAATTCCTTAACAGGGGATAAATCAAACGAGATGCATGCAATTAAGAACTCCCCGATCACCACTCTAAAGTGTGTATTTTACTTAAACTATTAAAAACAAAAAAAATACTTAGAAAAGTCCCGTGTGTGTAATGTACAGACAGATTACCTACATTTGAGTCACCTTTTTGAAGTCGGTTCTTTATCGAACAAAAATACCTACTTACTCGTATTCTGTTACCAAATATAGTAATAGTAAAAGGACGTAAGTTGATTTCCAGAAGGTAATAAGTGGGTGAATCAACTTTTTTGTGTTGTTTACTCTGTCCCCGTTGTCCAAGTGACATCTTCATACTGTTTCATAGAAAAATGCTTAGGTTGTCCGAGGGACAAATTTTGCGTAACCATAGCAACAAGGTGCACTTAAAAGTTGATTCACCCAAGTAATTACATTTTTTTTTTTTTTTTTTTTATTTAAATCAACAGTTTTTTTTACATAGTTTTAAATGTTATATTGCCACTTTTGAAAACCCGGGAGGTTTATGTAATAGTGGCAAGGTCACGCGGTTCGGTCCGCATCACAATTCATCTTAAGTATAAGTACTTAGGTATATACCTAATACTGTAGTTAGTTAGGGTAAGTACATTGAAGACACCGTTTACTGTCGGTTTGTAAGCGATATTATAAACTTTATTTGAATGTTATAACGTATATGGATGTGTAGTTAACCGTGTCTTCGGTTGTACAACAACATTAGCTTATTTATAATTCAAGTTCTATGAAATATTTCTTAAGTACGTTTTTACACTTGCCGGTGCTTTTAATAGTACGAGGGTAAATCAAAAAGTTCTTAGAATAAGGGTGAAAAACAAAAGAAAATTGTTTTTCTATCTTTTATTTTTCTACATTGTCTCCTTGTTATTCTATACACTTTAAGTACTGTTTTAATTTTTTTTTTATTCCATCATAAAATAAGATTTTCCTTGGGACTCGAAAAACTCCTCTACAGCACCCACTATGGCATTATCATCTCGGAATTTTATTCCGCGGATGTGCTTTTAATTTCGGGAATATGTGAAAATGATTTCCTAGTCATAGTCCGGAGAATATGGCGGGTGGTCGAACAGCTTGAAGCCAGCTTGGCGGATCGCAGTGATTGCCAATTGTGAGCGATGAGCTGGGCCGTTGTCGTGGTGAAACAGTGCGCCTGTAGACCATTTTCCCCGGCGATTTTCTATGATCACTTGCCGCACTTTCGGGATTAATTCTTTATAATAGGGACCTGTAATAGTTTTTCCTTTCGGCAGGTAGTCAATAAACAGGATTCCTTCCGCATCCTAGAATATAGATTCCCTAATTTTGCCCGCCGTCGGAAAATCTCGAAATTTTTTATCAGCTGAAGAAGATGGTCGTTTCCAGGACATGCTTTGTTTTTTTGCTTCGGGATCAAAATGGTGGAGCCATGTTTCGTCCTGGGTTACAAATCGGCGATAAAACGCATCCGGGTCACGTTCGATGATTTCGAGATTCCGCTTCGAAACCTCCGCACGCTGTTCTTTGTTTACCTCAGTTAACATTCGCGGAACCCATCTTAGCGAAACTTTTTTAAACCCCAAAACGTCCGTCAATATTGATTGCACGCTGTCAAAAGAAATGTGTAGGATCTCTGCTAACTGTTTGATGCTAATTCTTCTATCTTCTAATACCAATTTTTTGATTCTCGCCACGTTGTCATCAGTAACAGAGGTGGAAGGCCGGCCGGAGCGAAGGTCATCTTCACACTTGGGCCTACCTCTATTAAATTCGGCAACCCACCAAGCAACCGTGGAATATGGTACAGCATTAGTACCTATAGTCTGCTGAATATCCAAATGAATTTCCTTAGTGGACATTTTTTTCAAACACAAATACTTAATCACGGCACGTAACTCATTTTTGTCCATTATGACAGATTTTGAGCGATTTGCTTCACAAAATAATTAATTATGTGTTATTGGTATACGTAATCAAAAAAAAATTGTCGTCATATTATGTCGTAAGGATAGCTAAAATAAAATAAAAATAAACTACATTTAAAAAGGTTTTACCACCATGCTGTTCTAAGAACTTTTTGATTCGCCCTCGTACTTATGGTATCGTGCAGTATATGCCTAGGTAGTTTGTTTAGTGTGAATGGGATCAGGTAGTTGTTTGTTCTTTTACCATAATTGGCAATTACGACCTTTTTATAGAACTTGAAATCTTTCTCGTAAATTAAACCTCGGGCTTAAAACCGCTGTTTTTAAGCCCGTCTATTGTGAAGGATGGGCAACTACGGCACTTCTACACTGACCGTGGCCCGACATGCTCTTGGTTTTTTTTTTATTGGGTTTTTAGTCTGCTGTCTGTTTAGTAGCCTGCAGCCAAAAGAAAATGCTGTCATGTCGAAGATTTACACATTTATTTTAGAAAAAATGGTGAGGAAATTCTTGTCTTCATAAACTTTACTTACCCTATTATCTATTAAGCTAGATGCTGGCAGGGGCGCTGTCATGGCTCTGCCTATATTCATTCGACATGGCAGTATGGGATTATTATTTGGGGTTTAGGGCCATTATGGTCAGGTTTATGTACTGTATTAAAGCATTGTACCGAATAAAATGTATACCTAAATTTACATGGCGTGTCTATTATCGTTGACGACCACGTTTATCCAGAAGACATCATAAAGCAGGAAGTAGAAACAGAGTGCCCAAAATATATATGCATAATATGGACTTTAGTATTAAGAGAATAAGAATTTTTTAATGGTTAAGTTGTTCTGCATAGCAACTAAATATATTATATTATTTATTTATTTAAACTTTATTGCACAAAACAAAAGTCAGTACCAATCGCGGACATAATGCCAAATGGCATTCTCTACCAGTCAACCATAGGGCCAAACAGATACTTGAAAATGTATTATGTATTTTAAAAAACATGTATATATTTAAAAAAGGACAGAGTGAAATTCTAGGTTTTTCCTGCAACTGCCATTACAATCTGCGCATCGCATTACTTTGTGTAATCCTTACCGCAACGGTTGAGGTTGACACCTGAGCTTCTGGGGATCAATAAATTAAATAACCTGTTGATGTGGTTAACGTTCCTTGAGCTTCCTATTCTACTGATCATTTTAGATATACTTATGATAAGTAAATTAACAGTATACCAGTATAGCTGTTAAGTATAATGTTGATACAAATAATTGGATGAAAATCTTCTATTCTTCTATTCTGATACTTGGGTTGGATAACGAATTCAATATTACAATCCATTAATCTTAATGTTACATTTCTCTAAGTAACTACCTAACATTAAGATAGTTGGAAACCATGGTAAGGCCCGCTGTTAGTGGAAGGTGTCGCATAATCCGACGTGATAAAATAATGGGCTTAAGTTTTAAAAAAGTGTAAATAGTTGTGTCCTAAAAATTCCCTGAAGATCCTAAGCGAGCCGGCGTGAACAGCAGTCAATAGAGATCGAAGGCGTGCGCGCGCACGGGCAGCTAGAGAGGGACAGAGGGACCAACCAAGGAGCAGCAGCTTGATGTCCTTCGCGGCCTGGATGCCATCTTCCTTTAGGTTCTTCTCGATGAGCTTGCTGCGCTGGATGGCGGCGCGCTCCTCGGCGGACGAGGCGCAGCCCATGGCGATAGCGCGCACGGCCTGGCTCGCTACGCGCGGCAGCGCCGTGCTCCTCGCATGCTCGCGGCCCGTCGTCGCGCACAAGTGCGCCGCGCACGCGCTCGGTCGCGCACGCTGGCTCCGGCAAGGTATCGCGCTGCAGCGCCCGCGGGATCGCGCACTACGCGGGGGACACCGGGTGTCAACACGAGAGGGATGCGAGGTGGCGCCGCGGCGTGGGCCCGCGAACGAATGACGGGTCGCGCAGCCCCGCTGCGCCGCCGGCACTGCGCACGCTCGCCTCCTCGCGGCTGCGACCGTGGCCACCCGGTGCCTCCCTGACACACTAATTACACTCCGCGTCAACCTTGTAATACCTATCACTCGCGTCTCTCCCGCATTCGGAAAACAAAAGGCATGCAATTGGATGCTATCGCGTGCAGTTGATAACTTGCATGATCGATTGATGATTAAAGTCTAATAATACGTTCTATGAGTATTTATTATTACTTAGATAAGTAATACTTACAGACACTAATTGGACATCATGTACGTTGAAATCAAAGTAGGTATCCACTTTAAATTAAAGATGGTAGGTATAGCGTTCTGTAACTTGATTACTTCGCTCATTTTCATAGCCATATAGGTATCCATATATCCATATCCATTTATTCAGTATTAGTCGTATATTGTCAACAAGTGTATACAATCATCAAAAGTAACTTAATTTAACAAGTATAAATATATTAACTCATATTGGAGTTAGGGATTAGGTACATTATAATATGAGTACAAGTTATTAAGTAGGGTCAATTTCATAAAAAAATTCATTAACTGAATAATAGGCCTTCCGAAGTAGCATTAATTTTAATTGGGAGTTAAAACCCGTAGTGGTTTTTATACCTAGGTCTTATATAAAGAAGACATCAAATTGTATGCAAACAATGCAAAATGAAAATATTTAATGCAGGATGACGCAAAAACATTGCTACTGTTTCAACTTCATTAAAAGAGGAGAACCAAATCAAAAGATATCAAAAGAGGAGAATCTCTTCAGTTTTGGGTGGTACCTACTTTTATTTTATGGAAATAAAATAAGAAATCAAATCAGCGTAATTGACTAATGTGTTTTATTGATGAGAATATTTTTCAGTAGCTGACAGTTAGCATAAAAAAGTAAAAGACCAACCAATCACAGTTATGTTGGCAGTACTGTATTAATCTAGAGAATAATAATCTTGCCAACATCATAAAATAATCTAACACTCCTCCTCGATTGTAGATGTGATGCTCAAACTTTGCAAAAAACATTTACAATCGCATTACAAACAAATTATACAAAAGAACATAGAATTAAATTAGTGACATTCGCTAAAGCAATAAATAACTTTAAATTAAATAAGTATCATTCGCTAATGCAATCAATCAAGTAACATTATGTCAAATAAAATTCGCTCATGCACATTATTTGTACTGACTCCTCCTTAATTATCAAACTAATATTCATTTAAAAATACTCAAGATTAATATTACTAGTATACACATAACAGATCTCTATTATGAGTAAACTTATCTAATGACAATATTTTAGTAAAAATGTCAGCTGCATTGTTATAAGAGTCGACATGGTATAGAGTGATTATCTTTTTTCTGATCAAATCTTTAACAAAGTGATATTTAATATCGATGTGTTTTGCACGTTTGCTATTTTCATAGCTGTTGGACATTGATATAGCTCCCATATTGTCTACATAAATTTCAGGTGTTAAACACTCACCAAAATCCTTGGCTAACCCTTTGATATTAATGACTTCGCTGCACGCTGTAGCTAGTGCGACATATTCAGCCTCCGCTGTAGAAAGTGCCACGCAGCTTTGTTTTCTAGAGAACCATCCGATAACATTACCATAATACATGATGACACATCCACTCATGCTTTTTCTATCAGTCTTTTGCCCTGCCCAATCGGCATCTGAATAGGCATTAATAGTGCAGTTATCATTCTGCCTTTTGTAGTTTAGTCCATACTCCTTCGTTTGCTTTATGTATCTGATTATTCTTTTCGCTTGTTTCCAACATTGGATATCAGGCTTGTCCAAAAATTGACTTAGAAATGAGACCGCATAACTTATGTCTGGTCTTGTGACGGTTGCCAAAAACATTAAACTTCCAATTATTTCTCTATACGGTACGTCTATTTTATCATTAGTTGCTTTTATTTGTAAATCCTTTTCCATTGGCGTTTTTACTCCATTGCAGTCAGTCATATTAAACTTCTGTAACATTTTTTCAATTTGTTTGCTTTGATTTATTTTCATTCCTTCTTCATTTCTGGTAATTTCCATACCTAGAAATTTATTGATTTTTCCCAAATCTTTTGCATTAAATTCCTTATGTAGCATCTCTGTTACTTTATTTATCGCTTCGACTTCCCCTGTTAGTAGAATGTCGTCTACAAACACTAAAAACCATACTTTACTATCGTAGTATAAGCAAAAATCATGTTGAGACCGCTTTAATCCGACGGTCTTTGTTAAGAAATCATTAAGCCTTTCATTCCAGCACTTGGGGCTTTCTTTCAATCCATATAGACTTCTTTTTAATTTTAATACTTTGTTCTTCTCAACCTTCACTCCTTTCGGTACTTTAATGTAAACTTCATTTTCTAAAAATCCATTTAAAAAGGCTGTGGGAATATCAAATTGACTTATTTCATAATCATTTCTTACTGCATGTGCTAAAAACATTCTAATTGTATTCATCCTCGCTACCGGTGAATAATTATTCCCAAAATAACTTTCTTTCTGCTGAAAACCTTTTGCTACTAATCTAGCCTTCTTTAAACCATTGTCTTTAGTTTTAAATACCCATTTCGTATCAATTGCCTTTTTGCCTTTAGCGTCAACTACTTCCCAAGTTTCCAACTTTTCTAATGAATTTATTTCTTTCGCAATTGCTTCTTCCCATTCTTTGTCTTTAATCGCTTCTTCATAATGTATTGGGTCTTCCGAGGATATTAAACAGTATGCCATATATATTTCATAATCATTTAAGTGTTTTGGCTTATTTATTTGTCTTCCTGCTCTGGTATTCATGGTTACATCATTTGGACAATTTTGATACGCTTCCATTTCTTCTTCTGCTTCATCATAGCTGGTATCATTTTCTTCAATTTCTTCTTCATTTTGTCTACTTTCTTTATTTTCAGTGTCTTTTTCAGTTTCAATCTTGTCATTTTCTTTCTCATGTACTATTTTATTTTCTTCGTATATTTCGATTTCTTCTTCTTCATCATTATGAACATAAGGTCTAAATATTTTTGCATTTTCGTCTTTCTCTTCATTTTTAAATACGATTTCATTTTCATTAAACTTTACGTCTGTTGATATTACGATTTTATTTTCTTTGGGATCAAAAAGTCTGTATCCCGAACCACAATATCCGACCATTATCAATTTCTTAGCTCTTGGCTCTAATTTTCTTGGTTTAGGCAATGTTACAGCCCATGCTTGGCTGCCGAAGACTCTTAGCTTTGTCAAATTGTTTCCATACCATAACATTGATGGTGTTTTTCCATTTAATGCTGTAGTTGGACTTCTATTTATCTCATACGCAGATGTCATCACTGCTTCGCTCCACAGTTCTTTTGGTAATTTTGTTTCAATCAATTTTGTCCGTACTTTGTTTATTAACGTGCGATTCATTCGTTCTGAAGTTCCGTTTTGCTGTGGCGTATATGGTGCTGTGTATTCAATTCGTATTCCCTTGTCCGTACAGTATCTTTTAAATTTGTTGGAACTGAATTCGCCACCATTATCGAGTCTTAAGCTCTTTGTTTTAAATCCAAATTGGGTTTTAATATATCTTATAAAATTTATTATATTACCCTCTGCTTCATCTTTCGTTTTCAGTAAACGGACTACCAGGTAGTGTGAGTAGTCGTCAATAAGTACTTGAAAGTATCGAAATCCATATATACTTATAGGCTCTATGGGTCCACAAATGTCTGAATGTATTAAATTTCCAATTTGTTTACTATTGCTTTTCTGGTAGTAGAAGCTTCTTCGTGTGCTCTTTCCCTCAATACATGTGTCGCAGATCTTGTCAGGTATAGGTAAATTTAATAGTTTTAAATCATTATAGTTTATATGGCCAAGTCTTTTGTGCCATAAGTCGCTGTTCTCGCTTGCCACATAAGCATTTTCAATGTTGACATCAAGTTTTAATATGTACAAATTATTCGATTTGTTTCCTTTAATACAAACGTTGTCTTTTCTTATCAATACACCATCGTTGGTGAATGTGATGTTGAAACCTTTTTCTGTCAACTTGTTGATTGATAATAAGTTATGTCGTAATCCTTCTACCAATAATACTTCCATATCGATTTGTATTGTACGTGAGCTTTGATAATCGGCTGTCAAAATGCCTTTTCTTCTCGCTGTCAGAACCTGTCCATTGGCAATTTGTATCTTAATTGGTGTTGACAGTTCTGTTATATTTGTAATAAACTTCTCGCATTCCTTTTTGACCATGTGGTTCGTTGCGCCAGAATCGAGAATAAAATGGTCTGTATTTTCGATTGCAGCCATTGCAATGAATGATAACTTATCTTTTGAATGATGTGGGCTTTGACTTTGTCCTCTAAATGTACCTCTGTTACTTCTACCTCTAAATGAACTTCTGCCTCTGTAAGAGTTTTGGCCTCGGTACATAATTCGGCCTCTTTGTTGGTTAAAATTATTGGTGTAGTTACTAAAACAATCTGTGGCCTTGTGGCCTCTTTTACCACACTTAAAGCAGGCCATAAATGTTAATTCGGGCATTGTTTCTTTGCCACTATTCTTCAGTTCGGCATCTAGTAATCGGGATTTTACAAAATCTTCGCATAATTCTTTTTCTACACTCATAGTTTCAAGAGTTGTAATAACAGTTTCGTATGAATCAGGTAAAGTAAGTAATAAATGTGCTACCTTGTCACTTTCGTCCAGCTTGCAGCCCGCGGCTTCCATCTCACTTATGATCGAGTCAAATTTCAAGAAATGGTCTTGTAAATTACCCGTACATTTTAAAGATAACAGTTTCTTCTTTAGGTGTAATTTATTGAACACGCTTTTTCTTTCAAATATTTCTTCTAGCTTTTTAATCATTTGTTTACTCGTCTCTGCCTTTTTAATAATATCTAAGTATTTATCTGATACGTATTGTACGATCGTCGATTTCGCTTTCGCGTCTTTAAGCATAAAACTTGCATACTTATCTTTTTCCACAGGCGGATCTTCTATAAAAACATTTGAGACGTCTTTTTCGTTCAATAAAATCTGTATCCTAAATTTCCAATTCGAAAAATTTTGTTTTTCATCAAGTTGGGGCATTACCATGGAAGCCATTTTGTTCTGAATTTGCCGTTACAATTTGAAATTATTTTTATTACCTGAAAAAATCTTAAAATACCCGGACTAATTTACTATGCCATCTGGCTGACTAATTTTCCTTTCTATTTTCCATTTACAAGTCGCCCATAACCTTTTATTTTATGGAAATAAAATAAGAAATCAAATCAGCGTAATTGACTAATGTGTTTTATTGATGAGAATATTTTTCAGTAGCTGACAGTTAGCATAAAAAAGTAAAAGACCAACCAATCACAGTTATGTTGGCAGTACTGTATTAATCTAGAGAATAATAATCTTGCCAACATCATAAAATAATCTAACACCTACAAACTACCGGCGTATTCAACTTGCGTCATGATCATTTTAACTCGGTCGAAATCGGCGCTGCTGAGCTGAGCAGACTAAGTGAAAAAATCGAAATCAATCTTAATTTTCATGAGATATAGGTAAAGTATAAACCTTTGTCCGATTTAAACAAAGAATACTGAGCGGAGCGAACCGAGTACAGGCAAAGCCGAGCAGACATTGTCAAGTTCAGTATTAACAACATAACAACTTCTAGTATCTCAATTACAGATTCTAAAATTATAAATAGGCATTTTATTATATATGCCATGCTCCTAAAACAACACCTGTATCATTACCATGATGTGGAAAAGGCTTATTTCCCTTCCCGGGACTGTACAATAATGGCGGCTGTACACTCAACCAAGGAGAGTTCCCAGGCAAGAGATGCTCTTTTCTGAGTGCACACATGTATGCATGTACACTCTCGCTCTCGTCCTGTCTCGCTGTGTCTCGGTAAGAGTAAGTGTACAATCGTCATAATATGGAATAAGACAAAGCTATTCAAGACTATGTAAAACACGCCAGCTGTTGAAGTTGAAACTTACAAACGTCAACTTGACAAACTCACTAATACTGTACTGTAGTGTCAATGTCACATTTGTTATCTGTCTGTTTCTTTCTAGTGTTTGTGGCGCAACTTCGGCGTAACACAATTTGTACAAAATCTAAACTTGTTATGACTTACTTCAAACAGTGATAACAATGGATTCTGACGAAGAAATGGAAAACGTTCCGTCCTGGAGAGGAGTGCCCGGTTGCATCGTGCTCATTAATGTCCACGATCCTTCCAACTACGGCACAGCGGCAGTCGCACATGCAGCAACTTGTTCGTTGATCCGTCAAAACCTGAGATTAGCAAACTCGAACCATGTAGGTGTTTGCTTGTATGGGACAGAAGATTCAAACTCCTCCGCTTTTGGGATAAAAAGCGTCGTCGATGTTTGCCCGCTGAACTCTCCTACGTTGGAAGAATTCAAGAAGCTCCGCAATTTGGATATCTCGAATTTGAAACCGGCAAAAGAATTCAAAATGTCTGATGTGTTGTGGCATTGCAGTAAAATGTTTGCTAACTGCAAGAAACTGCTGTCTTCGCGCACAGTTTTAATATTATCCAGGTTAGATGTGGCTCCAATAGTGTCTGATCAGAAACCAACAATCAAAAGGGTCGATGACTTAGTGGATTCCAATATTGAAGTGAAGTTTTTAAACATGTCACAATCAGAATATAAAATAGATAAGTTCTATGAAAATTTCTTATTTGAAGCTAGTAAAGGAAAAGGTTTTGTTATTCCGAAGATTGTTTGGGACCTCAAAGAGGTAGAGCAACTGATGCAGCAACAAACTGATAGGCATCTAGCGGTGGCTAAGCTCAGCTTTGTGATAGGCGAAGGAGTTTCTATTGGGGTTGGAGTTTACAACTTGCTCAAAACCCATGGAAATTACCAAAAAAGAACAGATTTGCTAAGGGAAGATAATGCTGTAGTTGCAAGTGTCACCAAAACTGTGAAGGTCTCTCAAAAACCTGATGCTGAAAATGGTGAAGCTATGGACGTAGATGACGATGGAACTGTACAAATGCCATTGCTGAAATCAGAGTTGCTGCATTATCAAAATTATGGTGGAGAGAAAGTAGAATTCACAGACAATGAAATGAAGTTGCTAAAAAATCCATTTGGCCCACCTATGATGAAACTACTGGGTTTTAAACCATCACATATGCTAAGCAAAGAAAGGTGGTTTTTCAAGCCTTGTCATTTCCTTTTTCCCAATGAAAGTATTATAGAAGGCTCTACCGTTGCATTTAAAGCTCTTCACCAAGCATGCTCAGAGATGTCCATGGTTGCCATCTGTGTCCTGTGTACCAGGATCAATGCCAGGCCCAAGATTGTAGCACTGTCACCTTCTTCCTCACCATTGGGTAACGATGTTGAAATGGGCTTTGATGTCATCCAGCTACCTTTTATGGAAAATGTTAGAGAAGTTCCTGGTAATGATGATGATGACATCAAAATATCCAGCGTTGATAAGTCTTTCATGAAGGATATTGTGAATACAGTAAAATTTGACTATCATCAGAATATGTTTGAAAATCCCAAAACACAGTCTACATTCCGAGCTGTGGAAGCTATTGCCTTAGAAGAGGATGTTGTAGAACCATTTGAGGATACAACAAAGCGCAATCCCAAAATATTCGAGGATCTTAAACCCGATTTGTTTGAAGAAATCTTCGGTCCTTTTTGTCTCACGAGAACAAAAAGGGCTGCTGCTTCAGGCGCCGACCACGGAGGCAAAAAGGCAAGATTGGAGGGCATGGATGAGGGAGAAATATTAAAATATAGAATAAGCAATAAAGTGGTGAACGACTACACAGTCAAAGAATTAAGGAATTTATTGAAACCTAAGAATGTCCCAGCACTTGCTAGTTTGAAGAAACATGAACTTGTTGATTTTGTATATAAGTATTATGCTGAAGATTGATTACTGGAGAATCATGTTTTGTTCACAATTCTTTTCTAATAAAAGTTTTCTATTATATTGGTTTCTATTACTCAACACTACTTATGAAGTTTTGAAGAAGCACCCTATGATGGTACTGTGGTACCCTATTAGTATTACTATATTTTTGATGATATACAAAAGTACAATTATGTAGTAGATAATCAAGCATCTATTATTGTTTAAGGACTACAAGTTAATGTAAATAAAATGTATGTTGTTAGGCTTAATTATTTAATAAATAGTATTAATACTATTCACCCATTCATTGCCGAAGACGCGAATTCGCGTCATCGCTGAATAGAAATTTGAAGCGTCGGCAATTAATGTGTTAACCTCAATCATGCTAGTAGAGACAAATACACAGATAATCATACATACTTTTAAATATATACAGAACCATCAGCAGGTCCTAAATGGTGAATACCAATAAGCAGTGCATCAACTAAAGTCCATACTCCCAGGCCTCCGAAGCTGAACAGTTTTCCTATACCCTCCTGCCAATGTCCTAGGTAGAAGCGGTCTGCTCCGAATCCACCAAGAGTTAGGGCTAGAATGAGAGCTGTGCCCCACCGAGTGCCACCAGTCCATGAGCATCGGATCTTCTTTAAAAATCTACGCTTTCCAAGACAGATTATATCATCAGATACTGTGCAGTTGGTTCTGAAATAGAATAGTAATGTAATAATTATTATGAATGCATATTTACCACCGCATACAGAATTTGAAATGATGCAAAAAAAAGTAATATATTTACATTACTGCTATTCATATGATAGTCGATCATTTACATAATAATTATATTGACAGATATACATATAAGAACACTTACGAGTAAAACTTGAGTGGGGAGGCCAAAGAATTGCAGTTAGCTTTCTGTTCACACCGATGTTCCCATTTATCTGTTTGGTAACAAAAGCGACACATGGCAGTCCTGTTGAATGTTTTTGGGCCCTAAAAAAAACAAGATAAAGTCATAGCTCCAAAAATTATAAATCAATGGAACAGATTATTTTTTATGGTATAGTCAGCATCAATGTAGCTGACAATTTAAGTATGCAATTTGACAAAATCAGGTACTAAGTCTCAAACTCAGGTAATTGTTAGCTACTTGTGATGCCGACCATACCTATTGTCTTAGACTTAGATAGAACTTACATTACAAGATACTTTTGATTTAACTGTGCATGTGTAGTTTGACATGCCACCATATCGACATTTTAAGTCCCGGTAGCATTCTATGCACGGGTACTGCAGTGTCGAGCAGTCTGACATGTTTCCTGGACAACTTTTTAAGTATTCATCATTTGGACTCAAACTCAGGCCTTTGTCGTTGATGTCCTTCATTTTATTTTCTTTACTTGAATATGGTTGCTCCATATTATTGCTGTTTGCTGAAATAGGTATTAAAATGATATCGAAACAATCCACAACATTACAAAATAAGCGGGAGTTCTAATCTTATGCCTTACCCATATCAGTAATATGAATTGTGTTGAAAATAACCAATAGAACTAAAATTAAACAATCCCTAATGCTAATCCGCATAGGTGTTATGCTCGGCATTTTGTCGTGTTTACATTTTATCTATTATTGCATGAAAATTACTATATAAAAACAATGGTCTCACTGGAGAAAAGCTCAATCAATTTCTCTTTGTAGTTTTGACAGCTGCTGGTATTCTTACGTTTTATGTTTCTTTCTACACATTAACATGCTGAATACAACTGTTTTAAAAGTAAGTATATGTTGTAGTAAAACACAATGTTGATAAGTTGAGTAAAATTTATCTTTAATAATATTTTTATGAATTATTGTATTACGACGCTCCAGCAATGATCTCTTTGGGAATAATTAATTTATTGTCTTAGTGGGGACTCATTCAGGACTTTCAGGAGGCGACCGTCGTGTGAAGGAACGTAGAAATGTTCGTAGAAATAGACAAGCTGTTTAAGCTACTGCAAAAACCATTAAGGGAAGAGGGAAATGAAATAGGGTGTAAATATATAAGGGATATTCCATACCAGACCGGGCCAACCATTAACCCACAAATCTGTGTGCAACAAGCTTTAAAAAAAACTAATGGAGGAATTGCGGTGTACTTTATACTCTGTATTTAAACGTCAAATCAAACAAAACGTCACGTCAACGTCATTTTATTGCAAGCAAAAATGCAAGCGGGTAGCTGTTGCACAAATTTGATATTTATGTAAATACTATGAGCTATATCATAATAAGAAGAGTAAAACCATTCTAATAAGATTCTACACTACACAACAAGATGACATTCCTCGAAGACACGTCAATAATTCTCATTTCACAGGTAAAACAATACCACCTGTAATAGTAAACAACGCTACATTTCGCATTAATTCTGCTTTTACGCCAATATTTCCTTTGCTTTCCTGATATAACTTTTTTAAAGCTTAATGTTTTTATTACTAATGTAGAACTTCATAGAATCCACTAATTAATTAGAGGTTTCTTTTCACAGACGGTGTTTTTCGTCGGCGGTTGGATTTTTTTCGTGAAACAACTGTTTCGCGACTATGAGGTACATCACACGCTGGTGCAGTTAATATTCTCGGTGACCTTCGCATTGAGCTGCACCATGTTTGAGTTAATCATATTTGAGATCATAGGATATTTGGATTCAAGGTAAACAATTTCTTAGTGTGTACTGTTATTTTTTTGATAAACTAGGCTTCACCCTTTCTTTTTTTTTAATCGCATGCTATGTTCTTCAAACTTTGTATTTTTTTTGAGATAAAAATAAAGTGAAGATATTGGTAACATTTTAAACTGACAGGAGCGTTTAATATATTTTTAGCAGTAATATAAAATTAGTATCATAAAGATTAATCTTTTATAAAATATTTATGTATTTTATTATCTGAAACAATTTTCTTGATTTTGAATAAAAATATTACTCCATTTTCCAAACTGCAATATTTTCCATGTGGTAAAATCATAGTTTCTCAAACTTATGTATGGTAAATATTTCAAATTTAAGCTTTCCATAATTTCTTGTCAAAGATTCCTGAAATTTCCAATAAAGGGTCTAGCAGGCTAAGCTAACAAAAGTGGCCCCCGCAAGGGATTTGGTTGTAATTTGAGGTGCAGTAGTGGCAGGACCTAAAGACACTGTATGCGTAATATCAGCCTTCGATCTTGGTGGCAAAAAAATGAAGCAAAAAAAAAACTATTTTTTTTTTCATCCAAGTTCAAGGATATGAATGTCTGTAAAAATATGCATTATGAACCCCATTCTATGCTCTTTAATTTTGAATTTATTTGGTTCCTCTCGTTTGCTTGGTTTAGCTATTAAAAATTACCTTGATATTTTGACATTTTCGTGAATAAGTCTGAAACAAAAGAAGATCGAAGGCTGATATTACGCATACAGTGTCTTTAGGTCCTGCCACTACTGCACCTCAAATTACAACCAAATCCCTTGCGGGCGCCACTTTTGTTAGCTTAGCCTGCTAGACCCTTTTCCCTAATTTTTGGAAACTTTCCTCAACTCTGTTTACGTCTGTAATTGAATGTCTCTCATAGTTATATGTAGAGAGCGGATTTCAAGTAGCAATCTCAATATTAATATGGATATGACTACTTAGTACAATTTGTTAAATACCTGTCATGTTGTTTATATAGGTTCTTAACAGTCTATTATTATTACACCGCACACCGCAAGCAAATAAATAATTAGCTTAAATGAATGTTATTTTTGCAACAAACTACATTTAAAGAAAAATATTTTATTATAAATTAAGGAGTTTTTATACAACTCAAAGATAGTAGTTCCTATATATTACGTACCTACATGATAGTTCATGTCAACAATGTCATTAATATAATGGATTTCTTGTTTTAAATGGCAATTTGCAAACAATGTTTTTTTGAACTAGAATTGCCAAGAGATTCAAGTATAAAACTGTTTTATGCAATCGTTACCATCGTGGACAGTAAACATAACGGATGAAAATGTATTTTTCGACGGTGTATGCTTAAAATGCACTGTAAATGAGTATCATTATTGCTAAGACTTCATTTGTGAGGAAGCACCAATAAACTAATTCGAAATTAATTAATTGTTCTGTGAGCATTGTGGAAGAGAACTATTTTATTTTTTCATTTCTTAAAAAAAATCCTAATATTTTATTTTACTGTGCATTGTGCACAAAAAAATATTAAAGAAGAAGAACCTAAATAAATAAACTATTTCAAAAATTAACAAACGGTGTTTTTATTTATATCATCATCATAATTTTTGCCCAATAATTTACTAAAGCTTCCAAAAACATTTTTACTTTTTTATTCTAATAAGTTACATTATTTTTGTATGTAGAAAAAATTATAAATTATACCAGTCATATCCATATTAATATTGAGATTGCTACTTGAAATCCGCTCTCTAGTTATATGCCTTAAACTTTTGAATGCCAAGCTGTGAAGCAACAACAGTCATTTGGCTTTGTTGGCAACAACTGTGGCATTTAAAAAGTTACTAAAATATGCTTTATTGATTCCAGTTCCCGCTACTTCCATTGGAATTTGGGGCTCTATTCCCTACTGTTCATGGTGATAGCCCTCCTGCCCTTTTACATAGCATACTTCTGTATCAGCAATATCAGGTTTGGTTAGTTTCATATATTTTGAATTCTACAATAATATTTAGTGTTGTTACAGAACAACACTAAATATTAAATAAATATTCTTCTTCAGTGTGTCTACCATTTAGAGTCTTTGCACACTCGTGATTTGAGGGTGAATTTAGTGAGCAATGATTCCGTTGTAAGCGTGCAGTGAGGTTTTGCAAGGACACCATATTGTACACTCAGATTTCACGCTCATGATATTTGCGCCTGTTAAATAAGATGTATATTTTAATTTTTTTTTATAAGATGTATCTTACAATCCACTACTTCAAATCTTGTT
This sequence comes from Apotomis betuletana, assembly GCA_932273695.1. Classification (NCBI taxonomy): domain Eukaryota; kingdom Metazoa; phylum Arthropoda; class Insecta; order Lepidoptera; family Tortricidae; genus Apotomis; species Apotomis betuletana. Next base: position 11,471,450 of record OW026315.1, read on the forward strand.
TGTTGCAGTTCCCTTTTTCCATTAGATGGGCCAACTGATTTTTTCTTCTTTCTTTTTTCAGTGTCTCAAAACATGATACGGCCCCTGACGGTGTTTGTGTGGTTCATATACCTCTATTTCTTCTGGAAGATTGGAGATCCCTTTCCTATATTGAGTCCAAAACAGGTAATTGTGTGATAATGTTGAATAAACCCACTCTTTTTCATAGAAAACTACCATTAGTCTCAGACATATTAGAATACAAAAACGGGTGTTCGGTTAGCCGCCGCCGCGGCTGATCGGCTCTCCTGATGATGAATCGCATATCAATTCGAAACATGTCGAGCGATATTTTTTTGACTTCTACGACGTGAGTAAACCCGTTTATGTTTTTTATACTCACTCTTCCTTACTACAAAATATCCGTTCTGCTGTGGGAAAAGGTTCCTGGTTCCCAAAGCTAATTATCCAATCAATAACTGGTTTAATATGATTAACTTAACAGTGATAGTGTAGGCCATTACATACAACTCTTAGCTTATAAGAAAGATGTTATTCAATGTATACTATTATAAAATTCAAAAATTTGTCTTTAAAATCAGTTTTCTATGGAGACGGGTCATTATTTCAGGAAACACCTTAACAGCGCGATGTAGCAGCGTGGCGGCAGCCTTACAGCGCCCTCTGTTGGTACAACTTAATTTGAGCTTTTTCACAAATTTTAGTACAGGGATAGCTGGACTTCCAAAGATGATATAGGATACTTTTTAAAGAAAAAATACGCAGACGAAGTTGCGGGCACATTCTAGTTATACATCACTACATAGTATAAAACAGTCGCTTCCTGCTGTCTGTCTGTCCCTAAGTGCTTAGATCTTTAAAACTACGCAACGCATTTTGATGCGATTTTTTTTAATAGATAGATTAATTCAAGAGGAAGGTTTAAATGCATAATTTACCAGCATTGCACCCGTGCGAAGCTGGGGCGGTTCGCTAGAAATTACATAACAATGTAGTACGTTGAATAGGCGACGTGTGGCATTGTCGTAATTTCTTGGTGTCAACTAACCGGCCCCGAAAGCGCTGGAATACGCCTTTTGGCCAGAGCTCTCCATCATGAAGACGACAATTGGATTATGATTTACATGTAGATAAATGTTTAAATGTCTGTTCCAGGGTATATTCTCGATCGAGCAGGGCGTGTCGCGCATCGGAGTGATCGGCGTGACGGTGATGGCGCTCCTGTCCGGGTTCGGTGCCGTCAACTACCCCTACACTTCTATGGCTATATTTATAAGGTAAATCTATAAAAAAACCGTAACCTCTTGAAACGATCATTCAAGAAGACTGCCTATACAAAATTGTGTCACCATGTGAGGTCTCATATACATTTCATATGGCACGTAAACCTCACTAACATAATAATCGTATCTGTTGATCTATTTTAAAGCTATTTTTATTCTTTATCGCGCTATTGTGTTAACACTTTCGCTACCAAACTTAAAGTAGTGAAGCATACTGAGAGTTATCAGGGAATTCATCTTTTTAATAAACTGCCCTTGGAGTTGAAGTCAATCACAAACAGTAATACCTTTAGCAACAAACTAAAAAATATCTTGCTTACACAATGTTTGTACTCAGTAGAAGATTTCGGTAGGACAAATGTATGATTATTTATTATAGTTTTGATTGACATAGTTTTTATTGAAATGTAGGTAGTTTTTAAATTGTTATTTATTGACATTATATAATGCACAGTATGTAGAATTCTAATTTTAGCAATGGGACATTGGAAGAATATGTTTTTATTTTTTTTGCGTAATGAATGTAAATAAGTTGGAATGAATATGTATAATTTGTAATGCGTTGAAAATTAGTTAATGTTTTATTATGTGTACTTAGTATTATTTTTAATCGTGTTCTTTCTCAAATATTGTATTGTAAGACTTATATTATATTTCAAACACAATGTACATTGTTTATGAATAAATAACTATCACTATCACTATCACCAGGAACCCGCCTGGTAGGCACTCGTAATCATTGCTCAGATGCCGGTCACGTATTTTTGCTTAAAGAGCTACCCACCTAGCGGGCTCTCGGTTTCTGGGGTAGGGTTAAATTTTATATCTGGTTGCGAAAGTGTTAAGCAAGAGTCTAAGCGCTATACAAAATGTATGGGACACGGAACTTCCGATAGGGCAGAAGGGTAGAAGGCGATTTTGAATAGCCATTGGTTATTGTTAGTCTATAATATACTCATTACAATTTACTTAACGTGCAATTTTACATAAAAACAATTTTATCTATCCAAATATCATAAACCCTCCATGATGCGTTCAAGAACCGCACATTATGACCACCATAAAAATAGATTGTTTTATTAGAACACATTTCTTATCTGTGAAAATGTTATTATTGCTAAATAATAACATCGATTTCGATAATATTATTTATTCAAATTTCGAACATCTTTGAAAAACAAAGAAATTTGATTTGACCTCTATATCAGTCGAGATGACGTTTAGTTCGAAATGATTTGTCAACTTGCATCAAATTAGACAAACGTCGCACGTTAGTAAGATATCGAACGATATGATAGTTGGGGCCAACTCTAGTTTGTCTCTGAATTAAAAAAAAACTATGACAGCTGCCAGAAAATTTCATTACCGCCATTATCGGGTAATATTTGTCGTAATGTGCGACTCCTGAATGCATCATGGAGGCCTATGATATGTGGCTAGATAAAGTAGTGTATGTAACTGTACATAATTAGGCATTAAAGCACTCGTGTGATGTTATTATGAAACTTGCCTTCGGCGCGTTTCATAAACCCACACTCGTGTTTAATACCTTTCATTATGTACAGTCACATAAACTACTATAAAATTGCTATTCGTTTCTTCAGGCCAGTAACACAATCAGATGTCATGTCAGTAGAGAAGAAATTACTTCAAACCATGGACATGATACTAGTGAAAAAGAAAAGGATAGCACTAGCGGAAGCCAACAATGTCGGAGCGAGACAGCAATACGGGATGCTAGACCAAGCTAACAGGGGCAAGGGATTTTGGACCAATATCTTGTCTAGTGTTGGCAGCATTGCCAATCCACTCAGCTATGGTTCGGAAAGTAAGTTGGTTTTCAAATTATTTTTAAAACACGTTTTCTGGTTTCATAGCTCGAATGACATTAGAGTAAATTCATACAGTTTCGTCATACCTACTCGGGTATGACGAAACTGTATGAATTTACTCGTTCAGAAATCATGTGATCGTATTTGGCCTACTTTTGACCTCTTTTCTTTCTTATACAACAACTATAGGGAAAAATCTGAAAACTGTGTTATTAAGTAAAAAAATTGGGCAAGTGCGAGTCCGACTCGCGCATGAAGAGTTCCGTACCATAATCTATAACAAGTTTGTTGTATGGGAGCCCCCCTTAAATATTTATTTTATTTTTGGTATTGTTGTTATAGCGGCAATAGTAATACATATCTGTGAAAATTTCAACTGTCTAGCTATCACCGTTCTTGAGATACAGCCTGGTGACGGACGGACGGACAGCGAAGTCTCAGTAACAGCGTCCCGTTTTTACCCTTTGGGTACAGAACCCTAAAAAATTACATCTTTATTTAACTCGCCGCTAATACCGAAGTCGTGGCCGAGCCATTAGCTAGATATTTCAAAACTATCAAGATAAATTGATTTACTGAGTCGGCGGTCCCGGGTTCGAATCCCGGCCGGGGCAAATATTTGTGCAAAATATTTGTTCTTGGGTCATGGATGTTATCTATATATGTATTTATATATTACGTATATCGTCGTCTAGTACCCATAGTACAAGCTTTGCTTAGTTTGGGACTAGGTCGATTTGTGTATGATTGTCCCTTAACACTTTCGCAACCAGATATAAAATTTAGCCCTACCCCAGAAACCGAGAGCCCGCTAGGTGGGTAGCTCTTTAAGCAAAAATACGTGACCGGCATCTGAGCAATGTTTACGAGTGCCTACCAGGCGGGTTCCTGGTAGCGAAAGTGTTAATATTTATTTATTTATTGATTTCAGACATTAATCAGCTTCGGCAAGAGATCGCCGGGCTCGAGGAGCTGAGTCGCCAGCTGTTCCTCGAAGCGCACGACGCTAGAAGTGCCCGGGAGAAGGCTGAATGGTCCAAAACGTTTCAAGGGAAGTACTTCAACTGCCTCGGGTATTTCTTCTCGCTCTACTGCATTTGGAAGATTTTCATTGTGAGTATTCTATGTAGGGTTAAAAGCTGCAAATCTTACTGAACTTAATTGTGATGATAAGATGACGATGTGACGTCATTGTGTAGATGCTATATCATCGTCATATCTCTTTGCTATAGAGGAATGTGATGACGTCACATCGAGCGCAAGGAAAAAGTCGGACTCAGTTAGTTTACGAATGTATATTATAAAACTTGTGACTTTTGGGTCTACTGTACCCAATCTTCAATTTTGAACGCTATTTATTTATTAAAATGAGTTACGCAGCATTACATTAATCAAACCATGGCACTTGGAACTACAAATTTAAATTAAAAAAGATACTTAAATCTAGTTTGATTTGGGCGACGTAACAGCGTGGCTCCGTTGCGTCGTCTGATCTGGCGCAGGATTCGGCAGATACGGTTATAATATAAACTTTAAAGTGTCTGAAGCTTCCTTTCCTTCCTTCTTTAAGTAATTAAACTTCAAAGCTTGAAATGATGACTGTAGTGTCTATGTCTTAATATGTCAAATAATATTAATAATGTTGTGATCCCTTTAACAAAAATTGTTTTTTTTTTAAGTCTACGATAAATATCGTATTCGATCGCGTGGGCAAAAAGGATCCTGTCACGCGGGGCTTAGAACTAGTGGTGCACTGGCTCGGCTGGAACATTGACGTCGGCTTCTGGTCGCAACATGTCTCCTTCATCCTCGTGGGATGCATCGTACTCACGAGTATTCGTGGTCTACTACTCACTCTGACAAAGGTTATTATAAAATGCTTCTTATGCTTGTGGTGCCACATTCTAACGGATGTCGTAGATGCATGCAGTTTAATATTTAAGAGCCCCGTCACGCGGGGCTTCTATTTGGTGCTTCTAACTGCCAATGCTCTACTGATCACTAAAGTAACACAGTATCCCAACAAGGACCTCGCTGCAGTGGTTTTATCTGGTGTACGGTATACCGGTTTGACGTGAGCGTCTCACAACCAATAAGGGTTAGTTGTCCATTCGATAGCAAAATCAACTTTTTAATTTTAGTTAAACGGCCAATTTGGGAATAATATGTGGAATAGTCATTGAATTCTTGGAAGACATGCAAAGACGCGCGGAATTCGCTCAATTTAGTTAGGTTAGCAGTAGTAAATGTTAAGTGTGAGACAGTGAGACTACAAATTATACCCAAAACAATTTTCTCTTCCAGTTTTTCTACAAGATATCGTCATCGAAATCCTCAAACATCATCGTCCTAATCCTAGCGCAGATCATGGGCATGTACTTCTGCTCGTCCGTGCTGTTGATGCGAATGAACATGCCTCCAGAATACCGCATCATCATCACGCAAGTCCTTGGGGATCTGCAGTTCAACTTCTACCACAGGTGGTTTGATGTCATATTTCTTGTAAGCGCCCTGACGAGTATATTTACCCTGTATCTAGCGCATAAGCAACCTTCCGTTAGTTAGTAAGCTTGAGAGATATGTTTGAGTCATGTTTTGTATGTGTATATACGTGGTCGAATATGTTTGGCCAAAGGACCATAGGCAATTTTGATGCACATGATCCTTTTTTGATAGTCTTGCTAGTCACTCATACCACCACATTAAAAATCATTGTTATAGAATTTGATTCATTTATGATTGAGATAGGACAATCAATGAAGTCACACGCACATGGTTAGGTTATTTAAGAGTACAATAGCGTATTTCTTTCTCTCACTGGCTGCAATAATAGTCAGATCTCAAAATTTTGGAATTCTACACTTAAAATACATGTTTTTGTCAAAAATTACCTTCTTTTCTAATTAAAGTAAGTTGAGCCGACAGTTTGGCTGTCACGTATTTTTTTAAGTTTATGGCAGTCGTACTTTGTACATTTTGTTAGAAATTTGTTTATAAAATAAGATAGGCAAATGATATTATTACTCTAAAAGATAGTGCTCGTTACTCGCACTCGAGAAATCCCCACTGTTAGGGTGCGTCTCCACTAAACCGGAGCGGAGACGTGCGGAATAACAAACAGCAATGTTCGCATTGTTGTGTTCCGGTGTGGGGGTAAGATAGCCAGTGAAATTACTAGCATAGAGGCATTCCATCTTCGTCCTCCGGGTAGGCAAGCACTTGTGACTCCTCTGGTGTTGCAGGCGTTTATGGGCGACGGTAATCGCTTTCCATCAGGCGATACGTTTGCTCGTTTGCCCCCTATGACAAAAAAAAAAAATCGACCAATCGCAAAAGTGAAGCGGAGATGAGATACAGATTTCAACACAGGTGATTGGTCTATTCCACTCCGCCTCGCTTCATTTGAGACGCACCCTTAGGTCGCCTATCCATAGAAAGCGGAGCGGAGCGCGGAGATGAGCTAAATGGACTAAACACATTCCTCAGAAGAATTGCACTTCTTTCGGGCTTCACAAAGAGGCAGCCTGATTGATTCACTTTCTCCGCTCTGCTTGTGGGCGGCCATAATGATAATGTGAGTTCAGCCTTGTCGCCTACCTGGTGCCTGCCCTCACTAGATGAGTGACGCCATTTTTGTAACTCAAACCGCTACGCTACAATAATTTTTCAATCCCTGTTGGGCCTGTTGATTTTTAGCACTTCTTTATTTTTGCACGTACAATCAAGGAAATTGAAGCACGTAGGTACCTACCTTTTTGCTCTTGTCACAATGACAATAAGGGTCAGAAAGGTACGCGTCTCAGTTTCCTTTATTGTTAGTGGCACGGTGAATTGTTGTCCGTTTTAATATATGTTATTTGATAATTAAATGCATAAAATTCATTCTGTTTTCTTGATACTTCCTTGCCCTCATTTGTGAAGTCACGCCGCCGTGCTCGTTGATCAAAGAGTTCAGTACCACATTGAACCCGTATTTTTTGTTTTGCCTGGACTTGTTATATTCATCTTGTGTCCAGAGCATAGTCGTCGGTGAGTTAGTCTGTTATTAGTTGGTTGTTTACGTTCAGTATTGTTTTTTATTGACGTATCTACGCTTACTGCAAGAGAACATTCTGCAGCTCAAATAACTCGTAGAATTTTCAATAGGTATGTCCGTTTTTTTGCAAACGTAACAATACCAGAATTCGAACCCAGGACTGATATGGGCGTGTGCAGAGTCACTACTAACCCAGCCTAGTCAAAATTGGTCTAGGCCACGTCTTGTAAATTAAAAATAGTAGGTATTAATATTAACGTTATATTTATTCTGTCATTTATCATAGAAAAAATACAATTACAAATCAAACTTACAACAGACAAAAAATAATATTCTTAATTCTCAATAAACATTAATTAATAAATTCAATCGCATAAAAAACATTATTAAATACTAAGCTATGACCTTCTCGCATCATCTAAACTGGCCTTTTGGGTGCTCTCATTTCCCGACATCTCTGTTATGGTCGAGAGATCAGGCACAGCGCAGGTTATTGGGAACAACTTTTGCAAATTAGCACCATAACTAGGATAGTCGTTTTCCTGGATATCGAAGTAATTCGTGTTAGATTCCTCTTCACTGAGGAGATACCACTTGGAGTCTCGGTTGGTTCGCTTGGTCGGGGCCTCGTCAGAAAGATCTTCGGTTACTACGCTGTTGCATCGGGTCACAAAGGGCGTGAAGTAGACTGTGTTGCCGCTGTCTGTGCTTCTGGGCCCCGTTACTTGAGCTGTCAAGTTTTGAAATTAAAATTAACTTACCTGCCGTCAATTAATTTGACTCGCGATTTTTACATTTAATGAATATATGATGGGCTACTTAACAGGTTCACAGCCCCCAAGCAGTGTACAGCGGTATTTCGATACGCCCTTAGCAATAATAACCTTAAACACTCACTGGCCATGGGGCACATCTGCCACATGGACGTACCAGTGAAACCGCCCATGAGATACAATGTGCCTCATCGGACTGTGAACCTGTTAATGTATGCCAAATGCCGGTGTTATTAAATCTGGAAGCGTTGTTAATTAGGTTAAGACAATTGTCGGTTGTAAAACATTGGTTTTTATATGCCCAAGCGTGTGTTAGATTCCGGTGCTTTTTAACTTTGGACGCTCAGTTCTGGGTCGAAAAATCGTGCGACAGACGCTAAGCAGCAATACCTACACCTACCAGTATAATAATGTAGAAGATCCATCTATCGCACATTTGAGCTGTCATGGTCATACGAATCTGTTTCCAAGTCCAAGTAATGTGACCCAGCATGAATGATTTGATATGAAAAATAGAACTTACCATCACGCAAATGCATGGCACATTGAGCGTTATCGCAAAAAACCTCAGGCGCCATTTTCTCACTATCCGTTGAATTTCCATCCACATTTTCTTTCTCGTCTGCAGAGAGAGAGCTAGAACTCAATGAAATTATAGATTTAGTTGTTGTATCTATGAATTCAACGCTATCACCCATACATTCTCCGATTTGAAGACAAGTTTCCGAGTGGTTATGTATGAGGTCGCTGCTGTCTTCAAACCCTTGCAGGAATACTCCTGATTCATTATCACCTTCAGTGTTTCCAGAAGTTTGACTGACGTCCGGCGTCTTGGTCTTACTTTTACTCTTCTTTTGGGGTTTGGCTTTAGGCCTTACTATTTTGACTTTAATGACGTCCTTTTTGACTCGCTTGCTTTTGGTAACTGTGGTCACGTCAATAGTTTTGTCGTGTATATTGATTTCTAGGTTGTCTGGTGCATTATCTTCGTAGTACACGATATCGACGGAGGGAGGGCAAGATCTTCTGCCACCACGTGCGCAGTGTGCTTTCGATTCTTCTTCAATAATAGGTTCCCCTACAATCTTCTTTTTATTCGTAACAGTCTTCCTTTTATGAGGAGTTGAGCATCGTTTTCTCGAACCGGACTTTTTCTTTATTACAGTATCGACTTCCATCTTTTCTCCTCCATTATCGTTTACAGGTTTTTGTGCGCTTTCTAATAGCAGTTGCTCTAGTCTTCTATCAAGCGAGTCTGAGTTTGCAATATTGACGACAGATACATTGTTCAATATGGATTCTGTTGTCATCGATACTCTCATATTGGAATCATATGACAAATTCCGTCCAGCAGAATTTGGAGTGTCAGATAAATTACTCAGCGCAGACATTATGTGCTTTTTGTAGCCCTCTCGTAGTGCACAGTCCTGAGCCATTAGAGGCATAGAGACATCAACTGCCGAGATGAGGTATTTGTTATTGCATGTTTTTAGCATGTCATTCGCCTGTATTTCATTGAGCGTAGGATCATCTATGGCTGCTAAAGCACTTCTACTGATAGATAAGTTTTCAACGATGGACAATTCTGGAGACAGCGGTAACGACAGGCTGCTCGAACTGGCTGCATCATTTTTATTGGTAGGATCAGAGGCTCGTAATATTTCATTGCGAAGATCACGTATTTGATCCATCAATGTGTTATTTTCATTAGAAGTCACCTCGTCTATCTTTTCCAACGTTCGCACGATACTCTGTGTTCGCGGCATCAGAAATTGATACGAGTCTGATCTATAGACTTCAGAATTGAGGGTAGACTGTTCCCTTCTTATTGTTTTCAAAGAAATAACGAAAGACGGATTGCTCGATTCAGAATCGATTTGTTTTAGAAGTGGATACGAGTTGCGTCTCAGTGCACGTTGTGCTTTTCTCCCTTTGAAGGAAGTTGGGATACTGAGTCGTCTCTTTCTCCTTTTTCCTATATTAAATGGGCTAGTGTCAGAATCCTGATATCCTTGGCTGCTGTTCACTGAGTGACGAGAGAGGCTATCGGGTGATGTGATGTTAGGTAAGCTGTATGGACAAAAGAGAAGTGGCTTAACATAAATGCCATGCAGGTTAAAGCAGAGGGGTGATAGTGTGGCAAATTGCAACTATGCCTTCGTTGTGAATAATGTTTTTATTCATCGACGAACACAGAGTTGCGTTATTTTTCCGTGATTCTTTACAAGGTATCCTTCAGATAACACTTTATCAGATGCCTTGTGAAGAATCACCGTAAAATTGCCAAATAGAAATTGACTCATTGGCGTGAAAACGAGTGCGAAGTGTAACATACATGCGTACGCAATGGAAGCAGGGTTAGTGATTGACTTACCATATTTTCTAGTTTGTTTCCTTATAGCAGATCCTATACATGAAATGCCCGATTTTTGGGTAAAAAGCTGTTAAATGTATGTTGACAAATTGGCAAAGCGGATGTGATGATTTGGACAATTACCTAATGACTGGGAAAGTAATGGAACGTGAAAATGAGTTGAGTAAGAAAGTTACGATTGCGTCAATGGGCAAATATTCAGCGTTCTTTTGCGGTGTTTATTTTCGTAATTGACAGCTCAGCAAACAATATACATTTATGACGGTAAAAGTGGACTTTATTAATCTGAAAGGCACTTCCAGTTCCGATTCTAGTTTAACCAGTTATTGCTACTTGTTCTTCCGGTGTGGTTATAATTGTGAGAGAAGATTAACGTGAGAACCGCGCGGAACGCTCGGTAATTCGTCCTATTATCATTTGCTCATCACCTTTAAGCACCAAGCATGTAAACGTTACCTTTTAAATTACTTAAATCCAAACGAATCTCCAGATCTGCTGAAAGGAACAAACTAGCTTGCAACAAAATTTAAAGCTTAACGTCTTCTAAATTTAATTCATGCTCATATGCAAATTATTTATAAAGTCAGTTTAGCTTAACATACTACAAATAATACACGATTACGTTTGCAAGTGTTTATTGATCCGAAATAAAACACCTGCTCCCATTCTTAAATTTAACAAAATAACAATATATCATAGAATATTATTTACAAATGTTTATGTTGGTTCAGGCAAGCTAAATAAACTATGATATCTAATAATAATATATAGAAGTCACAAAATAGACAAGGCTATAAAATATAAAAGTAAGCCTATTCTATATGTATTCTTCGTTGATGTATAAAAAAAAGTAGGACATTGTAAAGTGTAAAGTAATACAAGATGATAAATTTTAATTTAATAAGATTTTACAGAAGAAGTTACTTCAAGCTAGGGAACGAGTACTTTACGTTTCAAGTATAAAAATAACAGAACATAAAATACATAATTCTTCAAAAGAAAAGTTTAGTAAAGATTGAAATTGAAAGTACTTTTTCGACTTTTCTTACTAAACGGGTCGTAATTCTTTTGTCACTTGACATTCAATCTCCCATCCCTACGTGACATGAAGTAGTGCGACCAGTCGTAACAGCCTTTCTGAGATTTACTTTATTCTATAGAAGATATACTTGCCCGAGGCACATTATAAAAACAGTCTTCCGCCTTATATTACATTAGGTATTTTATGTATATACATAAATTGTATATTTAATTTGACAGTATAAAATTAAATTTCATTTTGCAGTCCAATATTGCATGCAATAGAGATACCTTACTGCTCATTTGTAATAACCTTAACGTTATATATTTAGCACATTTTGCATTGAAGTATTATTAAAAACTACTTACTGTTCCTTCGAAGGATCGTTTGAGTTTATATCTATGATTTCGGGCACGGGCGAGGGGAATTTGTACCGCACCTCATCCTCTGGGTCTTCCGCAGGAGTTTCTTGGACCTCTACAGGTTCTACGTGCTCTAGAAGTTGTGCTTTAGCTGTTGATTTCCTCGTGGTTTTGGCCTTGGTGGGAATTCCTGTAATATATACAGTAGGTATAATTAAACAACCACATACCCATGTTTGGAAGCTACGTACAACGTTAAAAGTGATAATAGTAGGGGCTTAAAAATCTACATATTATAAAGTTCGCGAAATAAGTGTCAATTAATCCTAACTTTCCCAATAGGTCAATGTGCATTGAGTTTAGTTAAACAACATTAAACATCTATGTGGAAATAATAAGAACGAAATAAGAGGCGTTTATAATGTGAACTGTGATTTCAGTCTTAGAAATCACATCATTACTGATCAATTGTTAAGAACCGAAAACGCGTACCATCTAAGAGTTTTCTCGGGGTTCTTGTTTGCCTAGTTAAGTTGGGTGTGGTATCCGCGGATTCTTGTGCTTTTACTTCTTTCGCCTTAGTTGAAGATTTCCTTGGTCTTTTAGCAGGACTTTGTGCGACGGCCAGCGCTGGCGAAGTTTCTTTTTTTGGTCTGCCACGTTTCTTTCTACAAAAATATGGTCAAAATTGTCATCTGCTACTGAATTTTGAACTACCTTTGAAGGAAATTGTGTATGATGAAGTGCAAAAATGCACGGATGTCGTATCAAAAACAAAAGTATACGCACCTAAGTGTAATCCGGGGTTGTTCTTCAATATTTTCTTCAATAACATTTTCAGATGGGACAATTTCTTGACCTTCCGTAACTGTAATATTTATTTCCCGATCTTTTTCAACCGGAATGTTATCTCGTCCATTCGTCTCCATTACATTATTGAGATCTTTGTTCTGTTCACCAGATTCATCAACATCCTGTTCTTCTATTTGCTTGAATATGGCGGATTCTATTTCATTTATCTTTTCGTGCACTCCTGAAATATGATGTCCTTATAGAACAAACAAAATTTTAAATGAAATAATCGCCAGTTATAAATTTGTGGACAGGCAAGGATAAAATAGAGGAACAGCGACAAAGAGTTTGTGCCTTCACATATGATTATTTTTTTGAGACGTTTGTCCCCTATTGTAGGGCCAAAATCAACATGCCGATAGTCTCATAAATCATTCAACCGGCCATCCTACTCACACTCGTGGCTTCTTCTATAGAACAAATGAGACGTCTGGTCTAATGTTTATGACTATCGGTACGGTCATTTTAGCCCGAGAATTATTAATTTAATTACACGATACAGTGTGTCATTAGTAGAGTTGTTAGTCCGCTATTTTGAACATGATTGTGCGCATTGGGTTACAAGCATGAAATTTCTACCACAGATAGTGTTCAACGGTGATTATTTTCAGATGTGGAGGGAAGTCAGATTCGTCTCCTATGAGGCGGGAGAGCGGGGTAAATAGGACAAAGAAGTCCTTTTTTTTTCTGATCAGGGCTTGTGTTTTCGTGTAAAACAGATATCAGCGATGTTATACCTTTATCTCTGGGCGCAGCATTGGGAGCGACGATAGGTGTGGTTTCCCCGCTTGACAGCTCCACGCAGGTGACGGCGTCAGTCTTTTTGACTTCAGCATCCTTGTGAAACATGGAGACCACTTGCTCCAACACAGGGTTTATGTCCTGCCAGTGGCCTTCTAGTTGGACTTCCTAAACACACATATTTTAATCACACGGTTTCTTATAAATCAAGCAAATTACGGCATGTTGGACGAAACTTATGTATGATGCAAGATTGCAAGTAATCGACTAGGCAGTGGCGAAGCATCGATATAACCAGAATCTCATTGACTTTACTATTTTTAGTGTCTCTAACACTACTCTATTATTCTGGTGTTACATAGTAAAAATCTAGAAAAAGTTGAGGGTAATAAACCTTAAAGTGAATTTCACACTGTTATGTTCTCACTGCAATCGCAAGTTTCCAAAACATTTCCGCGCAACTACGGAGCCAACGAGTAGTAATAGTGATATAAAATCTTTAACTTACTTGGCCCTTTTTAGTGAACTTGATTTTTAACGTCTCCTGCTTGGTTTTCACCACTGCCACGCTATCTCGTCGCATTAATTCACAACCTATAACAAATCAAAAAAACAGGCATTACTTTTCCTTCAAAATGTTCAACTCCATACAAATATAACTACTAATTAAAACAGTAACATCTGCTAGCGTAAATCAAATATTTATATTGATGCGAAATTTTTTAAAACCTATTGACTCAGGCGGGATTTGAACCCCTGTCTCTAACGGCTCTCCGGGTCAACACCGCCTCATTCACTAAGCTACCAACTTGTATGCCTGGGCTATTGTTTTTTTCAACCAGTTGCTTCATTTCTTATACGACTTAAGGCATCGTAACGCAACTGCTAATTCGATTTACACTTTAAAAATGTATTGTGGATTTCAGAATGTATTCATTACTAATTCCATTGATTTGAAATTGCGTTTAACATACCATTTAGACTTTCTTGTCTGCTAATTCTGACCCTTGGAGGAATCTCCGATCTGAAAAATAAATTACAAGTTAATATAATATTCAACCGCCACAGCCAACAACGGATCGACGACAAATACAAATATTAATATAGAGCCATAAAAACTTACATTGGAGAAGATAACGAGATGGATCTTTCCTTTTCTGTTTTATCCAATGCGCCATTTGTCTGGCCCAGCTTTCTGTAAAACAACGGAAGAAATGGTTATCTATTTATTTTATACACAAGTTACGGATAAATACCATAAAGCTCGATTGAAAAGACATCATTTTCATTAACATAATATATAAAAAAAAACCTCATAAATTACCATACAATTAGTATTTTCAACGGTTTTGTTTTATAATTGCCATAAAATCATTTCCGTTTTCCGTTCATCCCTATTTCAAAGCAAAGTAAAGAAACTCTTACTTTTTTAATTCAGTTGTTTGTTTTCTTTCTTCAATGTATTTGGATTTCCAATAAGAGTCGTCTTCTTCTGGATCACCTGTCATGTGGAGTTTGATATTAAATTCAAAACGGGTTGAAACAGTTAGCCACAGCTTTTACTACAAATAAATCAACAGAGAAAACCCACGCGGGATATTAAAATGTAATCGAAAAAGATCCTCAAGCGTCAATATCTTGGCTGCTACACTGCCAGGGGGCAAGAGAGGTGGTGTACAACCATAAAACAAACCTAAGAACCTGCTCAGAAATGATAACCGTTTAATACAAAAAACCAGATCTAAATCTGTTCATTAGTGTTCCAGGGAAATGGTAACAGACACACACACACACAAACACTCTAGAACCCCAAACGCCTCAGGCTGTCGTGGTGTGTGTGTCGAAAAATCAAAAATGCATGGGTCAAACTTACTTTCCGGGAGGTACGTGACAAAGTTCTTCATAGCCTTGCCATCTTTCACCAACGGATAAACCTTCCTCCCCAACATGACGAACAAGCCTCCTTCTTCGTCCAGCGACATTATTCGCGCTGAATTTGGTTTCCTGTGAAACGGTCATCATAATTAGACAAGGGCAGCACACGAAAATGTTGAAATAAATAACTTTTTCCTATAAAATGAAACATGTAATGTCTTTTTTAGGGTTCCGTACCCAAAGGGTAAAAACGGGACCCTATTACTGAGACTTCGCTGTCCGTCCGTCCGTCCGTCTGTCACCAGGCTGTATCTCAACAACGGTGATAGCTAGACAGTTGAAATTTTCACAGATGATGTATTTCTATTGCCGCTATAACAACAAATACTAAAAATAAAATAAATATTTAAGGGGGGCTCCCATACAACAAACTTACAGATAATGGTACGAAACCCTTCGTGCGCGAGTCTCACTCGCACTAGGCCGATTTTTTTTGTATGCCAGTATCGGGAATCCCCAGTGCTCTCATACTAAAATTTCCCATACAACAAACTTGTTATAGATTATATATATATGTATAGGAACGGAACCCTTCATGCGCGAGTCGGGCTCGCACTTGCCCAATTTTTTTTTATTTATGTTATAAGTGTTATAACCACAATTTTTATATTAAACCATTGATACAAAGATCAATGCTTAAAGAAAAATTTAAATGAGTTACCTGGTCGAAGATACCGGGAATCCAATCTCTTCCAATAGGTAACTCATTTAAATGTTTCTTTAAGCTTTGATCATGAACTTTATTCTGTTAATTTATTTTGCTAAAACTCCCAATGCAAAAAGGATGTTATACGCTTGAAGCCTAAGCATGTATGTCAGTTTATTTGCGATTTGTGGTATTTGTGGTTATCAAAATCACTGAAGCGGATTTTAATTCGGTTTATTTTTAACTCATAGTTGTGCAGGTTTTTTGACGGTCGGAATTCGAAGACGAACAACAAATTTCTTGTGGTGCGTTTTCCCAACATAAGGACTGATTCGAAACGAACTTTCCAAATTCAAAAATTATATTTATTTACAATACATAATTTTATTAAACTAGAATCTATTTAATTTACAAGAATATAATATTTAAATTGTTTTTAATTGTTTTTTACATTATTTTAACTTTTTTTCCCACTCCTCTCGTAACTTTTGGCGTATGTCTTTCATTAAGCGAGCGACAGTGTCCTTTGTCACCTTCTTGCAGGCTGCATTCCATTTAGCGAGGAAATCCTTTTTGTCACATGCTGACTTGCCTGTTTTACGCAATATTCCCTTAACCAGAGCCCAGTACCGCTCTATAGGGCGACACTGTGGAACGTTTGGTGGATTAAGTTCTTTAGGCACTATTTGGACGGCATTATGTTTAAGGAAGTTGAGGGTATCCCTGGCATAGTGAGATGGAGCTAGGTCCGGCCAGAATAATGTGGCAGTACTGTGCTTTTTTACAAAAGGGACCAGCCGTTTTTTCAAGCACTCGTTTATATATATTTTCTTGTTGACTGTACCTGTCGTGACAAAGGCTCGGCTGCGATCACCGCATTGACAAATGGCCTGCCACACGAGGTATTTTGAACCAAACTTTTCGATTCCGATCGTGGTTTGTGAATCTGGAAGAACCTCTCCTTCAGCAGCCGTGTAATACTGATTAACCGGTAGTGTTAAAAAATCAGCTTAAACATAGGTTTCGTCATCGAGTATTAAATGAAAATTTTGTGTGCCCAAAAAGTCATACAGTTTACGTGCCCTTTTTTTTATTGTTGCTTTTTGTTTCGCCGAAGTTTTTGGTACCTTAGACTTCCTTCTGGTCTTCATACCTGCACGTTGTTTTGCACGTCTAACCATAGATTGACTAGTACAATTTTTTCTAGCGATGTCTCGTTCGGACATACTACGATTCTTGCGAATTGTACGTATGATGTTCCTTTCGAGGTTAGGGTCACGAGGACCTTTGTGTTCGTTAATCCTTTCCTTCCGAGTTGTTGACAAGGTCCTCTTGTAGCGTTTAATAACTTCATCAACAGTTCTGCGTGGGATTTTTAATTCTTTGGCGATGAAATGATTGGGACTCATTGTATTTGATAGCCATTTGTCAACAATTTGCTTGCGGCGTTTTAGTTTCATATTTACTTATTATCTGAGAACTTATTGCGTTTTTTTTTTGACATAACATTTTTAAAGAACTTTCAATGTATAAGGTGGCAGTTACAAAAATGAGTTTGAAGAAAAAAACCGAGAAAAAAGGTTTTTAATTTGGCAAATTCGTTTCGAATCAGTCCTTATACAGTGTGAAAGTGAAATAATTCATGAATGAATCCTAGTGAATGATACTGTCTTATGGGTGAAGCCAGCGTAATTTGAGTCACGTAAATTTCGGTCGCGCCATACTTAGTGTGACGTGATCATATGACATGATGTATGGCGCGACCGAAATTACGCTCGTCTGGCTTCGCCCTATATCATTAAGTTACCTTATTTTACTGAAAGGAAACATTGTTAGGAAATCATTATTCAAACAGTAACAGTAAAAAAGAAAATGCTTTTTCGTGGTTGTGGGGGTACTACCCACGCGAGATGGGCCGCCTATCCTCGTGGACTAAGCGCAAAGTTCAAGTAGGTACTTAGTTGAATAAATTGTCTTACAAATATTTCCGTGCGTATCGGTTCCTCCGGCCGTGTGGCGGCGAAACGAATTCGCTGTCGCTCGCTGAAGTCCAATCGCTGGAGTCCGAACTAGAATAGTCGAAATAAATATGGATTATATTATAATAAACACAATTTTGAATTAACATGAAATAAAAGACGATCAAAGTTTAACAACTAGCTTTTTGAACCACAGGAGTCTTGTGGTTCAAAAAGCTAGTTGTTAAACTTTAATCCTTAATATTTATTTATTTAATATTACAAGTAACTGAAAATTCCTAAATGATAAGAATGTCAGTTGGTTACTGCGCCGGCGGGACAAGCGTACGCGCGCCTACCATATTGAAATATCGAAAACTACAGATGTTATATTATAATATAACACTAACGCCATTTTACTTTTGTCGTTGTTATAATTCTGTTACTGCAGCTAATTTAAAAATTGGTCGATTTTCGGACAGCACTTGGGCGTTTTCCAAAATATATCGTTTCCCTGCTTCTTCCAGAACTTGACGTTTTTGAGTTCATGTTACACAAAATCGATAGCATTTTCAAGAATAAGTGTCCTAAATTTGTCCGTTCCATTACTTCACGTTTGTAATGAACTTTTTTCTTATTTGCACGAGTGTTACGTAGTGGAAACTAAAATTCCCATACGAATTTTGGGACCCTTTTTTTTATCTTTCACATTGAAAATGATATCGATTCTGAGTAGGATGAAGTAACAAGTTCTGGAAGAGACCGGGGTTCGGGTTTTATTTTGGAAAACGCTAACTTAGAACAAGATAATAAGAGACTAAATGTAAAAGCCCATGCATCAAAACTAACGGCAGATTCCGGTGAGAGATAGTCCTCTTGCGACTGCCCAATCTCGTGCTTTTAGCACCACCTCCTGAAAAAGAATCTGATATTCAATAATATACATTGGAATAATCAATAATATACTTACTACTTAAGTGTTTAATTTCATAGCCTAAGGTCTCTTAATAACACTTCCCAAAGTATCAGTTCAAAACTGAACTATAAAATCTAAAATAATCTAAAAAGCCGTCAGACTATAAATAAAAGTTGGTTTACTAGTAGTATATAGGTAGTATCACATAGTTAATAACATTATAGGTAGTATTGAATTAGTATTTGTAACCTGCTTATACAACGTTTCATACAATACTTTTTCTAGAGTCTGGCCATCGAAACGTGATACTGAAACTGACCGCGTAATCGAAATTTTAAAATTCTTTCTCTAATATCGCTGTACAAACTAAGACTAAGCAGTTTTGGTACTTTTGACATTATATTTTTCATCGCCAATAACTAATATATCTGCACCATTGCATTGGTATCAGTCATTGCCAGCGAACGAATAAAACATAGAACACGAGCTTCATACAAAATTACAATCAAAAACCGGCCCACAGTCGAAATGCGCATGCTCACCGGTGTACCAATCACAGCCACTCAAATGTTTTCAATTACGCATAACAAATAAATGTGATTCGTCAATTTCCGAATGGCCAGCTGTGATTCGACAAAACGCATGACATTTGTCTATGGTAATATGGCGGTGACAGTGAAAACTCATAATTGGTGAATCGTTAATGCAATAAAGAGCCATTTTTGTTTCCTTCATTATAAATCTTGAATGTTAAGGTTATTGCTTACATACGAATTTAAAAAAAAATTACATCTTTTAAGGAATCCTTGTTTGTTGCTTGTTGTTTGTTACTAATACTTTGAATGATTATTATTAATGCGTGCTGTAACTGCTGTATATATTATTATTTCTCCTTCTTTGTAATAACTAATATGTTACATGTAAAGTCGATACAATCTTTGTAGTGAAAAAATATCAAACATAATTAGGAACTTATACGTTTTCCTACCGGACTGACGGAAAACGCATAGCCTTTTAGGGACGGTCTTATACAAGCACGCCCGGCTTGCCCTAGTAATATTAACAAACGATAAAAAAATATTTACTTGAACAATATAAAATTGCGCGCCGTGACGTGTTTCATAATTTCAAATTTTGTCGACACCGCGTGGTTCAAAATTTGTCCGCGAACCGACCGCGCCGCGCTCGTTGATGGTTCGTCGCCGTTCTATGTCACCGCTAGTCATCTCCCTCGCACGCGTTGGCTTGCAATCGGGCTTCATACCGCCTACTCTAACACATGGAAGTAACCAATGTATCATCAACATAACTATACGTTGCTTCAAGTGAAGTGAAGTTAGATACGGATCGGCCACTAGCAAATTTCGCGTAAACAGGAGTGATTTAACTTCACGTTGTTTAGAAATATTTAGTTAGTGTAGTGTTTGTTTGAGCGTAGTAATAAGTAGAAGTAGGTAATATTATAGATAGTGATTGTGTTTTGATTTTGTTTGTTGTTGTGATTACTGTGGCTTTAAACAATGGAAGGAGTTGTTCCGTGCGATTGTGATGAGTTAAAGTGTGCAGGTCTTTTGATAGGCGAAGGAACGGTGGCACTCTAACTTTCGCTCAGAAAAAACACCTCATATTTTCCCCAAAACCCACGCCCAACCTGTGTATTATTGAAATTGTACTTTGAACAGTAATGCGGCAAAAAAATGGATTTACCCATAAGCCTAGGCACGCCACTGATTGCATTACTTTTTTCAAACATCGTATATAAATTAGTCATATGGCATAACACCATCCCTATACAAAATCTGTTCCGTAAAATAAATTAAATGAATATGTGTACGGCTTTATTTACGTATGAAAACTGATACCATCTTTTTTTTGTGTTTTCCTGAGTTATTAATACACCATTTCACTGGACATTATGGCATATTTTGTTACTTTGAGACTTCATATATTTTACGTAATGCAACTGTTCGGCTGCGTCGCCATTTGCAAACTAGACAGCCGTTTGACACAAAAGGGTATAGCAGGATAGCCTAAGAAAAAGTGCCCCCAGCGTTTTTGGGTCGAAACTATAATCAAACGATGCCTTTTAACGAGGTAATACCCTGCACAAAGTTTCATCCCTCTGTTACCCCCTGGGGGTGAAAAACACCCGATTAACCCCAAAACTGTTTTATTAATTTTTTCCTAAACTATGAAAGTGACGAATTTCAAATTTTGTACAAATATTAATAAGACTAAAAGCTATATTTAAAAAAAATATGACCCTCCTAACCATTTAAATTCTTGTAAAAAAAGTAAAAAAAAAAAAAAAAAACACCCTGTATAACAAGTTCGGCTCTTGGTACACACACCATTTTTTTTCCAAATATGAATCAATTTATATTCTACATCATACAAAAGTTTCATCGACCTAGCCCAGAAGGAACATTGCGAAAATAAAATGAATTGGCTCTTTGGTGCCTACTATTCATTTAACTCCTACTAAGAGCCTTGCATTATTTTTTATTAATAAACAATGGCCTGCGATCGGACCGCTGTTTGTGTCCGATTAAAAAATTTGAAAATCGAACGCGGGCAGTAACGCGGCCGCGGGCTGTGTTTTTTAGGGTTCCGTAGTCAACTAGGAACCCTTATAGTTTCGCCATGTCCGTCTGTCTGTCTGTCTATTTCTGCGCGGTATAAATTACCACTTCGCTACGAAATTGAAAGCAACTCTTTTACGTGAATCCCATAATACCAACGCATACATTACCTAACATGTGAACCTTTGTTTGTATGGTGAAGACTAAACTACAAAGTGGTCAAACCCATTTGCATTTTTGAACAAACCCCCTCTTTTGACCCTTCTAACCATTTAAATTATTGTAAAAAAAAAAATAATCAACCTGTATAACAAGTTCGGCTCTTGGTACACACACCATTTTTTT
Source organism: Apotomis betuletana (assembly GCA_932273695.1). Taxonomy (NCBI): domain Eukaryota; kingdom Metazoa; phylum Arthropoda; class Insecta; order Lepidoptera; family Tortricidae; genus Apotomis; species Apotomis betuletana. Next base: position 11,493,106 of record OW026315.1, read on the forward strand.
TCCAAATATGAACCAGTTTATATTCTACATCATAAAAAAGTTTCATCGACCTAGCCCAGAAGGAACATTGCGAAAATAAAATGAATGTACTATTTAGTAGGCACTACTCATTATATTATGCTTGATACGCAAACGCAACGTCTCGGTCCTGCAACCATATAATTAAAAACAAAACCGGCCAAGACCATGTCGGGGCCGGCTCAGTGTAGGGTTCCGTAGTTGCCCATCTTTCACAATAGACGGGCTTAAAACCGCTATTTTAAGCCCGAGGTTTAAATTACGAGAAAGATTTCAAGCTCTATAAAAAGGTCGTAAACGCCAGTTACTGTAATTACTTATTACCTTCTTGAAGTTATCGGTTATACGCGCCAGATTGAGTGAATGTTTTAATACAGTATGGCACTTAACTAACATGTGTAACGTTCGAAGTATAAGGACACCGCGCGGCACTTACGTCATTTTAAAGAAAATTATTAATTTATCTGCGATAACTCAAAAACGGCTCGACCGATTTTATTCAATAAGTATAGTTTTCATTGGAAGTGCTTATGAGGTCAAATTTTTACGAATTTTTCCATAATTTTTGAAACGTGGTTGAAAAGTTAGAGGGCGGACGCTATTTTTTGGATTTCTATAGTGAATATTTACAAAACTTCTGATTTTATCAAAAAATGATGTTCAAAGACCCCTATTATTTTTAAAATACCTTTTCAACGAAACCCCACACACTAGTTGAAACGAAAAAAAAAACACCCCACTTTAGGGGTAAAAGCGGTACCCAAAAAAAAGTTTTTCTTTTTATTTTTATTTTACCGTTTTGTCGGCGTTTTACATACACATACTCATACCAAATTAGAGCTCTCTAGTACTTTAATGTAATCGGAGCTAAGCCGCGGACAGATAGACAGACAGACAGACGGACATGGCGAAACTATAAGGGTTCCTAGTTGACTACGGAACCCTAAAAAACACAGCCCGCGGCCGCGTTACTGCCCGCGTTCGATGTTCAAATTTTTTAATCGGACACAAACAGCGGTCCGATCGCAGGCCATTGTTTATTAATAAAAAATAATGCAAGGCTCTTAGTAGGAGTTAAATGAATAGTAGGCACCAAAGAGCCAATTCATTTTATTTTCGCAATGTTCCTTCTGGGCTAGGTCGATGAAACTTTTGTATGATGTAGAATATAAATTGATTCATATTTGGAAAAAAAATGGTGTGTGTACCAAGAGCCGAACTTGTTATACAGGGTGTTTTTTTTTTTTTTTTTACTTTTTTTACAAGAATTTAAATGGTTAGGAGGGTCATATTTTTTTTAAATATAGCTTTTAGTCTTATTAATATTTGTACAAAATTTGAAATTCGTCACTTTCATAGTTTAGGAAAAAATAAATAAAACAGTTTTGGGGTTAATCGGGTGTTTTTCACCCCCAGGGGGTAACAGAGGGATGAAACTTTGTGCAGGGTATTACCTCGTTAAAAGGCATCGTTTGATTATAGTTTCGACCCAAAAACGCTGGGGGCACTTTTTCTTAGGCTATCCTGCTATACCCTTTACGCCCCGCCTTAACTGACACAAAATCCGTGGGGCCATTTTCCGACGCTAGTTAGGCTTCTATGTTTTATTTGTTCGCTGGTCATTGCTCATTGGCGATGAAATATGTGTTTGTTTTTAAATTTGGCGGTAATTTTCAGTATCACGTTTCAATGGCCAGACTCTACGACTCGACATTTTAATAAATAAAATGCAAATAAACAACAAAGAAAATAATTACATGTTCCGCTCGGAATCAACAATATTAAAAAAAAAATAGTCTGATAAACTTTTTTTTATTGACGTCCATCTGTCAAAAAAATATGAACTTATACCTAGAGGTATACGTTCACCCTAACTATACTTCCATGCACAGAGGATAAACTATTTTTTAAGTTGAAAGCAATGCATTAGTACAGTACGATTAAAATCAGTTAACGATTCGGCTTTTACCCCTCTCTCGCACGCTCTTATTAAAATCGCATAAGTACGAGCAAGATAGATATACAATCCGAATCGTTAACTGATTTTAATCGTATTGTACAATGTTTTTTTTTTTAATTGCAAATCGTGTGAATGCAGCTGTTTATTTTGTAATCTGTGGTACTAAGTAATGCTTTTTTGGCGACATTATAACATCGTTTAGCAGTGTTAATTTGGGCAGTAGACTTTTACAGACTTTCATAATTTATGTCTTTATAATAGAGTTAGTAACTATATAAATGACAGAAAACAGTACTGGAGTAGAAAAAAATGTTTTCAGACAATTGACAATGATTTCCACAACATGCATCCAATGTGAGTTCCCTTTTTTGTCCATGCGTAAACTAACAGTATTCTCACAAATAATCTTCAAAACATATGTTTTAAAAAAAGGTATACCACCACAATAGATACACAAATATCCATACACCTCTCGATTCTGTAACTTCGTAATGTCTAATGTCACAATACTTACCATTTGAAAATCCAAAAACGCTAGCTAATTTTTTATCCTTTTGCTTTTTGAGAGAAGAACGAGCGAGAGGTCTATGGTTCGTTAAAGAGTCATCAACACTTTCAGAGGTGGTGTGGGAGTGTAGAAGAATGACGTTATCTACTGGTTTTGCTTCTTTATTTCTTTGATCTTCACTTCCATTTTCTTTACTAGCCTTTCGTTTGTGTTTTACTGCTTCATCATTCTTTTCAACATTTTTTTCACTTGCCTTTGGTGGTTCCTTAGCGGTCTCTGTATTATTTGTTTCTGAGTCACTGTATTTTGTTGCAGTCAATTGTTCTGCATACAAACTGACACTTTGTAAACATGGGTTATCAATCTTAACATTTTCGTTTTTATTACTTGCGCTACTGTCTGAATGTGCTTCATGAATTTCACCATCACTAAGAACTTTTTTAAGGGATTTAGGTGATGAGATGTTGGTGGTATGTTTAATTAATGTCATATTAGGTTTCTTTCGAGAATCTTTGTCATTTACCCTTCCTTCGTTAGATCCAATAGTATTTGTATTCTTAGATTGTACTTTATCTTGTTCCTCATCTGATATTAAATGAGTTTTCGAATTTTGAGAATTGACATCTAGTTCGGCCATCTTTTCTTTATTCCCTTGATGACCATCGGCATTTGGTGTTGATAATGTAGGTGACTGAGCATCTGTAGATGCACTTTTTTGCACAGCTTCTTGATTGTTAGGAAGTAATGAGTCAGTTAGGGCACTAGACGAATGACATGAATTGCCTTCCATATTTAGGCTTTCAACTTTTTCAGTGTTTAATTCTTTATCAAGATCTTTTGCAAGGCCTTCATCCATCAATACCATCACATCATCTAACTGAGTAAAAACTGTGTCATCAGTAGGTTTTACAGATTCCTCATTATGTTCTATGACTATGACCTGTTTCTCTTTTTCAGTTTTGTCCATGTTTTCCTTACCTTCAATTTTTGTTTGTTCAGCTGGGGTGTCTTTTGGTTTGGGTTGCAAGATACTTTGAGATGCAGCAATTTCGGATGTCTCAACAATTTGTTCTTGAGCTATATAATTTTCATCAATTTGCATAGGACGTTCCGAGTCAGAGCCTTCTTCATCAGTAGCAAAATCATCCAAAACTTCTTGAAGCATAGGTGTCAAAGGTTCCGAATACTCTATGAAATCTCTAACAGACTTTACAGGTTTTGTTTTAGTTTTTGCTTTATCCTTATCAGATTCTTCATCTGTATTTTCCAATTCCCTCTGGATGTCCTCAGCAGTATGGTATGTATCAAGTACAAGGGTCTCAGTGGATGCTCTGTCGTGTACTATTTTTGAACATTGAGTATCCTCACCTGTAGCATGTTCTTCATCATTATGTTTACTAGTACTTGGCTGCTGATTATCTCCATTTGTGCCTGCAGAAAAGGAACATAAGTTATTTTTTAATATAATAGTTATTGCTCAATAACTATATACCTTTAAACTAGAGATGCGCCGAATATTCGGTAATTATTCGGTATTCGGCATATTCGGCGTGTTTTTCAATGTTCGGTATTCGGCCGAATTATTCGGTAAAACTGCCGAACATTTACCGAATAAACATATCTGATAATAAATAAATCATTAATATTATTTGTAGCTCTTAAAAGTTACGTTATATACTTATTGTTATTAGGCATATAATAATACAAGTAAACTTGATTTTAGTAAGCGTTATTATTCAGTTTAATCACTATATCAACGTCTGTCACCAATTCGCCATCAATATTATGAAAAAATTTAGCAAGTGCGAGTCCGACTCGCGCATGAAGGGTTCCGTACCATAATTCATGACAAGTTTGTTGTATGGGAACCCCCCCCCCCCCTTAAATATTTATTTTATTTTATTTTTAGTATTTGTTGTTATAGCTGCAATAGAAATACATCATGTGTGAAAATTTCAACTATCTAGCTATCACCGTTCTTGAGATACAGCCTGGTGACAGACGGACGGACGGACGGCGAAGTCTCAGTAATAGGGTCCCGTTTTTACCATTTGGGTACGGAACCCTAAAAATGACTGACTGTCGAGTTTCTTTCGGCGTTTCTTCTCAACAGTGGTCACCTCTTGTGAAATGCCGGTAGACTCAGACATGTAAAAGTGCCCTTGTCGCCTACTTGCAGAATAAAGTTCATTATTTCATTATTTCAATAAAAATTACAAATGTTGACATTGACAATGCCAATGCGGGCGGCGAGCGGGAGGGGTCAAATTCGCGCTCAGCGAGCCCCGCGGCGCGGACCTGCATAAGCCTGTTTAGTTTTACCGAATAATTCGGCCGAATATTCGGTTCGGTAAGATCTGAACCGAATGTTCGGCCGATTATTCGTATTCGGTCAAGTCTATATTCGGCGCATCTCTACTTTAAACGAGTCTTACCATAGTTAACAGAATCATTTACTGGTTTAAATTCAAGTTTTTTGTCCTTTTGAGTAAGATCCAGTCTGAAAGCAGAAAAAATATTAAGATTTCGTAAAAAAAAAATTAACTGAAATCTTGAAGACTTCTTATGAAATAAAACTGATAAGTACCCTCGTTTGAAGCTCAGTATCTGGCCAGGATCTAGCCTGTAATATGGATTAGTAATGTCTGGTAGGATCCTTTTCAGGAATGTTTCTTTAAGACTTTGCCAGGTCCTTGTAGTCAACTGAAATACAAAGTTGATTGAAAAAGTTAAATGATTAATATTATCTATTTATTTAATAGATTAAATTGCAAATAAGGTGACACGGGGCTATTGTAGCTATGGGGTTATTGTATCTTATTACCATTATAATGGCCTGTGACCATTATAATGGTCTGCGTATATATAGGATACACAGACCATTGTATTGTCTTGTGTATCCTATATATACACAGACCATTATAATGGTCACAGGCCATTATAATGGTAATAAGATACAATAACCCCATAGCTACAATAGCCCCGAGTCACCTTATGTATATTAAAATTTAAAAAGTAAAATTATAATTTATGTTACGATAATTATTATGATATGATGTGAAAAATATTTACTTAATGAAATTCCAATATTAATTATGTAATGTTACCAATTGTATTTAAACCTCTTCCGCTGTACCTAATTAAGCACCTGCTAACACCCACTACTAACTGCATTGCTGTGCCCTAACAGGGTTCATGTTATGGACTTAACCTTTTAATATCACATCTTATGTACTACATGATAATGCAATAAAGAATTATGAATTATGAATAAAGTTTTTAATACAGAAGCAACAGATATGATGCAGACAACACAGTTGATCAAATACATCAAAACTTAATACTTTCTAATTAAATATGTTTGGAATTAATGATATTATGCTTATATCTTAAACCAAACCCACAAATTACATTAACAAAAAATGGAGTCTGTAAATATTTCTGATATGCATAAAATCGCATTGCGTAATTAAGAAAAAACACACTTTGCTTGCCAACTGTACTCTCTAACACAAACTTTAATTGCTCATCAAGTAATCACACTAGTCAAACAAGCCCAAACACAATATCTCTATCTTGTGCATCAACAGATCATTTCCACTACAAATACGTGCAAAGTTTCATTTTGATACAACTATTAGTAGGGGTATAAAAATTTACTTCTAAGATTTGATTACATTACAAGTGAAGATAATAAAATATGCACAAAAATAGATTGCTTAAATTTAGGGAGACATTTCTTCAGTGTAAAAATATTTGTATATCAAACATTCTATATCAAAAGAAACATCCATGACCCCGGAACATATATTTGAACTCATCCCACAATTTTTTTCCCTTGGCGGAATTCAAACCCAGGGCTGTTGGCTTAGGTAGGTAGCTGCACTGACACTGCATCATCAAATAATTCACTTGATGGAAAATAATAAAATAACTCACTTTAGTATCTGCATAATCCATCCACATTTTTCTGCCTTTGGTTTCATTATAAAATCGGTGTTCAACTAGGTAATCTACTATTGACTTCATTTCTCGTTGTTGATATGGTTTCCTGCAATTGAATTAAAACATACTTATTTTCATTCTAAGACTTTTATACTGTAAGGTAAGTTCCTCATACAAAAGAAATGGGTAACCATCATTACACAAAGGACTCAATTAAGCCTTGTTTTAATTAAAGCCCTTAACTTAGTACATGTTTTTTTAAAACGACTCATCAATGTGTATCCTGTAAAACCTGCAAACCTGAGTAACAAGTATAGCGTATTTGCTCCTCTTTATTAAAGTGTAGAATGCAGAAAATCTTTCAGGGCTAATAGCGACAGGTAAGACCTTGAGGTTGAAGTTTGGATATCTGTTCACTGTCAATGCTACTTTCTATTAAGCAACTGATCATAACAAAAAGTAGACAAGGAAGAGTGAGAAATATCAGTTGGCACTGCTGTTGAGAAGAAAGCCGAAAGAAACTCAAGATCATGTGTGCATTACCACAGTCTGTTGCCAAGACACAAAATGTTTAAATTCATTCCCTAGAGAACAAGATCAGATCTAATTTTTTTTAACTGGGACAAGAACTTGACATGCCGCTACACTTTGTCAAGTTTTATTTATTGTCTTCTAATATATGAATTTTAGCACCCCCTGAAAATACCAGATGGGGCTTGTACCCTGGCTTACCCCTCCATGGATCAGGATTTGTTCATAAGCACACAGGATCAGATCTAGGGAGGGACCTGTCCCAGATAGCATCAAGACGCCAAAAAAAATTGCATAGCAGGGCTCCGGCATCATCAAATCAAGGTTTTGCCATGTTTAGAAAAAAGGCATGCAGGACTAGTACCTTCCAGAATTCTCAGAAAGACTTAATACTAGAATCAGTTGCTTTTGCATTATTAAAACCAAATCCAGGTATCAGTTCAACTATTGGATTACTATTAGGCTACCATTCTTATGGTATAGGCTAGTGCGGAAAATAAACACCAGACCAAAACACAATGTAGGTAGGTGTTTTTATCTTACTTCAGTTAAACGTATCGGGTAACTACACCAATTCAGTTATGAAATAGTTTACTGAACAATGAACATGTAGTCAAACTAGTATTACTTAAGTACATGCTAGGTTAACATATTTTGTATTAAAACAAAACATACCCAGACATTTTGAGTGACGCTTCCCGCTGGTGATTATTTGATTCTCAATATAGTTTATGTATATTTCCAGAAACAGTTCTTGTAATACAATGTACACTGTCGACATAACCGTATTCTACCACAAATATAACATGCTTGTGCTTGGCGTCATTTTATTTTCAAACGGAAATCGGAATTTGCTGTCGCATCGTTTTGACTTGACACGCATAGACTCGCCGTTGCGCCGGTTTTATTTATTGGTGTTGCCATTTGCCAATGTTGCTATGCGATTCGATGACGTTTAGCATATCACAGTCATGCAATATCCGTTTAAGAGCTGTTCAAACCAACTGACTATATGGTCCGTTGTTACATCCCTAATTTACCTTCTGCGTAGCTGGAAGTCTCCATATTCCTAAGTTTATTATACAAACAATATTTGCGTCCGTACAATTCTTTATTTCTTCATAAAGTAAAACTAACATGACAAGCAACATCAAATATCATCAAAGACAAAGTAGTCGACAGCATAAAACCTCATCATCCCCCCGCAATTCTAATTCACCCCGGAATAAGAATTGTCACAATCATAAAGTTAGAAACAAACTAATAACTATATCTATAACTAAAGTTAAACATTGAAAAATAAATAATTGATAAAACAAACAAGGCAAAATACTAACTGCTCAGTATAAGAAGTGATAGTGGTCTTCACTCTAACTCCTTCCCCCCTCAATGTTAAACTTTATTTGTTATAAATGACAATAAAATGTAGATCAACAATAAACCTCATAATAATTATGATAACACTTTCGGCATACAAATAAACTATTCAATTAAAACCTAGTTTCTCTACAAAATAGTTATGTTTCTGTTTTCCTAAAGCTTTTGTTAAAATGTCTGCAACATTTTCATTCGTGTTCACATACTTTACAATTACTAATCGTTTGCTAATCAAATCTTTAATAAAATGATATTTAATATCAATATGCTTTGACCTCTTACTGTTTTCATTTGACTCCATCAGTTTGATAGCGCTTTGATTATCTACAAGTAACGTTGAGTTTGAAAGACAGTTAAAATCTTGTAACAATCCCTTTAAACTAACTAACTCTGCACACGCTAGAGCCGCAGCTATATATTCAGCTTCGGCTGTTGATAAGGCGACAACGTTTTGTTTTTTACAGAACCAGGCTAACAAATTATTGCCATAGAAGACTACAGAACCACTCATACTTTTTCTGTCTGTTTTGTCGCCTGCCCAGTCAGCATCGGTATAGGCAATCAAGGGACAACTACTATCCTGTTTGTATACCAAACATTTTGATTTGGTGTGTTTTAGATATCGCAAAACACGTTTCGCTGCTTGCCACAGTGACATAGTTGGCTTATCCAAAAATCTACTCAAAAAGGATACTGCGAAGCAAATATCTGGCCTACTTGAAGTAGCTAAGTATAAAAGGCAACCTATGAGCTCACGATATGGTATATCCAAGGTGATACTTTCATTGGCATCAGTAGTGAAATTTACCTCCATTGGTGTCTCCGCCCCTTTACAATCTGTCATATTAAATTTATCAAGCAATCTATTTATTGCTGATTCTTAAGAAATCGAGATTGATTCTGAGGTTCTCACAATATCCAATCCTAAGTACGCACTCACCTCTCCAAGGTCCTTCACATTAAATTCCAATTTTAAATATTCATGTGCTTTATTTAGGTTTGTTGCACTTTTAGACATTAAAATGATATCATCAACATACACTAATAAAAATACATCTTCCAAAATATATAAACAAAAATCATGTTTTGATTGTAAAAATCCTTTATCAACTAAAAAGCCATGAAGCCTTTCGTTCCAGCATTTAGGTGCTTGTTTTAACCCATACAGAGATCTTTTTAGTTTTAAATGTATGCCTTTTCCAACTTTAACTCCTAACGGTGGTTTTATATAAACGTCTTCCTTTAAGAACCCGTTTAAAAAAGCCGTTGGAACGTCTAATTGTTTCATGTACATGTCATTTTGTATAGCTTGGCTGAGCATCATACGAATTGTAGGCATACGAGCTACTGGTGAATACACATTAAATAATGTTTCTTCTTGAAACCCTTTCGCCACTAATCGGGCCTTTTTTGTACCATCCTTTTTAGTAGTGAATACCCATTTGGTATCTATAGCCTTTTTATCTTTCGGCAATTCTGATTCTTCCCATGTTTCCAATGATTTCAGCGAATTTAATTCTTTGTCTATTGCGTCTTGCCACTCTTGACCTCTTTCAACAGCTTCTTTGTAAGAACCTGGATCACCCGTACACAAACAGTAGGCGACATGTGTTTCATAATCTTCCAATCTTTTCGGAGGTTTAATAATTCTGCCACTTCTTGTTCTTGTCACATGCTCATTTCTAACATCTTGTCCCTCATTTATGTTCTCTTCAGCACAATCTTCAAACATTTCTTCTGGTTCTATAAATTCCTCATCAACATTCTTATTATCAATGATTACCTCTTCTCTATTTCCATTATCTTGTTCAGGCTCAGTAATCCCATCAGTATGTATGGGATTTGTTTCGGAAATACTTACTCTTAGCCACTCTCGTTCGTTATCAGTCTGCTCACTTTCTTTGTAAACAATATCATTTTCATCGAATCTCACATCTCGTGACACAATTATTTTGTTATTCCTAGGATCCCATAAACTATATCCTGTTCTGCTGTATCCTACCATCCTACACTCACGTGCTCTCTCCGAAAGTTTATCATGTTTAGGTAAGATATATGCCCACGCCTTTGCACCAAATGCACGAAGTTTGTTTAAGTCTCTTGTCCCATACATCATTTCACAAGGAGTCTTGAAATTAATAGCCATAGACGTACAACGGTTCAACTGATAAGCTGCACATTTTACTGCTTCACCCCACAAAGTCTTTGGCAGCATAGTTTCAATAAGCATAGTCCTTGCTTTGTTATACAAACTTCGATTCATTCTCTCTGCAACGCCATTACTAGCTGGTGAATATGGTAAACTATATTCCAAAACTATTCCCTTCTGATCACAAAATTGACGGAGTTTATTGCAAGTGTATTCACCTCCATTATCACACCTAATCCTCTTAACATTTTTCTCAAATTCGTTTTCGTATCGATGGATATAGGTGATAATATTTTGAGCTGCCTCTGATTTCCTTTTTAGCAAGAAAACCACACAAAAGTGTGAAAAATCATCTATTATAGTTTGAAAATAAACTTCACCCTCAATTGTTGGAATGTTGGATGGACCCGCTATATCACTGTGTAACAGTTCTAACACCTGACGTGACCTAGGTTGCTCTAACCTTTTGAATGGTAACCGTGTTGCCTTACCTTTCATACATGCGTTACATACGTTGCTGTTTAGTGGTAGCTGTAGCCTTTGTAAAGTTTTTGTGCTGGTGTGACCTAAACGTCTGTGCCACAACATGCCATCTGCTGAATGTATAGCCGCGACTACTTCCTCCGTTATAATTTTACCCTGCAAAATATAAAGTTTGCCATTATTATATGCCCATATTATGGACCCATTAAAAAATACAATTTTTGCGTATTCATTCCTAAAAATGATTTCATTTGGTTTTTCTAGCAGCTTCCGTACAGATAGAAGATTATATGCTAACTTTGCTACTATAAGTCCTTCGACAGTAAACTTAACATTACCACATTCAATCGGTAAACTGCCACTTCGATATGCAATCAATTTTTCACCATTAGCTGTGTTAATTTGTACGGGATGTGCTAAGGTTTTTATATTTGTCAAAAATGGTGTATAAATATCAGATATAAAATTTTGTGATGCACCAGAATCCACTACAAAAGAAATTGATTGATCAAATATTGCCTTACAAGTCAAGTTGAATTCTTCATCAATCATACAGCCCACTTCCTCTATAGTCTCTTCATGAGCTATAATTGCATCGTCCCTTGATGTGTGTGCTCTATTCACACCTCGAGCGCGTCCCTGAATTCTGCCACGACCCCTTCTATACAATTCGCCACCTCGGACAGGAGCACCACGTTGGGAAGTGTAAAACTGCCTGTTATGAATATTTTTGCGGCAATATATTGCTTTGTGCCCCTTTTCATTACAATTCCAGCATTCTATGTTAAATGCGTTGTCCTGATTCTTACTTACATCATCTAATCTGATTTCCGCGTCAAGTAAAGCCGTTTTTGTCTTTTCTAAAGTTAAATTTTCGTTCATCGTTTCTAAAGCTGTTGTCACATTGTTATATTTTCCCGGTAATGCGAGTAGTAAATGTACCACTTTGTCTGACTCGTCCATCTTAGACATGACATCGATATCGCTTATTAGCTTGTCAAATTTCAGAAAGAAATCTTGCAATTTCTCACTATCGTCGCATCTCAATTCTATTAATTTCTTTTTTAAATTGTATTTATTCATTACACTTCTTCGATTGAAAATATTTTCTAAAGCGTTTATCATTTGTTTGGCACTTTTGCACCCTTTGACAATTTCTAGAAAGTTATCGCCTATGCACTGTACTATTAGTGATCTCGCTTCTGCATCCTTCTTCTTTTCTTCCACCTTTACATCGTCACAGGCCAATATATCGCTAAGGCCCTTCTCCTCCAACAACAACTCCAATCGAAATTTCCAATTACTAAAATTATTTCCATCTTCTAGACGGTATATAATGTTCTGTATTTTTGCTTGAGCCATATTTAATTTTGAAGCCTTCTGCTCCAACGATAAACCGTCGTTTTAATAAAATTTTACGTAAAACATGAAGTTGTCAAAAAAATATACTATCGAAAATTTTCTCAATTTCTATCCAAATCACTGAAAATTAGGAATATGGGGGAACCCATAACCTTGTAGGTGATTGATTGACGTTGTCTCATAGAAACAGCGAGATTGACGCCTGAGCGTTTGCTCTGAAAAGAGCAGGTTGTATTGTCTCGAAAAAGACAGTTGTATAAATATATCTTCAGTCAGCATCATCTTCTCTCTTCGATCTTCAAGTTTCGAGTCTTCGAGCTGAAGTACAGGAGACACGTTGGGACGACTGAACACGACGAGCGCCGGCGACGAAAAGGTGGCGCGCTTTTGCTCGCATTAATTTATAGGCGCGCGATCGCGCGCACACAACCTCAGAGTGTTACGTAACCGCATCAGTTTACGACACATATACACTCTCTCCATCAAAGCGCCATTTTGTATCCCCACCAAGTAGCATCATGCTGGGTGCTACCTACTCTAATTCTATTGTAAATATTGTATATAAAATAAACCAAATTTTTGTAAATAAATTATCTCAAATCACACTACCAACGGAGTTTCTCTTCTACCAACTCTCTTCCCTAAAGTGGTGACCCGCGACTCAAGAACTGCAAAAGAAGATCAAGAAAACATCAACATGAACAACGAAGCACCTGCACCTGCACCTCAAGCCGTCGCACAACAATCTCAGATGCAGCCACCCCCGCCGTCTGAATTTCAAGCACCGTCGTCGCACGAAGTCTCCGGCATATCACTGTCGCTTCGCGTACCGCCGTTTTGGCGGGATCAACCGCGACTGTGGTTCTGCAGTTTTGAAGCCGCCACTGCAGAACTCAAGCGAAGCCAGGCGCAATGGTTATCGCCCAACTCGAGAAGCAAGACATTCAAAACATCTCCGATCTCATCTACTCGCCGCCGGAAAAAGACTACTACAAGGCCATCAAAGAGCGTCTGATCTCATTATACGAGGAATCCAGCAGCACACAAACCAAGAAGTTGCTGTCTCAAGTCGAGTTAGGCGACCAAAAACCCAGCCAACTCCTACGCCGGATGCAGAATCTCAACAGAGAAAAGTTTCCTGAGAGCACAATACAGATGATGTGGCTGGACCATCTACCGCCCCACGTCCGCTCCGTGCTCACAGTCAGCGAGGCATTCCAAATCAAGACCACGCTCGACGATCTGGCTTTCCTCGCCGACAGAATGATGGAGGTGTCGCACACGCCGTCAGAGCACATCGCCGCAATAGCGACACCCGCGCCCACGACCGCGCCCGCCGTGCCCGCACCTCTACAACCGCCGCCGCCGCTCCCGCAACAACCGACTTTCCAACCGCATCCACCATTCGACCCGCAATATCTCATCACCGAAATAAGAAGATTATCATTGGAAATCGCCGAACTTCGATCGCGACCGCATGAAAATCCACGTCCATATGAAAATCAGCGAGATAGCCGACCACGCCGCCGTTTCCAATCACGATCAAGAAACGCATCACAGAGCCGCAGCCGCAACAGTTCGCCCATGCCGTACTGTTATTACCACCACCGTTTCGGCATGGACGCGAAGAAATGCACGCCACCGTGCAGCTTCAAGCCCATCACCGCCCCGCAGCCGGAAAACTAAAATTAACGCTAGCTGCGGCGGACGCTGGCGTTTACGAAACCTCTCACCGCCTCTTCGTGACAGACAAGAAAACGAAGCTCACGTTCTTGGTAGACACGGGTGCAAATATCTCCGTACTACCGAGAACGAAAGGCACGCAAGAGCAACCACTACCGTTTCAACTGTACGCCGCAAACAACACCGTCATACCTACATACGGCGAGAAAACACTCGATCTCGATCTCAACCTCCGACGTTCATTCAAATGGAAATTCATCATCGCAGCCGTATCGAAACCTATCCTGGGAGCCGATTTTCTGAAGCACCACAATCTCATCGTGGACATCAAAAATCGCAGACTCATCGACGGCAAGACGCTACTCACAACAAACGCACAAATCTGTTCTGCGGACATACCTACCGTTCGTAGCATAGACGTGCAACAATCATATCACAATATACTAGCCGATTTCCCCGGAATAACAAGAATTACATCAATGAAACTCAGTCCAAAACACAGCGTCGAACATTTCATCGAGACAACCGGACCGCCCCTCCACTGCAGGCCACGCCCCATCGCTCCCCACCGCTACGAGCTTGTGAAGAAAGAATTTTCGAACATGATGGCACAGGGCCTCTGCAGACCAAGCAAAAGTCCTTGGGCATCACCACTACACGTCGTACCTAAAAAGAATGGGGAAATACGAGTATGTGGAGATTACCGAAGGCTAAATGCAATCACCAAGCCCGACCGGTACCCTATACCGCGCATGCGCGACTTCACTTACCAACTCGCCGGGAAGCAAATATTCTCAACTCTCGACCTAAACCGCGCATACCAGCAAATACCAGTCAGCGAGCAAGATGTCGAGAAGACCGCCATCATCACGCCATTCGGTCTATACGAGTTTCCTCGGATCTGCGCAGGACTCAAGAATGGAGGTCAAACGTTCCAGAGGTTCATCCACGAAGTTCTACGCGACCTCAACTACGTATTCCCATTCGTCGATGACATTCTCATAGCTTCGACCAACGAAGATGAGCACCAACAACACCTGCGAACCGTACTGCAACGACTTGAAGAATATGGCATCACCATCAACCCATCAAAATGCGTCTTCGGCCAATCATCTGTCAAATTCCTCGGCTACCAAGTCTCGCAACAAGGAATCCAACCACCCGAAGAAAAAGTCGAAGCAATCAACAACTTCCCGAAACCACAAACAGTCGAAGAGTTACGACGTTTTCTCGGCATGCTAAATTTCTACCGAGAAAATATCAAGGACGCCGCAACAATTCAAGCACCACTACACGCATACCTACACAACGTCAAGAAGCGAGATAAAACAAAAATCGACTGGACCGCTGAAGCAAACCAAGCATTCGAGGCATGTAAAGTCAGCATCAAAAACGCAGCTTTACTCGCCCATCCTTCGCACCATGCGGCATTGGCGATCTTCAGCGATGCTAGCGACAAAACAGCAGGAGCCGCGCTAAACCAATTTGTCAACAACGCATGGCAACCACTCGGCTACTTTTCGAAAAAATTCACCGACGCGCAGACTCGCTACTCCACATTCGACCGCGAGTTGACAGCAATATACATGGCAACGAAGCATTTCCGCAAGATGTTCGAGGGAAGAGAAATTATTATCTACACCGATCATCGACCGCTCACGTTCGCATTCACCAAGACGAACACAAGCAACGAATTGCCACGTCGGACACGTCAACTGCTATACATATCCGAATTTACCACGGATATACGACACATCAGTGGATCGCTGAATGCAGCCGCCGACGCTCTATCACGAATAGAGACAATTTCCTGCCCATCGCCAATCGACTACGAAAAACTCGCCGAAGCACAAGAAAGAGACAGCAACATCATCGAAACACTCGCACAGCAAGATAATCTATCAATCAAAAAAATAACATTACCCGGATCAAGCACAAAACTACACTGCGAAACATCAACAGATTACCTACGTCCATACCTACCAGAAGAATATCGCCGCATCGCATTCAACTCTATTCACAACATAAGTCATCCTGGAGTCAAAACTACTCGCAAGCTAATCACGCAGCGATATTTTTGGCCAACGATGAACCGGCAAATCGCGGAGTGGGGACGAGCGTGCTTACACTGCCAACGTGCGAAAATCGTTCGACACACATCGAGTCCGCTGTCCACTTTCCCGCCAACCGAACGCTTTCAGAACGTTCATTGTGACATCGTCGGCCCACTAAGTACAGCAGCAAGCGGACACAAATACCTACTGACGATGATAGACAGAGCAACCCGATGGCCCGAAGCATTCCCGTTATGCGAAATAACAGCAGAAGACGTTGCCAAGACAGTATACGACGGATGGATTTCGCGTTTCGGATGTCCCGCTACAATCACTACGGATCAAGGAAGGCAGTTCGAAAGTCGAGTATTTGCGTCCCTTTCACGCTTACTCGGCATCGAAAGAACCCGGACAACACCGTACCATCCGCAATCTAACGGTATCGTCGAACGCTGGCACAGAACACTCAAGGCCGCACTAAAAGCAAGACTACAGACAACACGAAGTTGGATCGACGAAATACCTACAGTCCTACTGGGAGTTCGCACCGCGATGAGAAGCGACACAAACGTCAGCGCTGCACAACTAACTTACGGCTGCAGTGTACGACTACCGGGCGAATTCCTGGAATCGACGCCGCGCGGCGACTCCGCCGCCGAATCCAACATGGACGCCGAATTCGTGGAACGGTTGCGCGAAGTAATAAGCAAATTGAGACCTATGCCGAACCAATCACATAGCAACACAAGACCTATCTTCGTACACCGTGACCTTCAAACATGCGACAACGTTTTTGTACGAGTCGACGCCGTAAAGAAGCCGCTACAAGCACCTTACGACGGACCGTATCGCGTGCTGAAACGTAATGGAAAGGTTTTCACGCTGCAACTACCTAACCGACAAGCCAACATATCAATAGACCGTCTAAAACCCGCCTACACTATCGTCGAGCAAGAGTTACAAGAACCTACATCAACGCAGACTACGCAGAGTTCCTGTAACAACGCTACCGCCAAACAAAATACATCTACATCAACGCAGATTACACCGAGTTCCTGTAACAACACTACGACCGAGAAAAATACACCGACGCAGAATAATAACACCGTACAAGATACAACGACCCCGAGTGCCTGCAACAAAGAGAAGAGCAAGAACGACAAAAGCAACCAATACTCAGACAAAAACAACCTGAAACAAAAAACAGAAAAGAACCTGAAACAACAAACAGAAACCAACTCAACACCTACCAACGAAAACCAAACAACCCGCCGTGGACGTACTATCCGCCTGCCGGTACGTTTTCACTAGGAGGGGAAGCATGTAGGTGATTGATTGACGTTGTCTCATAGAAACAGCGAGATTGACGCCTGAGCGTTTGCTCTGAAAAGAGCAGGTTGTATTGTCTCGAAAAAGACAGTTGTATAAATATATCTTCAGTCAGCATCATCTTCTCTCTTCGATCTTCAAGTTTCGAGTCTTCGAGCTGAAGTACAGGAGACACGTTGGGACGACTGAACACGACGAGCGCCGGCGACGAAAAGGTGGCGCGCTTTTGCTCGCATTAATTTATAGGCGCGCGATCGCGCGCACACAACCTCAGAGTGTTACGTAACCGCATCAGTTTACGACACATATACACTCTCTCCATCAAAGCGCCATTTTGTATCCCCACCAAGTAGCATCATGCTGGGTGCTACCTACTCTAATTCTATTGTAAATATTGTATATAAAATAAACCAAATTTTTGTAAATAAATTATCTCAAATCACACTACCAACGGAGTTTCTCTTCTACCAACTCTCTTCTCTAAAACCTGTTACATCCCTAATTTACCTTCTGCGTAGCTGGAAGTCTCCATATTCCTAAGTTTATTATACAAACAATATTTGCGTCCGTACAATTCTTTATTTCTTCATAAAGTAAAACTAACATGACAAGCAACATCAAATATCATCAAAGACAAAGTAGTCGACAGCATAAAACCTCATCATCCGTGACATGTCCGTGACGAATGTGATGATCGTGTAGATTGCAAGACAGGTTACTGTGTATGATGAGACAGACAGCTATTTTACCACAATAAATAAATAAAAAAACAGATAATGAAATTAGTACAGAGTAGCTCTTCTAGGGTCTAGATTCCATATCAGGATTAATCTGTGTGGGCGGTTTAACGGTAACTGACAACAGTGACAACCGACTGTATGCTAGATAGTGAATAGGCTGCATTACGATTCTGACACTGACAGTGACGTTTTGTTTTGGCGGGAATCGAGCTCGAGTGTATTCTATTTAATGTTTGTTTTTATTAAATTAATAAATTTGAATAATAATTGATATGGGATAGAGTAAATACTACATAATGGATAATTCTTACCTGTCTATATCAGATATTTTAGTTACGAACGAACGTGTACCTTGCAAATTTTTGCATGATTTGCCAAAGATGGGTTAGTTTACATTCTACATGGGTTTATTTACAGTAAACAAACTTTTGTGCGTCTTCTGTATAGTGTCACCATCCGTTTCTTATAGGATTCTTGGACCCCTCTGCTGCTGAAGATGACCTTAAAGCTGGTACGAGCCTTGATATGCCGTTGTGGTTAGCAGAGGCATTAAGTTCGAGAAGGCCACCTTTGTTGAATATGGACCTGCCAAAAATATACAAAGATGCATACAGAGAGATTCTTAACGCAGATGCCTGTACTGTTGACATGCACAAGCTTGGACAACATTTCTACGAACTTGGCTGCTATGTGGCGAAACATGATATAAAGGGTGAAGTTAAATCCACGTTAATAAATGTAAGTATAGCTTATTCTATGGGTACTTATAGATATTAGGTGTTATTGTATAAATAAAAATTCACGAAATTTTACTTGTGGACTAGAAAAAAATTAATGTTTAAAAAATCGTGAGGAATAATTTTTTTATTGTCCTAATTATTGAAATATACCACAAAATATTCTTAACCTTTAATATTATTTATGTCTGTCTATCGCAGAATTCTAATATGATCTTTAATATTTATGTTTTAAACACTGTTTGTAGACTTTCAGACAAAGGTTCCGAATGCTAATGTCAGCCAGTGTGTCCAGTGACTGCATTGGTTCCATTCTGCCGCTATCTGCCAGTGAGCGTAAACGAGCAGCATCAGCAGCAACTACTGAAAAAGCCCTATCAAGCTGGCTCCAGAGAGGTGACAGCCCCCTTACCACTGCTAACATGGTGGCTAATCACAGGAAACGGAAAAGGGCAGAGATGGAGATGTTGTAATAAAAGTTTGATTGTATGTTTTGATAAAGTAAAAATAAAGGCTTTTTGTTTCAAATAAACTATGTTTATGTTATTACTTAGTTTATATTTAGGTACTATACTCACTATGTTATTCATTAAGCTTGGGACCGACCGCTTGCCGCTGCTGGCGGCATTCCCGTGTGGCCAAAATCTGGCGGCCAGGCTGCCGTTATAGTGTTTAGTTCTTTCCCTTAACACTCAAATGACGCACGACGCATAGTTGTTACCGCACGACTGGATTCTTGGCAATGAAAATTTAATCATTTGTCTTGTCTCGTCACATAAATGTTCCTATGCCAATAATTAACGATTAATCCTGCATCAATAATGTTTCTGTTTCGCAGTATAGTTGAGTGGCCTCATGGCATTAATTCCACCATCTATACCTACATATTTGTAATATGAAATAATTTTTTTATAAATTAATAAATAAGCTGCTTTTTATAGGGTAATGGCCATATACGTAAGAATAAGATGCAATGTGAATTCCTTAGTTTTACTTTCATTTTATTTTACCTGATGGAAAGTGAAGAAAGTATTGGACCATGCTTACCCAGAAGAAGCCTTTTCTTTCTGCTACTTTTTATATTGTAATGACAGCATTCCTTTCAAATGAACATACGGCTCATATAAATAATAGCAGTAAAGAACTGTAGCCTTATACTATAAATTTAAATAACATACATATAGCCATATTCGTCAAAATTGCCGATTTACGTAAATAGCCTATACTTGGCCTTAAAGAATTGTAATTGTAAATGTAAGTACTTTTTTAAGGTAAGAATGAATAGCGGTATAAAATGGTGCTGGATTGTTTGTTACTCTATTGTTTTGTTCTGAGTCGTAAAATTCTAGTTTCGGGCCCGATAATAAACATTAAACAGCCGGGCTGAGTAATCCGATATTTCGGTCACAGCCCTAGAAAGTATTTATTTATACTCTGTCGTTAATGCCGCGCATTAAAATAGAGTGCAGTCGATCACGATTGATACTCGTTAGGGCTGAACAACTAGGCTAATACCTCAGGCTAATACATAACATTTTTTTCTTTAAAAACTATCGTCGGTCTATCTTTGTATAGGTACTTTTACCAACAAGACGGGGGTTTCTAACGTGTCGCAAGTCGCGCGAGTAGCATCTACACACCAGCTCCGCCTTCCACTTTTGCCAAAATCGGCTAACATGCGTAGCCAGTCGTAGCGGTGCTTACACAGTGGTTGGTGATGGAGCGTGTAGCGATACATTTTATTCAATTGAGTCGTGTTTTATACAGTTACAAACTACCACAAAATACAGTTCTCAATCGGTACCTATTTGCAAGGATCAAAAAGAAAATCTTCTGTAGTGTTTTATTCTGTGCCTTTACCCGCAGCTTCGCTCGCGTTACCGGCTGATCATTTTTAGTTTCATTCTTATGCAAAGAATATAAGTAGTTATTCTTAACTTTTGTATTAATTTGTCATTAGACATTTTTACACGTCTTTGAAATGTTAGTAGGGTATACTTACGGGCTCTGAATGTTGAAACCGTTAAACCAAAAATATGACTTAAAAGTAGATAAGTAGGTACCTACTTAGACAGAACCCATAATTATGAAAAAAATACTGGTGAGATATACCATCCTGGGAACAGATTTCGCTGCTTATCTAAAATAACACAGTATCTTTGATTTTTAAACCTTATCAGATAGAAGTATGATTTAAAGTCACATTCCCTTTTGTGACGTTATTTTAGATAAGCAGCGATATATTGAATGTATGACTTTGACTTCTAGAATGCTATTTGTAAAATGGGATGCAACATTTGATTCCAAATAGATAAATTACTTTTAATGATATAATAATTCGAGAGGCAACCATAATAAAATGTAGGAAACAAATAGGAAGTGCCAAGGTTTAAAAGCACTTGGCACTACGCTTTTTCTCCCAGTGCACCGTCGATTTTACTCGCTGTCGTTTAAGTAATTCGCGAACAATATGGCTTTCCCGCCTCTGTGGCCCTCGCGGCTATTCGACCAAAACTTCGGAATGTGCATCACCCCGAACGACTTCATATTGCCTTTCTATACCCACAGCAACTACTACAGACCCTGGAAATGGAGCATGCAGAGCATTCAAGATTTTGGCTCAACAATAAACAATGGAAAGGATTCATTCAAGGTGACATTGGATGTTCAGCATTTTAAGCCTGCAGAATTACACGTTAAGGTCGCGAATAATCAAATCATAGTTGAAGGGAAGCACGAGGAGAGGAAAGACGAACATGGCTTCATTTCAAGACAATTCACAAGACGATACACTCTGCCAAGCAATTGCATGTCGGAAGATGTTACGTCCAATCTATCGTCAGATGGTGTCCTTACTGTGGTAGCAAATAAAAAGGCATTACCGAAAAACGAAACAACTGTACCTATCAAATTATGTAAATCATGTCCTCTTAAGGAAGAAGTTAAAACAGTAATCAACACGGAGCAGAAAGATAAATCTGCTGAAATAAAGGCAGTAGACCTTAGTAAAAAGAACACACAGCTTATGTTAAAAGAAGACCATTGTTGTTTATTATTAAAGCCAGAATTACTTCGAGAAGCATCTTCAGAGACAACAGAGATAACAGTGGAAAAGAAAAAACAAAATACAGAAAAAGACAAATTTAAGTCTTGTCAAGCTGGCAAAAATACCTCCGAAATTTTGGAACAAACATTTGCCATGTCTAACGCATCTATGTCAACAACAGCTGAAAAGTGTGAAAAAGCAGAAATGCTGAAATCAGAAGCATCAGAGCAAGTAACTGAAAAATCAAGGGCAGTTGTGTCTGCCTTTGATGAAAATATTGACATAGCAAGTGGAGCAATGTCAATATCAGGTAAAATATCAGAAGAAACATTTTCCAAAGCAAGTGCTATGTCTGCGTCAGATGAAAAGTTTGATCTTTTTGATAACGTAACCACAGCGATGTCAACATCAGAAGTACTTGAAAAATCATGTGCATCAACTTCCGAAAAAGCTGGACAATCTAAAACAACCAAGTCAGAAATGTCAGAGCTTACAAGTATGTCTTCCAAGACCTCAGAGAGCATTGAATGTTCAACCAGTTACAAATCCTCTATGACATCAAACATAAAAGAGATCAGTGAAGATTTGAATGACTTTGTCAGTGATATCTTATGTTCTGAACTGGACAAGAATCTAGAAATTAAGAAATAATAAAATTTATTTGTACTAGTGTCATGTTACAAAAAGTTTATTGCACTAAGTTATAAGTTATGCTTACAGTTATGATAAGTCCCAGAATGAGTTATGTATAACTACATTACAAGAAATATCAGTCAAGATGTTGATTATCTTAATATTAGAAGTGTATGGAGTCTTTTGAACATACAAATTAGCCTTACAAACATCGTACAGTTGTAGAAAAAAGATTTATTATTTCAAGACAATATTTAAATTAGAAATACGTACCACAATTTTTTGGTAAACAAATGCATAAATACATAATATTGATTATATTATAAAATTCATTATCTGACCCAAATCTTATTGTTTAATATGCCTAGCCTGCTAACTGCATATCTATATTAAAACATTAAAATTAAAATTTACAGCAATTAAATGTTTCTAACATCAATTTCATTATTTTATTGAGATCATTTACTACATCCCCTGTCAACACTTATCATTTAGATGTCTCTCTTACGACAATCCTTTTGGCATCACATAAGTATTGTTACAACACCAAAACTAACAACAACTACAGCAGTCCAAATGTTCAATTCTTTGTTTCTTCATCACAACACTCTTGTACCTCTGTATTCTTATTATTCACTAATAATTCAGAAGTACATTTGTATGGATGTATTGATTGTTAACATCTGTCATTCTTTACTGATGGATTCAAGTCGTGGAAGTAGGCATGGGCCATGGCATCATCAGCGGGCATTCTGAGTGCTGGGTTGCAAGTGAGCAGACGGGCCAAGAGGTCTCGTCCTTTGGCAGGAAGACGGGGGACTACTTGAGCTAAGCCAAGACTTGGCTGGTAAACTGGCAGGGGCTTGTAGTCAGGCAGTTGGGTTACTCCCGGCCATGTGTCTTCATTAGGAGTTCCTGAAATCAAAAATATTACAATAATAAAAATAATCTTTATATCACATGTTCTTATACATTCTCATACGTTTGTATTGTACATACCAAGTAATTTAAAGATCCTCTTCAATTGATCATCCACATCTGAACCAGGAAACAGTGGCCTGCCTGAGTTGGCTAGCTCCGCAAATATACACCCTGCAGACCACATGTCAATGCTAGTTGTGTACAGTTTGGCCCCAAATAGTACATCAGGAGGTCTGTACCAGAGCGTCACTACTTCCGCCGAGTAACATTTTACTGGAATCCCAAACGCCCTGGCCAAACCAAAATCTGCTAATTTCAATTCTCCATTCTTATTAATTAACAAATTTTGTGGCTTCAAATCTCTATGCAGGACATTATGGCTGTGACAGAAGGCGAGTCCTCGCAGCAGCTGGTACATAAAAGACTTCACCACATCGAGATCTATCTCGCCATTCAGACTATCAAAATATTTCTTTAAATCTTGATCACAATGTTCGAAGACTAGAGTCAATTTTTTCTCACTGTGCAGCACGTCGTAGAGTCTAACTATATTTTTGTGCTTCAGCTCTTTCAGGAGACAAATTTCTCGCAGAGCGGACGACGGTACTCCCTCATCATCGTCGTCTAACCTTACTCGTTTCAGAGCGACTATTTCGTGTGTTTCTTTGTTTTTTGCTTTGAATACCGTGCCATAAGTACCCTCGCCGATTTTTTCAAGCTTTTCATATTTCTGCATAATTATAAGTTGTAAAGTTAAAGCTGGTGCAATTTTGGATTTACCTGGAAAATTTAAATCGATTGAAAAAATATTTTCCACAAAAATTCTAAGTTTGACAGTTACACCAGTGACAGCTGAAAATTTGTCAGAATATCATAGAAAAGATATCCTCACATATATCAGCGGGTTTATCAGTGCTTGAAATAGTTTTAAGCTAAATCATCTCTTGTGCGTATGTGCGTATGTTAGCAAACATGCTATTTTAAATATTTTCATATCATTAAGAAGGCTCTAATGTGGCCAACTTGTATTTTATCATATTATGGGATTTGAACTTGATTTGAAAATTAATACAGATTGTACAAATAATCTCTGCTATCATTCACTACAATACAAATCTCTAGATTTCGTTCATAAAAAAAGTAAAACCAAAAAGTTGATTTGTCATATTTTCAAAGAGAAGAGCACATTACATTGTTTATTCTACTTTAATCGTGTTAAAAGGTGAGTGTTTAACTATTTATCGTACGGTATTATTATCACAAAGAGACATGATAATCGTGACTGTTGATTCCTATTGATAAACACTTACGTATAAGAAGTGCGTAGATTTAGATTGTGATTGTTTTTAAGATGAGCGAGGAAGAGAATGCATTGGTGAACCAGTCGGAGAGCAGTTCCTTTGAGGACCTGGCGACGGCTGCTGCGCATGAGATCGAGGAGGCCAAGTTGGCAGAGGCCGCAGCCGCGGAGACCGAAAAATCGCCAGAGAGCAAAGCAGATGAATGGCAAGATGTACTTGGATCAGGCGCCTTACTTAAAAAGGTTAGATACGTCATAAACGGTGTATTTACATTAAATGAATTATTAATGCCTCGTCCTTGACTCGTTTTAAATATAGTTTTATTATTATAGGACAAGTGTTTACCTTGAGAAAGTGACGAAATAACGAAAGTATCTTTGTTTTAGATATTGAAGCCTGGTGATGAATCAGAAGGTCTGAGGCCACACAGAAGTGATGTATGCCGAATAAGCTATGAGCTCAAGATCCGGGATGGCAATGGGGACATATTTGAAAAGAGAGACCACGTTAAGATTTACTTGGGAGATAATGAGGTAACTAGTTATAATAACTAATGAATGAAATATCCCATGACTTTAATAGGAAAAAACTAGAAAAGTCCTTTATATGTAATCAATCATTACGTAAAGTTATTTATTATAACAACAAGCAATATAATAATATTGGTGCTTCTAACAATGTCTCCTATCTTATCCTTATCTGACATTTGATAATTTCTTCAAGTTGTCAGATTGTCAAGATACTGTTGCCATTAGCAATTAAATTAGATAGCCTTATTAGAAAATAGCCTAAGCAAGTGCATAATGAAATCATAAACTATTCATTTATTTATTTATACTTAATTGCACAGAAAGTGTACAAATGGCGAACTCAATGCCACAAAGCATTCTCTACCAACCATTGTGTTGAGAAACAGTTTTAATAATGAAAACATTCTGTAACTATTTGGAAATAACTAAACTGAATGTGATGTTTTAATTGAAATACCAGTTATGTCTTATATGCTAAACAATATTTCATGGGATTAGGTAAATTTATGTAATATTGACCGTTGACATTTTTGAAATTGTTTATTATTTTAGTAAAAGAGTATAATATAGGCTAAGAAATAAAAATAGGTCATTAACCCCTCATATGCGATGTCAAAAATTTTCTAATCATAATCAAATAGAAACTAACTGATATTTTAATGTAAAGTTGAAATGTCCCACACAAACCTGTCTTGAAGCATACAAGGGGTTAAGATTTTCTGCATTATCAAAAACTGAAATGTTGTTTTTAGGATTGCCTGAAAAATTAAATATATATAACTTTTCTTTGGGTGACTATGCATCTCTCTAATAGCCCATATCACTATGACCCAAAGTCTATTTTAATGCAATAAAGCATTCTTCTTTAATACTTTTGCAATTTTAATAAAAAGATGAAAAGAGAGTCATCTCAATAAACATTATGTAAGCAGATTATATAAAGGATTGCTATATTATCTTGTTATTGAATGTATGCTTATTAGCTTGTCTTTCCAGATCCTGCAAGGACTGGACTTAGCACTGACACTAATGTACCGAGGCGAAGAATGCCTTCTTCAAATAGCACCTCGATTTGCATATGGAGATGTGGGCTTGAAGCCTGGCGAGAATCAGGGCTTAGTTGGGGAAACTACTCCCGTAAATTACGAAGGTCCTGTCATCGGGCCTGAGACCTGGCTGGAGGCACGGTTGGAACTGCATGATTGGAGCGAAGAGCCAGAACACGAGACTTTGCCCATAGCTGAGAGAATGGAAATTGGGTATGTTTATAATCTAAAACTAATAATGTTAATCCCTAGAATAACGGCATTCATCATCAGTGTGAATTTATGAAAATCATTGTGGTATGTTGGGTTTTTTACTAAATTCACAATTGATATTGAGTTGTACAGATCATCGGAATCACCAGATTTTTCTCCGTCGAATGAGCTCGCTCTCCTGTAAAGTAAAAAAATTTTGGTTGAACCAAAAAGCCTTTCTAACGTCTATATTTACTACAGTCTACAGGAAGACTTTTATGTGATTGTGTTGATTTGTATAAATTGGAATGAATTCCAAAAATGTTGTCTAGGATCAACTTTCTTTTGTTAGTGGATGAATAAATACCATTTTTTTTATCTAAATTGAAGACAGAATGATCCATAATATATACCTGATAAATCGATAACTTTTTATGTTGCATCACACACACACACTTTAATTTGGAAATGTATTTGTTTTTATATTATAACAAATATTAGTCATTGATGTGGGTCTGTTTATTTTGATACAAATACTATTCAAGGGTAAACATAGCACTCACGTATTTCAAATGTGTGAATAAAATTATTGTGATGGTCATATTTTTCTTGTCATCACCACGTAGAATATAAACAGGATGTGGCTCGGACGTATATAAACGCAAAACTATAAAAACATTTTATCGGTCCACGGCCATTCTCACAAATCTCAGAATGATTATTTTGGTGCCGCCAGTTGGTAAGAGATAGTATGAGACGATAGTACAGTTACTTAGAGGCCCTGAGCCCTAATTTGTTAGACAACCTCTATTGGTTAGTACAGGATCAATTCACACCTTTTAATAATATTGAATGTTATGATGATAGTAAATACTTCCGAGGAAATACATACATAGGTACTTCCACTTCTATTTGGGGACACAGCAGGGCATGTCAATGTTACAGATTTTTAATCCAATTAGCACATATTCTTGGACAACGGAAGCGTTGTCCCCATAATTTGATACTATTGAAATACTAGATCAAGGCCATTGTTATCATTGTTATGTTTGGCGTCCACCGATAAAACGCGTTACATGTGGGTTTCATTTGATTCTAAAAACTAGGACAAACACGCGATTTTCGTCACGTGCAAATTAAAATATTTCATCTGCATTAAACAAATAGAGCATCTACTTGAATCTGCAACATTGTGCTATCATAATAGTATGTTGCAACCGGCCAAGTAAATGCAAAGCACTATGTTATCTATGCTGATGAGATCGTCCAGTAGATGCGACCGGCAGATATGATAACAAAACAATTGCGAATAATGCTAAAGGTCAAACAACTAGTGTTTATGATTTAATAAGAGTATGTTACCTAGAATTATAGCTGTGGCACTTAATGAATATTTTTTGTAGCCTACAATTTAATTGACTGTTGGTTTGAATCCTGCTTCAGAAGCTGGATTGTTTTATATATTTTTTAATACTACTATGGCTTGGCAAATTTGTTCGTGACAATCTGCAGGCGACGGAAGATGAAGACAGACGTGGTGAAATGATGCACGAGCGCCCCCACTGTCTTTTCTCCTCCGTCGCCGGGTGGCCATAGGACTCACGAACGAATTTTCTAAGCTGTAACTGATCTATACGCGTTATCGTTAAGCTGTTCATCATATGCAAATACGGAACCCTAAAAATGGGGTCTGCTTTTGTGAAAAGAGTCCAAAGCGCAACTATACAAATTATCTAGCTCTAAACTAGGATTCTCTGTGTGTACTAGGTTTTTTTTTATTTGGGTGTCACAGGCCTGTAAGTCATATAGCCGATTTTATCATTGGAGTAGTTAGACATATGCCCATGAGTGTTATGATGATTGAACACTAGGCTGAAAGTAGGCGTCAAATAATTCGTGCCCCGAAAATCCCGGAGTATGGTCATGACTGCTTTACCATAGAACCCTAGATCCACCTCTGATGATATCATTTGCTTAGAATACGTCGTCGCGCCCGCGGCAACTGGTGGTACGGCCGGGGCGAAGCCCAACTGGCGGTACAACTGTACCGACGCGCTTTGGACGTGCTGGACGAGTCCGAGGGCGGCATCACGGAACCCACCGCCACCGGGGACCTCGCGCCCACGTCGGACGACCTGCGCGCTCTGTTGGAAGAACGGCTGCGGGTCCACAACAACATGGCCGCCGCGCAGCTCAAGGCTGGCGTGTATGAAGCGGCATTGCAGGTATGTTTGCTAATTGACAACATTTCAAAATTTCATAGTGTTCAATTTAAGCTAATTTTATTAATTTATTATCACAGAACCAAAAACTAGACTAGTTACTAGTTTCGAAAATATAAAAAAATTGAAACCAGCGTCATCTAAGAATCGGTCCTCTACATCAAAAATTTGACGCTCACAATCACAGCACACAATCACAGCCGTACTAAATCCGCCTTAGTGAGTCCGACTGTGTAGATTTTCTGCGCTGCGTTATGATTGTGTGTTCCTCCCTGGCCGGACCCCGGAGCCTGATTAGGTTATAATTGCAGTAATAATATGTACCAATTGTGTACCAGGTCGGAAATCGTATGTACCTCTGTAGTTTTGAAGATATTGGTCATTAAAGGTGGCCATTAAGTGGTGCAGAGTACACTCCGCAGCCGGACCCCGCCCGGAGCCGCTGATATTCACCGCTTTAAAATATGATGTCGATAACAGATTTATGTACCTATCATGTACCTTCCGAATAAGCCTTTTGTTGTAAAATGTGGCTTCACAAATTATTATAATCATTAAATTAAACTTTTTGCGTATAAGTGCCTGTGACAAACTAATAGCAATATATGCGCACACTAGTGAAACGCCATATACGTTGCTATTATATTCTCATAGGCGCCTGTATGCAAAAAGTTTAATGTATGATTAATATGATTATAATAATTTGTGAAGGCATTTTTTTACAAAGAAAAGGTTTATTCGGAAGGTACATGATAGGTACATAAATCTCTTATCGACATCATATCTTAAAGCGGTGGATATCAGCGGCTCCGGGCGGGGTCCGGCTGCGGAGTGTACTCTGCACCACTTAATGGCCACCTTTAATGACTAATATCTTCAAAACTACGAAGGTACATACGATTTCCCCTTTAGTCCCATTTCGTAGCCAGATTTGGTAGCTAGCTACAAGATGGGAAAACACATTTCCCATTTCGTAGCTAGCTACCAAATGGAAATGATTTTCCCATCTCGTAGCCAGATTTGGTAGCTAGGTATAAGATGGGAAAACACATTTCCCATTTCGTAGCTAGCTACCAAATGGGAATGATTTTCCCATCTCGTAGCTAGATTTGGTAGCTAGGTACAAGATGGGAAATCACATTTCCCATTTCGTAGCTAGCTACCAAATGGGCAAAAAAATCCCATCTCGAAGCCAGATTTGGTAGCTAACAACGAAATGGGAAATGTGTTTTCCCATCTTGTAGCTAGCTACCAAATGGGCTTTTAGTAGTTAGTTTAGAAAAGGGAAATATGTTTTCCTATCTTGTAGGCAATCAATTACTAAAAATGTGTTCTGAGAATTTACTGCGACACATTTCAGAGTTCTATATACCTATTTCACCATATGAGAGTAGGCACATTTAATTAGGTTTAAAAAAACACGCGTATGAAGCCGCGGGCAAAGTCTAGTATTGAATTTATTTTAATATTATTCTTAACTTTTGTGTTTTGTTTTGTTTGTAGTGTGTGTTTTTTTTATAAAATAAAATTAGCTGTATTTAGTCTTGGCGAGGATTGAATTATGGATTTCCCAGCAAAATTTTTAGCTGTTACACTTAAATAGTAGGTAAATAAAAGATAAGTATAATAGGTAAGACTAACTAAACTCGACTTTTAATTAAATAAATAAATAAAAAAACACATTCCGCTTAAAGATATAAAGCCTGACCAGAAATATATGAGGATGCGCCATATTGCGGAATTTCACTGGAACTAATTTCTTACACTGGCAATGATTTTATGATGGTTGTCAACAATGTCAATGTCATTCGTGCTGGTTTCTTTAAAAGACAAATATTGGAAAATACCCAAAGAAAAAGCCGAAAACCATTCACAGTCGTGAACGTGATATTATAAATAAAGTGTACATGTGTCTACTACACAAAAAATAGTCAGCAAAAGAGTGCATTCCATTAAAATAATATTACGAGGTTACCATAGGGACTGACAGGTATTTGAACTGAAGTCATTATAGTGTGTTGCGATTAGTTGCAACTTTGTTGCCATATAAATCTTGTAAATTGCGCCCTCTTGACAATCCTCATATATTTCTGGTCAGGCTTTACATATTTCTGCTTCTTGCAAAAAACTAAACTACTATTTTGACTGAAGAGGCCTTATTCCTTTTAAAATTTATTTTTTTCATATTATGCCGAATATATTGATAATTTCAACCAACTTTTTGAAGTGAATAATACTTTTTCCCGAGTTCTAGGTAGTAACGTAGCTATTTCATGCTTTCATTGCGTGCAGTCGAAAATAAGTTGAAAAAACGAATTTTCCACGTGAATTTTGTCAATTTCGAGTAGTTTTTCGAACAAAATTTATCAATGAAAAATTCAAACTGTAGGTTTCAACTATATACCAATAAATCCCAATAGCCCTGTTCTAGGTAGTAACATCAATAATATGTTAAGAAACATGTTTGATCATCGAGAAAAATGTCTAAACAATCAGCATTTTAAAAGGAATAAGGCCTCTTAATATTCCCGTTTCGTAACCAGCTTCCAATCGGGATTATTTTTCCTATTTGGTAGCCAGCTTTAAAAACTGGCTACGAAATGGGACTTTAATATTCCCGTATCGTAGCCAGCTTCCAATTGGGATTATTTTTCCCATTTGGAAGCCAGCTTCAAAACCTGGCTACGAAATGGGAGTTTAATATTCCCGTTTCGTAGCCAGCTTCTAATTGGGATTATTTTTCCCATTTGGTAGCCAGCTTTAAAAACTGGCTACAAAATGGGACTTTAATATTCCCATTTCGTAGCCAGCTTCGAATCGGGATTATTTCTCCCATTTCGTAGCTAGCTACCAAATCTGGCTACGAGATGGGACTAAAGGCGATTTCCGATCTGGTACATAAGGTACATAAATGGTACATATTATTACTGCAATTATAACCTAATCAGGCTCCAGGGTCCGGCCAGGGAGGAACACGTGTTATGATTGCATAAATTAGGATATTCTCGAAAATTCAAAAATGGTAATATTTCATTTTTTATCCTTTATTTGATAATATCGATAAAAAGCCTAATTAAAAAAATTGAATATTATCAATTGAAAACATGGCATTGGTGCCCTAAATAACAACTTTTTATTACGTACTTCCAAAAAGTATGAAGTCACTGAGTTTCCTTTACCTTTCATTTCCTTTACAGTCATATTAAAGAATACCAGCAACTAAACATTTTTGGAAGCGCTTCCTCAAAATTTCTCCTATTCCACCTATTCTTTGCAGTTTTTAATTTGCCAGTTTTGTCCACAGGCAGTGACTCGCGTGTTAACCTGCCAGCCGGACAACGCTAAAGCCCTGTACCGCAAGTCGCGCATCCTCTCCGCCATGGGGCGCAACTCGGAAGCCCTGGAGGCCGCGCGCGCCGCCGCCGCCGCCGCGCCGGACGACGCGGGCGCCAGGAAGGAGCTGCAGC
Source organism: Apotomis betuletana (assembly GCA_932273695.1). Taxonomy (NCBI): domain Eukaryota; kingdom Metazoa; phylum Arthropoda; class Insecta; order Lepidoptera; family Tortricidae; genus Apotomis; species Apotomis betuletana. Next base: position 11,525,340 of record OW026315.1, read on the forward strand.
GCTGCGAGCAGCGCGCCACGAGGGACCGGTCCGTGGAGCGCCGGCTCGCCAAGCGTATGCTGGGCACGCAGCCCCAGCCCGCTGACAAGGGCTGCGCCCCGGACAAGAAACCTTCGAAAGCGAAGGTACGGTGTCATCTTGGTCATCATCATCTCAGCCTCAGGACGTCCACTGCTGAACGTAGGCCTCCCGTTTGGACTTATATATACCGGTTGGAAGCGACCTGCATCGGACGACGCGGGCGCCAGGAAGGAGCTGCAGCGCTGCGAGCAGCGCGCCACGAGGGACCGCTCCGTGGAGCGCCGGCTCGCCAAGCGTATGCTGGGCACGCAGCCCCAGCCCGCTGACAAGGGCTGCGCCCCGGACAAGAAACCTTCGAAAGCGAAGGTACGGTGTCATCTTGGTCATCATCATCATCTCAGCCTCAGGACGTCCACTGCTGAACGTAGGCCTCCCCTTTGGACTTATATATACCGGTTGGAAGCGACCTGCATCGGACGACGCGGGCGCCAGGAAGGAGCTGCAGCGCTGCGAGCAGCGCGCCACGAGGGACCGGTCCGTGGAGCGCCGGCTCGCCAAGCGTATGCTGGGCACGCAGCCCCAGCCCGCCGGCAAGGGCGCAGCGCCGGATAAGAAACCTTCGAAAGCGAAGGTACGTTGTCATCTGGGCCATTTTTTCTAAAGTTGTACACCCCACTTTTTTTTCTTTTTTTTTTTTCGATATTTTGGGTACTTTAATGTTTTTTTCGTTCCATTCCGTTACCGTTTCCATATAACCTACTACAGCGGTAACGGAATGGAAAAACAAAAAATGTATGAATATTTTGGGAAGTAGATCGAAAGAGCTCGTGATTCTGAGTAAAAAATACCCAAAATATAGAAAATGAAAAAGTGGGATGTACAACTTTAGAAAAAATGGCCCATCTACAATATGCTGGATATTCTTCAATTTCCCTTCCCTCGAGTTACTATAAGAAAAATAGTTTTCTGGTGCGTGCAGGTTTATTTTATTAAGACTTTTAAGTCATAATAAATTATTGAAAGAGCTGGATATCGACATCTTTAATAGAAATATTCCGGCTGTAAAACGAATTCTTTGAGTGAGCATGTTTTAATCGTAATATAGGTGTTTGGCTTTCCGTTAACTATTTCCGAAACCAATGTATTGTTTGTAGCTGTTGGTTCTAATAAATAAATAATACAAGGTATATAGGGACCATGGAACATTTACTGGTAGAGCACAGGTTCTGCACTCGGTATAGTTTGGATTCCCACTTAGATTGCAGTTGACCACATTTGATTTTACTAACACAAAACTTAGAATTCCTACTTATTTTTTTACTTCCTGTTTGTTTCATTGTTCCGATGTTCACTTGAGGGACGTAATCAGTCATCATCATGATCGTTATTCTATGTTGTTGAAATTTCTTAGGAAAAATAATTGCAATTAGTAAGAGTGTGAAGTAAGGTATCGATTTATTGTTTTATTTTTACAGATGATAATGTGGGGCTCACTACTGCTGAGTCTGCTAGTGGGCGTGGCCAGTGTGCTGGTGTACCGGTATAAGATCCAGGCGCATTGATGGCATCACAAGGCGGGGACTTGTGAGTGCTCATTTTGATCAATTACTTATTAAAAAAAACGTATTGAATCGTCGTAGTAGTTGCAAATGGTAGTGATGTTCGATCTAACTAAAATTCCGTACCTCAGAAGCATAACTGGTTAGAAACATAAGTACTGCGCTGCTTCTCAGAAGGGCTACTCCGATGCTCGAAATTTGACCGTCATATAGTGCCGTCCCGCTCACCCTAATATACTTTGACAGGAGATCGAGAGGTACGGCACTATACCATTGTCGAATTTCGAACATCGGAGCAGCCTTTCAGGTGCGGAATTGTGCTTTGGAGTAGAGAAAAACAAAATATCGCTCGTCTATTCGTACACGTGACCGTGAAATCGGAAACATGTGTCGGTTTATTATTGATTACAATGGTATTTGTATTATTTCCAGATAAATGGATTTCCAATGAGGCGATTGGAGGCAGGTGGCCGGCTACGTAAAGTTCATATCATTCTAGGCGCTTGTTCGTCACGCTTAGGCAGCGAGCTTCCTACATCGACCTATTTTGAATAACGCTACTTAAAATATCAAAATATTGCAACATTTACATTGCCTATTTTATATGTTTTACATGTTAATTTTTATTACAGTTTTCTTTTAAAAGCTTGTTTTGAATCTGAGTGAGTAAGCAGTTAGGGTAGACAATACTTTATGTAAAAATGGGTGAACAGGTTAGGTTAATTTAGAGTAAACGTGCACTGTGATGTGGTCGCCTGACCACGCTAGCTTACTTTCAACTCTTCTCTGATTGTGCATTTACGTCGAAATTTCAATATGTATATATTTTGTATAAATCTGTATTTGTCTTAAATGTTTTTTTTGTTGTTTATGTAGTGCCAAAATTGGAGGTATAGAAAATAATTGTATAAGAGTAAATATCTATATTTGATCAACACAGTATAAACATTTGAAAATATTTTTCGATATCTACTTTACTAGTTTAAGGACAGATTTATAAAGACTCGCATTCCACAATAATGATTAAAAATCGCTACCTTTCAAGGTTAATAAATAAAATTACAAAAAATTGTTTAAATTAATTTAATTTCAAACATTGGTGCTTTTAAATTTGCATTTTAATATAATTATCATATAATTATTTTTGATGCTTATAAAACTTGATACATGAATCATTAAAATAAGGGTGACGTGAAGAAGGATAGGAGTCGTGTTTATTGTCTGTAAAATCAAGAGTATTATATACATACAGTAAACGGCGATAAAGAATGCACATCGGCAATCATCGCATTTCCGAATACAAACGAATGCTAATTTCCATGTACATCAATTATTAGATTAATCGTTCATCAGAATTTGAATTTAGAACTAAGTACTTTATTGTTGTTTTGTTTTGATTTCACGTGGAATATATAGAGCTGTAAAACTCGATGTAATTATATATAGTTATTGCTATAATGTTCTTGTTGGGGAAAAAATCCTAAAAGGGGTTGACTAAGCATTAGCAACTGATGTTATACTACTAGGATACTTAAATGTGGGTTTAAAGGTAGAAAAAACTTCCCGTGGTCCACCCAGGTGAACAGATTAGGTGGACCACGGGCAAGGAGGGGACAAAAAGTGTAATTACTTACATTAACATTCTCATGTTTTTTAAATTGGTCGGATTCTGTTACTAAATATTTATAAACATTGTAGATAATTTCGCGTGACTGGGAAAGTAACGGCTTACCTTTTTTCCCTATGGATGCCATAGCACAAATTTAATTTTGTGTAAGTTTTATCAACTCTATATATATATTGACTTGGATATGCGACTGCACTCTCTCGCATGTGAACCACGACTGACAAAACAAACGTCATGGTGTGTGCGACACAGATATCGCTATACGAAGTCGAAATTAGCCGATTGCCTCTTTCCAAAGATCGATGTGCAAACTTTATCGCCGTTTACTGTACCTACATGCATGCCATCAATAATTTCTCGTTAATGTATCGATATAATTGGTCTTAAACACGCAACAGTAATTTGATTCAATCAAATATAAATCGGTATTGAACTACAATTCTCGAATAGGCTAGTAGACCCAGTTTTGAAATATTTTTGAAATGGTTAAGAATGATCTTACTAGCTCTAAAAAAAATGTCTTGTATTTTTGTAAAAGCTAGAAAGCTAAATTTTATCAATTGAAAATTAGAAATTTCATGAACAGTCAAAAACGCCGTCCGCCATTTTTGCCTTTTGCTAATCTGTGGCGTGACGTAGAATTACCTGTAAGTATTCGAAATTCGGCCGTCGTATAGTGCCATACTGCTCACTACAATATACGTTGACAGGTGATCGAGAGGGACGGCACTATTCGAAGTCGTCAAAGTAGACTTTCAGTTTTCTTTACAGGACCGATGACGTCACTATCATAAGCGAAAATGGCGGACACCGTTTTAAGCATTTCAAAATACAGATTAAAAATTGACATGAGTCAACTAGCCTATTCTAGACACCCGATACTTACGGAAGAAGTAAATTAATATTTATTAATACATTATACACGTATATCTAGTTATTAGCATCCAGTAATATCGTACGCCCACATCCAAATGTCGAAGATTTCGAGAATCACAAGGTTTTATTATAAATATTCTGGCATAATTTCAGAGTAATATTATAGTAAAATGTGATGTTGTAAATTAGATTTATTTTAACCTAGGACGATGGTTTGGTATAGGGTTTGTAACGCCCCATGTGTAAAAAAAAAAGGTAAAAAATATTGTTCAATTAAACACTAATAAACGTTGTTGAAAAAAGTTTTATTCGTTTATTTATATATATTGGAAATGTTTTTTTTTTAATATTCAATGTATTAGACCTCAGGGACTTTTAGGCCGTCTATCTATTGAAGCGGGGCGGAGTTGATGTACCAATCAGACTGCGTCTGTGAAGCCAAAAATGCATTTAAGAGGCCTTATTCCTTTTAAAATTTATTTTTTCATATTATGACAAATATATATTGATAATTTCCACCAACTTTTTGAAGTGAATAATGCTTTTCTCCGAGTACTAGGTAGTAAGATAGCTATTTCATGCTTACATTGCGTGCGGTCGAAAATAAGTTGAAAAAATAATTTTCCGCTTGAATTTTGTCAATTTCGAGTAGTTTTTGAAACAAAAGTTATCAATTAAAAATTCAAATTGTAGGTTTCAATTACATACCAACAAAACTCAATAGCCCTGTTCTAGGTAGTAACATTAATACTATGTTAAGAGTCCGCAGCAAGGTCCGCTCAACTCTGCGTTGAGATCGCGCGCTTACGCTTTAAAATGTTGTTGTTTCACCTAGAGGAAGACAGGGCGCTAGCAGTAAAGCGAGAGCGCGCTAGGAGCAAAGAGTATGTAATCACTACGTTTTAAGAGACGGGAGTGCCATACGAAACATACTGCCAATATGAAGCCGCAAACAATATCAGTGTCAGTGTCAACTCATGACATAATGCCAACATCAAGAACAAAATAGGGATGTCACATGTTACACAAATTATCGAATTATCGATATCGATATCGGTATTTAAAAAAAATGGTTCAGGCGGGGTTCGCATTCGCACCCGCGTCTCCAACGGCTTTCCGGTAATTTAAATCATTAAATATTTCGCTTCAATGTAAACATTTGGTTTACTTTAGGTTACTGACTTCATAAAAAAAAACAAAAGTGTGCAAATAATTTTATTTCGTTCAAACTTTGCTTGGCTTGCTGATAAACAGACGAAAAAAGCCGTTTCATCACTCCAGTCTGTGCTCCAGGTTGGAAGTTCTGCAACACAAATAATACAGGGTAAACAGAAAATTACAGAGTAAAATGAATCTGTTTGTCCAGATGAAACCGTACCATTCATAGTCCATTGAAGATTTTTCGTAAAATATTTCTGTGACCATAATCTAACTCAAACTGGCATAAAAAGTAGTGGCTTTTGCTTGAAGAAAGATATTCCGTATTTACCCAGGTATTTTTCACTTCAAATGAAAATTATTGATAAAACTTACATACAGCACTATTGTTTACATACGTATAAGGGTATGTATTATTTTACCCGAAATACCAAGTTTTCAATGAAACTTACGATTAACATGGTTATAACACGCAGTAATTAATTATATTTTTTACTTACCGATCTTCGTCCGGTGGAAATCTTGCCATGAATAGTCTTTTTTGACCGTCCATTCGACACGTTTTCATTCTGCATATTTCGCACTTTTTCCTTTTCAATCCACTCATTTTTGCAATTGTGATTGTCTTGTGTACCTTCTAGACGACCACTACACCCAAAGAATGCAAATTATTAGATTATTTGTGAAATTTGAATTATTTGAAAAGATCGCAGAACCTTGACAAAACCAGACAACACAACAAAAGAGAAACGTCAACTAATATGGCATGGCGGACAAAAATGGCGGCTGAAGTACAACCCGCCTAAATTCGATTGTCGCCAATTATCTAATGCTTTGTAGGTTTCAACGTTCTTTCAAACTTAGATAGGTAAAAATTCACCCCCGTTTCATATAGCCGTTGTCGTTCGTTTTTTACCTTGAGAGTTGCGCGAGGCTGGCTAGGAGTAGCTATGATAAGGGCGGTGCTTACCGCCGCCCCCCCGGACCGTTCCCCGCGCTAGAGTAATTCGCTGCAGTTTCGCAACAATTTTTTGTAATTTATTTTAAGGTTTTCGTAGTTACGCTCTCATTTTAAAACTACGAGATCAATTTTGATAAATCTTTTTTCTTATCAAACTGCATAGTTTAATCGACACCGGAAATAGGTTTTGACTTCAATCTAAACTATATTTTGGTCGTAGTATGCCGCCAAACTGAACAACTTTCTGGGGTCTAAAAATGCAAAACTTGTACTCGCTCTATTTTCTTTCTATTAACATTTCAAGAGTCATAAACTAGTTTTAGCCCTAGATATATCTTATCTCATTATATTTAGAGAATTTCATGATAATGTGACATGTTATATTAAAATAAGGACGTAACTACGTTTGTATGAAGAATCGAGCTTGCTGCGGACTCTTAAGAAACATGTTTGATCAATGATCATAGAGAAAAATGTCTAAAACAAAAAGCATTTAAAAGGAATAAGGCCTCTTAAATCTGAGGAATGTGATTGCTCCATTTTACACAGTTCTGCTTTAATGGACAGGCAGCCTTAAACTAGGTATAGTTTGATGTCCGAAATGTTCTTCAGGGAAAATGTGCCTATTAAGTCATAGTTACACAGGCCGTGAGCGGCAGTTATCTTCGATAAAGTGGCGCTATAATGCCGCGGGCATCATATTAACTCCCTAGTCTATCCTAGGCCTTAGATACATGACAAGTATATGGTTTAAAGCTCTCCTCGTAATATGGAATGCGATTTCATTTACGGTAAAGGAAACTGAAACGCCTTTGAACCCATACGGCCGGGCACCGACATCGGCCTAAAGCGGCAAGTCCCGATTGAGCTCATCAGGGCTATCATATCCTGCAGGGATTTCGTTTGCCGCGACTAAGCATCTCTGTCATACAGTGTTAAAAGGAAAGTGACAGATAGTATTTGTCGCACTACAAAGAGTCAGGTGTGTCACAAGTTCCTAGGATGGCGGTGGCGGCAGCGGTGAGCGGTAGCCATAGGAGTGAGCGAGACACCGCGCTCGTACCTTCCCACTTATGGTCACCGCTTGTCACTGCCGCCACCGCTATTCTAGGAGACCAGATTCTATGTGGCGAGAACGAAATGTGTACGAGCGTGTTACGTGACATTTGCATCATCATATTTAAATTAACTTATATAGAGGAAGTCAATTTTACAGTTAGGAAGTATTCATATTTGTTAAATATTGTTAGTACAAAGAAAATATTTAATAAAAAAATTGTCTGCTGACCAAATATGCAATAGCCTTAAAACACAAATAAATAATGATAAGAGTGCATTGGAATGTGTTTAGAAATATAATATTGGCATCAGCTGCTCCTGTCGAGGGTTTATGTATGATTGGTTAGTTATTATAACGAATGTACCGATATCAAATACAATATGGCCGCTTATAAAGCCTTAGGACGATATCCAACCGGTATCGGTATATGTAAATATTATAAACACAATAGTTATTATACAAACACACTAAATAAGCATACTATTTAAGTAAATAATATTCAAGTAGGTATCACGAACGACACACTTTTATGGTAGGATACTAAACTAGGAATCCACATAATTGAAAACTTGGGATTTGCTCTAAATAACTGTGAATACATTATATAAACCATATCTAACCCTTAGATACAGTCTGACACTAAAGATTAGAAATTAAAAAGTGGCAGTAATGTAGTGTCGTCCCTTTCTAATCAATCTAAGAAAACGGGGACGTCACTAAAGTATTGCCACTTTTTAATTTCTACTCTTTTGTGTCCGACTGTACACATATTATTATACATTAAACAATAGAGAATAGATGTCATTAAAAAAAAAAGTGTTTTTTTATAAATGGAATAACCCCTCTTAAGTTAGAAAAACTTAGTATATATAATAAGAAATGAAATAGGCGGCATAAAACATTTTCACCTTTTTTTGGCCATAGAATAATCTGTACGTTTTTTTCTGAAAATAAGGTTTATCTATAAATAAAAGAAATTTAAATATTTTAGAAAATGTTCATCCATTCTCCATGAATTAGAAATCAGATCCACGTCAATTTCACATTTGAGACTATATCGACTGCAAAAAGCGTAAACGCTGTAAACGCCATTGGCTTGGCTTTTTGCCGTCGATATTTTTATTATGGAGGGTAGAAAGGAGGAGCAATATCTTACATAGGAGACTATTTGAAAGCGTCCAGCGATACGCAGGAAAAATTGGCAAATTCTCAAGTTGACCTCAAATTTATATCCGTATTTTTTGTTTAATATTTTATGCATCTAAGGGAGATTAGGATGAAGGATTATTCTTATCATCAGTTATGCATAAACTCAACCATCGTGGATCCCAACATTATTAGACATATAACATGCTCTACCAAACTACCTTAAATTTAGGAATCAGTCAAATGTATCTTACAATTTTACCCGACTGCGTCAAAAAAGGGTTATTTGTGATAGGAAATCTATTGGAAAAATACATGTGAATACGCAACTTTCTAGCACTGCTACTTCTTCAAAACCAATTTCAACTATCACAACGTATGACAAGATATCTGCGTATTTTCCTCTTCGACACAACTGGCATCACACAGTTGTCAAAGCGAAATTTTAATTAAAAACCCTAACTAATTCCCTAATATCACAGTCTCGTCTTATAAACAAACGCCTGCGCTATCCAACTAGTAAAGTGAGTTAGAAGTATTATTTCAGCTATGGTCACTAGAGCCTGTATAGTGAAAATCATAGCTACGAAGTCGTATAGCAGTTTGGGCGAGAAGACCGTCCAGACAAATAAGTGGTGTCTGAAGACGGCGGCTACTACGGTGTAGACAGCTACCGAGTAGATTCGCTGGAGAGCAAATATGTTGGCCGCTCGCCACACGGACTGCAGGTACCTGTAACAATTACAGATATGAGAAATAGTACATTATTGCATCCGCCGGGAAAAAAGGGCGTGCCGGCGTGAGCGTCAGGATGGCGGGTGTACATCAACAAATGGAGCTGCGGTATACGTCAGGAGTTAGTGCTAGCAATGTGCCAAATGTGCGCCAAAATTCGAGCAATGTGCTCTTTAAAGTCCAGAGATATTTAAGAAATTAATGACGCCCGCCAACCTGACGTCAGGTTGGCGGGTGCATTTCCAGTTCTAGCTAATGGCTGCCTACTCAAGGGAGAAAGAACTGCCTGAGGTTAGTCCTCGCAATGTGCTTCCACATGTATGAAGCACAATCAAAATTCAGAAAAGCGGTTAAAGAGTAAGGCCTTCACTTTACAGTTCTCTCGAGTTGTTCCGCCCGAAACGTGATACTTCGAAGCCTGTTATGACGTTATTTCATTGCATGTTTGAGGAAATATAATAATTATGCAGTGCAGATTATAGCATAACTGACTGGACGATAATTCAAGAACTTCGGCAATTAAGATCTTCGTCCCATACATTTAGTTTTGCGGCTTAAAACAGATCAATGGGATAACGATAGTGCCATGCTTATTGACGACGCGGTTGGCTCAGTTTGCAAGCACCTGCCTACTGAGCGGCGATCCCGGGTTCGAATCCCGGCCAGGGCAAATATTTGTGTGATGAACTCGAATATTTGTGCTTGGGTCATGGTTGTTCCTATGTATTTAAGTATATATTTATCTATATAAGTATGTATATCGTCGTCTAGTACCCATAACACAAGCCTTCTTGAGCTTAATTTGGGACTAGATCGATTTGTGTGAGGTTGTCTGATATTTATTATTTATGCTAGAGATGGTATCGAGATCGAACAGCATTTTGTATTGGCAGTCATTTTGTATTATTCGTCCATACTAGTGATACAGTCCACTCACTGCTTCCAACTGGCACTGTCCGCCGCCAGTCGACAGAAGAGCGACGCGCCGGCGAGCTTGGGGCCGGCGTACGCGCGGATGCCGTTACGATTGACGACTCGCACGGGACAGTACTTGCGCTAGACGTAGCCCGAGCGCAGGTCAACTGAGGCTAGACAACTGTTGTTGCTGGCTAAAGGCTGATTTAGACGATGCCAATTTTGAGACCTAAATTACGGCGCCTCGAAAAGGCACCGTATAAACACTTTCCGCGCCATTTTTTCGCCGCATGCCAGCGCTGGCGCGGAATAGAACACGAGCCTATTTTTTGGCGCCAGTGACCCCCCCTCCGCGTCTCTCGCTGCCACTAATGACTGGTACTGAAAAAAAGCACTGTGTAAACACGGCTTGCTGGTCACTGGCGGCGAGATTTAGGCGGCTGAAAATAGTCATTGCCTAAACGGTCGGAGGTGTGCTGTGCGGTAATCACTGGCGCCGTCATTTAGGCGTCTCAAAATTGTCTTCGTCTAAATCTGCCTTATAGTCATAGTGATACAGTCCACTCACTGCTTCCAACTGGCACTGTCCGCCGCCAGTCGACAGAAGAGCGAGGCGCCGGCGAGCGTGGGGCCGGCGTACGCGTGCATGCCCATGCGCATGGCGACTCGCACGGGACAGTACTCCCGCAGCCCCACGAAGCCCGAGCGCAGGTCAACTGAGGCTAGACAACTGTTGTTGCTGGCTAATAGTCATAGTGATACAGTCCACTCACTGCTTCCAACTGGCACTGTCCGCCGCCAGTCGACAGAAGAGCGAGGCGCCGGCGAGCGTGGGGCCGGCGTACGCGTGCATGCCCATGCGCATGGCGACTCGCACGGGACAGTACTCCCGCAGCCCCACGAAGCCCGAGCGCAGGTCAACTGAGGCTAGACAACTGTTGTTGCTGGCTAATAGTCATAGTGATACAGTCCACTCACTGCTTCCAACTGGCACTGTCCGCCGCCAGTCGACAGAAGAGCGAGGCGCCGGCGAGCGTGGGGCCGGCGTACGCGTGCATGCCCATGCGCATGGCCACTCGCACGGGACAGTACTCGCGCAGCCCCACGAAGCCCGAGCGCAGGTCAACTGAGGCTAGACAACTGTTGTTGCTGGCTAATAGTCATAGTGATACAGTCCACTCACTGCTTCCAACTGGCACTGTCCGCCGCCAGTCGACAGAAGAGCGAGGCGCCGGCGAGCGTGGGGCCGGCGTACGCGTGCATGCCCATGCGCATGGCGACTCGCACGGGACAGTACTCCCGCAGCCCCACGTAGCCGGAGCCCAGGTCAACTGAGGCTAGACAACTGTTGTTGCTGGCTAATAGTCATAGTGATACAGTCCACTCACTGCTTCCAACTGGCACTGTCCGCCGCCAGTCGACAGAAGAGCGAGGCGCCGGCGAGCGTGGGGCCGGCGTACGCGTGCATGCCCATGCGCATGGCCACGCGCACGGGACAGTACTCCCGCAGCCCCACGTAGCCCGACCGCAGGTCAACTGAGGCTACAACTGTTGTTGCTGGCTAATAGTCATAGTGATACAGTCCACTCACTGCTTCCGACTGACACTCTCCGCCGCCAGTCGACAGAAGAGCGAGGTGCCAGCCAGCGTGGGGCCGGCGTACGCGTGCATGCCGTTACGATTGACGACTCGCACGGGACAGTACTTGCGCTAGACGTAGCCCGAGCGCAGGTCAACTGAGGCTAGACAACTGTTGTTGCTGGCTAAAGGCTGATTTAGACGAAGACAATTTTGAGACGCCTAAATTACGGCGCCTCGAAAAGGCACCGTATAAACACTTTCCGCGCCATGCCAGCGCTGGCGCGGAATAGAACACGGGCCTATTTTTCGGCGCCAGTGACCCCCCCTCCGCGTCTCTCGCTGCCACTAATGAATGACTGGTACTGAAAAAAAGCACTGTGTAAACACGGCTTGCTGGTCACTGGCGGCGAGATTTAGGCGGCTGAAAATAGTCATTGTCTATACGGTCGGAGGTGTGCTGTGCGGTAATCACTGGCGCCGTCATTTAGGCGTCTCAAAATTGTCTTCGTCTAAATCTGCCTTAAGTGATACAGTCCACTCACTGCTTCCAACTGGCACTCTCCGCCGCCAGTCGACAGAAGAGCGAGGCGCCGGCGAGCGTGGGGCCGGCGTACGCGTGCATGCCCATGCGCATGGCCACGCGCACGGGACAGTACTCCCGCAGCCCCACGTAGCCCGAGCCCAGGTCCACTGACGCTAGACTGTTGGAGTTGCCCTGAAACAAGGATTAGGACTTTAAGAAATTTTGTATTTCTCTATAGAGAAAAAGAAAATCATTGAAACCACTAAACACATATTCAATAAGTTTCTGTCAAAAATGACATTTTAGTGGCAAGCTTTTATAGCCGACTGTACTTTTCTTTGGATATCCATCAAATGCTCACTGAGACGATTCTAAAGAGCTCAAGCTCGGTAGGATTGCTTTTTCTATTATAGAGTTCCTATGGCCACCTTCCGGCTCCATCATCAGATCAGCCACATGGTACCATATTATTGTATTGTCATCAAAGTTAAGTAAGTATGCAAAATTTCAGCTCAATCGGTTGACGATAATCTGCTTCAAAATTGAGTTGCAAGATTTCACCCGAACAAACATACTTTATACATACCATGCAAGTTAAATAAAAGCTTTAAAAATACACGGAATCAAATCAACTAAACTACCACTAACTTTTGGACATTATACTATTTTTAACTGAATAAAAACTAAAAAGAAGACGTGTTTTGACTACTTTTTAAGACGTCACAAGCCAATATTTTCAGTTTCATACTAACAGATCGTTTTTGACATTTCATAAAGAGTAGCTGATTTGAGCTGTCGTTAAATACCGTATTGTATGTTTTTGATTTTCTATTGAATTATTTATTTTCATTTCAAATTGTAAAACTTACACGAACAGACAAAATATTTTGACAGAGCCCACTAATACTATTCGATAGCCAGATAATGAGGAAATTAAAAACATATATATGAAGATAAATAAAATAAGCTGTTTAATTCCAAGTACTTATTAGACTTGAACACTTACTTTTTTAAAACATATATATACGTATGATAAATACCTGGTAAAAGAAGAACAGGCACCCGATCCAAATATGAACCAGCGTCCGACTCAAGATATCCACAACCTCCGTGTTCCGGCCCGACCTCGAATCCAGCAACTTATGGTCCATACACTTCGACGTCAACACACAAGTGACTATCACGCTCGGCACCATAATCACATTATGAGGCCTCATTAATAAAGCTATAATCAACATTAAATCATTCAGCATTATATGTGAAATCGATCGAGCAAGGTTCAATTTAACATCCTCCAAATTCCAAGGTTCTTCGATCATTGGCTCAAAGAAATAATCCTCAGTTTTAGCTTTCGGAGTGTTATAGTCAAATCTGTTACTTGATACAGTGTTTCGACTTGTAACGTTAACACCGCAAATTTTAAACACACCTACGTAACTTAGGATTTCGAAAAAGAATTGGGTTACTAGTATAAACCAGAAGATGTTTACTATGTAGACTGTATCCCAGGACTGTATGTCCGTGAAGGGAGAGTCTAGGGCGTTGGTGGCGATACGGTAGCATAGTATGCATACGGTAGCGGCTATAGTGAATATTGTGTGGAAATGAGCGAAGTTGTTCGTGTGACGGAGGTTGTAGATACATATGGCCATGGTAAGGACGGTCCCTGAAAAATAAACAGGTCAAAACATAAGTACCAAAAAGTTTTAGATACACTAACCATTTGGCAGGAAGTATGGGGATCAATAAACAAAAAATCTAAATTAAGAATTAAAAATTTGCAAAGGACAAAAAACGGGATATCTCGTGATTTATTACTACGAGCTCAAAACGCAGGAATTTTTGATCTACATCATGATATTTATGATTCAAGAACACTGACTGACAGTATTTCCACGTCAGTGTGAAAAATAATCACTGATTGTAAAATAAATTAGGAATGTCTAAATGAACATACCTATAACTAGATGTGCTTGGAGATAAAAAGCATTTTCGGGCGCCTTTAGCCAATCCGCCGTGTCCGGTAAAAATAGCCACCTGTCTCCGGTCTGGTTCATTGTCCTCAAATACCTGGAAAAGGTTGAATGGGTGAGTTTATTCCATGTGTTGCCATATATCCTTGTAAAAGTCAAATTTCGTCTATGGCCTCCGCTAACGTGCGGGGTAACAATTTAAGAAACATCTTTCACAAGCGCCAGTTGACGCTGCTCATGCTATTTTTAACCGACTTGAAAAAAGGAGGAGGTTCTCAATTCGAACTAATATATATATTTTTTTCAATAGGCGTGCGGTATGCACCAGATCTGTGCAACATGCACAAGTCAGCGGGGGATCTGGCAAAGCTAATAATAATAACGTATCCGATCAAGTAAAAGTCGTACTCACGTACTGAAGAGATCACTACCAAACATCTCATCCGGCTGACCTTCTAGTTTAAGAAAATCATGCAAATTCACTACTTGGTTGCGTTGCATACAGACGAGTTTTTTTTTAACTGTATCAGGGCCGGTTAGCCCTCACTACCAATAGTCGGACTTTGTGTGGGAGTATAACCCACTAATAGGATTATCTCCGCGCCACAGGAGTAATTTGGGTATGATTTGGGGGACAGACTAGTCGCGAACTCAATGTCATTGGGATAAAGTCATAACCACACACACACACATACACACACATTCTTATACATAGGGCAAACACATACTAATCGTCACATAATAATCTACGCAAATATTGTTATATTGTTATATAAATGGCGCACTACACTTAAATATCCGTAATTCTCCATTTTCATATATATACATATTATTTATTTTTTCAATAGGCATAGTGCTTCTGTTGATTAAATAAATAAATATATCAGTGTTACGACCTCGAACATAAAGGGGCCATGCTGAAAATCAGCGCTGGTTGTCCAACGGCCAGCATATGCTGAGCTTGGTACCCTTGGCCAACATTATTGTTTTTTGTAGATAATATTGTATACGCATAGACCTATAGTGACGTTGACGACGCGTTTGGCTCGGTTTGTAGACACCTGCCTACTGAGTCGGCGGTCCCGGGTTCGAATCCCGGCCGGGGCAAATATTTGTGCAAAATATTTGTTCTTGGGTCATGGATGTTATCTATATATGTATTTATATATTATGTTTATCGTCGTCTAGTACCCATAGTACAAGCTTTGCTTAGTTTGGGACTAGGTCGATTTGTGTATGATTGTCCCTTAATATTTTTTATTTATTTTATAGTACTTTCTTTCTTTTTTTCTCCGCTTCTGTATGTATACTTATATTGTTAATATTGTGTTAATGTTGTGTCAATAAAGCTAATTTGAATTTGAATGAACAATCGCTAGTATTTACCTGTGTAACGCAATAAGCATCACCCACATAGGCAGGACGCCAACCCCGACGGCACTCATCCTCAGCTGCAGTTCCGGTTTGTCCTGTACTTCCGTCGCGCCGCTCAGTCTCCGAGACAGATACATCACCACCACGCAAAGCGTCCGCACTAGCACGAAGAACATCAGAGTGTTCCAGAAGAAATACCACGTCATATGCTCCTCTTCTATAAAGCTAGTCCCGAAGAACGACCACGAATGGAAGAGAGTTCCGACTATCAACAAGTAATCTATCGCGTTTAAATCTCGCAATAGGGACAGATCTCTAATTTTCTCTACGCTCGTTTTGATTATCCAATAAGTCATAGTGAACACGCAAGATGCTAGCAGGAATATGGCGAGCCAGATGCCTCGCATCGAGCAGAAGTTTGTCTTAGTTTCGGTGATGTAGCAGGAGACGATTAGGATGCTGTTGGTGCAAGCTAGTACACTTATGAAGGCGATTATTGAGCCGCAAGTTGTGGTGGTGGTGAAACGCGTTGTGCTGTGTTTGCGGGCGTTGTCCGGTTGGAGAGAGTATATGGTTACGCAGGCGAGTGATATCGCGATCTGTAATAAGTAGGAAAATGTGTATAGACAAATTATCACGTAATGGTTAGCTTCAGGAGAATCACTGAACACAACTGTAAACTGGAAATTGTTATTAACAGACGGTTCTGAAATCTGATCTATTCGAAAATTTAATTATATCAGACCAATAAATGTCCTCCTCTGAAGGGCTACTCCGAAAATAGAAATTCGAAGTTTGTACCGTCCATCCCTTTCGATCTCGTGTCAAACAATATTTGAATGAGCGGGACGGCACGATACGAATTTCGAACATGGGAGTAACTCTCCTGTACGCTAAATCTTTCGGCGGTCATGATTTTATTTGCAAATTTTTGATATCATACGCACCGCAGACGATGAGTTAAGGGAAAGGGTTGATTTGTAACTACTGCTTCTAAACTTACAGCGTATAGGAGAATAATCCCTATTCCCACAGAGAACAGGTCGAATCCCACAATGGCCTCTGTCAAGTACTCTGCCATTTTCTCGAGCGAGTCTTCGTAGAACTCGTTGGCAATCTTCGCGGCGCTCTTCTCTCCCGTTACGAGGAAGTGCGCGAACTGTTTCTCGGCACGTTCGTATTGCTTGTAGAACTCTAGAAAATATATTAATAAATTAATTGGTTATAAGTATTCGATTGCAAGAAATTGTACACCCCCAAAGACCCCCTGCATTTGGTAGACTTAAATAATGCCGTTTTGCATAGGTATTTCGGAGGGTTAGCACAAATTAACTGGCACGTTATTATATCGCGGATCAGCAAAGCAATATTACTATTTTTAGTTTGGAGAGTTAGATGTTGTTATGTAGCAGGGCAAGCCACAAATGGCACCTATGGTCGGGTCGACAGGCATTAAATACTCAAGATATGTGACTTTGTTTTAAGATTTTATCTACACCCATCATGTTAAATTCCTATAGCCAGTTCAGATATTATATTACCTATAGGTAAGAACCTACATTACTTGGCAGCGACCAAAATCAGAGATGTAATTTCATAACAGTAACGAGGTCGCGCCGCGCGCGTCACCTCATGTGTTCCTCTGCGCCGCGGACTGACTGGCAGAGCTGAGTCTTTCATATTTTCATAAAAGAAAATCTATGATAATGATTATGAATATGTGTGTAGATAAAGTAGTGCATGCAACTGTACATAATTAGGTCTTAAAGTGTGATCCTATAATGAAACGAGCCGTATGCGAGCCAGAAGCCACACTCGTATTTTAAGACCTCTCATTATGTAGCAGTTGCATAAACTACTATTACCTATGTCCTATATGTATATGTATATGGATGGAAGCGTTATCGGATGCCGGTACACACTAGGCCGGGCAGAATACGAGTACGATCCAAGCTGTCGTCACCAATTTAAAAGGAAAGTCCTAAGTGGAGCCAACTTAACCCACTTTCACCTAAACGAACTTTTTGGAACCTGGGTAAATTTTGCGATATCTGAAATCGCAACAAGCATTAGAGTAAATTATTAAAAAAAAATGAGCGGTGTTATAACACCTGGTCGGGCTATCTGGGTTAATACTATACCTGTGTCCGTGGCAGACTTGACGGCACATTGCAAGGCGTTGTGTCGCGCGGTCAGATGCAGAAGGTAGAGGCGTTGTCGGACGTCATCAGGTAGTAGACCGGGCAAGATACGACCCGTGCTATCTCCTGGTGGTGGCGCATTTAGCAGCCAGGCTATTGAGGGCGCTAGGTCTACTTGCGCTACCGTTGGGCCGTGGCCCTCTCTGTGAAAAAAGTGTTGCGATAATTTGGTGGACTATTCAGATAATTCCCACTTCTAGTATCTCTGTTTGGCCCTATAGTCATAAGTCCGCCATTAGTACTGACTTGTTTTGAGCAATAAAGTTTAAACAAATAAATAATTTTCAGAATAATCCTAAGTACACATGTAAGTACGGTTTTAGCTTTGTCACATGTCAGAAGTTACGAGAAAAAGAGGACGGGTTAATGTAAATGTAAATGACGACGCGTTTGGCTCGGTTTGTGACAGCTGCCTACTGATCCGGCGGTCCCGGGTTCGAATCCTGGCTAGGGCAAATATTTGTGTGATGAACTTGAATATTTGTGCTTGGGTCATGGTTGCTCTATGTATTTAAGTATATATTTATCTATATAAGTACGTATATCGTCGTCTAGTACCCATAGCACAAGCCTTCTTGAGCTTAACTTGGGACTGGATTGATTTGTGTGAGGTTGTCCGATATTTATTTATTTATTTAATTTAGCGGTGTTTATAAAATCGTCAGTTAATCTGCATGCATCAGTTTGGTAACGAACTGGGAAATTTGGTTGATAACAAAACAACAGTTCAATTGATTTTCCGTCACGAGGAATCGTCAACGTCATAGATGTTGGTCTTTAGTATACCAAGCGGCACGCCCGCCAAAAAAAAAGACAAACAAAACTTAATAATATTTTAAATTTGATCAAAATTGTAACTTTTAATAATCTTATAATTACATAGACGCAAGGGCCTATACTTAAATTTTAATCTATACTGTATATGAGTCTATGTTGCTCGAAATAAATGAATAGTATTTTATTATTTTATTTTATTTATTTATTATCACAATTCATCACAAACTCAACCGATTGGTGGGAGAGGAGATTCAGGCTCACTAGCCTGAGTGCCATACCTTATTTCCTTATACCAAGGTAGATACTTTTTTTTATTTTTTTTTATTCAAGATACCTAGCCATGCATTTAACCTCGATTGCACCTGATGTTAAGTGACAATAAGGCCTAAGATGGAGCATGCTTGGCTAGAAGATGCCTATTCACTTACGGGTGCGGGCACTGGTAGCCGGAGGTGCGCGCCATCACGAGTGGCACAAGCACTTCGGCGGGCGTGGAGCCGCCGTGTCCGCCCGCGTCGCGCATTCCGTGGTCTCCGCAAACGAAGAGGGTCGCCGGACGATCCTGATAATGATAATACAGCATTTGACTATAGTGAAAATTAACTATGTCATTGAAGCTACTAAACATACATTCAATTCTGTGACGACGCGTTTGGCTCGGTTTGTAGACACCTGCCTACTGAGCCGGCGGTCCCGGGTTCGAATCCCGGCCAGGGCAAATATTTGAGTGATAACTCGAATAATTGTGCTTGGGTCATTACGTATGTTTATCTATATAAGTACGTATATCATCGTCTTGTACCCATAACACAAGCCCTCTTGAGCTTTTGGGACTAGATCGATTTGTGTGAGGTTGTCCGATATTTATTTATTATTTTTTTTTTTAAAAATACACGGAACCATCGAATCGTTCAGTACTATTTGTCGCTGTAAGTCGCCGGTTTTTTTTGTAAGTGTGTCAGCACATAAATACATAAACATTTTTACAACTTTTTTTCCTAGGGGGCATGGTACAACAATTAACGCGTTAACAATATTTTTAGCTGACAGTGTTACAGTGTGTAAATGAAAACTCACCCATTTCTCCATAGCCTCAAATATCTTCTTCACGACATCGTCCATTTCTTGCAACTTCGGTTTTATTTTGGGGCTCCTAGCACCCTCTAGATGGCCGATGTGGTCCAAGCCAAGGTAATGCAGTACGAGGAAGTCAAACGTAGGTTTGCTCTTCTCATCTGGTGTTAGCACTTTGTTCAAGTGCCGGGTGACGTTGTTGTCTACCTGTGGGGTTTTGTCTGGTCAAGATTATGAATGAAGACATATTACGTCGTCCCGACTTCCCCAGTGAGAGTATCAATGCAGTTCAAGTGTGCCTTTTTAACATGTATCTATCCTTGTTTGCAAGAAGTGTAAAGTTTTTAATGAAATATTTTGAGTTGATTTAGAACCTTAGCTGCACTTGATGCGTATAACGTAATCTTTGACTGACTCGTAAAAAATAAACTAACAGTTAGCTGTGTTTGGTTCGTTCTTCTGTATCAAAATACTGTATTTGACTATATAATGAAAATAAATTGTATAATTGAAACCACTAAACACACATTGAAAAATACACGGCACCAAATAAACGACCACTAACTTTTGGACATAATAATTAATTAATTAATTTTTAATTCAACAAAAATTAAAAAGAAGACTGGTTTTGACTTCTGATTTTATCATGTCACAATCACAAGCCAGTATCTTCTTCATAGAAACTTCATACTAACAGATCATATTTGACATTACATAAAGAGTAACTGATTTGAGCTATCATCAAATTCCGCATTCTTTGTATAGGTAAGTAGGTACCTTATCTGTCATGTTGTTCTAGGATATAGTCTCTTGATTCCGGTCATAGTTCTGGAACATCTTTTGCAGTTCACAGCCTGTACTGACCTCAGTGTAATCCGTGACGTAGAACGAAGTGGTCCCATCGGACTCCGCCCACAGCCCAGGGAACAGTCTAAGCCACGTGTCATCTCCGTACATGACGGAGCGGCGCCCTCTATCGGCGGCGACGCGTAACACGCTGTCACCACGGACCGCCGGGGCGCCAAAGTTTAACGCCACGTCCGCGAATGTTGACACGCTCCCCGTCATCATGGCCTAAAGAAATAAGATGTGATCAGAATGAGGTCCAAATTAGGGATACAAGGGCTTGCCGGGTGATTAGTAGTGGCTGACCGTAGGGAGGCCGGATAGTGATACGAAGCCGGCAAGCCCTATTCACGGCTAAGGCATGTATAGTGCTTTTCTCAAATAATATACAATGAAATAAAAAATACACCAATAAAAAATATATAATTCAGCTGTTTAGCTTGTACATGAACATAGACGGTATGTTTAAAAAAAATACTTCCCGGCCTAGGCCTTCAATTTTGTATGAATTTTGTATGAAATTCCTTTACAGTTCTCACGAGTTGTTCCGCCCAACACGTGATACTTCGAAGACTATAAGTGTAACAACGCACGTTATGACGATATTTCATTGTATTTTTGAGAAAATAATAATAATTAAGATTCATATCGTCATTTTAATCAGGGCCGGACTTAGCCATCCATATCAGGCGCCATGATAGATTTATTAATTCAGTGGCTAAGCGCCATAGCCGATCTCCGATTGAGACATCTTTTGGGCCTGGAAATCCTGGAAATCGAAACCGGTTCTGATCAGGACTGACCGAAAAAAATCTACAGGGCGGGTAAGTCCGTCTGGATATTTAATAGGAAATATTTCGTCAAGAGAGAGATAAATTGAGTCTGTCTAATGAAAGCTGAACCTTGAAAAGGGCAAATAAAAAGAAAATTAACATCGTATGATATTACCGACCAAGACGTGTACCTTTTCATAATACCAAAGCCTTTATTAAATTAAAATTGGCTTTATTGACACCATTGGAACAGAATATTAAAAATATAAGTATAAGTTATACATATAGAAGAAATAAAAAAAGCATTAAAGCTTTTATTAAGGTTCCGCTTTCAATAAAGAGACTAAACAAAACCAATTTAAAATAAGCGTGTAACACGACAGTTATGTGTTATAAAGACTGTATCGTTTGTTATAAATACAACTTAGGCCTGGCATAAATAACGTATAAGCTCATTTAAAAATATTCTAATACGCGACAACTGATTGACATTTGTCACAGAACCGATAGCTGTGTATTTTCTTGGAACATTTTGTCCCTATAAAAAAATGCGAGGTCTTACACCACAAAAGCGAAAATCTATTTTGGACAAATGGTGCTCTGTAAAAGGTATTACGTACCGAAAATTAGCAAAAATGGAAGGCGTTAGTGTGGGAGCCATCCAAACTGCTATCCGTAAGTACGGCGAGGAATATACCTTCAATGACCGGCAACGACCAGGCCAAAAACCAGGTCCGTCCAACCCAAAACTGGACCAAAAGATCATAAAGGCATTTACATGTAATAAAGAACTATCTGTCCGAGATATCGCAAAAAAATTTGGTACGAGTATCGGGATGGTGCAACGTGCAAAGAAAAGAAATAATTTGAAGACATTTAAAAAACAGAAACAACCAAAAAGAAGTGAAAAACAAAAAGCATCAGTTAAGAAACGAGTCCGAAAGTTGTACGACTCGATTTTATCTAAAAAACACACCTGTGTAATAATGGACGACGAAACGTATGTAAAATTAGACTACACTTCTTTGCCAGGTCCCCAGTACTACACGGTTCGTGAGGGAACAGAGGTTACTGAGGCTGAAAAATCTATTTGCGTTGAGAAGTTCGGCAAGAAGGTCATGGTGTGGCAGGCGATTTGTGAATGCGGATTGAAGTCTACGGCATTTTTCACTACGTCATAAATGACTGCCGATATTTATATGAAAGAGTGCCTTCAGAAACGAGTTCTACCTATGATAAAAAAGCACAACTCTGAAACTGTATTTTGGCCCGACTTAGCGTCTTGCCATTACGCAGCTAAGGTAGTAAAATGGTATAAAGACAATAATGTGAATTTTGTGGCCAAAGAGTTAAATCCGCCAAATTGTCCAGAGCTTCGCCCAATTGAACACTATTGGGCTATAATGAAAGCCAAACTGCGTAAAACAGCCCGTAGTGCCAATACAGAGCAACAGTTTCGGTCGGATTGGAACAAGGTGGCTAGAACTTTTGACAAAGTCGCTGTCCGATCATTAATGGGCACCATGAGACAAAGAGTCAGAAAACTGGCCAAAAATGAATAATTTGGAGTTTTTTAATGATATTATTTGGTTATCCGTATTATTTTGTACATAGTTAATTGATATTGGTTTATAAATAAATAACTAAAATAAAGATATTGCATTTTGTTCTTGTATTTATAACAAACGATACAGTCTTTAGGTACAGTACGTGACCTCTCAGATTGCGATTGGAGCTTGGGTGAAAACTGAGAGGTATCTGGATCGCGTAAGAGCGAGCGAGACAGGTATTAAACGCAATTCGCATTCTGACAGCTCACGCACTGTACATACCTACTTAAAAATATTTTTACTAAAACACATAGGGTGCTTCCTTACCGTGAGCATTCGCCTGTATTGTAACAACAAACTAATTAGACTCATCGATTATAAACTTCTCTTATAGATGTAAACAAAACAATTACTAAATATTTTTTTTATAATAAAAAAATGCCTCGGATTTCGAAGTAAAATCCAATGCGAGATAGTGAGTTCGTATATCGATAATCAATCAACGATGCGTCTCAACTAGAATAGATATATCTACATATCTCAACGTATCAGTGTTTTTTTCCTATAGATTCGACAACGACATTGAGTTTCTTTTGGCTTTCTTCTCAACAGTGGCCACATCTTGGGAAATGCCGATAGATTCAAAATCTGACTTTAAAAGTGCCCTTGTAAAAGTGGTCTACTTACTGAATAATTTAATTTCATAGAATATGGGTTGGAGTGCAGCCTGAATCAGGTCGTTTCTACCCCGAAAAATGTATCGTAAGATTTAAACAATAACGTAACGTTTGCTACGCCTCCAAAACCATTTATCTGGAGACACAGACCACCCCCACTAGACGGAGCATGTAAGGCGACCCGTAGGCGACCCGCGCGCACCAACGATATGGTACGGCAGAACATTAAAGTATCAACACGGCGGCCACCGTTTAGTTGCGTTCATGTTTATGAGGTCTCTCTACACCACTCAACACTACAATTTACCATGTTATTTATTTAATTTCTTTTTTCTTTGACGTACACATGGATCATAAACAAGGACGCAACTAAACGGTGGCCGCCGTGTTGATACTTTAATGTTCTGCCGTACCATATCGTTGGTGCGCGCGGGTCGCCTTACATGCTCCGTCTAGTGGGGGTTGCTGTGTCTGGAGAGCACCCTTAGTCTCTTTTCAACCTTTCGTTTTGCGTTAGGGTGTGTCTCCACGCGGAGCGGAGACGTACGGAATTGACCATTCACCTGAGTTGAAATCTGTATCTCAGCTCCGCTTTAATTTTGTGATTGGTCGATTCCGGTCTCCGCTCCGTTGCGCTTCAGTGGAGACGCACCCTTACGCTGGCTTCGAATCAAAACAAAACACAAACCAATAAAAATTAGGGATCATGACATAAACTTAACGATTAAGTATTGCTAGTACTGTTGCCTCAATTAAGCAAACGCGTCTACGCATGCGTGAATGCAATCAAGCCAATCATACATTGAGGCCTCGCGAAGCGTGCAACACTTGTGCAACCGAATTATCGTATCCTATCAACTTTGTTGCTGGTGTTACTTTCTTACACCAGCTATATTATAGTTAGATCTTACTATCTTTCATATGCTTGGATGCGGCTTGCGATTGCGAAGCCAAACTTCGTTGTGAATACCCTCCAAGGGCAAAGTCAAAGTCATTTACACCATGATCTCATAAATAATCGATTTTATCGCCATTAAACTACTTCTGGTGCAAAAATATTAATGGCCATAAATATATTAATTTATATTAAAATGATGTAGTAAATAAATAAATTAAAAGTCACGAAAAAAATAGGTGGATGAATATGTAATGATAATGATTAATAAATAATGTAATACAGAATTATAAATTTTACTTCGCATATAGTAGTTTCTTTTAAATAGATTCAGCTTTGCTACTGGCTGATATCAAAATTGAGACCAGTCATAAAAATTAAGCAGAACCTGTTTCTTCTAAAGCGCGAAGGAGACATTCGGCTTGATGTTTATGATGATTGATGAAATAATACAACATATCGGCTTGACGGAGATGCCAGGACTTTGTGCGACCAGGGGCGCAGCAGCGAGCAAGAGATCCGAGCGCGGCGGTATAACGAGTGAGCGAGTCACACGTACCTACACCGCTGCCGCTGTCGCACATAGTCGTGGCATCTTTATTGCACACTAAAATACATATGAGCCAATATACAATATCAGTAATAAATGAAATATAGTCAGTCTGGTGTGTCAAAACTAGCAGCGCCGTGCGGTGTTACCTGCTCATCCCACGGTACAGGACGAATAAAAAGTAGCCTATGTGTTAATTCAGCGTGTCAGCTACCTCCATACGGAATTTTATCAAAAGCCGTTTGAGCGTAAAGAAGTTAAAACATACACATAAACTCACTCATAAAGTTTCACGTTTATAATATTAGTGTTATATTGCTGAACTATTCGCAAATTCTCGCAAAAATATTAAAACTGTTAGAAATGGTTAAGAACTGCAGTATAGCCCAACAACTACCACACCAAAACCCCTGAATGAATGGCTCCTTGGAAAAGTTTGGGTCTACATTATGGAATGTGAACTTCTCTGATGATTCAAGATGATTTAAAATATGTATATACCTAAGATACCCTTACTAAATTTCAATGGCAAAATATATAATATGGTGCCTTACATACCTCAGCTCTCAGTTAACAGGACTATTTCAGTGCATCAAACTATAGCTAAGCCGGTAGTGCTTCCTTATTACTAATAATACAAGCATTACCATGCAACAATATTTGCAAGAAAATGCACATTTCGAAACACAACCAAAGAAAAGACTTCGAGGCTAGAGCATTAACGCACACTGAAAATAGTGGATAAACAAAAGAAAATATGATTGGTTTCATAACAGAATTTGAGAATTGAAATCTATTAACTATGACTAGAAATGTGCCTTTTCGAAAATTTCCGGAAGCATTCCACATTTTGTACGGGATTTTTTCGGAAATAGCACATCCCTATGACTTTTATTATTATTATTTTTAAGTGTTTTCTTTGGTCTAAGCAAAAAGCAGTGAAAAAATACAAAAGTGAAACTTGCGAATATGTCCCGCCAGAAGTTTATTGTGCGCCTCCACTGTGCCCTTTCCTTCTTAAGCTCTGGAGACTGTACACAACATACATAAGTTTATAAATATACAGCTCTAGTATGGATATTTTACTGGGGTCAATCAACTTTTTTCTGTAGCTTGTTGTCATTGTGATGTCCCTTGGGCCATTGTTTAAAATTACGATTTCAGTGGTTATGTTTAACAAAGACTTTGTAATTGCAACAGTTACAAGACCATTCTTATACATGAGTCTATACATTTACATTATACATTCTTATCTCCTGACAATACCCGTAAAAATATAAATTATCAACACTTTTCTAAGAAGTTTAATCACTTTTGTCCCCTGGGCCATGGAACAGAATAACAACAATAAAAAAGTTGATCCACCCACTAATTAAAATGTTGTACTTACTAACACTAAAGAAATGTAATTCAGTTTAAGACCAAAACCTATAAAATAACTGTGATTATATTATGAGCTTGTGATTATTTGCACAAGCTGGACTGGTAATCCAGAGGTACTGGGTTTTATTCTCGGTCTCTTCAACCAGGTTACAGTTTTACATTTTTCTTTGTGCTTTTATTTTTGTATCAATGGTTTATTGAAACCATGTAAATTATAAAGCTATTAAACAGAACCCTTGTCTTTTAGCGGGTAAGTATATAATTAAGGAATGTAGAATATATTATGTAATTTTTGCAAAATTTGTAGTAGGCTGAGTTATCAAACAATCACACAAGAGATTTAAAAAGAATACACTGGCTGATTTAAAATTAAAGGATATGCAATAATTTGAAGTATTTTCTTTGGTAATGTTAATTTAATATATTTCAAATGGTTGTAATAGCAATGTTGATATTTTACAAACTGATTCTCAAGCTTATATTAACTGTCTGGTTCCATAAACTACTATTTAGTAGTAGATGAAAACATTGTATTACTTTTAAACAACTTTTTACAATTATTTATAAGCTTGAGGTAACCAGTTTGACTTAACCATTAAACAACATTGGTTCTTTCTATTTTTAAGTTAGTTTTTTTTATAAATACCTTAATTCTGGGCATTGTAACAGTAGGTGGTTCAGCCACAGAGACATATATACATGCTGATTTATTTTTAAGTAGCTGGCCGGTGTAGGGCATGTATTCTTCTGTGACAAAGTCATAGCGGAGTCCATCTATGACCATAAGGACTACTGTGTTCTCACCAGAGTTATAAACTGATTGTCCATCAATACTAAAACACAAATATATAATATTTTAATGTAAATAGAAAAAAAAAATGTCTTTAAATGAATTATTTAACAAATTGTATTTATTCTGCTTAGAAATTTCTGTGTAGTCTACAAAGAATACAGATTCTGCCAAGTTTCTACCAGGACCTGCGTAGTATTCATCGTTTCTTTTTTCAAAAAAATTCTAGGGCAGTTTTACAAAAATATCCTAATAATTAACTATTTAAAATATTTGTACAAGTACCTGATTCCGTCTATAAAGTTCGGCAAATCCTTCATATGCGCCAATTTACCCGTTAGATATTTCAGCGGGAAGAAACCGAACATGAATAACATTAGGGCCCCCTGGCCCATCACTAGCAGGCACAAGCCGGTCCATCGGTGTTGTACCCACGACAGCATGACGACCGATCTCCGTGCAACTACCGGTCACAAGCACAGCACTAACTTCCTCCTTCCTGAAGCGGTATCAAACATCAGTCCGCGATCCGTCCGTAATTCGATCAAGCATTAACTGCACTTTCGTTGCAGCTGCTCATTGAGTCGTGCCGTGCCGATCCGAATAACAAACTTGTGTAATCTGTTTATAACCTCAATTCATGAAGTAGCGACGTAGCATTTCGCTCTTCTGTTAATACGTGGTTTATCAAAAGCGATAACAATCTGAATCATCGGTTACGTTATTGAATAATAGCATTATGTTATTAAAAAGTAAATTTAGTGATAAATATTTTGTTTACTTTGACAGCTTACTTATTGACAATGACAGATGACAGTGACAATGCGTTTAGTTTTTCTATTATAGTGGAAAAAAATGTTATTAATATAATGTCGAGATTTTATGGTTAATTTATAAAAAAAATGTGATGTCTACGAATCTTCTACGAATATATTAATTATAATGTGGATTTTGTAATATTCTGTCAAAAGTGTCAGTTTGCAATTGCCACCATAGTGTATATTTCGTGAACAGATCAATAGATGGCGTAATTTTGGCTCTCTAAAATGAAAAGCTTTAGCTTTGTCCACAAAGAAATGTAGGGGATTCGAAAATGTTCTGATTCTGAATGGCTTCGAGAAAAGGATGGTACGGCATGCCGGCGCGCGCGATTGCTCGACTTGAGATAAGGTAGTTTATTGCCGAAGTACCTACAATAATACGTACCCTTCAAATTACTGTTCAACCACCTAGTGTTGTTACTAACGTCCATCACTTTTCCTATATATATGTTATTGTATTGGGAAAGGCACAATAATAACGCCATCTAATTGGATGGTTAAAAGTCTTACCACACAGCGAATTTGCCATACATGGCCATACCTGTGGCATATTATATTATTTATATTATAAAGATTGGAATTAATTGGAACCTTGTCAGTATATTGCCGATAAGGTGGTATATTGCGATTCGTATACAAATGCAAAAAATAACTACCAACAACAACACAACAAAACAGAATTAGAAGCGATATGCTATATTTACTTTGATGATTATCCAACGAAATCGTAAACGACTGACGTAGGTACGAATCTCCAAAATAAACAACTGAATCTAGAATCATTCAGAAATCTTCCCACATAAATATTTTGATTATTTCTGTAAAATTAATCATTATGTGTGTTTCCTCTGTGTCATACAATTGATTTTAACAAACCCACACCTGTGACTAGAAAAGTCTTTGAATTTCTTTAGTCACAATATGTACAGCAGTATGGTAAATAATATATCACGAATATAAGGTGACCATCATATTTTCTGTAAACGTGGACTGCATGTACCTATTCGCGATGTGTAAAGAAATAGGTAATTAATGTCAAGTTATACGTACCTTATATTACATTTTACATTGGTTTTACTTATAATGTGAATTTTAGTTTTACCTACCTACTATTAGAAAATGCAACGTTTCTCAAAAATCTTTGGTCGTCTCGCCGGCTATGACAGCAACATATTAAAATCCATATGAAACGGGTTTACCCAAGTCGTTTAAGTCAAATATTGCTCGATATGTTCGCGATTCATCATCAGGAGCTCCGATCATTACGTCTATATTAACTCGGGATGACATACTAAATGGAGTAGCACAATAGTTTACTGAAAACTATAAATAATAATATTTAATTTAAACCATTAATACAAAGATCAAAGCTTAAAGAAAAAATTTAAAAGGAGCTACTTGGTGGAAGAGACCGGGAATCGAACCCGGTACCTTTTTCAATTTTTTTTTTAATTTTTTGCTTTGATCTTTGTATTAATGGTTTAATTAAATTTTTTGGTGTACGCACATTAAAAAAAACGGCCAAGTGCGAGTCGGACTCGCGCACCGAGGGTTCCGTACAAACACTCCATCCCTAAGTGGTTAAGTTAAGTTTGCACCTGGTGTGTATAGCGCCCCATATAAATTAGGTGCAAAGTTAGGTATTAAAAAAAACTACTTACTAGATCTCGTTCAAAACAATTTTCGTTGGTAGTTTTTATAGTAATAATGTACATCATATGTTTTTTTTAGATTTTTCGTTTTCTTATTTTAGAAGTTAGAGGGGGGGGGGGACCAACTTTTTTCCACTTTGGAAGCGTCTGTCACGCAAACTATTCAATTTAGAAAAAAAATATTTTAGAAACCTCGATATCATTTTTGAAGACCTCATAGATACCCCACACGTATGTGTTTGATGAAAAAAAAAAAATTGAGTTTCAGTTCTAAGTATGGGGAGCCCCCAATATTTATTATTATTTTTTTATTTTTGCATCAAAATCTTAATGCGGTTCACAGAATACATCTACCTACCAAGTTTCAACAGTATAGCTCTTATAGTTTCGGAAAAAAATGGCTGTGACATACGGACGGACAGACGGACAGACGGACAGACAGACATGAAGAATCTATAAGGGTTCCGTTTTTTGGCATTTGGCTACGGAACCCTAAAAATGAAACAATCGCTAGTATTCATACGAAGCGTGATCACTGATCCCTTAAAAATCCTGCTGTCTACTCTGTTTCAGTGAATGTCTCGGTTGTTATCACAAAACATGGTCACTTTACCGCCTACAAGTTCAAGGTGTGTTCCCGCCGTGAGTCAGTAGCGTGGGCAGCTGAAAATTCTATTTAAATCTCTACTGAAACGTGGACATCGTAGTCTCGCGAGCACTGCGGCGTGCGCCTGCAACGAACCTCTCATTCCTCAAAGGTATTTTTGAATTTCGAATTATTTTTATCCATAAATAAGTTCGTATTTTTTTTCTTCTTTTGGTGAAGTGCGATAGTGTTGTGACGTCTATTACGGTTTATGAAATTTTCTGTCATTTGTAACGGTTCTTTGCCTGTGAATACTAAACCATTAATAAGTATGTAAATTATGAATATTTTCTACTTGTGATAACATATTTTAATTACACCAGAACCTACAAAACTTGAATATTAAATTTACGTACCTACTTATAATCCTGTCTAATTTTAGAGAGCGAAATAACATTAGTGCTAGATACTTTAATTATGTCGCATCGCATCGAGATATTTAGTTCAGTTGCATCACACTCTAAAATTGTTCGAAACCAGGTGAATCATTCGTGGAATCGTTCCAGAACAATTCATTCGGTTCTAGTTTTACACAGGGTTGGCAGACTACTTTTTGACGTCATTGAGTGTTGATTGTTTATTTATCTTCTTTGTTTTTAAGTATAGAGGCGGCGGGCGGCCTATGAGTTTGTCAAGTTTTTTCGGTAATGAGTTAGTGACTATTCCAGGAGTGTACATACCTATATAAAATGCCTATAGCTAATACAAGGGAACTTTTACAAGGCTGAATTTTTTCTTAAGAATATAGGTAGGTACGAGAAGAAACTCCGACCATTATCTTTCAGATCTTTTTTCAATGATCTTGGTTGATGTTGAAATTTCCGAGCTGTACTTATATCGGTATAATCGATGAAGGGGAATGATGGAATGATCTTAGATGTGGGCCTCTCCAAAATACTCTTTATCCTACAATCCTTGGCTATTCAGTTCAGCTTGTTGCATTGGCCGATCATTGGTTTTACAAGATATCAAGATTTTTTGTATTGTGGTTATGTGCATCTACAGCTACAAATATATTATCCTTTACGCTTCTACAGAAAGTGCCTATGTGCCAACCCTGAGTGATTCGTTCATCAACAAAATCTGTTTATATGCGCGACTAAAAATACTTGCGTTAGGTATCCTCATCCTCACCGATGAGAATGGTAGACAATAGCGTGATTTATGCTTGCATTTTGCGCGCTCTTTACGTGTTGTTTATTAAGTGACCATTACCAATGTCAAGTATTACAAGGTCAAAAATTTGTAATCTTCTATTTCTTTTTCGAGTTATAATTGCAGTAGATATGTTTATTTCTTTTTATGTCCGAAATGTTCTTGAATCAGAAATGTAAAAGTTTTCCTGAGAACCAAAGTAAAAACATCAGATCTGAATTAACCGTCGAACCGATGGCCACAGACACAGAAGTCGCGAGTGGTGGCCAGTCGGAAGACGCAGTGCTACCTTAGGCCCGTCCCGTATTAATAAACTGTACTCAAATATGACACCGAACTCAACTGTGGTCTTAAGTATGGACAAACGGACGCTTGAGAGCGTATTTCGACTTGAGTGTAGTTTTAATACTGCCACAGCCTAGATTGAAATGATGAATTCTTTAAACAGATTAGCGACACTGTAATTGACGGACGACTGAAAATATCCATTCCCCTCTAAATATGAAAAAGTCTACCCTTAGGTCCCTTAGACTCTCTACAGTAAGTAATAAACCACTGTATTTATGGGGCGATGCTGTATTTCAGTTATTTAACGTTTAGGTAAATTTCGCACGGTGATGATTGTGTTTATTGCGGCATTGTTGCGTTTGGAACGGTTACTGCACGTAGTCAAGAATAGGTATCTCGTCATCCTAGCCTAGGATGTATATTTTGATCTTCAGCCAACCAGATCTCCTCATAATAATTAGTCAATGTATTGTATTTTGTACACATTTAAATGTTAGCGTCAATGGAAACGTTTATTTCTTACTATCACCAAGTCATCGTCGACCTAGACTCTAAAATTTAAGTTCCTGAATGTTATGCCACTTCAGATTGGAAATCGGGGATCGATCTACTGTTCCGACCATTTTTTTCCACCTTCATCCATCTCGGATATTGCTTTTCTTTGATCCTAGTTTAAAGCGTTTAAGTCATCGCATGACCTAAACTAGCAGACAAAAGAACAGAACATCAATTTTCATTTATTGATGCGCTTTTCTTATGTTATTGTACGAAACGCCGCGATTCGGGTCGCTGAACCATAGAGTACTTAGCACAGGTAGGAGTAGTAGCAGCGAAAGACTGACTTTTTTTTTATTCCAGATGTCGATGGTCCCCATGATGTTCCGCGACTGGTGGGATGACTGGGAGCGCCCCTCCCGGCTGCTCGACCAGCACTTCGGCATGGGCCTGCGCCGAGACGACCTGCTGTCGTCTCTGTCCACCCTGCCCTCCTCCTCCCTCTTCAGGAACTCCTACTTCAGGCCCTGGAGGACGAGCCTGACGAGGCAGGAGTCTTCCTCCACTATTAACCTTACCAAGGAAAAGTTCGAGGTGAGATCAATTTTTGAATTGTTTTGGTTTGAGAAATATGACCAATAATTAGGGCTGGATTCAGTCACACAGGAATAAGACTATCTCGGATATAAAAATGAGATGATAAACCTTAAATCATCCTAGTCGGATTAAACTCAAGTCGACAAACACAACATAAGTTAAGCATTGAAAGTTCAATTTAACAGATAAATGGAATAATTATTTTCTTCACATTACGTGGTTCATGGTACCCATTCATTGATGATATTCCTTAAAAAAATCCATACCTACAGTACACATAACATAATTTATCGATTTATGTAGGTATGTCTTGCTAAATAAACTCTTAATAAGTAAACTATTTCTCACTTCCAGGTCATCCTTGACGTCCAACAATTCGCTCCCGAGGAGATCACAGTTAAGGCTAGCAACAATTCCATCTTAGTGGAAGGCAGACACGAAGAGAAACAAGACGAGCACGGCTACATCTCCCGCCAGTTCACTAGGCGTTATATCCTCCCCACCGGCTACGAAGTCTCCGACCTCGTCAGCACCTTATCTTCAGATGGTGTTCTTACCATCACAGCTCCCAAACGCCCGCTGCCTTCGACTGGGGAAAGGATTGTCCCTATCACGAAGACAGGGCCAGCGAAGCACGTTGAACCGCCGAAGACCGAACAGCCACGCGAACAAACTGTACCCATCGTTACATCACCCTAACTAAATACGACAACCTTATGACATCGAGTTGACAACCCTGAGGAAAACCTCACTCCATTGCTATAGAACATTGTGTATGTGATAGTAATTTCATACCGTATAGAGGACAGAACATTTTATAATGGAACTTTAAGGGTTGTCTACTAAATGTATCAGCATCCTTCCCCTTTCCCTCTAAGTGCAACGAGACGCATCGATGCGTTAACACGTAAATGCAAACGATCGAATAGCATTTATTTAATTTAATCCCGTTGTTGGCCAACAACGAGACGATTCGAATGAACGAATTAGGTTTTTGAAGAGAAATGGAAAAATATCATTACTCATCTTATAAATTAAGTAATAAACGAATTTATATATTTTAATACGATTTTTACTCCCAATAGCTACGATTAAAGGGTAGAATTTCGTCCCCTTCTGGACAAAGGTCGTCCCTAGTCGATCTCCTCCAGTCCTTCGATTTCCGCGTCCAACAGCTTTACGCTACTTTCTCATGGGATCTGCCGCGCCCATAAATTACGATTACGATTATGCGCTGCGTCCTCCAGTACGTGTTCACCATTGACTCGTTCTGTATTTAATTAAGGTATACTTATTCTTCAACCGAGAATGCAAATAAAGCAATCCATGATCGTACATTACGATCCTAACTAACGTCAAAAAAGACAGAAAGCTATCAGAAAACGAACACATTTCCGCACAGATGCAAATCTCTATAGTGTTCACAAGTTAATGTTAATCATAAAGAGCAGACAATACTTACTAGAGTAAAAATGTCAAGTTTAACTAACTTTCTATAATTCACCAGCAAATTGTTCCACTCGCTGCAATAAAAGTGTTTGACTAATTTAATTTCCACGCCGACTCGGCGTTCAATAATATTGTTAATTTATCATTTGCCGGAGGGTTGGGGCTGTATGCTAAATGTTGGCTCTCCTTTAGTCAGATAATGGTGTTCGTTTTATTCGGTACTAGACGGTGCCCGCTACTTCGTAGTTCGTGCGTGTATCTCTCCTTTTTTTACCATAATCGGGTAATAAACACTTTTCCGTAACCGTATGGATTCCCAACAAACCCTGTAAGTACAAAAATTGCTAAAAGTCTGTCCAGAACTTTTTTGCTATAAACTAAACTGATATCGAAAGTACGAGTATGTTACACAAAGTCACATATTAAGTCGCATTCCATATTGATAACAACAGAGGTTGATTATTTATAAAAATATAATCTATGAATTTTACTTTTACTTTCTATTTTTATAAGAATGACATGGAATGACTTGGAAAGAAAACGTGCCAATAATTTAGTGGTGTTATCAGCATTTACAGCGACATCTAACGATGGATTAGGTTATTATTTCTCAGCGCCATCTACATTGTCTGTTATAAATGATTTGCCTATTTACTCGACAACATGATCTAGCAATGATCCGTATCAGTACGATCAATGAAATCGTACCCAGTCAAAGACGAGGATAAAAATTGATACCTACTAATAAAATGGACAATAATGAAGGTTTAGGTACCCAAAAACCACACTTGAAAGCAAAAACTCATTACCTTTTCTTATGATGTGAGTGCCGACGTTACTGAAAGCCGCATTAAAACAACGTCTCAAAGGAAATAAGTAAAGATGTCTGAGTTACTATCCATAAGTATAAAATATCACTTTAATTGCTTTAATTATAATTAAACGGTATGTACATACATATAATAATCCATAATTTTTCTATTAACCATTAGAAAAATAAAATATTGTGTCAAACTGTGATTTACTATTACTTATAATTATAATTCGCAATATTATTTTTCACTAAATCTGTGACAATCAGGGCAACATTAGAATTCAAAGTCTATTTAAAATTAGTTTAAAATTGATTTATCTTACACTTTTAGACAATTACCATCCAAAAAAAGAGTTGGCCGTTACTTACTGAAAGAAGAGAATTCGGCACTTCACTTGCCAGTTGCCACCATCTTTCTAAGTTTATTACCAAATTATCGGTTTAAAAGTGATGCTGAGCGTAGTATGGTAAGTAGGTAGTTACATGCACTAAAATCGACCGAAATTGACAAAGAAACTAGATGAAAGTACGATTGTATAAAGTGCAATAGGATACGATTAGTTATTGAGGCGTATACCTAATTGTTCGGGTAATAGTGTAGGGTCATGTATCACTGGGCAGCGTCGGGGGGAGTTCATCAATCAGCCCGGAGCGATTACTTCAGGTCTTGGCGCAAGTTATTAGCTTCGAGCGACTAATATAACACTATATCGCGGGTTGTAGCACCTGTGGCCCATAAACCGTGCTATGCTATGTACTATATGACCAATTCCAATTTCCACCAGCCTCGACATATTTACTCGATCTACAAAGTCTAGCAGTCACCGCTTGGTTTTCATTCATCAAGCCAATCGTTGATGATGATGCGTCTGTGCGTTACGTTAAAACGCTGGAGATTGAGGTGACAACCTCACTCTGAACCGACAGGCTAGAAGATAATGTTATTGACTAAATTCTCACACTCTACTCTCTAACACTCTCTTGTTCATAGCTCTCCCTATTACGTTTAAGCGCTTAAGTATTTAAGGCCAGTGGCCAGCGGCCAGGGTGGATTTTCAGTTTGACATGGGCCATGCAATTCCAATAATATTTTAGTTAGTAGCTGTTCTTAACGTCTGCTGATACTGAATGCGAGAAAATATTTACAGTTTTATTGTAAACAAATAAATATATCATGTATCTGTGATACTCAACACCGATGGATCTGCCGGCAGCCTTCATTCTTACTGTCTATAGACACAAAGCACAGTGTTACACTACCAGCTGAATATCTACAGTCAGTAGACACGTTAAACTACAACAATCGCTCGCCACTCGTGACTCGCAGGTGTGGGCGCCGGCGAGGATGTGCAGTTCGACAGCCGATGGATCTGCCGGCCGCATTAATTGTTGCTGCCTGTACCACCAGCTGAATATCTACAGTCAGAAGACACGTTAAACTACACAACACTCGCTCGTCGCTCGTGACTCGCATCTGTGGGCGCCGGCGAGGATGTGCAGTTCGACAGCCGATGGATCTGCCGGTCGCATTAATTGTTGCTGCCTGTACCACCAGCTGAATATCTACAGTAAGAAGACACGTTAAACTACACAACACTCGCTCGTCGCTCGTGACTCGCAGCTGTGGGCGCCGGCGAGGATGTGCAGTTCGACAGCCGATGGATCTGCCGGCCGCATTAATTGTTGCTGCCTGTACCACCAGCTGAATATCTACAGTAAGAAGACACGTTAAACTACACAACACTCGCTCGTCGCTCGTGACTCGCAGCTGTGGGCGCCGGCGAGGATGTGCAGTTCGACAGCCGATGGATCTGCCGGCCGCATTAATTGTTGCTGTCTGTACAACCAGCTGAATATCTACAGCTTTCTAGACCGTTTAAACTGCGGGATTCTAAAATAAATAAACATCGTCTTTCGCAATATGCATTAAACTAGTCGTAACAGTGAGATTTGATAAACAATTTTTACCTATATCGATTATAGACTGATTTGATCGACTGAAATAAATTAATTTAAATAATTTGAAATTAAATAAATTAACTTTTTGGTTCCGACCATGAACATAGGATAAGAACCTTGGAGACTTAAAGTTCGCAATGAAGTATGATTGAGGTTGACTTAAAACCACGGATTAACTGGTCTGCTGCATGTCAAAATAAATTGACCAATGAGAATGCGTAATTTTATGAGGTAGGTATATTTTTTTCTTAAATGCATATTATCCGCAAACTTTATTATAAAGTATGAAAAACAAACCGCAGCATTAATAGTTAACTTTTTAGGCCCTCCGCGCACTGCACTGGCTGCGCAGCCAGGCTGCCTAGTGCACGGGAGGCCTTAATCTATATTTTTAGTAGGTACTTTCTGCTAAGAACGGGCTCATTAAAAATAAGAAAGAAAAAACTGTCGGGGAAACGTAAAGGCAATTTTTTCGTGAAAATAATGATTAAGTTTATTAAATCTAAAATCGACGTTATCGACGGCATGGTTCCTAAGAACAGATTTCCCTATCTCTTATAGTTTCTGACTTCTTCCTACTGACCCATTTGGATTGATCACCCTGTATACATTTTGACAACGCGGTTGGTGCAGTGGTAGTGCAGCTGCGTGCTGAGCTGAGCAGGCAGTCCTGGGTTCAAATCCCGTCAAGGGCAAATATTTGTGTGACTAATTCAAGTATTTGTTCCTGGGTCTTGGATGGTTTTTTTTTGTATTTCATTATGTAACATTTTCTTCGGTTTCCGCAACTGTTACACATTTAAATACCTATAACAATTGAAACATATCATATCGTGTACCTATATACCTATAAAAAAAATCCTATTTAATATACCGGGTGGGCCCTGTAACAGGAGCAATAAATTAAAACATAGATTCGTCCCTTGAAACTAAACAACATTTGTTAAGCAACTTCTGAAAATAACGTGTATTAAATGACATTTTGTAGAATAAAGTTTAGACAAAGAAGCAATGTAGATCGCGAAATGTCCGATATTAGTAGAGTGACAGCTATGTCAATGCTCAGGGAATGTCAACGTTGGACGACATACATTGAAAATACCTACTATTTAATTTGTTTGAAATAATAAAATTTTGAAAACTGACTTTTTTTAAAGTTGCTGAACAAATGATGTTCGGTATAACGAGTAAAATCTATGTTTAATTTTTTTGCTTATGTTACAGGACCCACATTGTATATACGTATACCATCATGGCAGAAAAAAATACCGGGTGTAGACATTCGATTATTTATGGATGCGAAAGAGATGCGAAGATTAATAATAAATGTTAAAGTTTTGTTATACTTATATGGAGCGTTGAAACGAGGAGCAATATCTTACATAGGAGAATGCTTGAAAATGTGTCCCGCAGTAAGCAGTAGGTACATAAATAATCCCACCAAAAACATTTCATGTAAAATTGGCGGCCAAGACTCACATGCTCATAACGCTTTCGCTGTAAAAAAGTTATCAGATCCCTGGAAAAGCCAAGCCCCTAATAAGCCCTGAGTTTACTAATCCTACACCTTGGCTTCAAAGGTATGGCTTGGCCGTTTCATAAAGTAACATAAATAAGTCCAACGGACCGTCTGGCCCATACGTTATCAAGAACTTATGTTTATGTCTTCGTGATAATAGGTATATATAAACTCAATTCCTTACCATATAGGCCGGACAGTCCATTAGACTTATTTATGTTACTTTATGAAACGGCCAAGCCATACCTTTGAAGCCAAGGTGTAGGATTAGTAAACTCAGGGCTTAGGGGCTTGGCTTTTCCAGGGATCTGATAACTTTTTTACAGCGAAAGCGTTATGAGCATGTGAGTCTTGGCCGCCAATTTTACATGAAATGTTTTTGGTGGGATCTCATTTATTTTTGTAAGGTGTCCTAGTTTTTTTTCATTTATTTGGGCCATAGCGTCTGTAAGTAAGTAGTAATAATAGCAAAAGCGTTATGAGCATGTGAGTCTTGGCCGCTAATTTTACAAGAAATGTTTTTGGTGGGATTTCATTTCTTTTTGTAAAGTAGTTTTGAATTTTTAGGGTTTTTTTTTGTGCTGGAGCGTTTCTAAGTAGTAATAATTGTGTATATAAGAAATACTTACGTTTAGCCCCATATATATACACTTTTATCCCACATTATGGAAAACCCATACAAACTTTCATCAGTAAGTAGAAATAATAGCAAAAGCGTTATGAGCATGTGAGTCTTGGCCGCTAATTTTACATGAAATGTTTTTGGTGGGATTTCATTTCTTTTTGTAAAGTAGTTTTTAATTCTTAGGGTTTTTTTTGTGTCGTAGTGTTTCTAAGTAAGTAGTAGGTAATAATTGTGTAGCTTTGATCTTTGTATTCATAGTTTAAATAATTGTGTATTTAAGAAATACTTACGTTGAGCCCCATATGTATACACTTTTATCCCCCATTATGGAAAACCCATACAAACTTTCAGACCCTTATTTAAAGGGGGGGTGATTTTCTAAAAATCCTAGAATATGTATTTTATTATTTATAACAAGGAGTCTCTATATCAATTTTCAGACCTCTAGTATCAAAATTTGCAGAAGTCTCATACAAACTTCCATCCCCTAGTTTAAGGGGTTGGGGGGTAAAAGTTCCAAGTTTCAGAATTATTCTATTGTTTGTGTACTAAACCTAGCTTATATACCAAATTTCAGCTCTCTAGGTAGTCTAGGTCATCGGGAAGTACCCCAGAGGTTTTGATACGTCAGTGTATAAGTGAGTGGCAAAATCGGCGTATTTTAGGTACCAATAAAACCTAAAGTATAAAAGCTAGATTAATTAAATTAAGTACATTTTATATGTTCCCTAACTGCATTTTAACCTGTGAATTTGGGCGCTCTGGTATTAACTGGGACGAAGCTATGAGGGTTTGAAATTAGACGAAACGGTTTGAGAAAAGGTAGGTAGTGCCCCGCTTCTTTTTTGCTCGTCTTGGCGGGGGCACTACCGTGCCCCCAGATAAATCCCATGCCGTCCGCGATAATGGAAGAAATTATTTATTTATTTAATTGTATGGTGAAAAGCTTGTTGTAGGAAATTATAAATTTATATCCAGGTTACGCAACCAGTCCGTAGCTTCAGCACGGCTAGCATAACTTTGACACGCGACTCTTTCTCGCGCGAGATATACTACCTGTCTCTATCTGTACAGTACTATGAGATAGTGACGGATGATGCTATCTCGCGCGAGAAAGAGTCGCGTGTCAAAGTTATGCTAGACGTGCAGGTAGCAAATTAATATAGAGGTCCTTTGCGTCACCCCAGTAGCGTCGTTTTGGACAGCGCTCCACGATATGCAAATGGAACTGGAAGAAATGAACAAAGCAATGAAAAATGAGCAAGTTTTAGACGTACAGAACTGTGTCGAATTAAAAATTTAAAAATTTTTGGTGACCAGAGTAATTCGTACTTATTTCTTTTAAGTATTAGGTAGGTATACAGGGAAAACGCATACTTTTGCGTTCTGTTGCTAATTAACGTAACTACTTTTCAGCCACCAATAGGCTAGTAGACCCCGTTTGAAATATATTTCAGTTGGTTAATAATGATCTCACTAGCTCTAAAAAAAATGTCTTGTATTTTTGTGAAAGCTAGAAAGCTAAATTGTATCAATTGAAAATTAGAAATTTCATGAACAGTCAATAACACCGTCCGCCATTTTTGCCTTTTGCTAATCTGTGGCGTGACGTAGAATTAGCTGTAAATATTCGAAATTCGACCGTCGTATAGTGCCATTCCGCTCACTCCAATATACTTTGACAGGAGATCGAGAGGGACGGCACTATTCGTAGTCATCAAAGTAGACTTTCAGTTTTGTTTACATGACCGATGACGTCACTATCATAAGCGAAAATGGCGGACAGCGTTTTAAGCATTTCAAAATACAGATTAAAAACAATATTTTCAAATTCTATTTTGTCAGCCATCTTTCACTTTAAGCAATTGAAAAATATATATTTAGGTTTTCTTTGCTAAATACTACCTATACGGAATAAACATAAGTTTATTACAATTTGACATGCGTCAACTAGCCTATTTAACACCTTTCAGCGGACACTTTTGAATGTATAAAGATATTGCTCCTCCTTTCTACCCTCCATATTATTATTATCGTATGGCGTTGCTTTCGAGTCTGTTTCTAAGGTCTGTTTACAAATTAACATCCAAGTTCATAGTAGGCACCTGGTAGGCACTAATCATCATCATCATCATTTCAGCCTATTGCAGTCCACTGCTGGACGTAAGCCTCCCCCAGGGTTCGCCACATGGCCCGATCTCCCGTTTTCGCCATCCAGTCACCACCAGCCACTTTTTTCAGGTCGTCGGTCCATCTGGCCGGAGGGCGTCCTACACTACGCTTGCCGAGTCGTGGTCTCCACTCGAGAACCCGTCTACTCCACCGATCATCGGTTCTGCGACAGATGTGACCAGCCCACTGCCACTTCAGTCTGCTACACTTCTGAACTACGTCAGTGACTTTGGTTTTTTGTCGGATAATCTCGTTCCGGACTTTGTCCCTTAACGAGATTCCGAGCATACCCCTTTCCATAGCTCGCTGTGTGACGTGTAGTCGGTGGGCTAGTTTCACTGTCAGGTTCCACGTCTCGGCTCCGTATGTCATGACCGGCAGGACGCACTGATTGAATACCTTGGTCTTCAGGCATTGTGGCAAGGGTGACTCGAAGATGTGACGCAGCTTTCCAAATGCTGCCCAGCCAAGCTGCACTCTTCTGGTGATTTCACTCTCAAAGTTGTCTCTACCCAGCTGTAACTTTTGTCCTAGGTAGACGTACTCCTGGACAACTTCAATGGCTACACCTTCGACGGAAACGGGCACAGGGACGATGTGCTCGTTGAACATGACCTTAGTCTTGTCCAAGTTCATCCCTAGCCCAACGCGTCTCGAGGCAGCATTAAGACCGGACAGCATTTCCTGCAGGTCTTGCAGCGATTCTGCCATTATAACTATGTCGTCAGCAAAGCGGAGGTGTGTGAGATATTCACCATTGACATTGATGCCCATTCCATTCCACCGCAGGGTCTTGAAGACATCCTCCAGAGCATTGGTGAAGAGTTTCGGGGAAATAAC
The DNA here is from genome assembly GCA_932273695.1 of Apotomis betuletana. Lineage (NCBI taxonomy): Eukaryota > Metazoa > Arthropoda > Insecta > Lepidoptera > Tortricidae > Apotomis > Apotomis betuletana. Next base: position 11,567,397 of record OW026315.1, read on the forward strand.
GTCACCCTGTCTTACACCTCTGAGCAACTGGATGGGTCTTGTTTGGTGGTTCTGCACTTGGACGGACATAGTCGCCATTTGGTAGAGACTTCTCAACACCTCCACGTACCGCCAGTCGACTTGGCATCGCTGCAAAGACTCCAGAACGGCCCAGGTTTCGATGGAGTCGAAGGCCTTCTCGTAGTCCACAAACGCCATACACAGCGGTTGGTTATACTCCTCGGACTTCTGTATAACCTGCCGAACAGTATGGATGTGGTCCACGGTGCTATAGCCTTTACGAAACCCAGCCTGTTCCGGTGGCTGAAAGGCGTCAAATCTTGATGCCAGACGATTCGTGACGACTCTCGAGAACAGCTTATAGACGTGGCTCAGAAGCGTGATCGGCCTATAGTTTTTAAGGAGCATTTTGTCTCCTTTCTTGAAAAACAATGCCACTACACCTCTGCTCCACGCCTTCGGGGTAGTCCCATTGGTTATTACAGAGTTGAAGAGCCTCTTCAACTCCCCAAGAACAGGTTTACCCCCAGCCTTGAGGAGCTCAGAGGCTACTCCATCTTCACCGGGAGCCTTCCCATTACTAAGCTGTTTGAGAGCCGCCTCGATTTCGTCGACATCTACGTCTGGGAGATCTTCAGTGAAGTGGCGGGTAAGTGGGGCTCTAGGGTCTCTCGCGTCAGGTGTAGGCTTCGGTGCATGCGAAGCATACAGATGTCCGTAGAAGTCCTCAATTTCAGCCAGTATCCCCGGGACTGATGTGACGGTTTCACCATTCGAGGTAGCTAACTTTGTCAGATGACTCCTCCCCAGTGTCTTGGTAAAGACCTTCGACCCCCGATTTCGCTACTAATTCCGGCTAGTTCCGGCACTAATCAAATAATGTCAATAGGGAACATAATAACATCTTGAATGGTAGTTAATCCATGCAATTGACAACTGCTATACCTACCTATTTTTATTTGATTAAATACAGACTGGTTTTTATTAGGGTTCCGTAGTCAACTAGGAACCCTTATAGTTTCGCCATGTCCGTATGTCCGTCTGTCCGTCCGTCCGCGGCTTAGCTCCGTGATCATTAGTACTAGAAAACTGAAATTTGGTATGAGTATGTATATGTATCACGCCGACAAAACGGTAAAATAAAAACTAAAGAATAATTTTTTTTTCGGGTACCTCTCGAACACCTAAAGTAGGGGTGAATTTCTTTTTTCGTTTCGACACTAGTGTGTGGGGTGTCGTTGAATAGGTCTTTTAAAAATAATAGGGGTCATCAAACATTATTTTTTGATAAAGTTAGCAGTTTTGTAATTATTCGCTCCGAAAATAAAAAATAGCGTCCCCCCCCCCTCTAACTTTTCAACCATGGGTTAAAAAATTATGGAAAAATTAATGAAAATGAGGCCTTATAAGTACTTTCAATGAAAACTATATTGAACAAAATCGGTCGAGCCGTTTTTGAGTTATCACAAAATTTCACAATTTTCTTTAAAATGACGTAAGTTCACTTCCAGAAGGTAATAAGTAATTACAGTTACTTTGACGGTTACGACCTTTTTATAGAGCTTGAAATCTTTCTTGTAACCAAGGACCATATATGGTCCTTGTTGTAACTTAAAACGTGTTTTAAGCCCGTCTATTGTGAAGGATGAGCTACTACGGAACCCTACACTGAGCGTGGCCCGACATGCTCTTGGCCGGTTTTATATAAAAAAAAATCACAGATCTCGTGCCTTTCACGACCTTCTGGTACATTGGAAATGCACTTAGATAGGGCAAACTATAATGGAAACAACTCTTTGCGCAAGAGAAACACAAGGGTTAGTAGCAGGTACCGGCGAGTACCGTTATTTTTTATAAACGGACTACGCCCTTTAACAAAGCTCAGCCTTTTTTTCGCCTTTTGCACACACGCTTTCGTCCGCCAGATGTGGAATCATCAGCATTACCCAAGCCACGCTATTCCTACGTTCGAGAAGACGAAGTATAGAAATAATAATCATAATTTTTTAGTTGAAGGAACTTTCTACTTCATGTGTCAAACAATTTATCTTGTAACAAATGAAAAAAACAGTCTATAGGTAAGTTCTCGTTCTCTACGTATAAAATAAGATAAAGGATAGTGGAGTCATGAAGCTATAGTAATTATATTGTTAAAATAAGTTGAGACCATGAAAAAAATAGGACTTCATTGTTTATAGCCACTCAATTGCTTTTGGTAACTACGGCTACCTGTCAACGCTTTTATTTTATTATATAAATAGTATAGAGTTCAACTCAAAATTCGAAGAAAGTGAGTAGATAGTGCCGCTTACGAGCAATAATACAAAAAAAATACTATGAAAAGGGTGGTACAGAGCCTGTCGCACGTATCACAGTAATAATAAAATAAGTTGAAAATTAATAGGTATTTGCTTCATCACGCCATCGCCACGTAGTAGGCAGAGTAAATTTTGTTTTCTCAAACATGCAATGAAATATTGTCTTTACGTTCCTTATAATAGGCTCGGAAGTATCGCTTTTTGGGCGCAACAACTCGAGGGGACTGTAAAGGGATTTCATACTGCTTTTCAGGCCTAGGCCTGCAAAGTAACTTTTTTTTGGTTTCAACAACAAGGTCATTCACACAGCTGGCTGGTTTGACAAAAAGCAGGTTTAGTTTTTAAAGGTTGCAGTTGGTTGTTAGACTAAAATGTCCTATTTGTCAATTAATAAAATGTTGTTCTTTGAAGTATATTTTTTTATTTCATTGTATGTTTGAGAAAAGCACTATACATGCCTCGTCGTGAAAACGGATTCCCGGCCTCGTATCACTATCCGGCCTCGCTCGCACGCTCGCTCGGCCGTATATACCTACTCATTTTCCCGGCCTCTGATGTAATGTACTATTTGTTTAATTTATACGATTCATTTTCAAAGTACTAGAAGGGCACGAGATTGTATGATACATAGACAGGTAGTAGATTGTATAGCAAATAGAGAACCAAAGAAATAAAAAAAAATACATAAAAGTATTTTATTGTATACATTATATTTTTTTTTTTACTTTATTACAAACATCTAAAAACATCAAGGTTTACAACTTAACTAAAAAAATATTAAACTACTAGTACACGAAACTCACTAGTATACGCGCGCGCCGCACGCCGCGAAAACTCCGCCACATAAAGGTAAAGCTTTCTCCAACTCCATTACAGATAGTAAAGTTCCGTTTTTTGCAAACTGTAGCCCAACTCAATACCCCGAGTGCTTTTTTTAATTTTTTCGATATCGCTTTTCGTTTTTGAGATATCGTCGATTTAAGTTGAGAAGTCGCAAAATAATCACGTAATTTTTCGACATTTTTGCACTTTTTCGAAAAAGTTTTTGACTTTTTCAACTTTTTTTTACACCATCTTGTAGATCTCGTCAAGACACGTCTTTTGATACCCCATTGACCCGCGTAGCCTCAAAATTGACGACGCCAGAGCGATGTCGCACTTTCGCTGAAAACGGTCCCCTACCAACGCGATCGAAAAAACATTTCCAATGTTAAAATTGAAAGCAACGTCAATTAAGAATCGGCCCACCTCATGCCCACCTTGTGGAAAATTTGACAGTCACAACACAGAAAAATAACAGTGGTACAATTTCCATACTAAATCCGCCTTAGTAAGTAATAGTCCGCCTGTAAGATTTTCTGCGCTGTGACCAGTTTACTGGTCGCCTACGCTCTTTTATAATAAGGAACTTCTCAAATGAATTTTTCAATTACCAACAAATTGGTAGGTACATATTCAAAAATGTGGTAATATTTAATTTGGTATATTTTTTCATAATATCGATAGAAAGCCTGCATAAAAAAAAAATTGGGCAAGTGCGAGTCCGACTCGCGCATGAAGGGTTCCGTACCGTACGTAAGTTTGTTGTATGGGATGCCCCCTTAAATATTTATTTTATTTTATTTTTAGTATTTGTTGTTATAGCGGCCATAGAAATACATCATCTGTGAAAATTTCAACTGTCTAGCTATCACCGTTCTTGAGATACAGCCTGGTGACAGACGGACGGACGGACAGCGAAGTCTCAGTAATAGGGTCCCGTTTTTACCCTTTGGGTACGGAACCCTAAAAAATTACCTGTTGTCAATTGAATCAACCGAGGAACTTGCTCTCTTAGATAGGTATACGTATTACGTGTAGTCTTGCATACGTATTTAAATGTATGTATTTTTAAGACCATTTTCATACGTTGGTAATAATATGTTAATTTATCTAATAATAAACGTTGCTCTTTCATGTATATCTATGTTACTTTTTTCAATAGCTATTGTTAATACTGTTCAGGTCATTAGGTACTTATTATGGTCGTACAGATTTCAAATTGCATTGTAAGTTAGTCTTTCCTGTGGACAATAATACCTACACGTTAAGGGTTTGGGTAGGTACCTACATGTAACTTTTATTTTTAACCTATAGGCCTGAACGCACAGCAGCACAACTTTTTTTAAAGCTTTTATTTAACTTGCATGGTATGTTTAAAGTAGGTATGTTTGTTCGGGTGAAATCTTGCAACTCAATTTTGAAGCAGATATCGTCAACCGATTGAGCTGAAATTTTGCATACTTACTTAACTTTGATGACAATACCTACAATAATATAGTACCATGGGACTGATCTGATGATGGAGCCGGAAGGTGGCCATAGGAACTCTATACCTAATAGAAAAAGCAATCCTACCGAGCTTGGGCTCTTTAGAATCGTGTCAGTGAGCATTTGATGGATATCCAAAGAAAGGTAGTACAGTTGGCTATAAAAGCTTGCCACTAAAATGACATTTTTGACAGAAACTTATTTATGTCACAGGACAGGAGGCAATCGAGCAAACGGATCGCCTGTCAAGGAAATTAAAACACGTAACCTTTTTCGCTCTTGTCATAATGACAATAAGGGTCAAAAAGTTATACGCTTCAGTTTCCTTTACTGTACCTATGTATGTGATAGTTTGTGTAAAATTGGTTTGTCCCTTAATTTTTTTATGTCCACAGTAAAGAAATATAATCCTAACTAGTAGGTAAGTAGTAACAACTTACCTAGCAAACAAGATTGTACCCATTCAGAAAAAATACCTTAAGGTCCTCAAGTGCAAGCTAAAGATTTCAACGCGCATCATTTACTTAGATTAATATTCAGGACTTATCAAGAAGCTTTATTGACCATAATAAAAAATCATTTACCCATTTGTTTTCGAAAATACACGTTTGGAAAAAAGGGTATTAATTACTCAATACCAAATATGAAAAGTAGAAAGTGTTTACCGAACCCTACTGAATTATAAACGCGTTAAAAGAACAATAAAAATGGAGTCCAATTCTCATTTGAAACCCGAAGCAGAAAAGCATGAACGTCGAGTTTCATTATCGCTATCAATCACACGATCAATGCCGCGCAATTATTTAATAGCTTGAATAAAAACAATATAAAACGGAAAGGCGGAGCGCTTGTAATATCAGTTTGATAGGACGTCGCTGGATTCGCCGTGACGAGGCCGCCTTAGGGCGGGGCCTAGCTCGAAGGGGGCGCCGGCCGCCGCGGCCCGTCATACCACTCCGCGATACCAGCGGCGCCGCCCGTGTCCGCTCCGTGAACCGCGAGTGCCAAGTGCCGTACCGTGCCGTATTGTCCCGGGTTGATAAAAACCGCCAAGATTCGGGTAAAGAATCGTGAACCGGTGCCGGCGTATGCCATGGCCGACGCCGATCGTGACTCGGATCTGGGAGACGACAGTCCTGTGGTGAGTGCTTTTGTTTAATTGACGCTGCCATGGTAACGGGTCGAGTTCGAGTCAACTTGGGTATGTAACCTACGAGCAAACGAAAGTTTGTCGAAAATCCAGTTCATCACTTAAACGTTCGTGTTATTTTATATCAAAAACTTGGCCTATTGCGGACCATGTGCTGTGCTTAACTTTGACTGCAATATGTGAGAGCAGACCCAAATTTGCAAATTGCTTTGGCTGGAGCCCCTAACTTCTACGGAGTCCCTGGTTCGGATCCCCTGACGCCTGGATTCATCGTAGGTAGGTCTAGTGTAATAAATTTGCTTAACGTCAAAATTATTAAACTTAGATCTTATGAAAAAACATGGGTCTTCGAAGTGATGTTGATTTTATGCGAATATAATTTGACAGACGGTAGGCTTTTCTTTCTGATGACACGTGTTCCAGATGTGTCCAAATGTCTCATAGTTCAGTAAAAGAGCTGAATAATATACCTACCATATATTTTTTTTAATAGGTAATGTATTCGCAGACATTCTTATTTGTACTATGGTTAATTGTTTTTAATTCACTCAAATTGTTATGTAATTAAAATAATTCAGTTGCAATTAAGACAAATTGTAATAATAATGTAATTTCTTATTAGTTTTCTTACAATGGGGTAGGTAATCATAGGTTAGAACTTAAACTAAAGCAGGTGTGTAAGTCACTTGTCAACGGCCATAGGTATTCAATGTCAGCAAAATTAACTATTAAAGATAAATAATGAATGCATTTTAAATGTTACTCACATTATATAAAAAATAAAATTCTGTAAGTTTCTTAACACAACACAACTATCGGCATTGTATAGTATTGGGTAACATACTTTAGTTTTGAATGTAGGTAGGCAGATGTTTGGCAAGTAATTTGTCATGTAAATAGTAGTAGAACTATACATTTATGAACGACAACATGTATTCAATTCAATTCAATTTATTCAATAACAATATACATTGTGTTTGAAAGACTTACTACTACTACTACTACTTACTACTACTTGTCGTTAGGTATTAAGTATTTTATAACAATAACCTCGATATTTTTAAACCGCTTCGCAATGTTATTTCTATGAAAATAAAGATTAGTATACTAAACAATGTCTGAATGTTTAAAAGTCGATAAATCAGGGTTAAAGTTTAAAAGATATTCATTATTTTTAAAATTTAATAATAGGTAGTTTTTCTGATTGGAATCGTGTAATGTAAGTTAACTACGCCTACAGCATACGGTGTACTTGGAAGTCTTATTTGTAAAACAAATGTCCATTCCAAATTAATGTATTTTTATCTGATAGGTACACGTAAGTTAGATAAGTCTATTAATTAATAAAAATAATGTGAATGTTTGAGGTTAGAGGATTTTTAACCAAATAAGAAAAAAGGATGATGTGGCGGTTATAAAATTAAATAATGCAAATAAATAATGTTATGCCAAATCTCGCTGTCACTCAAGCATACACAATTTTGTATGTCATCATGGTATAAATAGTTGACATCAAACGTGCCTTACTTTCTTAACTTACATTGGAGGTACTCCAATTTGGTGATGAAAGTCATGTAGGTATATTATGAAAGTAGGTACCTGTCACATTGTGCATTGACTCTAACCAGCGTTCTATTAAATTTATCAGGGATTTACTTCCCTGGTCAGTTTAAATTTAACCCTAGCTCTACACTAACGGCGAATATGATAGTGTGGCGGTGCACTGCGGAAACCCATACTTCGGCCAGCTTCGCAAATAGTGTAGGCAGGGTAAAACTTTGCACTTCGCTTATACGCATTGGTATATAGACAGCAACCCGTCTAGCATAACTTACTATGCTTCGCGATTCGTGTCGCGCGACCTAGCGTCACCCGTCACTCTCTCACGGTACTGTACAGCAAGAGATAGGTAATCTCGCGCGAGAAATAGTCGCGTATACCAGTTGTGTTAGAGGTGCTGTATACCTCTAGCATAACCGTGACATGCAACTCTTTGTCGCGCGAGAAATACTATACTTTGTCGCTTTCCTTACAATATCGTGCGAGCAAGACAGGTGATGCTAAGTCACGCCACAAGTGAAGTCGCGCCAAGTTATGCTAGCTCTGCACCACCGGATACCTTCACTTCCCCGAATTTCATTTGTCATAAATGTATCACTTGCCATAATTTTCATTTGCCATAAACTTTTTATTTCATTAATCAAAAACTCTTCGGGATTTCTTTAATACTATTCATGGAGAAATCATTAGGTTAGGTTTGTTTTATCACAATCCCGAAAAGTTTCAGCTTACAGAAAAAAATAGATTTATGGCAAATGAATATGTGGCAAGTGATAGATTATGAAATTCGGGCAAACGATAGAAAACCCTGCACCACAGCGGGCCTATGGTGGTCACTTTTATCATATGATAAAGAAATGATACAGCCTCTGCCGTGTCTACATTAGGTACATTAAAATTCGTTTGATGGATCCCTTATCATTTTACTGCGCGAAATCATCACACACCCGCAAATAAATTTAAGTCAGTCGGGGTATAGAAAATTTATTTAAAATTCTATACTTTTTAACTTATACAACTCAATAAAAAACTGGCCAAGTGCGAGTCGGACTCGCGCAAGAAGGGTATTATTCCGTACCATCAAATAAAAAAACGGCAAAAAAACACGTTTGTTGTATTGGAGCTCCACTAAAATATTTATTTTATTCTGTTGTTAGTATTATAGTGGCAACAAAAATACATCATCTGTGAAAATTTCAACTGACTAGCTATCATTCATGAGATACAGCCTGGTGCCAGACAGACGAACAGATAGTGGAGTCTTAGTAATAGGGTCCCGTTTTTACCCTTTGGGCACGGAACCCTAAAAAAAAGGTTGAAAGATTTTGACATTAACATTGTGGGGCAAACGATAGCCGCATAAAATGTTTCATAAAGTAGGTACATTACTTACTGCTTTGCTTCATACAAAAATATTGGAATGCATTAATGTAAAATTATTATTGCAAGTTAAAATTCTCAAACATGTGTTTTGGATCATCGGTTGCAACTGCAAATGGTTCGCACCCAAAATAAGCCAACACGTGTTTTATATAATAGACATTTAGCAGGTAGAAATAAGGGGATTAGACAGTTTTGTGTTATTAAGGTATTGAACTTAACACAACAAAAACCTATTATATTAATGAATAATTATTACTTTGAGTAAAGCTCCTTTATTTTCCTGATTGGCTGTTAACCCTTAAAGTCGAAAAATAAAAAAAATGGCAAAAAAAAAATTACAATATGGCTATACATTGTAAAATTAAGGGTTAATGTTGCCAGTCGTGAATCAATAAAATTTTCGAGTTCAGTTCAATATTCTTGTGACGATGGAATGGATGGATCAAATGGACAAATCATGAGATGTAATTAATTAATTAACTAGTAGGTAAACATTTTTGCTAAAATGCGAAACGAAAGGTTAAATGCTTGTGGAAAATCAGTTGACAATTATAATTAGATAAAATTGCTCGTCCAACTTTTAATTTGATAATTTTTCTTTAATTTGATATTTTTTTGATTAATTTTAATTTCCATTTTCATTTAGCTCAAATATGGTTCGACGGATGACAAGACAAAATACAAAGTGCTCCAGAAATATTTGTCAAACTTGTAATTTGTGAGAGTGTCTTAGGTAATCATAAATCTCGCGGTGTCATACTTAATCTATTAGAGTAGAATAATTATTAATTAATTTAACCGAACTATACTTAGTAGGTATATATATTTTTTACCGTAAGTAATTCTGACTTTTCTACCGACAGAGTGACAACTCTAGAAAATATTACAATATTATTCCGTGAATTAAACAGAACACTAGATCAACTAAAATTACAAACTATAACACACCTAAGTACGTGCTTTTCGCAGTCTGTGGACTAAACCAAGATGGCGACGGCGTTATGATTATTAATAAAACAAATTCCAGCGACGCGATTCGGTTTCAAAGTTTATTGCAGGATGAAGCCGATCCTTCGCCATCTCGCCATCTGTGTCGGCGACTGCATTGTTTATTTAGCGGAACCATTTGTGTTGCTATTCATAAATATGAGAAAAAATCTACCGCATCGATTCGTTAGGCGTCCATTTTTTGTCGCGTCTCGTGCCTCTGACGTACACAATTACTGCATATATGCATATTGACAAATTGAATCGGCCATTTGAATAACAGTAAAGTGTGGTTTCCTAGTGACAGTTTTTTTGTAATATTGCTTAATTATAACTATATTCGCTCGCTGTTTAGGTATTCATTGAATGATAACTAGCATTTCACTTGAAGCAGTAAATTATGTCGTTATATTAAGCTCATTTCGCCGCGCTCGAACTAACCCAATATCAAAATACGTTCATTAACTCAAAGGCATATGAAAGGAACGTGATCCAAAGAAGATCTGACGACTTAATTAATACCCACCTGTATAAGACATCGTTAGGAGGTTATTTCGGTCTAGACAGATAATGTTTGGGGCTTAATCATTTATTCGTCGGCGACATCTCACGGGAGGCGCGCTCGGACGATTTATTACGCTCAGCGAATAGAGGGCCACGAATTAATTAATCAAACCTAGCTGTCACTCAGTGCACAATCACTAAAGTTAGACATTTTAGATATTCTCGTATTCGAACGGACGCGAGGCTTCCTTTTCCTGTCGACGCCGCGACGTTTCATTAATTGAAATAATTGGCGGGTTTCTGAATTTATTTTTTCGCGTTGACAACACCGGCTGACAAGCTGCCGGGTGGTTTAACTGCTTATGCGTGATTTGTAGATGCCATGAATAATTTTTTGTAAGGATAATTTATGATATTTGGAAATAATTTTCCTCGTTAACATTAATTTGCACGGAGTCACAAGTCTAACAATATTAATCTGCCTATCTAAACACCTTTTAATAAAAAAAATGCCATTCTGAATCTGTAATCGATATTCTGATGTATTTATTTGTGTCTAATACTATTATGAATTGCTTGCGACAATAACGGAAAGGTTTACGATAACGGCACTTAAAAGTTAAAGGTGCCGAAATTGCCGAAAATGACCCTTTCATTGATAGGTACTCTTTAAAATTGCGACTCAGAGCAAAAGGAAGTAAAAACATATGAAACTCGAATGCTGTTACTGTTTTTCTAAGTATGTTGGACAGCAACAGTATTCTGCAGGAGTTTGAAACGCTACCTAACTACTGTGCCCACGTGCCCTTTTTTAAAAGTTTTTTCTTTCTATCATGAAGATAACACTTTATGCAATACTATATGCTTTTTATTTATATTTACGTGGGTATACATAAAACAATAGAGTTACAATAATAAAATTAAATTTGAGCATTTTATATTCGCAAGAGAGAATGGTCAAAAGTCTCATTACTATCAATTCCGAATTTTAATCGTTAAATTAACTTTTTTAATATTTGGTTGGGTGGTAATATCAGTATCAATACCTAATCGTTATGAGAAACTCGCCAGATGAAGCTTTGAATACCTACTCGGCGATTCTGGACATGTAGGTATAGCGAACTATAAGGCTGTAATGGTCAATGATTAAAAAACAGTCTTCATCACCTCATTTATTAAATATTGACTTTTCAACCCGTGTGCGGCCTTAACCCGATTCCTTTAACGACTTATAGATTGAACTTTTTGTGTATCGATAAATTTATAATATGATGCGAATGCTCCTTTGTGGTCATAATTTGCATACAAATAAAATGGCTGACTCGACAAAAGCACCTTTGTCAGGAATCGAACTTGATCGTTTATCTCTCATTTATATTCAATATCTGTCGTAAATAATCGTATTGACATTCAATATTTATAAAGGAAAGGTTGCGTGGGTTAGTTTTGTTCGAGAAACTATTACACCGCGATGTAATGTGGCTAATAGTAATAAATAACATTAAAATCCTATTTTTATTGATTGATTTTCAAGTACCGATTAATCATTGTTGTATTTGTATCCTGAATTGCTTTGTCTCTTCATATTATGTAATCCTTAAAAATATTTGTGTCAAAATGTACAATAGACAGAATTATGAAAACTAAACTTTCTCTTAAACACTACATTTAGATAACACTATTTGCAAAATGCAAACATTGTAATTGTCACCTAGTAATCTGAGTTAAGCTTTTACAGCTACTCACAATCAGTGATAATACGATTCACTCAAGCGGCTTGATTTTCTGGACTAAGTAGTAAGTACCATTGATACAGTAGGCAGTACCTAAGTTTATGTAGTAAAATACTCATGTACAGATGTTATAGGTATAGCTTCGTTTAATAACTTCGGAATGCAATAACTTAGAGCTGTATATAATTAATTGTAATGCCCACACAACAGAAATTGCAATAAAAACTATAATTTATAGCTCTTACTTATTTTGTGTGCTCACATCTTAGTGCATATAGTGATATTGTGGGACTAATAGGTTTAAATTAGGGACAAACGACTTTTGAAGATATACACTGAATTAAATTAACAGAACAGTAAGTGTAACTAGCACTATGCAAGAATCGCTCTTGGCACTTTTATGTCGTCTGTCAAATGAAATTTACGTGGCGGTGTGAGCGACGGCCGTTTTTATCTCCTCAGTGTTGTTATTGTCAGTAACAATGCTCTATAATCTATTAATAAGATGGTCTCAGTTTCTGTTTAGGCTTTGATTTAAAGGCTTACTGATGGATGAGTTAAAAACGAATTCTTAGTGGGTAAAATATGAAATAAAATAACACAAAATACTTTAAAAGAATTACAGTAAAAATACGGTAAATTTTTATTTAAAACGTATATGTACGTCATACTTAATCGTTCATGGGAAGATTGGAATTGAATTGGCCACCATTTGGTTTTGTAGAATGAAATTGGCAATGATGGATTGTCATCTAAGTAGTTATTATTTAAAGGGTTACAAACAAACAAATATTGTATTAGTTTGTCAACGTTTCAATGTTTTAAAATATTTCATATCGATATAAACGTAATTTAAACTTAAGTCATAAACTTACATAGTTTACCATCGCCACGGTTTTGGTTAATGATTTTGACCTATCAAAATCGTGTAATTTTAACATACTAATTCGAATTAGTACGGAGTACCAATATTGTAGTAATTATCATCGATACTCCAATCACTGTCATTCCTTACCTATAGTGGGCGGTATTCAAGACATATTATAATAGGTACACGGCATTTCTTTGGCACGATGACCCTTTTGAATCCTATGAACATTTTAAGGCGAGCCATCTTGATTTTTTCCTAGAACTTACGACCAGTGGCAAGCGTGGCGTTAAAGAAAGCCCGAAGTAAAAAGAAGCAGAATCAACCTTCTACTCTAAAAACAAGAGAGGTTGCTTCGACGCTCTAAAATAACTTGGCCGATGGGATTCATGTTCTATGGACAAAAAACTAGTAACACTTTACTTACAACCAATTTCATTTACAATGTTAAGTTTCCAATCCAACGATTATCATTAAACCACGTTTCAAATATAAACAGGATAAATAGCAATCGCAATTTATAGCTCGCCTATCAAACGCCCGTAGCAATTCTAAGCAAACGTTATCGCTCACGACATTTTTCTATCAACTATTAATTTAATACAATTTCGCAATTATTACAAAACGCGGCATCTCCTAGTTTTTTTTGTAGGAAAATATCCCGTATGTGTTTGATGTAAAAGTTTAGTTTAGAATAGGAACGCGATGGCGTTTATCGTCTAACCGCTTGTGCATGACGGATAGTTGCGGCGCGGGTACCCGCATATTGTACAAGCAATTATATTGTAATACCTTCTCTATTGGTTTATATCGTATTGCTATTACGAAATGCCGTTGATTAACAGAAACCTATGTTGGTTAACGGTTTTTGTTAAGTTCTACAATTAAAATGTATTTAAAACTTTGTTAATCGGGGCATTTTAACGGCAATGTACTTTATGGAATCGATTTAATTGAATTAATAGTTACGAGTAATTTACTAGCTGTTAATCCTTAAAAAAAAATTGGGTCTGAAAATAATACATTATTTTATTTATTTGCGTAGTACCAGTAGTACTTAATTTACATATATAATTAGGAGTTATTATAGAAAGCTGTGAACATGTCTTATTTACTAATTATTCGCACCGTTAAGAGGCCTTATTCCTTTTAAAATGCTGATTGTTTTAGATAGATTCTCTATGATCAAACATGTTTCTTAACATATTATTGATGTTACTACCTGGAACAGGGCTACTGGGATTTATTGGTATATATTTGAAACCTACAGTTTGAATTTTTCATTGATATTTTTTGTTTGAAAAACTACTCGAAATTGACAAAATTCACGCGGAAAATTAGTTTTTTCAACTTATTTTCGACTGCACGCAACGAAAGCGTGAAATCGCTATGTTACTACCTAGAACTCGAGGAAAAGTATTAGACACTTCAAAAAGTTGCTTGAATTTATCAATATATTTGTCATAATATGAAAAAAAAAATTTTTTAAAGGAATAAGGCCTCTTAATGCGTAACAGATAATTTATAGATTCATGAAACTTTACAATCCAACCACACATTGTGGAAAAATAATCACTGTAATGCTAACCCCATAAAAATATTTTTATTATATGATTATATTTGTGTTAATAAGTACATATAAAGGTCATTTGTTTTGATTGCCGAACTATTTTCCGTTTTATTTTTCAATATTTGTAGGTAGGTACCTAATGCCATCGGAATGGTGGCAATCAATGTCTTCTTTAATTTTTAATCCCCGACAAACAACAGGCGTGTTATAAGTTTAACATGGCTATCTGTGTACTTATATGTTTATCTGTGTGTCTGTCTGTGGCATGGTTGGTCCCAAACGGATGGTCCGATATGATTGCAGTTTTTTAATCGAAAGCTTTGTGCGTCGAGATGGTTCTTAGCTGTAGATATTTGGGATCGAGGGTTCTTTTTTAAATTTTGAATTTAGGTTATTGGTTTCGTTTATCGTCACTCGATTTGTTTAAGAAGATCTGACGGTTAATCACAAATTAGAACGCGCGGCAACATCTAGTCTTGAATTATGATAAATAGGTACTTTGTTTATCTAGTGCCGCTCATAGATGGCGTTGTCACTTAGCACCAGCTCTGTCATTAGAAATCGGCCGCGAAATATCTGCATGCCGATGCGCGTTTATTGAAATAAATGAGAGGGCGGCGAGTTCTGACGACATTATTCAAATAAGCCGTACTAATATTAAACGTCGTAAAAGTATGCGAACAGCGAATTCTTAAGACCCTTTGTGATTGAGTCAGAATAGCCCTCCACGACACGATTATATTTGCCGTGCTGATACCTCGGAGGTGTTTCTAGAAAGGCATATTCTCGCGATAGATGTTAACTTGAAGCATTAACATAACCTTACTTTATTACCATACGATTTGTATAAGTTGCCGGATAAATGTGATTTTGTATTACACTGTATTCTGAATGGGTAAAGCGTATTGCACATCAAACGATTTTATTGCGGGGGAGAAGTATTGTTGTGCTCTCTCGTGTTTTTTGTTAGCTTGCAACTCTTCACTCTCATCTCTGCTGTTTTATAAATTGTATTCATATATAAATATCATTTGACTTCTACTAACCACTAAACATATATTTTTTAAATCATCTAATTTAGCATTTGTATTGCTTTTCTATTCACTAGATTGCTTATCCTACCAAAGATGTCCCGAAAAATGGCCTGTAATAGGAACAATAAAATAAAAAGAGTAGATTTCTTTTTATTTTGTTCATCACTGCGTGCTGCGCTGCGCGATGATGCGCCACCTATCGACAAAAAAAATACTAATCTGAATGATTTAAAGGTCTGATTCTATTTCTATTTATGAAATTGCACCGATGATCAAAGTAAATGACAAATCTGCAACATCTTAGTATGATAAAGAAAAATGAGTAATCGATTTTATAGTCCTTGAAGCGGTGAATTGGTCGGTAAATAATGATTAATCGTAACATAATATAGCTACGTGTGTAGCCAGGTGATACAATATAAAAATGACATCTCAGTTCTTGGAATATGTGGATGAGTAAGAATGTACGAGTAAGTATAGTATCTGCTGGAAGGATTTTACTGCCATGGATATTACACATACCTACACATGTTTTGGCACGTCTCTTATAGTATAATCTATTATAAAGTGTATCAAATGTAGTTTGTAGCTCGATTGCGCTTTATTTATGTACTTATGTTGGTTGTATGCAAGATGTGCACGACACACTCCTTTTGATAATGTTTTTGCCTTTTTAGACTATTTACATTTGTATGTTTGTACATACTACATTTATTTTGATTTGACTTTGCTCTGAATTATAAATGAAATATGCACCATTACTGAAACTAAGCAATATCTATGTATCTTTTTAATCAAGTACAGAAAACTTCTCAAATATCTCTATCTAGGTCAACTTGCATCCATATTACGAGTACGAGTACTCACAGATGGTGAATTGATCATCAGTATCATCACTAAATAATGAAATGAACCTAGAACAGATCATTAAAATCATCGATAAACATCCGCGACCACGAATTCCAATCACGTCAAATGCGATAGTCAAATTTCTTTCTTCACGCTTACTCACGACCAATATTGTTTAATCAATAGCCACAGATGTTCTTACAGCGGTGTGTAAATAACAAACAGAATGGTTATGTAAGCCGACACCGCGGTATCACGGCAGCACCGGTGGGTCTTCGGGAAGTCATATGAAGATTATAATCGCGTTCCGATATGGCGATCACTGCACGACTGTCCTTAATTAAACGAGAACGTCATGCCACTTGAAGGCGCCAACTCGCCAAGTCTGGCATCGCTTGTCGCGCGACGTTTCTTCTCTCTTTTCTACAGCGCTATACGATTAGGCTTCGAGTATTTTAGCCCAATCGAGATGTCAAACGTTAAACTCTCCGATCATATATTTCGCCAATTTTAGCACCAACAGAATATGAATGCACACATTCACAAAGTCTGCTGTTGCGATAAACGCACACTAAAAAAAAGAAACACATATAATGCCTAATGACCAAGTTGACCAATGTGGGTACTTTGGCAGAGGTGTTCACCAGTGTTAGACAACTCCATAGGCTAAGCACTCAAAAAGAGATGGCAAATTTTATCTCACCTGACAAAATCGGGCAGCCAAAATTAGTTTTGCCGAAAAACTACTTAAACTGTAACGCTCTTCTTTCATCCTGTGCTCCAGGACTTTGTACCTACATACAATACTACTAGAACTAGCATTAACGAAATGAAGAAAATAATATTACAGAATATTGAACCTTAAAATGCGACCTTCCTACAATTATTGTAGTCACCAAAATTAAACTTAGGTTTTACAGTTAACAGTCATAAATATTGTCCTAAAAAATATAAACAACGTGTATTGCTTGCGTATTCCGTTTTTAGAATATAATATAATAGCTACATACCAGGTACTTGGGAAAACTGTTTACTTGCCTATACAGGTTAATTATTAAATACTTGACAGTTATCCATAAGAAGCTGCCCAACCTCCGTTACATACCTATGTATGGACATAAACAAAACAGATACGTAGCGCGTCATCAGTCGGAGTTCATTGTATTTATTCTACGTCACATTACAGTTATTTAACAGCTTTACTGTAATTGACAGTTCTCCATTCTACCTTTACTGGTAATTGTAATTATATTTGGATTTAGTGTTTCCTAGAACTTGAAATTTTGGTAAAGTTTCGAACTCCATCGATAGCAATTTAGTGTTCGTGTGTTTTCGGCTTTTTTCGGATAATTTCGCCCGATTTTCACTTAAGTCCGGTGTTTCGCGTGCTACACGCCATTGACGGTATCGATTGCTTTTAATTGACTTGCATGATATTCAATGAAACATTTTTTTCTCGTTGCGATGAACAAATGATTCTTACACAGGAAGAGATGAAAAGAAAACACGCTATGTAGAAAATCTCAATGTTACAGGTCAAGTATCTGACGACAATCTAACGTTAGTAGGTAAGTTTAGTAACACATAGGCAACATTGGAGTGAGTGTGGAAATAGCCAGTTTTATTCCATTCCACTCAATAGTCAAATCGTTTGGTTGGACTAACATTCCTGCTAACTTATTACTCGAAGGACCCATAGTCTATTGGAGCGCTCCATAACCTCGTAACTATAAGTTCCTCGTGAACCTCTTTACCGCAGAATGAATTGCAAATCGGTGAAGAACACTCGCACAAACATTCACATCTCGCCGACCACAAGCTAAGCACGACTAAATCAATCATCCCCACTCCGCCCACAAAGGGGATAACGTTGCCATTTATTACTAAGAAAGATCGAGCATGTGTAAGTCATTAGTGGGCCGCTAATGTCCAGCTTATCTTATGAGTACAGTGCGTGAGGAGTCAGAATGAGATTCGCGTTTTATAGCTATCTCGCTCGCTCTTACGCGATCCAGATAAGAGCCTCTTAGTTTTTAATAAAGCCCGAATGGCAATCAGAGAGCTTACGGACTGTATACAGCAATCAACCGAGCCTCTCCTTTCATGTTCTCAGTTCTCAATTCGCGAGGATATTTTTCTTTGTAGGTATCAGTTTGACAGATTGAGCTTAGATCTCTGCAGTAACTTAGAGAGAAGTGCGTGGGCCGAGATCTTGGAGATACAGATTGTCTTGCTTTCAAATACGCGTACTACACTAAAAATTCTTAATGATAGGTATAAATAAAATGCGATTAGATCGGTGGCCAAAATTAATATGTGTATTAACTGAAAGTTATTAATCCACAACCACATTGTGATTGTTTATATTGTTTACTAGCGACCCGCCCCGGCTTCGCACGGGTGCAATGCTGATAAATTATGCATGTATTATACATATCGAACCTATCCCGGGGCCGGAAAAGCAATCCTAGGGCCACCGAACCTATCCCGGGGCCGGAAAAGCAACCCTAGGGCCACCGAACCTATCCCGGGGCCAGAGAACCTAACCTAGAGCCGCGATACCGGCTTCCGTTTCCTATATCCTGACGCTACCAAGACTAAGCCTGGGGTTTGCCCAGGACTACATGAAGATCATCAGTCTGGAGCTAGTCTGCCCTACCCAGACTACCAGGACGGCTAGAGCTAACCTAGCTCGAACCTGGCCTGCTGCGACGAAGACGACGTGTGCAGGGAAGTGGCTCCTAACAAGGACTTGTCTCCTCTAAAGTGTACTCAGTTCGGATTAACAATCTAAATTAATTCTCTCGTATCGGGCTTTCCAGCCATCTTCGAAAGTGCCGCAGTTTATTAGACGCTGCTTAACTCATCTGTTATAGATGTAAAAGGCTAATGATGATGATTATACATATAAACCTTCCTCTTGAATCACTCTATCTATTAAAAAAAACCGCATCAAAATCCGTTGCGTAGTTTTAAAGATTTAAGCATACAAAGGGACATAGGGACAGAGAAAGCGACTTTGTTTTATACTATGTAGTGATATGCTTTAGGTACTATAAAACGTTTGTAAGCGAAACAAGGGGATCCCAACTGCACCATCCCGAATTTAAATAAAATTACTCGTATATGCCGCGTGCAGTGCTGTTCTCTTCATCTTTTTGCTTTCGAATCCCCGTTTGTTTACTGTTGCGAGATTTTAATGTCATTAGACAGTTTTATCAGAAGCCTACACAATATTGAAATAAGATCCCCAACCTACTTAGGGGTAAGACGGTCGCCTTTATCGATTTGAAGTAACCCGATCGACTTAAGCTCAATTTGACTTACATTGATATCGAGGGGATTAAACGTATTTGTGTTGTTGTATTACTTCTTATCTACATTTTTAAAATGTTAAAGTTGTATGTCTGTACTTTGAAGCGGATTTATAAAAAAAAGGATTGAAAGATATTTATTTTGATTTTCTTTGTAATATGTATCATACATAATACATATACTCGTACATACCTGTACGTACAACGCACGTCTCATTGCGGCCTTATCAAAACAAAACGAATGAATGGATTTTAACTATTTTGTCGGGTGATGGTTATAAAAAACTTATTCCCAACTACGATGAAACAAAATTCCAATGAGGATATGAGATTATATTCTTCCCCGCACGATCAAATTTTCTACAATCATAATAATCCTTTTGGATTTTAGGGAGCGAGCATTCGCGTGTAATGTGACAAATAGATGAAAATGATATGACAAAAGAGAATGCTCGTGGGGAAGACTCTCCTGAAGTGTGTTCGGGTAAATAAGTAGGAATGTAGGATTACGCATCAATGGGAGGGAAGTTTGGGATTCATAAATTGTATGGAATCTTTATAGTATAGGACTATAGACACCATTCTACCCATATCTAATGAATGCTAATAGGGATTACTGTATCTATAGTTGGTTTTGATACCGCAATGTTTACATCGCATTAGCGTTTGTACGGCATCGTTCCTTGAGACAACTCGCTCGACATACGATCCGCAGCTTATCGGCTAATTAATGATATGTAGGAGTGAGCCAATTATTCTAATTACTAGTTAAACGTAGGTATATATAATAGGAGTTGGTCGATGGATGAGGTCTGCACAGGATAGCGCCTGTGGCGAGGTATAGCGGAGGCCTACGTTCAGTAGTGGACGTCTGTGGCTGATAGATAGATAAAAATCAAACCAGCCGGTGTCGCACAACTATGTTCGCGACTTATGTCATGCGACATAGGATCACCCGTCACCCTCTCGCAGTACTGTACAGAAAGAGATAGGTAGTGTATCTCGTGCGAGAAAGAGTCCCGTGTCACAGTTGTGCTAGAGGTGCAGAGGTGAGGCCGCGCACCCTAGTGTCATGTATTGCAAGCGGGATTTTTTTATTAGTGGTCTTCTCAACGGAACTCCTCAATTTTTGTAAGTACACGTCATAGAAATGATTTTATACAAACTCATGCATTTGCACAAATATCTAGGATTACCTTGGTTGCAGTCAGTTTTTTTTTGGTAACTAAGGTTACCGGAGGCTATTGCGACATTAGAGGCAAATGCGACTCTTGATGATATCATAGATGCACATTTTAATACTTCCCACATCCTTACTGCCTAAAGTTTGGCACTATTAATTGTTGTTCCATTTGCCTCTGTAGTCGCAATAGCCTCAGGTGACCTTGTAATATTATTTAGTATTTTTCCGTCTCCATGACCTTTTCTCAAAGTTATAAACTATATTCAATTCACACGTGTCCTTTTGACACTGCCGGCGTTATATAAATACAATTATTCTATTAGCATAATAAATACCCATTCGTGTAGAGTTCTAATTATTTTCTTTACGGTCCTAAATTTCCTCCGCCTGATTGCAAGCCGACCCGTCCAATCCGGCAACCCTACATAAACTATTCACCCGGCATCTTCCTTCGCATCAAATTAGGTGGTTTAATTATTTACTAGCACTAAAACATACTGTTAAACGTACACAGTATAACCTGAGCTCCCCTTTTTTGATAGTTCCAAGAAAAACAAGCCGGGTTGTTCCTTCCTACCGACGCTCCGAGGGTCTTCGCAATTTGGTGTTGGAGCGGTACTAAAATGCTTAAGGAAATAAAAGTGATGTGCCTGGAACCGTCGGGCAGGTGTATTTTTCCTTTTCAAAAGGTGGCCAAATTAATTCTTGTTACTTGAGTCTTTGTTTACTGTGTATGACGGATAGGAAGATGTAGGTATTTGTAACCGGCAAGTGAATAGAAATCTCAATCTAAGGCATACTTACGTTACATTTTTTTTCTACGGTTAACCTTTGTTTTATAGACAACTGTATCTTTTAATGATTATTATTGAATCACATCTTTTTTGCAAGAAAGAATTCTGTGGATAGTATTTTCCGTATATACTAGCTGTTAACTTTATGGAATAGTTATAAAATAAACCTTATCTTATCCAGTGCCTTCTGCACGATGAACATCAAAATTATTTTTTCTAAAATTCAATACCAAATCAAACATTTACATAGACATCATTGCTGCAGAACATTGACAGTTCTTAATTTACCTAAATAAATAAGGTTTTGTCAAAAAAATCATTTTTGTGACAAGCTTTTATAGCTGACTGTACTTTTCCTTGAACATCCATCAATGATACGATTCTAAAAGGCCCAAACTCGGTAGATTTGCACTATTACAGGCTTCCGTTCCTAGGGCCACCTTCCGGCTCCATCATCAGAGCCTGGAAACTATCTGAAGACCAAGTACTCATCAAGATGAATCAAACGAGCCCAAACTCGATGGGGTTATGTGGTTTTATTACGGAGTTATGGCCACCTTTCAGCTCCATCATCAGATCAGCTCCACGTCATCATAATATTGCATTGTCACGCGATTTGCATATTCGTGCAAAATTTCAGCTCAATCGGAAACAGAAAAGTGGGTCAAATTTAACTTGCAAAATTCCATTACAGACAAAAGTAAATAAAAGCTTGTAAAAAAGGATAAGACTTTTCAAAGCCTTACTTGGGTCTTATTTCACGCTAAATGTCACATTATAAGAATCGCATAAAACTCCAGAGTTCCCATGCATGCGCTCCTTACACAACATCGACGGGGGCCGATCTCAGCCATTCGCCTAACATCATCATCGCGCGGCTATGGCTATCGCATTGAGCCAACAAAGGTTACGACGCGACGTACTATTCAACATTGTCAGTTGGATGTCGCCGACAATTTTACGATTGCAGCAATTCCGCAACGGGATTCGCTTATCGAACGCTTACATATTCGCTACCTCAGACTTCTATTTTATGTTGGTAGGAAATCTGAACTTTGTGACTCAAAGGAACCATACCACACTGGTTCCTTTTAACTTCACACCTGAATGATATGTGATGTTTCGAAAGTGAGCAGTCGTTATAATGTTATAACCGGTGGTCAGTAAAGTTGTTTTATGGCTGTCTATGGTTTATAGAACATTATTTGCTTGAGATTTGCTATTTGTAAAAAGTAAGTGGCTGTGCTTCCGTGTATTGTGTAACCTTTTGATTTTATGAATAAATGTTTCCAAAGAATATTACCAAAATGTATGTTATGATAGTTTATGAGTTACTAGCGACCCGCCCCGGCTTCGCACGATTGCAATGCTGATAAATTATGCATGTATTATACATATAACATCCTCTTGAATCACTATTTCTATTTAAAAAAACCGCATCAAAATCCGTTGTTGCGATCTAAGTATACATAGGGACAGACAGACAGACAGGCAGGAAGCGAATTTGTTTTATACTATGTAATGATGACGTCTGTCTATACCTCTTGTTTCATAAATAGCTAATATTAGGTACCTACATATATATATTTGCGTCAAATGATCGTCCGACGCACAAATGTCAATTTAAATCGTTATCACACCCATCTTTAAAGGCAAAGCAAATATAGAAATGTGTCATAAAATTCGCAAATGGTGTCGCGTAAGTGTCGTGATCATTATTCACACGGGATGCGTAAAATCCGAGTTATAAGACTATTTGCCGATGCAAGTATCGATGTTGGATAACATCATGGTATTGACATAGCTGATACTAATAAAGACGCCGACTTTAGTACTATAGTGTAAAGGTGCGTTCCTATTCGAGCAAGTTTGAGCGAGAGCGATTTGCGTTTAAGGAATCAATTTATGAGAATTTAGGACTAATGTCCCGCGCATTAGCAAAGTTTTGCGATAAATCGGCTTAGAGAGTTTTAATAGGAACACACCTCAAGAAAAGTTACATCGACTGACTGCTTAAGCTACGTCAATATACCGTGAAATATTATAATAACAACATTCAGGTATCTCTTTAGCGCCTAAACTAAACAGTCATATTTTTTGTACAATGATATCTCGTAGTAACAATTTTGGTGTTTTTCTAAGAAGGTTTGGTAATGATTCCAATTGAATTTCCTTATCCTGTGTACTGCGCTCTATGAGTCTTGGTCTTTAGTATTTGCTTGGAATAGTTTGCTTATGATAATCGATCCTGTAATTCAAACATGTTGTTTTAGGTATCTATCCTATTTAGAATATTACTTGTTTTATTATGTTATTTCATAAAACATCATACGAGTAATACGATTTTAGATAAATTACAACGACGCTGAAATTTACTACATGAAGATTTAAAAAGGTACATATTGTAAAGAGTCGCTTTTTGATTTCAATATTTGATTGCAATTAAGTCATTCATTTCAAAATTAGTTTCGACCACGAAAATATAGAGGTATAGATACAATATAAAGTGTAGGTAATTAAATCTGGTAGAATGACTGTTATATTAACTCAGTTTACACTCTACTTTAATTTATCGAACTAATACGATTGCGGTTAATATTCGATACATGTGTATAATTCAGTATTAAGTCGAATTTTCTGATAAACTGAACTAACTGGAAATGTTTGAATTTTTCGTAACCTATGTATTCGTAGAATATGTAAATGTCATCTGTGCAATTAGCACAGAAATAGAAAACATAATACCTACTTATAAAATGGCGTAGCAAGTATATACTTACAATGTTTATTTATTTATTAAGTATTTAAATAAAACATTCGTTGCATACCTACGTATACATAAAATTTTCAATGTACAATTTTACTATTTACAATGCAAATGACCTTTATTATCTAACATGAAGTCACTACAACATATCAGCGGTTGAATCGGGTAATAAAAAATTAATTTGATTTAAATAAGTACACAACAACTTTTTTATACTTTCGTACCCAGTGGCGTGCACTCCATATAGGCACAAAGGCACTGCCTACCCTAACAAATTAATACACACAACATTCTGTTTTCCTTTAATTTTATAATAAAGCCAATAACAGTTTTGTCACTATAACAATTGGCACAATAGAAAAATAAATTTCCGCCACATTCCCGTCATGTCACGCGCCGAACGTGGTAAACGTAAACGCAAGACGTACTTTTGCAAAAGTCCGCCTTGAATGCTAGAAAATACAAACACATGCTTACAGAACGCACACAGCGACACGCGTAAAACTTCATACAAAAATGATCTCAACTCCGACCGCCTGGCCTGGAGGACGATACGTTGGTGTAGAAGATATCGTTCGGCAGAATGGAAATAAACGTAATCCATTGCGCATTTTAGTAATGCTTACACGATTATACGCCGACGCTCAGCACGCAATGTATTTGCTACGATATCTTTTTACGAATATATTTATCTCTTTCGATTCATCTGTTTCGGTCTGATTTTACGCGGCCAAATTTGGAAGGGATTTTTCGCTAGGATTACGTATCTAATAAGAATGTAAACCAATTTAGCGTCTTTTTTAGGTTAGTCCGCCGGCCATTTTTTTTTAATATGTTGTTTGTTTTGGTTTTTGGTTCGACAGGCGCGTTTGTTTTGATTTGTAAAGTGAAAATACAAGTGATAAGTGTTGTGTTGTGTGATTTAGCATTTTAAAATCAAAATCGGAAGTGATTTTTAGTTCCATTGATGCGTGTGATTTATCAAAATGGATTTTTCGTGTGAGTCGTGTGCTGGCCTTGTGTGCTTAAACAAAATAGCAAACGGTAATTTTGGGCAATTACCTTTCGCGTCAAAGTTAAACGTCCTTCAAAAAGGAAGATGCATGCCGGAGTTGCCGGATTTGCAACAAAAAACTGGTAATGTAACACGAAAATTTCACATTAGACATTACGATACTTTTAAGTGTTTGACTGGCTGTTCGCACAAAAGTAGGTTGTTTTGTTTCCCGTGGTTATTTTCTAACTTGAAGACGGTCTGGGTAGATACTGGATTTGCAGACATGAAAAGATAGAAGTAAAATCGGGTATGTGTTTTTTTTTTTACCATTTCTTCTTTACTGCCTACCCTAGCCTAAAAACCTGTGCACGCCACTGTTCGTACCTACTGTATTCTGTCGATTATAATTTCACAGACAAAATCACAACAATGCATTTTTTAAACCTGTACCATAATTCTATAACTCTATAATATCCGCTACTGAACTTGAATATTTCATAAGACAACTCTCTCCTCAACTCAAAATGAATTTCATAAACCGGCCAAGAGCATGTCGGGCCACGCTCAGTGTATGGTTCCGTAGTTGCTCATCCTTCACAATAGACTTAAGTTACGAAAGAGATTTCAAGCTCTATAAAAAGGTCGTAAACGCCAAAGTAAATGTAATTACTTAATACCTTCTGGAAGTCAACTTACGTCCTTTTAAGAAAATTATGAAATTTTGCGTTAACTCAAAAACGGCTCGACTGATTTTGTTCAATATAGTTTTCATTGAAAGTACTTATAAGGCCTCATTTTCATGAATTTTTCCATAATTTTTTGGCCCGTGGTTGAAAAGTTAGAGGGGGGGACGCTATTATTTTTATTTTCGTAGCGAATATTTACAAAACTGCTGACTTTATCAAAAAATGATGTTTGAAGACTTTGAAGACCCCTATTATTTTTTAAAGACCTATTCAAAGACACCCCTCACGCTAGTGTTGAAAAAAAAATCACCCCCACTTTAGGTGTTCGATAGGTAGGTATACACGAAAAAAATAAAAATTAGTTTTTATTTTACCGTTTGTCGGCTTGATACATACACATACTCATACCAAATTTCAGCTTTCTAGTACTAATGATCACGGAGCTAAGCCACGGACGGACAGACGGACATGGCGAAACTATAGGGGTTCCTAGTTGACTACGGAACCCTAAAAAAAGAGAAAATCAGCATATTTGATTAAAAAAACACGCTACTGTTCCCTGATTTGTTGAAATTACTAGTCAAAAAACACCAATCACAAGGCATCCGCCATGACCATCGCGATCATGTCTTTTTAATAGGTCAGTTTGAGTTGTATGAAAACGGTTATATCAAACTGTTCTCCGGTAATTCGTTCTAAAACTATCAACTTCTCATTTAGCGCTAAATTATTTAGGTATAAAAAACTCAGTACGTAGTAATATTTTTCGAGATACCGCCATTTGCTTTAAAATTATTACGTTTTTTACTTGTATACTATAGTTTAAAAACGTTGGTTATATGTAGATACCGACAGTAATATATCTATCTATACAGTAATTTAAATTTATTTCATTACATCCTAATAATCTGGCTGGCACTGTCGCACAGTTGAAAAGAAACTAAGTTTGGCTTTGTAATCGCTGTTGTTTTGGCTGTCTCATTTTCCATCTCTTTCGACAACGACTATATGTTGCCCAGTCTGAGAGTGACGATACAACGCTATAAAACCTTTTTATATTAATTAAGTGTAACGGTTGAGCACAAATTAACAGGTGTGTTATACTACTATTTATTCAAAATAATTAAGTATATTCGACGTGAAATTACTCTACACCTTGAGTGAATTATTTTATTCCTTACAACTAAAAACGGTTATTTAAAATGCAATTGCCTTTAAAGATACAAATTAAAACAACTATTAAAAATATAATAAAGCATCAAGACTTGTTTGTTACTCCGTTTCACTGAGGGAGGTTGAGCCGGGCGGTTACTGTAGTCTCATTTTAAAAGGTCGTATGAGTACAAGAATTGTGCTACTCTTGTGACGTTTTACAGTAAACATGACGGCCTACCCGCTGCGTTTACCGTTACTTATAATGCCTCTGAAACTGTTATCATTGGCATCGGACTTCTGATAGCACAGGAAGACTTTAGAGAGCTATGGAGCTGATATAAACATTAAAACTCAATAGAAAAAAAAAATTACATTCTAATGTCACAATTAAATTAAATTGCATACAATGTAAAAAAAAAAACACAATTTATACTCATTCTCATGAGTATATTTAAGAGGCCTTATTCCTTTTAAAATTTATATTTTTCATATTATGTTATGACAAATACATATATTGATAATTTTCAATCAACTTTTTAAAGGGAATAATAGTTTCTCTGAGCTCTAGAAAGTAACATAGCTATTTCATGCTTTTATTGCGTGCAGTCGAAAATAAGAAAGCAAAAAAAATGGCGAATTTTGTCAAATTCGAGTAGTTTTTGAAACTAAAATTATTAATGAAGAATTCAAACTGTAGGTTTTAAATATAAACCAGTAGATCCCAATGGCCTTTGTTGTAAGTAGTAACATTAATACTGATTGATAAAACATAATTGATCATAGAGAAAAATCCAGCATTTTTGAACGGATAAGGAGCCTTAATTCGCAATTTTAATTTTATAGTCAAGGACAAAGTCAGAACGATATACAAAGACCTGATTTATGTAGGCATTGTATTTTTCGTCATCATTAATTACGTAAATATTTGCGACTTTTTCCTTGTTTTCTGGAGTAAATTGGGTATATTGACAATTAATATAATTAAATCTAGGAGGAGGTTGGGAAATTAACCACAATAACCATAAAGGCAGTTTGGAATGAAATAATAAGTAAGTAAGCAATTACTATGGGGACAGGCTCATCGAAAAGCGCTTACCATATTTACTTAACGCCTTACCTGCGGCTATTAGGACAGAGACAAATAAAAATAAATTTAAAAAAGCTGTACTAAAATACTACCTAGACAGTATTTAACTTAATTAGGTATGTCAAAGTTTGAGCTAAAAATTGTATAGATATTTGCCTCTTACCTACCTATACATATTATCATTATATAAGATTTAGATTTTATTACTTGATTATTACTATTGTATAGAAAGGATCCCACAGTCAAACTGTGAAAACAGTTTTGTGGGACGATGTACCTTACCTGACATGTTCTTGACGTTTGAATAAATATATAAATAAAAAAAAAAATAATAATAATAATAAGTATGAGTATGAAATGTATTTTGATATAAATATCGGCTCCATAGCTCTCTAAGTGCCATCAGAAGTCCGATGCCTAGTTATCACTTAGCTTAGCATTGAAATTGAAGTAACTAGGTATTTATTACTTATCAAGAACTATGGCGACAAAAGTTACTGACATTTAGTGATATTACTTTACGTGTAATATTTATATGCCATTTTAAATTTGATATCTGCATCACATGTTAAATGTTAATGACAGATTTGTAACAGAGCGTAGTGATTTAAGTTAAGACCTACATGCGACTACGTAAATTTCAAGTTATGTGATAAAGACTTAGATGGGCCATTTTTTTTAAAGTTGTACACAGCATTTTTGGGCTGTCCCACACCTTTGATGGTACTTTTGACAATTTTTTTGGGACTGACTTAATTAAGTAGGCATTACAGTTCAATCTGTATACAATTTCGAATTAAATCGTGAGTTATTTTTCTTCTTGAGTATAATAAAACATTTAATAATCAATTTTCTTTATTTAAAAAACGACCGAATTTTGATGTCCCAACTCCATAGTTGTTCATTCCAAGCATTTTTTTCAAAAACCGTTAGTATTAGAACTAAACGACGGCTATAGCTGATAGAAAATGATATACTGAATGATATTCTTAAAAAGTGTTTTAATTTTGACTAATAAAATATTATTAAATTAATAAATAATATTGGAGACGGAAATTGAACTTCGCGGAATTTTCCATTCCGAAACCGCAGTTTTGGGTGTTTAACTTTATTTCCCTATTACTTTGATTTTATTCAATGTGGCAAAACTAACCCAAAACTCAACGGTTCGCCATGTTTCTTTGATTAGTCGCCAGCAAATGCACATCGCAAGCGCACGTGTACGCCTCGGTAACATTTTGTGATTCCACGTTCCGATACCAAATTCCAGGTAAGTACGCAACAAACTGTTTGTGCATTTTTATTATTATACGACTAACGTAATTACAAATCGATTTTTAATACCTTTAAGCATATTTAAAGTTTATTTAACAATATATTTTAGTTAAACCCGCCACAGGTAGTGCTACGTTACTTCCATTCCGAAACCCAAGCGACGGTTTCGTAAAGCCGGAACTAAAAAAGTAACGGAATGGAAGCATAAAGCCGCATACAGAATAACAAATAATGTCGATATTTATTTTAATTATTAAATTATAAATAACTAGCTGTTGCCCGCGACTTCGTCCGCGTGCGAGTGCGGACTCAAAAAAATGTTTGATCTACATACAAATTTTCAACCCCTTTTGTTTCAAGTACCGCAATCAAAAAAATGTTTGATCTACATACAAATTTTCAACCCCTTTTTCACCACCTCCAGCCTTAAATGCCTTTATACAAAGTTTAAAATCCCGCAATCAAAAAATTTATTGATCTTTATACTAATGTTCAACCCCTTTTTCACCACCTTCGGGGCTGAATTTTCAAAAACGCTGAAATGAGTTTTCTTCTTTTAATAAAATACCTTTTTACAAAGTTTCTAATTCCTAACTTAAAATACAACCTATACCCGATACAACCTTTCATCCTCTTTTTAACCCCCTTTTTAGGGGTAGAATTTTGAAAAACGCTGAAATTACTTTTCTTGTATTCTAATTAAATGCCTTTATACAAAGTTTAAAATCCCGCAATCAAAAAATTTATTGGTCTTTATACGAATTTTCAAAAACGCTAAAATGACTTTCCTTGTATTTTAATAATATGCTTTTATATAAAGTTTCAAGTCCCGCAAAAATACTTTTTGATCTTCATACAAACTTTCAACCCCTTTTTAACCCCTTTAGGGGTAGAATTTTCAAAAACGCTGAAATTTATGCATTTGTACAAAGTTTAAAATCCCACAATAAAAAAAAATTTGATCTTCATACAAATTTTCAACCCCTTTTTCACCACCTTCGGGGCTGAATTTTCAAAAACGCTGAAAAAACATGAAAAAATATTGATGACAAGAAAAAATGCATAAAAACTGGCAAGTGGCTGATTTATGTAGCAAATGCACAAATAAGTGTATTTATATCAATGATACTTTGTGTTGACTTTTGGGTCGATTGCAGAAAAATTGTACATAGTTAAGGGCTTTAATTAAAACAAAACTTAATTACTTAAGCGATCGTATTTTATGTTAACCAAGCTTTTAACTATGTACAATTTTTTTGCAATTGATCCTATTACATAATATAAGACAAGACTATTGATTGATTCTGAGTTTTGATGTATTTATGCCATTGTTGTGAATGAGGCTTTAGAATTTATTCCGTTACCAGTATAGTTCTTTCCGTGACTGTCCCACTGGAAAATTACGTTTGTTTGCTTAATTATTAATATATTTTGTTCCTGTCACCTACTTTATAAATAGTTTATGTTAAATAGACAAGTTTTGTTAATTTAGTAAAAGTTGATCTCATGAAATAAACCTGTTAATAAACACGATTATGTGAAAAAATTAAACCGATTATAACCTAAGAGTAACGTAATGGAAATGTTAAGATATTTTTAAAATAATTGCTTTAAAAATACCTAAACATTTCCAACATGTTTAAAGCAATTTACCTTTTACTTACCTTAATAAATAATTAAGAACAGAGTAAACCTCTTGTTTTATTTTTAAAACATATAACCAATTGGTCACGGAATGGAACGATCGTTCTTCTCCCTTTTGACTTAATATTTTTTTACTGCATTATCAATTAATAATCAAATAAACAACCTATGTTTTCCATAAATCTACTCATCTGAGCATCCAAAAAAAAATTTATACATATTAATTTGCAACGACATTAATTTTCAACCTACAACTTTTTGATGTGTACAACTTTAGAAAAAATGGCCCAGATAATTAAATGAATTCTAGATAGTGTTTAGTGTGTGGCACACTTTTCTGAATTACGGTTAAAAACATTTAGGAACTTACTTATTATACCAATTGCAGTGTTCCTGAAAAAACCGGCATATTCCAATAAATATCGGCCAAATTATAATAAAATATGAATCCATTCATTGTTGGATTTTTTGATGTAAAAATTGCCCATAAAGACATAATAGGTACGTAACGTAGATACATCTGTATCTATATTTTACTACTGTAAGTTACAGAAAGATGGAATGAAGAATCATAATCACAACTTAATTAAAAAAATCGACTCGGTCTTTGAATAGTATACCAATGTATTTTAAATTTTAACCAGGTGCTTTTGTTTTAAAAGTTGCCACTTCTATCCTAGTCTATGCGTAAGCGCACACTTTGATCTCGCCAGTAAAATCAATCATTCGCAGTCACAGAATAAATTACAGTTCTTCATAGAGCATTTTGAGCACTTGACAACACAAGAATAGATCAAATCTGCGCAATAAATTATCTGTAAATTGGCTCGCATAAAATATACTTACCCTTTAAGCAACTTGACTGTGATTATAAATTTATAACTTTTTGCACCTACTACAAAATGAACGCTTTCAGTAACAGGCCATAATATTTTAGTAACCGACAAATCACAATAAAGGTTTGTCTCAATGCTTAGTTAATATCGTAATAAATATCCGTACCTGTAGTACCTATGCAGGCTATAGTGCATATAATTCAATTTTCTAGTTCAATTTGTTAAAATTTACATTTTAATTTCTCAATGCATACGTATTCGTAAACGAGACAAAGCCATTGCGAATTATTTACACCTTTAATTCCGCCGCCGACTAACTGTTTCATTCATCAAAGCAAAAGCTGATGAATTAATATGTGACGTACAAACAAACGCGACAAAAACCTGCGGTCACATTAAATATAATTAATTAAGTGTTCATAATAAAAGCGCATTAAGAAATAAAACCTCACAAAAGGCTGGGATCGTTAAATGTTCTTTTCAAGTAGCTGTCTCTATAAACGCGGCGCTAGTGATGTGGCGCATGCGTAATCGAGGTGATTAATTGAACAATCATCGTTCTTCGTAAGGAACAACTCTTTCATATCGTACATGTATTACGAAATTTTGGGTTATGTTGAGATTGAGAAGATTTTAGTTATTCGGCTGTAGTCCTTTTTGACTTCAGTCCTTAAAATATTAGTATTAAATCTTTAAATTTCTTTGTTCAGTAAGTTCTGTATAGTACCCCTCCATTTACAATCTAATTTTACATCAAATAACCAAATCGGATTTTTTGCGATTCAGACGCAAATCGAGTATAATAAAAATCGGGATCACCTCTAGTGGATTAAAAAATCTTGTCATAAATTTGATTGTCATAACTCGTTTCGCATAATGGCTTTCCTCATACATGTTATTTGTTATAAATTATTATTTGCATAACGTTTTATATGTCATAATTGTTGTTGGCAGGCATTTCATAAGCATAATTTAGTATGGCACAAAATTTCAAGTAATATTATTGAATATCATAATAATTGATAGTACGAAGAAGAGCAACGCATAAATTATGGTTTTCATAATTAATGGCAATAGAAATTATATATGTAGTATAAGTTATATCACATGTACCAATCATAATACTTTATAACATTTGAAATAATGATACAAAAGTTACATGAGCTCAAAAACAAAAAGGTGGGACGGGGGGGGCGAAGCCCCCCACAAGGGGGGCTCGGGGGACAAAGCCCCCCGCATTAAGAAATCCTTCTCCACACTGACCTCTTTGTTGTCGGTTAGGTTAGGTTAGAATTGTGAACCTACAAATACGAACATCGGCCAGAAAAGTAGGTTAGGTTAGGTTTGAAAGAACTGCGACCCCCTCAGAAATGAATCAGATGCTGCCAGAAAACCAGGCTGATGTTGAAATAAAAAAATTAGGAGCTTGATATTTATGTTCTTCAGTATTATGCGCCAATGCACGATATGCATAAGAACATTATGACGATTAATGATTATGATTCAGGTTGATATGCTCCAAAATTATATGACATTCCTAACTTATGCGTAAAAACATTATGGTCATAAAAATTATGCGGATCAATTAATGACTATACACCTTATGCGCAAGGACTATTATGACAAAAGTGGTTATGCGCACCGACATTATGGCTTTAAAATTTATGCAACCCAATATGGTAAAGGAAAGACATGTTTATAACATCAGCTAGAGTGGCAGTGAGCTGGTGGTGCTTTATTTTGGTTTTATATTAACTTACGTCCTACTTCAAGGAAGTCTGTCAGAAGAACAATTTGTATTAATTCTATGACAAGCATGTCATGTGTATTACGATTAAACTTAATATGTAGCCAGTACATATACGACCTCCAATACGCCCCCTTAATCTATTACACATATGCCTAAACACTTCTGTACTTGTCTGTACTTGGCACATAAAATCTTTTATATGATTAGCACTTTTGTGTTTGACTGTACACCGCTATACTCAGAAGTACAACACAAAAACAGAAGAAATCTAACAAAATTAACACATGCATAACCAAATATATATGTAGAAAATTATTCTATTACAAGACGCTTAAAAAACATACATAGAGTATCAAAACATAACTAACTAACAGTTCGCCCCCTTAATGGAATAATTTGATAGGGATAAATCCTTCAAAAAAGCTTTAAGCTTCGGGCCATGAACACTTTTAGTTAAGATGTCCGCTATCATCTTATCAGTTGACATGTACCTTATCTCAACTTTTTCAGTAAGTACACACTCACGAATAAAATGATATTTTATGTCTATGTGTTTCATCCTATTATGCATCATTTTGTTAGTTGCAATTTTATGCGCCGACTGATTGTCATTGTAAATTACTACGGCCTTACTATCCACAGTTATCAAACTGTTCAGTAAACTACGTAAATAGAGCGCTTCTTTCGAAGCCTGACTCAGTCCTACATACTCTGCTTCTGTGGAGGATAAGGATACGGTTGCTTGTTTCCTGCTCTCCCACGAAACAATATTTTGTCCTAATTTGTAAATTAGCCCCGTAAAAGATTTTCTATCAAGCGCCCCGCCCCAATCTGCATCAACGTAACCACGTAAGTCTGTATCTCCCGACTTGCGAAAAGTGAGACATAGGTTAGACGTACCTTTCAAATACCTTAAGACCCGTTTCGCACATTTGAAGTGTAACTCATCGTAACACGAATTAAATTGAGAAAGTACACTAACTGCGTGTGCTATATCCGGTCGCGTATAGCAGGCTAAATAATTTAAACAACCTATCAAACTCTGATACGGCAGATTACAGTGGGAACTAGTTGATCTTTCTAGTTTCATTCCCACTTCCATCGGGGTGGTAACGGGCTTCGCGTCAGCCATGTTAAAGTCATTCAATACGTCCGTAATGAACTGCTGCTGATCTAGATAAATAACTTCATTATCTCTCCTCAGTCTCATGCCTAAAACATGTCTAGCCGCGCCTAAATCCTTTACTTTAAACTTATTAAGCAATTTTGATTTTAAATTTTGCTTTTCCTGTTCACAATTTCCAAATATAAAGAGATCATCAACGTAAATAACAACAATCAACTTCTTGTTGTTCTTAAGCTGTTTTTGATACAAAAACGGTTCTATTTTGGATTGTACAAAGCCTAAATTCAACATCTCTTTATCTAATTCCTTGAACCAAGCATTGGATGCTTGTTTCAATCCATACAAAGATCGCTGTAACTTGCATACTTTAGTTTCTTGACCTTTGGTGACTGCTCCCTTTGGTTGAAGCATGTAAATGTCCTCTTTTATTCTACCATACAAGAATGCAGTCGTGAAATCCCATTGGTCAATAAACCAATCGTATTCTACAGCTAACGAGAATAACAATCGCAAAGTGGAGCTTCTAGCTACGGGAGCATAAGTCTCTGTGTAATCTACACCACATACCTGTGTAAACCCCTTTGCTACTAATCTAGCCTTGTACTTCGTTACCTTGCCGTCACTGTCTTTCTTGATTTTGAACACCCATTTACACTGTATCGGCTTCTTGTCAGCTGGTAGATCCGCTAGCGTCCAGGTCTGGTTCTCTTTTAGGGACATTAGCTCATCATCTATCGCTTTTCGCCATAAGTCACTATCAGGTCTCGCTAAAGCTTCCTCAATAGTCAAAGGATCACCATCAAGATTACTCTCCTTGGCATACATAACGTTGCATCCGTACCGCTCGACCTCTCTGCGTTCTCTTACAGGATACCGTCTTTCAGGTAGTTCAGGTCTTGCCACCTCTTGTTCAGGGCATAGCTCGTCAGGTACTGGCTCAAGTATTTCAGGTTCAGGTAGTATTTCCTCAGGTACTTCCACATTCTCGTCTACAGCATCACGGAAAGAATCATCGTGAGCCTCCAAGACTTCTGGTCCACTTCTTGATCCGCTGGGTAAACTGGATGGCGCTGAATCTTCCGTATTAAACTTTATGACGACCTCCGACTTCGACTTCTCAACGTTTTCTTTTTGGAGAAAAACATTTTCTAAAAATTTGACATCTCTCGCAGTTGTCACTTCACCAGTCTTTGGATTCATTAAACGATATCCCTTTTGATTATCTGGATATCCAATGAAAATCATCGGTTCCGTCTTCATGTCCAGTTTACGTCTCTTTTGTTTTGGTATCAATCTATACGCCAAACAACCAAAGATTCTCAGATGACTTACATCAACATCTTTTCCAGTCCAAAGCTTTTCTGGTACAGCATTATTCAAAGCTTTTGTCGGGCTCCTGTTTTTCAAATAAACAACAGTATTTACAGCCTCGGCCCAATACTTTTTGCTCAGGTTCGATTCGGATAGTAATGTTCTCGCTTTTTCAATAATCGTCCGGTTAGATCTCTGCGACGGAATTTTGTTCTGGCGTGTATGGTACAGTCGTCTGGTGTTTTATGCCTGCGGACTTCAAAAAAGATTTAAATTTACCATTACAGTACTCGCCACCATTGTCAGATCTAAGACATTTTATACGTTTACTCGTTTCGTTCTCGACTTCCGCCTTATATTCGCGAAACTTATCGAACGTTTCACTCTTATTCTTCAAGAAATAAACATGCGTCTTTCGAGTAAAATCGTCTATAAACAAGAGAACATACCTCGAACCTCCGAAGGACGGTTCCTCAATCGGTCCACAAATATCGCTGTGTACGATTTGAAGAATTTCGTTCGCTCTCGTACCTTTGTTTTTAAAGGGACTCTTGCACGTCTTTCCCTCAATACACGGAATACACGGCTCACACAAATCGGTACTCTTGAATTCCATACCGGTAACTAATGTTTTCATTTTCGACAAATAATTTCGACTTAAATGAGCCAAACGTTTGTGCTAAATATTAGAAATATTTTCGTTTTGTTTTGACAATGTCAAATTTACGACTTTGTTATTCTTCTTTTCTGTCAACTCGTAAATTCCGTCAACTTCTTGACATCGCGCAATAGGTTTATTCTTATTTTGAATAATGCAGCCTCCTTTGTCAAAACTCATAGAAAAATTCTTCTTGGCCAAATCGCTCACCGAAATTAGGTTCATGGATAAATCAGGAACATGTAAAACGTTTTCTAAAATTAATTTTTCGTTTTCGCTGACTTGGGGCTCAGCGTTCCCTCGTCCTTTAACGCACAACTTCTCCCCATTTGCCACAAAGATCTTCATGTTGCCGGTCTCGGGTTTATACGACAACAACTTACTCCTATCATGGGTCATGTGGTTAGAACATCCACTGTCGAGATACCATTTATTTTTGTCTATCGCCTCCTTAGCATTCAGGCAGACATTCGCGGTTTTGATCCGCTCCTTACATTCGGACGCCTTGTGTCCTTGCTTGTGGCACTTAAAGCACTTGTACACGAACTTCTGCTTACGATCATTTGTTCTTACGTTAGATCTTGCATCGTTCTGGCCTTTACGTACTACCAACGCTTGTTCGCATTCTGTGTTGAACTTGTTCTGTCTACTTCCTTCTTGCAACAACTTCGTCTTAATTTGCTCCAACGTGATCTCTTGGCCACTATTGTCGATAGCCATGATCAGAGGGCTGTACTCAGCGGTCAAACCACCCAGCAAAATCGATATGACCCAATCATCAGCGATTCCTGCGTCAATATCGGCTAATTGTTGTGCGAGAAAAGTAATTCTGGAAATGTAGCTCTCCATAGAGTCGAAATTTTCGAGCCTAATCAAGGACCATATACCCGGGACTTATGTTCTCATACAAGAAAACGTAACTCTGAAAAAGCTCAAAATTCGGTATAAAAACTAGATGGCGCTGCTTCGTAGCCTGGAAGTGACAAAAATGATATTTTTTACCAATATTTATAAGTGATTTTTGATTTTTGAAAATCAAACGCGTTACTGCTTTGTTTTAATACGATAATATAACTTAAATACACAATTTTTAAGGATTTCATTTTTTAGTCTTCAACAACGTGGTTTGATCGTATTAAAATAGATGGCACTACCTTTGGATAGCTCAAGGTTGCTTGCGGGCTCGCCAATTTTTGCTACACAAAATAGCTAGATGGCGTTGGTGCACTGATGTAATGGACAAAATAAGTTACGCCCGAATTGTCAAGTGACATTTCCCACTAACAAACAGTCAGTAACGTAATATTTGTTAGATAAGTTTTGTACAGTCAAGGAATTTCATTTCCTACCCATTTCGTTAAAATGTCGTTAGACATTCGCAATGCATTAAGGCCGAAAATTATATTTCAATAATAGTATTGAAATGTCAATATTATTATTTGTCACTTCATTTTACAAAAAACCTCCTCGCGAAAGGTTATCATTTGCTTTTAATTTCTAATTAGGAACATATGTCAGTGTCAATCGAGAAAATCGTAAAATAATTTTCAGCAACGTTATTAATTTGAAAAATAAAATGCTTGCCGCTAACCGTGAACTATTAAAAGATAATGATAATGACTGAAAACAATGAAGAGCTCAAAGAGTGGAGTTACACGAGGAAGGAATACGGATTTATGAGATCACACGTCGGTTAAATGCTAGCAGGGACACAGTTTGAAGTTGGGTACGGCGATATAATGCTGAAGGAAACCTTATTGATCTACTGCAAAGCAAAGTAACCATTGCATCGTCCGCTTGCCATGGCCCAAGACCAACGCCGACGACAAAATGGCTTTACGCCAACGGGACGATTTGCGGAAATGTTTGACATTTACCCTAGAACAATTAAGAATTGCCTACATGCAGGCGGCCTGCGAAAATATATTCGTTCGTTTTGTTTTTGTTAAAAGTAATATAAAGAAAACGTTTATAAAATTGTGGTTTTATTGAATTATCACTGTCGTTAGTTATGTTAGTTTTTGTATAGATAAATTTCGGGTGCCTGTCCTATCGCATAA
The DNA here is from genome assembly GCA_932273695.1 of Apotomis betuletana. Classification (NCBI taxonomy): domain Eukaryota; kingdom Metazoa; phylum Arthropoda; class Insecta; order Lepidoptera; family Tortricidae; genus Apotomis; species Apotomis betuletana. Next base: position 11,606,306 of record OW026315.1, read on the forward strand.
CGTTTTTTGTCCTAAAAATGTTTGGCCGAGAATGTTTGGCATACTGTTGAATGGCATACTACTCGTTTGTCCTAATAATTTTGGCGCATACTCTCTTAAAGTCCTAAATCAAGTGAGGGCTATTCCGATGTTGGAAATTTTACTGTCGTATAGTGCTATTCCATTCACTAAAATATTCTTTGACAGATGATCGAGAAGGATGGCGCTATTCGACAGTCAAATTTTGAACATCGGGGTAGCCCTTCTGGCATCACTGGTTTGACATGTCTTGCCAGATGGGTGTGTGATGTCGTCAAATCAAATGTCATTGTTTCAAATTTGTAAAATTGTATGTATTTTATTCTTGAAATTACGCGATTAATCGAATTTTGCGGTTACGTGTTTCCATATCAGAATTTATTGTTTTTTACAAAGAATAGTTTGGTAGGTATGCGTTTCGTGAAGGTCTATCGTAGGCCCAGACAAAATTATTATTATATTGATTAGTTTACGTCAAAACGATGACATGTAGGGAATTGTTGCAACTACAATGATTTGCTCTCCATACAAATTTTAATCCCGTTTTTCGTCCCTAAAAGGGATAAAACTTGATATAAATGATAGCCTATGTCCTATTCTGATATATAAGGTACATAACTGGAAAGTTTCATCATAATACGTCCAGTAGTTTTTGAGATTAAGTTAAAAGTACATACATACATCCATACAAACTTTCACGTTTATAATATTATTAGGATTAGGATTAGGATGTAAGTAATTTTTATGTTTAAATAAAACAAACACAAATAGTGAAATGAGACGAAACGGAACGTAGTAAACAAACATCGCACCTAACGTCATCTATTCACTTTTTACTATATCACTTGGAAGTTGGAATGTCGTGGAACGCTTGACGACTGTGTTACTTCACGCTTGCGCGTACCGTACGGTAGAGATTGAAAAATGACGACTTTTGAATGAATTGAGACCCTTAGCGGCATCTAGCGACGTAGAACGATAGTAACTAACGGAGTACGGTGCGTAGTATGAAGAATAGCGGTCCCGTGTATATGGTCCTTGGCCTAATATTAAAAAGCTCTCGCTGAATATGGATGCGTCTTCCCCAACCCTTGTCTTCATACGCTTTCTGCAAGCTGTTCCAGGCATCTTTCGCTGTCTTCGCGTTGTAGACATGGGTGAAGCACTCCGGTTCCAACAACAAACAAATAGTCGTTCTTGCCTTCCTGTCTACATCAGCATCTACTGCGGTATCCGAAATTACCTTCCACCAGTTTTTGTTTTCTAGGTAATTACGTACCAGGAACTTCCAATTTGGGTAATCCGACGATCCTTTCAGCTTTCGTATTCCACTTACGCCGACTTCGTCCGACATAATTTCACAAGTTTCACAATTACGACACAAAATATTCAAACCACTAACTTAGCACAACCAGTGCGTTATGGAGACCATAACCTAAAGGAAAGACATGTTTATAACATCAGCTAGAGTGGCAGTGAGCTGGTGGTGCTTTATTTTGGTTTTATATTAACTTACGTCCTACTTCAAGGAAGTCTGTCAGAAGAACAATTTGTATTAATTCTATGACAAGCATGTCATGTGTATTACGATTAAACTTAATATGTAGCCAGTACATATACGACCTCCAATATATGGAACCATAAAAATCACATGTGGCTTATAAGTCGTACAACCGTAAATAGATATTCTGAACTGAAATCAAACAGGTAACCTATTAAGTTATACTAATAGCAAGCTTTCCCGCCATCGCTTCATTTCAAAATGGCGGACGTCACCCGGGTGCGATTTCTCGTCATTAAGACTAGTTATCGCACGACCAACCCGCTATCCTCTAATTATCTCAAACAGCCCGCCCCGCATGATGCGAATAATATCCAATATTATAAACTGGAAATGTTATTCCGTAACTGCGGTAATCTGTTTGTAATAATCGGTTTCCATTGCTGCACTATAAAAATCCTAATTACGATGCATGCGTTGCTAGGAAATAAGTTGCAAGATATGGTAAATGTCGATATATTTTATAAATACAACGAAACACACAGCAAATTAAAGAAACATCTTCTTTGGTACTCTCGTTACAGTGCGGTCGTAGGATAATGGGAGAATCCGCATAGGCCTGGCACGGCACGGTGCAGATTTTGATTTGGTAGTACCATGAATTGTTAAAGCTGGCTTATATTATGTTTTTTTTCTGCTCTATGCTGTAATTTATTGAACATACCTACTAGAAACCAGTAGCGTAGCGTTAAACATATTCTTGGTATAGCCGGTGCAGATATGGTCAATTTTTTGCTTAAAGAGCACTATAGTTTCTCAAAAAATTCTTAATTAGGAAGCTAGTAGGAATCAAATTTATTGCCACGCTACTACCACGACGAACAAAGGCGAGCTATTTTATACATAAATCAATAAAAACCTTACATAAGTAGTGTGAGGATAGCGTGTGCCGGTTCTGACCTCAGCAGTGCGTGTCTCTCCAGGGTTGTAATTATAACGAATCATAATCAAAAGGCCACGGATCAAACAGAAGCGGTAGGTGGAGCAATAGCTATAATCCACTATCAAAGATATGTGGGGTGAGTACCAAGAAGTGGTAATTGATCTACATATATAAACATATGACGATAATTATAGATATGTATACAATTACTTGCAGGAGTAGGTACACGAATGCACGTGCCATTAACATGTAGGATTACAGAAACTTGGGCGATATGATTAGAAGTATGACGTTATGTAAATAGACGTTACTTAAAGTTAAATATCCGAAATATCAAGTTATAAAGACTTCCTTTCCATGCCATAATCAATGTTTACTGTCGATAAAACCGATAATCTTTTTATCGATACATTCCAACAACATAAAATGTCTTTCATGGTCTATGGAAGGATTTTGTTTCGATTCGTGTGTTCAAAAATTGAAGTCTGTGATTCAGACCATCAAATATTCTGAGAATATGGTTTATTTACAAGAAAAATGTAAAATTATAGACTTCGTAGCTTTAACATTAAATGGGCGTGACAATCCTTCATTTCGTTGAAACTAAAAAGTAAATACCGTATAAAATTTAGAAATAATTCTTGATGTAGACAGGATAATTTAACCTCAAGAATACATTTTCCGGATACAATCCACAGATAATAACTGACGTTTAGCACTTGTTGAAGATCTTGCAATCGACAATCTGCGAAGTGAAACAAAGTTGTTAATCGGCAATAATTACATTTAACAAGTCAATTTGAGTATACATTGTCGATGGATAGTTTTTATATCGATAAGCGTAGGTATAATCGATTCCCACGATTAATATAATCGAGATATCGGACCGGGTTGCTAGTGTCTATGGTCTGATTGCAGTGGGACTGGCAGGTAGTGATTTGGAGCCGCGATCGTTGCTACCGTTTGCCGGAGGCTACGATTTAGACACGCGAAGTCGATCAACAAAAGAATTTAGTGATGCACGCGAATATGTTACACGTGTGTTATTAGATATACTCACATAATTACATTTATATGTAAGATGGTATATTCTCTTCTGCCTTTTATAGGACTATTAAACAGCATTTTTTCGATTGATAAAGACCTTTGGCGGAAATGCCTATAGAGCAAGATCATTTAGGAAGTAATCCTCGCTCCGCTTAATTGGTTCTATTCATAAAACTACTGATCCATTTGCTGCTGTTTTGTATTTTATAACAAAACTCAAAGATCAATATTGGTATGCCTGTCCCTTTCCTATTCAATACGTGCGTAAGGGTAGTCAAAGGTGACGTGAAATTTGGCCATGCTAGGGAAGAAATTAATGACTTAGAAATTCAGTGAAAATAGCGAGCACGTCAGTCGCAGAGGACGCTGCGCCCGCGGCGCTCGTGTCGACACGCACCCCAAATGCACTCCTGCGCAGCCTTGCCAATATCGTATGCGTTCTTTTATGATTGGGCATGTCTAATTTCTGGTAGCCTGAAGCTGAATCCGAAGATTCTAATGACATCCTTCTGTATATATTATGCTATGTCATAGGTATGTCAGTCGATTAGGCTTGAGCTTGATGGAATTTTCGTTCATTTCTTACTCTTACGTTATGAAGTTTCAACGTTGCTTTTGTTGTTCATTCATAATATACTTCATAGTGTGAAGCAATTCTTTAAAAAATACTACTTGACCCGACGCGTTGCCTGTCGGTCACGCAAACTGTTAAACTTAGGTATGATGTTTTTTTAGTAGTATCTTACATTGCCAATCGGATATCACCCCTTACTTTGGTACTTTTAAATTTTTTGATAAGCATATGGTTATTCTAGATACCTGCTCAATGGTCTAACAAAAGATGATATTGCTCGGTCTTGAACTGGCATATTAACCACATAACTTATAAGACTATAACAACAGTTGGTATTTAGGATTAAGACCTCGGATTTCGAATGTTCAAAGCTATGTGGTCAGAAACCTATAATATTAGGAAATTCTCATAACATAACACAACACATGCAGACGCTTTGGCAATCTGCCAATTATACCTTAAACGCCGAGTCAACAGGCCGTTGCGCAATCCTGTCTTTACACCTCGGTTAAATGGAGAATAAATAGATTTTCACTTGCTAAAGAGTTTCCTATAATACGCAGAATATTCTTGTGGATTACATTGCATTATCAAGACGAAGGCGGGGATTGGATTATGTTTCTGTCTTGCTGAATGACATCGTTGAGTTAAGATTGTACCGTCGTTTTATGGTGTGGTACTTATTTATACGCTCTTACATACATTATCTTGACACATTGCCTATATTCTTGGTTTAATTCAAGCAAGTACACAAAAATATACTTTAAAATGAGTACAGCTGCAAAACCCTTTCCTTATTTGAACGACCAATTAAAGCAACAAGTACTATAATTATATTTATTGTAATGAGAAGATGATCATTAATTTCGTGAGATCATGATCAATCATTTTAAGAAGACAAAAAAAATGCCATGTGCTACATTTTCCATTACTTGTACCTAATGACAAAGTCGCGAATTTCAATAAACTGGGATTCCTGGCTTAGATTTTGAAAATGAAACCTCGGCTAAGTATGTGTGAGGTAAATAGTTTAAAGTAGTAGGTTTAAAAATTATACACATAATTTTGACACCTATTAACGCCTAAGACAGTTATTTCTGCCATTAGAACCTACTGATTACCATGATGCATGGCAACCCTGATGCCGCACCACATTTACTCGCTCAAGGAGCATAAGAGTACTACTGTCTTTAATACATGTATTTAAGCAAATTGCTTCAAATATTTATCAAAATATTTCCAAAAAAGGCATAAAAAAGGGATTTTGTGTATAATTAACTGTGGCACCTATTAACGCCTAAGACTGCCATTTCAACCATTAGAACCTACTTATTACCATGATGCATGGCAACCCCGGTGCCGCACCATAATTTACTGCAGCAGTAGCTGACACTCTAAGCTGTTATTACGCTCCTGATTTATACTTTCAAGGATGTGATCTCTTTATAACGGTTACGGATGTTGAGAAACGTATTAACAAGCTTTGAGATTTGTTCCTATTTATTTTGCACGAACCTATTTTCCGGTTGTTTGCTCTATGACAATTGATAGCTGAATTTGGCGTTCTATTTGCCCTTTTAATATGTATTTCTGAAATAAAATCCATTTATTTAGGTTAGAGATTTTTCCCTTGTCTTCTGCTTTTTCCGTAGTGATTTCTAGTTTAAGTTTATTATGAATGTATGTAGAATTTTGTTAGGGATTCGTTGTAATTTTACATCCATTATGAGTCGATATTCTTATTGAAATGCTAACCAAACAAAGATCCATAAATCACTTTCGACTCTCTATCGATGCGACAGGGAGCGCTCCCGCCTAAATAATATTTAAATTTAGAACGGCGAAGGCGAAGGGATGCGGATGGGACACGTGTGTCGTAACGCGTTTGGCGAAATGTGATTACACTCTGTAATTAACGAGCAGCTATTTATGGTCGCGACAATTTAAATATTTTCTTTTCATATTCTAAATGCAGCTCCAAGCTCGGCCAGGATCATTCTTTCGAAATAATCATTGTATTCGTGAAAGTGTTTTACCGTTGGCCAACCGTGTCATGTCCATTTTGTCCGTCCTGTTGAAATAAAGCACGCTTTCAATTGCACACTAATTATTCCAACACGAGAAACTCATTCGGTGCCGTCCGTTTTTACGTGTAAAGAGAGATTAGTCGACTTTAACGACAGCCTCAAAGAACCATTGTGATGCGGACCGATAATGATGATACGTTAAGAAAAGTATTATATTCTAGCCATAATGGGTCGTTGAAAAGGAGCGTTTCTTATAAAATTTCATTTGGATTCAGCGCTCGTCGCCGCGTGTCAGGCTCTGCTTATGAATAAATTACGAGTGTACATTAATTTATTGATTGTTATTCAAATTGGGTTTCTCAATCGGAGGTTGGAGGTGATGCGTCGTATCGCCGGCTTTGTGGCGACGAGGCTGTCGCGTTTTCTAAGCCGGGAAATTGTTTTTGAATGCTCACTAATGTGCCACTGTTGATATTACTAAACTGTACTCTGCGTCACATACCGATGATTGCTTTTACGAATCGGACGCCATTGTAAACAATTATATAGGTATTTAGCCGTTGATTGACAGGTGGAAAATTTACGCAAATCATTTGCCTACTTATTTTGTATTAATTGTACGTATGGATGTGTTTGAAATTATATACCACCTTGCGGCCCGCATTGAATACATTCAAAGTGTTAAATATAAAAGCATAGATGCGGAGATAATTGTGCAAAGGAAATAACAAGACAAGTATAAAAAAACGCTGTTTATAACGATTTTGTCATACATTTTTTACCATACAGCAACAAAACCATTTCGTGTGGGTATATTATTTCCTAGATAATCCCGACATTTAAGGAGATGTAGAGTACTTAGATCGCAAATGGCTAAAACGTCAATGATTTAAACGACCACGTACCAAGTCTATCTATTGAAGTTACATAAAATAGTTACAGAGGATAATGCTTAACCGCGAGTAACAATAGTACCCTACCCGCCATCGCGTTAATGCACGCAACAAGCGATTGGTTGAAAACCGATCCATTCGTCACACCAACATATTACATATTACACAGGTTATACCAACAACATATCGCGCGATATGCTAACACAACATATACGATGCTCTTGTTATGGTTCTACGAACGAGCGCGCCTCGACGAACTGTTTGTAATGACAAAGGCACTTTTTATTATTTGATCGCTGGTTCGTTTCTGTTAATTGTTCCTTCGGCGTGATTTTAATATATCATACGTGTTGACTGGCCCATTTTATGGCGGTATGCTAATAAGATTCTTTTGCGATGTGGTTCTTGAGAGGCAAATGCTAAGTAGTATTTTTATTTTATTTGTACCGCGAAAGTGTTAGGAGAGATTTCGCGGTTTTTGAGCGCTTTCGTTATGGGATTACCTCTGTGATGGTTATGGGTATAGTCTTTGTTCTTGGAAAGCTTTTGGCGGTTATCACACTGGTGATGCCACCGCACCCCGCTGCGAAGTGCGAACTGTAGATTTTTAATTTGTACCGATTTGTACCTACATAAAATCCGCATGGTACAACATGGGTACAACACACTGACGTCGCATATCCGTCCGGACGATTTTCTATTGTCGCCCGCACTTCGCAGCGGGATGCGGAGCAAGTATGATAACCGCTTTTGTCTTGATATATACCTAGCCATCTCTAAATTAGCAGAACCTGGACAAAGACTAAAAAACCCCGACATTTCCGACGTGACCGAAAATGATATAATAAAAAAAAACCATAGCTTTATTTTGCATTCCCGTAAAAAGTGTCCGGGTTTACCCCGGATACTTATTGAAAACCCCCCGGACGGCGTCCAAACTAGGACAAATCCGGGGAAACCCGGACGGATAACAGCCCTATATATACCTAACAATCCGCATACACGGAATCTTATCGAGATCGGCATTTGTGTGTTACTTTCCACCGTGGTATTTCCATTTGCAACGCTGATTATTAAGCGCTTACTATTTACTACATCTTGCATATTTCAGTCTACATAGTCTTTATACACTAAATTATTAACTTAGCTCGAGTAACCGTAAGTCATTAAATATATGTATATATATTTTTTGAGAAAAAAATGTTTATACTGAGCAGATGAATAGGTACTGAGCATTGTTGTACAGTAGTCGTCTCACGACGCAAGTGGCGGTAAAGCTTGTGTTCCATTGTGGGATAGTTTATATTAAATACATGCACCTCCTTGAAAGGCTTTACAAGCAAGAGAAAATTTTGCCTTCTATTCTAAAACTACCTATGTTATAAATGGAAAATATGTTTGTTGGTTGGTTGGTGCGGAATTGAGAGGAAAACAAAAGAGTTTGTCAATAAATTGTATGTTGTGATACTTGTGACGTCATTCGTAATAGATATTTTGAGTTCGTGAAAAAAGATAGATAATTTCTACGATATTAAGCAAGTATTCAGCAACCAGTGGCAATCAACCCTTTATTTTTAAAGCCCAGGGATGCAGCGGTTGTCAACCTACGATGACTCGCACGCACTCACATTTGACTTGCTGATGGTAACACCGGTGGTCCCGCCCGGGCGCGTTACAAAAAATTATATTGTACGTTTAAGGAGCTCTGTGCATCTCATTATGATAATTATATCTTATGATGATATTTTTTGTTTATTACTAGACGCCATTAATAGAACTTTTTTATAAGACGCCATGGTCATTGTCACGACTGATGCCGAACTGAGAAGACCATTTAGTATTAAATGAAAAATTCGAAGTAATTACGGCTATTGTGATGTGAATCATATGCTGGAATTATTTTTGTAGGTTGGTGGTAGGTAGGTTGACATTTTGACATGGTTTTTCCGTAGAGCATGCGAATTTTCGTTATCAAAATTTACTACAACTTCGTATTCTTTAGTGAGGGGTAGTATCCATCCGTGGATATAAATCTACTTTGCTTTGTTTGTGTGCTGACATTTATCCAAGACTGTAAGTTTATAAATGTGTTTTGGTATAGGTAAGCAAGTTCGCTAAAATAGTAAATAACATACCTAGGGCGGTAAATTAGTGAATGTCCCAGATCGCACTTGTTTGAGCGTAGCATAAATATGCGATCTGTACCGCCCGTGGTTTGTCAGTTTTACGTCCTGCATTGGCCCGGAAGTGAGATTTTCTCCCCATGTATCGGGCAGTACATCCTCTAGGGTGACGTTAGTAAAATTGTTAATTAAAGTCTTTAACGTTATCTTTTGGTCCTAGCCTGATTGATTCGAATTCTGCAATTTAGTTGCCATGAAAACAATACAACTAAGTCGATACTCGTATTTTTTACGGTCACTTTATGTTTATTCTAGTCTGATACGACATCCTCCGTATAAGTATTATGATATTGTTTCAAGTGATCACACGCAAGTCCGTGGACCGAGTACCGAGTTCTCAGATAGTGTCAGTGTTAAATCGAGTAGAGTCGAATTAAGCCCCATGATTGGGTCCGATTCCAATTCTGCAATTTAGTGTTCATCTAAAACAAAAGACAACTAAGTCACTCGAAAATGCGCGTGACTTATACGGTGACCATTTCTATGTTTATTCTAGTCTGATATTTCCTCCGTATATTATGATATTGTTTCAAGTGACCACACGTGAGTCCCGCCCGCGAGCGGCGCACTCGACTACCGAGTTACGGGCGCCCCCGCTTGTTTGCACTCTTCAGCTACTTGGTATTGTTGTCACATAATTGCCTTGTCTTCGACTGTGTGGTCGAGCAACCAACGAGTTTGGGAAACGGTGTCAATTAGGGATGGGAATTTAAAAATTATTGTTTTATGAAGTTTTTAGGTGGCAATGGTAATTCTGATATAATCTACATCTTTTGATTAAAACTTACACGATTTTCGTCTATTATCACTAAAAAACAGGAGTTGCTAGACTGGAGATTAAAGTATCAATCAATATCTCGTGTGCGAGTTTTCGTCGCGAGACATACCTATATCCTTTGGGCTGCCTGTTCACAGAAGCGAAGCGAAGCAGAGATTTGTAAAATGGACCAATCAAATTCCTCAGATTTAAATGCAATTATTTTGGGGTTCACGAGGACGCAGCCTGATTGGTTAATTTTCTCCGCTCCACTTCTATGGACAGGCAGCCTTAACGTGAAACCTGTCAACGTCGCAAGCAGCTCAAATGCCAAAAATCGATGTATACCCTTCATATGCGCGTTATAAAGGCGAGATATTGCACTTCAACAAGCAAGGCAGATTCTACGAATTACGTACCCCAACTTCGGTTTCATTAAGCACGTTCATCAAGGGGAGCACTATCCTCTATAGTCAGCCAAAAAGTTGGTCTACCACTTTTCGACTCTATTTCATGAGTAGTAAGGTCCCAAAGTGGTAGACCAGTTTCTTGGCTGACTTTGATCTAGTCAATTGTTACTGTACTATTTCATGATGCACACCCTTGGCCCTACTTAAAAAAATATATAAAAAGTCTATCACCCAGCATGATAGCTTGTTCGTGGAAGCTGCTAATATGCACGGCCCCGCCCCATCCTGTCTACCCTGCCTGCGCGCGCGCCGGTCCTCGTAAACGTCACGGGTATTTTTAGATTTTCAGCTTTATTATAATTATGCACTATGGTGTGAAGGGTATTTTTGTGCAGGGGTATTTTGTGATAAACTGCAACTGTCATAATATTCACGTAAGTAGTAGCGTGGCGTCAAAGAAATGCTTGGGCAAGCCGAAGCAGAAATGGTTTATTTCTGCTCTAAGAGTAGTAGTAATGGGTGTTGAAAAACTAGGTAAGTAAGTAGCTATCGGGTGCTATAGCCATGTCACAGGCACGTTACGACTAGGTGGAGCGATGATCTTTTCAGGGTGGCGGGCAAGAACTGGACGAGAGTAGCCGAGGATCGTTCTCAATGGCGTGCAGTTGGGGAGGCCTATGCCCAGCAGTGGACAAGAATAGGCTGATGGTGATGATGATGATAACAAAATTTCAGCCACACTAATATTTGGCAATTATACCGAAGTTAGCCACCATGAAATGATAAACCGTCAATGAAAGTTTGCCTGCCTCAAGTACTGACTTAAGTTTATAAGACTCAGTCTCAATTTCTTAAGATTACTTTAATAGGGAAACTGACATGGTAGTATTGTTTGTTGTAGTTATAGTGCATAACAGCGATTATAAATTAGGCATCCGTAATGTATGTATGTACTTGTTTTGTAAATTAGTAAAATGTCTCTAAATAAAGCGGTCGTAGCATTTACGGCGCTACGGCGTAGCACTCGTAGCTATGTACAATTATACATGCACATAAGTATTGTTGATGTAGAAATTTCTACTTAATCCGCTATCCCGCTAAAAAATTATAAAAAAAACAGAAACAACGATGAACAATGTAACATCTGGATTTTATTGAATGTTGCAGAAAACATCCAAACTTCCAATGTCGACTTGAGACTTGCCTAAGGCAAAACTTCTTGCCAGCATGTTAGCCCTTTTTGTTTCCATTGCATCCACTAGTGTTAGTAACCACCCCCGGAGCTCTGAAAAAGGCGATGACATTCACGCCACATTTATTAGCCGGGAGCAATAAAAATGTAAATACGTGCGAGTTGCGCCGCCGGTGGCTACCGGGCCCATTGTCGCTCACATAGATTATTTAGAAGACAAACTTACAAGCACGCGTTTGGATTGTCTAACGACTTTGGAATTTCGCCAGCGGGTCTTGAAGTGCAGGTACGATAAAATGTTTTCGTATTTTTTGTGTCTGCGCTGTCTTTTAAGCTGGACTGCGTACATAAAACTCGATTGTTTCTTTACAATTTTCACGCTAATTTTTTGGTTTACTCGAAATATGGTACCAGTACAAACAATAAAATAAACCCAAATAGGTACATCTTCAAAAGTGTTGTCTCATCGAAACTTACTAGATTGACAGGAACGCTAAATATATGCACCAATAAGCCATAGAACCGGTTAAAACCAATTGTAATAGAGTCAATCGTCTCTCTATATTGACCTGTCCATATTCATTAGAGCTGTCGGTGAGCGCATATCAAAACACGTGGCATATCTTCCCTGCTACTAGTTTACCTGTAAAGTATACTAAGTGCCATAGTGTTGTTCCAGGGATCACTGTTGACCCACGACCGTGTGTGGTCCATTACACCGGACACTATCAGAATTATTAAACGATACACACTCCAACCCAATCAGTATCGTAGCTCAATGTTCGAAAGACTATACTTGTTTGAGAGCGAAATGGTGGTTCGGGTGTTTGTATACCAGATGTTTGGCTAAATAACAGTGTTGCCGTTGAAAAAACGGATGGATAGCGAAAGTGTTACGTCCGCTTAGTTTAGCTCGTAGGGGCTTTTAATTATGTATTGGTATCAAAACAGCTGTCGTAAAGGTATGCAAAACAGCTCAAATTGAAAAGGATGTGCAGACTGGGCTGAGGCGGCGGCGTGGGAGAGCCATTGTATTCCGTAAAATGTCGGGTGCGGGCTATTACGTATCCAACGTGGCAGGATTTAATTACATAATTCACACACGCAATAAACTAAGCAATTGTCGCAAGGAACTTCATCTGAGAATAACACTTCAACGGAATAATCACATTTTCGCCTGCAATAATACTCTTTCTCATTTGGTTAATTCAAGTTGTAGAAAATAGCTATTAGAAATATCGGAGATACACTTTAAGATTGTTATTTTGTTTTGTTCGTTAAGCCAATGAAGGCAGTAAAACTGTTTGATAAAACCCAAATAAGCTCAAATCTATCAATATGGCGGCGGTCAGCCATTAATAAGCTAATGACAGGTCAGTTTGACGGCTCCTTATCACGCCATCTAGCGAGAACAGTTTAATATCGGGCATGTTGTTTCTCTATGTCAAAACGTTGTGATAGGTTACTCTTTTTGATTTAGTACCCCTCGCGTCGAGAACTGCATTGATTTATCAATTATTCGAAGCATGTGAGTGTGGTATTTTTTAGACATGATCTGGCTCATGCCATTCCATTAGAGATTAATCATTGGGTAATCATATTTTGATGCGTATTTGTTTTATCTGATTTTTTTAAGTAAGTAATCGTTCTTTATATATAAATATGAAGCAGTACGGTATAATCGAGCGTCGTTTATACAAAAGACATAATAAGAAGACGGGATTAATGAGCAAATGTGAGATGAATCCAGGGTATTGTTTGTAAATTCGGTGCGACTGCGCAGCGGGGCGCGGCACACGAATGTCACTAGAAAGTGTGACCACTATAAAAAAACCGTCAACTTTGACAATAAAAAAAAACCTATAGATAAGACTTTCGTCAAAAAAGTTATTACATTTATTCGAAGATTGACATCGAATTATTTATATTTTCGTACAGTATCAACGATCGAATATGATTTATTCATGTTGTAGGCGGTCGATTTATTATTAAAATACAATGATGGTTGACAGATCGGTCGGGGACGATTGCGCGCGTCTCTAGGTCTGTTTTTTGTCGAATTGTTTTATTTGATCCCGTCTTTATTTGTACGATATCGGAAAGGGTTCATATTGATTTTCGAAGTTTGTTCTGAGTATTTTGGAATGTTAAAAGAAAAGGGATAGCACCACGTGCTTTATGGTGTTTTAATGGTAGTTACTCACTAATAGACAAAAAAGTAAGCATTTAAAGCGCACGCGTTGATAAAATAGTTCAGAAATCTTTAAAAGGCATGACATCTAGGGGAAATTTTGCATTTTTTTTTTCTACTTTTGTTGTTACAATAATAAATTCATCATGAAGTGTAAAAAAATGCGCTACTTATGCGTATTGTGCACCTATTTGTTTTGTTTGGTTTTTGTAAATACATGCCTATATTACTTTTCCCTATATAGTAGCATGGATTTGCAGAAGTTCCCTTAGTTTTGGAAATGCAGCACGCGCGCCTAGATGTTGTACATTCTCAATTGGGTTTAAGACATCAACAGAATGAGTTATGTATGGAATGAAGATGTATTAAAATTAAAATATGACCGCGACCCGAAGAAGCGAGATGGATAAATTAATGATACCCGTCATTCGACAAGTGACATTACGACTGCTCGATTCACATCGGGATCATCGATTAACAACCGAAATGGCCATCGATAAACAAATTGATTTATGTGGCTTCAGAATAAACGGCTTATCTTATGAAGTTTGTTCAAATTGATTTAGTTTTGTGATAGGTTACGCACACAAATATTGCAAGTGGTTTGCTATCAAGTGTGTAACTACATTTTAGGTTGGTATTAGTCATTACTTCTTTTTTTTAAGACTATTTTCTCAAACATGCAATGAAATGTTGTCACAACGTGCGTTACAACAGGTATGACGTATCGGGTGGAACAACTTGAGAGAACTGTAAAGGAATTTTATGCAAAATTTATGTCCTAGGCCGGGAAGTAATTTTTTTTAACATGGCATCTGTGTTCATGAACAGGCTAAACAGCTGAATTATATTTTTTTTGAGTGGTGTATTTTTTTATTTTATTGCATCTGTTTGAGAAAAGCACTATACATACAGGCTTCGTATGAGTATCCGGCCGTCTATAGGTACCTACTCACTCGGCAGGCTCTTCTTTCCTGGCGTCTACAGTAATGTAGGTACTATTATGGCACCGAGGCTGCATTTTTTTTAATTTGCTGTTTGCGACATATTTAAACGTCTGTCTGTCACTATTAAGGATCGTTTTAGGTAGAGGATGGTTGGAGAACTTTTACTCTTCCTCAAGTACGAATTCGGTAAACCAACTGTGCGGAATTATGGCTTCATAATAGTACAGCACATGTATCTGTTCATTTCTGAAACGCTCACCACACGCTCACCTCGCGGCTACTTTTAATTGCCTATAACTTCTAATAGCATAACAATACAAAGTTGACCTAGCTGCGGTTTGGACATTAGTTTCCTGGTCCAGGTTTAGTGCGCGCGCACCTTTAGTAATTAAACGGCGGTTAACTTGGTTTACTCCGGTTTACTGCCGTTTACACCTGTCACGATCGGCGGTAACATCGTCACTTGTATGTAGGTATAAGACCTACTCAACCGACTTTCAAAAAGAGGAGGTTATTGTTTTTTCCTCAGAAATCGTCAAATTATAAACCGATTTGGGAAATTATTTTTTGTTCAAGAGGGGACCACTCCCAAGTTGGTTCCATAAAATTTTGGTAAAGACCTGATGCCGAGATCTTTAATATTAACAATTATATAGATAATTCGTTTGTTTGTAGCACATCGTTACTGTCGATTCGTTTGTCGATAATTTGAGACGATGATGTTGATCATGAAGTCTGTATCTTTACGGTAGATGGCGCTACGATGCTGATGAAGAAGCAACTGACGTTTTGTGTTTTCAAGCAATTTTGAAAGTACCTATATTTCATTTTCATTCATGCAGTTATCTAGGTTTTTATGACTATTTTGTGACGTGAAAATTAAAACAAAGTAAATATCGCTAATGGAGAAAATTAAAAACAAATTATCATATATACAAAAATCGTGACAAAAGATGATAATTAGCTGTAACGGGTAGACATTAATGTAGGTGAGAATAATTTGTAGAAAACATTGTCAAAGGGTCATAATGTGTTATTGTCATACAAAAAAGTACATCGATTACGTACTCATGGCAGCTTTATGTTTTGTGCTATACAAGTTGACGGTGTTTGATGTTTACATTATTGGTACTTAGTAGGTATAGGTTCGAGAATATACAGCAAAGGTCAGAGGACTTAGGCCTAGACGATTATGCTAATACAATAGGAATGTAGATTTCTAAAAATTTTTTTAAAGATTTTGTTCGATCCTATTTATTATTGGGATCAATTTTTAGAGTGCTCCAAGAGTCAGAATATACCTACTGTTAAAGTTCAACATTCTAATGGAGCGCTGAAACAGCACCATTGAACACTATTTTTTAAGTTACTATATAACTTCGTTATAATTATTATTATTGTTTCTGTCAAAACTTACTATACTTACTATGTTCTTTGTTTCTGAAATAAATAAATAATTCATACAAATGGATACCGGGTGGTGAAATCATCGGCCACAAAAAAATATAGTTCAGTCGAATTATAAGGATTCTGAAAAGTTGAAAACACTTTTAAGTTTAAAAAGTTATAAAATTCCCGCACCATTGAAGTCGCGTATTTCAAAGCACTTTTTTGTTTTTGTTTTAATTAACTTATCTAAAAGTTCAGCAGATAAACGTAAACGTGAGAGTGTACGCAAGTAGGTACTGTTGATGTCTATGTACCTACGTTAAGTACATTACTAGTAAATACATCTCTGTTTTAGAATGATGATTCAGTTCGTGTTCGTATATACTCGTTGGTTAGGATTTTCCTAAGGATATCGTTAAATGCGACTAGAAGTCGATTGTTATTACTTAAAGACTTGGCAGTTTACGGATTTCTGTTGATCGTACGTGTCATTAATTTGTGTCATACGTGACCATGACGAGTAATTTCAGTATCTTAGTATTTACTTAGGTTTGGTACACGAATTTGATTATACGGTGTCGAAAGCGGTGTAACATATCTACTAACTTGTTTATGTTACTGTTAAACCTCATTTGACTTGACGATCAAATGACGTAAATAACACATAAGGTTTGTTTAGTATTCTTGTTTAAATAACTCCGCAACTGTTATTGACATTAATGGTTAAATGTGTAGAGATTCGTTTAATCAGCAAATAATTATGCCTTTGTCACAATTCTTATAATTATGACGTCGTGAAGCGCCGCTTGTAAATAATGACTCAAAGAGGACGAAGTCACAAAGCGATGATGGCTGTTTGCAGATGCAAAGAAAAAGTGATCATATTGTAAATAAAAACATTCGCAAAGTTTACACGACAAATTGACGCTTCGCATCCGCGCAGTGCGTCAGAGATGTACCCTGATCGATGAGCAGTGACTTATTCCAAGTTGAAGAGTCAAGCATTTCCTAACTGCTCCAGTTTGCCGATCCACTTAACGTCTCGCGTTCGATCCATCCTCAAACGACACGTCCGTACTGTATCTACATTTTAAAAGTTTCCTCGAAATATCATCCACCGGCGCACCTACACACGACACTATAAAGCGATCGATTATTACCTATTTGTGTGAAAAGCGGAAGGAATAAAGGCCGCGAGCCGTGTTATAAGCACGAGCCGCGTCCGCCGGCGTCGCTCGTGAGAAATGTCAATATTTAACGGCCAGCTCGCGATGCTACGCTTCGAAATTGTCTCAACGATTTCGATATTTTCCAATGTCAAATATTATCTTAATAGCTTTGACAGAACTCGATTCTCGTGCCGAGTATTAATTGCCCATCGACTCGCCCGGGCGGGTCGCCACCATCGCTCACCTCGCGGCCGCGGCGCTTGCATCACGAGTATGGTCACTCTTCGTAAACATCGATTCATTACCTATCTCAATCGCGATGTAAAATAACTCGTTTTTATTTGCGCTTTCTACGCGTAAATAAATATGTATATAAAGGTATATTGACGCCGCGGAATCTGGCACGCGTCAATCAAACGGAACATACACGAAACTCCACGATTTGTCACTCGGCCATCTTGAGTCATCCACAATAACGGCCGCCATTTTGGTGACAATAATTAACAGATAGGCATCTTCGCCTGTCCGCTTTCTAGTTTTTGTTTTCTAAAATAATTATCATCACAATAAGCGACACGATCTCTTTTTACTTACCGCTGTTGCGGTATTTTGAATAAAATTAAGCGGCCAAATGATTTCTTTAACAACGCCGGTACGGTCGGTACGTGCTACGGCCCCTCGGTGGAACAAATAGTTAAATTTTAAACAATTATCCGTAGCACCGTTCGCGACATGATTGCATACGATTATATTCACTCTTGGAAGTGATTATCGATGCTGCCTGCGGAGGATTGATCGATTAGTCGGGAGTTAGAGCACTTCAGTGTTAGATATGTGTTAAAATGTGTGTGCGAAGTATTTAAAGCCCTTTTAACATGTCGCGTCGAGTTGAGCGCTAAGCGCCGAGATCCGCGCCGGAGTGCCTGCGGCTCGAGACGCTGCGCTGACGCACTGCGCCGTCACGCCGTCATCGTCAATGGGTCAGGTTGTTTACCTCGCCTTATCACCTTTTGTTTTGCTCAAATACGTGGCTCATTTCGTATAGCAGTTACAACTTCCTGACAAACTATTCTTGTACATTGTCCCCGTCTCGTTCTCACGTAAGTTACGAGCAACCGAGAGTTTCACAATTGTCATTTAGTATTTGAATGAAAACAAGGTCGTCGCGTCAACAGTAAGAAAAATTATTATTCTTAAACCCTTTTTTAACTTTCGATTCGATTAAACTGGGAATTTTATTTTGAAAACGCGTGCAAAACAAAGCACATCAATAAATAAGTAGAAGTGTTTGCTTAGATAGTGAATATCCGCCAGCGAGAAATAACATTGGAATTGAAATGGAAGAAGCCAATATATCGGAATGGAAGGCTAACAATAAACCATCGGAGGCCGATCGGCGATACAGGTCCTTGTGTCCACATTAGCATCTCCACCAGGAGTGTGTGCAAACACCGAGGGTCATCTGATGAAATGTTCAAAGGCTTTTAGTTCCCGAGAATTATTAAATGAAGCCCCAGGATCGTAATGTAAACACCGCGTGTTTGTAGAGGCCAGAACCTGTTGCTTTGTCGACGGTTTGATGCGTGCTTCGGCTTATTGGCGGTTATTTTACGTCCGCTAATGTTAATGTTACCGACGCGTTAATGCGGCAACTTTGTCCCTCAACGACCGCTGCCCATTCTATCTCGCCCGCTCGTGCTCACTTTACAACCTATATCCTTTTATTAACCTCGCACCTTTTGTCCCAATTGCAACGAAAATAAAACGAAACAAATCGCACGTGAGGTATGATATTAAACATTAACAACGGATACAAAGTAACAACAAAGCTTGACTAGTTTTAGATACAAAACAGCATGAAAGTTTGTTCAATTCGATTCCTTGGTTACGCAAACGCAGATTTCCCTTCGACGTCAACAATACGTTGCACAAATGAGTGTCGCAATAAACTCTGTGAAACACCAGATATATCTGGGTATCTGAGTAAATATATAACGTGTTGGTAAATAGGCAGGTAGCGTCCCGGCCGCGCTAACACTGCTAATGTGTGGACAAAGACCGTCGTGACGATGCGCGCTAATATATGTTCCCGGAGAGGATGCGAACATTCTCCCCGCGCCTGCGCATTGCCTGCCTCGGGAACATACGCAAATAAAACTCTTTGTCTTGCCCCGTGTTAACGCATCGAAACAAATCCTCACTACCAACTAACATCTAAATGTAACATTTCAACATCATCTTCACACTTCGAAGTCGCTGTAATTAACATTATAATGTTCAATATTTTATTTGTGCCATTTGCTTAGCATATCAAACAAGTTATAGGTACCCGCATGACATCTCTTATTACAAGTTTCTATTTGATTTCGACTCGTAAAACAAGCTCGCGTGGACATGATTATGATTTCTATCACAAATATCGTGTACGATATGAGCTAATCATCCTTTCTGTTCTCCGCTTCGGTCTGAACAATTACCAGCTTAATAGTGAACATAGTAAGGTTGCGTGTTTTTTGAGTTAACTTCGTTACGGTAGGCCGGATTTCTGTGGCATTGGGTCTCCTGTAATTTAGTTCTTCACATCGCTTTATCAATATCGGTAGCAATAAAACTTGTCTTTCTTAAAATTGTGTCGTATGTAACAATGTTCAAGGTTGTTTTCCAGAAGCATACTCTATTTTGGTAGGTAAAGGGCGCTAATCAAGGGTGCGTCCTTCTGCTTATATCAGGTCGAATGTTTCGGGATATTTCTAAGAAAGACCCCGGTTCATTCCTTGTTTATCCAAAACATAAACGCGTACCTCTTTAATGGTTTCGTTCGATGGAGGAATTCTTTCACTTTTCCTTTCTGTGTTTGAGTAATATTTTAATGCGGTGTTGACTCGCCTATCAGAACGGCTTCAATGAGTCGGCTCTTCACTGGCCGGGAACATACCTAGGTGTTAATGATTAGGACTTGGAAGTTTCGACACCTTGTGAAATTTCGGTCAGTTTTATTGACTCACTTATCAATGTCATATGATTTATGTTTTTCATCGTGTCACTAAACGGTGAACAGTTATTATTATATTATAAAATCACGAGGGCGATTTCGGCAAAGCCGCAGCCTCTGAATTCTGTTTGGTTTGGCATTAGCGAGCGCTGTGCTAACGCTATCCTACTTATCGGCGGCTGCAACTGTTGGTTTTTACAGTTCGTCGTTCGATAATAATATGTGTAACGACGCTTTATGTGATGTTTACTCTTAACACTGAATTTGGTGGAATTAAACCGATCCCTGGAGATGAACTTTCTGAACGCCATATTTTCCCATACCCCATAGATAAGAACTTACTATAAAACACAATTTATTGATCAATATTCAATACTTAATATCTCTGAAGGTAAAATTTATTTAAAATGATCTCAAGTAAATTAACAAATATACCTCTACTTACATTCCATATTCAAAACGCCTTTCTCACAATTTAATCGATAAACCACAACACTTTGCATCAATTTAAATATCATAAAAGATACTCTAATTAAATACGTGTTTCTGAATCGTTCAAAAATGATAAAAGCAATAAAAAGAGACGGAATCCAGTAGCAGTTCCGAGCATGAGAAAGTGAGGTTGAATGCGATCGGTTGCGTGCGCGCCGACATTTATCCGAACGAAACATTTCTCCGATAATTACGCCACAATATAATAATGCGAATAATAAATAATAATACAATAAAATCGACAAAAGTTACAAATCCCATAGCGCAGTTATTCGGGTTCCGTACATACCACATTTAATTTACCAATACTTAATTTCCGTGCAGTTTGGGAAATCAAGGATAGCAGTAATGAGGAGTCCGTCGCTGATTTTCACTGGATTTAATTTTTTAGATAAGATGAGCACCCTTATCTACTGCCTTTGAAAATAATTAGCCAATTCTATTCCGATTTCCTTAAGGATATCATTGATGCCACGCCACTATAGGATAGTCAGACCAGAGACAATGAGTACTTAGGTAAAATAGAAGTTGCAGAAGTTGAAGCCGTAAGTTTCCAGTAGGTACAACAAAATGCTTCTATCACGTTTAAATTACCGTATCCCACACGAGTTTAGCATTAAACGTATGGTCGGATTGTGTGAGGGTTTCCTTCCAACAATGGAACCCTAAAACTGAAAATAAAATAATAATTTTAATGTCGTAATTGTATGCCGCGGGCGGGACGCAAATCGCGCTCATTTCGCGAACGGCTCGATTCTACCATTCGGTATCGATTCCGATAGTACCGGGTTAATATTGAGACTGGTTTCACGATGCCGTCCCATTTTCTCATAAATGTTAGTTACATTACATTGATTTAAGTAGGTATTTCGATTTTACATTTTGTCTTTAAAAGCTCAATGTAAATTATGAAAGCGAGCGTGACATAAATCATACATTTGTACCTGTAGATTTTCTTTCGATGAAATGCGCTGTGCACTATTCGATATTTAGTAAATTTGCTTGAAATTTAAATTAAGGTTCTTCCGTCTGTAAAGAGTTGTTTCTTGGATATCGGAAACTAGTGTAAATTTTAAGAAAGTGAAAAAAAATACTCCCAACATTACACATTGCATGTTACAATCCTTGTTCTATTGCAAAGTTTTATAAACGTAATGTCATTTTATAATTCCTTCATATACATTGAAAATAATCCCACCCACCGATTAACTCAATATTAATAACAACCAGCTTACTGAAAAAAGGTGCTTCAACGAAGCACAAATAATTAGTTTTATTGGTACAAGTCAAGAGCTCAGTTGCAGTAATAAGGCCCTACAGCTAAAGTTTTTTGTGGGCTAGCCATATGTTTGCGATGTCGTTATCATGCTCACTTATATAAATAATTTAGCGTTACCGCTTCGGGCTAGTTACAATAAGAATGGCAAATACGAAACGACACCGGCCTGGCGAACTGGCGTTCTACTTGGAAAGAGGTGCTGCAAAAAAAAAAGAATTAGTGTGGCATAAATATGCAATGTTCAAAATTTACTTGGAAAGAGTTGCTGCAAAAAAAAAAAAGAATTAGTGTGGCATAAATATGCAATGTTCAAAATTTATGAAAAGTAAGTACTTAACTTGGATTTGATATTAATAAACAAAAAACACTAAGAACTGTAATCTGTCGTACTGTACAAGTCCGGGCAATAAGGCCAATTGCAATAGTTCTTTAATTTTTATTGATTATGAACTAATATATTTATGAACTAATAAAATATAATTATATTATTAATCATAATTATTGTGATGAATACGCCATCCTTTTTTTAAAGCGTATTAATTTGCATCTGACAGTAAGAAACCATTTCTGTTAATAATTCCTACTAATAGTAATACATTCGTAAAGAAACTTATAGAAATGTGTATATTGTACTAGTGAATACGAATAACACTTATTAAAAATATGTATTTTTGAAGATGTTTCAGACGTTTATGTGTAACATGTGTATATTGATGTACATTCAAACCACATTCCCATGTCGATTGCATTGTGTATGAACTGTCAATTAAGTTCAAAAGTGCATAGAGATTCTAACATCGACAATTTCGTATTGTTAGATCTTGAATAAAGTGACTTTGTCTCATTTTATCTAAGAGAACAACTCTAAATATTGACAGTACTTTTCAAACAATGCACACATCAACATCATCATTTGTAAGCTTTCGAACTATTTAAGGCCGAGTATGTATGTTGTTGTTGATTCAGAAGAGAGTAATACATATTGAGCAAGGAAAAATCTGATGAAAAACTCTTTCAATAGTGTTTAAATATTTGTATCCAGATTACGATTGACGCTTTATTGAGTAACATGAACAATCTTGAGTATTTAGTCTAAATGAGATGTTAAGTTGTTGATGTTACTGCTCCGCCAAAGTACATTGGTCAACTGGTCTTATGCACGCCATAATGTTGTTGATTTTTTTGTAGTGTGCGTTTATCGCAACAGCAGACTTCGTGTGTGTGTGAGTGTGGATCTGTGAGAGTGTGTTCATTCAGTTTAGGGGTGTGCAGTACGTGGTTACTTCGTCTTCCCGCTAAAATAGGCGAACAAATATGTTTGGAGACGGCTTTACATACAAAATCCAAGAATCTTTATAATATATCACATTAATATAATGTTAGCTTCTAAAGAGCAGTTCAACTATTTAATATTATCATTAAGCTAGCATGCAATCGTCTAGCCACAAACACGTTTAGCCTTCAATGGTTTGTTTTGGTTGCGCCTATGAAAACAATCCTAGATTAAAAGGATACGAGGGCAAAATAGATTTAGTTGTAAGTTAAATTATTATGAGAGGCAACGTAAACTATTGCTATTAATCGAATGTACTGTAAACTACTTCAATTATTTCAGTTTAAATAACTCTGAAGTTAAACAGGTTATAAGTAATTGATGTTTCTCATGCAATCTATAATTTTTTTATGAAATCAGTTGACGCCTCGCGACATTTATATGTAATTGCACTCACAGCACGCTTACTTTGGTCATCGCACCTGCATTGAATGCTGTTTTTAAATAAGTCACTTATGTATAAAACGCTGAGGGTATAATTTATGAAATTATAAGCCGCTGTCTGATAAAAATAATTTTCTTGAAACAGGATCCACTGGCCTTAGGAGTTGCAGAGCTAATTTCACATACCATGTAGTTTATTCAAAAACAAACCACGAGCCTAAATTTTAATTGGAGATTCTTTAGAAGATTAAGGGCCTTATCACACTTGCGATTTGCGAGCGTAATTTCTATACAAATAAGCGACGCGGCGAACACGCTGCGCGATCGCCTTCATACAAAATACGCTCGCAAATCGCAAGTGTGATAAGGCTCTAATAGAATAGTTATTAAAGAAACTTTTAGAAACACGTGTGTTTAAACGGATTAATGGCTGAATGCGTAAAATTACTCGATGTAGTAAAAAGAACCCACACAGGTGGTCACTTCTTTGACTATTTAAAATACATACGCATTTTATGCATAATCTAAATAAGTTTCTGTCAAAAATGACATTTTAGTGGCAAGCTTTTATAGCCGACTGTACTTTTCTTTGGATATCCATCAAACTCTCACTGAGACGATTCCAAAGAGCCTAAGCTCGGTAGGATTGCTTTTTCTATTATAGAGTTCCTATGGCCACCTTCCGGCTCCATGATCAGCCCCATGGTACCATATTATTGTATTGTCATCAAAGTTAAGTAAGTATGCAAATTTTCAGCTCAATCGGTTGACGATATCTGCTTCAAAATTGAGTTGCAAGATTTTACCCGAACAAACATACTTAGATACATACATACATACATACTTACAATGCAAGTTAAATAAAAGCTTTTAATAAAAACCGGCCTAGTGCGAGTCGGACTCGCGCACCGAGGGTTCGTTTTCATCATAAGAGTGTCATCTTAGTTCGTTTTAACCAATAAACTATATGCATGTTGATAATGATGTCTTAACGTAGGTATATGAGTGTTAATAGTTTAATTTCATTGTCAACAGTCAGCGCGGTCGGAGGGTGAATCGTCCGGTGAGCAATCCTGCGAGAGCTCTGACGAGGGAGTCGGACGGGACGCGCCGGCCCACCAGACCGTCCAGCCCCACCAGCCCATCCAGCACCAGCCTATCCAGCACCCACCGCTGCATCAGCCGCAGCACACCATGAACCACCACGCGGTCAACCACCAGACCATGAATAATCACCAGTTGAATCACCATCAGAGGAACTCTCCTCGACCGCTTGAGAGGGAGTTGAAGGTAAGTACCTATTCTTTATTACAGTACATAGTGAACTACCTGCATTGCATCTTTTTCGAACATTCGGCGGGTACCAGAATTCTCTTAGTCCTTTAAAACGTATGTGATAAGTGCTTATAATCGTTTAAATTTTTTTGTGTAACACTGAATGCAGTAACATAAGATTTAAACATTTATCTATAACCGGTGGTTGATGATTCTGTTTAACTTGTCGCCTCGTTAGACCACAAAACGTGCAAATTGAAGTAAATTTCAATCATACAATTGATTAAAAATCCAATAGAACTGGATTGGACAATCTGTCGATGAACTGCGATAACCATACAAATGTTAATTTTTGTCGAACAGGTCCGCGATGATTTCGAGTCTCTAAAGTCCTCGCTCCACCCGCACCTGTCCTCGCTGGCGTCACTGGCGCAGGGGGCTCCGCTGTCGGCGCCGACGAGCGTCTTCGCCCTCGCGAGCGGCGGGGCCCCCGGGGGCTTCCCGTACGCGCCGCCTGCGTTCCTGGCCCCCGCGCCGCCGCCGCCTGCGCAGCCCGCCGGCTCCGCGTCCTCCTCGTCTTCGGAAGGCAGCGCTGCCGGGTGGAGTTTCGAGGAGCAGTATAAGCAGGTCCGTCAGGTAAGTTCGATTTCTGAATTATTTTAGATTATGTATATTTTATTGTTTACGACACGAGTTTTCGCAACCTGGTCTAATCTTGCATCGATTTTATGGTCCAACGTTAATGAAATCGTTAGCACAATATATAGAACATACTATAACATACTGATTCTTGACAACTGAATTAACAAAAAATACAAAATCCTTGAACACTGATTAAGGGAAAAAACTGAGTTTATAAAGTTGAAGGTCAGTCAAACGAAACAGAAACGGAAGAAAGAAGATATTTTGAGTCATTGTATTCACGTATTTGTCAGATAACTCTCTGTACTTCAACGGAAAATAATTGTTTCTCCACATTTGCATTACAAAAGCCCTTCCGTACAAAATCACAAATATTTACTCGACCCACAATAACATTATCGTGCGTGTCAATCGAACCCTCTATATTCTCTGTAACTTATTCAGGATAGTGACTGCATTCGTGTCCAATGCGAGCAGTAGGGTCACTCTGAAATGTGAATTCGAAGTTCGGATCGTGCTGTCCATTTCGATCTCGTGTCAAACAATATTTGAATGAACGAGATAGCACGATATGAAGTCCGGATTTCGAACGTTCCGTGACAATGGCAACCCGTTCGTATTGTTACACATTTCAAGGGGTTGGGTGTCAAAACAAGTGAGGGACAGCATGATTATTGTTAATACTCTTGTTAGGGGACGTCTGGATTTATTCAATTTGCATTCAGTGGCATACGTTCGCGGTTCTAGTTATATAGGCAGGTGATTTGATGCAATTTATTTTTCTATGTGGAAGGGGTTGATGCCGCGTTCTAAACCTGGGTCAGACCTTATTATATGGTCATTCATATTCAACAAATGTTTTGTAAAAAAATTACAGTAATGTCAGTCGAAAGTGGGAATGCTATTTTTTTTTTTTATTCAGAATAGCCACGCATTTGACCATTTGTACCGATATGAGTCCTATCTTGCTTAAGGTCAATCCGGTCAAGTACGTCACACGGGGATAAGCGGATCTACCATAAAAATATCGATTACTTAAATTAAAAACTTTAACACAAGTAGCCGATCATCGTGAGACTCATTCAATGAGATATTGAAAATGCTACAAAAACAAACAAACATAACTGCAAAATTTGGAATTGTTTGCTTTAATAATCGCTGAGATCTTGTCACTTATTCCAGTTAAAGCTGAATATCTTGGAAACTATTGGTCCTATTTCCTTCAAACATAGCTAATAAACGTCTCGACGGACAAGTCTTTCGATTAAACCACACTCAGATTGGTTCATCCGTTAGGAAGCTATGATGCCACAGACATAAACCCTCTTTTTTCGTCGGGGGTAAAAAATAAAAGCTCCCACTATAAAAGCTGACTTTAACACATTTTTATGCAACGGGAACACACTTCAGAAAGACAATTTCACCTGTCAGTTTAGTATTACTTTCCCAATTGGCTTTCACGTCGCAATTCCCGTAAGTGTAAGAAAACGACCGCATTATTAACACTCGTATTGTGCGTTACATACTTAACGAGCTGTGAATTTCGAATCAAAGAGATCCGGATATTACATGTCAATTAAATAGGTATTCGCGTTCACGATTTTAACACTCTTTATAAGGGGGATATTGTGACTTTTAAGCGGAAAATGACTGCCTATTGTGGAACAAATTGGTTCCCTTAACGGGAATAACGAGCATGGCAGTTAGGTACGTGTACTTTAATAGTATTGAAAATCATGAAATACCTTAAAAGATATATAAAGATAAGTATATTGATTCATATTCACATGGTATCAATAAAATATTGCGGTTAGGTGTACGTGTATGTGAAGAATTGATGTTTATAAATAAAATGTGGGATCGGTTTGAAACAATATTAATACACACACAACATCCCTTATAGGGATAAGATAGCCTTTGTACCTATATGTTATTTGTAATAGATGTATTTTTTAACTGTTTTTGTGTAAAATAAAGTGTTTACTTACTTACTTACAACACAACCACATAAATCTCCTCTACGTGTACCAATTACATAATTGAATAGTTTTAAGTATGATTTAGGTACGAAGAATTACGTACCTACTGTTGAGTTTATTTCAGCTTTCATCTCAACGGCGATCTCCTCTTAGGAAACGCCAGTGGATACAGATTCAGACTTGTAAAAGAGGCCACCTTGTGGCCTACTTATAGAATAAACTTAGATTTTGATGTTTGACATGTGGGTTCATGAAGATGATATCACGATTATGTCGCGTTCTGATAACTTGATAAGTAGGCGAGTGCGAAAGTGACGGATGCTGTATCGATTACCACGTGATAAACGCGACCATCATAGGCCCGATTACACTAAAGCACACTTACCGAGATAATTCGCCTGTAGGTACTGTAACTGAAAACATATGAGATGTTCATATCATATTGTAGACACATGTGATCATACTACATACGTTATATCTATATCATGTGTACATTAATCTTCCTCACACTCGCAAGAAAAAGTCGAAAAAAAAAACAAAATTATACTACAGGAATTATATACTTCAGGAAGATTTTTCCCACCTGCGTGGAATATTTGACTAATCTTTTGGGACATATTCGGGGTTCTGTTATTCGATTGTGAGAGTACAAAAGACACGTATTCGCAGTAGGTAACTTTTTTTTTTCTCCATACATCTACGCTCCACCCTAACCTACAATGTACATACCTACTCGTAATTACATATTGAAGTTAAATAAAAATGCAAAAACGAGCGACTACATAGTTTTAATATTGATATAATCGTGAAATTTAGTCGATTGAAACTAAAACTAATTCAATTGTTAGTCGAAGATTCTCACAACTAATTCAATCGCAACTAAATTAGTCGGAGATTCTCACAACTAATTCAATCGCAACTAAATTAGTCGCGATTGAAAAATGACGATTGATATTTTCAATCGATTGATTAGTTGACTAAAAAATTCATCGATTAATGCCCATCTCTGGTAGGTAGGTACATTACCGAAGGGTAATTTGTAGAAATATCATCAGCTATAGGAAACAGTTATGGTTTAGAGTTTTCTCGATGACGTATGTACATCAGTAAATGCTTTTATCCACTCAAGGCTCACGAGATTACGCTTGAATGGTTTGCTTACCGATTTACCTTCCTTGGTATCAAATTAACATCGCTTTACACATGTAGGAATATATTGATATTTTCGTACAATATTAATGGATTATGAATATTATTTTTATTCAGCAAAACAATAATTGGCAGGAAAATAAAGTTTCAAGGAAAAATTAAAAAGAATACTTAAAAATAAAAAACGTATAAAAAAATTAGTTTAAGCTAATTGTTGCATTAAAAATATAATTAAAAATAATTTAAGCTGGAGTGCTGGGGTTTTGAATTCGATAAAATGCACTGTTCCCTACTGTATCATAAACCCAACATGAAGACAAAAATATGTTAGTATAGGTAGTTAGGGAATATTCATGGTGTAAATATTGGTGGTGTATGTATGTATACCTATTTTATTACATAGCGATTATATCTTGACTTTCGAAAGGTGTAATAATGCAAATTGCACACGAGCACAATTCATTACTTTCAAAAGGCTGCAATAAATACCAGTAAATGGCTTAAAAACAGCGCGTCAATACATATCGAGGGCTTCATGCTATAGGGGCGTATGCGCAAAAATGCGATTTTTCGTTTTTAATGGCATCGTATTCATCTAATAACGATACATCGGGTCAAATTTTTTCATAATTTTATCGTAATTATAAGTTATTTAAAATAAATAAAATATGTTTTGGCGTATCATTGTAGGTCTAATTTTTTATCGATCCAAAGAGGCGTACAGTAGGCGTAAGCGCAATAATGTAATGGAATCTCATAATATGATCGGAGTATAAAGGCGTATATGTTCATACGTCTATTACTCGATTGTGTGATTTACCAAAAAATGTCGCACAATAGCGGCGTATGTACATACGACCATATTTACCATACTTTTTAGTGATAGTATCAGTCTTCGGCCTCATATACCGTCGCACCATATGGGCGCAAAGTCCTTGAACGTCACACCTTTCTCCAAAAAACATCTCTAACTGGTAGGTTTCTAAGGAACCATCCTGCTTGTATCCCAGGTGGATTCGATTCAATATCCAAATCATAAATGCTCGATGTCATCCAAAGGACGAACCCACTTAGCATGAATCGCACTATCGCACATAATATGCGAGCCGACTAGATCCAACTTTGTTGAAAACAGAGGTTCCCAAGAAATATGGGGCAGGGGGGCGCTGAAGAAAAAGATAAACAGGCGTCCTTACATATACCATTATGGATTGCTACCATCATGCATAATTATCCATCTCAGACAGCTGCGGGGACAAAGCTAACTAGACAAGCTGGAGAACTTTAGGATAAGCAGAAAAAAGACGAGGAAACTCAATACAACAATGAACATTTGAGCAAGGGCACAAATTAGTCAAGTCCAAACTAAGTCTCCTCTACAAACAGGTAACTGCAGTTTTAGGATCCCTACACAAGCCAGAAAATACCTTCACCAGCTCAGCGGCGGAAGAAACAACCCTCGTACAGACTCACTTCTCGGGCTGTGAGTTACAACGGTTAGTAAGCTGGGTGGATGAGGAGAATACTCCAACGGAGAGAGAATGGCGACAAAAAATACAGAGGGCTTTCAACTGCTTGACTCATACAAATCACCAGAACCGAACGGAATAGAAAGGAAGAGAGGTAATTATCAAGATATTTACTATTGTTTTGGCTGCCTGCGTACTGCGTAGACAAGTCAAAGTAATTATCATACAAAACCAGATAGAAACCTTCTACTCAGGCGTTAGATTCTTCAGTGAAAATTAATCAGTTTTTTGCTTAAGCACTTGCAACATAAATTATTCTGCAAAATACTAAAAACAAGTCTGTGCCTTATGTTTAGGCACATTCATAGACATTGAGGGACGTCGACGGCAACGACAGGATAAAATTCACCAGCATAAAAGCGGCACTGGTAGGAGCCGGAATGAAAGAGATTCATCGGCATCGAAACTGGTGAAGCCAAAACTGGTGCACTCAAAAAGGCAGTGGTAGCAAAGTAAGAACCCTCGAAGCTACGTCCGCTCACCACTTTTGTGGAATCATCGCCACACTAAACGAACATCACTATTACACAGAGTCATCATATCCTGCGACATAGTAATACTAACGAGCGGTAATCACAAGGATATGTGAATGTGACTTCACCCACTCTACACTGGCTGTCTAACAACAAACTGACAGTTTATTCGAAAACACTTAACTGGTAATGTTCGCTAACAGATGCTTTGTGGTAACTAACCCAAAATTATCAATACAGAGCTCTAATTTGTCGAGCAAGGTAAATAAAAAAAACGTAACATGCCCGGCATAATAAGTTTCAATTAAGAACAAAACTATTCATCGTTGAAGCTTAACTACAATCACTTCAGAGGTTGATTTGCTTGACAGCCACGGGAAAACAGAACCTCAGAAGAGCAGCTATCTTATAACTCGTCAGCAACATCAAGGGTCTCCTAGAATTGGGCTTTCTGATGGAGTTGGGTTGGCAAAAGTAGTGTCATCAACTCGCCACGGCGTATGGTTAATGCTTCGTTTTTGTAGAAGACTGTCATGTTATCACATTACAAACTAGTTACTAGAACCTATTAAGATTTCGTAAAATCCGATTTCTGCAGAGAGTGGGCACCGCAACTGCTTGGAGTACACAAGAAGTCACTTTTAACGACTTTATGACTGCTGTTCTAGGCAAAGACCGACAAGTAGACAGAGAGACTTTATTTAGCACTGAAGTGCTCAGTTAATAATCGTTCGAGATGGTCAGCCGGCGCTGGGTCATAAATTCTTCTAAAAAGTTATAATCAAGGAAACGAATAATTTAATCAGTGAAATGTATATTCTTTCTTTACTAAATGCTTGAATTTGCCTTAGATCACCACTATACGACCACACTCAAAAGCCACTAGCACTGTTTTTTTGTCAAACGAAACAGGCGTAAAAAAAATCAGAAAAAATTGAAGGAGATTCGTAACAATGTGAAAATTACTGTAAAAAGAAAGTATTTTGATATAAAAACAGAACTCAGAGCAATTGTCATTGAATAATTGAATAGGAAAAGATTTAATTTATACGCCCCTCAATTTCAAATATTTTTCAAGGAAAATCTTCAGTCATTTCGAATATTTGCGCCGCAGTAAAGAGGCGTAAGCGCATAATTACTAGTTTTTAGAATACTTTACGTAAAATTGATCATACTAGATAAAAACAGTAACATTATAAATACTCCATGCAAATTTGCAAAAAGATCCGTCGAAGGGACAAAAAGTTATTAAGTTTTTTGCCTCTCCTGAAAAGTAGGGGTTTTGCGCATACGCCCCTATAGCATGAAGCCCTCGATATAATATGTAATTGCAAAATCGACGCGCTTATTGTTTGTAACAATCATAATTGCATGCTATTAAATTGATTATATTTATAGGACGAGTGCAATGGTATTTACTAGTCCTTTCACAGACCATAAGGTGTCGGTCACGATGTCTTTGTGTGTGAAAGAGTGCGCAGCACGCGTTTACCGTATTCATCATACATACCCCACAATTATGGAGCATAGTGGTAAGGCGTACAATCTCTATGTATCCAAAAGTGGTGAATTGGTGGTGCTACTGTTAGTAATAGACTAATAGTAGTTTACGTTACTTAGCAACTAAGAATTAGCTTGATAAAAGTCTGTGAATTAAACTATGTGTTTTTTGTAGATGCTTAAAGACAACTTAAAGGAACTACCTCTGGGGGCCTACGTGACAGATGCTTTGTCACTTATTTATCACGTGATAAGCGCAACCATCATATACCCTCAGAGGTAGTTCCTACTAGTAGGTAAAGTGTGAGTGACAGATGCTTTGTCACTTATTTATCACGTGATAAACGCAACCATCATAGGACCGCAGATCATCAAAAATCAAAACTGCTAATTTTCGCTACTCTAGCGCTATTTTACCTTTTGTGAACAGTTTTCGAACTATTCGTATTATTTACTGGTTAAGATTTAGATATATACCTACCTCTTTCTGTGTAGTACCTACTGTGATAGAATGAGGGGTGATGCTATTTGTAATGTCGCGCGACGAAAGTTGCGAAGCATACTTAGTTGTGCTCGACGGGCTGGTCACTTTTTCGCCAGATCTCGATATGTGATTATTCTCCTTGCCTCTATCCTCCTTACCCACAATGCTCTTGCCCACAATGACATACAATGAAGTAACATTTAGTAGAACGAGTTATGGAGAATTCGCGGAGAAGGTGCGAAGCGAACCTCTCTGTTAGCGATGTGGTTTTTAAGACGATTTCGTTTTGTATGAGTTGTATGACTCTCGTCTCGACCAGATGACGTTTATAATTATGAGTTATTATAATTTTGCTCGTGGGTGGGTAATCTTGTATATATTGCTATTGTATCTGAAATGTATTGAATTGGAACCAATCGATTACTGAATGTGGCATATATTTTCACAATACATTGTTACCTGTAGTAATAAACATAAGTGTATATTAATTTCCTTATTAATTTAATTGTTGCTGTAATTTTAATTCCAATGTTGAATTTTCTATAGAAGTATTCTTCAATATTTTTATTCGATACTATACGTTTCGAAGTCTAAATTACTATATTATTATCCCCACACAAGGGTGAACCTTTATAATTCGCCGAGCGTTTAAATTGTACCATAACAACCCTAGGCATAACACTGGCATTATCAAATTAACTTCCAGTTATACCTAAAGGTTTCGGCATATTATTATCGCCCGCGAAGGGAGTTATTGCATCGCTTTTACTGCAGGGGTGTTGCATCTTATTGTTGAGGGAGAAAGGCATAAATCAGTATCGATACGCGCACAGTACTCGATGCCACTACCCGGTCAAATTAAGTGTGCAACCGATATCTATGACGCCGCATACAAATAAGGTGCAAACTTAACGCAACCGGTTTGTGAATGTCGGCCATACTGGAAACGCAGTTTTCCGCGGCCCTAAATCATCGAGGGAATTGCCGGCCTTTATTAGCCTCCATTACAGCTCGTTGGGCGCGATAGAGGGAGCCATTTTGATTTGAATTATGTCTTTGGTTGACTTTGTTGGGTTGGGAGTGGTCTAAATCGAACAGTGTGGCTTAATTTGTCGTTTCTGTAATATCTCGCCAGTATTACCTATGTCTACTTTAGCGACGTTAAATTAAAAATGGCGATCGTTATATCGCTAAGGTAGGTATATATAACTAAAAGGTAAGCTATAGGTATGTCCATTTGTCTTTATTTCGCCATATCTCCTGTAAAATATCAACTTGTCAATGGCACTTAAGTTCCCATGCTCTATGCCCTACGCTATGCTCTATGTGACGTGATAAAGCCTAGATATTGTTAAACCGGGATATTAAAAAGTCAAGTAGAATTAGAGCTTGGCTTCCACACACCTACTTACGCCATTTAATCTTGCAAAACAAAGTTCTTAAAGTTCAAACATGTATATTAATCATTTGTATTCGTTTGAACCACGATACCAATAATGTATTAACAAATCTAGACTTATTAGGTAGACCACGTACAATCAAACTAATATCTCAATCTTACGTAGCTCTGAGAGTACCGAGTAAGGTAGGTAGTACTGGTAGTAGGCAGAAATACACTGTCAATATTGATGACATTATTTATTACAAACAATTTAGTAACACAAAGATTTTTTTGAAATAATATCAGAATCGCGACTCACATGTCACATGTTGCTACACACTGCGCTAAAATATTCTATTATTTGTATTTTTCATACTGAGAATGTAGGTAAAATTAGTTTATTTAAATCCTGCAAACCCCACGTTAGAATGATTGGAACCACTGGAACCAATTACTAGTTCATTTAACAGTGATTATTTTTTATCACTTAAAGCATCACAGCTGTTATGATTGGCAATAATATTGTCTAAATAGAATATTGACAATAAACATTGACAATGTAGTGCTTCCTGCCATCACGTTCTACGCTCACGTTCTTGAACCATTTGAGAGTGTCACAGGCACTCCCGTCGCGTTTTGTTTATGGACGACACGTTTGATTTCATTGCATTTTGTCTATGGCGTAATTGGGACGTGATTCAATAACTACTGCTGCTTGTTTAAATATCTGACAAAATAGTACTATTACTTGAGTCAAGCGTAAAAAGTGTCTGTTAATGGCAATGAAATGATTTTGGTTCGTAATAATAATCTAGCACAAATACATGTATATCTTAAATAAACAGGTGAATATCTAATTCCCTTTCTTGTTTATAGAGTTTGTAGAAAATAGTTAAAAAAATATTTATTAATAAAAAAGGTTTATACAATAACAAAAAACAAAAGCAAACATCGGAAAGTCACGACGACGCACCCACCTCCTATCTCCAACATAGTTCCAAATGCGACCTATTAGATTCGCCGTCAACCTTTTAAAGTGCCACTAGTTATGGGTGCGTTCGGAACGAAACTTTTTTTAATGGTTTTTAACGTAGTCAGGCGATTAGCCAAGTGAGCCATCGAGCTGGCATTCGAGTGTTTCGGATATTTATACCGTCTAGACGCGTTATCGCGCGATGCGTTTATCGGTGGAATGTTTTATACACTTGAGATTGACTTACCGTAGAATGAAGCTTTAAGCGATTTGCGGTAGAGCTCTTATGCAAGTAAATTAAAAAAAAAACAAGTCACAAAACTAAACCGTAAAACTAGATAAAGGCTACACAAGGTTGACGAGGCTGGTGGTAGTATTTGTCATCTTGTATGAAATGCTGAACCGTGTGCCAGATATGATCCAGCCCGCTGCTTGACACACGTCAACTCTACCTAGTCTTTTATCCTTTATAAATGCGATGCCTCAGGATTTACGCCATTAAATCTAAATCATTGGTTTTGTCAAATTTAGTTTGCACATTTGACAAACAGTTGTTAGACTGAAATCATCAAGTGCATCAATTGTGTAAAGTAGTGCAAATTTTTAAAAAAAATTGGCCAAGTGCGAGCCCGACTCGCGCATGAAGGGTTCCGTACCTATATACATATATATATAATCTATATCAAGTTTGTTGTATGGGAGCCCCCCTTAAATATTTATTTTATTTTATTTTTAGTATTTGTTGTTATAGCGGCAATAGAAATACATCATCTGTGAAAATTTCAACTGTCTAGCTATCACCGTTGTTGAGATACAGCCTGGTGACAGACGGACGGACGGACGGACGGACGGACGGACGGACGGACGGACAGCGAAGTCTCAGTAATAGGGTCCCGTTTTTACCCTTTGGGTACGGAACCCTAAAAAAGATTGTGGACTATAAAACCTACATTTCTTTTTGAAAGACACTATGTATTTAATAAGTGGAATTATCTCTGAAAATCTTCATAATACTCCCTACAATGGAAATGGCTTGATGCTTAGACCATCATAATTCGTAGTTAACTTCGTTTTGAGTCAGTTTTAGCACATATCGAGCTGTTATTTGACACGGGCAATTAAGAACCATATTTCCTAGAGCATTAAAATAAATCAAGCAGTCGTTTATGCTATAATTTATAGACGTGTTGTGCATGAATACATTCGTGAAATATAAGCGTCAATTTTCGCTAAATATGTGCTTAAAGTGATTAAACTGACAACGTGGCTAGTCATCCTAATTATTGTGGTTGTAATACGTCAATCCAAACCAAGAGACCGGGGTTGGCTCTCGATATAGTCAAGGATTTGCAGTGGAGCTAATAATTTAAACTAATATGTTTGACGTCAATTTATCATGTAGGTGTTTAATGTGATTTATTTAACGAATTACATAAAATGTGCGCGTTACACGGATTCTTAAGCTTAATACTTAAAATCTAAAATCTAACTAAATTACAATTAATAGGTATTTATCTAGCGCTCTCTAACACTTGTTCCTTTCCATTCAATCATCAGCCTTGCTATCCCTTTTGCAAAATAAACGCATTCAGATTGTCCTAAGAGTAGGGAGTTGATGAGCGCGGTCCCACGCAGAACGGGTGAGTGACACCCGAGCGATCTGCTCCGCTTTTCACTTTGTTCGAAATAATTGTGCCACGTTCGTAGCCCGTCCTAGAGTGGCGCACTCGTAGGTCGGGCGTGTCGTTACGCTCCGCGACTTCTCGGGCGCCTTCTCTGAAAATCAAAAAGAGAACCTTCTGTAGTCATTTATTCGGTGTTTAGCCAAAGTTTAAGTCAATGTTATAAATTGGATCCTTTATTTAGTAGGTGATTGATATATTTTTAGTCTTTTGTTTCGATAGCAATAGCTCCCAATCTAGTTAGTACTTACTCCATACCTATACTTCAAACAATCGTATAACTTAAAACATTTTTGCCGACTTTGTAGTTAATCTTGACCATATAACTCCCCAACCAATTAGTTTAAGTTTAAGAACCGCGTCTAATTTTAATAAGCCGCCTTGTGATTAACTTAGTTATTTTACTTATCACGTTTAGTACATACCTAAGTAACGATTTTCTGTACAAATTAGTCGGGCATTAAGGAATGGTTAAAACTTCCGATACTAATGAACGTTCACTCATTATTCGGCTTGATGTGGTTGTTATCGTCAAATACAGTAATTAGCCTTAAAATTTGTTGTATATGTATAAGTTTGAAGGATTCAATCTATGTTTTAATTTATTGCTCCTGTTACAGGCAACACCCGGTATATGTACTATCACTTAGCATACCCGTATATCCCGCCGTGTTTAAGATGTCGGATCTGTTAATATGTTACATTAAATTGCTCGGGCATAGGACTCAGTGGCTTAGTGGACAAAGCGCGCAAGTTAACCCGGAGAGCCGTTGGAGATGCGGGTTCGGATCCCGCGCGAGTCATAGATTTTTTATTTATCTCTTCAAAATTATATAAACAACAGTAAAATCATACCTCGATTTTTTTGATATATGCTCATGGATTATTTTCTTTTAATTTGTAATCGAAGAAATATATTTCAATTGGTCTATTATTGCCCCTCGTAATAAAAATAATTTTTACAAAGCTCCTATTTCTTTGAAGTTACGTGGCAATATTCCAAATCAATTCTAAGTTAAACCATGTCTCTTATCGTAAAAAATGTTGTAATTATCTGCAATTAGCCTTAAAAGTCGTACATAAATTGGTTCGATTGTGTATCACGTTCACTATCTCTATGTAGGTATATAAGTGGCTATGACGCAACTTAGAGGCAGAATGGGTACGTTATTGCCTTATTGGTTCCTTGAATAGTTTTGGCTGATGGTGGTAGGAATGTTTACATTATAATGTCATTATCTGACTTACTCAGTCGAGATTGTTATGACCGCTTGAGCGGGTTTGAGGTAATTCCATTTCTATGATTTCATTTGGGTGAAGGAAACAGTTTATTAAAATTTCAATTTTAATAAATACTCACATAGCTTTGCGAAGTGAAAGGGTCTGGCCGGAATGCTATAGTAAAATCGCCCCTGGCTGATTATGGAATATTGTTATGCACGATTATTCGTTTTATTATAAGATATATTTTTGCTGAATATTATCCCTTAAAAACTTACGGTTAGTGAAAAATTAAAAAAAATTAAAAATCTGGTTCGATTCCCAACCAATGGAAATGAATAAAAAAAAATACGGCTGTAGTATTGGTTGTTTTCAAAAATAAAAGTGTCTATTTTGCGTAGCATTGACAATTTTCATTATTTACGGTGGTTGCAGTTCAGGGTGTTCTTCTTTATTTTCACCCTTTGATACAAAAAAAAACTTATTTCCACTATGTAGATCCAAACAAATTTTTTTCATAAAAATATATGTAATAGAACATAAAATTGCGTATTTTATATCAAAATATGGTAGGTGTCGCTAACTTCCAAATATAAAAAAAAAATATATAAAAACTTACACAGTCAAAATTATGTGCTTCAAAACCACCTAGGGCATTTATTTTTTTTGTGTAGATGTATCTTAAATATATGTATAAAATATCCAAAAACCAAATAAATTGGTAAAGTAGTATGGCTAAAAAAAAATTAAAAAGATTTTAATTTTTTTTTAATTTTTCACTAACCGTTAGTATTTAAGGGATAATATTCAGCAAAAATATATCTTATAATAAAACGAATAATCGTGCATAACAATATTCCATAATCAGCCAGGGGCGATTTTACTATAGCATTCCGGCCAGACCCTTTGTCTTCCATCATATGAGAGCGATTTTCTTTCGTATTACAGATACTATAATGATAAAATGGAGATTTATCATACCTAAGTTCTCATTTTAATAATTTTTACATCGCTACAAAATATAATATAAATCACTGGGTATATTTATGTTATTAATGTTTTTTGATAAGCACGTATCGTAGTGGAAGGTGTTCAAGCCATAAACGTGGGATGATACGACATAGTGTTTAATGATTGAAAGGTCTTCTTTGGCCTAATCGATCTTTAGAACCCTAAGAATAGTTTAAGAAGGAGAGCCAACTTGAGTTAGGTATGACATTTTCAAATTCTTGTATGGAATTTGTATTTTTTTTGTCCTGAACTCTATCATGTGATATACATATCAGATAAAAGAGCTTTGTGAGCCGAGTCCATCCAAATCCAAATACATACCACATTATTACCTTCAATTAGTGTCTTTATTCTGTGCTTAAAGCTACTTGCAAGTAGAAAACAGTCGATTGAAATTTTAATAAAAAAATATATGCTACTCGTAATATACTCACAATATTGTGCCTGGGTCATGGATGTTATACGTATTTAAGTATATATTTATTTATCTAGGTATATAAGTTGTATATATCGTCGTCTTATATCCATTACTCGAACCTTCTTGAGTTTAATTTGGTATTAGGTCGATTTGTGTAACGTTATCTAATATTTATTTATTTATATCTAAGGACTAAGGTCATGGAAGCATTTTACATACTGATTTCTATGGCGGTTCGATCCCCCCACGCCGCGCAAGCCTACGATGTGCGCACGCAGTGATATCGCTGTGATGCACCCCAGCTGACTTGCTATTTCTGGGATATGCAGGGACCCACGTTACGAGTAAATGGCGTTTTGTAACTATGAATACTTGTATGCCTTCTAAATATCAAATAGATTTATTAACGCCATGCAAGTTTGCGGAGCGTTTGTGGAGTAGGAAAGATAAACATAAACCTTTTGCTTCAGCGTAGTCTGTTAAAAAGTAGATCTGATATCCGACTATCCCTGAATTAAAATTTTGTGATGTCCAGTCATTTTGGCTTGATGAAGCCGCAATAATATTTTTACCGATAGCATGGCACTGTCCATATTTTAGGTAAATCGTAAAATCGTAAATCGCGCTGTTATTTTTATTGACCCTGAGGCATCTGAATATTATAATTAACGGAGCAAGCAAATGAGCATCAGTTTTAGCATGAGCAAAAATGTTTCCATTTATCTCTTTCTTCTGATGTCCAGATTTCCGGATGTTCTCGTGTATAGGTTGCATTTCTCAACCGATTTTCGTGAGATTTTGTGTGCCAGTTCGATGGATAGATAGAAATAGATAAACATTATATTTCCAATCCAATATAATATCAATTTTTTTTTTGTCGATGCAGTTTTTGTATTTTTCAAATATCTTTCATATGGAAAGTCGAATAAAAAAAAGCCATTTCGAAATCACTAGTTTTATATGACAAGTAATATATTATAGAAATCTCCTCCGTTAGTGGCCTGCGCCGGCGCATCGTTTGGCGGGAGCGCTATCACATGCACACATGTCACATGTGGCTATTAACGTGTTTTTATTTCACATCCCTCGCATACTATTTATTGCACGAAATGCAATTAATTTATAGAAGCTGTGTCTTTATCTTAAATCTATTTAAGGAGCTTTGATTACAAAAATGAGCATAATGATTTTATATTAAAGATGGATCTTCTGCTAGCGTAATCCAAATGTTTATGTTGAAGCTATATTTTATGTTTCGAGGAGCGGAATTCGAACATTACTGTTCTATCAAACCCACTAAGCTAAAAATTCGATTATAATGGCTAAAATGAGCATGTCAGCTCCAAAAATACTGCTCCAAGCTCCAACATCCTTTAAATTTTCATTTTGCTTTGAGACTCCGCTGGCCCAACATTACAGGGTTCTATGTTACATTTTCAGGGTAATTAAAATAAGATTTAATGTCATTATGACAATGTGCAAATTTAAAATCGTCACAAGTCAAACATAGAACCCTGTTACATTGAGCCAGCGACTTGTGTCGATTACATTTACAACACTATGTTTTGAGGGAAAATGGGCAAAAATGTAAACGCTTCATAAAACCTTCACTGCGTATCAGGCCTTTTCGATCCGATGCCAAATATGATTAATTACAAGTTAATTTATTGCCTCAGCGAAGGTGATAACAGTAATAATTGGTCGAGTGTCGAGACTACAAAAATACCACTTTATTAGTAAAGTAACAAATCGTCATGATGTTGTTGAATGTATCATTGTTGTTATAAACGATACTTGTTAAATGTCAAAACCTTGAGACATCTACTAAGTTTATTGATCCATGCTTAACTAATATTATTCGATATCTGTTCGATCGTTGTTACACGATGTAATACGAATCTAACATTTTATAAGAAAATAAATGAAATCCCTGGCCGCCCACGTACGCAAACTTTGCTTCCTTATAAGATTAATAACTTGTGTATATAATGTGTTTGCTTAAAATGTGTTACACTGAATACGTTAGTGGCTTTGGTCTCGGTAGACCCGG
Source organism: Apotomis betuletana (assembly GCA_932273695.1). Taxonomy (NCBI): domain Eukaryota; kingdom Metazoa; phylum Arthropoda; class Insecta; order Lepidoptera; family Tortricidae; genus Apotomis; species Apotomis betuletana. The sequence continues at coordinate 11,647,794 of OW026315.1, forward strand.
TTCACAAGGTTGTCTGATTTGGTGCTATGCACAATTATACATAATTACTACTACAATTATGATAATAAACGTCACAATATTAACTTCTATTGCTTATGTCGACGTCTTGGTTATTAATAAAGTTGAATTTTCGCTACACTTACCAAAGTTTGACTATAATTTTTATAATTTAAGTTTTGGAAACTCAACTTAATACTTTGATTGGGTAGGTACATGAGGGGTGACGCACAATTGTTAATGTAATTAATGAAAAAAAAATTCAGTTAGTAGTTATTACATAAAGCCAAAATTAATTTTAGTACAATACCTGACACGAAATCATCTGGTTGTTCAAAAGTTGCATAGTACAGGTGATATTTATATCACTGTTTTAGACAAACGTAACTCACTTTTAACTTAAGATCTGATTACATGAAGTTTGGGTGACTGCAAAATTGCACATACGAGTATGTCAAAAAGTTATTTTCAGTAGTTTTATCCCAGATAACATTTTAGCACAATCCCTGACACGAAATCATCTCGTTTGATATAAATAGAGTTGCATAGTGCAAGTGACGGACAGGACACCCGACACGTTAATGCGCGCTGAGCCGATACATATGGCGCAGGAGTGGCGTTTGCGCGAGCCTTAGCAGATTGATGCACTGTATTAATAGTTTGCACGATTTCATCTTTCTTATATTATTCGACGACGCGGTTGGCGCAGTTTGTTAAGCACCCGCGTACTGAGCGAGCGGTCCCGGGTTCGAATCCCGGCCAGGGCAAATATTTGTGTGATGAACTCTAATATTTGTCCTTGGATCATGGTTGTTCTATGTATTTAAGTATATATTTATATAAGTATCGTCGTCTAGGACCCATAACACGAGCCTTCTTGAGCTTAATTTGGGACTATAGCGATTTGTGTGAGGTTGTCTGATATTTAGTAATTTTTATTTTGTTATTATTGACCGAGCGAGCGTGTCTTCGTTTCAGCTTGGCCTAAAATCCTTTCGTATGTCTGGATGTTTGAATGACTGACTGTAATCACGTCTGATGATAAGACTTGATTCAGCCAACGGTGATGCGCGCGCATCTGAAGGATGCCTGTCCGGTGGTCCTAAAATGTCCTACAAGTGTTGGGAAATACTGACGTAAGCAGAGAATCTTACATTTTAGCCTTTCGCAAGATTAATATAAGTGCAATATCAAAGCAAGCAATGATCCTGTACCTTTTCACGGGCTACCTTAAATTTTTGCAAATTCATGCGCCACGACTACCAGCTAGACTCAAAATGCACCCTCTTCTTGCCACTATATGAATATTTTTATACCTATTCCTTTTCGTAACAGCACACGCCTGTACAAAAACCCTCACATACTCTTATTACACGCAAAAGTGCAGGCACGAGGACAAAACGAAGACTTCAGCCCCGATCGACCTCGCATCCTTTACGAACATACAGATAATTACATAAGTACGAGTGTGATAGACGATTCGGTTGATGAATGGTGAATAAGAAGGGTAGCCTGAAATAGCCCGCACGGGACAAGGGGGCATCTGCTGCACGTAAATAGATCCCTCAATGTAGTATCAAGGACGTGCGTGTTTGTGTCGTAATTCCTTGTTTGGTGTTTGTTTTGTCCAAATTTTGAAATTCTAGAGCGTTCCTTTGATCTCCTATTGCGATTCAACTTAACTCATTGTAACAATATGGCCTATACACCGGCGAGGCCAAAAGTATACTTGGGTAAACTGGGCAAGATTTCATTGTAGTAACGTTTTTTCATAAGCAATAAATAGGTACAAAGGTGTGGTGAGATAACATTTTGTTGCAGGCAGATATAATTTTTTTATTGCAAGCAATAGCTGATTTAAATTTGAGTTTTCCATTTTCGCCACGTATGAATCTTTGTACCTAAGTTTATTGTCGAATTGTTGATACGGTCGGTAGTCGTATAAAATAAAAAGTTTTAACTGTCATGTCAGTCGGCTAAGTAAATGTCATAATTTAATGCAATTATTAAAAATACTTACAGCTTCCTCCGCATAAAAAATCGACACCGACATTTGGGTGCAGTTTTTGCCCCGAACATTCCTATAAAATGTTTATCGCCGTGCGCACATGTGGCCCCAGCCCTCTTCACTGGAGATTATTCTAAAATTTCCAGATTGCCACCCTGGGCAAAAAATAAATAAATCCAAAAGCCCGGACAAAAAATGTCCCGAATCCTTGAGTCGACGATTAAATCCCCTTGAAATACAAATTTACAGTTATCGTGTGCTTGAAACGTGGATAAAAATGCTCCGGCGTCGCCTGCGCCGATATTTCATTTTCGGTGAGATAAAACGAGATGAAAAACTTACGCATAGTTAGAACCTTATCGCTTGAAAACGCAAAATTTCACGTGAAACTTGTAATGCTCATTCTCAAACTCACTACTTCGAAAAAGTTCTGAAATTACGACACGAAACTGTACGTTTGGATTTGGAGAGCGCATTATTTAAATTTGAGATTTACAAGTGTGCTGCTTCATTATCATTAAAATTGTTTTGCATGTGTGCGTTTCACGACCTGTATTTTTCGGGGAAGATGGAGACGAATTTTTGGTATGGTTTGGTTTATATTTGGCGTTTGTGAGTGTGGGTTTAATTGTCTGTTTACGTGTGTACGTGTGAGGGGTGCAGGCGCCCGACCCGCGGGTTATCATTTCCTGTTCTCATTTAAAATTTACAGCATTTAATTTTTTGCCCACTAACCTAGGGAGTGTTCAGATATTATTATTCAGCCGTACTTTCAGGCGTGTGTTTGATAATCACCGTTATATTTATAGTAGAATTTGGTGGTCAAAATAGTTTGCTTTACCCATCCGTGGAGGACGGAAGTGCTAAAAAAGCAATGTTTATTCCGTTAGCATCGTGCTGTAAAACGTAGATGGTGTTTTCGTTTACTCACACTTATGTTGATTTGGTATTCCGTGTAATGCGTTGAACTTAGTGGTTGCCAATTGGCAGAATTGAGATAGAAACATAGAGAATTTGTTTTAGAGCAATGAAATAATGAAATTTATTCTTTTACTAGGCTACAAAGGGACTTTAACATGTCTGAGCTTACTGGTTTTTAGTGCTGAGACGAAAAAACTCAATTGTTACTATTTTTTGTAAATGATACTTAAGTTAACTGTTGCAGTAATATGAGTTTGCGTAATATGTACCTGAAAATGGCTGAATTTGTCTTGTGTAAATATAACGTTGGTAGTAGCATTATTTAAAATATTATGATATAGTTTTTGAGCAGAATAACTGAAAAATTGTGTTATAATGTGTACATAGTTATGTGTTAGTTCGTGTAGTTTTGTTTATATTAATGAAATGACATAGAATCAACTTCGCATTTTATTTGTGCATTCCAAACTTAACGTAAGCCAGTAATTCTACCTTGTAATGCATTTGTTTTAAAACAATATATAATTAATAAAATCCATAAAACCCGTGGATTCCTGAAGGGCAGCAATAAAGGACGACGCGGTCGATAAAACACCGAACAGCATTTTTACACATTATTGCATAATTGTTTATTAAGACTTGCCACGGTGGTGGCGCGGGGGCTTTGTCGGGACCGCGACAATATGCCATTATGACCAACGATTCGATTTGCCACTATGCGAACATGTATTATAGATATCATATAAACCTGCGGCCACATCGTAAGGCACTTCGATTACGGAATAAAACTCGTTTTTGATGTCACATAAATAGCCAACCGTATTTGATTGGTTGTTTTATAAAATGAGACGCCACGTGGTGCCAAGACCGACAGACACGTGTGTGCCGCTGCCGCTAGGAACACGCGCCGATCTTGAACCAATAAAGGCGGAAGGCGCAGCCGCGCATCCAGGTGTGCGCTGGTGAACGCGACGCGTGAGCCTGTATTGGAATAGGTAGACGTTGCTGCTACACATTTATACCAATTTACATTATTGTAATAAAGCGTTTGACATAATGGCGGGGCTGAAAATCGTCTTCAAAAGTAGGATCGGACGATTTGAATGATATATGTACGTTTAGTCAGTCCGATAAGTCGATGATGACAAAGAATTTGCATAGCGGCCACCAGCGGTGTGGCCTGAGCCTAATGAACCTCAAAGTCGTGTTCGATAACATGAGACATTCGACTCAGGTACGAACGAGTACAGAAAATGTTGCATGTTTACAGTATGAAATGGAACACTTGACATAATTTAGCTGTAGCGCCGTACACGCCAATTGAGTTTTTGTCGATAGCCATAACAAATGTAGTTTATTGTCGACTGAAAAAAATCGTGGCGAAATATTTAGAGATATGCGTAAATCAGTGTGAAGTGCTATACGTTACGACGTGTTGTATTGATACGTTAATCTCACATGCCGGTTTTATGATTATGAGTTTCGTTCTTCTGTGCTCTGAAGATTTTTCTGACAGACAGTGGGTTTCTATCTTACACCCAGTTTTTGCCCTAAGTATCATTAATTTCGTTAAATTTGGTTTCACTCTTGGTTTACTGTCATCATCATAAATCATAAATTTAAGAGCTACGCTCTTGTCGGTAGAGCAATTTCCATGCATCTCGTTCTTGAGCCTTCTCCTTGACAACCTAGTACGGCCCGACGTTCACATTCTCCTTTATTTGGTCCATGTAAGCTCTCCTTGGTCTTCCTCTCTTCCTCCTCCCTTCATTCCTTCTATTATAGTTTTTATATATTCGGGATGGTTAACTGTATACTCTGTAAAACCTTTACTTATACAAAATTACATATTTCTGCAAGGTGAGTCATTTGGTTTGGACTTTACGCGACGCGCGAAGCAAAACCCCATCGGATACCGCCCCCCATACAACACAACACTATCAAATAACAATACCGTGAACTCCCAATCTTGATTATCACACTAATATTAAAAAGGCCAAAGTTTATGAGTGTGTTTATGTGTATGTTTGTTACTTCTTCACGCTCGAACGTCTAGACCAATTATGATAAATTTTGGTATAAAGGTAGTAAATTACATAAAGACATGTGTAAGCGTAGCAGTTTTTTAACTAGAAAATATAAATAATACACATACGTAAGTCGGGAAATTTCTACTGTTAATGCTGGTATAGATATGTTAACATGTTCTATCATACATATTCTAAACAACTTCGGTTTTAACCAGTCGGTTAAAGTTTAGGTGGGCACGAAAATAAATTGCCTACCAAAATGTGTTCTATTAAATTTTCACGAATATAATCAATTGAAGTGTAAATATGGACAAACTCCATGCCTGACCTATCATACCTTGTGTTAAATATCACCTACATACTATAACACGAAGCCATCGGCAACAAAATTTTCATTAGAGGTCTAATTTTTAGTACCCACCAACCTACATGTGGTGGAAAAGTTTGTTATTTTGGTTTTGTATGTTTAGAATGCGTAGTTGCAAGTTAGGCTAGTAAGGCAAATATGTGCTATATTTTCTATTATAATATCGTAACGGGTCTTTTAAAGATTAACGCTTACTCTGAGGTTCAAATAAGTATGCTTGTTTGCTATATAACTGGTAGAATGGTCGTTAAACCGATTTATAATTCGGTAATTCGGCAGCGATTTTTGGTCTAAGGCTCACATAAAGTTAAACATGAACTAGATGCAAAATCACCAAATACGTATTTAAAACCTTTACCAAATCCTGTCTAGAATGTTTTTTTAAATGAAGCATATGCTTAAAAACGATCAAATAGACGTATCATCCTTGGAGCTAGTTTTGTTTGGATTCTTAACTTTACCTATCAAAACAAACTACGCCAGGTTGATCCTTGCCGTCTTAATACACGGAATCCTCCGTCAAAACATCCCAGCCCTTTGATCAGTCCCTAATTACACTTATACGGAGAAATCACTTAATGAGTTGTACGAAAACAAACACACTTAACTCATGAAGGCAATGCTTGGAAAGCGGTCTACTGAAAGTTACAACCCGGATGGAAAAACCTATAAAAAACATTGTTTTTCTCATAAAATAAAAGTCACAATTCCATTTTAATGTCTCTAATTATCTTGCGGGTTCGCGAATGATCTAATACGCTTGGTTGTTCAGCGAATAAATCGCTTGAATGCTAGTAAAGTGTAGGTGTATGTGGTTGACCGCCGTGCTGCTGCAAAAGGTCGTATCTTTATATTGCTTTCTACCGTAGCGTAGGACGGCAGCGCTGAAAGCGCTGAAAGGTTGCGGACACGTCACTCGGAGGTGCGCGTGATTTGTTTGGACAGGGCGATCACAAAGCGGGCCTGCAACGTTTCGGCTTTACGACCCGCCCAACTGTGCACCACTTTGTATCTTGATCCATTGTTTTATCAATTTCAATAATTTATCTCCTGAGAACGGAACGCGTCTCTCCGCAACTAAAATATGTGATTCTTGAATTCTTAGAAGTAAACAACTTTTTATGGTTTTTGTGTAGTTGTAAATGTTTTGAACTGATGCACCGCTAGAATGCGGACACGGTAAAAAACTCAAGGTTTAAGCTGTCTACCGTAAACATAGCTTATTTTCATACTATGTAGTTGATTAATAGAGAGGTGAAATAAAAATGTAGTAAGTACATAGTGCAATAAATTAAGTTAGAAAGTGAAATCTAATTTACCGATTCTAATTAGAAAACTGAAAAGTAATCTTATGAGTAAAGTAGGTACGGGTTGGTTTACGCGAATACCACTTCATCATCTTCAACCCATTGTTTTATACCGCAGAACTCTGTTGTGTGTGCATATTGCGAATAATTTAATAGTAAATTACATTCCGTTAGGTGTACCTCAAATATAATATCGCCGTATACAAGCCAGAACTAGAGTATCACACATTTGTGGTTGACTTATGCACTCGCATTGATCACAAACCTGCAAACCTGTCTTCCCCTGGCCAAAAAGCGCTGATTTTCCTAACAGTAGGCTGCTAATACTATTCTTTGTACCCAAGATGACAATGAAGTATGTTATCAGCTTAAGTCAGCTCTAACTGGCTGGCTAAGAGTTTCGCGACTGATGATGCATCCTATCAATTTTATCATGCAATATCAATCAAATGAGTCAGTAGAAGCGATGCAATCAATCAAAGAGGCCGCGTATAGGCAAGGTGCGCCACCTACCGGGGAGGCGTGGTGTAGTAATGAAGCGGCTCCATTACCCGTTTACTGGCAGTTTATAGGTGTTTTACAGACTGCTTTAATTATTGTGAAACATGCATAATGCCAGTGAGTGATGGTGGTATCAGCCTGGCTAGAGATCCAGAAGGTCTGGATATTCGGCTACGTGAATTATAGGATAATACTTCCGAAGTTATTCTGCAAAAAAAAACTTATTTTTACAAGTCCAATAGGTATGTTTTTAACAGAATTGTAAAGTTACGTATTGAGTAATTCAGTGCAAGACATTAACACCATAGAGGTCAAAGACCCAAATGTTTGACATATTGATACCTACTCGCATATCAAATGTTAAGTACCTAATTGTTTTAAGTTCCAATCAAGTGTTTCCTGATTTTCATTGCTATGGTCCCCTGGGTCACTCTTTAAAACTCCGAATTTCGACGGTTATAATGAAACGGGCAGTTGTAAGCCCATTCTTATGTAAACTATCTCCTGACAATAGCAGTCATATTAACTCCCCTGGTCCCCTGGGTCACGGGACAGAAAAACAACAAGAAAGAGTGGAGGGATTTTTATAAACTTAAAAAGTTTAGATGCCACTGACAGTATGCCAGTGATATGGTCGATATCGATATATTGTTCAAATGGCTTCAGATAGCGACCTAAGTATAACCGGATAAATACTTACTAAAACTTATTCGGACATGACTATGTAGCCGTACTCTGTCCACCTCTAACAAAGAAGTAGTCTATTCTTATTGTCCCACAATCACTATCAATATAACAAATGTTTTTATTAAAAAATGTTCACGTTCCAATGTCATAAGTACCCATAACCAGGTAAATACTCATACTCATTATGACATGAGTACGCGCGCAGTAAGTCTGGCCATCTCTAGCGAGCGACTTGTCTTATTCTTATTGTTTCGCAATCACTATCAATATGGTTCGTGCACTTAACTCCGGGTTGCATGCTACGGGCAATTAAGTATTTGCAGGTCTGATGTAGTGCCCGTCTTGTATTCGGAACAGGTTTAGGGGTGTTCGGAACAGAAGATTGTGATGAAGTTAAAAGTTTTGATAATATAAAATCATTTCAAAAGTAGATGGATGATTTTTCTATAGATTTTACTCGCAACTACGCCCGTAAGGATTTTCTCACTTCAAGATTTCAACCCCCTTTTCCTCAATTACCTATATGTCGACGTCATGACTATTTTATAATATTTTCGTGCTATTTTAGACACATTACAAACTAAAGCACAAGTGGATACAATCGGAAAACCCGTGCAAATATTCCATCAAGGCAGTTCGACAATACAATAAAATATCTGTATAGATTTTAATTAATCATGGTGTTTGCAAGTTTCATATGCTTAACATTCTATACAAAATATCTATCAAATTAATAAAACATTCATTGCGCGGCCAATTTACGTAAATTAGCGATCGACAAAAATTGCCCATGAGAAACCGCAGCGAAATTGAGCGATCATCTCCTAATTAAAGTTCAATTGGCGAGTGCGGGGCTATTCTGTGGCATCGGGGGCGATTGGGTGTTAATTAAAAGTACGTCGATAAATCTTCGCCCCATGCGAAACGACGTGTGTGATGTTAGGTGATTACTGAAGGGAGTTGGAATTATCACTAGTTCATTAAGGGGAAGGAAGAGAGGTTTTATAAATACATCGTGAACTTTCGAAAGAAAGGCGACACGTGTTCTCTTTGTGTGAAATTGAAATCAGTATCCTTGGCGTTATGAAACCCGTTTAAGCATTGAACCATTGATACAGAAATCAAAACAAAAAGTTAAATTGAATGCGTAACCTGGTTAAAGAGCCTGGGCATCGAATCGGTGGCTCTTGTCAAACTTTAGTTTTATTCTTTGTGTGTTGATCTACCTATGTATCTACGAGTATTTAGCTATGTTAAACTGCTTTAAACATCTTTCTGTGATCGTGTATAAAACAGCGATACATGCATTTGCATCCCATATATAAAAAAAAGTTGCCCGAGCAACCATATCGATCGTATGCCACCATTTAAAAAGTTATTTGCATGTTTTATATAAAAAGGTGCCAAGCGTAACGCAGTAAAAAGAAATGCAATGAATACTCCCGCAATAAAACGCCACTCCGCGAATTATCCGCGCATCGCGAGAATCTTGATTCACGGAACAAAGATGCCGACTACAATTACAGCACCATGCTATTCATAGTAGTAATAATTCTAATAAATGCCATAATTATTTATTGAATTGTCATCAGCGCGTGAAATTATAGCACTTATCTATATACTATTAGTACATAATTTAATATTGTATTGAAAGTGAGTTTTCTATACGGTCATTATTTCAGAAAAATCTTAACAGCGCGATGAAGGATTAGTATGGGCGCCCGGCGCCAGCCTTACAGTGCCATCAGCTGTTGTTATTTTGTCCTGCACTCATAACGCCCCAACGACTGGACTGATTTTAACTAATTTTAGTACAGGGATAGCTGGACATCCAAAGATGATTATAGGATACTTATACTGACCAATCCGACTACTGTAAAAAAATGGTTTAGTAATTACCTACCAAATATATGCTACAAGTTAGGTATGTTGATCATATAGTGATATTATGTTCACACTGTAGCGGAAAATGTGGCGTGTACTTTCTTGTGTTGTAATTACAATTCCGTGCTTTCTTATTATTAGAGCACAATACTACATTTTGTCGACCAAAGCGAAGTAAAGTTCGTTGTTCCGCACACTAAATTAAGGTAATATAACTTAAATAAAATAGGGGTTCTAGTGAGATGGCAGACGAATAAAACTAGCATAATTAAAATTGAAGTACGCACCAAGACCAAATGAGTAATAAAATCTAGTGTGCTTCGTTCATACGTGAATTTCAAGGGTGAAATTAAAGATCATTTGATCTTTCTTTTCATCATTTGATACTAAGGTATCTGAGGCTATTGCGTCTATGAGGCAAATGCGACTTTCGAAAATATCATATTAGAAATGCAAAATATTACCACCGTTCTCTTTTTATATTAATAGTGCCATACTACTAGAGGAAGTAAGGGTATAGGGTGGTCTTCAAATGTTGTGTATCTATAATATCATCAAAAGTCGCATTTGCCTCATAGACGTAGTAGCCTCAGGTGAACTAACGAACGCCTATATGTGACGTAAACCTATTCAAAAATAATAACATCGACATTTTCAATCCACGATTTTTGGTTTTCAGGAGGCAGATTGTAGAATTGCTTTGGCGTTAAACGCCATCCATCTCTGTTTACACATCTTTGAATGTTGTGTTATTCTATCTCAAAATGCTCAGTATGTATAAAATATTTAAATAAAATGTTAAATTAAACAGTTTAGCCATTATAATAATATTACATTTATAATAATTTTTATTTTAGGATATTTTTTCAATGTACTTATATTGTTAAAATCATGATGTGCATGCTTATTTTGGATGACATTTATCTGTAATGCCTGTGCTTTGTATCTATATTTTTTGAAATGAATGTAATCTGTTTAGTGTGCCAATAAAGAAAAATAAAAATAAAAAAGACGAGATTTCTAGTATGGACGCAATATAGAGTCGTATTCACGTTCCGATTTTTTTCCTCGTTTTTTTCTTAAATGTAAATAACTTAGAGACAGTCGGGACAATCGCGCCACACGGGACAAGCGCCATAAAAAATACATACAGATGTTACACTACTAACGCCATATTACAACCACTCAGATAAGTTGGTTGTATAACATTTGTATGGCATTAGTAGTAAGTAGGTATAAATAACAACTATAACAACTATACTTTTCGAATAATCTTTCGTCGAATGTTTCATTTCGTAGAAAGCATTTTTCTTTGCAACCGTAAACTATTTGAGATTGTTAAAAAAATTGGGCAAATGCGAGTCCGACTCGCGCATCAAGGGTTCCGTACCATAATCTATAACAAGTTTGTTGTATGGGAGCCCCCTTAAATATTTATTTTATTTTATTTTTAGTATTTGTTGTTATAGCGGCAATAGAAATACATCATCTGTGAAAATTTCAACTGTCTAGCTATCACCGTTCTTGAGATACAGCCTGGGGACAGACGGACGGACGGACAGCGAAGTCTCAGTCATAGGGTCCCGTTTTTACCCTTTGGTTACGGAACACTAAAAACAAACCTAACCTATTCTAACCTAATCAATAGGATAATATTTGGAAGAATTATGAAAATGTATGACTACAGAGGAATAAAAGTTCTGCGAAATGATTTTTTGGCGAAATTAAGTATTCGACGAGATAATTTTTTAGGAGTCAAAGGGCTCGCCTTTTTGACGTTTGTAGGATAAGTGCGCTTATTCTGTGTGGCGCACATGCCCCGACTGACCTTAGACTATGTACCTATACCTAAATAGAACAAATAATTGCCTTAAGATAATCTTATGATTATGAGCAACTAAATGCTGCTTTCACGTAATTTCCTCTACGTCTGTTCAATACAATTATATCAGTGTATGGAATGTTAATTAGGTAAGTCGTTATTTTGGACGACACGTGCAAGGATTACGTGCATTTATCTACGTGTTTAAATATTACTATAAATACTTAAAGGTTAAAAGATAGATTAGGTACTTAAAACAAGAAATTTTGTCTATGGGTTTAAAAATGAATTCGTCTATAACTTAACATCAGTATAATAGACGTACCTACATTTGACCGTAATTTTGCAGAAAACACCAGAGATGTTTTTAAATTCACAAAGAGTTAGTTATTATAGCAAAAAAAACTCTGGTCGGTTTCTGCATAAATTTATTTGTAAATTAATAAATAAATAAAGGCACAAGAACGCTTACAAAATTGGATATTATTTAGTCCCATTTTTCGTTTCTTCAGACTTCAGAGAGTAATATTGACTCAAAAATTCAAAACGTGTCACTTTATTTCATTTCTGTCTTGCAAATGTTAAAAACATACTTTTTTAATCACTTGCGAAACAAATTCAAGGTATCGAACTAAAAAAAATGTCGCACAAGAACTATCTAATGCAAACATGGAATGTTCCAGGCTTCAAATGCCCACATCTGTAATTGCCCCATTGGCTAAATTATAAAAAATCTGTACGCCGTAATCCCCACGCCGCCGCCATTGTTTAATGTCAGGCAAATTCCCAGAATCACCCAATAACATGCAGTATCTATTCACTTCCTTTCTGATAATAAAATAAAGATTTTTACTCTATTGTTTGAGCATTTCTAAAATTATAATAATCGCTTTCAATAGCACTTTTTTGCCACGGCACGCTGGCCTGGCCTGGCCATCTATTGTTAATAGTTTTATTGCAGTTGATGTTAGTTTTGGGATAGTGACCATTTGGTGATAATGATAAAACTCGTTTTGTTATTCTTCAATTTGTAATACGAATATTTGTTTGTTTGTCTTTGAAATGTACTGTTATTCCTACTTATTTAGTTTGGCTTAAGTACTTTAATTAGGCATAATCCCTTTGAAATTGAATTAATTTTATTGCTCTTTTAAGAACACTAAAATGAAATTAGTATAAATGTTTGTTTATTCATTAACACCTTAATATGTAACGGTAGCAGTAAAATATCATTAAATATAAATTGTAATTAAGTATTAATCAGTTATTAGTCAACATTTAATTTTGGTACAGCTTACAGCTAAATTAAATTAGATTAGTTTAGACGTAAATGTAACTAATTTGTGACATATTTGCCCGTTTCTTTAGTCAAATAGTTACAGTTGTCTTCAAAAGTGTGATGACGTCATTATTAGACCATAGAAATTCCCAAACTCCGGCGCAGAATTCTCGGAATCTACAATGAATAACCTCGTGCCCTTTTTATCGCGGAACTTTTTCAGATTTCCATAATTTACATACATACTTCCACTGTTCCTTCCACGTTATTGAAGTGGTTCATTTTGTATGATTTTCCGGCTTTTCACCGCAATTATAAGAGTTTCATCATCAATATTGTGGCTAATAATGAAATTTGATTGATGAATTTTGTAGAAACAATCCTATAAATTTAACATCGCGTGAGATTGTACAACTTCTTAGCAGTGTTCCAAACTACTAATACAAATTCGGTTAGTAATGATATTAACTTAGCATCAAGCATAAGTTTGGAATTGAACAAAACGTCTCGAACTCTCGATCACGTTGACTTATACTATCACTTATGGTGCTCCCTGACCGCAAGCACTCGATTGACAAAAAAAAAGTGAATTTGATTTGTTTTTTGTTAAATTAGGTTCGAGGTCGGTATTGCGATGTATTTGGTTCAAAATCATAGCTTGAGTTCAATCATTGCCGATTATACCCGTCAACTGTGCTGATTTAATCCGAATCGAGGCGAATGGGACCAGTTGGCCCAATGAACCTGTCACAACAGTCCCGTATAACCCCTATCCTTTACCCCATCGCCCCATTTATGAAGATATCAATAACTTGCCCCACGCAACTTTCAATGGACGGATTTAATTGATTATTTGTGAATGTAATAATTTTCTGGTGAATTTGGGGTCTGTGGGATTTAGCGTGTTGCAATCTATTTTGTTTGACAGGCAATTGTGATTGCATGATGCTGTGAATTTATACGTTATATTTGTTTTTGTGAAGTGAATTCAGTGGGTCAGATTCAGATTTTATGGCATTCTATGGACACTAGGTACTACATATTTAAACTAGCACCTGACTTCGATGACTTATTCTATACATAACGATTATGAGCTGTTAAATTGTTAGTTAGGTACGTGACATATTGGAAAACACCACAATATTAATTATATACTTAATTGAATAAAAAATAAAGGATGAAATGACCGTTTCTGTAGGTATTAGTATAGCGTTATTGTCCGCCATTATGTTTTATGTTTTTTTTAGTACCTTTTTTGCTTTTGGAATACACAACGATAGGCTCCTGGAGTTTGGTAGAGCCCTTAAAGCTCAAATTAAATTCTATTAATAATGTTTTAGTCTGTAAGAAATTGCAATGCCCTAACAGGGTTTCATGTAACTACATTATAATTACCATACCATCCATTGTAAAATAAACATGATTAGCAATAAACGATATGATATGATATGATGAAGCTGATTAACTTTATTTAGTGCGAATTTGTTTCACAACAATAGGCAGACTTTATGCGCGGAGTTTCAGCATAAATTATATCGTTTCCAATCTGTGACGAGAAGATTACAAAACAATCCCAATTCTGAGAACAGCCTTGCATATTGTATTGACGCGTTTGCTATTTATAAAATTACAACTTAAACCTGCTGACGACAATAAAACTTATCTCCGGTCGACGCTACAGTAAAAATAGAATTCATACGTCGAGATTAAAGTTTAAAGTCGTTTGTGTTTACTGTTGATATAGTACTTGGGAAAGCAGGTAGTATTTTTTGAATTTCGAACGATCACGTCTGGCGACAACCCCTGCCGGCGGCGCGATGGGGTGGAGCTGAATCTGTAGCGCGCCTTCTCGCTCCGGCCGACTAGTTTCGGTTATCTCTGTCTCGCCTATTATTGTCATATCAAGATTCGAACATCGCATTTTGTTTCCAATTTTCAATTTAGTTTATATCTGATGTTGGCAGGAGTAGGACGTCTGGCGGTCGGCCATCGCTCATCGCACGTGTTGATGTCGCGTTGCCGCGCTATTATTTTCGTGTTTGCGATTAACTTGTGAAGTTTTTGAATTTGGTGACTTTGTTTAGACGTTTTAGTGGGTTGATTGGGATTTTAGTGAGTTGGTATTAAATGGAATTCATGGATTTCTTTAAAACGCTGATGGAGGAGCAGCCGCAGACGGCGCACCACGAGCCGCCGAAGATGCCCAACTTCTTTGAAGTTGATAAGAAGAAGGTACATTATCATTATCGTTGTTTATTATCATTGAATTAATTTAATAACTTTGATAAATTCTAGTATATGTGAACCACTTGTTTCGTTACATAGTTGATAGTAGGTAGGTACATAGAGTTTTTTTTTATCTTAGCTAATTGTCGTTCGATTGTTTTTTAAACGCTTATCTTTTGGTTAGTTTTCATTTTAGACGATTGAATAAAATTTACTATAGGATACTTACCTACCTACTTAGGTATCATCTTTTAACTAAGTAGTCATTACAGGTAAATTCGTCTTTTTTTTCATACTTTTGACACGAGTTTCACCGATTCGACATAGTACCTAACAGCATTTTTATGTTTAACATTGTTTATTTTTTTCTTAATGTTTGGTATTTTAGAATAGTTTTGATACATCGTATTATTATAATAAACATATTAAGGTAATTTTTTGCAAATGACATGTGAACATTATCATTGAGAAAACTTGTTTTTTCTTAAAAAATATAAATTCTACACGGAACATTAATGTTAATTATTTATTTTATGGCAGTTTTATATTTGTATTTTATACCTATTTACAGATAGTTATCTACCAGAAAAAATATACCTACCTACCCATGAGTAGGTGGCTGGCTATAAATAATTCACCTTGCCCTGTCAGTTATTAACGGACGATTTCGCCTGAAAATGTGACACTGACAAACATTAATCAGTCATTTAATAACTAACAAACCATGGTAAAGTTTGGCCTTAGTATACCTGATATTTAAGGTTCACATAATAACGAAATGTCAGAAGCTTTTATGCGAAAGAAAAACCTTTCAATTGAAGCGATCTACCGTGACCTGATGTTATTCGAATAAAATAAAACATAAAACTTTCAAAGCAAACCTCAAACCGTTAATCAAAGATATCAAACACAAAATTAGTAATTAAATAGACGAATGAAGCGTAAAATGTAGATATGAATATTAAGTCGCCCGATAAAAACTGCCGATCTGTTTAAGGGACTTTTTATGTGGAAGTTAATTATACTTTTAATATAAAACGATACCAATTTAATAATGTGAAGCGGATGGATTAAAAATGGATCCGATATAAATTCAGATTATTTATGAGGCATTTATTTAATAGGCATTTAATCTCCCTGTTATACGAGTCAGGCGTAAAGAGCACGTGAATGATTTTGTTTTACAAATGCCGAATTGATAATTTTATTCGTTTGGGGATATCAGATTAGAACTTCAGCTAGGTTGTTATAAACTGTGTTATAAGTTCGCGTATTTTTTTTTCACAATCAGTAAAATTACAAAACAATACTTAATTGCACACCAATAAAAGTTTACAAAAGGAAACAAAACAAATACAAAAGTACTTTTATGTATCTATATCTGCATGGTAACTTTAATCATAATTTAATATTATAAAAATAAACATGGATTTAGATAGCGACCATCGCACTATAAGTTAAAAACGACCTAATGGGGGGCGCCACTTTTCTACCCGCACTTGACCAGTTTTTTGTATATGGGATAGTTCGGGTGCCGCAGGCTTTTTTTATTATTTGTCACTTCAGGGTGGTAGTTAATATGTACATATTGTACAATACAACTGTTAAACAAACGTACCATACTGTCTACCAGTAGGTAAGTAGGTATATAGTAAAGGGGTTTTACATATTTTATGCAATATCCTCATACCGATGTTTATATAACTAGTTCCCATTTATATGGTTAATTGACGTTAATCTTAGGTAAAAGATAAGAAATATACTTATCTTTTACTTAAGATTGAGAAGGATTGTCAATAATATAACTGCTCAAAGTTATACGTATAAAGTTTTATAACCTTAAATACATTTTAGGGTATAAAAGTGTTTTGAGATGACAGGTGTCAGTCATGATTGACTTCTTACCGGCTTTACTTATAGTGCCCCTATAAGTAATCTCTATTTTGCTATCTGTGCTTACGTCTGACTGAACGTATTGAGAGACCAGTGGGTCATTTTTTCAACACCTTAGGGTGGTCATTGACGTCCGATTATTTTTACGACGAACCCCGATTTTATTGACGTATAATGCGTGAAACTTACGTTTTATAACCGTCTTTAAAACCGGATTAAATCCCTTATATCCGTGTTGATTTATCTGTGGAACTAACTCTAAAGCGAGAGGATGTGAGTCATGTCGACATGAATGTGTAAATAGGTTTTGCGCTTTGTTATCTGTTCTGAAGCATGCGAGGATATTGGATAATGTTTAGTTATCCATAGATGGTGAGATATAGGGATTCTGTTACAGAGTAACTGGGTACGCGGTTTTTCTCAAGGATAAGGATGAGGAAACTTATTTGCAAACGAACAATAAAATGTACGGATTTAAACCTACACGATTTACACACCGTATTATAACATAAAGGGACTTAATCGATTTGCAAAAGGTGTTTATTTAATTACCTCAACTTTTCGGACGTGATTTTACGTCCACGGTCTCGAAGCGACAAGTAATTATCAATTAAATTAACACGTTTTTGAACGCGATGAAGTCCCGTTTTGTTATTAAAAAAAAACAGTGGAGACAGGGGTCACATTTTTCGAAATTCAACCTCTACTCGTAAATGTCTACTCTGGTAATGTCGTGTATTTTTCTATAGGTATATCTGCAAATGACAACCTGGAGAATGGAGATGTCATACGACAAGTTCAATGCATTTTCAAAGCGTGGTCTGCAAGAGCCTTATCACACTTGCGATTTGCGAGCGTATTTTGTATGAAGGCGATCGCGCAGCGTGTTCGCCGCGTCGCTTATTTGTATAGAAAATACGCTCGCAAATCGCAAGTGTGATAAGGCCCCAAGGGCGAGGCCTTGAGCGGCCATCAAAGCAGCATCAATGTTCACGTAATTGACAAATTGGAAATGTATCGCATTTTGAACTTGCAGCACATAGTAAAATGCTTTTGAAGCTTCATTGAGATTTTCCAAGCGTGGCCCGCGATGGCTATACCATTGATGACCATTAATGCAGCATCAATGGTCACGTAATTGACACATTGCAAACACGTCGAGGCCGATTGTTGGCTGCGAATTAGCATGTCGAGTCTTCGGGCGGTGTGCCTCAGGGCTGCCTGTTTGGTCCTCCCTTATTAATACGGAATGTAATCGCATTATTTTTAACGATTTCAAATATTATGAAACTATCGTAAATAACCTTTCACTCAATAAATGTTTCATAGTAACTTTGTAATAATGTATGATTTTTGCAACCATTTTATTAAGGAAATTTTTTGATGTTTCATAAACAGTTAGGTAATGTCCGAAGCTAGAAAAAAATATATTATTTGTTTGTTTATTTGCAAAGGCTCTTGATGGAAACTATTCAAACCGTTTTAACCTACTTTTTTCCTGACGTGTAAAAATATAAATTAGAACTGGTACATAGACCTAACACAATGCAAAATGTTTCACCTTGCCAGACCAGCATTTCTCGCCATACAAAGACCGATGCGAGCTCCATGTTCTTAAAATTTAAAGAACAAAATATAAACATATGTGTATAAATATGAAATATGTCACCCCGTCACAATTTCCATAAAGCGGCAACCCTACGCACACAGGGAAAGCAGGGTGCGATGACCGCTTACACCTGCAAATGTAAACTGCATCCGACCCGCCAATAAATGGTTTCGTGCGCGTGTGTGTTCATTAGACTAAGGCGCTGCAAATACAATACAATACATATATATTTGTACAAACTGGAGAACAAGATGTGTTTCTACCAGAGTCTATAGATTGATCTTCATTTTTTTTTACCAAAGCGAAAATTGCAATATATTCGGGGTACATGCTAATAGTATACCTACTTCTTTTCTACCTATGCCTTTTGCACCAATAATTTGCGGTTCAATGCAATGATGTTTGATTTTAAGTAATATTTGCCGAATTTTTGTAACTGAAAATCTATCGTAACAAATTCAGTTTCAATCATATTTTTACTGAAAAGTCGTTAAGTAAAGAGCATTATTTATGCGATACATGACTATTAGACAGACGGAATTTAAAGGTAATAATCTCATTGACTAACTTAGTTTTTTTTGGGTACTGTTAAATATTACCTTAAATAAAACAACACACTGTTGTGCATGTGTGTGCTGTGTGCACAACACATGCACACTCGCTAATGTTCCTGACACGCATCACTCGCGAATTGCACTAATGTGTGACTGTGACATAAGCTGCATCGGTGTTGCTAGCTCTTTATTAAAAAAACAACAGCTTTGCCGACAGTGAATCTGTGAGAAATCGTGGATTTTGAGACATTTGTTGAGGCATTTAATGATTAAAACTTGATAAAAACATGATTTTGATCCTTTAAAACCGAACCCCTTTCATCGACACGTAATGGCATTTTAAAATCATGTACTTTGTTTACAAAAAGTTGATATACGAAAAAATTACTTACTGTTGAGTTTCTTTCGGATTTCTTCTCAACAGCCTCCTCTTGTGAAATATCGGTAATTCAGATTTAGACATGTAAAATTGCCTTTGTAGCCTACTTACAGAATAAACATTTTGATTTGATTTTGTTTTAATAATAAAATATTAAATAAAATGAGCTAAAAGATAAATAGGTAGACAAAAATCCAAACCGTTGTATTATCTTGCTACTAAAAAAACCTAAAAGACGCAAAGATTTGCGTATTTCATTGCAACGATGCCACAGACATACAACAACTTTATAACGCTTTTAGAAAGACTGACCCCGTCATAAAAGCTTTTCTTGATTGAATGGAAAAACTATCAACTTATTTCTAAAGCTAAATAAAATCGCAAACATGTCGAAATCGACTCGTTACTATTAATTTACACGAAAACGAGAATTCTTTCAAATCGTAATAAGTCCTTTCATCGGTTTTCGTACCCTATTCGACAAGC
Organism: Apotomis betuletana; assembly: GCA_932273695.1. Taxonomy (NCBI): domain Eukaryota; kingdom Metazoa; phylum Arthropoda; class Insecta; order Lepidoptera; family Tortricidae; genus Apotomis; species Apotomis betuletana. The sequence continues at coordinate 11,667,744 of OW026315.1, forward strand.
TCATGCGGTTCAAATGACGCTTTATGTGTGTCGTGACTCTAAATCGGTCAGAATTTGTAAGAGTTCTGAAAGAAGAAAGAGTGGAAATAATTGGTGGTACGATCCAGCCTAGTTTCAGTATAGAATTCGTCTATTTTTGAACGATATGGATGACCAGTGTATTAAACTTTCTATTTTACTATGAACTCGTTTCTTACTTTTAAATAAAGGTTCAGGTACGTATGTGCTTTGAAAATAATAGCTTTGTTACACTGAAACCTTTCAGTTCGACATACTTCAGTCATAAATAATGTAAAACTAATCTGACTGACTGACTTAACTATGTATAAACTGACTTAACTAATTCTGTACTCCATGACTAAACATTCTATGGACATTGTCTGAAAATAAATATTTCAAATTGTTATTGAACAGAATCAATGTTGATAATATTTTTGTGGTGATACCACATTTCTTATTTTTTGTATGTAGATACGATACATACATACATACATACATAAAATCACGCCTATTTCCCAACGGGGTAGGCAGAGACCACATCTTTCCACCTGCTACGGTCCTGACACACATATTTCGCTTCATCGACATGCATGCTCGTCGGTTTAAAGTACTCTTGACTTGCCCTTTTTTTCAAAAAAAGGTTTGTAGATACAACGGATAAATAAGAAGCCGAAATGTTATGCAAAATTTTAAGTCCAAGTGAAACGAACCCACGACCTCTGTTAACCGGAACAGACGGCTTATGATGATTGCTTTTATCATGCGATAAGTAGAGCATCCGTCACGTTTTGACAAAATACGAGTGTGAGTGACAGATGCTTCGTGCTTCGTCACTTATTTATCACGTGATAAACGCGCTTATTTATCCTTTATTTATTTATATTTTTAATTGAATTGAGAAGCCATATTATTAATACGAAAGGTGTTGTTGGTTATACCTTTGGCGCCATAATCAACTCGATATGAGGAATGAACATCTTTTTACATAGAGCCAGGAGATAACATTTTACCAGAGTGCAAGAAAAAAATATTAATGAATGTTAATAATAAATATTATTCACCCCAACTCATTGAATCGTTTCGCACCGGTCGTAACCGGATCGTGGTGGAACTAAGCGGCTTTATCGCCCAAGATAATTGCGCCTAGAGGCTTGGGCGGATTACTCGTACCGCCCAGCGCCCGCCCAATGAAATGGCTCTTTATCATATATTAATCGGTCGAATGTACTGCGGTATTCCTTTTAGACGGGTAGTCGGGATTGCTATACTATCGACAGTGCTAATACTTGGACGGTGGTAACTTTGTATAGCAAAACAAATATTTTAGAAAAATATGCATGTAAAGGGGCTAGCTTATTACTTAAATGTATACCGTAAATAAGTATCTATTGATCTTAAATATGACAAATGTATCTCATAATAATAATAACGGAAAAGATGAATCGCTGGCTCTATATTACAGGGTTCTATGTTTAACTTTTGACGTGTTCAAAATTGACTGAATGACATGAAGTCATTCATAACACTAGAATATATAGCCTGTAAAAATGTAGTTAGTGTAAAGTAATTATTAAATTAATAATTAATCGTTATAAATAAATATTTTACAATATTAGCAGATATTACAAAAAGGCAGCTTCACCTCTCTTACCTTAATGAACTTAGATATTCTATTTAAAAGTAACAAAAAAAATATGTTCTGTAAGTTATACTAACGTTTACGAATATGAAAAGATGCCCTATTGAATATGACCGCAAATCTATTATAAGTATGTAGTTCATCATGCCCCGCTCGACCCAAATGCAATAATCGTGCCCATTCAGCGTACAAGTAGGTAACACCTAACATATCGTTTGACAATACTCCCCTCTATAATGGAACCCCAAAATGTTCATCTAATTGGAGATCAAAGGCGGGCGTGTAATCGCGTATACTACGCTGATATATGTGGCGTGTGTTGCTGGATGTGGCTTGGGAAGATGTGTGAAGCATGCTATGTTGATCACTTAAATAAACATGAAAAACTAATTGATTAAACAAATATACTTACATACAAATTATAATGTCATTATTGCGTGGATGTCGCTTTGATATTTATATGGTAAATTTTTCCTTTTGTTAACTTAGATTAACCAATTTTTTTGATATCTTACTGATAGGTAAGTGGTTCCTTTAACACAATATTTTCACGATGTCTGCACAAATCTCATTTTACAAAAATATAAAGAAGCCATACAAATGTCGAAGCGATATAGGTATAACATCAAAAATTACCCTAAATACATATACCGTATTGAGGTTGAACTGTTGCCTTTAAATATAGATAGAGAAGAAGTAGGAGGCGCGTTCCTTTTTAACGTAATTAACGTGTGAATGAAAGTAATTTGGCTAGCAGCTAGTTTAAAGTTTATAAAATATCTTACACAGTGACTATCAATTCCATACTCTTTGGTAATACGACCGTTCATTGTGACTTGGGATTTTGATGTGTTCGTTACCACAGATGACAAAATAGAAAACTAACGGCACCGGATCGAAACAATAGGTTTTCTTGAATTCCGTTATGTTTTTACTAAACGCGCTTTAAGAATAGTGACGGGTAAGGCCTGACAAATATTTTTAATTTATGCCACGCGAAGTCTATGTTATGTGTGTCAATCATGTCAATCAACTTCAGACTCATTTCTTTCGTATCCGTTACTTTTCATCTGGAAACTGTTTATGTGAACAATCTTTAAATCAATTTTATAATATACACGATATGATCTAAGACGTCATAATTTCCTTAATTATAACCTTAGTTTATTATCATACAATATTTTAATTGTAAAATAAAAAAGCCAAATTTGTAAAAGCTTGTTATTAGAATAGAAAAATAATCGTCTAATTTTCTTTTCATAAAAATATGAGATGAGATCTGAAGATCAACACGAAATTTACATCCTTGCCGGATTTAAACCGATATGTCTCGCCATACCTGGTGACTGTTCTACCAGTTGTGTCAAAGGCAGGTATAAAGAAATTGGTGAATTTATGTAATGTACTGTAATACCTACAAAGACTTTGCGGCTATGTCTCTTCCCGTACAGAGTAATCCGTGTGATCATGCGTTGATGACCACCTCTCATTGTTTTTGCCGATTACGCACTGCCTGGAATAATACCACACACAGGGGTGACCACCATTTCGGCACCACACGCAACATGTTAGGACATAATAGAATCTGTGCTCATCACTATGTATAATTGTACATATGTATATATAATTACATATGGTGTGCACTGTTTTTTTTTTATTAACAGTTATCTCTCACGTAGGAGGGTTAGGTTATACATATATAAATACTGTATTGTAACCAACTCCAGTCTTTGTGCGACAGTAATAGTCCTGAAGGATAGGTGCTCAGTTTAGAACATTTTACTCGCAAATACATTTTAACCTAGAGTAATTTTCAGTAATAGATTTATTTTGGAATTTAATGATTATTATTTTAATTAACGCTGCGCTCCAAAACACGCATAGCTGACGTAGGTAGCAAAACAGCCAGGCTCTAGTGGGATTGGGCAGGCCACGTTTGCCGTATGCATCCAGAAAGATGGGCCAGTATAGCCACTAAGTGGATGCCCAAAGATGGACGACGCAGACGGGGCAGGCCCAAACGGAGATGGCGGGATGACCTAGATGCATTCCTAAGCAATTGGCCGGAACAGGCACTAAACAGGGACCTGTGGAAATCTGAGGGTAAAAAAAAAGATAATGGAGTAATTAACGTTTGCACAAATGTTCACTTACAATATATACACAACACATCAACATCTTGAAAAAAAAAAAAATTGTCCAAATACTTTTGATCGCTACTGTATACTTGTTTAAATACCTACTTTAACGCTAACGCTTTGATATTGTGTAGATAGTCTACTTGTGTTACATAGCAAGATGACTCTGTTTAAAAGTTTTTAAAATTTTCTCAAATAAAAAGAAAACTCAGTTGAAAAGATAAAAATCTATTGATGTTTAATTAAATACCTTGGCATTTCAACGTGATGTTACGGTCATGGTCTCGAAGGGACTCAGGGAAGGGAAGGGAAGAAACGCGAGTAAGTCGCGTTTTGTTATAATAATATGTGAAAATCGTGTAAGTTTAAATCAGTATAGACAATAGAAACTTTAGGAATAAAATGAAAACAGTTAATAGAAGTTGTGAAAGTTTACAAGCACATTTTGGAGCACATCGCCGATTTTCCACCGATGTCAATGTTGCCATTCCGAAGCAATCTGAAAATGACTTGGATGGAGAATCATACAAATTACCCATCAATCATCTGCGTTACTGCTATGCGAATTGGCTGCGTGTTGTTTTAGACAGACACATCTGACTTGTTTAGTTTTATCGGTGAACGTGAACATAAAATCGATGGAAATATAAATTGAATTTCCTTACTTAGGTAAGTACATATTGATTGGCTACCGTGTTTATTTGTTTTTCTCAAATATGAAATGAAATATCGTCATAACGTGCGTTATATTAACAAGCTTCGAAGTATCACATTTCAGGCGGGATTTAACTCGAGAGAACTGTAAAGGAATTTCATACAAAATTGAAGATCAGAACAGGCTAAACAGCTGAAATGTATTTTTTTGAGTTGAGGAAAACACAAAACATGCCTTAGCCGTGAAAAGGGCGGGAATTGAAATGCAAATTTGCTTAATATTGACATAAGATTTCAAAATGTGTCAACAAAATCTAAAAATAGTCCAACAACCAGACACATCATCAAATTAACTGGCGCCAATAATTAATTAAATTATCTAATTCGGTGTAAAGTTCATGATTCGGTGTAAATGATTCCAAGAACAGCATCATATCGATTTTAAACTGTTTGATAGTGTAACTAATTTGTGTCTATTTGAGAGCAAACACAATCATATGCGTTGATTATCCTCAATGCCAGCCATGTCACGGATCCTAATGTAACGTAATGTTATATTTAGTTTAATTTCAATTATTAAAATGAGTCACTTTTTAAACTTTATTTTAACTCTTGTAGGGCAAAATGTACCTCCTCAGCAGGTACATTATCCAATAGTGGAGTGAAATCTGACATTGCAGTTAAATCCACACATGCGTGTACATTACTGCAAACACATTGTGGGTTTTACAGGTTTTGAGCCTACTCTACTAGTAATTAGTAAAGACTGGACTAAATCTCCTTCATGACCTAAAACTACATTGTAATTCATATAGTTCGAGAGAAATCTTTATCCAATATAAGTTAATCCTTAGTTAATCCTTAGCATGTTTCTTTCTTGTATCCATTCGATACACATCGTTAAAGGTGTGTTGAGACTATTAGTAAAATCCGCACCAGGTTTCGACACTGGACATTGACTCGTATCAATCGAGCCTTTGTCTGGCGGCCGACGCCCCCTCGGCACTTTGTGTTTAAACTGAACCATGTGGTTTAAATTAGAAGAAATGGCGGAATACGACTGAGGCTTCCGATCCCTGATTATTTGTATAGGCAATCCCGGGATATCGGGATTGCCCATACAAAGAATCTCGGAATTGGGAGTCCTTAACGGGTCATAATAATTTACGAGAGCGTTATTTTAACGCTTAAGAAACCAATAGTGTCGTGATTATCTAAATTTGCTACTTCGGCATCGACTGTTTCGATTCTATTTAGGATATCTAATACATGTGAGATGTATTGTATGTGATGCTACAAATCATGCCCGCGTTTGTTTTACGGTCGGATTATCATAAAACTCGGTTTTATTCTTGATCTATGGATATATTTCAAGGATCACTAATCTTTCAGTTTTTAGCCTCAAGAGAACCAGCAAAATAAATGGAAACACGTAAAAATAACGCGTTTAAACTTTTTTGCAATTATTATGCTCATTATCCTTCATCAGTAATTAAATTCTGTTTGCAACTCAACTATAATATTTACTCGTAAAAATAAAGCAGAAGCAGTTTTCAATCAGCCTTATCCCTCATGGTTGTGTTTTTATCGTCAGTGACTTAGCCCACCCGCCATATTTGTTTACCTCATTACAACTCCGGTTAGAACTGTGCTACTGGCACCTGAGTAGTAACTGTAGCAATTGGACAGATAATACTGTGACCATTTCAATATAGAGAGAAGAATAAAACAACTATCGAATTTTGTGTGCGTGTGGATTGAGTGAGCACCCTTCAAAAATGAAAAAAAATGTGCTGATCATTTAGTTAAAGTTCTAAAACAATTGTAAAACTAATTGATGAATTTGTAAAACGATAAATAAAAAGAATATTTAGCGTGTATGTTGTGGTACGCTAATCTACTGCAATTAAATACGACACTCGAAATACAATACGTTTACTAAAGGAAAAGAAGATATTACAATAATAAATTAAATTAAGCAACGGCCGCGTTGAGAGGAAAATGTGAAGTGATTGACGGTTCTGCTTTTCATGTTGTTATGGCGACGCTAGGGATGTCCTGACTATGACATTGATGACATTTTAGATTGTATTTTAAGAAGTGGAGTGTGATCTAAAATGTGGACTGTATCTTAGATTGCATTTTAAAATGAAATTTAAATATCTTTAAAAGCAGACAACGAATATGACATTTTAGATGGTGGATATTTAGTAAAAAAAAATACTAAAAGTTGAACTACTTTGTACTTTCCTAGATACTAAAAATCTTAAGATATTTACATTTTTAACTTACTAATAATGTGTGGACTGAGTGAGCACTTACAAACATTTATTATCCAAAAATCTGTCACGTTAGCGGTTTGTTTTGTATTTTACAAATTCCCTTATGAGTTTTACTAAATTATACACATATAGAAGTTTCAATCTGCAGTTTTTCTATCAGAAATTGGGTTTTCAAAAGTGTGCGGATTGAGTGAGCATACGAAATAATTTGTAAAACTTTAAATACGTAACCAGGTGATCTACAAATTATTACCTACCTTAAGCATAATTTTTACTAAAAATTAGGATATAAATATTATATGTTAAATAAACACATTCACAGATTTCGTTGGTTGCTTGTGAGAACTGAGTGAGCATACGTTAATGAATGTATTCTTTTTATTTATCGTTTTACAAATTCATCAATTAGTTTTACAATTGTTTTAGAACTTTTACTAAATGATCAGCACATTTTTTTTCATTTTTGAAGCGTGCTCACTCAATCCACACGCACACTCGAATTTTATCGAATAAGAGGGCTCTTCATGTAAGACTTAAGTTCTTTGTAGTGCATATAAAATACGATACGATAAAGATTGTAATTGTGATGAAAGTTCACCAGTAAACTAAAAATCCATACTAATCCATACTAATATTATAAATGCGAAAGTGTGTCTGTCTGTCTGTCTGTTACCTCTTCACGCTTAAACCGCTGAACCGATTTAGATGAAATTTGGTATGGAGATAGTTTGAGACCCGGGAAAGGACATAGGATACTTTTCATCCCGAATAAATTTAGTGTTCCCGTGGGATGAGCGGGTAACACCGCGGGGCACAGCTAGTAATTCATAAACCGGGGATCGTTTTGTCCTGCGATGGTTATAGATTTGTCTAAAGGATCTTGTGTCCCTTCATTTCCAGGGGATTAATTAGCACTAAATATCCGTCCGATAAATTTAAAAATTTCTTAGTCTCCTAGTCCTTACTTATTAAAAAATAATAATTCGCTTCCATAAACTCAAATGACGAGTTCGCAATTATAATTTGTTATTACCTGACGATAGCGATTGGTTGAAAATGGGTCGACTTATCAAACTAATGCCTGACTGACACGACGACGCGGCAACACGCATGTTTTACGACTGCTATTAACGGTTGATGGAAAACTTACACTGTATGGAAACTATATGGAAAACGGAAAAGTGCAATGAAATGAGTTTACGCAGCCATTAAACGAGGTCTTCGACGCAGACTTTAATAGACTAATAACGTTTATTGACAACAATAAACACATGACAAAATTAGAAGTGGTCGGCGGTCAGGCTGCGTTACACTTAGGTTTTGCAATGCATTTGGTGTATGAGACTTTACCGCTTCAACTATTGTTTGTGTGTTGGGTATACCTCTTTCTTCTCTTTCTTGATCTTTGGGTTCACCTCTGCATTGCACAAAAGAAAATACTGTAATTTTGGAAATCATAATTCATGACTGATATTTTGCTCCGATGAATATTTACTAAGGAGATCGTAGTAAACTTTTGCCATCCCATTTAATTTCCAAGATTTCCATATCGGTGGAGCATTACTTACCTCAGATAGGATTCTCGGGCCTTATTTATAAATCTACCCTCTTATTGCGAGTCTGAATTATGGCTAGCAATTTGAAATTGTCTTGCGGCGTGCCCATTCCTCAGAGGGCACCCGAGCATGTCTCGAGCTGTCTTAAGCGTTATTTAGCAGAGGTTGTCCACACATGAAAATTATGTACAATGTAAATCTCGCTGGTAACATAGAAATGAACGTTTTAATAATGGAACTAGTCAAAACAAAAGTTAATTTGATTTTTAGTGATTTGATTCATACAGTTTATTATATAAACAAAAAAAAGACATATTTACAATATACAAATAAATAAATTGATTTGTTTGATTTTATGTTTTGCAGTGTTTTGCAGCTTCATGTATTTTATCACTATTATGCCATTTATTTTATTTACTTTTAAAAATAACTACAAAGATTTACTGTAAATTCTAATTGTATGATAGTACTCAAAGCTAAATTAATATTATGTAATTGAATATTATATTGATGAAATTGATAGTCTGAGGATATCTACTTAAGTATTTTATAAATTAATTCAAAATATTCTAAGAGAGACCGTAAACAGCTCTTGTTAAAAATCAAGCGATTTGACATAAAAATAAACTTACCTATATTACGCATTAAAGAAGTATGCATAAGTATCTATTAATAAGCATCTATGTACATTATTCGCATTGCCTACAAAACGAAGGCCAGTACAATAAAAACGAGCAAACGCGAATCGATCTAAGTCCAAACACAATAGTCTATCAGACGTCGCCTACGTCTATGTCAAATTTAAACGTTTTCAATAATAATACACAAACACCTTGTCCTATTTAAATACGATTCAATGTTGTCGGCTTGATTTATGTCATTCGTGATACATCTGTTGTCAATTTGTATAAACTGTGGTAAAACTTCAACAAGATCGTTTGTTTTCATTGATCAATCTTATAAAAAAAGGCTAACTTTGAAGCCGGATAAAATTTCTGTTGCGGTATTAGATTTATATTCTTTCAATGAAATATACCTGTTGTTGACCTTGCAATCGCTTGTAGTAAATTATGAGTAGAATAGGTAGCTACTCTTAAAGTTTTACTTTGTTGTTTTCCCAAAAAGTTGAATTAGTGCTAACAGCAAATCCACTCTAGTTGTATGCAGGCGTTTGCGAAAGTAGCTAACTATTTCAGTTACCTCTTGCGAAGTGATTACTCCACTCAATTGCTTCGAATTTTGAGTTGGACTCTATTTATATAATAAAATAAGAGCGGTGACAGGTAGCCGTAGTTACCAAAAGCAATCTAGTGGTTAATATTATCCAGTAGTTCTGACGTTGACCATACATTTGACGTTGACGTTGGTAAAGTATTCATTGCAAAAAGTTGCCGTATGCGACTCTTACAGTGCAATTTATTTGTTTAAACTTTATTGCACGAAACAAGTTAGTACAAATTGAGGAATTAATGCCAAATATCATTTTCTACCAGTCAACCTTATGGTTGACCAAACATTTTTTTAACTGTGACCAAACAGAGATACCTACTTACTAAAATTGGCGCAGGGCAAAAAGCTATTGCTTAAGAAGTCAATACATATTTTTGAGCTGGTGTGTAAATGCGAAAAACGCGATATTTTATTACATAAATTATGCAATTTGAGTGCGGTATAAAACGCCTTCGGTTTTTGCGTACAATTTAAAGCGTATATGCAAAACCATAAAACATAAACGCTGAATAATTATATGTGAATAAAACGTGAGCCGTGTGCGGTCACTCGATGACATGGTTCGACGATTGGTGCCTATAAGTCGTAAAATCAGCAATGTACATACATTTACACATAAACTTAATAACAATCGAAACATTGTTGTTGATCGAGATAGCCTTGTGAGCTGCTAAGCATTTATGTTGTTAGTCATTTATATGACCTTAGCTGATACTAATTTGTGTGCAGGATATTTTATATCTACTAAATTATATAACTTGTTCTATTCAGGATTCAATCAACAATATCTGGCTGTTTTTAATTTTGCTTACTAGTTGGCAAAAGATCAAAACATATTGTAAGGTAATGTGAGAGAAGACTGTCACAGTCAGACTTACTGACTGTTAGTTACCCCATTAGACAATAAACTATGTTACCTTATTCAAAAGAATAAAAAAAAATGTTTAAAATTTCTCATGCATGGATGTGTACATTTTTCACGTAACACATCATAATAACAAATAGGTCACAGTTTGTTTCCACAAGTCCGTTACTTTATCCGATGCTTTAATATTTGATTTATTCAAGCGGAAGGGGAGAGTCCGTAATTGGCGAGCGACAATGGAGATTACTCGGCTTAACAACAAGTTTTGTGATTCAAATATTGACGGCCCAGTGGGCGACAATACCGACCCTGTTATTTATTTATTTATTTATTTATTTAGGAGAACCAACAGCTTTAACAATTTTGAGTAAACTTAAATATAATAGAAAGCAGGGAAGCCAATTACAGGATCTCACGGATAGAAACAATTTAACTAATCTTAAATTAAAGTGCGACACTCATCACTTCACATCATCTCACCTTGTATAGAAAAAGTATATAAAAAAAAAATAAGAAAATGGTAAACAATACACTACACTACACGAGCTCTAAAAATGGCAACGTATATTTTAAGCCCAGGCGGGTTATGATAATATTCCTGCCTTTTCATATAATTCGCCCGGGAAATGTTCTCATCGAACATCTCATAGTTCTTGTTGGTCATAAATTGGACGCTAAGTTGTACGCTTCTTATGGTAATTTATCAATTATGGTGCTGTTGCACCAACTTAAGCAAATGTTTAATTATGAGTGCAGTAAGGTAACAAAGGTGTTAGTAATCCTCTTTATCCCGTGTGCTTCAATGATTGTGTTGGCTAAAATTCTTACGAGAGCTAAATTCGGGGGAGCTTGTCATTGTGAACACAAATAACGTTTTTCTACATCATATATATACAATTTATAAAATTTTATTCTATGAAGAGGGGTCATATTTTAGGAAATGTGTCGCGGTGCTGCCGTTTACCGCCACCTGTTGGTAAAAATATCGACAGATTTTAACCAATTCAATTATATTACCGGATAGCTGAACGTCCAAAGTTACAGGATACTTTTTATCCGACTACGGAAGGAAAAAGTGTACACGGACGAACTTGCGGCCTATCGATAAAACTCCAGGGTTCGAATATAATGTATTCAATCATCATCATCAAAATATCGCATATTAACATTGAGTAACAAAATAAAGCAAGGTATATTAGGCTAAATATGATGCAGATAAGTTGTCGTCAGTAGAACGGAGTCAAGAGCCGCTTACTCGCTTGTCTCTCACCCTCGTCGATATAAAAGGGCTTATGTTAACGGTTGTACAAGAACACTTACTCCTTTTTGACAGGACTAGTGTTCGGACATCAATCTTCGCGATCGTCACTGTCGGTTCTCCGCGATTTATCACGAGGGCGAACGTTTCGATTAGCGCCGGATAGTAAAAAACGATCCAATTATGAATCGGTGTTCCATTTAAATTTGAACGATTGAAGGGTTAAGTTACACTGTTTGTTAGATAAGGCTTTCGAATCATTTAAATTATAGACTAACTTTTCTAGTCCTTTTCTCCTACCTACATAGGTACTTAATCAATTTGGTTATGCTATAATTTTTTTGATAGATAATATTTTGGCTTCTTATTTATCCTTTGTATATGTATATATATATATTTCTTATTTTGTATGTATACCACCACTAAAATAGCGTCAACATTGATTTTGTTCAATACGATATTATTTTTATTCATATCAAGATATCTTTACGAGTATAACAAACGCATTATCGTTGCACATTTAGGTATAATGTTCCTATGAGCTTTGAGCTAGTACATTTTTACAATGAAAAACTGTTTCCTTACAATATAACTAATAAATAGGTACCTACAAATATGATGGTAGAACTAGACATGCTGGGACCGGATTCAGTAATAATCGAGTAGCGAGTAGGTCACATTCTTACGTTACCTGAGCGACGGTGAAATAAACAAAACCTCCTTTTTGTTTTACGATCTAAATAACCGTTTTCGCGCTACTCTGACCCGATTGCGTCCATTGTCGTCTTCTGTAAATATATCAGCCGGAAACAGGAAGCGTCGAATGGCGTTTCGCTGTTGTCCACGGCCCAGTTCCCCGTACGGCTAAGTGCCCGATGTAATGTCTGCAATGCAAATAGAGGTGTTTGATCCGAGGCGCCGTGTTTTAGCTTTAGGATACTTACGAGGATGGGGCCCGCGATGAGCGGAGCGGGGAGCAGGTATGGCTCTGCCCGTTCGCTGTTGTCCACGGCCCAGTTCCCCGTACAGCTAAGTGCCCGATGTAATGTCTGCAATGCAAATAGAGGTGTTTCATCCGAGGCGCCGTGTTTTAGCCTTAGGATACTTGTAAGGATGGAGCCCGCGGGTAGCTGAGCGGGGAGCGAGCCGTAATGTTTCTGAGATTTTTTTTCGTACGGTTAAGTGCCCGATGCAATGTTCGTAAATAAAATAGAGGTGTTTGTTTGCGAGACGCCGTATTTAGCTTTTGGAGCGAGTACGGAGGCAGAAGCCAGAGGTGAGCGGAGCGGGGGGTGGGGCAATTTTTTATTATGATTTGTAATGGACACGTCTTGTAAACGATTGTCTTTAGTGTAACTAACCTCAATCCGCTAAATCGCTACAAATTAAGCACAGCCTTAGAAGGAAACCTTACATGATTGTTTAACGGATTTCCTTCTCTTCAAACGTATGATGTCAGATCTTTCGAATTTAAGCAATGTCTTCGCGACATGACCATATTATCCATATTTCATGTCATTATTTTCTCGGAAAACTTATGACAATGAAGCTTTTGTCTATTTACATTTGAAAGGAACTGAGTCATATAGTAATAGCCGAAATCTCGTATCGATTTTGAACAATAGCATTAGTAATCTTTCGGATTATTGCCGAAACAAAAGATGACGATTAAATAAAAGAGAAACAGTTAAGTTGAAGTACAATGACTTTCAATAACATCTAATACGTGTACTCGTATAACAACAATTTTAAAGGAAAATTAGTTTTAGGCAAACAATTACCGAGTACCTACAATACAGCAGTGCAGAATTAAAATTCATTTCAAAACATCATAGCCATGTGTTTCAATACTTGATCAGTCGATAATTGACAGGCATTGCCATTGCAAAACACGGAGACCGAAAAATTCCGCTGTTTTATATTTTACGTCGGAATTAACGTCACCAGTCACCACTATTATCTTTCTTATTGTTACCCCCTGCAGCCTGCTATTACTACGCATCAACTTCCTTCACTTGTTTCTTAGGAAATTTCGTCCATGTACCAACTTTATAGGTATAAACTAAACATGTACGTCATTCTAAGTCATTACCGATCGGCCGTTGAGCGTTTATCGTTCGGTAAGTGATGCACGCTTTATCTGTACGTGGTGTTGCACTTAAGTGCCGGAAATCGTCGTAATTACGCCCAATGACACGCTTCTCAGGGCGCTTACATCTGCGCTTATCGAGCTATGTTTGAAGCCAATGAATGTTACTGCAAAAAAATGTAGACTTTGTCATCCCGCTTCTGAAATTGAAAGACATAAAGACATTTATTTAGTGTCAAGACTGTGTACACAAGGTCATATTACAGAATTATAGTTTCAACAGTTTATCCATTTCGGACGTAGTACAATATCAATTTCACTGAAGAATTACCTAAAATTTAACTATCTGCGCTAAAATATTCATTTATATGTAGAAACATCTATAGTAACCAGCCACTCTTTAAGTTACCTCTTAAACTGACTTACACCTTCAAGCGACATTAAACATTCAGGTAAATGATTAAATATTTTGATTCCAGCGACATACGGGCTCTTGCTTAATATGTAACGGGAAGGCCGAACTGTACATACATCATGTTTATATTGGGATCTGATATTATTTTTCAAGTCATTTCTTTTAATGAAAACGTCGTTTCTACCTTTAATAAATAAACAAATTTCTAGAATATAAATACATGTCAAAGTTAAAATTGTATTATTATTAAAAATGTCTCTTAGTGATTCTGTGCTTCTTAGTTTGAATATAATTCGTAGACTTCTTTTTTGCAATTGTAAACTCTTATATCGGATCGGGCGTAGCTTGAGCTGTGCAACAGATACTTGTCTACGCTTTAACTTCTACATCTTTAACACGTTCTATGAGTTCCATCCCTGGCAGGTTCGGCCAATAAGTAGTCCTTTCTCTAACTGATCAGATTGGTCCATGAAGGTATTCCTTCTACAACATCTATATTATTATGTCAGTTTTGTTCAGGTTTATATATTCTGATATTTAATAGTACTTTTAAGTTATTGCTAATATATTGCTAAATATATGTCATCCCACTTCTGATTTAGCTATATTTGAACAAGGGGTAGTAGGGCTTGTTTGTCAAGTTACCAAACTTGATATAGTTCTACAATTTTAGAAATTTTTCATATTAAAATTCTAATTTACATACGACATCTTCCTGTCACAGAGGGTTAATTGAAACGCAGTGCGCATGACAAAACTAGTAAAACGGTATAGTAATGCAGTTCCTATGTTAGTATCCGGACATGCGGGCGCACGTGGTCACTGCGCTCCGCTGCGCAAGCGCTTGCTATGTTTGTAGAAATAATTATACTTTCCCACATATCTATCATTTAATTAAAGTTATGGACGTGATGGATTCCATATCTAAGTAAAATACGTACTTAGCAGAAAAACTATAACAAATACTATTACAATCAGTTCGTATACTCGTAATAACAAAAGTGACCTGTGATAGTATGTAATACCATCTGTTATTAAATTAATACTTTTTAACTATATATTTTACGTAGACAGTATGTTTATTTCAGACCATCAACTCTGAAGGTACTCTCTATTCAGCAATTGTCAGCTACTTATAAAGAATGCCTTTTACTCTCAATAGAATATCGGTGGCGCCAATTTTTTGCAGCCACCTATATTCACGAGTCGATGAATTACCGGTGTTCCAAACCTTAACCGATTATAAATCATGAGACATGTTGTAATTTGATTATGTTTCTTGTTACAGTTGTACGAAATCAGCGATGACCCTCAAAGGAAGGAATTCCTCGATGATCTCTTCTCCTTCATGCAAAAACGAGGTAAGTTTCCCACACACAACCTGCTGTACCTAGCTCCATTTTGATTAATCCTCTGCAACTATTTATACTTCTTGTAATTTATCATTAGTTCAAATGCTTCATTCACGATCATCGACGATTGAAATGATACGGTCGACCAGTTCTACCTGATTTAACTGGCCCTATTAATTATTCCAAACGAGAGTTCTTCTTTTAATGGTGAGCGGACATAAATTTAATATAGGTCTGTATCAGTGGTATTGTAAGTACGTATAGGAAAACGGTTTTATATTGTGGAGATCAGTGGTCAGATGATAAGATCGGGTGATTGATGGCTTCGGATCAGGCTGCCAGAAGAAGATATTAGGAACAAATAAAGAAGTATTATTATTTTACATTCACATAAATCAGAGGTGGATAAAGCTGCGTGAATGTAATAGGTAGTAAACGACACCCACGCTTTAATAAAATTATTGATACATTTTATTACAGGATTTTATATTCTTTTAATCTCTTTTATGTGTTTTCAGTCTCAATCCGTATATTTTATCAAGATTTTACAATGCATTTATCACGATTTTTCAACATATCATAAAAAGCAAAGTGTGATGTGTGATAACATCATTGCTGGCTCTCCCTCAATAAATCGTCGTACTTTTCTAGAATCTTTTTTATACAATTCTAAAGTCTGCCTAAACTAATGGTAGTAAAATACTAAACAAAAATTTGCAGTATAATAACTATAAGTTACAATTGCGTTTTATAATGAATACCTTGTAAGCACTTATGAACTTTTTGTTAACCTCATTTTGATGATTGTCAGAAAAAAATCTTCTGTTGCTTCTTTCTCTCTTACTTCTCGTATAACAACGAAAAAAGAAACTAACCTATTTATTTTACTTATTATGTATCATCAAGTTCAAAGTAATCCAATTAAACAAAAGGTTATTCCTCAGCTCGACCTGCACAAAGGCATATTAATCAATGCCGCTTATAAACAAAACCAAACAGAAATCGTTATAATGCACTTAACGACTAAAACATATTGCGTCCATATCGCACGCTCGCTCGTTTATTATTTTCACTTCGTATTAATTAAGGTTACAGTGCAAGAGTGTGGGAATTCGCCATGTGCCTAAGATAATGATTATACTTTAAATATCATAATAGAAATAATTAAGCGGGAGATCGTTCGATCGCCGCGAGCGCTTATATCGTGCGCGGGCACATGATTGATAAGTCATACTTTGTCTCTCACACACACGTTGGCACCGCATGTTCTATCTCCTTCTAGCATTAATTGATCTCCGGTGTAAAAGCACCATGATTGTCGCTAGATAGATCATGTTGATTCCGAACCGCCTAGTTGTTAGTCAAATCAATACTCATTGTTACTTCACTATTATTTATATACCGATATTTATTATACAGTAAAAGGCAATGCAATCAAATACCTAGTACTTAACGGTTGTTTTATTACGTTTGTATATTACAGTTGTTTGTCATTATTAATTTATGATTATTGCGAAATCTAAATTCAATTACTTGTAACGTAAATGTTTCCTTCGGGTAATCATGGAGTTACTAAGAACTAGGTGTTGAATATGCTATAGTGGTTTTTGTTTTATGTGGTTGTAATAGGCAGGTATTATGAGCAGAGTTGATAGGTGAAAAAGGAGCAAATAACTTCATCTGCAGTCGGGCGGTGCTTGCCGCATCCACCCGTCTTTGTGGCCCAATGCGTAATTGAAACAGAATGGCTGTGAATTGGGGGCGTGTGTTACACCGAAATAAATTGTAGTATATTATTTTTTAATATAAACAATCTTCCAATATTGCTGCAACGTTCTTAACAACAATAATGGAGAATACGTCTAGTCACTGGTACTCAAGTTTATGTGAAGAGCCCTATAAAAACTCACGATTATACTCATTTTACTAAAATGTCTGTTAAATGTAAATGTGGCTTGGGACTTTTACCACATGTGCGCTCTACGTATACAAATAAGAAATCTCATACTTGATCATTATTAAAATGTTATATTTCACTATTTATGTGGAATGGCAATGCCATTTTCTTAATTTCATACCAGATTTTCGTATAAACTTTCAAATGGGAAATTAGGGAATGAACAATCAGTAGGTAATTTTACTCCCGTGAGTCTCAGACATATTAAAATATGTACAAACGGGCTTTTTCGTGGTAGAAGTGGAATATTGCTCGACATGTTTCGAATCGGTACGCGATTCATCAGGAGCCTTATGATGTTACTCGTATTTCGGGTACTAGGTACCTACGTGATATTTCCAAAATGCGCGGCCCATGTTTCAAAAACATGCGTATCGGTGTAACAGCCGGCCCACACGTTGAGAGTATCACACTTCGCGATCGGGCCTGCTTATCTCGTTCGGAATAAATTATTATTCAATTTATCACCTCGGAGCATGCTCAATAAACTTCTGGTTGTTATTACGCGCCAGAGATAACGAAACTAATCGCTACACGACGGATTTCAACCGCGTTTTTTATTCGCGTTGTAAATCTGCTGCGTTGATTTTACACGGTTCAAGAATCGAAAGAATTGTATTTATTACGTAAAGTCCTTGGCAACTTTTAACTCATATTAATAGAGATGACAAACATTCTATTGATTGGAATTAGGTTGTCTAAGATTGATACGTTTACATTAATGCAGCTAAATATGGACTAGCAGATTATAAAGGTTGTATGGAAGAAATCGCTTTTTAGCCATACGATCACCAGTTGTTCATCTGTATTGACTGTTACGAGTTTGTATTTATTTCCCGTTGAGGTGTACACTAAAGAATATTCTATATAACCACTCAAACTTGATTGAAATAAAATTAATATAGTACAATGAAAATTAGAGTCACATGCATCTTGTAATAAAACAACCATGTATAACAAACAGACCATTTCAATAAATATAAAGAATGAACGTAGTTCATTGAATAAACAGCGGATTGAAAAATCGGAAAAAAGAAGAAAAAATCTCCTAATTAAGAGTTAATTGATAGTTAAGTATCAATTAACTCTTAATTAGGAGATTTTTTGTGAGATTTCGTGGTTGTCCCCATAGTAAAAGGTGCTCAGTGTGACCCTCCCCAGTACCCCGTTCACTCCTGCTCCAAAAATCACCCTGTATAGGTAAATAAGTAGGTATTGATATTCTATAATTGCATAGTCGGCATACCTTTCTACATTATTTTTATATTATCTAATTTATTCGAAGTTTACGATCAATTATAAATAGCGGTGCTCCTTTGTATCCTTAAAACACTAGGTATTACATCAAATTGCTTCAACACCACATAAACTAACTAAAGTATTTTTGTCATAAAACCGATTCACCTTAAAATTTACCTTAATACCAACAACAAAACCTAAGTCAAACTTTTAATTAGTCAATGCCGCGTCCACATGTGTGCGTGTACATATACTGATATATCTGTGCATGTGTGGATGCATCACGATGATCTCGTATTATTAATAATGTTTTATCATTTATTACTCGAATGAGTAATGAAAGTTCCCCGCCACGCCTCCTCCGCACTCTGTCTTCGTCTGAGTGCGGATTAAAAATAAATTCACTTTTTTTAGTCATTTAATGCAGAGACAAATGATGTTAAATGTTAATCAAGTGTTACCTTGGTGGTCACTAATCAATTTGCTTTTTTGTGTTCTAATTGGAAATGCAAATTTAATGGTCTTAATTAGTAGTTATAAATCAGTTCTCTCGGCATTTTATTTGGCTATAGAATACTTATAAAATTATGTTAATAAACAACATCTAGGTAACGCCCTATAAGTAGGTACACACCGTTTTTTAGCTCTACATAAGTAAATGAATACATAGTAATTTCCCGTGAAGTATAGGTATATATAACGCACGTTATTTTATATTTCACAACTCTTTACGCGTAATATAAAATGTCTGGTCCATCATGATGTGAAAAGTGCAACATTAATCGTTATAATTTCACGTTCATAATAACGTTTTATGCCGATAAAAATTATTAACCCCACAGAATATTAGCGCCATTACTCTCTTGATCCAAGATCCTCGGTTCAAACCTTTAACTCCTAATAAAATGTAAAAGGTTTATAATGAAGCTTGGTGAATGAGTGGGGGGAGGGGGGGGGGGGGGGGGGGGGGGGGGGGGTTACTACGATGCTCGTTAGCAGCTGATTGATCGGCCTTCGGAGCCTTTTGCTCGTAGCTAGTACAGGGTGCTTTACACTATTAAGGAAATATAAATCTAGCCTCAAGCTCGTTTCTAAGGTCATAAAACTCAACAAATTGCTTAGCTTGAGCGTCAGGTGAAGTTAGTTAACATAGCGTTGAAGCGTACATTTTGATATTAAAATATTGGTGAAACTGTAGGTAATTAATTCGTTTGAATTCAATTCGCTAATTCATAAAATATCGTTGGAAATATTTCAAAGGAAATAAATTTTCATTCCGTTTAAAAAATTGTTGTTTTTACTTAATTTGCTGGTTTAGAAAAGACGTCTATGCGAGAACACCCGGAAAGCATCTGGACATCCAAACATCCGGACAATACCTAAGAATTTTAGGCCAAGCTGAAAAGAAGACGCTTTGCTCGCTCGGTCAATAAACATCAAGTATAGAAACGTATTTTAAACATACTATTCTTCATAACCACTATTTTTCAAGTCAAAGTTTAATCTTATCATTGTTAACCAAAATGATCACGATGTACGTCCACACCTATTGTTTCACTTGTTAATAGCGAGTGTGGTATAACTAATAACATCTCATTCGGATTCATTTCCTGTGATTAATTATCTGTTTAATCGATATGAGATGTTGTGCCAACAGCCTTCTCAAGTTTCTTCGGCGTTAAAGCCTACAAAATCGAATCGAATCTCAACCGTAAGAGGTAAGAAATCGGTTCGTTTTTGAGTGGAGAGTTTTCGATGATAGATTAGGTTAAAGAGTTGATCTATCAAATTTTTTTCAACTCATTGAAGATAGCTTTTGTTAGAAGTTTAATTGGTGTCTAAACTGGCTCTTGGTTAATTCGATTTCTGGTCGAGCTTTGCCCATTTGTTTTTGTCTGTTGTGAGTCCATCTAAAGTTGATTGATTAGATGAGACTTTGATATTTGTGGGCGGGGTGAGGCTTATTGCTTTTTGGAAACGGATGATTGCTAAATGAATGAAATCGTAAAATATGTAGCTATTTGCATCTGTTTACTGTTGGTAATTAAAAACGACAAAAACTAACGTTAGTTTTGGGGCTACCAAATAAATTATATGCTTATTGTCTTGGCATATAGTTGAGGAGTTAACGTTTGAACATATTTGTTTAATCAAAGAATTTGTCGTGGTAAAAATAGTGTCGCCAAATTAAACCCGCAAGTAACGTAGGGTTTTGGCATTCGTCTCAGTTTGGCCCTTTTATAAAAAACGATTATGTCACAGTTGTTCTAAAATTATCCAAAGATTGATGATGTAGTACATTCCTGGTTCGAATTAGAACAAGGGTGAAGATTGATGGTGTATGGAACTCACTGTTTACAATTACTGACAGATATTACGATTGTTGAGCAATCGAGTTTTGTTTTGCTGACTCAAGGGAAGTTTGTTAGGTAAACTCTGTACATGGTCGTTATTTAAACGCGTAAAAAATGCCCCATAAAGAAGTTCTTTATAATAACTGACTTATAAAATAGATAGATTTATGTTCGGAATAATTGTCGAAATAGGTGTTTGAGCAAAGCTTTCTCATATTTTCGTTCAAGACGGAATTAAAATTCACCATAATGTAATTTAGAAATATTATTTTCCTATAGATAAACAAAAAACATAATATACATTAACCTGCTTTAAACACGTTATTAATTTTAATTACTAACGAAATTCATGATGATGCAATCACATATAGGTACTCTGCTGTCAACAACGATATCACAACTTACTTAATGATTTATAGAGGTGATTAATAGGCATCCTAAAAGTTGATTAACATTAACAGTAACAGTTTGAGCAACATTAACAAATTAGTATTGAAACTATGAATCCCTTTTCACGGCGAACGTTTATTGGCACCCTTTCTCGGTACATTGTGACGGTCATCTCGCGGCAATAACGGTAGCGGTACCGTACCGCACAGTCATTCGCGCGCAAGCGATGGAATACTAGAGGGACGACTGGGAAAATATACATGACGAAAAAAAAAATAAGGATGTCAATCGATTAAATTTTTTATTGGGATCAAATGTCTATATCGGACTGCTTAGCAGTCTATGCTCAAAAAGCCAGGAATAGCCACCTAATCGTGACGTCAGTATATGTTATGGGTACCAATATTTGTATGGAGACAATAAGTAATATGCCATTTTCACCGTGAAAAAGTGCGTATTAGTTCATGGTTGTCATACAATTATTGTTTTGTCAAATTGTAAGGATTCAGAAAACAATGAAAAAAACAGCCAGCCAATTTTATTCATATAACTACAGTATGCTGTAGAATGTAGCATCAGTCGTCATCCCTATTTGTTTATGTGGTAAAAGTTATATATAAAAAAAACGCAGTATCTGAAAGATTCGCTATCCCGAAACTTACGGTTTCTGGGGCTAAACTCGACGTTTCTAGTGACGTCTATCCGAGATCCCATTTTGGCATCTCTTTTCTTATTGAGATAATACTATCTACTTACCTATTTAGTCTACTTTGAAAGGCGTAAAATTCACTAAAGTGGAAATGTCAAGAGCGGGCCAATTGTATTGTCATATTTAAATTAGGCAAGCCAATGTAATACGTCAATAGAATATAAACAGCAAATGTCTCAATTATAAAACCAGTAAAAGTACATAATATCACTAAAAGAGGTAATATTATTGATATCGCTTGTAGCTTGTCACTTGCACCATTTAGTTGGAAACAGAGTATGTTTACCGATGTACTCGTCCCACCGTGAATGTATTTGATACAGTTATCCACCATGACTACATTTATAAAAGTGTTACGATGCTCATAAAAACATAGGTACAACACAATCTTTTTTATTTACGTCATCTCAATAGTTGCCATCTTGATTTATTACTACATTATTTTATATCAACATTTCTCCCGCGCCAAATTTTAAATTAAAAATTCCACGGAATCGGTTTCCGTCGTTCGAAAATTATGACGTTAATTTTTAAATGGCTATTATTCGAATCGAATAGACAAGCGTTTAAAACCGGCCAGTGCGCAATTCAACGGATTCCTCTAAGATTATGATCGATTATATTTTCGTCGAATTTTCACGGTGTCATGAAAAAATATGTCGAGGCGGTTTGTCGTCGCGCTCGGGATATCGGGATCAAACGCTCTGCCAGCTGTTTAATTCTTATACAAATAAAAGTGGAATTAATCAACGCGGACATAGTGATGAGACATGTTTCCTCGTCCGACATAACACGCATAGCTCGTTTCATACTCTTTTGTATTGATATATTTTTTGTAAAAAGCAACGTTGATTTACTGTTGTCTTTATTGATCAAAGCGTGGTATTAATTTTCGGTTTAAGATTAATAGGGATTAGCGATTTTGCCAAATTGTTTCGGTGATCTAGTGCCGCGAGGAGATAATACACCTCCTTCACAAATGTAGTTTTATGTGAAATATTTATATCAAAATTGATGTAGAACTCTTGACAGCCGATAAAATATTTGTAAAACGTACTGGCGGTACATCCCTACGGACGCAGTTGATCTATACTAGTTTCCTGTATACGCTTACGCAGATCCGATGCTAATCTTGCGACGAAAGTATCAACAATATATCAAAGTCCCCACGAATGGCCGGTTTATTCTAAATTTTATATTAAAATTAACGTCTCATAGACATTTAGTGCTCTATTAATATATTTTTTAATGTAGCTTAAACGTTTTGTTTTTGCTCTTAATAACTTTTATTATAGCGTTGTCTTTGATCTACTGTTTCATTCCGAATATTTGAATGCTACATTTTATTTAAATTAATGAGATTTGGTTTCTGGTATAAATTAGTCTTGTTGCTTAAGGGTGTTAAACTTGAATTTTTATGGTGTTAAACCGGTTTTCATTCTGATGGTTTATTATGGCATTATAATGGTAATGTTTATTGTTCAACTAATTCATCCACCATAAAGGACGGGACTTTCGCGATTTATGCACGTCTCAACCTCTTTGCATACGCTTAAGTTCACTAAAAATAAAAAGAAGTCTTAAGGGTCATGTTCACCGCCGGATTAATGTTAAACATCAATATCACGATATATCGTCAATATCATCGATGTTACAATATCAAGCGGTTTATGATTGCAATTTGTTAGCGTCAATATTTAAACACGAAGTTAAGACGAAAGCGATTAATTCTTATTTTCTTGCATATTATCAGACAGAGATCAACGTTCGGCGTTTTAGCTACCTATTTTAACTAACATATTCTTGTTGTCTAACAAATGTTAGTCAAATATACTGAGAGAGAGATCCTTTCATTTAGTAGCTTCTACGGTAAAGACAAAGAGTCTACTATTATGGTTGATCTGTAACAAATATACGCCGACGCTTTGCTTTTTTTTTCTTTTTTAATGGCTGGCACGTGTCGACGTCCCAATTCGATTGTCGAATTCGCGCCCAAAAATGTATTGTTTCCGATACCCGAGCGTGTTTAATCGATTATTTTAGGCGTCGAAGTCGATCGCGTTCCAATGTTTGCGATTTCATCAACCTTTGATACACGACTCCTTAGTTTCATTATTTATTCATAATTCGCCTCGCATTTTTCATCCACGAATGAAATTTAGCAATCAATTAATTTATTAAGTATTCCATTCAGATTTGACATTTGAGATCGTCGCTATTTTTAGGTTATAATCGGTTACTAACTTCCTCGAAGGATAGGCTATAAAAGTGTTATTCAGACTAAGGGAGAGTGTGACCGCAGTTATACTTAAACATGGACCGATTCTTTCCTCAGTTTGTATGAGGCTATTGTTGTCCGTCCGTCCGTCCGCATCAAGCGCGGCACTAAATCATGTTCGTCGTAAATTCGATACGAGTTATAATAACTTATACAATGAGAGATCTGTTCTCATTTGAATTTGAGCATTTCTTATGTGTGACTGTGTGACGTTTTTTAATCCGAACTTGGAAGTGTGTTCAGTTTATTGGTTGTAAAATGTTCATAAGTTGTTAAAATCAATGGTAAGTCATCTTTTCCTATAACTTGTTTGTATCAGCTATGTACAACATTGACAGAAAAAGGTCATGTTGACCAAATGATAAAGGTATTGTGGTTAATACAAAAGTAGCTAACTCGAACCAAATTACCGACATTTCACTCGATGCAAGTGATGCAACTGAGATCACAAAGCCAAAGAACCAGTACTTAATCTAATTGCTTATGACTGGTATTGTTCGTACAGTTCACTATTTTCCTACCTGCGCTGGTCGGTATTTTGCTAATGCTGGGTACCTAGTCAATAAATATTTGCACTTCGCTGCAAGTGTGAAATTCTCCACAAGAAATAGGTAGTAACTATTAAAAGTAGTATCAGAATTACCCCTAGCTTTTGTTTGTATACGAGCGGGCCCCACATCACGCGTGTTTATGCGACAAGCACGTTCGCTTACTTTGTCGCGCGACATCTGCTAGCCCACCGTGACACGTGCTATTGTTCTTAACACAGAGTCCGAAAGGTCAAATTCCTTTGACGCAGCACCAACACCTAACGTATTGACAGACGTAAAAAGTGTGAAATTTATCGACGCTTATTGTAGAATGATTTTGTAACGCGAAGTAATTTTCATAATTTCGTGTTAAAAATAATTTTATAGCGTTAAAAGCATATCGACGACAACTTCATTGGTGGGGTTTCTAAAGATGACCAATTTGTTATCTATCTAACAGAAACAAATAACACGGCCACCTACACGCATAAAGACCAAAAATCCATAGGGAAATATTCCCTACGTATAATAATAGAAAGGTTGAAAATGGATGAGCAGGAAATTTCGGTGTCGACAAAAAAACTGATACGTCCTTTGTAATCTTTTTGACGCCACGGAGGCTTACTCGCAAGTTAATTGCTTTCAATTTTTTTATGTCGTGGTCGGGTAAATGTTTTATTATTGTATTTTGTCTACCTGAATTGGTGGAGACATTGCAATGATACCGAGACGATGAAAAAATATCGATAAGTGGGACCTGAGTCATGGGGTGGCGATGTTGTGCCTACTTACTTGATAACGCAGGTATGGAAGGATTTAGATACCATTGAAGATGAACATTTTTACTTGGAAAATCCGATGATGACCTAATCATTACAAGCAGGTAATTATATCGATAACGTGATTAATCTTATCTGTGTAGATTATAATTTTGGTTCGATAGTTAGGAATGTTACCCAGGCCAAATTATCTATCAATTAAAATGCCAAAAAGTTTTTATTTTCATATATTGCTTTCGTGGCATGTTTGTTTACTTCCCGAATAAAAAATAATAGTTTATAAATATATGATACAAAATTAAATATATTAATAATAACAATTAAACAAACTTAAACAATAAAGTTGGCTCTATTAATTCCACATCTGCACCCCTAATGTTACTTCCTCCCAATATTTGCCCGCCGTACATCCCATGCTGCATTTTTTGCCTTCATTGTTTCCGTAACAGTTTCCAGCAAACATTCTATATCTATTGACTGGACACCCTTATAAACTTTTTCTAAATCACTCGAACGCCGCCAGATTTCTGAGAAGGTAAGTTTTATGGACACATTAAGAAAGTCCAAGATAATGAACCGTTAGAAATTAATACAGAAATAATACAGCTTTATTGAGGAACATGGGGAACAAAGGACCATTTTGTTAATGTCAACGTTTCCGTCGCCGCATAAGGAAACCGAAGTAAAACAAGTGATTTGCAACAAAGTTCTGATCTTGCAACTAATCCATATAGTCCGGGTTATGCGGCGGATAAACGTCGTAAAATCGGAAATTCGAAACAGATGTTAGGGTAAAACAACGCTGATAGTGAACACGGATGGATCTTTCCTTGGGGTTTTTACACGTGTTGTTTTGGAATAACTGTACCTATAGGATATGATTACAATTAAGCGAAAAATTTAAAAATTTAACGGTCAGGCGGGATTCGAACCTGCGTCTCCATCGGCTTTCCGGGCCAATACGGGCGTCCTACAAACTGGACCACCGAACCTGGTGCCATGCCAGAGCCGTTGAATTTTTTCGCTTCATTGAAAACATTTGGTTAGCAGACGTTACTGCTTTAATAAAAATATTTTGTATAGGATATATTGAAAATATGCATTCAAAGATTTATTTTAATGATTTAGATAGACAAAAATCGACACCATTAGAAGATCCGATCTCTTGGAATCTTGGAAATAATAGTGTAGAGATTTTTTATTCGCAGATTATTCGTGAAAGTCCTCAGACGGAAGGTAATTTGGAAAACGCTCATGAACGTTGTAAAGTCTTTCTAAGTATGTGCCAGTTATTATCCAGCTACCATGCGGCTATTAGCGACAATTTCCCTAATACCCGGTTATAGGATCGTCCGTGTCAATATCGATCGTGATCGTGTTATTTGCGGCCGCTAGATGGCGTTTCGCGGAAGCGTGACGCGCGGCGCCGGCGCTCCGCAGCCATTGCTATGTAATTTATTGGTTATTTCGCAGTAATTGTACCCTCGCCGCCCCTTACTAAATGGCTCTACTTGGCGTGCAAGACGTGCTCGCCAACATTGTTTTGGATTACTTAGAATGTGTTTATCTTTTCGACTGTTTTGATCCGCGGTAGGTAGCGATTCTCACTTTTTGCCGCTTAAGAATTAGATTCCCTTACATTTAACGGTCGTAGTTTTTCGTCTTTGTTATGGTGGCTTAATCATCGGCGTTTATATTTTTACAAAAATAATCACTTAAACCATTAATACAAAGATCACCACTTAAAGAAAAATTGAAAAAGGAGCTACCTGGTGGAAGAGACCGGGAATCGAACCCGGTACCTCTGGATTACCGGTCCAGCGCGTTAACCTCCTTTTCAAGGATAATCCCTTCACCGTATCTATTATAAACAATGTCATGGTGCTTTTCACTACTCTATTAATTTTATCATCCACATTTCTCAAAATTTTGCTTTCTCCACAAACACCAGAGAATGGATCAATTAACTTAATAAATTATTTGCCCTTAGTTGCCGGCCGAGTGCACGGATTAAACATACGCAACCTCTCGTCGAAGTTGGTTGTCACGCTACTTAAGTATAAGTTAACAAACATCGGGTTTGCGGTACGGTACGACCCGTTCTTAATCATTCTGATCATCAACTTTCTATTTGTCTATTGCTTTTTCTGATTCTTGGGTTTAATCTATGACCTTTTCCTCTCTATTATACGCATATCTCATACCTCTTTTTCTCTCTTAACGACTAGTAGACACTATTAAGATAAGATAAGATAAAAATCATTTATTCAAGTAGGATTCATGGGAATCACTTTTGCATCGTCAATAAATTACACATAAAATACAATCGAATATAGCACTTACATTTATGAAAACAAATTCAAATATTTCAGCTCAAACGCATCGTTAAAAGTAAGTGAAAAATTAAATCCATGAACTTTATAAAATACATCAGAACATTTTAAATTAACAGTTACATTTTAAATTAACAAGCACATTAAGTTAACAGTTAAAAATAAAAAATTGTATATAAAAAAAAAAAAGTTAATGTCAACAAAAGTGAACAAATTATTAAAAATATAAATGTACGTTCCAAATTAAATATATATTTAAAACATTAAGATAATAAAAATTATACAAAAAAAAGAAAAAACCATCACATAACATTAGCACTGTCCAAATCAGGCCAAGCTTTTTTATCGTTCAGATAATCCTCGACACTATAGTAAGCTTTCTTCAGCAAAACTGACTTCAAATTAGGTAGGTATACCTACTAATCTTATTAAAACTGTCCTGTAGTGAGACATATTTAATGATTGTATTAAGCAGTTTACACTCACGTGAAATTGTCAGGAACGGCCGGACATGTTTCAAATTCGTATATGGATCGTCGAACAAAAAAAAACAGTGAGAAAGTTACCGCGCGGCTGTTCGGGTAGCAGTCCCTGATGAAGAGTTCCATACGAGTTCGAAAGATGTCAGGCCGTTGCTGACAATTTCTCGTGAGTGTAAACAGCTTAATACAATAATTAGGTATATATACTATGTATTTTTGTTAAACATTCAAATCTGACTTTGATCTGCGCAATTTCGTTACCTTTCGTGTGTTTCGTTTGATTAAAATGATCTATTCAAAATTCAAAATTATTTATTTGTCAGAATACAGTTATATACATGGTCTTAAGGTATAATATAAAAGTCCTCGTATTCAGCATGCAAAAGCATGCGTACAAATATTTTTGTGTAAATAGGCTAAAATAACATTTCAATTTGGTATTATTTATTAATATTACAATAATTGCACATGTCAAACATTTTTATAATTCAAGTAATCCTTAACACTGTAAAAGCATTTGTCCAGTAACCATTCCGTCAATTTTCGCTTAAATATTGGTCCCGACAATAATCGTAATTCACGTGGTAAATTATTATAAATTGTTATACTCATAGGTATTAGAAATATTTCTTTTGTACATGTCATTAACTTTACTTAACTATAAGTTAAGTTTATTACATTCCTGGTCTCACCCAGCTTTATTCCTCACACTATTCAAGATGATATTATACAGATAAGGGACATTACCAACCCCACTGTTTTGTTACGAAAGAATTGCAACGACGGGAAGTCATTGTAGGCCACTTAATTAAAGTAATTACATAATTGTGGCTGTGATTACTTCAGCTTTGATAACGCGAGATTACATTTGACGTTACAATTGTAATTGTACTGTTCATCAGCGGGGTGTCAAATTGGGTGCGTAGGTGCGGTTGACAAATTGCAAATGTAGTGCGGGAATTTACGACGGGATCTGGGTCAGTGACGATAAAAGTAGAACCATTATTATTAATGTTAAAATTACGTTTGTTTATTTTGCGCAATTGTTAGAGGTTAGAGAACCAAGATATATAGAATGTGACGTTTTCAAGTAAAATATCGTCCGTTGACAACCAAAACTCATAAAGTAACAAATACTTACTTAAAACAAAGCTCGTATCTCAGTATCAATCTACAGACTAGATATGAGGTTTTGAAGAATAGTGACAGAAATTATAGTGAGTGTTGTTTGTCACCAGGCGATATATCACTTTGTCGCTTACCATAACACGCGTTCACAGGGTATAAAGACGCAATACAATTTCATCCGTATGGTAAGCGGAAAAGTGGACCTTTTTGGTTGAAAACGTCACAAACATTTATATACATTAAATGTTCATGTTCTTCTTATTCTTCTTCTTCTTCAGTTCCTCAAATATTTGATGCCCAAAAGGTAGCGGCATCGACAGCCCTGACCTTCGCATACCGCATACCACAGGTCAAGAAGCGAACTAGAATGTGGGTATGCTGTTCCTGTTGTAAGAGTACCTATTGATAGCAAATATATGAAAACTGGAACAGGTACGGAATTAATTAATTCCTCATGTAGGAAGACTGGATCGCGGGTAGCAATTGGATGAGGGCGGCGCACGAGGGGTCGGTGTGAAGAGCTTTGGGGAAGGACTTTGTACAGCAGTGGTCGTCTATCGGCTGATATGCTGATGATGATGAAGACTAGATGACAAGGATAGGACTAGGCAGCTACTATAATACGATATTGACAGAAGAAAACAAGCTGGCAAGGAATCGTAAATACTGTGATACATTTATTATTAAAACTTAGAACACATGTAGGTTTACAGAAATCGCCGTTGTTTTAAATGTATGTTTAGAAACTGAGCAAATATCTTAAATTTGAAATAGGCGAATGTTGTAATCGTCTAATTCCAGAGAAATAGAATAATACCCGTGGAGGCCACCTTCTTGGCGCATGCGCGGTTTGATTGTACATTTGTGAAACGTGAAACGGACATTTTAATTTCATGGATTTGATTTCTTCTTTAATGTGTGTGTCGCCGAACAATATGGCATCGCCTGCGTCATTACGAGGATGATGACGATATTAAAGCTTCGTAGATTATTTATGTACCTACATGGTTGACGTTTCGTCAAGTTAACAACCAATTCATCAGTTTGAAATCGGAAACAACTTTATAACCACAGTCGCGTGGTATCTAACCAAAAACGCAAAGCAAGTCGGGGTAGATATCGTTTTCTTTTCTTTAGTAGCTAGAGAAAAGACAAGCCAGTGGTAATCGGATTCTACGGACACCACGCCATTGATAACCCATAAAATCTTCTAAAATCCAATCAAAAGTTTTTTTTATATGTTCAAAAATGTGTTTTCAACCGCACTTGATAAAATTTCACTTACATACCCAATGGCCTATTTCGTCTCGCCCGCTCCCCCCGCGCGGTTTCTAAATAAAAACCGCTAGATTACCCATCATTAATCATTCTCTCGGCATTGTCACAACACGTCCTGCAGTCTCTGATCTCTGTACATTATAAACTCTAACACTCAGATCGACGCTAATTGCCCTGGAAAGATCTTATCTTAGATATTTCGTCTAGATTCGACTTTAAATTTGTTTATTTATGTCAACATCTATCAACGTTCCAAAGGGTAACGCTGTATATTTTACTAGTTCCGCCCCTCTGTGTCACCCGCGTTCGGGATAAAAGTAGCCTATGTTTAAATCAAGGGTGTCAGCTACCCGTATGCCGAATTTCATCAAGATTTGTCCAGCCTTTTCAGCGCGAGCAAGTAACAAAACGTACAAGCGCACTCAAAAACTTTCGCCCTGTATAATTTTACTGTGATTGGTATATTTGTTTGCGACTAAATACATTTCAACTGGATTTCCAGCCACCTGAAAGTATGGCCGAAATAATTCTTGATTAACAGTCCAATTCTAATTAAATCTTGGCTTTGATGTCACGTGTTTTGAAGATTGGCAAAATCTACGAATTTATTATAGTTCGGGATGTTATGTTAACATTATGATAAATTTGGCTGCCATCCAACATTGTCATCAAATAAAGGAACACTTCTATTTAGCCACTAACGGCACAATGCTAGAAATGTTCCACTACAGATGTTATTTCGTATTGAGCCATATTCAACAAAAGATCTGTAAATGCTTTGATTGGTATATTCTATGAAAACAGCCTCATAAACATTCCAAATAATCCCACCATTGTTTTAGTATATGAATTTGTAATTTACAATAGTTCTTTGATCGCGGCGAAATGCCAACATTTGTTTCGCAAAACCGGTATTATCAAATACATTTATTGCGGTCTCGTTGAGGATTAACTGCCGTAGATTTAATTTAAGTTCTCAGAACAAGCTATCAAAATGTTACCTACTATAAACCAGTGTTACCACAGTTATAGTCATTGAATGGGAGTCACTACCGCGACCGCTTGGATACCTGCCAATATTAAAACGAATATTTATTATTACTATAGATTATGACATTCGTTTTGATACGACACGTTTGTTGCGGCTATTACAGGTTTTGTCACGGTAGGCGAAACGCTTTGATAGTCGAATAAAGAGATCTATCATACAGACATATGTGTATCATAATAAATGTAGCTCGTGCCTGTAATCGGACCACCGCACATCTGTGTTCGGGCACATGAAAGATTAAAAATAAATAATAAAGAAGCAATCAAAGAATCCACCCGGCAAACAAGAAGACACGAAATCTCCCGCGACGTCTGTCAAATTAGCATCACAAACTAAAATAGCGTCATTCTAATTATTTTGATGACTCAACCGAAATACAATTAATCTTGCCGCTTCTGTGAACTGTCTGACTGACGGACGGACTGAAATATCGTCGCATTTCGCGATAAATAAACTTGTGAGTCGAATATCGGATTTCGATTCCATCGGTGCTGCGTATCAAAGATTTTATACGCGTGTTAGGTGGCGGGCAGCGGAGCGCAATGCCGCCCGGCGCCGTACACTCCGCGCCGTATTTCGAGATACGCTTCTGATACTAACATACTCTATTGTAAACCGAGCGAGCAAAGCATATTCTTAGGTCCGATAATATTTTTTTGTTGAGTTAGTCGGAATTTTTCAAAATGGCGGAAATATGGGGGGTTGAAAACGTTTACAGCTCGCAGAGCCTCAATAGTATCAAAATGGCCTTCATGCTTCCGCTTGGTACATTTTTCAGACTTATTTGAATGATTTTTCAAGTCTAGACCCTGAAGCAATTGAAGATTGTCTTGTTATTTCCTCGATCAAGGGTTTTCAGAATCGGTCACACTAGTTATTCTTATGATCCACACTTACCACATTAAGTACCATTGTTGATTAACAGTAAACCAGTAAACCATTTGAGTACCAGTTTCTCTATAACTTATAATGTTATCGCTGATACTAACTACTGCTAAACTGAGGGCGCTGTTATGATATGTGTTAGACACAGCGAGATAAAATTTAAGAACATAAAGCTGACTTGATATTAGTAGCTAAAGCTGAGAAATTTTCTTTCAAAATCGATCGAAAAATATTGTTTTTACACCAATTTGACATTGACAATTGTTATACAATTCAGAAGCATACGCTCTAAACTAGCTCTATCCTTTTGATGCAAATCTCAATCAAACAAATCATTAAACATTTTCACCGCAATCAACCGCAATAAATGCTTCTAACTAACCCAGCGAGAATTTCTTTAAACATCTCTAGATGTTTCTTAATAGAGAGTCCGGAAATCAGCTGTCGTATCCCGATTCCATCTGGGATATCGGCCAATCTGGTCTCTGTTCCTAGAGGGATTGGTAAGACGAGTCGCCGGAACCCTGGCTTTTAATTGGACGCTTCGGAAATAAACTTGCATTGAACGTGAGTCTACTGATTAGAAATTCACGTGAAGTCTTATTAGGTTTTTAGTTTTGGTCGTATTGGCAATAATTTACAGTTAGTTATACAGATCGATGGCTATAGATGACCAGTTTAGGTGAAAGCAAAGCATTTGATAATCTCAATATTTGTAAACACTATGATGCCGCGATTGAATATAACATTTGTATTGCTAACATTTGTTTCTGATGACAAATATCATAAACTACACAAACCTTCACAACACCGTCAACGCCAAAACTAAAGGAACTAGGAATTTCTCGATCAATATTAAATTATAACATGAAGTATCGTAACTGATGAAGTAATTGGAATCCTGTCTTATTGCTGCGTAAACGCCAAGAGGCATTTTCTACCTTTAAGACCACACAGAAACATTATTAGTGCGGGATTAGTGGACAACAAATCGTGTACATTGCAACTATTAAGCTTACGATAAGAACGAACATTTTTTCTGGTACCTAGTTGATTTTGGTGCTTCATTTAATGTGTCAGGCGTTTCCAGATACAAGTGTCACAATTTCATTTCATAATCAGCTTAGGCCCGTTACTGGTGTCATACATAGGCGTCTTCACTTCACTGCGTTTCTTTGTTCCGCCACAGTGGCCCTGTGTCTGCCCCGC
Source organism: Apotomis betuletana (assembly GCA_932273695.1). Taxonomy (NCBI): domain Eukaryota; kingdom Metazoa; phylum Arthropoda; class Insecta; order Lepidoptera; family Tortricidae; genus Apotomis; species Apotomis betuletana. The sequence continues at coordinate 11,701,824 of OW026315.1, forward strand.
GTCTAGCGTACCTCGTAAATCATTTCCCACAAATTGGAACCGCTAAACTCGCTATAAAAACCCCAATAATAACCACGGATCTAAATCCCATAAAAATATGATTTCAACTTTAATTCCGGAGCGGTTTACGACGATATAAAAATTGATTAATAACGCATGCAGGTCCGTAGGACATTGTTGCTGCACTGACCGATTTGTACAGGTTATTTTGGCGGGACGCGCAGACCAAACAAGCCTGTGGAGTCCTGAAACGTGACTCATAATCGAATGCTATAAAACAAAGTTCCAAAATGGTTTCTACAAAAAAAAATCTAATTGACCACCAAGTAGTGGCGTGGCTTCAAATATATTCTTGATAGCCAGAGCGGCTTTCATGCTTTCACGTATGTTTTCTTTAAGGGCAGTAGAAGAAGGTACCTAAGTGCCGTAAAATAAGCAAGGCGTTGGGATTGCTGGTAATCGTGTTCACTGTCACATAGTGAGGTGTTTTTGAAATTTTTATTTACTTTAAGTAATTTGGAAATTTGTTCAAACTTTTCAGCGTGAATTGAATACGTTCTAAGGAGGCTACTTAACATTTCGAAAAATGGTAACGTACGAGTGTCGAGTAGTCTCTTAAAATCTTCCTTTTCCCTCACATAAATTTGTATAAAGCTTGTTTAGTATAACGTTCATTGGATATAGTGAACGAAAAATATAACTTCAAAAAATCTACGTTATTCTTACCTTAATGTCAGCGATTTGTTTTGTGTTAGGGGTCGCAGTTCTAACTTAACCTAACCTACTTTAGTGGCAGTCACTTACTATAAACCCACGATATATAAACGTGTAGATATCCACTCAAACTCGCAAATAAATCGTTTGACGCGATAGTCCTTCACAATAGCCGTGGTCTCGTCGGCACCTACACACGTGTCAATCAGTGAGCGCCGGATTCCCGTCTTGTCTAGCCAATGGCATCCGTTATTTTTCGATCTGTCACATCATTTGAGTGGTATTCATTTAGCACAATGCAGACGTAACCTTCTTAATGACTGCCGTGATATTAGTGAATATTTTCTTTGTTCTTTAAATATGCGATTGTCTTTAAACTTTCAACGGAAGCGTAGAGAATTAAGTACGTAACGTTGCCTGCGGATCTATTAGCTTCTCATTAATGCGTATAAATTATGTTGCTTTATCGCAATAACCATTGACTAGCCAGCAGTGGCGTACCGTCAAAGAAATCTGTCAGTGAGAGTATTAGAATCGGCTTACTTCTTCACCGAGAAGAAAAAATAAGGAAGGTTATAGATATGTTATATCCTAATTTGGAAGTCAAGCTAATAGGAATCTTATTCCATGAACGTCTCACCACGACTGCTACCGAAAGCGATTATAATAGATCATGTATATGGGGACCCCATTTAGTTGTTTTTTTGTCGTCTATACTATGTCATAGTATATTGCGCTCAAACATTTGCACGCTTGCTTGCAGGCTGAGCACATTGGAAACAAACATCGAATTATAAGACCTTAAACACTGTGTTCTAGCAAATAAATGATTTGACTTTGATTTGACTTTGTCAACTAAATTGCATAAAACCCCTGCTGAAGCTGAGGAATGCAATATGCAATCATCTTTGCAACATTACTTTCTAGAGAGATGGATTATCTTTACCTACGATAGGCGAATACAAACTTGCTGTTTATACTACAAATTATTAAATTATATGACATAATCTAATAAGTTTATAGTTTTGTGGATTCATTAATAATATGTGAATAAAAAGGTGGCGAACACCACCAGCGTTAAAAAACAGCTTATTAGATATTCGTACAGCGACACTGGAATGCCACACGTTATAATTCTCGTTACGGATCGAATTTATTCATCGGGCACATATATTTTATTGTTGTTGCTGGCAGGCAGGCCCGCCGCGGGGCCTTATAAAATTATTCGAATAAATAAGCGAGAGATCGCACCTTAATTAAAAACATAACTTATTAATATAATCGTTTAATAGCACGACGGGTTTCGCGCCTTTGGTGCTTAGGGTGAAGCTAAATCATGTCGATACCTTCATCGCGCCCAGGGGCAGACTATATTTACTTGATGTTTGACACATATTGTTATGAGATTGTCTTTACTCAGCAAAAATTTGAGTTAAGTAATACAAAGTGAGTTTTATATAAACAAAGGTGATCTAACATTTTTTATGATTCATATTGATACCTTATCTATCTTATGTAATTTATACTTTTAGACCAACTTTGATAAAGATAATAAAGTGATAAGTAATCAAAGCCGATAGCTTTCCAGTAATCACACAGGAAATGTGAACTAAAATTTCAATATGGCGTTTAAAGCTAAAATATGTCAAGCACAGATAGTTTATTTGTAGCTCATGCTATAAATATAAACTATTAATAAGGTGTAAATTACGGTGAAAGCCAAACGCTCCCCGAGGCTTATAGAAATCCTTACAAGTAGTGGGTGTTGGCTTAGAGGCTTAGTTTTTAATAGCGTCTATAGATTTCAAACACAAAGATAATAAAAAATAAACGTTTAGAAGACCTTTTATATTATTTTTATAGGGATCCTACGTATAATGTCCCGCTGATGGGCAAAAGCGTCCCGTTTCTTTCCAATCCTCTAGATTTTTGCAATGTCTGGCCACATCAGATCGTGATAGAAAATAATTAACACGAGACGTATTTAATGAGGAATTTGAAATGTTTGATATAAAAAGAGTATTATAACATTTAAAATGTTAAGTACAATTAAGAAAAAAATGTAAACGGCATGTTATCAAACAAGACCAACAACAATACTCGGTTAGGCGAGAAGAGAACAATAACGAATGATTTATTTAATAAAGATATTTATGACCGCTTACAAATTGGCCTCGTGACGGGCTTATCGAGTATCGACAGTCGATAGTCGATAAAATCGTTGTCGGTCATGATACCGGACGTTATTAATGGTCAAGTTATTGTGAGTGCTAATGAGATTTGACGCCTAATAGAAAATGGATAGTGCGTAGGTATACTAAAACTATTGGCAATGTTGTATGTCAATTTCATTAATCTTCTAAATATCGAAAACGTAGTTAATGTTCGCAATGTGAATATAACTCAATATTTATATTAAGTGCTGTTACATCAAGTGAAAATTCAACCCGAAAAATTATCGATTTAATCGAGTTTATAGACATCGCCAAAACGCTCGACACCATCTCCAGACATAAAGCAATCGCATCCAATGCTGATAACTCATCTCGGACGGCAGTAAATCGAAAAGGTCCATAACTCGTGCCGGTTAATTACGAATAAATAAATAAATAATTGAATGTGAGCGGCCCGCGGCCTAATCGACTGGCTGGGTGTTGGAGGTGCTAACAAGGACCGACACTTCCTCGCGCGAAATGCTACTGAAATCTCTGATAATACAGAAATTGGGCACTTTAAATCGTTATTTGAGAAATTAGAACACCAAAAAAGGTTTAAACTATGCCATGAGTTCCAGTATTACAGGAAGTGGAACAAACGACTTAAATCTTCGCTTCTTCGTCGGTTTCACTCTGGAAAGAGTGGTCGTGTCGTGGTCATCATTTTAGGTGTTGGTGGCAGCTCCACAACGCCGCCATTCTTCTCTGTTGGCCGCCTTCCTCGTTTAGGTATTCGGGATGATAATGATAAGCCATTTACTGCAGCTTTTATCTGATCTCATAGGCGATCTTCCTCGTGGCCTGGTCCTATCAACTTTTCCCTGGACCACAAGTCACTCAATAGCCACCTCGAAAATTGATAAACGCTTTTTGATGCTAAGTTCTTGAAGTATAGATTCGTTGGAATGGAAATCTCGAGCGACTGCGTAAATGATTTGTATAGAGAATTTGTAGTTCTACAAATTAACCGCTAGGGGCGCTGTACCATTCTCCATACAAATCATATACGCTGTCGCTAGCGAGTACGGTCACGTTAACTCATGGTAAGGCTACAGAGACTGAAAGGTATTGTTAATTCTTTATTTGGAAATCTGAAACTGCATATAAGAACGATTTTTAAAGTATTTCATGCAAAAACCACGAATGACTTCTGAGCAGGTGAAACAACAAAAATGATAATAATATTCACACTGATTCAGAAAAGCTTTGCCATTTGTGACTGCTTAGACAAAAAATTACACTGAGCAGCTATTGGGTTAATTTTAATATCTACACTTTTGTACTATCTCAGAAATGTTTATGTATCTAAGGGGTATTGCTGTTATCTGGCACAATAACTCTTGGCAAATCTAAAAAATAGCTATTGTTGAGTGATGCCTTCCCGTCACAAGCAAAAGCATTCCGCAGGTGGCAAGGTTCATTGTAAATATTTATAGTTCCCCAAATGAGCTTGAATGAAACCGATACCATCCAAAGATAGTCCAAGTCCGCGGAAGACGAATGTATTGTTTTCTTCATCCATTTTTCCGGCGACGGACGATTGACGCGTATCCATTTCCCTGGACGAGAATAGACGTCGTCTATGTAGTGCTATAAAATAAAGGGTATCACTCGTCACCGTCGACCATCGAGAGATACCGTCGAAATGTCACAGATCGCCGCTCGTTAGGAGGTAATTAGCTCACGGATCACTCATCGCCGTCTATTTAAACGGACGGGAAAAATTATTTAGGTTCTTATATACAATGGATACGGGCTTTAGATCTGCCGCAAATGATCGGCGAAGGTTGCTTTGACGATTTTTACCGAATAAAAAATCTTCAACGAACATCCGTTTATGGGCGATTTTATTATGCAATCAAGCTGCTTACCCATTTATAGTACTTAGGTCGCTTTTTGCATGATTGAGATTATATTTCCCAGCATATTTGGCCCAACATTATTCTCATCGCTAATATTATCGGTATAGAGATATGCCGTTCTCCGGTTTCCCGATTTGTATGGGAAATGTTCTCGAGAAAGTTCTTTCCCCACACAACACTAACACTCCTCTAACTATCGGTTACAATTACAATACAATATTGTAATGGACACAGCATTTCGGTAGTAGGTATATATAGTAGTATATAGGGCACGGGGCTAGAAACCGTGCTGATGAGAACTTGCGCACTTCTAGCAGAACGCATTTTTGTCAGTATTGCTGGTTTATTGTATAATCTATGCATCTTTCTTCTAGAAAATCGTTTGTCTTCGATACATTCGATATTCAAGTTTGATTCAGTATTTGACTGATACAATAGATAGTAATATATGTAGAAGATGTGAACTCCCATCAAAATGTACCAAGTCGCTTTGTTGAATCGAGTAGGTATGTAGTTGTTAAATAAATATGTGTATATAAAAGTTAGTCCAGGAAGCTGGCCGCATTACCACGCTAAATATTAGCCAGGGCTATTCTTCGGCATAGGTATGAGCCAGCCTCCTGGGCTCCCTCCCGCTCGGCACCGATCTGGACCCCGTGTTTTATTTATAGTTAGGTTTATGTTCTATATTATATTCTTAATTTTAATTGTATACAAAGTTAATAGAAGTTTAAAAGTTTGTCCTAAATACAAAGTCCTGTGACTTTAAATGTAATAGGTAGATGTGAACAGTCCTTAAGTATGAGTCACCGATGCTATTCGCGAAAAACCGATCTCGATCCCGTCCGTGAGCGTGCCAGCCTTGCCGCAAATACGCGCTCCTACGCATACTGTTTACCTGGATCGTAGAATCACGTGTACGAAACATATCAGCTTTTGCCCGCGACTACGTCCGCGTGGAACTTGGGAGTATGGAAGCAACCTCGTACAACACGATAGATATCCACCTAATCACCTTAATTAATAAAAGGGATTATTAAAAGCGCCTAAGCAAATGTAAGAGCAATTGTGCTTTTGGTCTAATCATTACATTTCCTACAGGGTCATCAATGTCATCGTGAATTACTTACTCACTTTTATTTATTTTTAGGGATAATTTCCAGGATGAAAACTATCCTATGTCCTTCCTCAGATCTTAAACTATCTCCATGCCAAATTTCATCAAAATCGATTCAGCGGTTTAAGCGTGAAGAGGTAACAGACAGACAGACAGACAGACAGACAGACAGACAGACAGACAGACAGACAGACAGACAGACAGACAGACAGACAGACAGACAGACAGACAGACAGACAGACAGACAGACAGACAGACAGACAGACAGACAGACAGACAGACAGACAGACAGACAGACAGACAGACAGACAGACAGACAGACAGACAGACAGACAGACAGACAGACAGACAGACAGACAGACAGACAGACAGACAGACAGACAGACAGACAGACAGACAGACAGACAGACAGACAGACAGACAGACAGACAGACAGACAGACAGACAGACAGACAGACAGACAGACAGACAGACAGACAGACAGACAGACAGACAGACAGACAGACAGACAGACAGACAGACAGACAGACAGACAGACAGACAGACAGACAGACAGACAGACAGACAGACAGACAGTAGCAGACATTATTATTATAGTTATTATAGTTATAGTTTATTATAGTTTATAGTTTATTATAGTATTATAGTATATAGTATAGTATTGTATATAGTATATAGTATAGTATAGTATAGTATGGATGTAATATGTAATATGTATACTTATTTATTCTCAAACGTAAAAAATAACTAATGTTATGTTAAATTTTGCCACGCCGCGCTGGTTTCAATGAGTCTTCAGGTATGAGAGAAATATGGTATTGTGTTGTGCGTTAGTTTGTTTTCACAATAACTTTTAAATGGAAATATTTACTGAAATAGAAAAGTAACGCATCTGTCATACACACGTAAGTACTTACGTACTTATTTACCTACACTTGCCTTAACGTTTGCAAGGCGCTTTCGTCTATGCGTGAATTTAACATGATATTAAAATGTATGTAGATGTAAATCTGTGCTCTTTTCCATAACTTTTGAGCTGTGTTCTACATATATGAACATCGTTTGAGAAGTTGATGTACGAGGAAGGGGGCTGCGCTGCATCCTAAGGTAGGTACCAGACATGCATTCTCAGACTAAAGTTTTCAGTCAACGCTTTGGAAACTTAATTGGTGTTAACAACGTTTAGGTGTGCTTGTTTATTTTTTAAAGCCTCGTACCTCATGGTAACTATGAATTCATAATGCTTACGTAGATATTTGGTGCCTACCATGTGATGCAGACTGGTCACATGATAGGATGATGACTGAAGACTCATCGCGTTTCATGCGGCTTTCGATTTTTCAGTATTTTCGTAAGTCATTAGATGACACTTCTAATCGATCCGTAACCGGACTGATGGATGAGGTAAGTTACCTCGCCCCGCCCCCGCACGCTAGCAGAAGTGATTTACGCGCCTCGATGACAGCACTTCCTACTTTATATCGACTATGATACATCTAAAACTAGGTATTGGCTATTTTCACTCGGAGGTAGTAATATCAAATACGCTTTTGTTGCCCGTCTTGGTTTTCCAAAAAATATTCTAAAGCTCGATTAATCATAATTTCGATTGCGTTGTTGAAATGTTCAACGTTGATTGAATCACTTGGCAATATTTATTAAATTCACATAAATACTGATACTTGTATCGTTGCAAGTCTGCACGACGCTGCTACGGACTAATTGCTTTTTTCCGTTGTGAATACACGTTCTTTTTTCAAAGTGATTATATTAAAATGTATCCACTTTAATATAAGCGATAACATTAAACAACCTTTGACTTACATTGACGCAAATGAAATCACTAGTCATTGTTATTGTCGTTTTCCGGTTACATCTAATTCTTGTGAAGCCCCGCCATTTTGTAATTTCATGTCAATTGTCCGCTATTTGTAGATATTTGTCTATCGTATCCGCTGATTGGTGCTAATCTACCTGGTCACCGGATATGGGTGTTATCTTCGCTGGAAAACTCTTTATTTTACTCTTCTGTGAGGCAATAGGGTACATTTTGCCCCGGTACGAGTATTTGTAGCTGTTATCTCATATCCGCAAGTTGAGTGCAATAATGTGTGCTTTTCCCACGGACGTCAGTTTGCTCGTGTCAACTGGAAAATGATTTTCTTTATACATTAACCTTTGAACGTTTTTTTTATATGGATTATAGGTAAATATAACTGCGTAGGTAAGTTAGAATATGTTGCCTCTATTGTGCAGTCGCATTCTGGTTTAGCGGAGCAAACACCCAGTTTGGTTCTATATACTTTATGGCAATGTAGGTATGTATACGTAGGTACTGGCTGGATTACTATTATACTAGGTTTTTATTGCAATTGCTGTTTTTATTACGATCACGTTCAGCGATGTTCCGCTAGAAAGCCAAATAAAAAAAGAACAAACAATCTTACTTTCGTAATATTAGCCCATGATGTCTTTCCTCATATAAAATATCTCATTAATAAGATAATAATGTAGGCATGTAAGCAAATCACGCCTAGTGAAATCGCCATTACTTTAATCCAAAACCGAAAGGTAATAAGAAAGAATCTGTACACAGTTGTTTACAACTTTTCTGGTTCTCTGTCAACGAATTACGAAACTCACGCGACGAACTCTGACATTTAACGTAATCGAATTAGAGTGCTATAGGTTCGCATCTAATCTGATATCGATTGTGGTAATCCGTGATTCTGTATCTGCTTGTAGTTTCGGTTATCTATGTATTTATATCTTTGCTTCCTGCGCCCACGTTGTCTGCTACGGTGGTATAGTCGGCGTCAAAACTGTCTATGATAATATTAATGTAGCGTCTTAGTTGGACATTTAGATTTCTGTTCCTATAATTAAATGGTGTGCACCAAAATTTACTCATGTCAGTTCGAAATTTTATCATGTCCACCCATAATGTCTCCAAAACTCCCAAGATGATGCATAGAAGTAATGTAGAGTGTTTATGAATTAAAGTGATCATGTTTTGATATTGTCTTTATTTGAAAGACATTTATTTTATATTACAAGTGTGTTCATTTCTCCGTATTCGGTTTATACAGGAGAAGGCGTAGGTTAATTAGTATTTAATATACGTGCCACTCACTTTACATAAAAGTAATAAGTCGAATCACATTTTATTTCGTAAGTCTGTTTTGGTTAGTTATATTATTCGTCGAAACGAGTGTAGTGTAGGTATTAACTTCGTCTGCACAAAAATGCGATGATTTTTCTACATAAACAAGCCTACGCAGTAGTTGGCTTTAAAATGATATTATGTTAGTTTTTAACCTTCAAATGCTATGCTTCATACTCAAGGAATTACGGAGGTATACTTCTCAAGTAGAGCCAACAGAACAAATACATATGTGGTATCCATATATTCCGATTCCCATCGCTTTGACTATCTGCTAAAATGTTGCCTTTTGTGCTTAAAAAAACACAGTTTAATCGGTCCCAGCTTGTCTAGAGATTTTGTTTCATCCGTGTTCACGCCACAACATCTGTATAGGAGTATGTATGTTTGAAACATCAACATTCCAATGCCATAACTTATTCAATATTTCATAACATTTTTCTCTACAAATTTATATGTTCTCACCACTATCCTCTGTACGGCGACCTGCAGCATCCCAAACTCTTTATGCAAATGCCTCATTGTGCCCGACACTTTCATTTGTTCTATCTGTGGACCTATTGTCATCCCCTGCCCTTTGACTCCATTGTGTGTTTTTTGTGACTTCGGATTATTTTATTTCCGTTATATGTTAGGCTTTGTTGTCTCGTGTTCATTATTAAGTTAAATCAATTTTTTTGATGGTTTGTGGCGCCTTTCTGTTGTATAATGTGATAGGTTAGCGGGGTTTTTGGGTAACTACGTATTATGATATTCAAGATATCGTTTTGTATTTTAGTGGCTGCCACTAATTATATATCTAGACGTTATCTTTATCAGAATTTCTTTCATTTCTTGCAACAATTTATCTGTTCCAGTTTTCAAGAATGACCGTAGGTAGGCCATTTTATGGTTTTATCTTTTACTGACCTTTTTAGACTTAAGCTTACATTGTACGAGCAGACCGAATTTAGTAAATTGCCATACCTACTTAAGAAATTTCCTAAATTAGGTTAGGTAAAATTAACTTTGGTTGAGATTTGGTAGTCAGTTTGTTTTATTTTGGTAGCAAATTTGACACATGTTTCTGTCATTTCATGATTGATCGAAACATACACTATTGTTTTATTCAGCGCGGGGTCTCCTGACACAAGCAAAACTACTTGCTTCATAGGGGGCTCCAACCTTTGCTATTGTTAAATATTCTATAACCTAATAAACTTATTTCATTTTAATTTTTCATTTTCATTCAATCATCATACATTGTACAAAACGTATTAAGCTTCATATTTATATCGTGACAATGTATTGTATACAATCTCCAATGTTTCATTAGTAGCTATCTCCGATAGCCATTCCGCCGCGTCACGCCCGGGACGCCCATTGTGATTCAAATTGTCATTCAAATACTGAAACCCGGTGGCAGTCGGTTGCTCGACACCTTCGTACCTCGACCCTGCACAATCCCGGTTCGGTTTGTTTTGTAAATGAACGTTAGGATATTTAAAATTCGAAGCGTTTTTGACAAGTGAAGCGCTTTGTATGCGCGGCGGTTATCTAGTTCTAGCACAGAATAGATAATAGTACAAGTACAGAAGGCACACTACTTTGATCTTTACAAAAGCCGCTTTTTTTAGCCAAAAAAATATGATTTATGGCCCTTCTAAAGTCGTCGTCCCCAGCGCAAGCCAAACGGAACGTTAAAGCTGCGTGCCAACGGTGAAAATGAATTGGCTCGCTTGCCGCGTCGCCGAGAGCGAGGGCTGTCAACGACTAAAAATAAAAATGTATTTCCTATTTATTTCTTGCATTCAATATAGAGAGCAATATATTTATATTCTTCATACATTATATTAATTATTTCATTATTCAACTATAAAGTAATCAATCTCAGAATTTGGACGAATTGAATCCACCACCAGGCTGCAAAACATTTTAGCTTTATTTTTAAACATTTTAATACGTATAATATAATAAAATAATGCAACGAATGCGTTACCTTAACATGCAATTAAATTCTTGAGCTTCATTTTGTTTTTGCTTAGTTGTCCGATATTTATTTATTTATTCATATATATATTCATCACTACACACCTAGTATAAAACAAAGTCGTTTCCTCGTCTGTCTGTCTGCCCCTATGTATGCTTCGATCTTTAAAAATACGCACGGACGCACCGTGCCGTGCCGTGCGAAGCCGGGCGGGTCGCTAGTAACAAATAAAACATGTACAAAGGCGAACTTATCCCTATTAGGGATCACTTCCAATACATTTCTTTTAACTCATTATTTATATATTTTATATACTTACTTATCAAACTATCACTCAATCGTTTATTCATTACTAGTAATTTTACAAACTTCATATCAAATATTATTATAAAAACCTCTATGATTGTTGATTTAGTAGTAGACATACTTATTTTACTAGAATTTAAATTGACAAATATCAGTAAATAATCAATTCAAAATTACATAAGTACTTAACAATTAAAATTGATCTGAGTAACCAGTGTTAAATATGGAAGTAGATACACCTGCAATATGTTTTTTTATTATTATTCAGTAACTACTTATTATATATTTGTATAGAATCTTTTTATCGATTCATATTTTTTTATGTGGTAATACCACATTTTTTTTTTTTATAAATAATGACACAAAGGTAAATTAAGAAAGAAAAATTGAATGCGATCTACTACAATCGAAGCGGGATCATTGTTCCTACAACCCGCTGCGATACAATATCTTTTCGCTGTCTTTTTAGTCATTCAAACACTTTATATTATAATATAACACTGGTATCAACAGATGAATGAGGAACGTTCACTTGCGACGTACATAAATCGGAAGAGCGTGCGCGCGAATTTCGTGTACGTGCGTTCCGAGACACAGCATGGCAGCCACTGAATAGTCCCCATGCATGAGGCCACCGGCATGTACTTGTAGCGGGAAAAGTTTATCGCGGAGTGCGCCCCGCCTGGTTCTAGTTTATTTCTCGTTGGTATACCACCTTAAAATTAAATATTAAGAGCGGCCGTACTAAGTATTTTAGATACTAGCTCGTCAAAAATTTCCTTCAAACCAGTTAAAGCAGGTCGACGATTTATAAAATAATAAAACATGAATGCTATTTATTTTGTACTACAGCATGGCTCCGCGGATGTGTAAGGTTGAATTTATTGTTGACGATAATCGAAGGTTAAAATCTTAATGTTTATATAACAAACGTCTGCGTCATTGTAGTTTTAACTGTTTATAATTATCATTTTAATAATTACTTCTCGATTTTCCGAGTGATCGCGCTAAGTCACAAACAATAGGCTGTGACGACTGTTGTTCACTATTTTTGAATCGGCGACTTATTCTGAATGAAATTCTTGCGCTTGCCTATCAGCCATAATGATACGTACGTCAATACTCACAATAGAATAACTTAGTCACCGAAGCAGTTACCCCTTTATCGCATAATACGAAAAAGACATAAATTATTTTCCATGAAACGACAATGTAAACCGTCTATTAGCAACTTTGTACACGCAACAGAACGAATGATAAAGAAAATTAAAGGTTTCCAATACCATTTTATGATTCCCTCTAGCGTCAACCAGGTATTCATAAAACTGAATACTTAGACGTAAAAAAGTAAGATCAGTGGTGGATTTTATGTTATGTTATTACTGCGGTGTTTCTGTGATTCAAGATAAATACACCGAAGAAGTTATAAAGCCTTTAAAATACAGAACGTTTGGGAATGAAAAACTTTGTTTCGATATCTGTCCAAGAGTATGCATAATTGCAGTGCGGCTTACATTGTGCGGCCCGCCAACTCGTTTTGATGGTCAATTTTCTCTCCAGCCATAAAAAGCGCAAACATGACTACGGTAATAATAAATTACATTCATATACTACGATACTGCTATTTGAGAATAACAAATGCGTGAAAACATTATTACTTTTCATATATTAAGTGCTAGTAGAAGAAAATATAGGTTAAAAGGCAAACGAAACAATACCTAGGGATCGCGATGAATTTATTGGAGAATAAAACAGCACCTAGACGTTTGCAGTAGCCATCAGATCTCTGACCTAATATCCGCCTACTGCTCGCCTATTGCATTAAAATCATGTTTTTATGGTCTGTTCTACACAACCAGATACGGTGGTAGAACACAATCGTGAGATTTATAGTAATTACATTTCAGTCCGAGTGCGTTCCTGTTACGTCTCATCACACGCCCGAGTAGGTTTAAATAGGAGTTTACGGTCGTGGATAGGTGCCACCATCGGGAGGCTTGCATTGTTGCATTCACCGGAGTGATCCGCGTAGTCGCGACGTCTTTTAGCCGCATCCGCCGTTCCATTGTTGCGATTTTATTGCCGGTGTTACCGTCCCCGCGGGTCGTAAACCGCGTCGGCGCGCGATCTATCCCGGATCGCGACCGCAGCGCGTTACCGGAGCCACCACACGCGGCCGCGTTTTCATTCGTTTCTAATAAATTGATAGGATGCGATGCCGCCGCACCACTCGCCCATTGGTCGAGGCGTTCTCGTCCGCGATACTCGGACCCCGGTTGTAAATCAACTTTACAGCCTTTAATTACAGATATTTGCCGTCCCATGTGAGTGCATGGGATATCGGAGGGCCGCGCTCGCGAAAATATCGCATAATAATGGGTATTGACCCGTAATGGGTTGCCTGTAGGTACATATCGGCCGCCTTTGTCTTGATTGTTGGACTGGAATATTCTTTTCTGAATGATTGCCAATTACATCGGCCTCTGAATTTTACAGGCGATACAATGCTAAATATACAGTTCGGTTTGAATTTGCGTTCGTATAAATGATTTATATTATATTAAAGTTAATGGCTTGTGAATGTTTTTTTGCTTTAACTTTACTTTCGTCTTTGGTAAAATTGAAGGGTTTCTCGTCAATAAAACTAAATATAGTACGTTACTGTCCTTACAGGTTGAGCATTTAATAAGAAAGTGATATTGTTTGCGCGTTGGCAACACTGTTGCACCGGATAGGGCGGCCGCCATTTTAATGTCTCTCTGACGGAATTACGCTGGATTGTTCTCGAGTTTACTGCCTCCCTCATGATTGATCGTTGTATCTTCAGACTTATGTCATTCTGCTCGTATCTCTCGGAATTTGTAGGTGATAAGCAATACATACTTATGTACCTAGGTATTAAGTTGTGGCAACTGTGTGAAATTATTGCATATTATGTATTAATCATTCAGAGTCGTTTATCAGAAGTCTAATAAAGCTTTTTTCATGGGCCAGTTTCATTACCGCTTCGAGCACTCCAAACAAAAACCTCTGTTCTTTAAACGAGCACCAAAATTCGCCACTTTTTTGCACTATACTGCAACAGCTTTGCACATTTTAAAAGTTATACCTATCTGAAATAAGTGAATCCGAATCAGGGATGATTCCTTGAGTGGCAGCTATCGCTGTAGACACATTGTGTGTAGTACTGTGTAGGTATGTATGTACAATGAAAATGAGATTCGAATCCGACCCCGCCCCTGATTAGTAATTTCTACTTTTTTCGCCATACGTCATGCGTGTAGTGAAAATTAAGATTAGACAGATCGTATTTCTCAATGGAAGGCAGACTGTAAATTCCTGCATCCATAAAATTGTTATGGCTGTCTAAACGGGGGCTAGCTGCCGTTTATAACATTAATGCACGAATAAGAAATAAAAAGCGTGTGCAATTAGGGTTATCATATTTCAGGACGAATTTCAAGATCTTTCGGGTCTTCTCAGGATTCCTTCTTTATTTCATAAAATTCTTGAAATCTCAGATTTCTCCTATTATTAGTAAAATTTAGTGGACCTTTTAGATCTATCTTATAATGAAGTACCTACCAATAACAAAATATAATATTTTTTATAGAAACTTCCTAAGAAATAACCCAAATTTTTTTAAAATACAAAGCTCTTAAATTGCGTTTGTGCGAAAATTCCCCAAATACTATACAATTTCAGAATTATTCATTGTTTATCAGACGTTGTCTGTTTTTTAATTTTCTATCTGGTAACCCTAACAGCAATTTGCTTCTCTAATCCCGCGTCGTTTTATTCGCGTTCCGACACCTTTCGATCGTCTTTACGATGCTCGCTGCACTCGAGTGATTTACACACAGTTAAAGAAAGAATTTAAGCTTAAATGGAGGTGTAATTTTGAATTTTAAGACGTGTTCACGCTTCAAGCTATAAAGTATCGGTTAGCTATGACAAGTTTCGCTATGTACTCAGTACCTAACTAGCTTCAACTTTTTAAAGTCTTCAGGTTAAAATCAATAGCTAATATTATGGTATATCATACTACTAGCTTTTGCCCGCGACTACGTACGCGTGGAACTTGATAAAAGGGTTTATTAAAAGCGCCTAAGTAGGTAAATGTAAGAGCAATTGTGCTTTTGGTCTAATAATTACATTTCCTACTGGGTCACCGCACCCCAAAAGAAATGTTCACTCACTTTTCAATCTTTTTAGGTATAGTTTCCAGGATGAAAACTATCCTATGTCCTTCCTCGTATCTTAAACTATCTCTATGCCAAATTTCATCAAAATCGATTCAGCGGTTTAAGCGTGAAGAGGTAACAGACAGACAGTCACACTTTCGCATTTATAATACTAGCTTTTGCCCGCGACTACGTCCGCGTGGAACTTGGAAGTATGGAGCAACCTCGTACAACACGATAGATATCCACCTAATCACCTTAATTAATAAAAGGGATTATTAAAAGCGCCTAAGCAAATGTAAGAGCAATTGTGCTTTTGGTGTAATCATTACATTTCCTACAGGGTCATCAATGTCATCATAAATGACTTACTCACTTTTCAATATTTTTAGGGATAATTTCCAGGATTAAAACTATCCTAATGTCCTTCCTCGGATCTTAAACTATCTCCATGCCAAAATTCATCAAAATCGATTCAGCGGTTTAAGCGTGAAGAGGTAACAGACAGACAGACACACTTTCGCATTTATAATAATATTAGTATGGACTAGTATGGATTAGCTATTGATTAAATAATGTTAAGTTTAACTTTTGCATATCGAAGTAAAGCAATACTAGAAAAAGGCTTAAACTTATTAGCAGCTCTACTATTAGCAAATAAACGTAGGTATTTGTTAAGATCGCAAAGAGTTCACTTTTTAGTGACACTTTTGTTTTGCGAAGTGTGCAATATGTATTCAATTCATATTGCACAATACATTGTAATTTAATACTAGCTTTGAATAATAAAATTTCGCTTATAATTTCACCGATGCTTTACCATATTATTAGACGTTGTATATTGCACGGTTCTGCAGTGTTGTGTCTATTTATATCTATATTAATATATTACCCTCAGTACGTAATTGACGCTCACGGAGCTCATAAACGCTGGCCATTCCGTTCTAATAGTGCACCATCAATCTCTCGCTTGTGATTTAATTCATACATCAGACATCAGCGTTTCAAATGTGGACACGATTACGATATGACACTTTAGAAATCTACGAATAGAGCTTTTAGTAACTAAGTAAGGAGGAGCGAATAATGCTGTGCCGTTCTCGAGAACTTTTCCCAATTTGTGTAGAGTGAAAACGTTCTCGAATAAAAGCGTTCTCTGTGTCCGGAAATTCTCAGAAACGGCGCATTACTAAATGCAAAGATACGCAATCCTACAGTTTTGCATTGAATTTATTAGGTTTTTTATTCGCATTCATAATTGTTCACGTTTTTTATTGTTTAAATTGAAAGATGTTCCATCAATGTGGAATTGAAGCGTGATTGTTAGTTGGCAATTAAACAGCCGTGAAGCGAGCCAGCCGAGTCGAGTCGAGTAGGCGAGCGATTTAGATTGATCGAGCAAGAATCGAGGGGGGCGGCGCAATCAAAACCGAATCGGACCAATGAGAGAGCGCCGACAGCCGTTCGAGCTCCGCCATTGGCCTGCCGCGGGGTTGAGGGATATAAAGGCCCTTGATACAGCTCTCGATAAGCGGTAGGCGTCGAATACCAAATCGATCGATTATCGCCCATGCGGCGCCGCTGAATGCGGCTGATAGGCCGGCGTTTTTCCGCTTTATAGCCGGTAACGCCTTGACATTTTGATTATTGTTCTCATACCACGCTACGATTACGACTCTACTCCAAATAAATTTCATTTTTATCCACCGTATGAAAGCAACTACATTTTTAATTTATATAGCCGCCGTAAACGCAACTTTAAAGTTAATCTGGGTTATAAAATTGCTACAAATTTTAAAATGGCAACATTTGCCGGAGATGCAGCTAATCGGTTGTTATTTACAATGGTTTATCAGTTCGGGGGCGTGCGGCGCGGCGATTTACGAGACGCCAGTTTCGCTCACAAAAGAATTAACACTTCTAAGCGACATCGAGTGCCAATAAATATCGAGTGAGGCGCGAATAATCGACGCAACACTGTAGCTCCGGATTCCAAACATAAAGGTGTTTCGCGAAGTGAATTTCGCCGTTTTAGAATAGGGTTTCGGGAAGCAATAATTTGTGACAATTGGGTACGATTAGATTGGGTTTGCGGACGATTGGTTATAGTTCGTAAATTAGCTTTTAACCGGCCAAATGGCGTGGGTCGGCGTTCGGAGTCATTGATATGGGCAGGGTAGGCTTTTAAGTATGGGTGGGTAGTGTTATGCAAATACGTGCGCGGTAGCTCTACCATGAGTTTACAAACACCGTCCTCGCTTGCGACTACGTAACGGATTTGTATGGAGATTTTTTACAGCGCCTCTAGCGGATACGTATATAACTACCAGAAGTGGTCGGCACCATAAGTTGTATTTGCACGCTAACGTTAACTCGATTCGAAAGTGCGTGTAGTAAAATACGTCACGCAAATACACCTAACTTCACATCAAATGAATCCGTCTCTTTCTAACTATATTGACATGTCTGAGTAAGAATAATATTAGCCCTTAGAGTAAGGAAATATCAATAGAGTTCGTGTTACTAAGTAGAAACCTACGACCTTATTGCTATCTCTGTGTAGCACATCAAGTGTCCGCAAGATAAAACGAGACGACAGAATATCTGTCAACACGTCAAATTCAAGGTTCAACGTGTTCAGCACATGTCTTTTTTTTTGTTGTAAGCGACGCCCAAATAGATTTATCGATATCGAAAAATTGATCATTATAATTATAGTTGCTAAGATTTGACAACACTTCATATTTTTAAGACTACAATTTTATTACTTTTCTCTATTGCACTCAGAAAAAGGACGTAATCACTGTGACACAATGGAAAGATTACTTTAGTCTAGTGTCTAATTAAAATAAAAGTAATGAGGTTGAGCTTAACATTATTGACAGTTAATTTTTTTCACTATCCGTGTTGAAGACTACAGCTCTATGCATGCATAGTTGTCGTAGATTTCGGTTATTTTATGTATTTTCTTACTTTTATTCACATAATTACAGAAAAATAAATTCAAGTGTACACGATGCAGAGAGTATTGCATTTGTACACTTGAATTTATGTCTATATTAATTTTCACCTTTACAAATATGAACTTTTGACAATTAATGTCAATAAATTGATTTATCCATAAAAATAACTTCTTATGCTTAACTTTAATCCTGTATCATAGAATGTAATATTAAAATAAATACGCGGGTTTTGTATGTATTTTTATTGTTATCGCTTTGGTTCACTTGGATTTTATTACAATTTTCTTAGTGCAAAGATAAAAAACAGAGCATTATAAAAAATCTCCAAGATTAAGTTTTGCGATTCAATTCAGCCTCACCTTGAAAAGGGTTCCAAGCTTATGGAATGCTATCTTTGCGGAAGATTCAATAAAGATTTAAGTCAAAGCATAGCGAGTTAATGCGAAAAAAATTGTAGATAATCGTCAGTGATGTCATTATCATCTGCTTACTCCCCTACTTTATATGGTAGCATAAAAATCTTGACAGACTGGCCTTTTGGACAGACAGAGGCCTTTGGGGACTTTAGGCTTGAACGGTGTGAGGTCTTCAACGCCCTATCTTCCAAAATCTATGTAATAAACCTTCCTCTTGAGTCACTCTATCTATTTAAAAAACCGCATCAAAATGCACTTTAAAGATGTAAGCATACATAGGGACAGACAGACAGACAGCTGGAAGCGACTTTGTTTTTTACTATGTAGTGATATAATATAATAGTAGTCTTATCGATGTCGCATCGATAAATCTATTTGGGCGTCACTAACAATCAAAACTTTGACTCATGGGTTTTTTTTTTCTTTGTAGTCGACGTGTTGACAAAAATCGTCGTCACAAAGTATCTGTCGTCTCGTTTTTTCTTGCGGAAAATTGACGTGCTTTGCAGAGACACAGATATAATCGTAGGCTTTTACTAAGTAACACGAGCTCTATTGAATTTTCCTTACTCTAAAACCCGTTCCAGACCTTCCGATCCGATCCGATTTATCGGAACAAATCGGATAATGTGTAGTGCAATTGTCCGATTTATCGGAAGAAATCGGATAGTGTGTAGTGCAATTGTTAAACCCGCTCCAGACCTTCCGATCCGATCCAATTTATCGGAAGCAATCGGACAGTGTGTAGTGCAATTGTCCGATTTATCGGAAGAAATCGGATAATGTGTAGTGCAATTGTTAGGACATTTCTTCCGATAAATCGGATCGGATCGGAAGGTCTGGAGCGGGCTTCAGGACATTTCTTCCGATAAATTGGAACGGATTGGAAGGTCTGGAACGGGTTCCGATTTCTTCCGATAAATCGGACAATAGGCTAGTTGACTCATATCAAATTGTAATAAACTAACGTTTATAATATTCCGTATAGTATTTAGCAAAGGAAACCTAAATATAAAAATAATAATAATAAGGTTGTCTGGAAGAGATCGCTTTTTAGCGATAAGACCGCCTGTTGTCTACCGTTATTTATAAATTGTATTTGTCTTGTTTCCTTTTGTAAACTTTTATTGGTGTGCAATAAAGTATTGTATTATTATATATTTTTCAATTCATAAAAGTGAAAGATGGCTGAAAAAATTGAATTTGAAAATATGGTTTTTAATCTGTATTTTGAAATGCTTAAAACGCTGTCCGCCATGTTCGCTTATGATAGTGACGTCATCGGTCATGTAAACAAAACTGAGTCTACTTTGACGGCTTCGAATAGTGCCGTCCCTCTCGATCTCCTGTCAAAGTATATTGGAGTGAGCGGAATGGCACTATACGACGGTCGAATTTCCAATATTTACAGGTAATTCTACGTCACACCACAGATTAGCAAAAGGCAAAAATGGCGGACGGCGTTTTTGACTGAAATAAAATTTCTAATATTCAATTGATAAAATTTAGCTTTCTAGTTTTCACAAAAATACAAGACATTTTTTTTTGAGCTAGTAAGATCATTATTAACCATTTCAAATACATTTCAAAACTGAGTCTACTAGCCTATTGCACTATGTATACATTATTCGATTGCTTCCGATAAATCGAATCGGATCGGAAGGTCTGGAGCGGGTTTTAATCGGATCGGAAGCAATTGGATAATGTGTAGCGCAATTGTCCGATTTATCGAAAGAAATCGGATAATGTGTTGTGCAATTGTTAGGACTTTTCTTCCGATAAATCGGATCGGATCGGAAGGTCTCGAACGGGTTTAATGGCGCCGCGCGCCAGTCACTTTGATTTGACATTCACAATCTTGACATGCGTGACGTGATGACGTCACATCCATAAAACGTAAATAGAAAAGTGAGATTCATCGACTTTATTCAAAAAATTTGGATACAATGGTATAAAGGCAGTGTTTTTTTGGTGTGTAGTGCCACAATGTACAGATACATCTATAAATACTCCACAGAAACTGTTTGTTTCTTACCGGCGAAACGCAAAAGACGAAAAATGTGGCTACGGGGAGATCCGAATGCCATTCTATCACATTAATGTATTTATGTGTGAAGATCACACTCAATCACACGTAAGTAACAATTATTTTTTTACGTACGAGCTAGTGGATAGAACTATCAGTATACTTAAATCAAAACAAAATAACATCTTTAATTCCTAACCTATTGGATGTGGCCTTAGATTTATTAAACCCTATATTGTTTACAAAATTACAACACGTCACTCGGGAATTACAAACATTTTTATATTATGTTGTTTAGCTTATCTATGTTCTTTATAATTTTATGTGCTGTTTTGTTATAAATATAATATTAGAATATGGTATAAGATAGTTGGTATATCAGTTATGTTAAATTTCAGATGGAAAAAAACCCAAATAACTACATGAAGTACAAAAAGGGCTTTAGTCAGAAGATATTTCTTACAGATGAGGCTGTTCCAAGTTAATTTCACCGTCAAGATGATTGCAAGAGGCGGCTGCCTGATACTGGATCTCATCAAGAAATTGTCCTTGTCACAGAATAGTGCTATAAATAATTGAGCCTCCAGGTATGATATCTAATTTTACAAAAACTGGGCAAGTGCGAGTCCGACTCGCGCATGAAGGGTTCCGTACCATAATCTATAACAAGTTTGTTGTATGGGAGCCCCCCTTAAATATTTATTCTATTTTATTTTTAGTATTTGTTGTTATAGCGGCAATAGAAATACATCATCTGTGAAAATTTCAACCGTCTAGCTATCACCGTTCTTGAGATACAGCCTGGTGACAGACGGACGGACAGCGAAGTCTCAGTACTAGGGTCCCGTTTTAACCCTTTGGGTACGGAACCCTAAAAGTGTAATAATATAATTATAATTTTTATGTTTACACTTAAATTATGTTACTTATCTTGAATATTTATTTTTTCAGAATTGCCAAAAACTCAAGATGAATAGTAATCTATCAAAAATCCTCTAATACCTGCAGAAACCTGTTCGAGTAAGAACAAAAGAGAATGTACATTATAGAAGCAAGGCCGTGCAGACAATATACCAAAATCTAAGTATTACCACAGCGCTAATGAAAGCAACTACCACTTGTCGTTACACACATCACCTTTCAAGATTTTTCTATGCCGTCCAAAAAGATCTGAGTCAGGAGTTGTCAAAACGGCTAAGAGAAAAATTGTCCTTGATGATGAAAATTGAAAAATCACATAGTGATATGTCTTGTTCTGAAAGGGTCATTCGTCGCCTGCCTTCCTCATCATTAAGGGTTACTGACTCCGACAGTAATGTTTCAGATAGCAATGAGAATTTTGAAAAATTCCAGTGCCTCAAAATACTGTGCATTTAATTGAAAAGAAACCTTTGTTGTTTAGTATAATTTTATAGTGACCTATATAAACCATTTAAGTATATGTTTGATTAAGTAATTGATTACTGAATGTAATGTATAATATCCTGTTGGTAGAAATTAAAAAAAGTATTTGAATTTTTTTGAGTTGTAAAGATAACAACGTTTATTAGAAGCGTTTCTATTAACATGTGCTTACATACTAAAGATGTTATCATGTTGCAAGAGAAATCAAAAAATTGAAAAACATGGAATTATATGAATAAAACAGTTTAAACGGATTATATCATGTATATTCTTTATTTGAGTCCTCCTGACGTGTTGGCTACCTATGGCAACTTTCCAGTACCATACTGCTGTGGTTAGCTGAGAAAAAACAATTTTTCTCTGCCAAACTTACATTTGGGCAAACTAGGTACACTCGCCATCAGTTATATCGCAGCATATAAGGCGTTCATAAATATGTGAACACGACCCTTATTGACAGGGCGTTACAGTACATGTTCACATATTTATGAACGCCTTGTATGTTGCGATATATCTGATGGCGACTGTACATACACATTTCATATTATAGCCTGTGAAAGACGGCTGTTTCTGTCAATTACAAATCGTGCCACTGATGCCATGTCGGCCACAGTCGTCCAAATTTCAATCAAAAACTTTGTAATTAAAAAGGCTACAACTACTTTTGGAGCACTTCTTTATGTTTTGTAGTGACTTCAGTGGCACGTTAAATAGTTTCACAGCCTGGCGTTCAAAAGGTTCATTATAAAAAATTAAAAGACATGGACTTACTGAGTAATAGTTATTGACGTGCAAGCCTGAAAAGTTGTTATTAGTGTTGAAATTGAAAGCTGAGCGAGTGAAGGAATCTACTCACTACAGCAAGGTAAAAGAATTAAAATCTGATTTGATTTTGCCCTCTATTTAAGGCTTTTTTGCTATGATCAAACATGTTCCTTAATATATTGATGTTATTACTTAGTTAGAACTGATATATTTGAAACCTACAGTTTGAATTTGTACTTGATAATTTTTCCCAAAAAGTACTCAAGATTGACAAAATTCATATAGCAAAGTGGTGTTTTCAACTTATATTCGACTTTACACGATAAAAATGTGAAATAGCTTTGTTACTATCTAGAACTCAGGGAAAAGTATTATTGACATTAAATAGTTTGTTGAAATTATCAATATATTTGTTATATGAAAAATTGTACATTTAATAATGTTTAAGGCCTCTTAACATATACAATTTAAGATAACAATCAATCGATAATTTATTTGCAATAAAACATACTTAAATGCGTGCAAATACAAGTATAAAATAGAAGTAAAAGTAAAAAAATACTCAATTAAAATAAATACAATGTCAAGTAAAATCAATTCATTATTGATAACAAAATAAATTTAATTATACACATGTCGTATTTGAATGAAAATTAAAATAATGACATTGAATACTTATTTAAAATTAATCTAGCGCTCTAGCATAAAATTCCTTAATTGAATAGAATGGTCTATTTGTAAAATAATCTCTCAATTTTCGTTCAAATACTCTGTAGCTACTACATTCCTTAATACTAATGTCCAATTTATTATAAGCTCTAATTGCAGTTCTGCTTAGTTTTGTCAAAATATTTAAAATTACTCTTGGGTACTAAAAATTCATTTTTATTTCTTAGGAGTTTGTATGTGTTTTGTCTAGAGACTTTTAGTTGGTCTTTATTTTTAAATACATACAAGCAGACACAGTACAAATATAAGGAAACAACTGTCATAATTTTGTGTTCTACAAACATGGATCTGTGAGTAACAGCTACATGTGGACACCCTGTAAGAAATCGGAGGCCTTTTTTTTTAAGAGCACCACACCAATGCTTGTGCAGTCACACTCAACACACTCAAATCCAAACCATATTAACAAGAGTAAAGTATACATATTAAAAATGTACATGCATCACAGAGAATCACAATCATTGTGTTCAAAATACAAATGACTTTTGCACTCTAGCAGAAAGACTGAATAAACTTCTTTTAGCACTACTTTGGCTTATTTTTGTTTATCAATGATAAAGCAGTGCAATCAATATTGCATAATACCAGTATGTTTGTAATCATGTTGATTCAATTCGCAGTTGTCAATTGTCCTCATTTTTGCTTCTGAAATGAATTCATAATAATAATATATATAATGCAGTGGTCTGTACTGTAAGGGAAGTAAGTCCCTTTAATGTTTTTCTGAGTAATCCCTTTACTTTCACAGCTGTCACTGTAGACAGAGTAAACTTTTTCCACTAGCACTGTAGGTATAGAAGTGCATGAAGGCTCCTCGGACCGACGACGGACCCACATCCAAAAAGCAACTGTATGCTTGCATCCTCAAGCCGGAATTTCGCCTTCACTTTCGTTGACTCAGCATCTTTCACTAAAACGTTCACTTTTCACATAGCGGATTACACTTTGTACATAACTTGCAGCGTGGTTATTCTTCATATTATTATAGGCTTCGCTGACATATTTTACTCTAAAAATGTCTTGCAGACATTATTTGTATCACTAATAATTGAAAAACATTATAAAACAAAAAATCTAATATGATTTCACCCTTCGATTTGGCAGTGAGAGTTATAACTACAGTCGTGAGCGTAATTTTCGATAGTTTCGAGGTGAACCTGTCAAATTTGAATCTCATGGTGCCGACATTGTCACGTCACGTAAACGATACTCGCTACCGTAAATCCGCCATGTTTTATTTTGGCCGCTATGAATCTTCCTCATTCTCTTAAGTTTAGTTAGAAAGAGACAGATTGTTTCGGTGTGAAGTTAGAACAAACGTTGGCGAGCGTCTCATACACTCACACTACCGCAATTTACGTGTGTAGGAGTAACTCTATTCGAATTGCGTTTCCTCGCAAGCGAGGATAGTCAGCGTGTCGACAGTTTTCGAAAGCAACTCATGGTAGAGGTACGGGTCTTTGCGCACGCGCGTCGAATCGTGCGTTTTCCGCGGAGAGTTTGTGGAAATCGTTATTGGGGTGATTGCCTCCAACAATGGGTTTTGTACGGGATTGCATTTAATCGGGTAACGGTGTACTTCGTGGGTGATAACTGGTAACACGGCGTGCCTTATCGTGAACTGTATTATTGTAGGTACGTTTCGTGTACAACTGTTTATTTTAAAAATGTTTTTCGGTATTGTATTGTGGTTTGAATACGTGCGTTTACATTTGGTTCAAGAATCACGTTGTGTGAGATGAATTCATGTGAAATTCGTAGAATGAAAGTTGTTTACATATTCGTAACGCAGACATAAATTTTAAAGATTCTTGTAAATTCTTGCATGAGGGCTGAATTTCTGTAAAAAGACACATGTAAGTAAGTATGTACTTATTTAAGACAGCCAAAGACGTATTACCAAATAAAATAGCACAAGAAATAGGTTAGGTACGGGGCGTCTAAGTGCATAACCACGTTCCTAGGACTGCATTGTACAATTTGTACATTAAGCAATGCTATGCAATATGTTTAAACAAGTTTAATTAGTTACCGAAAACCATGAAGGAACTTCCGAAAATAAATTCAATAATAATTCTGACAAATTATTTACCTACTGCAGGAATGTTGATGTCAAAGAATTATTATTACAGAATAGGTACCTACACTGTAATTAATTTGAGGAAATATAATATTTATATGCTAGTATTAACAGTACATATAACGGAATCAGCCGCTTACTGCCTAATATGTTCAATTGTTCATCACCTGTTGACAATTCACAGTATACTTATTTTATGCAAAGGAAATGATTACCTATTCTTAAATCAATATCTACTCGTTTAACTAGTGCGATTAACGGTACATTTTCACCTAGGTGTCTCATGTAGTAAGTAGGTATTAGGTACTCAATAATACCTACTAAATCCAAAGGCGGCCTCTCAAAAAAAGTCAGCTTAAAAATATATAGGTACCTACACAGCATCCAAATCTAATATCGATATCGAATTTAAAGCATCTCAAAACTCAAAATAATGTTATTATTTCACCGAACGCATTTACCGAAATATCGCGTTTATGAAAATATCTATCTTATTTAATTTCTTATTCCTAATACGCTCGTCAAAACCAGGCCTCAAAGCAACATAGTCGGTAGCAAAGGTGTTAACCGAGTGTGGGTGTCTGCAACGGCTCACAGATGACGCTCATCACGCGTCAGCTTGTCACTCGACCAGGGAATTGTAAATCAATGTGCGTTTGTTATCTGAGATAGCTCTAATTCCATTCTACACCTAAAACTAAGAACAATATAATATAAATCTGACTATAAACAAAACACGGGCTTCAGGCCGGTGTCGAGCGGGTGCTCAGGAGCCTGGCCGCATTAACACGTTGAAGAGCCAGGCCTTGGCATAGGTAGGTATGAGCCAGCCCTCTGGTCACCCGTCGCATCGACCTTTTGGACGCCCAGTGGTAATATCACGATAGCGGAAAATTGTGTCACTGACGCCGACGTTGTCTGAAGCTAGTGACGACAAAATTTCAATGATCAACTTGGTTTTTCAATCCCTATTTTTTTTGCTGCGGTCATGGGCTCGGTGAATTGCTGCACCGCTTGGTGCTCAAAAGATTAATCGACTTTTGAGACTGTATGTGAGTTCTATATAATAAATAGTTTATATTATCAAGGTTTGTGCCGGATTGTATGAAGGTGCGATAACACTAACAAATGAATGTGGCTCTGAACCACAAAGTGACATGGCCGTAGGTTAGAGACAAAGTTTTGAATAATGTTATACACATAAGAACCTCTCAGTTTTAACCCAAATTCGAATCGCGATCTGAGAGCTGACGGACTGTACCTAATTTCCGAATAACTTGTAGTATGATTATTTTTTAAACACACATTGACAACACACAACACAGACTGTACTTATGTACTTATACCTAAAGATTATAAAACAGTTGCTACTTTCGCTTTAGTCGGGTAAAGTTCGATACCAACTTCGAAAACCTAACCACCAAAGATGGAAACATTTTTATAATCTAAATTAGTTTCATGGTAGTCTTCTAGTCAGAAATGGCTTATGTCGAAGTAATATAGCGAAATAATCCCAACCGTCGATACATCAGCATCCGTTAAATAGGTTTCGCTTTATTTGCTCCAATTTCACCCTTAAAACATGAACGTAGCAATTAATCTCTGAACGGGTGACGTGCTCCCTACCCCCGATAACCAAGGAATGATTAACTGTAGACGGGAAGACAAATAGTCGTTTAGGTATTCGCTAATGCTCGCTCATCAAACGATCGATGCCGGGGCGACAGACGATGTCGACGGTAAATAACTTTGCTGTAACAAATTGATAGGGTGATTTGCAACTCGAGAGCTAAGTGTAACTTAGGTTCATGTATAATTTATATATATGGATCGTTTATTTACTTAATGTAGGTATAGAATACACATGCAATGTTATAGAGCAGTGACTATGTTCTATGAAACCATTCTCTTTGCAGAGATCACTTAACTATACGTTGAAGGAATTAATTTTAAAGTAGGTATCCACGTCTTTGAGAATGGTTTACAAGTTAATCTAAAGCTATACTTTTTTGTTTTTTCTATTTATTTCAGAATGGTTTTAATTAATAATGAAGTAAAACTCATGTAAAGCTGAAGATACACGTGCAATTTTTCTGACTGTTTGTGTTAGAAATTGTCTGTTCCTACAATACTTGTCTGCTATCATGCAATTGCAACTCTTCACTAAATATTTATGATAGCAGATATTTAACAGCGGAAATGATGACCCTCGTACGCTGTAAAACAGTAATACCACGTGCAAAACGAGCGTTTCTTCAAGCATCTGCAAGCACTTCCCCGCGATTTACACTATGCTTGAGAGCGCGGCCATCCGTCACTTCATCGCGCTACAGATTAGTAAATCAAGAACAATCGCAGGAGCACACAGCTTCCGCGACGGCCACACGGGCGCGCTATATCCAGCCTCGTAAACGGGCGATCAGACGCGCTCGCGCACTCATAAATCATCGATCGTGCGATGCGATGCGATTTTGCACACTCTCCGACTTTACGGCCCTTACCAGCGCTGTAAAGGGTTTTACAGCCTCGAATAGAGAAAGCGCCCAGTTTGTACACGGCGATGTGGTTAACGTGACTTTACTGCTGGCCGTTCTGTTATTTTTACTTATCAATTAGGACGCGCTCTAAGTTACAAACGTTTCGGGTTTTGAGGAGTTCAATACTATATTATGCTGGAGACAAGCTTGCCATCTTCCAAGGAACATTACTCCTATCTCACCGCAGTATGATGTGCTTGACAATGTGTCCTATATTTGACCTCTGGGTTATGAAGTGCCTTTCACAGTTTTATATCAAGTTGCTGATGGTTTCAGCCTCAACTAGGTATACGTGTGTCAAGAACGTCTTGACATTTTTCGATGTTGTATATGATTATCATCTTCAGGGGCATCTATTAGTTACGCTTGCGATGGACGGTCCACTATTCCCGCAATTTTCTACTTTAACAGAGATGTGTCACAAAAGTCTTAATAACATGTTTTACAATATGAAATATCCTTGTTCCAGGCACACCGATAAACCGGCTGCCCATAATGGCGAAGTCGGTGCTGGACCTGTACGAGCTGTACAACCTGGTGATCGCGCGGGGAGGCCTGGTCGAGGTGATCAACAAGAAGCTGTGGCAGGAGATCATCAAGGGACTTCGGCTGCCTTCTTCCATAACCTCCGCTGCCTTCACTCTCCGCACACAGTGAGTATCTAGAAACATCTATATAGCCGACTTTAGGGAATGCATCTGCCAAACTTTCGATTCCTTTTTTTAAACGTACTCTTTCACCAAAGAATCAATCAAGAGTGATACTTTTAACTGGCATTACTTAATCTCCGAAGGACGGAAAGTTTTGAAATCCATGTTGGACAATAGATGGCCGGTCAAGGAAATCAGTTTGGCCGGGAGTCCGTAAAGGTCACAATCTGAAAGTTTGGTATGATAGATGCGGTATTTATCGCATGAGATGCCTACCTAATAAGCTTATTTCAAAAGCGGATCAATAGGTATAAGCTAAAGATATATGTATATGTAGATAGTGTAACGATATTATACTTGTACTTACGTCTCAGTGATTCGTCCAATGTATCATCGTTTTTCTTTTGTTACTTATTGTAAGTGGCAATGAATCGATCGCATTGTCTCGAGGACCAGCTCAAGCTGCATTAGAGATTTAGACCGGTTAATCCAGTTTAAAGGTCTCCTAAAAAGGACTTAATAGGCCATCTGTGTGGTCCTAAAACAGATCAGGAGCCGCCGCTCCATATTCGATGGCGACGCTTTGTACCATCTCCTGCATTCAAATTCTCACGAGTAGGAGACAAAGCGACATCCACAATGGCCGTACGTGAGCGTCCAACGCGACAATATGACATCTTCATAATTAATAACCTCTAACTCATCTCCACCGATATAATTTCCCATTTATCTTTCGGCGAGTTCCTTCACCTCGTGGCTTTTGTCGGCCGCATAAAGGTGTCTCCACTCTACATTTCTAATTCAGAGTGCGCACCGTTACGCACGACGCGTCGATTTTGAACGCAACCTCCGCATTATGATTACAATCTGGATACTGTGTGCTTTCTGTTGCTCAAGAAGCTACCATCCAGCATGCGGTTTGTCAGACTTTACGCCCCTAGTAAAACCGCAGCTATTTTAGTATCTAATATCGGGATGCATTGAGATATTGCGGTAAAGCCGACGGTTCTACGACGTTCGGGCGTTCGTAAAATTAGACGCGCGTAATGACGAATGCCGTATATTTAGCGTTCTCATTTGACAGTTTATGAAAAGGTAGCCCGAGTTTTTATATGAACGTCGGCCCCTTCAAAGTTGTTCATTGTACTCGTATTAAATATGTGGCCGCTTATTATGAGTTATGGCGGAGGACGGTGACAATATCACGGAATTAAATTGACTTGTCATAAGAATAGGATTAAGAATGTAATGGGATGTTCTATTATACGTTTGAAGGATAGGCTTTTGATATTTATAATTGGTGTTGAAATATGATTTATATGCGTGTCACGTCATTTAGTGAGCGACGAATGCATTGACGTTCGACGTTATTTATTAGATCGTTCTAGTTAGATATTTAAATGAGATCGTATGTCACGGCAGTTATAATAATCTGGTAATTTATTTCAGGGACCGGAATAAATGGGATTTAAATAACAATAGGAAAATCTTATTGTGAAAAGGTCACGTGCCTCCTAGTTAGATATGTTTCTTACAATTGAGATACTGTGGCTTTATAATGACGTCTGTGAATTAAACATTATTGTAGGTTTTTTTTAGTTTCATACTTTGTCCTCAATCGATATGACCTCCATTTCATATAGGTAACAAATACGGCAGTGATCAAAATATCATCGACAGTTATAAGACAAACACGGAAAAACTTCATATTTCATTCCCATGCTGACTAATTTTAATGTACCATGCTTAAATAAATGAATATTGAATAATATAAGATTCGAAACAAATATACCTACGTTTCCACGACGTAAGTAGAACTTTATGATGTCTTAAACCAAGTAACTGCACCGACAAGAGTGAAACTCTTAAATTATAATACTAATAAACCAATATAATCGCCGAAACCGTTAATAAAACAGAAATAAAGCATTTTTTATTGAATAATCCATATAACGTTCATTTCTAAAAAAAAAAACCTCGCAAGGATACCCAACTGCATCTCACGCCCCTCACGAATTGAATTCTCGTAAATTCCCTTAACAAAATCTTTCAATCTGATATTTCTTTACAGATACATGAAGTACCTGTATGACTACGAGTGCGAGAAGAAGAACCTGTCGACTCGTAGCGAGTTGGACGCCGCCATTGAAGGCAACAAGCGCGAGGGCCGCCGCGCCTCCGGCCAGTACGACGCGCAAGCTGCTTTGGCAATGGTTGGTTTGGCCTTTGGGACTTATATATCTACAACAACAACAACAAACACTTTTCACTGCACACCTCAAACATACATACACAAGGAATACACAACACAACATGAGATACATTAAAATAACAGACAGAGGTAAACAACAGGCGGTCTTATCACTCAATAGCGATCTCTTCCAGACAAACATTAGGTAGCGGAGTAGTTAAAAATTAATGTTTGAATTTAGTAGGTGGTGCAGAATAATATAAGGAATAAATAAACGACAATCATAAAAAACAAATGTGATACCTAAACAAAAAGTGATATCTACTAAATTACCTATATAATAATTTAATTATTTATTTACTATAACTTTCTATGACAGGGAAGGCAAAGCTAAAAGTAGATGGTACTACAATAAAGGTGCTTTGCAACCAGCCAGGCGAAACGTTCGCATATTATACACAGTAGGTAGTCAAGTGGACATTTTTGGTGGAAATGGACCGGTAATTGAGATTTCCGTCCCGCCTCTCACCTCGTTGGTGGAAAACAGCCTGTAAACAATTATTTCTTACTTCTGAATTGTTTCTATATATAAAGCATTAAAAGTAAATTGTGATAGAACTAGTAAATTGCCATATAAATGGCAATGAAATTAGAAAATGCTTTAATAATGACACTCTGCCTTGTGTAATCTCACGAACTGACATCCTAATGATCCATAGTCTTCTCCCTTCCAGCCCCCTCTTAACCGGGTGCCGGCGTCGCTTGCGCAGTTGTCTCAGCACATGCAGCCCCTCTCGCTCTCACTCGGAGGTGGAGTGCCTCGTCTACCGCCACTGCCGCCACATGCACCACATCTCTCACAACATGACATCGAGTATCGTGTCCGGGAATATATGAAAATGATTCAGACGCAGCGGGAGCTGATGAGAAATGGTAAGTCTTCCAGGCCCCTCGAACCACTTGCATAATCCTCTCTACATTAGCAGCACCTTTCCCTCACGCTGGGATGGAACAGCTGGGGTATATGTTAAAGAATAATTCATGTGATAAAGATCGTGCACTTTGCAGCGCTATAGCTCCCTGCAAAAAGTAATTTTGGTATATTAAACAATTTTTTTCTCCAGGTTCGGAATCGCCTCCTGGCTCCGGGCCCACCCCGATGATGTCGCCCCGAGATGCCGCCGCTCTCAGCGCTATCGACGTCTCCCGGCTGACGTTGTGGTCGCTTTACAACAACAACAATAACAGCCCCCAGCCCGACCTCGAGCCACAACGGTTAGTCACCATCTCTTTTTAGTCCTACACAAACTTGATCGCTGATTACTTATCCTTATTACCTTATCGATCTTAGTGGTATTAGTTCATTCATTCTGGAACAAGTGTAAAGGCTTAAAAACACTTTGCTATACGCGTGGCTGAAGACCACAGACAATCTATTTAATCGTAGTGAGGCTACATCACGTACTGTGGCCTAAAGCCTCCACAACCTGTGGTGGTGCAGAGGACACTGATACCAATACCACGTACTTACCTACATCAATATCCTTTAAATTTCGTTTCTAATGCGTTCTTTTTGTCTGTCTTATCGTAGAATGTCTTCTGCCAACAGCGAGGCCTTGAACCTGAGCGAGAGCCCCAACTCGTCCCTAACCGGCATCAAGCGTGAAGCGTGCCGCTCCCCCCCGCCGCCGGCCAAGCGCCGCACCCCGCGGCCGCCGTCGCCGCGCGCGCCCTCCCCGCCGCGCGCCGGCGCGCTGCCCGACCAGCTCAACGGGAACGGGGTCAACGGGGCGGCTTTCAAGATCACTACCAGAGGTGAGTTGAGGGAACACCGACACACTAACACATGTTCGCTAAATTCCTTAACAAATAATGCGACTCTTCATCAGAAATCCCGTTAAAACTTTAGGGAAGAGCCTACAGAAAACCATAAGTAATTGAGTATCAACCTCTCTCTCTGAATTCGGTTATCGCCTATAGGGAGCAGAACCATAGCTGCAACCACATTGTCTATTAACCGGCTGGGAGATATAATATGGTAGCTGGAGACCCAGAGATCCATGCATCCATCCATTCAGGGACTTAACCCTTAATTTGGCAGTGTACCACAGGAGGCACTCAATCTTAGACCATCTTTTTCCATTTTTTTTCGAATCAGAATTTTTTGCTCTATTCTACCTTAACGAGGCTTGAAGTAACGACCTCCGTATTTTTTTGTCAAATTAAGGGTTAAAAGTCAACCAAAGATTGTGGATAAAATGCCTGTATCACATGTTCACACGTTAGACTTTTATCGATACGTACAGTCACTGAATGCTGATTCTAACACCCGCAATCCATGACTCTCTATTACCCTCAACCCCAAACGCTGGTCTCGGATTTGCTGTGATTTTTAAATATAACTAAGTTAACAGTTGTATTCTTTTCTAATTCAGAAACACTCAACGAAACCTAATCTTTTTCAGGAGACGCCAGCACGGGAGACCAACAGCTAGTCGTCTCGATCGAGCTCAACGGCGTCACGTACGAAGGCGTACTCTTCCCCTCACAGAACGCCAGCGGTCAAAACGGCCACAGGCAAATGGTGTCTTAAACTAAGTTTATTTTATCATAAGGCCGAAATTCCGATTTTCAGATCCTGATCGTTTAATGCAGGGAAATTTCGAGATGTGTTATGCTTTTGATGTACGGCTAGAGAGGCTACACACTTACAGGAGTCTGTCTTTCTATAGAATGCAGATAGCACTTTGCAGATGCTTGGTAAGGGTTTGGCACTCGGATAAAGCCTACCGGGGAGGTATATTTTGCACACGGTCTAACTAGCGTTAGATCGAATCAAAATTGAATTAGAAACGCTTTCCCATTGTCTCTCTTGAAAGCATATCATTAGAAATATAATTTCGTAGTTTAGATCTCAAAGTAATTTAACATGTCACATATCATCACAAGTAAGGTTCATACGTTTAGGACTGAAAAGTAGATTTTCTTCCAGAAACACTTCCTTCATGAGTTGTTCAACTCGAATATAATTAAGTACAAACCTCTGATCATACCTACGAGTAAAAATTCATTTTCTATTGTGATTTAAGTTTTTGTACTTCGAAGTATTTGCGGTTCTCGAATAAGTATTATAAGAGTGTCACTGCCGAGAAAGCGTGAAGTTATTTATTAAATAATAATTTCATATTTTTGTTATTGTATGATATTATTTTAATATTTTTTTTATAAAAGCGGAGGAGTGACTTTGTGTACATATAGTTTTACGTTATTTATAATTCGTTTAGGCATTGACGAATGAGTGGTCGGTCGGTTCCGATGGTTTTATTTGTGATGTACATTTCTGTAAATACTTGTGTAGAGAGGTTTTATACACCGCCATATATTGTGTAGGTATGATTGTGATTGAATAGTTTCATAAACTGGTGTATATTTTATACTTGTGTCGACGTCAGTATTGTATTTAATGATAGGTAGGTTCTACGGTAGTTGCTTGAGCCGCGTTTTCTTTTCCCGAAGGAGAAATTATTACGTCAAAATCAGAATACCTACCTACTCTTCTCTATTTATAATGAAAGTTTCCTCTGGAAATTTAAATTGGATGAGATTCACGGATTATCTAATTTTACTTATTGACAAAAACTCAAATAACCCTTCGAGAAGCTTGTTCAATTTCAACGCTCAAGTGGAAATTTTTCCAAAATTGTTTGAGTTTGAAACTCATCATATTAACAGCTTTGGACTGGAGTTTAGTTTACAATGTCGTTCTGTATTGTAACGCGTAACTGCATAGCGTAATGTAAAAAAAATACAAATTTCACCAATGTGTTTTAAAAATGCCGCATAATCCCACCCACACGCTCTGTCTTTTCATCTCGACAAATAAAATGACGGCAAATATCGGAACATTACCGCTAATAATTATTTGTGCACATAGATAAGTCTGTTACAATACGCTACGATATTGTAAGTATTTTTTCAGTCGGAGTGAGGGTTGCTCGAATATTTAGTTTTCATTCGGTCAGTGAAAACGCAGCTTTAATAGATTAACTTTAAATACATTTAATTAATAATGATTCACTGAATAAGGTACATAACAATTAAGGTAAACCTTCTTGTAGAAAGCAATCGAAATAATTTTGAATACCGTTGTAAGTTTTTGGATTAATCTGTCACTTATGTGATCTATTGGTAGCACTTTTGTGAATGTTAAGACAGCTTTTCAATCGTATTTGACTTGATTTTTCCAACTTAAAATTGCCTAAAAATAATATTAAGTTTGATTAAAAGGGTGTTTTGATGGTCATAATAGTGAGGTTTAAATGAAATATTCAAAGGCCTGATAAGTTACACACTATATATTATATTCTGAGCCTAATAAAAAAAATCGACTTGCTCTTTTGAGGTCATATTTTTGATTATATTGTAAAATTGAACTAACAACAACAATATTATAATGACATCTTTATACCGATATAATTACTACTTGCGTAATCAGAAATTTTCCACAGTTATAGTGCAATAATCAAAACGAAATTGCTGTTGAAAAACTCAAATTATAATGGTAATTGCAATAATTGTTATAAAAATAAGACGTAGCGTTACTCTGTATAAAGCTTTGTAATTAATTTAGACTGAATTATTTTAAACTAGTATATTTGTAGGTAAATGTTTTATAACTGGCTAATTTAATTAAATTAAAATGTACAATTCAATTGTGAAGTACATGTTGGGGCGGTGTACGCTCTTTAGGCATAGTATAAGTACATTCCCGCTATGTACGACATGTTGAGACCTGTAACTAGGCCTACATAATATATTACTAGGTAGCGGCCAGGATATCGCGTTAGCGTATTGCGTATTACACCAAAAATTTTGATGTATTCAAATAACTATATATGATTAAATAATGATTACATAATATCGAACATGATTTTTATTTCTGCATACAACATTAACCCTGTCATATTTTCCAATCCAGGTATATATATAGACATTGAGATGAGAAGGAACCCTGATGAAGACATTGATATCAAATATAGTTGAATCATAGTTTAAGAAAGGTCGCCGCGACTGATCGTCTCTCATGATGATGAATCGCGTACCGATTCGAAAGCGTTATTCGACTTCTACGACGTACCTACTACTTAGTACGACGTAAGTACTTAGTCTATTTTTAACCCCCGACGAAAAAAAGAGGGGTGTTATAAGTTTAACATGTGTATCTGTGTATCTGTGTATCTGTGTATCTGTGTATCTGTGTATCTGTGTGTCTGTCTGTGGCATCGTAGCGCCCAAGCGGATGGACCAATTCAAGTGCGGTTTTTTTTAATCGAAAGACTTTTCCGTCGAGATGGTTCTTAGCTATGTTTGGTGGAAGTAGGACCAGTAGTTTCCAAGATATTCAGCTTTAATTGGAACAAGTGACAAGATCTCAGCCAATATTGAAGCCAAGGATTCCAAATTTTGGTTAAATGTTAAGTATGATTAGCATTTTCTATATCACTCACTAAATGAGGATCTCATGATGACCAGGTAGTTGTTAATGGATCTCAGCCAATATTGAAGCCAAGGATTCCAAATTTTGGTTAAATGTTAAGTATTATTAGCATTTTCTATATCACTTACTAAATGAAGGTCTCATGATGACCAGGTAGTTGTTAATGGATCTCAGCCAATGTTGAAGCCAATGATTTCAAATTTTGGTTAAATGTTAAGTATTATTAGCGTTTTCTATATCACTTACTAAATTAAGGTCTCATGATGATCAGCTAGTTGTTAATGGATCTCAGCCAATATTGAAGCTAAGGATTCCAAATTTTGGTTAAATGTTAAGTATTATTAGCATTTTCTATATCACTTACTAAATTAAGGTCTCATGATGACCAGGTAGTTGTTAATGGATCTCAGCCAATGTTGAAGCCAAGGATTTCAAATTTTGGTTAAATGTTAAGTATTATTAGCATTTTCTATATCACTTACTAAATTACGGTCTCATGATGACCAGGTAGTTGTTAATGGATCTCAGTCAATATTGAAGCGAATAATTCCAAACGCTGGATAAATGTTGTTTTATGAGCCTTTTCCTTATCACTCACTAAGTGAAGATCTCATGATAATCATCTAGCAGGGCTGGACTAAGCGGGCCAGGGCCCCTAGGCACTTGGCATTTGGGGCCCCCTCCCCTATAAGGAGAACATTATTATGGTACAAGTCCTGCGTCTTGGACTGGGTTCCTAGACTAGCTGGGCCCCTAGCCCCGGGCCTTGTGGGCCTAGAGGTAAATACGGCCCTGCCATCTAGTTGTGAAAGGATCTAAGCCAAGAATTTCAAATGTTGGTTAAAACTTAAGCTTTATTAGCGTAATCAACAACTTAATAAAATTTTGACAGAACAATAATTTGGTACCAGCTGAAGATGGGCGTAGGAATTCCTTAACAGCACAGAATAAAGCCATGGTGTTTGGGTTCGTCTGATTGTTCTTGATGAGCAATTAACGTTTGTGTAAGAAAGTACAGTCGATATTAAACCGAGTCTCAGAAAAACTTTTTTAATTTGTGTCACAATACTGGGTCACTGTTTCTAAATTTTGCAATTCTACTAAAGCTGAATTGTCATTAGGACTATTGAACAGGTTCCTTTGATTGAGGTCACAAATAGCAATACCTTGCAAGATTTTAACGCGACTAAAGGACACGTAAGCTTTAGCAAAAGTACTCGCCTAAGTGAATAACAGCTTTTTAGGATTCTGCAGTCAACGCCAACAATGTCCGTCCGTCCATCTGTCTACGGCTTAGCAGAGAGACATAGTGGTAGAATAAATTTTTAAAAACTATTTTTTTGTGTACCTGCCCCCTACACGTAAAAAGGTGGGGATGTAATTTTTTTTAACGGTTTATCCCATGGTGTGGGTTATCGATAATTAGGTCTTTCAAAACTAAGTCAAGTTACCTAGCATCTACCTACTACAATTTTTATGGAGCTAAGGAAGCCACCCGTACTATTAGGATCCTGTAGAATGGAAACCTGGTTCTGTTTTAGGCCATAAGTAGCAGGTTCTTTCAACTCATCCAGTGCATTTAAAGTATATATTTTGATTGTCTTGGCTAATAAATAACTTAGCCATTTTGTCATTATAAGCAT
The DNA here is from genome assembly GCA_932273695.1 of Apotomis betuletana. Classification (NCBI taxonomy): domain Eukaryota; kingdom Metazoa; phylum Arthropoda; class Insecta; order Lepidoptera; family Tortricidae; genus Apotomis; species Apotomis betuletana. Next base: position 11,740,256 of record OW026315.1, read on the forward strand.
TAACTAATTTGACTTACGATTTTTTCCCAGAATGTTGCTAAAGGCTAATTTCAATCTTAGAGAAGACGGCTTTCGTTACCACAGGCTTGGGATCCTGTTGTCGTACACATAGTCAAGGATCAAGCTCGAGGAAAGACTGGAAACTATGGCACTTAAACGGTGTAAAACCAAAAAAAGTGTTAAATGTAGAAAATTCCGGAAAAAAACTTCTGTTTGTTTAAAAAATATGAAATAAAAATAAAATTAAAAATTTAAAAAACCCCCGACATAACCTGTAAAAAGGAAGAAATAAAATCTACGAAATGTGCCTTTACAATGAACAGTAGAAAAAGAATCCAAGCTTCGTTGCGTCGGGGGACCGCTAAGTAAATGAAATGCAATGTACTTAAAATCGTAAAGTGGGAAGCCCCAAATAAATGCATACTTACAATTTTGCGTTGAAAAATATATTTCATTTCACTTAGGTTAGGTACTTAGCGGTCCCCCGAACGCAACGAAGCTTGGATTCTTTTTCTACTGTTCATTGTAAAGGCACATTTCGTAGATTTTATTTCTTCCTTTTTACAGGTTATGTCGGGGGTTTTTTAAATTTTTAATTTTATTTTTAATAAGGTAGACTAATGTGACAGCTGAAAGATTTTTAAAACTTTTAATTATATAAAATAAATTTAACCTACACGGTACGTTACGGTAGGTACGTTTTAAACCTTTTAATTTACTGAAATAACAAAAACGGGCAACTATGAAATTTAATTTTGTCTATAGAATAAAAAATGTAAGAACCATAGGATCTTCCTATTATTACTACTTTATATTGCATGCAATATACTCTATGATTACCTACTACCAACTTACTCCCATATCCACATTTAACTTATACGGTTAAAATTATAATTGATTGATTTCAACCATCTTTGGTAGTAGGTACTACTACCCTGGTAAGGTCAGCATCAAAAGTAATAATAGCTAATATGCAATTTTTCGTACTAAAATTGTCAGCAAATTTTCATGCCGTGCATCAAACAGTTGATTTCCTAGGTTTTATTTACTTGAAAATGAAAAATAGAAAATGAGGATTGAGACATTTTCTTCCGTGCGAACGTATAGGTAGTTAACGGGTACCTTTTAGTAGGTATATAAAATTCAACTCGATCGCTTGTTCTTCTAAATCTAGTGTTATTGAATATTTAATTCAAAATTCAAACCTTATCATTATCACTTGGTACACCTGGAAATGTGTCACGTACCGAAACTCGGATTTCTATTCATGACCAAAAAAACTACGACAGATACATCACTGTCAAAATTGACAAAGTCACTTATGTCACTGTCAACTTCATTTTCCAGGTTTCGCCAACCTTTTAATAATATGTTGCCTCTATAAATATAAGGAAACATATTGCAAATAGGCCAACATCATTGATAGATTGTTTGTGTCAAAAAAATATTTTTGGAACGAAGATATCGCATGACATGGATTTGGCGGATGGAGGCTAGGCGAATAAAAGTGTAAGATTTTTCGACAACAAATCGAAATAAACGAGCGTTGCTATGAGACCATGTCGTATATAAGTATGTCAATAAAACTTCGTTCCAACCGAGTGTTCCACAACACTCATGTTTTTTATAATACGAAATACGGATGCGTTATTTTGGCACGTAGTAGTTCTAGACTAGTCTTTTAAGTTCGGCTCTTTAAAGGTTTTGACCTAAATTTGTCACCAGTTTAGTTTTGCTATTCAAGACTATTATTTGGAGAATAAGTGAGAAAATAACTTATATTGTGGAAATAAACTATATACAATGTTGGTTAAATCGACCCTAGAAGGTTTAAAAGTAAAGGTTTGGAAATGATTGCACCAAATGTTTTGAATACCTGAAGTGTTACAAGTACAATATTTTGTACCAAAAATCTCCGATGTTTAAGTTTTTATTATCTCAAAATCAAAATCAAAATCAAAATCTCCTCTCGTATTTATGTAATAATGAATTCATCTATTTATATTGTTAAAACATAGAGTTAAAGTTACCAATAAATAATTTATCTTAGTGTTTAAAAAAGAAAAAGGATTTTACTATTGTAAAAATAATTTATTGTAGTGGCAACCTTGTGGTAGTTTTTTTGGTCTTGAATTAGAAATCGCAGTATATTTATTATAAAAATTCAACCTGACTGCTGATTGCTGTTTTGACTTGAAGCGACATCTATATTCTACAAATGAAACTTATTATAGTGTACAACGCCATCTTTAATTCTTTCGTGGTACTACAGCCAGTATTACGTACCTTAAGTCACTGTCACCCATACGATTCGCGTGAAGTACCGTCAAAATGTTATAGATGGCACTAAAATCAAAAGTAAACTTAACTAAGGAAGAGTCTCACAGATGGCGCCATATCACACGAATTCAGAATTCGAGTATGACATGTTTCAAATTGTAATTACTTGTAATTGTAATGCAGCCGTGGCGTATTTCATTAGATTAGAGACGGTCATTCTCATGATTAAAAACAATTCTGTTTCATATTCGTCTACTATTACCTACATTAAATTTGAATGTGATTCTTTGAATTGTCGTGTCGCGGAGCGGAGGTGACTTTATATTTTCATCTTCTTGAGATGAATAGCAATACATACTTTATGTTAATTTTAAGTGACTACCTCTTACCTTTAATTTTTAACTTCTTTTTTTTCTGTTTGTTGTTACCTATAGCAGCGGCTATAGTAATAGTAATAGAGAGTAGATAGACTATAGTTTACAGTATTTCAGGAAAGGGGTCTCGAAATTAATGAAAATAGAACCAACATTGTAGTTGCCTCCAAAAGAGTGGTCGACACGCAGGAAATGCAAACCGGTAAATTAAAAAAAAAAAAACCGGTTTGCATGCCCTTGTCGACAGTGAGTGCAATTAGATCAGAAAACACTTTAGTAATGTAAGTGAACTCGTTTAGATGCCGTAGGTAGTCAGCATTTACAGATGACTCCATATGTACACCAAATACCGTATCGTAGCCATGGCGAAAAGGTATTTAAGTAACTAAAAGGATACTGATTTCAGCTAAATTAGGTATCAAACAGCTTTAGGAAGAAGCTAGTAAAAGGTTACTTTTGGATCCTATACACCATGATTATAATGACCATGATGGGAAGCGTGGATGTCATGCATGACCCAAACTAACAGAGAGAGATTTGAAGTGTTTGAAATGTGGTGTTGGAGGAGGATAGAAAGAATCGAAGCGGAAAAAAAAAATAGTTATTTGTTATGCAAGGCTGCAAAGTTGTTATTTGGCGCGAGTGTTGAAATTGAAAGCTGAGCGAGCGAAGGAAACTAAGATTGAACCATGAGCGAAGCGAATGGTTCAAAGATAGATTCCTGAGCATAGCGAGGCTTTTAAGACACGAGAAGCTAAATAATTTTGCAGCCATGCAGAACACACAACTTTTCACCTATACAGCGAGGAAAATGCAAGATTCAAGAAAAACAATTAAAACATAAAAATAATAATATTTAATTTTGTCTTCTAACACATCAAATTTAAAACATAACACACTCAAATCCAAACAAAGTAAATACGAGAGAAGCACACATATTAAAAATTAAAGGTAATATGGCCGTAATTTGTATTCTCGTCGTGTATATTTTACCTATCGTTGAGTTTTTCTTAAGCACTGTTATATTATATTTGTATTGGAAAATACTTGACACATTCGTTGTGAATGTGGGAGAATGGCATTCTGGGAAGGATTAGTTGGCCACTCTTACCTAAGTATTTTCTATAACACTTGCTTTGGAAGTTATTGGACGATGGGATCCGAACAAGATTATTTCGGCTTTATCTTCTTTAAAAACGCCAATAGTTTCGGTAAATTACTTATTGTCTCCAAATATTTATAACAAATCCTTTTTCGTTTTAATGCAGGCTTTTAGCATTGAATAAATACTCCAAATTGGGCTTAGCTTTCTTGTTTTCGATATTTCGATAAAGTAAGACAACAGTATGTATTCTCTACAGAACAAATTTACGTGAATTGTGAAAACTTCCAACTTTTTAATTTTTTTTTTTTCTCGGGTGCGTTCAGAAATTACACTTTTATGTTCCATCTTTTATAACGAATGAATATTAAAATTTGTGTTGTATTTAATATATTTACTAGTCAAAATATATAAATGAAACTGAAATACTTACTATTAATGTCTATAAACATATTCAACATAAAATAAAGTGTAGAAAAAATAAAAAACTTAAAAATCTGTAACCACCAACCAGGTTTCTGGACGTGATATTGTTAGAGTATTTTTTTTATAAAGAAGTATTCAAACGTACATATTATGATTTTAGCCGGCCTGACCAGATCGCCCTTTATTAGCGTGCGTTGATTGGTTATTCGAAGATTTATCGACTGACGAAATCAGTCACTCGTTGAAGGAGTCTTAAATATAATAAAGTTGCATGCACCACAGAGAATCAAAATCGTCGTGCTCGAAATTCAAATGACTTTTGCACGCTAGCGAATAAAATAGACTTTTGCACGCAGATTTCGCCCTATAAACGGAGGTTTTCCGAGCGAGTGAGGTGAAAAGGAAGTTTTGAATGCAATAAACAAAAAAATAACATTGTTGCAATTAATTGAAAACATAAGGAGATTAATGAAAAAGGGATTATAATAATAGGATAAATTAAAACAGGAAATCTAAGAGGGGCATATATGGGGCAAATAAAAGATAAATAAATATTTGATCATATCAAGAAGTGAAAGAAACATGGAAATGTAAAAAGCTGGACATTAGGTACCTACTCCACCAACAAGAGCTCTTAAATACATAAATAATGATAATGATGAGTGGCTATAGTAATTGTAATATATTACAATTTCTATAAGTAAGGTAATGACATGTAATATAATGATTATGAATAAATGAAATATAAATATATATATATAAATATAAGGCTGCGGGAGTTTACCAATGTGACATAGAAGTAACATAAAAAGATATACGTTATTTCCCTTTACCACATTTATTCGTTATACATGTAATGTTGAAAAAACAAAAAAAACAGTGTAGTGTTGTAAAACAGGGTGATGCCCTATCGCCCATGCTCTTCAATTTAGTTTTAGAATATGTCCTGAGGAAAGTGCTTTCACTAGAAGGTGGACTGGAACTGAATGGGAGCCATAAGGTAATCGGTTACGCGGACGACTTGGCCTTGTTGGGATCTTCCATGGACATGGTGCGGGAATCTGTCAACGTTTTGGCAATTGAAGCCCTGAAGGTCGGCCTGAGAATTTCCCACGAAAAAACAGAGTATCTCCACATGAGGCGCTACAGAGACTCGCGCGCACCACGTCAGGACCTACATGTTGGAGATATAGTGTACAAAGGCGTGGCAAAATTTAAGTACTTAGGCTGTAGCGTGACGGATACCAATACCCGCAGCGAGGAAATCAGCATCCGTGTACAAAACACACTGCGGTGTACCGCGGCCCTTCATAGAGTGTTGGTGTCCAAGCTTCTGAGTAGACACAACAAAATTAGGATCTACAAGACCATTATACGGCCAATCCTTATGTACGGGTGTGAAGCATGGACTCTAACACTCAAAGAAGAAAACATGCTACTGGTCACAGAAAGAAAAATTTTACGCAAAATCCTCGGTCCAAAACGCACACCGGATGGGAGCTGGAGAGCACTAAAGAACCAGGAAATAGAGGACATGGTAGCTGAGCCCAATATACTAGGAGAAACAAAATCCCACAGACTCCGCTGGCTTGGCCACTTGGAGAGAATGGAAGAGGGTCGTGGCGTCAAGAGAGCATACCTGGGGCACCCAACAGGAAAACGACCGGTTGGGCGCCCGAGATATCGTTGGAAGGACATGGTCGAGGCGGATCTGCGCGGACTCCAAGCCTCCAACTGGAAAGAGCTGGCGCAGGATCGAGAAAAGTGGCGTGATCTCGTGTTGGAGGCCAAGATTCGCTTCGGGTCGCTGAGCCATCGTAGTAAGTAAGTAAGTAAGTAAGTACATGTAATGTTGAAAATACGTAACATTTTGCAAAAATTTAACATATTCGCAACGAAAGTGTAACGTATTTTTGAAAAAAAGTGGATGTTCAATGTTGAAATAACGACATTTTGTAATACAATAATACATGTCACTTGCGTGAAAACCATAACACTATTGTATGAAAAAACCACTAATTAAAAATAATGATTGACTTATTGAGTTTTTATTTCACATAATATGTATAACACAAAAAATTAACAATCACCCAATAAAAAATAAGTCTATCTAAATCTAAATCTAAACTCTGTTTGATAATGTTTGCTTAAGTATCTGATATGAACTTATGTTACTTTTAATTACAGATGCTAATCTATGGGTCACAGTTGCTTGAAAAAACATAACTATAACTTCATTTAAAAAGAGTTCTATTACCTGAAGTGTTGGAGAACCGCTGGTGCTTCACGCTTACGTATTCCGGCCACAATTCGGCAGCTCATCCGATTTCGTCTCACGCTTCGTCGATCGTATCGGAGTGCAAGGCAAAGGAAAGTGCATTGCCCTTCTGCCCACTACCTAAAGATACCTTGGTAAGGAAGTTTCACTTCAATAGAACATACATAATTGGTACAGGAGAAGTAAAGTATTTTCTGTATTTCGTATCCTTTGGATGACACGACTCGTCTCGTCACGAAGTTATTTTGTTTAGCTGGAACCATCTTCATATTCGCATATTTTTACAAAATGTTATAAAGTTGTTCTTTCGTAAAATTAATGTATGAATTATGTAATGTCTCATTATTTTGAATGTCAAATAAAAATCAAAGCACAAAAACAATTGCTTTGAACTTTTTATCGATGGTTAATTTTTCATTGTTGTTATTGATTTATAACCACTTGTACTCGTACGACATCAAGATAGGCTCATTACACATTACATTAACCTACGTAGAGCGCACACCGGGTGCCTGAACCTTCTTCCTTTGTACTGGCAAATAAATGACGACACGTTTGGCGCAGTTGTAAGCACTTGCCTACTGAGCTGGCGGTCCCGGGTTCGAATCCCGGCCAGGGCAAATATTTGTGCTTGGGTGATAGTTGTTCTATAATTTATCTATATATGTTTGTATATCGTCTTCTAGTACCCATAACACAAGCCTCCTTGAGCTTAATTTGGGACTAGATCGAAAAAAAAACCGGCCAAGAGCATGTCGGGCCACGCTCAGTGTAGGGTTCCGAAGTTGCCCATCCTTCACAATAGATGGGATTAAATTAGGTACGAGAAAGATTTCAAGCTCTATAAAAAGGTCTTAAACGCCAAAGTAACTTTAATTACTTATTACCTTCTGGAAGTCATCGATTATACGCGCCAGATTGAGCGGAATCTTTTAATGCAATATGGCAGTTAACTAATATGTGTAACGTTTGAAGTATAAGTTTTTTTTTTTATAAGGACACCGCGCGGCACTTACGTCATTTTAAAGGAAAATTTGAAATTTTGCGATTACTCAGAAACGGCTCGACCGATTTTATTCAATATAGTTTTCATTGAAAGTACTTATAAAGCCTCATTTTCATGATTTTTTCCATAAATTTTTGACTCGTGGTTTAAAAGTTAGAGGGGGGGGGGACACTATTTTTTTTTATTTTCAGAGCGAATATTTACAAAACTGCTGACGTTATCTAAAAGTTATGTTAGAAGACCCCTATTATTTTTTAAATACCTATTCAACGACACCCCACACACTAGTGTTGAAACGAAAAAAAAATTTCACCCCCACTTTAGGTGTTCGAGAGGTACCCGAAAAAAAGATTTTTTTTTAGTTTTTCTTTTACCGTTTTGTCGGCGTCATACATACACATACTCATACCAAATTTCAGCTTTCTAGTACTAATGATCACGAAGCTAAGCCGCGGACGGACGGACAGACGGACAGACGGACAGACGGACAGACGGACAGACGGACATGGCGAAACTATAAGGGTTCCTAGTTGACTACGGAACCCTAAAAAGGCAAGCGTTCAGTCAGTTGCAACGGCATACATGGTCGCAAGACACGGAAGCAAGCAAGCATGACCTGTCTTGCTCGCGCGATATTGAAAGGAAAGTGACAGGTAGTATTTGTCGCACGACAAAGAGTCGCGTGTGTAGTTTACGCTAGTTAGATGGAGATTTTTCGATAAGAGAAAACTGTCTGTACTATTTTATTCTTATTAATATGGCAATCGGACTCGAACGTTGAAATAGTTATTTGTGCAACAAGAGAGCAAAGTTGTTTTTGTTGCGAGTTCTGATTTTGAGTCCCGAGCAAGCGAAGGGTTCTATGCTTGAATCACGAGCGTAGCGAGTGATTCTAAGTTAGAATCCTGAGTGTAGCGAGGGACTTAACAGTATGAGATACAAAAAACTTTGCTCTCGCGTAGCACACACGACTTTTCACCTCAACAGCGAGAACATATTCGACTTTTTGTACTCTTTCTTCCAACCATTCAGGCGTAGGTGTGTTTAGTTTATTGCTGGTTTCAGTGATATTGTTAATAAAAAAATAGATAAATGCTGCTTAAAAAGGAATAACAATAATTATATTTTAATTGAAATTATACGTATCAGTCCCTCACAACCAACACCCTTATTGTCATTATTTGATCAAATTGGAAGATTTAGCAGATACATGACGTGTTTATTTATATATACCTACATATTATATTACGAGATTTTGTTTATAGATTTATTAATATTTTTCAAGTAAAGCAACAAACAAAGTAAATACAAAAGAAAAAACAACTACAATTTGAACTCTATATTTTTTAAAGTACGTTTCGAATATGCATCTATGATAAATTGGTGAAATTATAAATTAGGTATCTATTATTATATTTGGGCAAATTTTTATTTTGTTGTCGATTTTGTTTTTTTCTTAGATTTCTAAGTTGCTTATTCTGAACAAGGTCAGCCCAATTTCACGATATGTCCTACAAAAAATGTATGGATGATTTTTAACAAAATTTCATATTTAGTACTAAAATTTAGTACAAAATGAGTATAAAAAAAAAAACGACATAAATATAAAAATTTGCCCATTTACAGTAGTACCTAAGTAATAAGTTAAAAAATATTATTTTATTTGAGCAATAATCTATTGTTTTATATAAAAGATGATTCAATTATTTTAATATTCGGTCGTTAAAAACAATATGTTGCAATTAAAACTTTTTGGAGTGATTAAATTTTTTTTTAGGGTATAACGCGAACTGTTCGCATTCGAGGTCAGAATGAAAAATCGAATTTCTAATTGATATGTTATTATTCCTTTATCTTTTATATAAGTACATATGAAAGAAACAGAGTGCATTGAGATTCAAATGGTTCGAATTTTATAATTAACCTGTGGCTGATTAATGACAATTCATGGCCAAAAATTTAAACAAATAAAAAGCTACTTTCTTCTCACGCTCGAAACAAAATCGCATTTTGTTCACTGTTATCTCGCAGCAAAATCACCATGTTTGAGCTGGTGAGGTGAAAACTCGTTTTCTGTACATTACGGACTCATTCATTTTTACCCTCGTTTTATATTTAGTATTTGTTGACATGGTGGCAATAGTAATATGTATACTTTATAAGTAGCTTTGTAGCACCTTTTGGGTGGAACCCTAAAATCAAAAGTGATAATACGTTACTATTCAAAAATTGAGTCTCTTATTCTGTGACGATAGAGGAAGAGAAGAAGTTAAATGTTTTCCCATGTAGGTATATACCTACAAGTAAAAAAAGAAATGTTTTTCGGGCCAGACTGGTGGTAAAGCTACTAATTGTTCTATCGAAGCCACTAGCTAAAGCATCGATTTTTTCAACTAGTTGCTTTTTTCTTAAGTGTCTTAGCTGCTTTCATAAAAAAATATGAAGAACTTGTAGAATATGATAACAATAACAACTCAACTGTCAAAAAGTCTGCCGTATTCTAATCAAAATCCGGCTTCATTTGATCTCTGACCTTAAAAAGAAAATAAAACAGTTTAATTCCAGTATTCCGGAGATAAGAGCAATAATATTTACCTATATAAGTAATCGGGGCTCTTATTCCATAGGTACATTTCTCTCTGATACTTTGGAAATATCTCAGAAGTGGCGGTATACCCAGTATACCAACCCGTTCGCCAACCCAGTCGCGTAACGAGTAAGTAACGTGAAATATCACTTTAAGCAGTTTGATAGCAAACATCGCGTTTTAATGACAGCTATACAGGCGATATACCTTATTTCACGATATCTTTAGTTTAATTCGAATTAGCGTCCTGAACATTGTTTTCGATTTCATTTACGACTATATTAATCAAGGATGCCCCCGCTCTCGTGATTTGTGTTGTGCGGTATGTTTTAATTAGCTTTTGCTAGACATTACTTGTTTATAATATTATTATCTACTAGCAGGTCGCCTGTGTATTTCTTTTTACCGTAGTTGGGTAAAGAATATCCCTCTTTCGATGTCCAGCCATCCCTGTATCAAAATTGTTCAATATTTGTGAAGCCGTGATGAGAGGACAAAGGAAATTATGAAAACAGATGGCGCCAGGATGGCAAGGCGCTGCGCGCCCATGCAAAACAAATGACGATCCTGCATCATGCTATTCAATTATTCCTGATTTCATGACACTTCTCCATAATAAAGCTGATATTAAATACAAATCTAGTGTTTTTTTTTGTATTGATATATTATTTGTTCTGTCAGAAAGTTTGTTTTAGTTTCAGTTTTGTCACGCACTCTTACATTTATCTTATTATAATTCCGTACGAAAGAAGTAAGATTGTCTCGGCTTGTCAGTCTGTCTCAGCGCAATACATATCTCAGGAACATAGTGTTATCCATTCGAAATTTGGAATAATTAAAAACATGACTTACTTATCTAAGTATCGTTCAAATTATACATTAAAAATACGCATGTATTTGCTTAAATTGAGTACTTCGTAAATTTTAGAGTTATTTATTAGACCTTTAAGATTTTCGTTATGGCTGAACAGTTGTTAGCACGATAAGACAAGTACGGATAAATAGCCTATAAGAATTGTCAACTGAAATATACAAATGACAATAAATAGTACAAATGGCGGACTTAAGGCATTCTCTATCAGTCAACCACTCGGTTAGACAGAAACTTATCTATGCTTTTGCTCAGAAGAAACATTAAACCACAATTAGTTAATGTATAAATTGGTTAGTAGATCGAAGTAACGCGCGTCATACCTGATGAGAAATGTCAGAAGTAATTGACGTCATAACTATCGAAATATAAATAAATATAAATAATACGTGCACTGCACTACGAATTTATTTGTTCAAAAACGTGTAGTATGTAGCTAATGTCTACATTTAGTATAGCATGCAGTATAACTGTAGCCTAATGCATATTGCTTGGATAAGCGTTAACCTCATTGTAAAAATGTATATAAGCTAATGTTTTAAGTAATTAAACGTTCACTACTATCTAGAGCTCGGCATATACTTTGTCTCCCATCAACGTCCCTTGTCGACCACATCATTACATATATTACAAACGTATTACATGACAAAAGTGATATTTACAACTAAATCCTTATCTAACTAGAATATACGCTAGAACGGAGTCAACTAAATATTTGAAAATCGCTTTAGCACGGTACCGAAGACGCTGGCAGCATTTCCTCGCCTCGCTAAAGAGCAAGGCCCATAGTCATGAAAAAAAAAACAAGAATAACAACGCTAATAAGTTGAGTGAAAAAGATGCCAGCTCTTCTGTCCCACGTGGTGTCAACCAGTCTTTGCGATCTGCTTGAAGAACTGTTTAAAACGATTAATCGATACGATTTCAGGAAAATAATAAGAATAATTATTTTTATTAAAGCAGTAACGTCTGCTAAACGTAAATCAAATGTTTATATGAAGCGAAAAATTGAAAATTTTAATGGTTTAGGGACCTAATTCGAGAATGCTCTTTGAGAGATCGCAAAACGACAAAACTCTATTAGACAACAGTGATATCGCCTTTGAACTGTCATTAAAATGCGATGAGCTTCAAGCGACATATCTCATCTCAATTTTGGAAATACGAAGGCGATAATGATTTAAAAAAATGCTATTCAGAATTTCTGTTTTGAACGAAACGTAAGTGACAAATTTCACGCACTACACAGTCCAGTTAAAGTATGCGCCTGTTATTTATGCCGTCACATACAAAGGAAACGCAAATTAAGCGCGACCGGATTGACGATGTTGCGATGTTCTAGGGATATCGCCACTTGTCAAGTATGGACACGTCAAAAGTGACGGATGGCGATGAAATGGAGAGATCTCCATCATCTCTCTAAAATTGGTCGAATTACCCCCCAGGGGTTCGAGCCCGCGTCTCCAACGGCTATCCGGGCCAACACGGGCGTCTTACCTATTGTACCACTGAACCTGATGCGTATTAGTTTGGGTGTAGCACTACTATCGATTCTCAACATAATTTGAGACGATGGTGCCGATCACGAAGTCTGAATCTTTACGGTAGGTGGCGCTACAATGCCACCCTAAGGAAAAAAAGAACTGGTTGAAAAATTCAATGGCTCTTGCATCAGGAAACCTACCTAGGAATAACCTAAGGGGACCTAGGAATAAAAGTAGCATTATAATCGCAATTTAAAGTACTCCATCGCGAGAAAAGCATTTCCATTATATATAAAAAAAAATTAAATCTAGAAAATCGGGATTATTCTCTAACTACGCAATAAAAACTAGTTTTGGAAATACTTTTACCCATTCCTAATTCAAGCTCGTTGCATTGTTCGTAGGCACGATCACGGGGCAGAGCAATTGACAATATGTTTTTAAAACTAGTCCTTTTTCCGACATAATCAAATAAAGATTAAAACTTAAATATTACCACATCATCATCATCATTATCATCATCAGCCTATTCTTGTCCACTGCTGGACATAGGCCTCTCCAACTAAAATATTACCACATTTTTTTATTTTCGAAATTATCCCAATTTATGACAAAAAAATCATTTGAAAAGTTCCTCATTCTAAAAGAGCGTAAGCGATAAGTAATTGGTCACAGCGCAGAAAATCTTACAGTCGGACTATTACTAAGACGGATTTGTAATTCTGTTCTTTTTAGGGATATTATTAAATGCACATCTGTATAATATTTCAGCACACTAGGTAACTCCACTAATTAACTGAATGCATACCAGAAAAACTAATGCTGTGCAAAAAAAACAATTGATTAACTGAACATGTCCTAAAAAAAAAACTTAAACATCATACAAAACGAGATGACCTTTTTAACCGAATTCACACCAAAAATATGGTTCGTACATCGGATATATTTGAAAGTTTCACCAAAAATACTGACTTGCACACTAATTATCCTCGCACTGCACACTAAGATCCGACTCGGCCGGGTTAGGTTAGGTTAGTTTTTTTTTTATATCCAGTAAAACAGTTTTGCAAATACCTTTAAATAGTATATTGAATTCGCATTATTTAGTGTGCATAATTAGTGTGCAAGTCAGTATTTTTGGAGAAACTTTAAAATATTTTGATCGAAAAAAGGGAATATACAGATATCGATTTAAATACATGCCCTTAAATATTACCACATTTTTTTAATTTTCGAAATTATCCCAATTAATGACAAAAAAAAAACATTTGAAAAGTTCATCATTCTAAAACAGCGTAAGCTATAAGTAATTGGTCACAGCACAGAAAATCTTACAGTCGGACTATTACTAAGACGGATTTGTACTTCTGTTATTTTTATAGGCTGCGATTGTCATTTTTCCATAAGGTGACGTCATTTATAGTGCTGAATCTTAAGCGACGCTGCTTTCAGTTTTTATTTAATATTTGCAAAACTGGCCCATGTAACCAAATAAAAATAACAGTTTTGGGTTCTGTGGTAATAAAGTGATGAAATTGGTTTAAACTCTATTTGAAAATTTGAAATGTTGTCAATTGTTTATTTATACAAGTGATAGTGATACCTAATCATGAACCTAATAAATACACATAAATATTTGTGTTAAATATTTTTTTATAACCAATTTCTTATTCCTACAGCAATTAACTTAATATTCGTATAAAAAACTATACAGCAGAGCGAAACTTGTGTTGTTTGCATAAACATAATCCCTGCCTTTTATCACTCGTTCTCCAATCTCTACAAAACAGTGCAGCGATTACAGGCGTGCTGTCTTAAGTAGTAGCTCAGAACCCGCGTCCGCGTACGCAAGCCCAAAAATTAGCATATTAATAAGGTAACGACATTAAAAGTCGTGTTTAATGAGTGGTTGTGCTAACATTTTTACTTGGGCGGCGGTGATGCTAGGGCGGGCGGCGGGGAACCCTCAGTTGGCATGCAGACTCCGCTCAGAGAGCACGCCTCGTGCTCCCGCGTTGCTCCGCGCGTGTAATACCCGCTAGTCGCGTGTTCGTACCCTTAAAACCTTTCTTACAAGGCTCAAAGCCTTCTCGCCTTTTAAGGCAAAGTGGACGAAGAAATTTTCAGTGTCCATTTCTTAGTGTTGTGTTAAACAGTATAAGATCTCGCGTGTTTTAAGAGGTGAGTATTTAAATCTGGTTCTTTGAAATAATTGAACGTTGTGTGTAATGTTTGAAGTTTGTTTTCGTTAGCGGCGATGAGATTTTTATAATGTGATTTTCTTCGTGTTCGTGTCTTGGAAGTAGTAAATAGCTATGGAAGAATGTAAAATGCAAACATATCGGTGTGCTAATCATTTAGTCGTGGTGGGTGTCACAATCACAAGGCGCTGTTTACACAAGATCGACGGGCGACTTCCTGAAGACAAACTAGATACATATTTAGATAGATAACTGATTTGACAGTCACTAACTGAGATTACGGATTTCACTCGGAGAAAGAAATTGTAAAGTTAGGTGAGGCAAAATGACTTTTAATTTTTTCGTTTTGTATTTACACTTTGATTATAGCTATCGCGATTCACGTGCTGTAACGTTTGTGTACTTACGTAAATATAAACATTATACATATAGACAGTCAGGCATCATTTGTTAACAGAAGAAAGTAATGCAGGAGTTTTAAATATAATAAACGAAAAAGCTTTAGCGAAAATAGTTAAGAACTGAAGAAGAAAACTGTTAGGTAATTTCATACGACACGCTCATAAATAGGTAACTAGGAAGGTATGAAAATAATAATAGAAAGAAAATATAAAGGAAATAGAGATACCTAACCAAAAATTACACAGCGACAGCAAATAAAACAATACATAATGTTTCGACATACATAATATTTCAGATCACTAAATTTGTTAACTTTTCCATGCATGTATATTTACGAATGTTGTATGTATGTAAAAACTAATCCTAATCTGTTTCAAATGAAAAAGCCATCTCAAAAATCAAATCTCCGGCTGAGAAAAGCTGAGGTATATGTCCCGATGGCAAAAACAGCCCTGATGAAAAAAAACATTTTAGTAATGGGTCCAAAAATTATGAATAAACTACCGATAGATTGGCAAAATGTGACATTAAGCAAATTTAAATATTTATTGTCCAAATTTTTGTTAGAAAAGTGTTATTATAGTATTGGCGATTTTCTAAATGATGTTAACATATCTGTATAATATATATATGGTCGACATTCTACTAGGTATGCAATTTGTAATCTGGACATTGAGCATGTTTTTTTTTTTTTTTAATTTTTTATTAATTATTGTTATTACCATTATTTTTATGCATTTAATTTGAACATATGACATTTAATTTAAATTAATTTATTATTGTGAATTTAATATGTGATGCTTGTCAAGTTTGCAGGCGAAAATATTTGTACACCTGCATTTGTAGGTCAAATATAGTTGATCTTTATACTAAAAACATGTCACCTCATAACCTGTACCTATGTTTAACAAATAAATTATTTCTGATTCTGATTCTGATTCTGATTCGACATATAAAGAAGTTAAATCGAAACGTAAAATATATCGAAAACTTTTCCACCGGAAAGAACAGCTCTCTTAAAAATATGTGGGTAGTAGACAACTTAAAATGTAGGTATTCGTAGTAAGAAAATCTGTTGATGTGATGTTTGTATGATGACTTATATGAGTAGACAACTTAAAATGTATTCATAGTATGAAAATCTGTTCGTCATATTAGTCAAATTGTATTACCTGACTTTAGTCGTACGTCTAGCTAACTTTCAAACTGAATCCTTTAATATTAAAGCCATCTCAGTTATTTGATATTAAACTTTTCAAGATGAAATTTCACAGACATAGCTTCAATATTTTATGACTAATGATTATGAACTCATCTCACCTCAAGCGTGTACAATACTTAATTAAATACCTCGAGATATTTGACGAGTCTGTTTTATATAATTTGAGAAAAACCTTGGATATAGTGCTGAACAGTTAAGTCAATCTAACATCTCTTATCAATTTCGAAGAAAATGTATAATAATATATTGACTCTTTTCCTTCAATAAACTGCAGGGCTAGCATATCTTGCCGCGACTTCGCTCGTCGCGCCACTCAGCATCACCTGTCTTGCTCGCACGATATTGAAAGGAAAGTGATAGGTAGTATTTGTTTGATGCTTGAACTTGACGTGCTGATTTGATTTTCTTTTTTCTTAGAATGAAAACCTTTCGAAAAACAAAGACAATACTTACTAGATTATCTGTTTACGTCTTTCCGAGCTATACAGCATACACGTCGAGGCTTAAAGCGGGTTAAGAGGTGTATTGTATGTCTTTATGAAGAAAATAGTCAATCATTGAACGACGATATGGCCACAGAAAACTACAATTAATCAGAGAACCCGATAAATCCGGGACTACGGACTACGACGAGCCAGTCAAAACTTCGGGTGATTATCATCATCAAGTTATTGCAGTCACCTGTTGGACATAGGTCCTCCAAGGGTGCACCACTGAGAATGATCCTTAAAATAGTCAGTTATTTTTTTGGGGGACAATTACCAACGCAGGGACATTGAATAAGCGATAAATCCAAGATTTGCTGCGCCGTAAACGTGGCATTACGGTTAAAATAAATGTATAAAGCATTGAAACTGTTAACATGTCGTCGTATTATTAGTGCCTCGCAGTTCTAAGGACTTGAGGATCAAAGTACAGCAGCGAAAGCGGGATTTGCGGTCCTCTGAGACGCCGCTCAGGATCGGATTATGGTGAGCTCTATATGCTTTACTACTTACAACCGTACACTACGTACAACTGTGAAAATCTTTAGCAATTTACTTGATAATGTCGGGGTTTCCTTGCGTGATTGAATCAGAATTGAATACATCTGTTGCTAGAGTTAGGTGGGTGGGGTACATTGTCCGTAATTCGTATTACCGATGGCCTTTGTATTGGTTATGGGATATTAACATAAACAATAGATTCAATTAAAATAATATTTATTTTAATATACTGTTAGGAGAGTGTACTACGAACTAAACAGCGTGATCAATAATAAGCTAAGCAAATGCATACCTCTTCAGGATAGAGGTACCTACTTATAAAAACAACGAACACTTGACAGTGTAGACTAGTCTCCATGTGAGTAACAGAGAAAGTCATATAGCACACAAGTTAGAGTAGGACGGATTTGTTTTTGAGAATTCCAACACTTTGAACCAGATTCATTAGAACTTCATCAAAGTACGAAATAAAAAATCTATAAAAATAAAATTCTAATGAATTCTCTATAAAATGTAGTGAACACCAAATCAACTTAGTGATTCTCTATGTGAAACTCCGTATTAAATGAACCAGTTAACGTACCTACGGTCACTTTTGGACTAAGGTTGTAAAGTGAGTGTTAAGATACTCATGATCATGAAATAGAGTCGAAAAGTGGTGCTTAGACCATATCTTCGGCTGACTGTACGTATCAAAATACTCGTAGGTAAACATACTCTCGCGTGCTCTCGTCTCGGCCTTCGCTTCGTATCCTTTAGTCGAATTGACAATATGCTTGATGGATCAATATATACTTTCACCTGTGATCGGGACACCTGGGGCCGAAAATATATGTACAGATAATTTTAGCTGCGGTTAAATGCAGTCTTTAAGAACGGTCTTGAGAGGTTCTCAAGTATGTTACCAATAATGAAACGTGAATACAAATGCTCTCTTTAGTTAACTGTATTGTACAGCACCCATTAGAAAGATAAACGTATGCATTTATCATAATCCGATTAACAAATAGCTTATTCGTGGATAATGTAAAGTACTTCGAACTTTTTTGTAGCTTAGATATGTTGCTAAATCACAAGTATCTGTTATATAGTTTCTTTAATAGCTCCAGAAAAGTTTTCGGGTTATATTCTACGCATAAAATGGGTAGGCACAAAAGATCCTAACCTAACTGAAAATCTCCTACATGTTGGTACATGTCAGCTCAAAAATGGCCAGTTCACAGGTGTATAGTAAATATCTACCGTATAAGTATCTATTTAAAGCAATATTTCGGTATTGAACTTCTATGAATTGCGAGGCAGAGCCGCTAACTATAACGGCACGATATTCTCATCAGGCTGTTTACTAATGTTAATTTTGCTATCATATGTATATATAGTTGTGTCATGGTAACACGCATTTAAGAATAATCCACGATTATGTAACGACTCATAATGTGGACGTCTGTTTATAAATACGGCTGTGGCGTGCTTTAATGTGCCAAAATTCAAATTAATAGCATTATTATTGGGAATTAGTATTGAGTTTCAGTCGAACAGAAATCAGACTAAATTTTATAAACATTTACTTGCCTAATAGCATTATAACAGCTGAAATCTATCTAATGGCATTCACCTTGATTTGTGAAAAATAGAAACGTTCATAATGTTAGAGACACAAGTTCAACAATTGACCAATTAATGTTGAAGTTTCCAAGTACTGGGACACTGTTGAGGTCTAGGGCATTTACCCTGTTTAATGAGTAAAATAATAATTATGTTAGCAGAACGATTATGGCGACGCATTGATTAGAATTCAGGTGTGGGTGTTCACCTTATAAGAAGACTAAAGGGCACTTAGGGCACCCAAAGAGCAATGAAGGGCTATGCTCGGAGTTTCTCTTTGAGATCGAATCAGAAACGATAAATTGCGCAAGAGGGATTTTTCGAAACATCGCCACATCATACATATATATAGGTACATTGCTCGTAGAACCTAAGGTTCTCGAGTGGCGACCACATATCGAAAATCGCAGCGTGGCTCTTATAAGGTGGTCCGACGATCTTGTGATGGTCACGGGAAACTGTTGGAGCTCATCACGCAGAAATGGTTGGACCAATTTTGATAAATTTTGTTATGAAGGTAGCTGACACCCTGGATTAACATATAGTTAGGCTTTTTATCCCGAAAAATGTTTTGTACCCGTGGGATGACCTGGTAACACCACGCGGCACAGCTAGTCTAAACTAAAACAAATCCTCAAACGATCAACACATTTATCATACATAGTAGCAACACGCATTAGAGGCATAGTACGTACGATAAGCGTTCTCATCACCCCCGTTATCACCGGCTTATCTACTAGATAAGAGGCCACCATTTAGGGGACACTTTAACCAGGTATCTTGGGTCAGACGTCATGCAGTCTTAAAATAGTTGGTAGTTTATGACGTGTTGTTGACGCGCGGTTCTGTTAGAGTAGTGCCGCTACTGTGGCGAATACCATTACCCGATATTAAATGAAATAACATAACATACTTCTATATCTTCTAGGTTTATACAATTGTTAAAAGGAAATGAAAGTATGTAGGTACCTGCATTGAAGCTACAATATGTATACATACAAAACATCAAAGTAAAGTTTTGAATCTACTAATCACTAAATAAAAAAAAAGAAAATAAAACGAATTGACCGAGCGAGCGATACGAGCAGTCCAAAGCGTCTTCGTTTATTTTCACCTAGAGGTTGCATTTTTTCAACCAATTCTTATGAACTTTTGTGAGTATATAGGTTCGATAAGCATACATATTTTTTTCGAAATTTTCAAAATGGCGGAGATATAGGGTTCGAGAAATGTAAAAAAGTTAAAAACACATGAGCCGGCAAAGAGTTCCACTTTTTAATAGTTCGGCAGATGATGGAATTGACAAACTTCGGGAATATTTTTCACGTTGAACCGATGACTTTTGGTTCTATACGGAAGGAGGAGGGTGGGATAAGAGAAAATTGCTCTTCAGACCACTCGCCATGGTATAGGCGATAGAAAACGCTCAGCGAACTGTCCCTACGTAGTATTTTATGATATTATCTAAGTATTGTATTTGGTATCTAATCTTAGACCTAAACGCTTCCTAGAGCTTAAGCTCTTGAGAATACTACCGTGAAATGAGTCAAGAGATTTATATTTGATCAATACCTATGAAGTGGGAAATGAAGAATTACCGTCTTAGAGTGGCGATGTCATTGTTAATCTAGAACACGATAGAAGGTTCTCTCTTTTGATCTATTGCAAATACCGTAACTGAAAGCTGTATCGTACCTGACCAACGTATTTGTAATTTGATAATGGTAAATACTATATCCGTGTTGCGTACCTAACTCATTACAAATACGTATTTGTAATTTGATAATGGTAAATACGGTTATGTAAATAGGTACCACTTTACTTATACGTGTAAATTGTTTAGAAGTTAAAATGGGTATCGTAATCTATCCTTAAAAATAGACATATGCCATTACGGACTTTTTTTTTTTGAGAATCTATAAGAGAGAAACAATCACACCATACATCATTGTTTTGTTATATTTCAAACGGATAAGATTAAGGCGGCGTTTTCGATGAAAGCACCCAGACGGCATGTTTTTTCCGACTTATTCAACAATCATCCTCATATTTCAACTATACTATCCGCAAAACCAAGTGGCGAGTCAGGCAATAAACGCTACAATGCACTCACGGCCCGCTCCATAAGGTATGCATTGTAGCTGTAATATATGTTATGATGTGGTAGAGAAGGGACGTTGATGGGAGACAAAGTATATGCCGAGCTCTAGATAGTAGTGAACGTTTAATTACTTAAAACATTAGCTTATATACATTTTTACAATAAGGTTAACGCTTATCCAAGCAATATGCATTAGGCTACAGTTATACTGCATGCTATACTAAATGTAGACATTAGCTACATACTACAGCTTCCCCGTAAGATCCCTTCACCCCCGGGGTGCTGGAGAAAAAGAAAAAAAAAATGCATGTTACTTGTTTACAATTCGAAATGAAGATGGGGACCACTGTGTAAACTACTTATAATTAAGTTTATACACTACAAAATTTTATCAAAAATTAGTTGGTCACCCCATAAAAAAAAATATCGTCATATCCCAGTGTCACTGTTTCAAAAGAAATATTTTATAGTTAAAGTTAAAATTATTTTTATTAAAATTCCTGTCTGTTCCAACAAAATAATCAGTATTATTATCAATTACCTAATCTCTCTCAAAATAAAAAAAATATATAAAAATTTGCCATTAAAGTTGTGTATTAATCACATATAAGGTACTGGTATTACGGTATCGGTACATTTACCCTAAAAAATATCTAATGCCGTACCAATGGAGTCTTCGCTCCAAAAATAATTAACGGGAATGGCTACCCAGGGCATGGTCACCCTATATAATATCCTCAATGGGCTACGCGTCCACGCGCACCCTTTACTCAAAACATGGGCATGGTCACCCAAATGGCATATCAGGCTACATGTACTATGTGCCTGTAAGTCGGAGTCGCAAATACATTAAGACTTAATAAGCCTCCAACTGTTTTCACGGAGGGCACGATAGTCCAGAACACCATGAGCAAACAAGAAGGACTAGCGCCCAAACTTTATACTTAATCAATATGTACCGTACCTTACCAAGTACTGAGAGTAGAAAAAAATTGAAATTAAAATTTCGTATTGTAATACTTTATAAAAGAAATATCTACGCAAATATAACTCAAATAACTGTCACTAAATTATTAGGTGATCAATCCAATAACTAGCTATAGTATAATTGTTCAATAAAATTTCTAAGTGTGAATATCAAATTACATTCACCAATAATTAAAAGTTTACTTGTAGACAGCGAACACGCGTGATCTACTTAAAATTTTTGCTTACGCGCGGACTTCGTGGCGGCGTATGCATTTCCGTGCGATCGGAAATTGCGAAATGTGTAAGTTGTTTACGACATTTGCATCTAAAAATTATAAGCGACGATTATTATAATGATTTTAAGTGATGATAGGTATCTGGTTTAAAAAAATTAATAATTAGAAATGCTAAGTGACACGGGTAACAATTTCATGTACGAAAATTATTTAGCAATTCATGTATGTAAATGAAAAAATTTGAATGAATTGGGCGTTAACCTGTATAGCTAATTAATTTTTATATAATAAAAAAAAAATATTATTAAAAAAAAAATCTCATTCTAATTTCCTAGATGCGATTTCCTTTTGACGCCTCTGAGGGCCAAGTTTAACTAAATAGGTATTCTCTTATATATTCCAACTTAGTATATAAATCTTGCAAATCAGTAGACATAATAAAATTAACTCGTGCGTAAATGTAAAATAACTATAACCGAAAACATAAGTTATACAATAAAATATTCACTTACTTAATTCAACGCTTACGTAGGAGTAATGCCTAACGATATTGAGGTCATCACGTGTCGTCACGTTGCGCGATGCATGGCGGGACGTTGATGCGCTGGCGGCTGGCAGGCACGTGGAGCACGATGCCGTTGCTGATGCGTGATGCGATGACGGGCCGGGCTAACCCTGGACACCCTCGAGCATGGGCCGGGATTTCCCTGGGCACCTCTTGAGATGGGCCGGGATAACCCTGGACACCTCTTGATTTGCGAGCCGGGATAACCCTGGACAACGCTCTTCTTTTCTTGAGACTTGTTTCTTCTTATGGCTTCTTTCATAATTGTCTTCTTCTTTTTTCAAGTTAATTCAAATCTTCATTCTTGAAACTGCATCGTCAGTCTGGTGGTTGCCGTTGTCGCTGTTGCTGGTGTCCCGGACGGTGCGGTGTCCCGCCGCACCGTCCGGTGCGAGGTTCTGAGGTTCTGGCTGGTTCAGAAGTTCGTCTTCGGAACGTTAGTGCAGGATCGCCATGTAATATATGTTATGATGTGGTAGAGAAGGGACGTTGATGGGAGACAAAGTATATGCCGAGCTCTAGATAGTAGTGAACGTTTAATTACTTAAAACATTAGCTTATATACATTTTTACAATAAGGTTAACGCTTATCCAAGCAATATGCATTAGGCTACAGTTATACTGCATGCTATACTAAATGTAGACATTAGCTACATACTACATAGCGTTTATTGCCTGACTCGCCAATTGGTTTTGCGGATAGTATAATTTACACAAAACCTTGACTTATACACCTGTAGCTTCCTCAAGAATCCACAAGATACGACAAAGAAATCCTGTCCGACAGATGACGCCGCGCCCATACAAAACATGTAGGCCATCCTGCATCACGCTATCAAATTTTTTCCATGACCTCTCCACCAGAGAAAACTGATTTTCAATGCATCTAGAGCAATCTAGAGTTTTTAACGGTATAGATATTGTAGTTGTGTCTGGAAGAGATCGCTCTTTAGCGACAATACCGCCCGTTGTTAACCTCTAATTGTAATTTCTTGTATGTTTTATGTGTATGACGGGTACCTATGTACAGTAAAGTGACTACCGGATTGCTTCGGCTATTATTCGATGACGCGTGCTCGCCCGTTTTATGTTTCATATTGAGATTGGTAGTTAATGCTTTACGGCCCGGATATTTGTTGTTGTTCTAATTCGCTCTCGTTCTACTACTACCAGTGATCAAATCTAATGTAGAGTGCTAAAAGTGGCCGTTTTGCTCTCTAGACTGCAATTGTTGCTGCGAAGATGATTTATGAGCTCGAGGATTATAATACATTGTGGACCTAGAGCAATATACAATAATGCGTAGTCTGTTTTTTGTCTATAAAGTACCTATTATCATAAGAATTTTCCAGCACGTTCACGTGTATGACGTCTTGACGTAATTGTATGGCTATGACACATGTTGAACTAGTACGATGTAGCATGTATTGGCTTTAATATTCGGCGATTAGTAATCAAGAACCTTTCCTTTTGATGACTTGATCCTTACAAGTCAAATATGGATTTAAAGGGAGTCATCTTAATTTGGAGGGCAAGAAGGGGAATATCCAGGTTCCTTATGAACATACAATCTCATACATATTTATGAGTATATGTAGCTATGAAAATATTTTCAAGTCGAAAATCGTATAAGATACTCAACATTCTACTATAGGAACTTATCTTACGGTCAGTTTATTTACTTACCTACGCTTTTTACTTTTAAATGATTATGATAACGTGTTAACTTACGAGAACACATTTTTTTGTTATGTGTAATAAAAATATAATAAATTTCGCATCACTCAAAATATCGAACACTTTTCGGCATTTAAATTAAAAGGATTTTTTAGGCAAATCGCGCTTGTCATTATTATTATTCTTCATTCGTATCTATTATTTTCCACGCACATTTATATGCCTTACCGATTACATTAAACAGTTCTGTGACTTACATGAGTTAGGTTTAATCGACTTAAGGTGACAATACACTATGAGCTTGAATCACGCAGAAGTAGGCAGATAAAATATAAATATAGGCGAAGCAGATAAAATAAAAACAAAGGCGAAGTTATGTGTCGCGAATAATCCTCACTGGACGTCAATAGGCTTCGTAGAATTTTTAGAAGACCATAATTTTTTTTTTCGATAGTGCTTGCAGTTCTACAAACTGCAGATGTAGGTCATTCATTTTTATTTACCATGTTTTTCCAATTTTTGTTTAAGATGACAATTTGACAGTTCGCAATAAAGTTGCTTGAACGACTGTCTTAGAAAATAGTTTATTTCTTACTTATATCAAATTAAGCGATATATTTTCCTAGTAGTACAGGCGAAGTAACAGGACGGCATTTAAACGTGCCTAAGTACTTACCTAACGATTAGGAACTGTTTGAAGCATTCCGCTTTTAGGCTCAGTGGAGAAAATAATTCATCGGCGTTCGTAAAAACTGGCACCTTAACAGTCATTAGTCCCAAAGGGAATTACAATTCAGATTTCGGATTGAATACATCAGCGTTTCAGAGCATTATCGTCATTGAAATGTCTATTTATCTAAAAACCAATGGATGTAGAACTTTCTACACTTACCTCTAATGTATTGGTGTAGATAAGTGTTGTTTAATGGCTCTGGGCGACACGTGAGCGCCGGTTCGTTTGCATACTAATCGAGAAACTTATGCAGGTTTCCAATGGCGAAGGTTGCACCGTAAAAATGATGTGGAAAGGTAATTGAAAGACTTGACGACGAAGTAATATAGAAATATACTCAAAAAGGTCATCATCATCATTTTTATCTTCCAATAAAATGAGGAACCGTGATTGTAAATTGCGCCCTTGGTTGTAAAAAAATCACAAAAGTAAAATTCTATTAATCGTTGTTTTGATAGAGACAAATTGTCAATGACGGTCTCAACTCAAATTTAATCATCCCAATTGGCATTTAATTAAATCAGGCAAAATTGAAAACACGCGGACACAAATAAATAAGACGACACAGTCAAAGACGAAAACGACAAATTAGATTCCACGTCTCAAATCCATCTGAGCTACCATTAAGGATCACACAAAGAAAAAAACATTCTCAATTTCAATTTATATGATGTTTTCCTTGGCAACAAAAATACTCTGATTCCAATTTCTGGGCGCAAGCAAATACAAACATGGTTGCAATGCAAACAGCTTTAGCCTCATAGTTTGGCTTTGCCGCGCCCTGAGTACTTAGCGCAAATATTGGGCAGCGGTAGCCAATCATTGAGCCCACTACTACATAACACTGCTACTGGTCAGCCTTTGGTGTGGTGTCGTAGGAGAATTTTCGTGAAAATTGTAGGGATAATTATTGTGAAAACAAGGTTTATTATTAGACCATGGTGACTCTAATCGTAATAGATTAGGTTCGTTCGGACAGCCCTCCCCTATAGCTTGCTACAAAATGCGTTTTCGTGCAGGTTATAGCCCCCCCGTCCATCTTCACGAGGTCATTCGTGTAGACCGGCGCGTTCCCACGCTGCGCTTTCCTACACGTGGTCGCATCGCAACTCCAGGACTGCTGCCCCAACCGCCATTGTGAGCTATGTCAATTACCTTTGTTTCTCCTGCGGATGTCCTCACTTCTGATTCATTCTCCTGAAAAATTGTTAACTAACAGCCTTCCCGACTAGTTTGTTTTTTCTCATTCGCATTGTCACAATTTATATTTAATAAATTTAATATAACTAATTAGATTCGATACAATCTTTAAACCTTTGACCGCCAAAGACGGCAAATCACGTCATCGGTAAAATAAAGTAGCTTTTCAATAACAAACGTGCATTTTATTTAGTAGAAGAATATAAGTGACATTAATCAAACATGAAGTATTAGCAAACTATTTTTTAAACAACACCATAATGTTACTTCACTAAAGAGTTCACTACATTCGTCCCTCCCCATCTTTGGTCACATCTCATCTATAAGTCTTCGAGGTGGTCTGGTTACCCGCTTACTACGCTGCTGCGGCTCTGGTGTAGGTATGGAAGCAGAAGGTGAATTCGGGTTGACCTTTGACTGCGAATGCTGCGATGAATCTTGTTCTAGAATTGCAGGTGAACCTGTCCGAGTTTCCTTTAGAGGTGACACCCCCTCATGACCTTCTGGTACAATGTGTGCAGAGGGCGTATCAGGTGTTCTTGATGATCCGGCACTTGGAGAAGCGCTAGGTGTGCGGAAAAACTCAGTATTAGTGGGACTTCTTGAAGGTGATTGTTGTGATATCTTGGGTGACTCTTGGGAGCTAACAGGTGATGGCAGCCGTGGACGGATGTGGTCTCCGTGTCGCCGAATGGTGTTTCCATTTGGAGTTGAAATTGTATACGAATAGCGGTGTTTTCGTTCTGCTATGACTCCGGGCTGCCAGGTTTTATCAAGTCGGGTCCTATGGTAAACCGTATTGCCGGGTACATACTCCGCTTTATTCGCCGAGAGTTGTATATTATCTTGCATTTGTTTATATTGCATCGTTCTCCTTTTATTGGGTCGTATATTGGATAGTAATGTATTCAACGTTCGCCCAAACATCATCTCTGCCGGAGATTTACCCGTGGCGTTATGAGGAGTGATTCTGTACGTGAATAGGAATTCACGTAGCCGTTGTTGTTGAGGCTCGTCCGCAGAGGCAAATCTGGATTTAAACGTCCTGACTAACCGTTCCGCTAGACCATTGGTTCGGGGATGATAAGGTGATGATCTTACGTGTAAAATACCTTGACGTTTACAGTACTCCTTGAATTCCGATGAAGTAAATTGAGGGCCGTTGTCAGAAACTATCATTTCCGGAAGACCAAATGTGCAAAAGATGTCATCTAGCACGTTACACAAGTTTGGTGTGGTTATATTTTTCATGGGTTTGATCTCTATCCACTTGGACAAGGCGTCACTTAGAACCAACCAATAAGTGCCTTCGAAAGGTCCGGCAAAATCGATATGTATTCTCTCCCACACCCGTTCTGGAATAGACCAAGAGTATACTGGAAGTTCTGGGTTATGAGGTCTATTTTGCTGGCATCGGATGCATCTCTTAACATAATCATCTATGTCTTCATCAATGGATGGCCACCAAACATAAAAACGAGCCAGAGCTTTCATAGCCGAAATACCTGGATGACCTCTATGAAGGTATGTCAGTACTTTCCGACGCAGGCTCGTTGGAATTATCATTCTGCCTTGCCACATCATTATTTTATTTTCTATCGAGAGCTCATTTCGCTTCTTGAAAAAATGCTTAATATCGTTTGTATACTGTAACTCTCTCCAGCCTGTTTTAATACATTTTAATACTTCTAGCAGTGTGGCATCTTGTCTAGTTCCCTCTCTCAAAATGTCCTCAGAGAGATGTAAGTCGGACATTCTGTTCTCGAGGTGGCGTGACTCTATCCTGTGAACTGTACGCTCACATTCCGATGGCTGTGTGTCATTGTTGGGTAATCTGGATAAACAGTCTGCCAGTATGTTGTTTTCACCCTTTTGGTACAAGATTTCGTAATTATAACTTCCAATTATTAGGGCCCACCGCACAAGTCTGTTGTTAGCCATCTTTGGGAGGTTTCGTTGTGATCCTAATATGTGTATCAATGGTTTGTGATCAGTCACTAATGTGAATTTAGTTCCGCGTAAATATTGATCAAATTTCTTTATTCCGAATAAGATGGCGAGAGCTTCTCGGTCAATAACGGAATATTTGGATTCCGCCGAGCGTAACTTTCTCGAAGCGAAAGCTATGGGGTGTTCAGTATTCCCATTTTTATGATATAATACGGCCCCAACGCCTTTTTCAGAGGCGTCACAGGCAAGAAAGATAGGTCGATCCTCATCGAATGCAGCTAGCGGTCTTGATGAAGCTATACATTCCTTTGTGGCTTCAAAAACCATCGTTTCATGGTTTGTCCAGCGCCACGGTTGTCTCCCGCTTGTTAATTCATGGAGGTCTGCACATAGCCCGTGTAAATGTGGAATAAAGCGTTCGTAGAAATTGACAAGCCCAAGAAATGATCTCAATTCTTTCGAACAGGTGGGTACGGCGGCTTTGGAAATGGCTTCAAGTTTTTTCTTTGTAGGGCGTATACCATTTTTGTCTATCGTGTGTCCCAGGTACTCTATCTCCTTTTCTAGGAAAGAACACTTCTTTAAATTTACCTTAAGTCCCGCTTTCTGTAGACGGTCAAAAATTAGGCATAGTGTACGTAGATGTTCTTCCATGTTAATTCCGGCTACCGCGATGTCGTCAAAATATACAGCTGTGTTAGGTAAATCGCTCAGTAGTTCATCTAAATAATGTTGAAACACAGATGGCGCTATGGAAATTCCAAAAGGCATCCGATTATATCGAAAATAGCCTTTGTGAGTTGCAAGCGTAAGGTATTTTTTTGATTCTGGTGCTATTTCAAATTGTAGGTAGGCATCTTTTAAATCAATTTTAGAAAATAGTTGTCCGCGTGCCAGTTTCTGTCGTAATTGATCAAATAGTGGAACTGGGTGTAAATGTTTTACCAAAACAGGATTTAATGTACTTCTGTAGTCTCCACATATTCTAATGTCACCATTTGGTTTGACGACATTGACAGTGGGTGTGGCCCACTCTACTGGTGTAAGGTTGGGGTCTACTTGGTAAATAATATTCTCATCCACAAGACGTGCAATTTCTTTTTCTATATTCCTCTTCATTCCGAATTTGATAGGCCGTGCTGGTAGGTGTACAGGTTCTGCTCCTGGTTTTACGTGAATATTGACTTGATAGTTTTCAACTTTTCCAAGTTTGCCGTCAAACAGTTGCTTGTATTTGTCAAGCACTTGTTGTAATGTTTTTGGTGTCGCGTTTTTAATTGAGTAGACAGGTTTAGGAAACGTCATCCCAAATGTTTCACTCCATTGCAATCCAAAGAGCATTGGGTCTGCGTGCTTCATGACTACTACTGGTACTATTTTCTGCTTCCCTTCGACTTCCACAGTAACGTCCGTGAGGCCCTTTGACTTCAGTTTGTAGTCGCAGTATGCCTTTAGCTTAGGTGCTTTAGTGAGTGCTGGGGACCCTATTTGCCGCCAAAATGTTGTACTGATAATAGAATACGCCGATCCAGGGTCCCAGTCCATTGTACAGCGTCTGCCGTTGATGATGGTGTCTATTCTCTTGCAGTCTCTGTTTTGTGCCGGAACTATATTGCATACCAGCTCGTTGTCACTGTCGTCATCATTCGAAGAAAAGTTCGAGTCTGAAAATGTTTTGTCTGCGGTGTTTGTTACACGTTGTAGTTTGTGTCGAGGTGTCGATGTCGAGGCTCTGTGTTTCATCAAGTACGCTCGACCAGTTTTAATACAGCAACTTTCATAATGTCCCTGTGTGTGACATTCTTCGCATGTATGCTTCTGGGCTGGACAATCAGACACGTTATGTTTTTCATGCTTGCCACAGCGAAGACATTGGCTAGACCGTATTTTCCGTGGGCTAGTATATGTTTCTGGTCGATGATAGTTGACTTTGTACTTTTTTGTAATCCGTTTGATACTTGTCGTTGCAGTGTTGGTGTCGTGCTCTGCTTGTTCACGTGACTGTGCGACTGCAAACAATTGAGCAAAAGAAACTTCAGTGGTCTGTTTATCATGCGTTTCGGTTAGATCAGGCCACTTTTGCTTTAAATCTGTTTCCAGCTCCGTGTGATTCAACCCAGTCGCAAACCGATCACGAAGCTGCCGTTCCAGAAGTGCGTCGTCATACCCGCAATCTATGCTCAAGCCCTTTAATCGGTTAGCATAATGCTCCATAGATTCTGTATCTTCTCTTACGCAGCCCCAAAACTCCGTAAGTGCGCGGTATCTAGTCTTCTTTACGCGATATAAATCAAGAAGTTTCGTACGTATTTCTGTGTATGTACTTGTTTTGAAATTGGGAATAAGGGCTGTTTTTAGTTCCCTAAAGACGTCAGGTGTCATGCAATTAAGAAGTAAGTCTTTCTTTATCTCGTCGTCTTTATTCACGTCGTGTATTGTGCACTTGGCTTCGAAGAAGTCTATATAATCGCTTACCCGAAAGTTGTCCGGGTTGTACCGATCCATATTAAACGATTTTAATGTTGCCATTTTGTTACGTGGTTGTTCCTGTGAGTTGGCAGTGCTCGTCACGCTGCCGCCTGTCGACGTGGGGCTCGCTGCCGCATGTGTTGTGGTGGGCGCGAGTGCCACGGTAAGGAGTTTTAAAATTTGTTCCTGTTGCGCCTGTTGAACGCTAAGGAATTGCGCAAATTGTTCGGCGTCCATTTCGTCGCCAATAAAATAAAGTAGCTTTTCAATAACAAACGTGCATTTTATTTAGTAGAAGAATATAAGTGACATTAATCAAACATGAAGTATTAGCAAACTATTTTTTAAACAACACCATAATGTTACTTCACTAAAGAGTTCACTACAATCGGGAATTCGTGCCACTGACGCCAACGACGCCTATTGACGTCAAAAATTTCAATGGTCAAAAACATGCTAATTCAAACCACTATCTGTGTTTTTCAATCTCTGTTGATTTTGGAGCACTTTTTTTTTTTGGTTTGGCGTCAGTGGCACGGTGAATTGCTTTGCCGCTTGGCGCTCAAAGGGTTAAATATAAGATTAGAGTCTAAGCAGAAGTGTGTAGTAGACTTATATTGAAATAAAAAGATTAAATTAAAAAAAAAATATTTTTTTATTCCATCACGAAAAAAACTCCTAGCATAACTCTTTTCATTGCATGTTGCGTGACTCTAAAGACTCCCTATTTTAATGTTAATCTATTAAAAATATAGGTTTCCACCAGCATAGGTTTAGTCTGATTTTATTTTAGGCCGCCTGCGGGCGGCGATGGCTGCGAAACAATTTAATTAAACATACATTTATAGGATACTTATAAAAACAACCGTGTTCGACCACTGTGACAGTTTTTAGTGCTAAAATGGCGAAAGGAAATACTCATAGAATTAGGTAAGATAGGATACCTATCCTAGTGACTATACGACTGTTACATATAAAGTGACTTTAAATATAGTAACTTATTATGTTCAGCACGAAGTGACAAACTACGAGTAATTAGAACATTCGAAGGGGTAAGGGAAAAACTGGCTAAATCCATTTTATATTAGGGATCCGTACACAAAGGGTAAAAACGGTACCATATTTACTAAGACTCCATTTTTCGTCCGTCTGTCTGTCACCAGGCTGTATCTCATGAACCGTGAATGATAGCTAGATAGTTGAAATTTTCACAGACGTTGTATTTTTGTGGCCGCGTTAACAACAAATAGTAAAAACAGAATAAAATAAATACATAAGTGGGACTTGCATATAGCAAACGTGATCGGTACCTCATTTGTATCCAGCGCCATACATACCGGGTGCAAACAAGTGATAAGTGCCGACCATCGACATTTTATTTTAATGGGTTTCGAAGGCAAACGTCCCTTCAGACAATTTTATTACGAACTGTCAAATTGTAAATATGTAAAAAAAAAAAACATTTTGGCAAAAACCACTTTATAAAGAAAAATAAAAGACCAGCAGTTTGTACATCCTATCGATCACATACAAATTTAATGGTGTTCCGAAAATTGTACCAAGTCTGTTCTATTGTTGTTGTCATGGCCGTGTCGCACGTCAAGTTACAGAATCGGCGTCTAGTCCGTCCGTCAGACCCGCCTTTTTTCATTCAAACTTGAAGCTGGCTGAATTCAACGTCTCAAATAACACAAATACGAATGTATACCTAATAATTATCTACATCAGTGGTGTGGTCTCTTCGAAGTTCGAAGTAAACTTTATGATTTATTGATAATATTCAATGTAAAGTATTTTATTTTGATTGATAAGCATTAAATTCATGATACCTAGCATATCTTTAGTCGTACCTGCTATGTACTCGTACTGTAACTAGGCTTTCAAGGCACATTTACCTACACTACCTATGCAGCAAACTTTATTAGGTATGTTGGACTGTTGTACGTGATATTTTATAAACTTAAATGTTTTCTTTTTTTTATGATGGAGGATTATTACCTATCATTTTGTAACAAAACCTCAGAAATATCAAATAAGTTGACTATGGACCTGGAGAGAAGGAAAAATAAAGAAACTTTCGAAAAAATACTGAAAATTCAGTTTTTCCTCTCTCCCAAACTCCAATAACGCCAGTATCAATTAAACACGATATCTAGTTTAAATAAAAACGAGTTTGCTGACCGTCTCTAACGCACGAAGATATCATCGTGACGTGAAAGGTTCTATGTGTATTTAGACGCCAGTGCACTTAGGTCGTTTTACAATAACACGTTGACGTCATTGCAGCTTGAAAGGTCCTGTGTGCATTTTGAATGAAGTGTACTTAGGTCATTTTGCACTGATGTGACACAAAGAGCGTGTCTCGCTGCTTTATTGGAAACCCGTCAGAGTGACACGAGCGTGTGCGCCTCATGGTTTTATAAGTCAGAAATCTTCTCATTGTGGTACATGGCCGACTGACTAGGTCATTATGTGAGGACTAGATAATTCAGTAAGATTAGCTGAAAATTTGGCAAAATGAAAGGACAACTTTTATCTATCAGGATATGTAGGTTATAGAGCCAAGTTTAATTTTATCTACTCTCCCCCCCTCTCAGGGGTGAGCGTCACCCCCCCGCGCCCTCGAATGTGTCCCGGAGCGCGGTATTTTCCACTTTAGAAGAAAACCGTGTACGATACATACAAAGTGTATAGGAACGAAATAATCCTGAATAAATTTACTATAAACCTTCCATACATACAAAAGCGATAGCACTTATACAATCAGCGCAATCTGTTACCAAATACTAACGTTTTTAATTATTGATCTTTTTTTTCTGCTAAAAGGTTAGTTATCTCAAAAACTGCACACTTCTCGGCCAAAATATGTATAACAAAAGTAAAGAATGGACAATGTCCTTTATAAAAATGTATAATTTATTTCTGTTACTCTTTAATTTACCGTTGCAATGCTATTTTTAAAATTTAAGTCATTTGGCCATTATGCGAAATATAAATATTCGTACTAGTTAAACGGTGTTACTTGCAATACCATAGACTTCTTATATGTTTTTCTGTAATTAACAAATATTGAACTATATCCTGTATTCTTTTTTTTTTTTTAGACTTACTATTTAAGGAAATAAGGGGTGTGTGGGGAAATCGTCAAGTTTTGCTCGTTTTCGTAAATAACTTCAAAACCGTTTAATTTTGAATTATTAAATATATATATTTGAGATATTCATAATGTACTCTTGCATTTGATATGTCACACAATATACTTTGCTATTTTTTTTTCTAATTTACCCCTCAAATCTGGCCCCCATGTTTCAAATTACTTGATTTACTTTACGTTACGTTACATTTCCATATTTGGGTCATCAATTTACATACGTGTACTAAATTTCAACTCAATCGGTCCAGTAGTTTCGGAGAAAATTCGCTATGATTATAGTAGGATCCCTCGTGTGTCTGTGTCAGTCCGTCCGTCGGTCATAGCCAATTTGCTCCGAAACTACTGGACCGATTGAGTTGAAATTTTGTACACGTATGTAAATTGATGACCCAAACATGGACGTGTAACGTAACGTAACGCAAATAAATAAATTTTGACATGAGGGCCAGTTTAGGGGGCAAAATAGAAAAAAAAATGGCATAGTATATCGTGTGACATATCAAATGAAAGGGTACATTATGAACATCTCAAATATATGTATTATATAATTCTAAATTAAACGGTTTTGAAGTTATTAACGAAAATGAGCAAAACTTGACGATTTCCCCACACACCCCTTATTTCCTAAAATAGTGAGGCTAAAAAAAAAAAAACAGAATATAGTTCAATACTTGTAGATTACAGAAAAACATATAAGAAGTCTATGGTATTGCAAGTAACACCGTTTAACTAGTACGAATATTTATATTTCGCATAATGGCCAAATGACATAAATTTTAAAAATAGCATTGCAACGGTAAATGAAAGAGAAACAGAAATAAATTATACATTTTTATAAAGAACATTTTCCATTCTTTACTTTTGTCATACATATTTTGGCCGAGAAGTGTGCCGTTTTTGAGATCACTAACCTTTTAGCAGAAAAAAAAGATCAATAATTAAAAACGTTAGTATTTGGTAACAGATTGCGCCGATTCTATAAGTGATATCGCTTTTGTATGTATGAAAGGTTTATAGTAAATTTATTCAGGATTATTTCGTTCCTATACACTTTGTATGTACAATACACGGTTTTCTTTTAAAGTGGAAAATACCGCGCTCCGGGACACATTCGAGGGCGCGGGGGGGTGACGCTCACCCCTGAGAGGGGGGAGAGTAGATAAAATTAAACTTGGCTCTATAACCTACATATCCTGATAGATAAAAGTTGTCCTTTCATCTTGCCAAATTTTCCATATATTGCAATCTAATTTTCTTGGATTAAGACTAGAAATTGACATCGTTACATTTTTCTTATGACATACAATATGACATAGCGGACTTACTGGTAGGTACTACGATATTGGCGATGGCTAGAATGGCGAGATATATCGAACTGTATTGATTTAAACTTCCACGATTTTCATTCATAATGATTGATTATGTATTGTGAAATTTTTAATTTCCGAATGATTTGCATGTCGTGTTTTCGACTGAATACTGATACATTCAAACATCCTGTGTCATCTTGTACCTTACGTATTCTGGCAAATAAATACATTCTATTCTATTCTATTCTATTCTATTCATTATTTAACCCCTTTGAGACCATGAACGTAACATCACGTTTGAAACGTCGGGATGATTAAATAAGTAAACACTTTTTGAATGCGATTAAATCCCATTTTGTTATAATAATATAGGTATCAAACTATCTATCACAGCACACACTAGATAAGGACACGTTGGCATATTAAAATTTGGATCGTTTTGTCCATGATAATTTGGACATAACTTTCATGTCATGATGCGTTAAATGTAAATGAATAATATATTTTAGTTCGGTTTTTTTAGACACCGAAAAAGAAGAACTACAAAACGGTTGATTTTTCTTTAACTTTACCAGTTTCAGTATGTAGTTATTTCCAGAGTGTAGCAATCTAATTTTTTAAAGGTTTACCAACAGATAATACATCACACTAAACCATAGTAAGTCCCCTCGGTCCTAGCGACCAGGGCAGTATTTTACAGTAGGCGCCCATTGGGAGCGAAACAGAGTATCACATAACTAAATTAATATTTTAGTCTATTCCCATGGTTAATTCTTTAATTGATTAATCAATATTGTAGCTAGGGATTTCTCCAGAAATCTGTTAGGTTACTTTATCTTAGATAAGTTAGTTTAGGTTATTCCGGTGCTGCTCCAAACGGAGTAGCATGTCTGGCACCAGCAGTGCAAAGGGTCCGTAAGACCCGCAAGCTTACCATGGGGAAAAAAACTAAACCATAGTAAAAGATAAATAACAAACATGATGCTATAGGTAGCAATTTTGGGCTTCTGACTGGATTTAGGTACTGTTAGCTTGATTATAAATACAGTCACATATTCTGTAACTGTATTTTATACCGCTGGTGAAATAAGGGCCTCATAGTAGTTCTATACGTAATCGTCTATTTACGAGTAACCCTCCGGGTTCTATCGTTGCGGACTAGTCTCGACAGATAGAGAAATGGAACCCCTTTATTATTTGTCACGACTATTACGACTGTAGCTCCTAAACTTCCTAAACAACTAAACCCTACCTTACATCCTTGCAATAAGAACAAACATTTAACAGCTCTGACTATTTAAGTTTTGGCATGCGATATTAGGTTATTAATTTTAAGGGAACCCTACTGAGGTTTGCTAATTATAAAATTATTATAAGATGCCATGAAATATGGTTACTAAGGACATTGGGTTTGAGGATAAGTTCGGATACTACTTAAATATTACACTACCAAATTTAAAATTAGAAGGTGATCAAGGTGACCACAAATTCACCTAATATGCCTGCCAAAAAAGTCATACATTTCATATTTATGTTTCTACGTTCTCAGGTGATTTCAATCCTCGGTACCTGGCTTCATTGAACTAAGATGGCTGAAATTGGTCATTCCAACGTGATTTGGCTAAATTGTCACATTCATACATGAATCCATGTAAAGCTTTGGTTTACAAAAGTCATGTTACATTATTATGTGATTCATTACATAAATAAATAAATTGTTCATAATATGTTTATACAATCCCTGTTATATGTATTATAAAAATGAAAGAAATGTGTGTATGTTCGTTACTTCTAAACACAGAAACGGCTGGATAGATTTGCATGAAATTTGTTTATAAGTACCTATTATAACACATGCCATTTTTTATCCCGAAAAAGACATAGCTCCCGTACGATATAGATACTAAGTTTTGCCCTCGGCTTCGCTCGCTAATAATTATTTACATCGATTTAATGATGTTCTTAAAGCACTGGAACGACCCTTACCACTTTGTAAATGCTATAAATGAGCACAGATATGTATTACAATGAATTTTACTTTGGGGAGCAGTTGCAGATGTCTGCACATTTGTTAGTGCTCGTTGGACCAGCTGTGTCTGAGAGCACTATAAGTCTCAGTTCTACGAAATCATTTCATATCTCATCGTGGGTTGTATGTAATAACGGACCTTCGTTTACATTTCTCATCATTTTTTATTGCTTGATCCATTCTATACATCCGAAAGTATGTGTTGATGTATCATGTTAACACGCTTTTACTAGCTTTCACTCCACTAACTATATTATTAACTATTCTCATGTACTTAACTATGATTGTTTGTAAGTAACTAACAATGTAATCAAATCCACCGGCCGTTTCTCTAGGCACGCCGCGCTTAACGACATCATCCGCCGTTCTCTTGCCAGCGTTAATGTCCCGGCTTTGCTGGAACCAACCGGCATCGCCAGAGACGATGGCAAGAGACCGGATGGGATGTCTTTGATTCCATGGAGATTGGGAAGGACACTGGTGTGGGACGCTACCTGTGTAGACACTATGGCTGCTTCCCATCTCCATGGAACATCTCATAAGCCAGGCGCGGCGGCCGAAGCGGCCGAAAAATTAAAAGTTCACAAGTACAGGGGTCTCAGCTCTGAATACGATTTTGTTCCATTCGGGGTTGAGACCCTTGGTCCGTGGGGGCCCAGTGCTCATCAACTTTTTAGGCAAATTTCAAAAAGACTGGTTGACATCACGGGGGACCGAAGAGCTGGCAGCTTCCTCGCTCAACACATTAGCGTTGCTATACAGCGAGGAAATGCTGCCAGCGTCTTCGGGACTATGCCAAAGGGGTCCGATTTTTTAAGTCTTTTTTAGCCTTTTATTTTAGTTAGTTAAGTTCTTAGTTTATAGTTAGTATTTTAATTTCTGTAGGTTTATGTGTTGCTTTATCTATCGTAAATTGTTTGTTGTACAATTAAATACGTATCTTATCAAATCTTAAAAGTCGATTTTAACCTACTTCTAACCATCTTATCCATCTTGTATCCGGTGCCATATGTATATACCAGTTGCAAACCTACCCGGCCAGGATAAGTGTTTGTATGAAACCCTCGGCGCGTGAGTCCGACTCGCACTTGGCCGCTTTTTTAAATAAGAAAGAAGCAATGACAATGTTTTTAAGTAATAGGAGTTATAGCCGTTATAAGATACTATCATTGACTATGGCAAATAAAGAAAAGAGTTACCTAAGTATGATGTATGATTATTTTCATCATACTTGCTCGTAAATCAGGGGTTTACAAGCTAAAAAACCGTGCTGTAAGTCGTAAATTACGCCCTAGTGCGGTAAGTAATTTTTATCATACTTTAAGGGTTTACATGCTAGAAAACCGGGCGGTAAGTCGTATATTACGCCTGAGGGCGGTAAGTCATTTTGATATTGACTACTATTTATTACTTTTGTTTTATTTCCTCCAAAGTGTGATGAAAAACGTCGTACGTGACTGGTGGTAACGGATTCTAAACTCGTGTCAATCTTCAACAAAATCATTTTATTTCGGTAAGGGGAATTTTGTTGCACCATTAAAGGCATCAGTATCAGTCCCACAATATCTAGCTACTTATTGAATTGATAAAAAAGATTTTTCAACTTTCCTCACATACCTATACGCAGAATGCACATGCAATTTTTGTAAATTGTAAATTATAAATATCGGGGATAAAATAAGCGCTTCCAATTTCATAAATGTCCATCAACTATTAAACGAATTCAATTTATCAATGAATTAAAATCCGTTCCAAAATGCAGCCTTTGATGGTATTCGGAGAAATCACCAAACAGTAAAATGTGGAATTAAAACCTGCAATGTGAGATCGTATTGGATTTCCATCAGCATTCATGGATTTAGTCTGGTTTTATTTCAGGCCGCCTGGGGACGGGGATGGTTGCGGAGTCAATTAATTATAAGTAATAATCTAAGTAAGTAACTTATAAGTGGTAGCACACGAAAATGTTTGTGAGCGCTTTATCCGCCAACAAACTGTCATCAGTTTGGCGGAATATAAATGTTATATACCACATAAGTTTTTTTATGATAAATAAATTAAAAAAAAAAAAAAAAAAATTGAACGAATATTGGGTATTTAGAAAGGCAACGGTGTTTTGTATGGAATTAGATGGGACATTTGACAGAAGACAATCGTTACATATGTATACCTACTTACACTAGTGGCTCTGTTTCAAAATGGCTAAAATTCTACATTTTATACGTTTTCAACCCCCATACGTTCCTAATTATATGTTCAAACACATATCTCAGGGTTTATCGGATTGTGAGTATCTGCAAAATTACATTGATCTGGTGTACCAATGGAGTATCAAGAATAGAATAGAATAGTATGTTTAACGTCGCGAAATGTGCGGTCATATCGTTCAGTAGGGCCCGTATCCAAGGGCGTCGCCAGCCGAAGGTCCAGGGGAGGGGGGGGGGGGGGGGGCATGCAGGATGCAGAGGAAAAGGAGGGAAGGTACAGCCTTGCTAGAGGATAGGAAGCTTCACCGAGCACGTAATTAAAGAAGTGTATTTCGGTTTATAGTCATAATCAAAAATTGCAATTTTTAATACAAAGAGATGGAAACGCCTACGTAGCGAGCGCGACATTTTTTGGAAGGGGACGATTAATAATGCTTATAGGCAGATAAAACGCGAGCGTAGCAAGCGCGAAATTTTTTGGAAGGGGACGATTAATAATTAAAACTAGAGACCCGTTGCGGCGTCGAACCGCCGCTAGAATATGGAAATCCGGTAGTGTTACAGAAAATAACTACTTTATCGATAAGAAGTTTTTGGGGAACGAAGAATAAATTAATACTGTAAAAAAAACACATTAAAATTATGTTTTAAAAACGTTAAAACATGCCAGGCTAGAGGCAGGCCTGATAGCCAACTGCCAGCTTCATCGTGACAATTTTTTCAACTCTTTTGTAAAAATAACTTGTGCATTAATGACATGTGATCTGCTGATCTGTTTCACAAATAGAATGCATATTATTCGATTTATGGAAAAATATATTCATGACAATAGTCCCATATCTTAAAAATATAATTGACATATTTTCATAGGACCGAACATAAGATTGGTAGAATTTTATTTGTTGTTCTTTCTTCAGGACATAAATTTATCGATTTGATCGATTTCTATCAATTTCCAGAAATAGCACATGAATCGAAACGACAGATTTGAGGAAACAGGAAATCATGGAGTGCGTAACTGTTTATGTATTCATTTATAAATTTTATAATCGTAAATATTTCACAATATTGATAACAAAAAATGTTACAATAATTCAATCGTATGAAATAGAGAGTAAAAAACGTTTATAGATACACGAAAAACCACTATTATCAATGCTTGTTTTTTTTTATGAAATTCAATAGATCGTGTAAGTTTTCTTAATCCTATGGGTGCTGCCATGTCATCATCATCAATCATTTATTCAATAACAATTACACATTGTGTTTGAAATTCTTACGCTAGTTATACTTAATCAAACCCTACTTACTAATCTAAATAAATTACTGACCAACAATACTCCACCATAAAAAAAAGAATGTGTCAAATATGTGTAATAAGAAAAAACAATATATAAAACAGCTAAATATGTTTGAAAAAAGAATATAAGATATATTTTTTTCAATAAATATAGAGCTGAAGGCCTAATACCCGAATTCCAAATTCAAACTTTCGTGTCTTTCCTCTCATTGAAATTGTGTCTGACAGAAGAAGGAGGGAGATGCTAACTATACTCTCAAGCCTATAATATAAACCTAATTTTAGGGTTCCTTACCATATTCGGTAAAAACGGAAACCTTATAAAATCAATTTGTTTTGTTGACAGCAGAATTTGACAATTTTTATTTTGAATGAGAATAAGAATGATCAGCCAGACGTCATTAATTCAAATATTATTTATTCGTGAGCGCGTCGATTTTTTGAAATTTGCATCATATGTAGGTTATTTCTCCATCAAGTTTCGCATGTTAGCGTAACATGTTAATTATTCCACATTGCCAACTCGTCCACAATGTCAGCTCGTCTATATTCCCATCTGGGTCACAATGCCAACTTGTCCATACACCCAACACGTCCACATTGCCAACTCGTTCATACACCCAACTCATCTGCATTGCAAACTCGTCTATATTTCCAATTCGTCTCTATTGGCAACTCGTCCATATTCCCAATTCGTCCACAATGCCACCTCGTCCATATTACACAACTTACAACTCGTACACAATGCCAAATCGTTCACATTGCCCACTCGTCCATACACCCAACTCATCTACATTGCCAACTCGTTCATATTACCAACTCGTCTTTATTGCCAACTCATCCATATTCCCAACTCGTCCACAATGCCAACTCATCCATATTGCTAACTCGTCCACATTTCCAACTCGTCCATACACCCAACTCGTCTACAATACCAACTCGTCCTTATTATTAACTCATCTTTA
Organism: Apotomis betuletana; assembly: GCA_932273695.1. Taxonomy (NCBI): domain Eukaryota; kingdom Metazoa; phylum Arthropoda; class Insecta; order Lepidoptera; family Tortricidae; genus Apotomis; species Apotomis betuletana. The sequence continues at coordinate 11,781,945 of OW026315.1, forward strand.
TTGCCAATCTCGTCCATATTATCAACTCGTCCGTGTTAGCAACTTGTCTTCATTGCCAACTCGTTTATATTCCCAACTCATCCACAATGCCAACGCGTCCATATTACTTGCTCGTCCACAATGCCAACTCGTCCACAAATACAACTCGTCCACATTTCCTACTCGTCCATATTCCCACCTCGTCCACAATTCCAAGTCGTCCACATTGCCAACTCATCCACATTGCCAACTCATCCACATTGCCAACTCATCCACATTTCTAACTCGTCCATATTCCCAACTCGACGATACACCCAACTCGTCTACAATACATACTCGTCCTTATTATCAGCTCGTCTTTATTGCCAACTCGTCCATATTCCCAACTTGTTCATTTTGCCAACTCATCCACATTTCCAACTCGTCCATATTCTTAACTTGTCCACGTTGACAACTCGTCCGTATTACCAAGTCGTCTTCATTGCCCACTCGTCCGTGTTCCCAACTTGTTCATTTTGCCAACTCATCCACATTCCCAACTCGTCCATATTCACAACTCGTCCATAATACCAACTTGTCCGTATTACCAACTCGTATTCATTGCCAACTCGTCCATAGTACGAACTCGTCCACATTGCCCCCTTGTCCATGTTCTCAACTTGTCAATTTTACCAACTCATTCACATTGCCAACTCATCCACATTTCCAACTCGTCCATATTCCCAACTCGACGATACACCCAACTCGTCTACAATACAAACTCGTCCTTATTATCAGCTCGTCTTTACTGCCAACTCGTCCATATTCCCAACTTGTTCATTTTGCCAACTCATCCACATTTCCAACTCGTCCATATTCTTAACTTGTCCACGTTGACAATTCGTCCGTATTACCAAGTCGTCTTCATTGCCCACTCGTCCGTGTTCCCAACTTGTTCATTTTGCTAACTCATCCACATTCCCAACTCGTCCATATTCACAACTCGTCCATAATACCAACTTGTCCGTATTACCAACTCGTCTTCATTGCCAACTCGTCCATAATACGAACTCGTCCACATTGGCCCCTTGTCCATGTTCTCAACTTGTCAATTTTACCAACTCATTCACATTGCCAACTCATCCACATTTCCAACTCGTCCATATTCCCAACTCGACGATACACCCAACTCGTCTACAATACCAACTTGTCCTTATTATCAGCTCGTCTTTATTGCCAAATCTTCCATATCACCAACTCGTCCGTATTACCAAGTCGTCTTCATTGCCAACTTATCCGTATTACCAACTCGTCTTCACTGCCAACTCGTCCATAATGCGAACTCGTCCATAGTGCCCACTTGTCCATTTTCCCAACTTGTTAATTTTACCAACTCATCCGCATTGCCAACTCATCCACATTTCCAACTCGTCCATATTCCCAACTCGACGATACACCCAACTCGTCTACAATACCAACTTGTCCTTATTATCAGCTCGTCTTTATTGCCAAATCTTCCATATCTACAACTCGTCCGTATTACCAAGTCGTCTTCATTGCCAACTCGTCCATATTCTCAATTCGTCCACATTGCCCACTCGTCCGTGTTCCCAACTTGTTTATTTTGCCAACTCATCCACATTCCCAACTCGTCCACATTGCCCACTCGTCCGTATTCCCAACTTGTTTATTTTGCCAACTCATCCACATTCCCAACTCGTCCATATTCCCAACTCGTCCATATTCCCAACTCGTCCACATTTCCAACTCGTCCATTTTACCAACTCATCAATATTACCAATGTAGATACATTCCCAACTTATCTGCATTGTCAAGTCGTCCATATTCTCAACTCGACCACATTTCCCATCCCGTCGACATGCAAGCGGAAGGACTAAGTTTCTTCTTGTAAAATACCATTTAATTTACCATAACTCATGCCATTTTCCTTGGAATTATTTTTTTGATGGACTTATATAATCATATTTATAATAATCTACCATAAATGTACATATTTGAATGACGTTTAAATTAGTTTTACTATTTTTTTTCTGCTTTGATTTAGATTTAGTAAAACTCTCCTATAGAAATAATCTATTCTTGAATGACGGTCAGTTTTTCTAGTCTTTCGAGCACCAGTCCAACTCGCACTTAACCGGCTTTTTTCTCCACATTTTTAACAGGTTATACGAAATAAGTTTCCATATCAACACTTTAAAAAGAAAAACAACCTGGCAATGTAGAGCATTGACATAATAGCCCCCAATAAAAAAGACATTAAAAGTTGTCAGAATATGGTTACTGTCATTCATTGTCAACAAACTGTAAAATTATTTTTGCATATTCGTACATGTTTTAAGTGTTGCGGATATTATGTTGCCGACTCAAAAATAATATTTCATCATGCTGAACAACTTACTACAGGTTTGTGAGCAAATCATGCTTATTATTATTTGGTCATCTTATGTCAAAATAGGGATCACAGGTCACGTGGTCAAAGTCACGTGGTTAGCGCACAGTAGTTTTTTCAAATCCATTTTTCAGTACCTTTACAGGAAAAAATTAAAATTCCAAGAGTTTTATGCACCTCTCCAGCATGAGACGAATCTAATGACATATTATTTATCAAAATTGGACCATAACTGTAGATCTGATGGGATGTACAAAAATCGGCCTCGCGTAATATATAATATAGATACTTATAGTCAGATGAAACGCGAGCGTAGCGAGCGCGACATTTTTCGAGCGGAAGGGCCAAAGTAAATTAATCAGATGAAAACGCGAGCGCAGCGAGCGCGAAAATTTTCGTTAGCAATAACGTAAATAGAAAGACAATCATTCAATGCATTTTGATGCAAGTGCGGAAAATCACGAGTCAAGGGACCGAAAGATCTTGCCACGAGCCGAAGATCCACGGGACGCGACGCGACGAGTAAAGACTCGAGGCTGCCCTACGTTAAAATCCCAAAGCTTCATCAACCAAGCGAGCGAAGCATCTCCGTTACAAGAATGTTTCTTCCGTATGTCCGGATGTTTGAATGTTCGGGTGGCCAGTTGTCCAGATTTCCGGGTGTTCTCGCTTACCGGTCGCATTTCTCAACCGGTTTTCATGAAATTTTGTGAATAGGTTATAGGTTCGATAAGTATACAGATCTTTTTTTTGTCAAAATGACTGGTAATAATGGGACTGGAAACGTAAAAAAAAAACAAATTTCAGTAATTTCGAAACAAACTCGCGAGGTCTTCAGCTCACAGAGCCACTAGAGTTCTTCTTCTACGGTACTCTCTACAAAGTGTAACCTGTCAGTGTGAGACACGTCGCCTCTCGTTTCGTAGTCACTTTCCGTGAGCTTTACTGACGGTAGCCCAATGATCTTCCTCTAGCCCCTGACCTGGCCCTATGGCATATTGCATAGCTACTGAATTCATTCGAGTTTCGATGTGCAAGAATGATTGATCAGATAAGTGACTGGACATATTTTTGGATCTCTAGGGAGCTGCCCCCCCTTGGCGACGCCCATGCCCGTATCCATTATTCAAAAATTATTGCCTGAGTTCCGAGTCTATAGGTCGGGTTAATACGATAAAAGATCTAGGAGTTTTGCTAGGTACATCCCTTAACTTCCATGAACATTTGAAAGCGCTTGCTCTTAACTCTTATAGGAGTCTGGGTTTCGTTATTCGGAACTCTAGAGACTTTGTTTTTGACCATAAGACTTATTTACACTGCTCTTGTCAGGAGCAAGCTCGAAGCGGCCTGTGTTGTTTGGAGCCCCCATGAGACAACATACATCATTGCTTCTGGAGAGAGTGCAAAAGGCGTTCCTGCGTTTTTTGTATAAGAGGTTGTATGGGTTTTATCCTTTTTTATATCCGACAGACATTTTGCTTGGTGTCTTAGTCTTTAAATCGCTAGAGGTAAGGCGAAACTACAGACTACTTAACTTACTGTAGTCAGTAGTATTTTACGAGGTGAATCCGACTGCCCTGAGTTGGTAGCTCAGTTGGTGCGTCTGTATGTTCCCCCACTGAATAGGATTCTCTTCCGACCACGTTGCCGCCATTTACTTGCTGCGCCAGCTTCGAGAACTGTGTCCCGCAGAAAATCGCCTCTTGTGCGAGCCTTGCACCTTATAAACTCGCTCTTAGAATCGGCACCAAACTGTGATGTGTTTGCAGGTGGATGGTTGGACGTGTGCGATGAATGTTTGAGGTTCTGTTAGATGATGGATGAACGGCCTTCGTCAGTATATTTCTAATTCTTAATGGTTGTTATGTTTGTATAAAATCTGTGTGACTAAACAGTCTTAATTTCACAGTGATTTGGTTCTACTGTTATGCTGTGAAATATAAGGAATTAAGTAAATAAATAAATCTCCGCCATTTTGAAATATTTCGAAAAACTTAATTGACGAAAAATCTATACCTACCTATCGAATTTACTCACAAATTTTCATGAGCATCGGATGAGAAATGTGGCCTCCAGGCGAGAACAGCCGAAAATCCGAACATCTGGATATACGAAAGGAATTTTCGCGAAGCAGAAAAAGATACGCTTCGCTCGCTCGGCCAATAATGGACATACCCTCAAAAAACAACCCTCCACATAAGTGCAACTCAGTCTGGTAAAAAAGGTAAATATTTAAGTGCTCTCCTATCAGGTGTTCTGCTGGTAAATACACCTACGTCCTACTTACTACATTTTTTTGATGAAGTAAGTAGGTACGTTATAATTTATAATAATATTTGGGTTCTTATGATATTCTAGGCATCTCTGAAACTAAGTATATTTTTGATGTATTTTCGGTCTGGATATATTAAAGTATATAGGATAGATAGTAAGTGCCGAAAACTTCCTTGACGTAGAAAACTTAAATTTCTCTTTTTTACTCCCAAGTCTAGATAGACGTACCTACCTAGACGTAGCAACCTAAATTGTTTCGTGGACAGAGTCGCGAGACAATTGTATGAAACCTTTATATGAAATATGGACAAAATATACACAACTCCATTTCCGTCGCCGACAATAACCGAAAATAGGAAGCCGTTCACGTCTTATACGAAAACCGCTCCAGTTGAAAGACGAAGAAACTATTCGGAATTGTTGCCGACCGCACTCCTAGAGACTTATTGTGAATAGACACTGCACAAGCACATGTGCGCTAACATGCATGTCGTGGTCAGACCTTAGGATTGATAACTTCATGGTGCAGCCGACCATTTTATGAAATGGTTTTAGTTCTTGGTATGGGAAATCCTGTTGGCATATCATGATTTCATGATATGGTCTAGCTATATCAATGAATGTTGATTCATTTGATGATAAATAGCTTAACGCATGCTTACTTCATGTCTCGTGAAAAATTAAAATTATTAAATGATGGCATAATGTTCGAATATATTCACGTTAAAAAAAACTTTGCAAATTTACCTTTTTACAGTTTCAAAACTTTAAATGTATCCTTACAGCTTTTTCTCATTTGACACTAATTTTAGCGGCGTATATACCTCCATAATTAATCATATTTTTCTTATACATTTTAAATACCCAATTAAATTCTAAATTCTACTCAAACAGCGGCCATTAAAGTAACGTTTGCGATGATTAATTTCTCCATCTTAAAGTCATCGATTATTTATGAGTTGTCTGTTCGCTTCAAGTCTCCGACTACATTGTTCGCCTTGAGGCGAATCTCAAGGGATCTCCGAGGCGAAGGGTTCAGATTGACAGGCAGATCGGGGGGTATCGAATCGACTGATGAAAATGGTAATTGGAAAGATACCAACTTTTTCTTAACAATATGACATGTACTTCGCCGCAAGCGCTGGTCGATAATCGGTAGCGAAAAGGGCCCGGAGTGGCTTCAGGAAATTTTCGTTAATACGATGACTTGAGCAGAAATGTTTGTGTTAGGGAAGAGAATTTCGCGGCTGCCGCTTTTTTTTGCTGCGTTATTTTAGGCGATGGTGGAAAATGTCATTCTGAAAAACTAAACATGGCAGAAATCAGAGGAAGTTATCTAATATGTTTGCTAGTGGATGACAAGTAGTACGTTTTGTGAATATGTCTAGTAATCGTACTGTACTGAAACATTCTTAAAAATTATCTGGATATTTCAAGCACTATATTTTTCCTTGGTTATTAACTGGTCTAAGGGGTCAATTTATCGCTGAGGAAGAGACGCAGAAGATCAGTGATGTGCACTTTCTGAAGATTTGATATTTTGACCACATAGTTTTAGTGCTCAATGTATGCACGCATTTGTTAAGACACTTCCAAACTCTTTATATCCATGTAAAACTGTTATCTACTACTGCGCTCGCATCGCGCAGCGCAGCGCGCTCCTAAGCAGACAGCGATCGTAGTTTTACTCAGTTAGTTTTGTATGTTTTTATAATTCTACCGGCAAATTCTAACTTTTATAATTTTGCGATTGTAATGATGATTATGCTCAACTACCTATCTTAGATTATTATAATTTATGCTTGTAATGTTTTTTCTCAAGTAAGTCAATTATTGTTATTCTTTTGAGAAATAAAGATCTTTAAACCGACATAGTTTTATTGTTACCAAATAATTTCCAGGGTTTGTAAACGTTTCATCGATTTTTCCATGAAACCATAAAATATTTTGAAATGTTATAACTCAAACCTAACCTAACCTAACCTAGGTAATCTATAGGTTGATATTTTCAAGATTTCTGAAAATTTTGTGACTTCCGATACCAACCTGATTATTTTTATTAGTTTCTTCAAAGTTTATAGTAGCGTGTTGTTGTAATTCGTAACGGCCCAACCTTGCATTAGCCGCTTTGCAAAGACATTTATTGTATACTTCTAAAACTTCTCAAACATCACTCGAACCGGGCGCCAACGTTTCTACCGTGATCTTAATAGGCGTTTATATTTTTACATTTCTTCACCAGACACTATTTTATTAGTCAGAATCACAGAAGAATCCAAATATAACTTGTCTATAAAGTGCGCGTGGGATCGGTTTGACGTTATTATGATGGTCACGGCGTGTGTAGAAAAATAGAAAAACTAAAGATTATACGCATAATGAAGGATTCCGTGGTCGACATTATTGTGAACGAACACAAAATAACCTATGCTTTAATTTTGTCCTTGGTTATCTAAGCGATATAACGTAACGACTTTTTAAATAATATTAATATGAATGAAATGTGTACTAATTTAGGTGCCTCTTTTATTTAACCTATCATAATATCCTAATGCGTTTATCACGAGATAAATAAATGATAAATATGTAATGACGCGCTATAAAGACCTCAGTAAAAGGTTATAAAGACCTCAGTAAAAGGTTATAGAAATTACTAGGGACCGAAGAGCTGTCAGCTTCCTCGCACAACGCATTAGCATTGCGATTCAGCGAGGAAATGCTGCCATCTTCGGGACCATGCCGCGGCGGCACAGGTTTTTAATTTTTTTATGATTAGTTGTTTTTAATTTATTTTAGGTTTTAGCATGTAAATATTTCATGTATAGACACTTAGTTTAAGTTTTTTTATTGTATTGTTCAATATAAGTCCCTATATAATAAAAAAATACAGTAGCGAAATAAATGTCATGTACTCGAATAACAAAGTATCCGTCACTTTTTTAGGGTTTTGTTTTTAGGGTTACGTGGAAACGGGTCTATTAGTAAGATTCCACTGTCTTTCTGTCACCAGGCTAGCTAACCTGGTGACAGAAAGACAGTTGAATTTTTTACAGATGATGCATTTCTGTTGCCGATATAACAACAAATACTAAAATCAGAATAAAATCAATGTTTAAGGGGCTCCCATACAACAAACGTGATTTTATGCCAATTTTATTTGATGATACGGAACCCTTCGTAGGCGAGTTAGACTTGGACGGTTTTTTACAAATCACTTAATCTTCGCCTGGTTCAGATGTGTCGAACAGGACTGTCCTTGCCATTTATTTCTATATTAAATAAGGACTAAAAACATTAGTTATGTTATTCATGTAACTAGGCATTATTATAATACTTTATATTTCCTTCTTGATACTGAAGTGTGGTAAATTAATATGCTTCGGTGATAACCAGTAATTTCAGAATACTATTTATTTTTCATAGTATTATTAAGCTCTCTAGACAAATACTAATCTTAGACATAAACAGAGATCGTATTCGATTCGATGCTACCTTGAAGATATGTCGGTTTACATTTCAAGTGTTACAATTGAAGTTGCATTAAATTACACCAACATCTAGGCAGTATAAATCAAATACCTACTCTCTATATAGCAAATATACAGGATGTCTCTAACCATGGGATTAAATGCAAGGTTTAATTGTGCTCTCCAAACTAAGCACCTTTTGTTTTGCAAGTTTTAAAATTTATACATATTTAGTCTTAATTTGATTTTTTAATTTTTTCATACATGTTACATGTTGATGTTGTCAATGTACGCAATCCAATGCATAATTGACATACTGATATTAAATGTTTAGCTTTAAGAGACGTCAAATATCAAATGAATAATCGCAATTTACGACTTACACTTAGATATACGTACGATATAAGATATATACGATAGACTTGACGATTAAACTTTGAGGTCTAATAAATTACCTATCTCAATCACATATGTCTTAATGTCACAAAACTAAATAAAGTGAGTAAAATGAAACTTTACATTTAAAGCCCCATAGTCAGACGCAGGCATATACAGGGTGGAACAATTCTAAAGACTGGGCTGACAGGATAGTGTCATCTGAGTGATCTACAATCGACCTATTTAATTGTAAAGCTAGATTTAAAAGAAAAAAAAAACAACAAATTTAATTTATTTTAATATCAGTGACAACCCTACTAAATGTCCTAAATGAAAGGTTTTATTTATATTTTCAATTGACACCTGTCTTTAACTTAGCGATGTTCAAAAGATGCTGACTTAGTATGTTTGACAAACTGTATCTCAAAAATGGATAGAAATATTTACATAGTTCATTGGTGAAAAATAAAGTACTCAGTCTGAACAATTCCCTGTTTGCTTAAAAGTCCCTCGATCTGCTCCACCCCGTATACTCCTAAACCAATAAAAGCCCTAGTAGTACATTTTTTCTTGCAGATAGCTGTTAATCGCGATGTAAACATGCCTCAGTTTTTCCAACTACGTTTACGATATTTTAGCACGCATCCGGCTAATTTATCGTCTTGGTATGAAACTAATAACAATAAAATCTTGAAAGAGTCGTAATTAAGATTAAGGGACATCGCCATGTTGGCACCGTTCCCCGTTTCGATAACAAGCTGTCAATTTAAATCACTGTAACAACTGTTTATGTCATACCTTTTGGCGTTGTCCTAGTCAGCTTATTAGAGTCAAGTGGTCCCAATATCGCATACAACAAAAAGGTAGTATGTGATACGGAATGTACGTACTGTTATTGCGTTTTTGATGTGATGAGATGTTCATCGGTTGGAAGTTTATTCGTTCAATGTCCATCGTGTTGTGTTACGTTGTTTACGATGTGTTAGTATATTGAAATGAGTTACAAGTTTCAATATAATTGCCATGGGCCGTAGCTAAATGTTTATTTTAAGACGGGTAACACTTGAAATGGATAACATTTTTATATTTCCTAGAAGTTAAGATCATAATTTGCTCTCAATGAAACCATATGAAACCAATTAAGTATACATTAAAAAAAAATAGCGACTAGTTTTGAAGTTAATTGGCATAATCACATTATGATCATGATGATGGAATTGTGACAATCACAATGTAATAGAAGAACATTATACTTAATTTAAATACAGCATCTTAGCCTGTAAATAAATTAGCCTGTATTATGTATTTTGTGTTTTCTCTCTTGATGTATTTTCTCATTACGACCAGCTGCTTGACAACTACGCTCTTTTAGAGTGAGACATTTTTAATTTGAATATTAAAAAATCGGGCGGTATTTTTTTCAAATTCCACCGTGAAAAGTCTGTTAGGAAAAGCGAAAATTGATCGATTAGTTGTTAATAGTTATTTGTTATACAAGGGGGGAAAGTTGTATTTTACCCGCGAGTGTTTATTTGAAACACGAGCTAGCGAAAGGATCCTATGATTGACCACGAGCGAAGCGAGTGGTTCAAAATAGAATCCTGAGCGTAGCGAGTGTTTCAATACACGAGACGTAAAATAACTTTCACCCGTGTATAACACAAAACTTTTCACCTCACTACAGCGAGGAAAAAATAAAAAAACCGGCCAAGAGCATGTCGGGCCACGCTTAGTGTAGGGTTCCGTAGTTGCCCATCCTTCACAAAAGATGGGCTTAAATTAGGTACGGGAAAGATTTCATGCTCTATAAAAAAGGTCGTAAACGCCAAAGTAACTCTAAATACTTATTACCTTCTGGAAGTCATCGATTATACGCGCCAGATTGAGCGGATTCTTTTAATGCAATATGGCAGTTAACTAATATGTGTAACGTTCGAAGTACAAGGACACCGCGCGGCACTTACGTCATTTTAAAGAAAATTATGAAATTTTGCGATAACTCAAAAACGGCTCGTCCGATTTTATTCAATATAGTTTTCATTGAAAGTACTTATAAGGCCTCATTTTCATGAATTTTTCCATAATTTTTTGGCCCGTGGTTTAAAAGTTAGAGGGGGGGGGACACAATTTATTTTATTTTCGGAGCGAATATTTACAAAACTGCTGACTTTATCAAATAATTATGTTAAGAGACCCCTATTATTTTTAAAAGACCTATTCAACGATACCCCACACATTATTGTTGAAACGAAACAAAAATTTCACCCCCACTTTAGGTGTTCGAGAGGTACCCGAAAAAAAGTTTTTTTTTTAGTTTTTATTTTACCGTTTTGTCGGCGTCATACATACACATACTCATACCAAATTTCAGCTTTCTAGTACTAATGGTCACGGAGCTAGGCCGCGGACGGACGGACAGACGGACAGACGGACAGACGGACAGACGGACATGGCGAAACTATAAGGGTTCCTAGTTGACTACGGAACCCTAAAAAGGGTTTGTACTATCTTTGAAAAATATCTACAATAATCAAACAATTTGCCATTTATTAAAACTAAGGTCTAATTAGCTTTCATGTAGGTATTTTAAACGGGATTTTTCAGGAAATAAGCTCATGTCCGCATTTTGCACGGTTTTCCGTAATTCCACAGGTGTTAAATACGTCTTCGTCACTCGAATCACTCATTTTTTATCACTTTTTAATAAAAAAACAAACTATAAGAACTTACGAATATTTAATTGAAATTTTTTAAAAGTGTTGAATCAAAAGTTTTTTTATTATTATTTCGAATGCGTTTTATTCGCACTTGACTTACTTGGACTGTCAGAACATTTTATCCGTGTTTACAACAAAAGTGAAGATTAATGTTGAATGCTGATATTTATGAATTCAAATCAAGTTGTAAGACTGCATTTAGTGTTTTTACTCGATGCAAGTCAGTCATTGTGATTTTCAAAATTCAGCACTACGTTTTGTTAGATGTAAAATTTTACTTTAGCTGCGTTCAAATGTCAAAACTCTTTCTCCACATGTGGATAAAAAGCGATTTTCTCAATAGACATCAAACAAACAAACTGGGCTTTCCGAGCTAGTGAGGTGAAAAATCTATTAGTGTTTGGCTGCGCAAAAAATTTAAGAGTGTGTTTGAATGTTTGTTACTTCTTGACGCTCAAACGCCTGGACCACATTCGATAAAATTCGTTGTACCCTTTATGGGATATCCCGGATTAGCAGAATAGGCTACTTTTATTCTGATAAACCGCGGGTAACACCGCGGGGCGCAAATATAAGAGCATAATAGCTTCTTATGCAAACGTAATTAGTACAGTTATTGCTACTCAAACAGAACGCGCCTTTATATTTCAACGCAGACCATAAACTTCCCCTAAAACACCTCCGAATAAAAGGAAAACGTGTGGATAACTTCCTTCTCTTCATACGTTTTACGTTCCTCACATAAACCCCTGCTTCTTTCTCAAACTCCTATCTGACCGGACCGCTGTTGTAAATAACACTTTATTCTGCTCAGTTGAAGATTATATTTGAAGAAAAGGAAATAATATTATGTGAGGTTGGGAGAATCATTTTGGAGGATGCCACGTCTCGTTTAGGGGACATTGTGACTGTTAGAATGCTCGAATGAGGTTCTTCGCAGTTTGACGCTGTCATCCATTTGCTCAATGTCATGAGACTGAAGGCTACATTTGTCGTTTCAAATGATATATGCACGGGATCTCGCTACTACATATCTGCCTTCTTCAGCGCTGTGCTTGAAAGTAACCGCGGTAAAAAAAAAAACACTTTGGGATAAAGACAAGTGTACACTATTTTGAAAGGCGTAATATAAAATAGCAATAAGCCATATTGCTGACTTACAAAGTACAAATCGATATATTGACTTATTCAAACTTTATTGGCGGACTTATTGTCATGAGGCACATTCTTTAGCATTCAACTAGACAAACAGGTAATGTTTGTGCGTGCTTTATCACAGCTATATTTGTCTATTATAAATAATAGCCGTGGTAAAGCCAAGACATTGTTAATTACGTCTATTCCGTTCACCTCTACTTCTATATCTCACTTGACAGAATTGTGGACTTGAAGATGTCAAAATACCTCATCGAATCTGGCCAATGCTTTATGGGATAAGGACAAAGATGAGGTAATGACGAGCGAGAGAACGCTTTTGGATGAATGTACCGAACACTGACAGTAGCAATGAAACTTTGAGGGATGATTGAAATCCGCTTTTTGTTAGACCTTTTTTAGACTTGATTCGATTTGCTTTGAAAGGGGAATACTCAACGGGAAAGTGTAGAAACATTTTGTTATTTTAAAATACGTGGAATAGGTATCTATATTAATGTGAACACTTTATTGTATTTACACTTTTACAAAAGAATAAGAAGAAAAATAACAAATATTAAAATGTCTTTTTCCGCCTTTTATGGGTATTTTACGGGAAATTAACCCAAATGATATCGACGATGGAAAAGAGAAACCCCTTAAGCGACATTTTCAATGAATTTGAGTTATATTATATATCGTTGGAATCAGCTTTTTTTTCTGCGTCTTTTAAGCCGGGTTACGTAGCGATCTGATGACTTTGATGTCGGTTAAGGTACCTTATAAATAGTGCACCGATTTAAAAAACACCCAGTTATGCGACACATAATTTGATTTAAATTTGAACTACGTCACTTAAACTACTCACAATTTTTTACGTGATCGCTTAAAGTGTTTTTAAAAATGGCTTGAATTTGTAGCAATGGCGTTAAAGTTTTTATTACAAACACAAATTACATAAGGTTAGGTGCTTAATCGTGTCTTCTGGAATTATGAACAACAAATGCTGTCGGTTAATTGATTGTCACAAAATTTACGACAGTATTTGCTCCTTCAAGCGACACGTTGAATTTTGAGCATTTAGGTATGTCGCTTAATGTATTCGTTAAAACTTGCTTTAGTCGTAAACGACTTTCACTTAAAAGTGAAAGATCTAAAAGGTATCCTGGGGCTTGAATTATCGGTCTTACCTGTCAATCGTCGCTTCAGTGAACCATTTTTAGTGTAATATACCTGTGAATGGCGTTTTTATAAACACGAAGTAACCAGTCGGTCGCTTCAGTCGGCAGCGAACATTGTGGGGAGGCGGTTGTCCCGCTATTTGCCGTCGCAGACTACTTTAAAAAAAAAGTTCTACGTTTTTGTTAGTGTCTATTTTTAATGTAAACTTTACTACTATAATTTAAAGATTACACATATCACTTAGATTATAAAGTTGTCAAATTCAAGACTGATTTTATAGGTAATTGATCTCTTTAAGCCTGATAAGAAGTAATAAGACATTAGCTATGATAAGAGAACTTATTTATTAAGTTATGTTGATTTGTATCCCTGCCTTTAAAGATTAATATTAAAAATTATGTATGCCATTTCTAGTATTAGTGTTATTATAATAAATTACTAAGCCTGATAGTAAATTAGGAAAAACACAAGAATAATTAAAGAAAGTGGAAACTAGAAATTTAAATAAACATTATCGTTTTTTTTCTGTTTTTATTTACTTATTCATGTTTACCCTGTACATTCCTGTTTTTTCCCGGTTTTGGGTTACTATAGGTACCCACTTAAGATGACAACAATAATTGGGTTTATATTGTATTTAAAATATATAATTGATTATAATAGTTGCATAACACATTTCCGGACCACAAAATCTCTTTAATAATCATGAGGAAATGTTTTCCTCACTATAATAGTTGCTTAAAGTAATATTCTAGTAATAAGTATGATATAAAAGGTCGTTTAATTGTTTTTTTCTAGTATCTGCCTAAAAATTGCAATGTCGCTTAGTTAGAGGGTTTCTCTGGGTTTTTTTTTCATGTCAATTTAAATTAAGCGACATTTATATCAGAAGATTCTAAGTTTTTTTCAGTAACGTTACTATTGGTGGATAGGTATTACAATTTAATAAAATACGTCCATAGAACTGAAGTCTCTAAAACGACTAGAAAATAAGTTACGATTTTTTTTAAGAAAATTAATACTTTTAAACGCTCTCCTGTAAAGTTAGCAAAATGTCGCTTAAGGGGTTTCTCCTTTTCACCGTCGATATTGTTTTCAACTCGGCAGGGACGCTGCCGTGCTTTTTTTGGTACCGTACTACGATTCAAGGTTGGTGGTAGTGGTTTGGGTGTTGTTTGTGGTCCTCGACGATTTACTTTCATCAAATGGAAAAACGACAACCCAACAGTATAACCCGCCTTCTCTTTCTGTCATCCCATTCCCAGGTTTATTTTGGTGGGCTTTCCAGCCGTGAATGAAACACACCACTTAAATAAGGCAAACTTCAAATTAAAAACCCGGGACGGTGACGCCGTTGATTCCTCCATACAAACCCTATTCTGATGCAAGAGGTTTCCCGTTCCATCAGACTCAGAGGGTTAAGGATGAGAGAGTCCATTAGGATCTCTTTGTTGTCCATCCGTCCGTCCTTGCTTGTAAAAAGATAGTCTTTATTTAAAGTACGTAATAGTTATTTGTGCAACAAGAGAGCAAAGTTGTTTTTTGTTATGAGTGCTGATTTTGAGTCCCGAGCAAGCGAAGGATTCTACGTTTGAATCACGAGCGTAGCGAGTGATTCTATGTTAGAATCCTGAGTGTAGCGAGGGACTCAACAGCACGAGATGCAAAAAACTTTGCTCTCGTGTAGCACACACAACTTTTCACCTCATCAGCAAGAACATATTCGACATTTTGTGTTTTTTCTTCCAACGTATGTTTATAGTCTTTGTTGCTGATTTCAATAATATTATTAATCAGAAAATAGATAAGTGCTGCTTAAAAAGGAATAACAATATAATTTAATTGAAATTATAATCAACCAACCAACACGGTTATTGTCATTATTTGATCAAATTGGAAGATTTAGCAGATACATGACGTGTTTATTTATAAATACATATTATATTAGGTACGAGATTTTGTTTATACATTGATTAATATTTTTACTCCTAAAACACCAAACAAAATATATGCAAAAGAAAATAACAATTACAATTACGATATGAACTCGATATTTTTTAAGGTACGTTTCGAATATGCATCTATGATAAATGGTGAAATTATAAATTATATTTTACAATAAGTAAATATAATTTACAATAAGTAATAAGGTGAAAAATCTTATTATATTTGAGCAATGATCTATTGTTTTATATAAAAGGCACAATCATTTTAATATTCGGTCGTTAAATAAAAATATAATAATGAAAAAAAAATACGTTGCAATTAAAACTTTTTCGGGTGTTTTTAATGATTTTTTTGGTATAACGCGTATCCGAACTGTTCTCAATCGAGGTCGGATTCGAAAATCGAATTTCAAATTGATAAGTTTCTATCCCTCTCTTTTATATACATATGAAAGAAACAGAGTGCATCGAGACTCAAATGATTAGAATTTTATAATTAACCTTTGGCTGAAGAATGACAATTCGCGGTCAGATATTGAAAAAATTAAAAAGCTACTTTCTACTCACGCTCGAAACAAAATCGCATTTTGTTCACTGTTATCTGACAGCAAAATCGCCATGTTTGAGCTGGTGAGGTGAAAAACAGTTTTCCAACAGGAATGTTAAGTTTGTCGCTCAGTAGAGTTTATCTTTTTCTTAGAGTGATAAGCGGTGCTTTCATAGTTCGTGCGAAACTCTCAGTGCGCGAGTCCAACTCGCACTTGACCGGCTTTTTTTCACTTTTATATATTATATATCCTGCGAAAGCCGACTGTTTGTACTGGAATAATTAAACACAATTAAAGCTCACTTTGTACTTGATCTCAAAATCAATGTTCCACATTCAATTATTAAGAAAGAAGTTTGATTGAAAATGTTTTATTGGAACCTGTATTTATGTAATTTAAAACCAAAGATGTGACTTTGATTAATAAGGTTTCTATTACGTCAGCCGGTAGCGAACCGTACGGATTATAGCGTGTTGTGTTATGTATGCAATATATTATGAACATGTTATTTTGGGGTATGTAATAAAATATATAACAACATTACATATATGTTCGCTGGATATTTGACGGAATGTTTAATTTGTTATAACAACAATAATGACCATTGGAGTATTAGGATGATCTCATTAAATATAATATTTATTAGGAGAAAAGACATTTGATATGATATAACGTTACGATTGCCAAGATATCATCACATTTTTCCTCGCTTCACTCGTCGTCGTACCTCACTGTGACTTATATTAACAGTTTTTAATTTTTGTTTAAGCATTATTTTTCGTAGGTACTTATGTAAGCCTAGTTATTTTTGATTTGGTCGAACGAAAAATAGCCTAAATGACAAATCATCTACGAGTTAATTACTCGTACACTCGTACTCGTACATAATTCTCGTGGTAACGTCATATAGTCTAGTTATGCCCTATTTATTAAATCTTGTTGAGAAAGAAAATCAATTTTGCTCTGAAGGTTTATTTTGTTTTGCGATAGGGGCTGTCAGTTTGTGTAATAATTGTGTGTCTAAAATCCATTTGCCATTTTAAGTTCGAGTCATATTTAGGAGAGTTTTGCTCTACGGTTATTTTATGAAATTATACAAAATATATATAATTGGAAAGCACACAACTTCTTTCGCGCGTATATATGTTTGTCTGTGGCTTTTCACGCTAAAACGGCCATTTTTTGTACACGATACGGGTGATTATAATATGGTATTTTTAATCCAACAATTACGCAAATGATGCAAAAAGGGCAAAGGCCTTTCTTTTTCGCGATCTTAGTATCGCTAAGTTTAGAATATGTAAGCCCGAGTGCCTAGACTCCACTAAAGCTCCATTTGACTAAATCCTGGCGCGAAAACAAACCCCTCGCCGCGTCGTAATTATTCTTCGTTCGGCTATTAACCCGCTGCGCGTGCAATTAGGACCCTAACCTGCGCCATTACCAGGACGTGGGATTGAGTTTATTGATATCTTGCCAATACAATATGCGAGCTTACAGCCCACCTCGAGACGCGCTTATAGCCATGATGTTTCACTCCACTTTCCATTTCTGTTATTCTCCGGTACGCTTATGTAGCCACCAGTAGTGGTGCACAGCGCATGAACCCATCAACCACGTCGGATTTTACATAAACAATCAATAATTTTATAGTTCGTAATTTTTGCGATTATCAAAAGAGAGGACCTTCTATGTATAGTGTTTAATTCTGTGATTATGACTATGAAGTAGAATAGGCCCCATTAGCTAAATCCTGGTGCGAAAACAAACCTCTCGCCGCGTCGTAATTATTCTTCGTTCGGCTATTAATCCGCTGCGCGTGCAATTAGGGCCCTAACCTGCTCCATTACCAGGACGTGGGGATTGAGTTTATTGATATCTTGCCAATACAATATACGAGCTTACAGCCCACCTTGAGACGCGCTTATAGCCATGATGTTTCGCTCCACTTTCCATTTCTGTTCTTCGCCGGCACGCATATGTAGCCACTAGTAGTGGTGCACAGCGCATGAACCCATCAACCACGTCGGATTTTACATAAACAATCAATTATTTTATAGTTCGTAATTTTTGCGATTATCAAAAGAGAGGACCTTCTATGTGTAGTGTTTAATTCTGTGATTATGACTATGAAGTAGAATAGGCCCCATTAGCTAAATCCTGGTGCGAAAACAAACCTCTCGCCGCGTCGTAATTATTCTTCGTTCGGCTATTAATCCGCTGCGCGTGCAATTAGGGCCCTAACCTGCTCCATTACCAGGACGTGGGGATTGAGATTATTGATATATATCTTTGCAATAGAATATAAAGCTCACCTTGATCCGTTCTATAGCCGATCGTGCTTGGCTCCTACTCCCGCTTCTGTTAGAAATCTTTCGTAGCTACACATAGTAGCGCACATACATAAGCTGTATAATAGCTGTAATTCGGTAGAAAAAGAATCTATTAAATTACGTACATCCATCAATATACTCCAACGCAGTACGCGTGAGATATTCCTAGTAATACGCAAACAAACCTTTGTGCTCCATCACAGCGAGACGGGATTACGAGAAATATATTTGAAATTGAAATTCCGATCGCTCGAATTCGATAAATCTGCTCCGAAAACTGGAGTATGATTATCAGTTGGTTTACAATTGGGACGAAAAAGCCTATTGTTTGTCGGTACGCGGTATAATCTGAATATCACAGTTCTGGCAGCACGGGTTTTTACTTTTTATGCATGCGTTGCGAGCCGCACCAATAGCCGTCACGCTGGCGCACGCACCTATTAGGTGCTCTTCTTCCCTAGTGGCTGTATATAAGCTGTATTTAAATTAATTTGGATTCTAAAAGCGGTATAATTTGCCTGTATAAAAAATATACAATAGGTAAGCGCTTATACAGCCCTTATAACTAATAAAAGGGCTTATCTGTAACAGCTTTAAGTGTTATAGGGGCTATATAGTTAGTCGCTGTACAAGCAGACAGTGTATAATAACATTAATAACTGTAATTCATAATCATAATCATAATCATAAATCATCATTCGGTATCGGTATAAAAATAATCCATCAAATTACGTACATCCATCAATATACTGCATCGCAGTACGCGTGAGATATTCCTAGTAATACGCGAACAAAGCTTTGCGCTCCATCACAGCGTGACGGGATTATACGCGAAAGGTATTTGAAATTAGAATTCGGATCTCTCGAATTCGATGAATCTGCTCCCAAAACTGGAGTATGACTATCCGTAGCTTTTAAATTGGGACGAAATTTAAGCATATTGTTTGATGGCATGATTTGAATAAGCCCCGCGGATGTTTGGGCGTGGACAGTGTTGCTTTGCATGTTGATTTATTGGATAGGTTTTGGACACACTTTATACTGCCAAGGTTTCAAACTACACCACAAAATAAATCACTACAGTAATTTGTCCTTTTTGATATTCGCAATTGCCGCCTAAAAATTGTATTGTATTGGTTGTGTTACACATTTTTTTTTTCAATTATTGGTAATCTATATTGCTAATTCAATAGAACCCAGATATGGCAAGATATCTGGTTTTATTCCAATAATGGACACTGTATAGCATACAGTGTAATTCGCCGGATGACAACCACAACTCACTACCTTTTCTGTTACTGCTTTTCAAAACCTCGTATCTAGTTTGTAGATTGACACTGAGATATGAGCTTTATTTTAAGTAGGTATTTGTTACTTAGTGAGTTTTGATTGTCTACAGAGGATTTATAAATTTTTTTAATCATAAAAAACCAAATAATGGCTTTTCTCATTATTTTTTGTTGATAATAGTTTCATCCCTAATTTGTTCACTGTACCACAATGTATATCACGATTCCATCCGTAATCATGGGGCACAAAAGTGTGTTGTAACATTGGATAACTAATATTATGTCAAAATATAGTTTCTCTCTTTAACTATTTCCCTCACTCACTCTATAATATATCGGTTCGCTAAGACAAATTCCCAACACACGGGTTGGTATCAGTAATTTTTTTTGGTACTGCACCAAACTTACATTAAATAGTGCCTACATGGTTGCTGTAATTTTTTTTCTTTAAACATTAAAATTAAAATAATATATACTCGAATAATTTACGACGACGACGACGCGGTTGGCGCAGTGGTTAAGCAACTGCCTACTGAGCCGACGGTCCTGGGTTCGAATCCCGGCAAGGGCAAATATTTGTGTGATGAACTCGAGTATTTGTGCCTGGGTCATGGATGTTATTTGTATTTAAGTATGTATTTATCTATATAAGTATGTTTATCGTCGGCTAGTGTCCATAACACAAGCCTACTAGAGCTTACTGTGGGACTAGATTGATTTGTGTGAGGTTGTCTGATATTTATTTATTATTTTATTATTTATTTATTTATTAATTTAGGGTGATTCTACAGGCGTTTCAACCACCGTCAGTCCGCTGTCAAAATATTGAAAGTATGAGCTACACCAAGCTGCAAACTGACAGTGATATACTGTAACCGTACTTCTTACCATACTTAATCTAATTGAAAGCATATTATGGCCCGTTGCTTTGTTATTTATGACAGCGGACTGACGGCGGTTGGAACGCCTGTAGAATCACCCTTTACTCTTTAAGTATTCCTTAATTTTAAAACTAATTGTTTTAAACATACAACTACAATGTGTTTTAGAATTAAATCATATATGAACCAAAATCCATATTATTCTTATGAAAATATAATAATTCGAATTTTAAGTACTACTTTCTACTTCAAAATTCACTTCGACGTTTCGGACGTGTTGTTGCAACGGCCTTGCCCCAAAACGTGAAAAGATACCAAGAGCGTCACGTCCCTAACCTAAAAACATGGACGTACATTTTACCCCAATTACAATTCTCTTTGTGCCCGTAATATATTTTGTCTTGTTAATATATTACGAGGGTGCCGAGTTTATTTAATTCCATTAGATCGTGGCCTTTAAAAAGAGGGAGGAGTCGTAGCAGAGGATGTCAACCGAACCCTAGGCCTTACTACCCAAGAAAAAAACATAAAAACGTAAACATAAAGAATAAAAAATCTATAGTAAGTAAAGTAAGCTTTTCTTCGGTTTCCGCGATTGTCACACATTTAAATATAACAATTCAAACGGATTATGTCGCATATATTAATTATTTGAGCCTCCCTCACGTTTCGGTAGCTTTACAGTTACCATTGTCAAAGGTTGACAGGGGAAAATTGTGTTCTTCTATCTATGAAGCCTCGTTTTTAGAAGTAGGCTTTAGCACTTATTGTGAGGGTATGATGTTTGAGTTACTTTAGTGTTTATTTATACCCATCTATGACTATGAAGTCTAATACTTATCTATGATATGTCTCGTTTTTTGAATTGTGCTTTAGCACTTATTGAAAGAGTATATACTTTTTGAGTTACTTTAGTGTTTATTTATACCTGTCTATGAAGTCTCGTTCTTTAAGTAGGCTTTAGGGGTATACTTTTTGAGTTAGGTACCTTAGTGTTTATGACTGGTATATTAAGACTGCGCCGAGCGTTAGCGACTGAACCATAGAGCAAGGGGAATGCGTATTTAGATCGGCGCGCGGCCGCCATAGTAAAAATTTATAGAAGAATTAAAAGCATTTTTTGATAAATCTGGTCCTTTAATACCAAACAAAAATTGAAATATTTGATGCAAACAAATTGTAATGTAAACATTCATCTTTTTTTTTTACTGAAAATTTTCGTCCAAATTTACTTAGTTTTCAAGGGTAAAATATTTTTTCTCAAACATCCAATGAAATATTGTCTTTGCGTTCCTTATAATAGGCCCGGAAGTATCGGTTTTTGGGCGCAACAACTCGAGAGGACTGTAAAGGGATTTCATACTGCTTTTCAGGCCTAGGCCTGCAAAGTAACTTTTTTTTGGTTTCAACAACAAGGTCATTCACACAGCTGGCTGGTTTAACATAAAGCAGGTTTTGTTTTTAAAGGTTGGTTGTTAGACACTTGTGGAAAAAAAATACAAGATGGCGACTTTTTTTTTTTCAAAATTTCAAATTGTTGCTAGGCGGTTAAAACTCGGTATCAGGGGGCTCTCGGGGCTCAAAAATATGAATCTGAAATCTTGTCCGAAAATTCGGTCAAATTCGGAAAATATCGAAAAAAAAAAAAACGGTTTTTTTTTTAAAATTTCAAATTGGTGCTAGGCGTCTAAAACTCGGTATCGGGGGGCTCTCGGGGCTCAAAAATATGAATCAGAAATCGTGTCCGAAAATTCTGTCAAATTCGGAAAATATCGAAAAAAAAAAACGATTTGTATGGAGAAAATTTCAAATTGGTCCTAGGAGGCTGAAATTCGGTATCCGGGGGTTTTTGGGGATCCTGAGTCAGAATCTGAAATCTGATTTTTAAAATTCGTTCAAATTCGGAAAATATCGGACAAACAATATTAAGTGTTATTCTTTGAAGAATATTTTTTACCTACCTACTTGGCCGGGAATCCTCATTTTCCCGGCCTCTGATGTAATGTACTAATAATCATATATTTTTCCACGGAGAAGTTGTTAACACATTCTTCGAAGTGCTAAATAAATGGTGTGACTTGGTTTTTGTGAGTATTTAACCAACTGCGTACAAACTTTTCTAGATGCCTGCTGGTGGCACGTAATTGCATTTTTATTAACGTAAATTCAATGAGTTAACAGGATTTCATATAGTTTCGCCATTTTCACGAAATGTTGTACTTAGGTACAGATAAATAATATTAAATAGCCCAAATATGATTAATTACGATATCAATATTAATGATAGGTTGATCCAGCAATATATATCGACGATTGATAGATATTTACGTCTTTGACGTCTTTTAAGTTCTGTGGCCATAGTGAAAAAGGGTGTAAGTCAAATATTAACCAGAAATAAAAGGTCATAACTCTATTGTGAGATTTAAGCTCCTTTGCTCCTAGGTTAAATCTGACTGACGAGTATACCCCATTTCACTAGGGCCACAGATATAGACTTAGAAGCTGCCCGCAAATTTGTCCATAACCTTCCTCTTTTTCTTTGTCGTAGTCGGGTAAAAAGTGTCCTATAACCATCTTTGGATGTCCAGCTATCCCTGTATCAAAATTGGTTCAAATCCGTCCTACCGTTTCAGAGTGATGAGAGGATAAAGACATTCTGACCAACAGGAGCCGCTGCCCGACTGGCGCCACTCGCCCAGACAAAACATAGGCCAATCTGCAACGCGCTGTTAAGATTTTTACGGAAACCATGACCCGTCTCCATAGAAAACTGATTTTCAATACCAATCTACATTTTTTTATAGTATATAGAAGCCAAATATTTTTTTATTTAAATGCCGTACCTATTAAATTGTCCTTCATTATCATCTAAGTTAACAATTGATGAGGAGGACAATGAATGAATATTTGAAGGACTCTCATGATTATGACTTCAGTCCAGTACTTACCCATAATCTAATAACAAATTGATCCAGGTATACGAATATTGAATATTCTATGACCCGTAAAACATACGTCACTCAATTATCTTCAAGTGTAGGGTTCAATATATTCCCAATACTCGTATCTGTCTACCTTTTTTGAGTAGTGTCAACATTCTTAACAAGTCTTGATATTAAAATGCGACATAGTTTTCTAACATCTCAAAAACCACAATACTAAAATAACAATCAAAATCGGTATCAAAAGAATAACATACGCGTCGCATGAGAAAGTACTCGTTAAATAATAAGGCGGCTTCGACTAAACATGTGGATTTCAATTTGTTACATACGTTTAGTTTTTCCACTCCACTCCACCATTTTGAAAAATTGAATCGAATAAATTTCTTAGGTATATTCTTATCGAATCTACTAACAAAAGTTCATGAGAATCGGTTGAGAAATGTGGCGAGAGCGGTCGGAAATCTGGACATCCGAAACAAGATCCAAACATACAAAAGAAATATTGCCGACGCTAAAACAGAGACGCGATCTAGCGATCGGTCAATTATTTGGTGTACTGCCATTATGTTTCCCAAATATGACTTCCCAAATAACTTATCGCAATAGTTTTATTTCCCAAACGAATCTTTAGCAAAGTTACATTTCGCAACTTATTCATTTGGTCAAATTATCATTCGGCAAAGTTTCACTTCAGTTTCATAGGTTGCAATGTACAGAAGTTAGTAGGTTTACAGAAATAAAGAGCACTATTTTGAAGAAAACTTTTCGATCCCAATTCAAAATAAATGATACAGGTGTCCCACAAGGCAGCATCTTGGGACCACTGCTATTTCTCCTGTACATAAATGATTTACCAAGAGCAACACCAAAAAAGTGTATTATGTTTGCAGATGACACGACGTTAATAATAAAATGTAATAATAAATTGACTTTTGAAAATGACATTAATAATTCTTTAATTGATATAATAAATTGGATGAAAACAAATGACCTGCACATTAATATTAGCAAAACCAAGGTAATGCAATTTACCTCTTACAATGCAAACAGTTTGCCAATCGTAATAAAATATAACAATATTGATGTAGATGAAGTAGCTTCTTTTAAATTTCTTGGCATCTCACTCGACAGATATCTACACTGGAAAGACCACATTGAACATATCTGCAGTAAATTAAATAGATTTGTTTTTGCACTCCGAAGATTGAGAGACACGGTGTCAGTGGAGGCTGCACTAACAGCCTACCATGGATATGTGTCCTCAGTTCTTCGTTACGGACTTATACTGTGGGGTAATTCGGTCGATGTAGGTAGAGTTTTTAGGATTCAAAAGAAGTGTGTCAGAGTCCTTTGTAACGTGCACGATGCTAGCTGCGTACCACTTTTCAAAAAACTACACATACTTCCATATATAAAAGAAGTATGTATCTTCGTCAACACCCACCAGCAATATTTCAAGACGCGTGGTGAAGTAATGCACAGGCCGACCAGACAAAGAATTATGGATCTATTGTATAAACCGCGGGTTAGTAAGACGATATACGGTAGAAACGTGTATAACATGTGCATCGAACTATTTAATAGTCTACCTGATGACATTAAAGAGCTCCAAGGAAACCAGTTCAAGCACAAATTGGACACCTGGCTCCTGGAAAGGTGCTTCTATAGCGTTAAAAATTATTTGGAACGTAACTGACATCTCAATTTTATTATCCTGTTTTATGAATTCCTGATTTCTATTTAATTTTATTCTGTTATTTTGTTTTGTCTTTATGCAATTTTGTTAATGTTAATGTTATTATTATGGATTAATGTAATTAATGTATAGTATATTGCGCTCAAACATTTGCACGCTTGCTTGCAGGCTGAGCACATTGGAAACAAACATCGAATTATAAGACCTTAAACACTGTGTTCTAGCAAATAAATGATTTGACTTTGATTTGACTTTGACTTTGACTTTGACTTTGACTTCGTCAACATTTTATTAAGCAAATGTTTCATTTTGTCATAAATTTTCTTAATAAATCTTGTCACTTCCCATGCTCAACTTATAGGGTTAGGTTAGGTACGACGACGACGAAGCGAGGAGGAGTGTTAGGTTGAACTGCAACCCTAACGAGCGAGCGAAGCGAGCGAGCCGCTGAGGTCTATATCGAGTCTTGCCTTTTGCCTTTTGGCATACGATACATTTGCCAAAAATTTTTGGGAAAATAGAAAATGACCATGTTATTTTTTGCTAAACCATCACTTGCCAAAAAAGAGGTTTGATGACTGTAAAATTGCGATAAGGTGTTTTGACAATTGAGTTTTGGCAAATATAATTTGGGAAACCAAGTTTGCGATGTGATACTTTGGGGAACGTTTTTGCCATACATTCATCATCTCAGCCATAGGACGTCCACTGCTGAACATAGGCCTCCCCTTTGGACTTCCATATATACCGGTTGGAAGCGACCTGCATTGCCATTAGTAATCCCAATCATATACGCCACGGCCCATGGACTGCTCTCTCTGACTTTTATCCATTTTAACTAAAATTTCCACGCTTCCCCGTAGGTTTATCAGTTAATCCTAAATGATCCGAAACCGACATTGGTTTGCTCTCCCGAGGTTAATTGTAGACAAGGGGTAAAACGGATCCCACTGACCGGCTAAGTGCGTTTCCTAATCGGGTGACTGCCACTTTATCGACTTTAATTAGCAACCAATAAATGATTCGTTTGATCGACATAAAGGTGAGGCCGCGAATTTAGACAAAATTATAGCAGATAAGGTAAAATATTCATCATATTTTGACCTCAATCAATTAATATTAATACACTATTATTTCAACAAACCGTTAATCCGGAGATTGACTTGAATCTATCCATGCTGGTTATACATTTACGAGCAATTTCACTTTGAGGTCTTTGAAAGGCAGATATTTAAATCAGTGGACAGAGATGGTTATATCTCTTGCTGAGTTGTATTTTTTTTATATGAAACTAGAATGTGCCTGCTATTTTGTCCATTGTGGAAGTAAAATTAAAGAAGCATAAAAGAGGTTTATGCCCTCTTTTTTCCTTGCGTTACAAGTATACCAGATATAATTCAAACCAGTAGTCCAGTTGTTCGGACGTGATGAAACGGCACACATACTAAGTGTCATAGAAAGAAAAATAACAATTATTAAGTACTCTTTAGTTTTAAGTTTAGATCGAATTTGCTATTTTGGCCGTGAAATATGTAGTGCGTTTAATTAAAAGGATTCTGAACATAAATATGATTTTTGCTTCAAATTAACTTCTGCAGCCTCATATTTCAAAGTCCCTTTATTTAGTTTTTCTTTATTTCAAGACATATTGAGTTTTTTTTTCATATAACTACAGTATGCTGTAAAATTCAACAACGGTCATCATCCCTATTACTATAGTCTAACACGATCCGCTCTCTCAGCTCCACGGCAGTGCAAACATACCCTAAGCCAGTACATTGTCATTTGAGGCCTAATGAGATGATTTACATGCTCGTTTTAGGACGAAGTTTATGTAAGAAGGGCTTACCCCGCCCTGCAAGGAGGCCCATTAACATAAAGTTGGACCTTAAACAGGATTTGCGAGAAATAACAAACAAGGAATCCTACTTGTGATTGAATTAAGAACAGTCGGGCCACAGGGCAAGTGCGCCAGCGGAAAACATATGGTAGGTTAGGTTAGGTAAAAGTACCTACAGATGTTATATTGCTACAACCACGCAACTACAGTTAGTTGGCAAAAGTAAGATGTTGTTAGTAGTATAACATCTGTAGGTACTTTTCGATGTTTCGATGTGGTAGGTGTAATATTGTGTACCTATATTTTGCTCCTCTTCAGTATGAAATGATTTATTTATAGAAATTTGATTATAACTAAAGGCCAGCCGGCCCACTACGTGCAACGCTAAATAGCCTACGCACTCGCGTTCACTGTGGTGCTTTGCTCCGTCTTCCGTCTTTGTTTCTGCGACTCTTAGAGGCGCGCATGCGTTGGTAGGTAGCGACGCCACGACCCACAATCAATTGCGTCACAATTATTCAAAAACCAATAAAGTACAATTCTCAGTAGGTATGTTTTTCTGAAGATTAAAATATGTAGATAATAAATATTCTATTTACTTCTGTTTCCGCGATTGTCACACAATTTAAATGAAACGTCGGGAAGGTTCAAATAATGAATAAGTGCTAGAGACAATTCTGTGCCGTTTTATTCTGCAAAGTTCTTCGACACTGTTGGTGAAATATACCTACCTCTAACATTTACAGGTACAAAGTTGAATTCGTCCCCGGGATTTAAATTAAGGTTCGTCGAAGATCCAAGTAAATTCTAGTTTCGAGCTTAAAAATTAATTGGATAAAGAAAAAAAACTGTTTATAGAGGAAAGTGCTGCAATTAGGAAAACAAAGAAAAACTGTAAAGCCAAACAGAGTAATTAAAAGCTAGTCAAGTCGGCAATGTTTCAACACTTTGTTTACAGACTTGGGTGTTCAACAGCGATACTGAAAAACTAAGGAAAACCGACATTAAAAGGGATTATCATCCACTTACTGTTCTTAAAACTTGGAGATAAGGTTTTCTTTTAAGTTATTATTTTTCTATTATCATGATAAACGGGGAAATAAAAGAGTTGAAGATACAGATGATCTTCTATACTATAGAATAGATATAGAATTATACGTATATTCTATAAAATTCTAGATTTTTATTGAAAATCAGTTTTCTATGGAGGGGGGTCATGATTTCAGGAAACATCTTAATACCGCGATGCGGGTCGTCTTTTGTTTTGTATGTGTACGAAGCGCTATGTCAATCTGGCGCATCTGTTGGTCATACTTTCTTTGACTTCTCTTCTCAACCAATTTTGGTATCGGGACAGCTGGACATCCAAAGATGGTTATAGGATACCTTTAAACCTCCTACGGTAAAGAAAAATAAATACGCGGACGAAAGTTACAAGCACCTCGTAGTGTTTTAATTTCTTATATATCCAATTTCTTAAATAAACATTACATGTCAATTCACAATAGTGAATGGTCGTAGAAATATGTATAATAATGCACTGCATATTCATACATACTATACTACATAATGTGCATACTAACTTGTTCGTTTGTCTATTAAATGAAGTGGCTCAGGTACCATCATTCGCCGATCGCGGTATAATTTATTTTATTACAAAGCCGATGAGCAAAAATGTAAACAAATATCTGTATCCGTTTGAAAGTCCCAAACATTTTATTTCATCAGCCGTCCCAATCCGAATAGACAAAGGTTTAATATTCGGGGCTAAAAATAAACGAGTTTATTAATTAACCAGTGGAATATAAAAGCAAATGGTAGGTAAATACTGACATATATGAAAGTGGTTTAGTTTAATTAATAAAATTCCCCTAGAGTCCGAGCTTTATTAAACCACACAGTTAAACATCTCACTGTTATTTAGTCGCATATCACCTTACTTGGGTACTGTGAAAGCAATTGGCAGATTCAAATTAAAATCGTATTTAAAACTAGAAGTTTCACACTATTTAATTTAATTTCACGTCATATGAAAGAAGTACCTAAGGATAAGATATAATTATTTAGTCTATTACATAATACTTTCTGAGGCTATAATATAGCTCTTATGATATAAGTAGGTGTATATAAAAATGCTCTTAATGTCATGTCGTCGTAACTCGTGCGACCATGAACGCACTTTATATATTTTTCAGCGTGGCGCTTTAAAAGATATCTTAATTGGGCGACATTTTGTTCTATTAATATCAATTCTGAACACTAATAGTGTCTGTATTTACGCTTTCATAAACAAATTAGTACCTTCATAGTACACTGGTTGCGACAGTACGGTCAGAATCAAAAGTAGCTTACTTAGCAGTACTTTGCCAACTGGCAATTTTACTAAAATTGTATGTCAATTTGCAAACTAAAATTGACATCTACTTTTAATGCTGACTGTACTTCTTACGCTGCAAGATATTTTTTATCGCAAATTAGGGATGACATCTGATATTGAATTATACTTCTTTCTAGTCGTCTCACTCTTGTCAGAGTGGTCGGGGTCTCGATGATGATTTATTTGTACACGGGTGACCTTCGTCCGCGGTCGTCTCGACTAGGGTGGCGGCCTTCGCAGTATGTCTTCACTTTACTCTATTGGCAGCATTTCGAGGACACTCTTCTTATCAGATCCGTCCATCGGGTTGAAGACCGCCCTCAAGACCTTTTGCCCTCAATCTGTCCTTGCACCACTAAATGCTCCATGGATTGCTGGTTTCGGGAGATCCAAAGAATCTTAGAATTCGCAATTGTACAGTCGACGAAAGCCTCTCATTGATTTTTAACTCCTTTAAGATGGATACGTTTGTGCGAAAAGCGGTCCAAGGAATTTTCAGCATACGCGTCCAGCACCACATTTCTAGTGCATCTATTTTGCGTCGGTCTTTTAACCTAGTCCACGTGTCTGCTCCGTAGAGAAATATTGGAAAGACAAGACATTTCATTAGTCGAACCTTGGTATTCCTGGTTATTCGCTTGTCCTTCCAAATCTTATCTAACTTCCCCACGGCGGATCTCGTGATGGCGCAGCGTCTTTTAATCTCTTCCTCGCACCCTCTAACACTTGATACGGACGAGCCGAGATATATGTAACACACAACTTCACAGGTGGCAATTTTGGGTTGGTTTACTGTCACAACGCTGTGTGAATTATCCAACATACTAATACTATCCAATTCGATTAATACAAATATCTGAATATGTCATGCGTGGTCATGCGACAAAAGAAATAAAAATTACAAGACGTTGGAAAGCACTTTGAAATATGTATGATTTTTATTCGAAGCAAATTTGAAATTGCATATCGAATCCTTTTTCATTTGTATGACTACCATGTACCTAAACGCACTATTGGTCCTTTTCTTGCCGATGAAAACACGGTATCGTAGCCATTTTGTATAGCTCGTTTTCAGCGCTCCGTAGGGATGTCAAACTTTATCGGTAATTTCGGACTGAATACTCTAAATGGTATTAAAGTAGTCCCCCTTATATTTTATTATTATTATAGACATGTAATACCAATAATAAAAAATAGGATCAATGGACATCTTGAAAAAATTACATCATGCTTTTAGAATCACAACAACGACGGGACGTATCGCGTATTTAATGTTTAATTATTAGTACTTATTTAGAGTATTAGTGTAGGTATATTTGAATCTGTTGAAATGAGCCAGCGAGCTGCAAACGCCTACTTTGCTCCTTTTATCATCTTCAATGAACACGGAACTCAGCCGGCATAAAGATATGGCTCCACTTGAGCGGCTTCGGGTCAAAACACTTCTACTTTTCGTGGTCGTGACTTACAAATATGGGATGACGTGGATCGTTTCTTCACATTTCACAGTATGATTTTTGGCCTCAAAAGCGGTCATCCAAATTTTATGCCTTCATTAGGTGGAATTATCGAATATAAACATAATACTAAAACTCCCGAGTGGTAATTATGCATAATACTGAAGTAGTGATTTTTTTTTCAACATTTCTATGGATTTCCAGAAATATCATAGAAATTAATTTAGCTTGAAAATAACCCAGTCTTGTGTAATAATTCATATGTCTTTAGATAAAACTATTGTCTGGTATAATTTGGGAAAAAAGTCAGGACTTTATTTCAAATATCAACAGAGTTCTTAATAATTTTGTCTATTTTGGTTTTTATTTTTCTATGGCAACATAGTAATGAATTTGGATTCCATTGCAAGATTATTTATTTAATTGAGACACTCTTAGCCTGTTCCATAAAAATTAAACAGATATTCCAAAGGACCTTCGAGATATTCCACTGTCAATATTTTGAAGCTAGGGTTGTCAGTTACTATAAAGTAATACATTAAAAAAAATGTTAATTTACTGTGCATGTAGCTATCTATACTTGTAATTAAAACTGACTATACCGATATAATGAGATGTTTTTTTAGAATTCCGTACCTCAAAAGGAAAATTTGTTTAATTTTTTCAATAAAACACAATACATACAGGCAAGCGCAAAGCAAGCTAACCTTCAAGCACATGTTGCGCAAGCATTTCTCCGATAAGCTATGTGACGAACTGTCAGCATAATGATTCACACTAGGTACATTTATTACATAAGTAAGTATATTGTATGTCATATTTATGTACGTTTATGTTATATATATATATTTAGATATATATGTATTTGCATCTGAGGTATATTACTTATGTGTTATTTAATTCTTTCATTTAACAGATTACATAAAAGACCCTGCACCATACAAATGTTTCTGTTTAGTCCTATGGTTGACTGGTAGAGAATGCCTTATGGCATTAAGTCCGCCATTTGTACTTTTACCTGTGTATTGTGTGCAATAAAGTTTAAATAAATAAAATAAAGAAAATAAATAAATACATGTAACATGTAACATTTTCTAATGAAGAGTATTATGTGGTACAGGGAAGGGGTCCGCCCTCGTTAGGTTTATACTAAAACCCTGTGCCAATACATAATGCTCCAAGGGTGAGAACGGTTGTAAACGAAACAAAAAAACGTATCCAAGAAAGAGTACGAAAAGAACTTAAAGTACTGGTGGATAATATGGTTCGGCCGAATTCTGGAACAACAAATGACGGGAATACGGCGCGAACCCTGTTATCGGAAAATAACCGTTCCAAGTTTGCTGAAATATTAGGTATCGAGCACTGGTTACTGGATGATCTTCAAACGGTCTTAATATCTTTGAACTGTGGATTACCTATTGACTCTGATAAATTCGGCGAGTTCTGCAAAACGATAGCAAATAAATATGTAGCTGATTATGCGTGGTATCCTATGACTGTAACCTTACATAAAATATTAGTACATGGTAGAGATATTATACAATGGTCAGCTTTACCTATCGGTTTGTTATCAGAACAAGCCGGAGAAGCCAGGAATAAGTTTTAGCGGTTCGATAGGGAGCACCATTGCCGGAAATCTGACCGCAAAAAAACCATGCTGGGTTTGTTTCACAGGGCATTGGAATCGTCCGATCCCTTGACTTCTAACGTACGGTTGCAGCACAGACTAAAAAAGTTAAAAACAATACCTTTGCCGCCCACGGTTTTAAATCTCTTGAAACCATATGAAGTATCTAAAGAGGATGATTCTGTTCCCGTAGCAGAAGATTATACTTCGCAAATTTTAGACGGATATGATGCTGAATATACAGAAATATTAAGAAGCGAAACTTTATAAATAATATGTATAATTTGTAAATATTATGTAAATAAATTAAATTTTCTTGTTAGTGACAACCCTAAAATCAGAATAATCTGAAAAAACTTTGAAACAGAATTTCTCAGAGGTCTTCAGTCCGTTTAGCTTGATTTTTTTTTTCGGGCAAGAGCACAATCAAAACAATCGTTTCATGTTAAAATTAAATCCTAATACTTGTAAAATAAGCTAAAATAAATAAATAACTAAAATGTATAAAAATACATTTTACTCAATTTTCTTAATACCTAGAGCTGTGCTACTTTCTTATATGTACTGCTTGTAGTTAGCATTATTTGATAATGCTAGGAACAATATTAATTATTATTAAAAAAATGGGAAAAACGAAATTTTAGATTTTCATATATTTTCACAATTTATTTTTTATTTTGAATTGTGATGCGTAATTGCCACTCCGGAGTTATAGTCTTATATTTGTGTTAAATAATTCCGACTAATGAAGGCATAAAATTTGGATGACCGCTTTTGAGGTCAAAAACCATACTGTGCATTTGCTTCACCGTAAAGTTAAAGGACAGTGCGTGAGTTGTCAAAATGTGATTCGCTTTCTATACCGGTCTCGCTCGCTCTTACGCGATTGAGATAAGAACCTTCAGTTTTCACCCAAACCCGAATCGCAATCTGTGAGCTCATAGACTGTACCATATCTAAAGAGGTAACAAAGCCCTTCTTGTGCAGCAAACAAACTTGCTGTGGACCCAAACTTACCCGTCTATCAGGAATTCAGCCGCCCTCCAAGCAACGCCTCAAATCTCGATGTCCACCCTATAACACAGCGCAGGAAGTAGCTGAGAATGGCGTATGTGGATGGCGTACACACCGAATAGTTGTATGATGACTGATTGTGAAATCTACAGCATTATAACTTGTATATGTTATATCAATAACATGTATTAGAACTATATGTCCTAAAATCAACAGCAAAAATATAAATAAATTAAGCGATATTGAAATACGAGACTTCAAAAGTGATGATTTTTTTCAATCAAAAACCGTCAAGGTAACCGTGTACCAAAATGGTAAATTACTTATTCTTTCCACACAAATATTGATACCCCGACATAGAAATTACGTCACGTCTCTATTTTGTGTGGAACGTTGTCAGCGCTCCGAAGGAATGTCGAACTTTAACGGTAATTACTATCTTTTAGAGCAGTCAGTAAGTGTAGTTAGCCCGACGTATCTAGACATCTGAACCCAATAAAAATAGTATCGGTTGAATCCAAAAAAAAAAAAATATCATGCCTATTGTGACTACGGTGCACCTGTTCAATCCATGCACAAAATAGTCTGGGTACCCTCTGGGCTTACTATCATTAAGCGGAAACGCAACCAGTGGGTGAAGAACTAAGATGTTAAGACGAGGCTAGGAAATAATAATGCCATGCGACTAAATAGATAAAAAAACCCGTAATGCGAGACATCGTTATCACGTTCCGGCGCGACAACGTGACGTGGAACGTTGCAATAACGTGCCAAGACCTATAGCATGATGATGATGACCGTATCTTGTAAATAAGTCTGAAAACTCTTAGTAGAGTTCTGTTGCCAAAACAATTTATCTAGATATCCCAATATCGATCACGGCAACTGACACGCAATTTCTTTGACAAATCTGTTATATACGACATTATCATTATCACTGATCTAAAAGAAGCACATTAACTGTGAGCGTTCTTAATAACCCTGTAACGAACTCAATGGGAAGCTCCACACGATACGCTGTGATCGAATTCTTTTGTTATATTTTGTGAGACACTTACGCCTGTACAGAAAAGTACACTCACCTGCAATATTATTTGGTACGAGAAGAAGCACCTTTGTCGGCGTAAAACTTTTCTTTACTGTAGTCGACTAAGTAAGTAGAAAGTATCAAATAGCCATCTTCGGATGCTCTTTTTTGACCACGACAGTCCGAATTGAGTCCCGTCGAATATTTTGACTAGTTCGAACTTTGCACCGGATAAATGTACTGCTTGAATGGGCCCAACCCTAAGCTGTGATGCGTTAGCAAGTAGATGTTTCGATGTGTGCGTTAAATAAGCTTGAGGTTTTGTGAAATTATCTTGTAAAGTTTTCTTTTGTGCAATTCTAATTAAGACTGTAGTTCTTATGTGTATTGGGCAAATATTTGTGCAAAATATTTGTTCTTGGGTCATGGATGTTATCTATATATGTATTTTATATATTATGTATATCGTCGTCTAGTACCCATAGTACAAGCTTTGCTTAGTTTGGGACTAGGTCGATTTGTGTATGATTGTCCCTTAATATTTATTTATTTATTTATTTATTCTTTTGTACAGAAGCTTCACAGTGCAATGATATGAAGTGCAATTAATTAAAGAAAAAATTATAACAATAAAAATGAACTTACCTTCGTCAGCTCCGAATTTATGTCGGTCGGTCGCAAAGAATATATAAGTACTCAAGAGTCGGTCTTGTAAACGTAAAAATGTTTAAAATTCACTCACATTATATTATAACATAAATCGGCATCACTCGTTTTACTAATTCACTGCATAATTATAAGGTCTTAAAATATTTGACTTTGGCTTTATATTTTAATTTGCTGTAAATCCATGTTTTCTCAAATATATTATTTTATTATTATAATGCCGAGAATGGATATATTATTTTTATTTACTACGTTTACTACCTAATGAAATGAATTTCCCGGCGATTGACTTTGAAAGTCAACAATAACAATAAGCATAGATAAGAGTTTATTACTGGTACAACAACAAGAACAATAAGATCAAAACATGATCAAAACTATGGAGTACCTTTATATTCCATCATCAAAATACCGGACAACGCACCAAAACTTGCAATATATTGAAATGAAAACTCTTTTTATCATAAATTCAATTCAAATGTTAATTCCTATTGCTTTACGAAAATGGTAAACTATAGCGAACTCAATGTTATGCAATTCACTGGATTGGGTATGAGAATACACCTACCTTATTACATTCCATAGGTAGGTATGAGATATGAGAATAATATAATAAAACGTAGCCAGTATGACGTATGGTCATAGCCTGTGCAAAAGTACTAATTAAACGAAACAAAACGTAATGTCATTGTCATCGTGTTATGTTCGTGTTCCTCGTAGACTGAGATATTTTTATTTTATGAATTCGCTACAGTTTCAATCTACTATCCTATCATCCATGCGTTTTAAGTGGCCGGCATATTTCAACTGCGTTACCTTTATCAGAGCCTCTATGCTAGGCATCTTGACTTGACACGAAGGAGATTTTCTGTATTTGGTTCTCCATCTTCAACAGTGGTTATTTGGATGACCTGCATGACGTAAAAGAGGAGAAAAGCGGTCCATGCTCTTCTGTATATACGACTTACCTGGAATGCTCAAGCTCCTTTTTCCTTGGACCGCATACTCTTTAGGACCACATCCGGGCTTTTCTTAACCTGAACGAGATCAACTGACAGAGTCACTGTACAGCGTATGCTATACACAAGGTGTGCTACTACATCTCTTGATTTAACTCTCTGTAATCAATGTCAGTCATAATACAAGCTGAGAAGTTGCAAGCTAACCGACTATCATGGTATGGACACGTGATGCGAAGAGAGGAAAACCACGTAACCAGAAAAGCGTTAAAGATGAATGTGGACGGATATAGAAGAAGAGGAAGACCAAAGAAAAGATTTATGATTCATAATTTTCTTTAAAATGACGTAAGTGCCGCGCGGTGTCGTTAGACTTCGAACGTTACACATGTTAGTTAAGTGCCATACAGCATTTAAACATTTCGCTCAATCTGGCGCGTATAATCGATAACTTCCAGAAGGTAATATGTTATTACAGTTACTTTGGCGTTTACGACCTTTTCATAGAGCTTGAAATCTTTCTTGTAATTAAAACCTCGGGCTTAAAACCGCTATTTTGAGAAACCGCTATTGGCCGGTTTTTTTCAAATCAATCCGATGACATTTAGAGGTCGCTCAAAATGTAGCAATTTCCATATAGAAAATAGTATGGAACAACTTTCCACGAGCCTTATATGTACCTAGGCAAAGAACATTGTTGTTAGGCAAAGAACAAAGTTATAAAATTATTATTTTTGTCAACTATCGCAAGCGATTAAGTGAAACATTCTTTATCATCATCTTCCGGGTTTGTTTTCAAAATGCAATTTATATGAACATCAGAAATTTGTCCCACGTTTGGGCGACCAGTAAATCATTTCCAAATTAATTTTAATTTGGTACAATGATTATTATACTTGATAGCAAAACAAAATTAGCCATGTGGAGCTAAGATTGAATGTCCTTTTTTTTCTCCATACAACTGTGGACCACCCTAGTGTAGGTCTGTCTGTAGTGTAGGTTACCAATTTATTTCTTGAGTGAATGAAAGTTTATCCAAATCGATTTGTCTTTTCGAACCTGTATATTTAGGTATTTTTCTTTATCTAAACTATTTAACATGGAAGTAACATTTCACGTTTCGTTTTCAGGTATGTACGTGGTAAACGGTGATTGCCGTCACCATCAAGGATTTGGCTGCTGCGCATTTGGATAATCATAATAGCGCCGTCTCAAAGAAAAGTAAGCAAGTCAACATTTTACCTTCAAACTTTTAGGAGCATTTCCGCACAAGGCCTGTAATGAAGGCGCATTTACGTTTTTATTTCTTAAACGCTTAAGTATGAAAGGTTTGCTGGCGGCGAGACGGTGTAAGAGACGGTTTTATAAAACGGTCGGCCGTGTGTGTGGTTAATAATAAAATTAATTACCTAAAAGTACCTTGGCATCACGATTCCATTAGGTAGCCAATATAACAAATTGGCTTAGTTAAATTAGGATTAATTTAATATATTAACTTCCAATCTAAATCCAATTTACTCTTCAAGAACCATGCAAAAAAATAATAAAAGTGTTTTTAATCAAAATGTTCAAAAAGTTTATACCACCGGTGTTTCGAGAGTACCTACATTGTTATGCAAAATTTATAGATAAAACTAGAAAGTGCCCTTCGTCCTTCGAAACCTTTTTTCTGTGTTGTAGTGGCTTTGTTGTTATAGCGGGAGTAGAAATACATCATCTTTGAAAATTTCAACTGGTTAGTATCACCGTTCTTGAGATACAGCCTGGCGACAGACGGACGGACGGACGGACAGCGAAGTCTCAGTAATAGGGTCCCGTTTTAACCCTTTGGGTACGAAACCCTAAAAACAGAGTACTGGAACTCTGATGAATAGTTGGCTCGCCATAGGTCATCGTTCACGTCATCGAAGTTTATTTCTAGAAAACACATTGAACCTAATAAAACGTCAGATTCATTCTCAAACCATTCATATGTAAACAAAGCATTCAAACAAAATATCAGTCCATGTTAACCAAATAACCATAAATAAGTAGGTCCTGCAAGATTTGTTTACAAACACGTTTCTTATTCAAGAGTAAAAATACTCGTATAACGGCACAGTTCCTACGCAGTCGGCGCATGGAGCAGTCTTAGAATGTCTCATAAATTATAATAGCCCCTGTCAAGCAGAACTGATCGTGTAATTTATCTAATGGCTATGTAAATTGCTCCATGAAGTCCATGTACCAAATCGCCAACGCTTCACGCCTTTAATTGCGCTACGACAAAAATCGAAACACGGAATTATCTTCTTTAATACCCACATAATTAGAACTAATATGTGTATTGTGAAAATCTTTTGTGACGCTATGACAAATGGGCTGTTTTGGTTACAAGGTGACATAGTGAGATGATAAATTGTCCGTAGTCGGAAGTCAGCTACACGATGTGTGTGAAAATCATGCGTAACAAACAAAATATTTTATGGATATCCATGGACGTCAAAACGGTAGTAACGACTTCGATCATTCACAAAATTAGTTACCTAACGCAGTTTCCTAAAGA
Source organism: Apotomis betuletana (assembly GCA_932273695.1). Taxonomy (NCBI): domain Eukaryota; kingdom Metazoa; phylum Arthropoda; class Insecta; order Lepidoptera; family Tortricidae; genus Apotomis; species Apotomis betuletana. The sequence goes on from OW026315.1 coordinate 11,820,618, forward strand.
ATTCATTATAAGAATATTTCACAGTAATCCTTTACCAAAATAAATAATTAAGCAATTTTTATATGCCTGGACCAAAAACCACCACAGATAGTAGAGATGTGCCGTTTTCAAAAAATTCCGAAAACTTTCCTCATTTTAGTACCATATAAAATTTGGAAAGTTTCCGGTTTTTTTTTTGTAAAAGGCACATCTCTAAGTAGATGGGAATTGGGTCATTTATACCCCCCCCCGGTCGGCCAATGCTCAGGGATCATTCCCTGAGACACTTAACAAAATTAATGTGAGAAATGCTAAATGATATTGCTTGAACGTGATGCTTGTTATATATTATTATCAGGCTTACAAAAATATTGGAGAGACAGCAAAGCCTTTTCAAACTTTTGAAATGTCAACAGAAGTGTCCCAAGGATTACCATTCGCCGACCGGGTTATAGTTAGATAAGTATATCTGCTTCTGCTTCACAGTCGGTTTTGAGGGTCAGGAAGTGTGACGAATATCAATACCTGGGTTAGATGTCACTCCATCGGAGGAATAGAAGCCAAAATTCAGCATCGAATTGCAGCCGCCTAGTTAAAATGGCGGACAGTAACTGGAGGAACTTGTGACCAGAAAATGCCCGTCAAACGTGGTCAAACTAAACAGCCTTTGTCTATAAGTTCGTGTCACTTTGACATGGTAAAAATCTGGGGGCACGGTAGTGCCCCCACCAAGACGAACCAAGCGAAGCTCAAGCCTACCTTTTCTCGAAGCTCTTCGTTCTGTTATATCCTTGCAATGCCCCCAGCATCCCCATCAGCAAACTTCCCATCCAGCTAACATAACCTTTCAAATACTAGATTCCCAGACCAATATAGTTTCCAACCCTCCTGGACTAGCCCTACCAATATTTCTTTATTATCGTTTTAGTTTATTTTTGTGATTTAATTTATAATTGTGTGAGAATAAACATTTTTTTAAGTTTATTTATTTAAACTTTATTGAACAAAAGAAAATCTTAACGTACAAAAGGCGGACTTAATGCCATGGGGCATTCTTTACCATTCAACCTTAAGTTCTTGGAGGTTTCCTTTCTACAGTTCCAATTAGTCAAAAGAACACTGTAGGTACTACAATACTGAGCCACCAACCAAAGTATAACCCGTTTGTTTACAAAACCACGCGGATGATATGACACGGTAGTAATTAGTGGGTACGAATATAACATTTTTACTACAGACGACTTCCAGATGCGAGCACAAAAGAAGTTTCGGCTCTCCTTGAACCGTAATAATGTTTACCATTTCGTTGCCAAAGGCGTTGAACGCAATGCAAACAGGTATTCTGGTAAATTATTGTATTTTTAAACGGTTTTAATCGTAATTATTGCGATGTTTTGCTGGAGATGTGCATTAGTAATTAAGAGGGCGCCAACGCATTGGCTAGCTCTCTCTCTCACTGAGCGTAAGCGTGAGCGAGATGGAAGTGCGTGCTCGGAAGCGCGGAAATCATGTTTTTTGAGTTGTGTCATAAACGTGCACATTTTATATTGAAAGTAGTTTTACAGTTTTTGAGAACTTATAATTTTGCATCTATTAAGCTTAAAAACATTGTTAAAAACGCAAGGGTTTTGAAGATCCAACCAAAAATATCTAGAAAAAGGGTTATGTTTGAGAGATAAAAGTATCGAGAAAATTATTACCAATCGTGTTTTCACGTTGACAAGCTTGAAGAAAAACTGTTTAAAGTTTCTTATTTCCAAGGGACAGATTTTTAATTACTATGGATGTTGAGATCTAGGATCGTTCACGTGACGAATTTTGCATGGGCGGGCTCTTAAATGGGTCTAGGGTTAGTAGATATATTACTATAAAAAAATACTAAGAAAATGATAAATTATTATAATGCCTCTATGAGCTGACATCGCAATTTAGTTTATAAATTGCTGAAATTTCTAATTTTTCTTCGTTCTTATCTCCGCCATTTTGAAAAACTTCGAGAAACTGGACCGTCAAATAATTCTATACATATATCTAATTATAGAAACTCATTATAAACATTTCACGAGATCGGTTGAGAAACGACACCTCTAGGTGAACAGCTGGAAAACGTCCAAACGTCCTAACATACGAAATAATTTTGGGTCAAGCTGAAACGGAGACGCTTCGCTCAGTCAATTATTAGAAGCCTGTAATATCCCACTACTGCATGGTCCTCCCATTTCTTCCCACTTTCCCGATCCTGTGCAATGTTTGACTATTCATCCGAAAAGGAGTCCAACTCGTCGCGCCATCGCCGGTGAGGTCTGACTCGTTTCCTCTAGTAAATACATTAGCTATAATATATCATCACATATATTTCATCACATTTGCTCGTAAAAGAAGTTATTACATGCAGGTGTACTGAAGGGCAAAGGCCTATATCGTTCCCGCGGGAGTTATTGATTGTTATATTTCCCGAGGGAGTTATGGTTTTACTATTAAAAATATAGTACGCACTCGTGCAATACTTCAGACTAAGAAGGTTTCTATACAGCCAACGTTTTTTGTTGCATCACCAAAACTTTACTACGAGTAAATTTTATTGTGCATTGAACTAATATACCTACGGTATATTTTACTCACTTACTTACTACTCTGGCTCACTGACCCAAATAGTATATTTTACTGCATTATATTTATGTGTTACAATTATTTAAGAGCGCAATGCAGAATTTGTATAGGCGCGCCACGCCAGGCGTACAGCACCTTCTCTTGGTAAACATTTATTCGTCTGCTCATTACGCCGAAACCGTTGGACGGATTTTTCCAATTTGGTACAGGAATACCGACAGCAAAAATAAAGTTTTACCCGGAAGAAGTTCCACCTTCCAGTATGTTTGTACGAACATCGCATTTAGGCCCAGGTTGCCTTGACCAGTCAGTAATTAGGCACCGGCAAATATTTGTGTTTAGTCTGACTCCGGGCAGTCCGTGGCTCAATAATGAAACTTTTCAACGGGACGACGATTTCAATCTATTCCCGAGGCTAGAAATAGCGAGGCTCTCGTGTGAGTTTATTTTTAACACAAAAAAGTTCAATTGCAATGTCGAGACTTGTTGATATGTTGGAAATTTCAACTTGACAACTATGTTTCCACGAGCTTGCGCTGTATATTTGTTAATTTTATCCTTACTTATTTATGTAGTACTAGCTGTGCCCCGCGGTGTTACACGCTCATCCCAAGGGAACACTAAATTTATTCGGGATGAAGTATCTTATGTCCTTCCCCGGGACTGACACTATCTATATACCAAATTTCATCTAAATCGGTTCAGCGGTTTAAGCGTGAAAAGGTAACAGACAGACAGACAGACAGACAGACAGACACACTTTCGCATTTATAATATTAAGTATGGATAATTGAGGAAATAATTATAGGTAGTAATAATCAATGACTAAAGCGAATGTTTGTGTTTAGAAATAGTGTAAGATGGCATCCTATTGTTTAGTAATCGTAATTTATATTATCTAGGAGGAAAGCAGCATCCCTGCCAAGTCGTTAAATTGTCACTTAGGCTAGTTTTCCGTACGATGCCCGTACCGTACAATGCGGAAAAAGAAAAACATTTACATCTTTTTTTTTTCAAGTTACAAAAAAATCTGTAATTATTTCCTAGGAATGAGGGGGTTATTCATACGTATAAATAAAAAATTCAAGATTTTTATAAAATTTCAATTATTCCTTGGCTAGTATTTTAATGAATATTGTCGACTCTTACTGTGCTACTTGAGTAGGTACAAACGTTAAGAAGTTCGTTTCGGAACGCGTCTACCCAGTCTATGATACCCAATACAGCAGACCTATGGTATTGAGTGATGATTTAGACAAATGATAAAAGCATCCCTCATTTTCTGACACATATATGACCATACCGGGGTCTTTGGTGCACGAACGTGCAGTAGGCGTCAAATTATTCGTGCCACCGGAAAGTCGGGGTAGTTATGTATATGACTAAAAAAGTAACCTTACTTTTTTAGGCACTTTGGGGGCCTATGATGGTTGCGTTTATCACGTGATAAATAAGTGACAAAGCATCTGTCACTCACACTCGCAATATGTCAAAACGTGACGGATTCTTTATCACTTATTTATCGCGTGATAAAAGCAACTATCATAGGGCCCCTGATCTGTATATGTAGATAAGTTTTCCATGGATTTTCTTTCCGAAAGTCAATTGCTGAGTTAGTCATATTTCATTTCTATATACTTACTTATATTTTATTACATATTAGTAAGATATGACACTTTTTAAAGTAAAAATCCATGCTTCCAAAAACTAAATCTTAATAAAAAAACCGAAGGAAAATCTCTTCGCGACGACGAGATGTTAAATAAAAAGAAATGGGGCTGACAACCCGAGGACGCGCTCACGCTGGCGACGCGCTAGGGCGCGGATGCGGTGCGGCAAATATAACAATTGTATGCAAGTATCTCCGTTCAAATAAAAATCATGTCCGGTACACACTGCACCGTCCGAGCGTGCTGAATTTTTCATAAAAACCACGCGCTGGGACTAAAAAAAAACGTCTCGTAGGTACTAGGTACAAAAAATTACATTCCAGATCGTCGCGTTGAACGTTTTCTTTTAATTTTTTTATAAATGTGACGCTTTGAAAAAATCTTTTTCATACAATATTTTGGGACACTTTTTTCTTGTATAAGGTTGGAATGCACAAAAGATTCTGAGTAACATGAGCCTAATTTTTTTTTGTTAAATAAGTAATGTAAAATAACACAAATGACATACATTCACATGAATACAATAACAGGAAGTGAAAAGCGGCTATTATCTATTCTGTGATACCGGCCCGGCATAAGGTTAGTCAGGGGTTCTCAAACTAGGCGCAGTCTGCACCTTGGGCAACCAATGTTTTTAATTATTGTATTAAGCGGTGACGAGGTTACCGCGGCGGGGTACGGGCAGCCGTCCCTGATGAAGAGCTCCATACGAGTTCGAAATAATACGTCGGGCCGTTCCTGACTTTTTCACGTGAGTCTGAACCGCTTAATACAATAATACAATAGTATTATTAGATGATTGCCAAAATTTTAATTTAAATAATGTTAATGTATGTTTTTTTTACCGTCGGGTGCGTCTAATCGTTGCGTGCAACAAACTATCGCCGCCTTTCTGGCACCGTATTAAAAAAAATTAGACAGACAATATAAATCGCACGACTGAAAGTCGCATGTCATAACCATATATGTGCTAGATATGCATTGTGAAAACCCTGACTGTTTCACGTGAGTCTAAACCGATTAAGAGGCCTTATTCCTTTTAAAATACTGATTGTTTTCGACATTTTTCTCTATGATCAAACATGTTTCTTAACCTATTATTGATGTTACCTACTACCTAGAACAGGGGTAATGGGATTTATTGGTATATATTTGAAACCTACAGTTTGAATTTTTCATTGATAATTTTTGTTTCAAAAACTACTCGAAATTTACAAAATTCATGCGGAAAATTAGTTTTTGCAACTTATTATCGACTGCACGCAATGAAAGCATGAAATAACTATGTTACTACCTAGAACTCGGGGATAAGTATTATGCCGGCAAGCGCGTTTGCTCGACTTGGCGGGGGCACTGCCGTGCCCCCAGATTCGCTTCAAAAAGTTGGTTGAAATTATCAATATATTTTTCAATAGGTACCTATGTTTTTTTTTTAAAGGAATAAGGCCTCTTAATACAATTATTACATATGTCTCATGAAAGTTTTAATAAGATTATTGTGAAAACCGCCTTAGAGCAGCGAAGATACGGTAATATTATCGAGACAAACAGGATACCTACCCTACTCGCAACATTACGAATATTACGATGTGCCAAACCTGGGGCCAAATTCGGCATTTCAAGTGACTTCTGTCCGAGATCTCACTCACCACCATGATACGTCTATTTCAGCTGTATGATCTTCGAAGTCATTGAAATAATTTTATTCGTCATTGAAATAATAATAATTTTCTCATTGATGGGCGAATCATTTAAGGCTCCTTATCCGTTCAAAAATTCTGATTGTTTTCATTGTCATTTTTCTCTATGATCAAACATGTTTCTTAACATATTATTATCAATGTTACTACTTAGAACAAGGCCATTGCAATTTATTGGTATATATTTGAAACCTACGGTTTGACCTCATCATTGATAAATTTTGTTTCAAAAAGTACTCGAATTCGTCAACATTCACGCAGAAAACGGTTTTTTTTTAAACCTATTTTCGACTGCATGCAATGAAAGCATGAAATAGCTGTGTTACTTTCTAGAACTCAGGGAAAGTATTATTTGCTACAAAAAGTTGTTTGAAATAATTAATATATTTTTCATATGAAAAAAATAAATTTTAAAAGGAATAAGGCGTCAACGGAATTATGTTTGGCTTTTTAGGTTTATTTTGCAAGGCGGTTCTTAAGTTTTATTGTAGTTGTGTGTCTGAATCATGATGCGTTAGAAGTTCACATGCACTTTCTAGTATCTATAATAATTATAAATTTCTCGAATGTTAAGTAGATTCTATCGTAATAGGTCAAGTGTATCAGTTAACTCTCACGAGCTGAGAATATCTTTACAAAATCAGGACTTCCGGACAATAATCCTCGTATAGCAATTATAATTACTTTAAAGGCTCGAGTTAGGGATTGCTCTCGAACTTCATCGTTATATACGGCTAAATTGCGGGGTAAACGTGTCGTGGAAGATATGAGCGGGTCGATTTTGGATGTAAGTACGAGATGAAGTCACTCGTAGAATAATAGATAGGCGAGTAGTTTTATTACCTGAAGTCAAATTTAATTACGCTCAGTCGGGACAGGTACGCCGAATAGTACATGTTAATAGTACATTATTGTCGAAACGAGGGAAGTAGGCAATTGCTGGCTTAGTATTAATTTTAAACGAACGACCTTGGGGTTCTGTTTAATTTAATACGAAGCCAGCGATTGCCCTTCTGGCTGAGACAAATATAGGGTTTTTCTCAAAAATGGTGCAAATAAACAAAATAAGTAAAGATATGTTTTTTAGCCACTATTGTATGTCATAAATGAACTCTTGCATTGCCGCCTTTTTGTTTATTTTTTTACTAGAAAGGTAGAAGTATATTTTTCTTCCGAAAACGCCATAAGCTATTTGAAGCAACTAAAAAGTCGCGATAAGTTGTAGCTACTGATCTTCCGTTTTGGTTGTTTAGGACCTATGCCGTTCCTCACCCTATGACCAAATCCAAAAATTAATTTGATGTCTGATCTCGATACTTTTTAATTAAATAATAACCTTTTTGCTACCAGTTGTTATTAACTCAGCGTACCGTCTCTAAATTTCAGGTCAGGTTATTCATTAAGTACCCTTAAGGCATAAAATGGCCTATAAAAAAACCTATAAATATTGAAATTTTCCCTAATTTTACTGCCTTATTGTACTGAGACTTATAATGGTGAGCCAATTAGGTATGATAACGTTATTACATACTTGGTTATCTTTCATAGCTGAAAATGGGCAATAGTGGAAATAATAATGGAAAAGTTCGTATTCATATTTCCATTAATGTTTTCCTTTATTACCCGTAAATAGTGTTTTATCTACACTTATTTTGTTAAATTACTATACTCCATCCGGATAGGGCTTTAACTAAATGTAAACAAACCTTGGCTGTCAAAGTTGACATATTCAGGTGTACTCAACATTTTATTAATTGCTAAATTTTAATTCTTGCTTTCGATTATTTTTTTGGTAGTCAGACTCTGATCAAGGTTCGGCAAAGGAGAAAAATAATTAAATGGCCTTTGCCAAGACGTAAAATAAATGAATACACAGATGTTATGTATGAATATACATTCAATATTTTAAATGTATTTTTTCTGTACTGCCACAGAATAGATAATAGTGTACTGCTCACAAACACTAACGCAGGTAGGTAATATGTAAAATACACGTTATGTTATTTCTAAAAATAGTATGTTAAAGAGTTAATTTTTCTTACCTGTGGGGCAAACTATTATTAAATAAAAGAGTTTAGTAACTGTAATCATAGTTTAATTTGAACTGTCACTATTATTGTCTCATTTTGATGATACCGAAGATGATGAGGAAGCATCACCAACATTAATAATGAACCGTTACTTTTCAGCAGAAAAACAATAACTAACACAATAATAACCACTAATGGATAACACTAATAATGAACAGAACGAATGAAATAGTAATATGATCAATAACAAAATAAATTAACAAGAAAACTATAACGCAAGCGAAAATCCCGACGAGTATAGTACGCGAAAACGAATACACGAGAAGTGTCAATTTATTTGAAAAAAGGTTGCGGATTCCTAGGTTTTTAGGTTCTTTATTGTCCACAATTTGTAAAATATTTGGTGACATATTGAAATTATTATTAAGTTAATGTACTTAGGCAATAATTTTATAGTCTTCATTGGGTATGGTATGGATTATTCTATATAAACTAGATATATTAAGGCAGAACAAATATTATATATTTTTATTAAAGTAATATTATTAAATACAAAATTGACCAACCAATGTCGGCCTGATAAAGCACCTAATTTATGGTTTGTTTACATTTAGTTAAAGCCCTATCCGGATGGAGTATATAACAAGTTCAGACTTACTACCGTTCAATTAGTAAATAATGATGCCTATACGCAATAATTATGTAGGACATTAGGAGAATAATAACGAAGGCATTCGAATTGAAACTGAAATTGAAATTTGTAATTAATATCGTTTGGCTTTTTAATAAAATGCTAACGTGGTGTTTCGTTAAGCATAATTAAAAGCGTTTTAAATATGTTATCCACAAATCTTTGAATTTATTCGAATTATTATGGACGTAACGATCCACTTTGTATATTATATCTATTTCTCCGCCAATATACAATACCGTGACGTCGGGTTTCTTTAGTCTCAGAGGTAGCATTGCCCACCCATTAACACCAATTTTATTAAATTAATAAATGCTAAAAAACGACATGACTCGTACCAATTTTAAGTAAGCGCTGGTGCTGATTTCCAATTTATTGTATGGATTTAAATGGGTGGATAATGTTACCCCCTAGGGTAAAGTAGCCCGACTTTACGGTACGTTTATCGTTAAATGACTGACAGATAGTCAGGCTTGCAAAGCTGGATATACTCTCATTGCCGCTTCCGGGCACAGTTAAATGGCCGCTCTCTAGTGAGTAAAGCAAGTTATTATATCATGTGGTCAGCTGATCGCGTTTATTGTTTACCTCTAACTCCATAAGTTTTGCCGCACGTATTCGACGAATTTTGGAGACCAGTTTGTTATTTTATTGCATCCCATCCGATCATAATCTGAGTGCGGGAAATTCCGGGAACCAATATGTGAAATAATAGTGTTTAAACACAGTGTTTATCGTCGTCTAGTGACCATAACACAAGCCTACTAGAGCTTACTGTGGGACTAGATTAATTTGTGTGAGGTTGTCCGATATTTATTTATAAAATTTATTTTTCTTATCGTGGTGAGAGGGTGGCATTAAATTAATGTATGCATGAAAAAATACGCAAATATGTATAACGGGTTAGCAGAAATTAACTGGCACGGTATTATATCGCGTACCTATTAGCAAAGCAATTTTTTTTTTAACCGTCCCACAAACTCACCTGCATGTTTTTTTGTACAATTATTAATTGTATGGTAAAATTGGGATTCAATCTATGCGGACGAGATTGCTTATACCTTACCCTATATCATTAACATTTATGAAAATTATCTTCAAAGATTCCTTTTATTAAGGCTATCACAAATGTCAGAAACTGAAAAATAATGATCAGTGTGTGATTTGCACCAATACGTAATACATAATACATACATGTTTTATTATGTATTACGTATTGGAGTAAGCCCCTCTATAAATCAACTTGTTTAACTTTGGCAAAATCGATAGTTCCAAAGTTGGAAAGTTTCTTATTACAAACACTTTGAGGTGTCATGTTCCTTAAAGCCCGACCTTCACCTTAATCACGTCTCGCTTGATGCTAAAGAGGTCCTTTTGAATCACAGTTTTGAATGTTACATAAATTAAACAACGTGCTCAAGAAGATAGACAGAACCCTATTTTCAACTAATAAAAAAGAGGTTCTTAAGTTTACTATAGGGGAAGAAACTACTGTGTTCAAAGTTTAAGCAGACAAAGCACAAGGTTTAAATTGTTAACAATAATGAATTTACATAGCTTTTTATTACTGAATTACTCGTGATTCATATGTAGATAAGAATTGTCTACATGATCTCTTATAGACAATATACGGGATCTGGGTGCCTATGATGGTTGTGTTCATCAGTCAGCACGTGATAAGGTATCTGTCACTCACACTCGAATTTTGTCAACACGTGACGGATGCTTTTTCAAAGCATCCATCGTAGGCCCGCTGTTTAGAAATATCTCACGAAAGTGTTGATAAATGAAAACGATATTTTTATTGATCTACAGAAGATACCCGCTACTCTGGCCGAGTATATGTTTTAACCGCAGTTGAGTAAAAGTATCCTTTCCCGCTCCTACCACGCACCCATGCTAGGATTTTCGATACGATTTTACAATTTTATAATAGTATAGATATAGAAGTATCTAAAAGATTTCTACAGATAAGTGGCGACGCTGTGTATGTTAGTATTGGCAGTTCTCTTGATTTATAGACGCAACTACCAATCCCGCTATATAGATTAAATTATGTTTTATTAGATCTATTTAGATCCGTCAACCGGACGTTTGCGGCGGTTCTTATTTGTCGTGACGTCAGCACCTCACCTGCCAGCAGTTCAAATGAAATTAAAATGTTTTCGCGGAAGAATCTGGTTCGCCGATGTAATAAGCTTTTATTTATTGAATGCCTTTGAAAATTATTCCTAGTTTATGGAAAACATGTGTGTTTATGTTGATTGAAACTTACACAATTTTCACACATTTTTATAACGAAAAAAAACAGCTGAGTGTGCGAGTGCGAGTTGGACGCGTGCCGAGGGTTCCGTACAAAAACTTAGCCCATATTAACTGGCATATATGGCGCCGGATACAAATGAGGTGCAAAGTTAACGCCACTGATCACGTTTGTTGTATGGGAGCATAATGTGCCCTTAATATATAAATATTTATTTGATTCTGTTTTTTAATATTTGTTGTTATAGCGGCAACAGAAATACATCATCCGTGAGAACTTCAACTGTCATCATGGTTCATGAGACACAGCCTGGTGAAAGACGGACAGACGGAGAGCGGAGGCTTAGTAATAGGCTGAAAAAATACAGTGAAACATAGAACCTTCTACTTTTTTTGGAAGTCTGTTAAAAACGTGACTTAATCACGTTCAAAAAGTTTTGTTACAATAATAAAATGTAGGTATGCTTATTACCATATAAACTAAAAGTCAACCCATGTAAGCCGTAGGGCCACCTGGGGACTTACAGCTAGGACGTCTAAGAGATGTTTTGAGTTGAATGTTAAGGTCATCGAAACTCATGGGTAATATTATAATATAGAGTATACTGTACACTCTAACAAATTAAGAGGCCTTATTCCTTTTAAAATGGTGATCGTTTTAGACATTTTTCTATATGATCAAACATGTTTCTTTACAATTTATTGGTGTTACTACCTAGAACAGGGCTATTGGGATTTATTGGTATATAATTGAAACCTACAGTTTGAATTTTTCATTGATAATTTTTGTTTCGAAAACTACTCGAAATTGACAAAATTCACGCTGAAAATTAGTTTTTTCAACTTATTTTCGACTGCACGCAAAAAAAGCATGAAAAAGCTATGTTACTTCCTAGAACTCGGGGAAAAGTATTGTTCACTTCAAAAAGTTTGTTGAAATTATCAATATATTTGTCATAATATGAAAAATATAAATTTCAAAAGGAATAAGGCCTCTTAAGACCAACTAAGAGTAGTTTTCTCTTAGTTGACGCTAAGTTAATTATAATTACGATCCTATATAAATCAAACAAAGCTGATCATTTAAAACAATAAGTGTATCTGTGATTGAACTAATAAAGTAGGTATTTACTTATGTATTTATTGTTTATTATATTTATGTATTTATTTGTTTTTTTTTTATGTATATATTATTATTATTTTCCGTTTTTTGCACCGCCTAATAACAAAATCTTATTTTTTCAAGTTCTCCACTACCCAAAGGTTGTCTGGAAGAGATCGCTCTTTAGCGATAAGACCACCTGTTGTTTACCTCTAATTGTAATTTCTTGCATTGTATTTCTCCTGTATATTTTATGAGGTGTGCAATAAAGAGTACTTGTATTGTATTGTATTGTATGTTATTAATCCTACCAATTGTATACGTTGCATCTACTATTAATTTGTTGGCATAATTATGTAACGTGGGTTGATTCAATCCTTTACGTATCTTAGTTCAGTTTTATTTCAATCAATCAATCAATCAATCATTTATTGCGAGAGTTGATCTTGCTAGGATCAATTAGTTTGCATAATTATTTTTCATGTAAATATTGAACAAGATCTTAAATTGGTTTAGTTACATAGCAATAGTAAAGCCGGATTCAGTATTGCCTTATTTGATGTGTCCAAGTCCTTGTTAGGCTCGTATGGAATCATGATGCTTGATTATTACTATCGAGATATTGATAGGACCAACCATTTTTTTTAGAGTGTATTACTATGGCCACTATAACAACAAAATATTACACTCACAAAGTCATCAGTATTTTATTATATTTGACAAGTAAAAACGAATCGGCTCTAGAAACAGTGAGAGCTTAGCGAAAGGATAATATTGGATTTGATTTAAGATTGCACATTGGTTTGATAAACTTATTCCCGTCTCTCCCAACTTAAGAGCTACTTAGTGCAAATGACTTAACTTTGATACCTTCCTTCATCACTAAAGCCACGTAGACGTGCTCTGCTGTAAAATTAGCTTCAAGCAACTTTCATAATTATAACTAAAACGAGTTTTTGTTTAATTCTTGTTAATTGGCCGAGCGAGCAAAGCAAGCGAAACGTTCAGCTTCAGGTTTGCCAAAATTTATTTCGTTTGTCCAGCCGGCTTATGATAGTTACTTCTATCACGCTATAAATAAGTGACAAAGCATCCGTCACGTTTTGACATTGAGCGAGTGTGAGTGACAAATGCTGTACCATTTATCAACCATCATAAGGCCCCCAGATAAATAAATAAACAAACAATTATCACACAAATCGATCTAGTCCCAAATTAAGCTCAAGAAGCCTCGTGTAATGGGTACTAGACGACGATATACATACTTATATAGATAAATATATACTTGGACCTATAGAACAACCATGACCCAAGCACAAATATTCTAGTTCATGACTAGAGAACGGATTTGAAGTAGCGATCTCAATATTAATATGGATATGACTACTTAGCGCAATTTGTTAAATACAAGTCATGTTGTTTATATTAGGTCTTACAGTCTATTATTATTACACCGCACACCGCAAACTTAGCTTAATAAATAATTAAATTAAATTAAATGTTATTTCTGCAATAAACTAAATTTCAAGAAAAGTATTTTATTCTAAATAAAGGAGTTCTTATACAACTCAAAAATAGTAGTTCCTATTTATTACGTACCTACATGATAGTTCATGTCAACAATGTCACTTTAATATAATAAAACGTGAATGCACACTTGAATGACTCATTGTTTAACGATGTTTTTATTTATTATCATCATAATTTTTGCCCAATATTTACAAAAGCTTCCAAAACAGTTTTTACTTTTTTGTTCCGATAAGTTACATTATTTTTATGTAGTGAAAAATTAATAAATTAAACCAGTCGTATCCATATTAAAAATTGAGATCGCTACTTCAAATCCGCTCTCTATTCATGACACAAATATTTGCCTTGGCCTGCCCTGCCCTGCATGGACCGCCGGCTCAGTAGGCAGAGGTGCTCTACAATCTGCGCCAACCGCGTCGTCACGCACATATTTGGATGTCCGGATGCTCGGATTTCCGGCTGTTCTCGCCTAGAACATATCTCAACCGATTTTCATATTTTTTTTGCGTAGGTTCGTTAATGATGTACTTTTTTTTGTCGAATCGGATTTTCGAAATTTTTCAAAATGGCGGTGATATTGGGATTGAAAACGTAAAAATTATAAAGATCAACCATTACGAAACAAACTCGCGATGTCTACAGCTCTGCCATGCTACGGTAAAAGGACGTATCTTACTATGACATCCGTATAAAGATACGACCTTTTACCATAACACGGCATAGCTCACAGAATCACTACCCAAGCAGCACACAAGCTGCAAAAACGCTTACACAACCCTTATACCACTAATTTAAGCTGAATAAAAGCTGTAAAAGCGCTTACGCAGCATGTCTGCTGCTTGGGTAGGTACCTAGTTTATATATTATATTTCATCATTGTTAATTTGTACTGACAGCATAATGCACTTTACATTTATAGCGCGACAGTGCAATAGCTCCACTTTCTGCTTTTGTTCGTCGTGCGTTTTTAGCAAGTCGTTACTGTGCGCACGACGCAATCAGTCGCGGTGACGCCCCACGACTTATTACGTGGCACTTACTCAACTGCCACTTAATTACTCACAATCACAACCAGTAAAATATACCACAACAAATAAAGGGGAAGTCCGGGAGAGGTGAACCCCAATTTCATTAAAGATGCTTAAAATTGTATGTATTAGTCGTAGCGTCTTGTAATTGGGCTCATGTATGTCTCATCTTGTTAGGTATAATTTGATAATATTAGATCGTTGATAAAGTCAACATATATTTTTTTATTTCATGTTTTTTTAAAACGGAAAAATGGATTAAATCTCCCACCCCTACGGGTGAGTTGACCAGGGCTTGAGGGAGAATTGACCATACATTTGTCTAGAAGGAAAAAATTAAAAAAACTATTATTTTGTTATAAATATTTCACGAAAAATACTGCCATAATTAGAAACGAGACTTTCTTACAGAAACAATCAACATTTAGCATTATTAAGCTAGTTTTGACTTGTAAATCATAGGAAATGAAAATCTTGTTTGTAACAGAAAACTGATCAATTATAAACACTAATGGCACATCATTTATCACATATGATTATGCACATTAATAAATAAGCTTTAAATCCAAAATTATACATGATTTTTTCTTACAAATAATCAATAGTTAACGACATGAGGCCGTTTATTGTAAATTTTAAAGAAAATAAATTATGATCTCACTTCTAACAGAAAACTAGGCACCTCAGGAGCATCAGGAATCACGTACGATTATACACATTAATTAACAACATATAAAACCATAATTATTATTATGAGTTTTTCTTAGAAGAAATTATATTTAACAACATTTTAGAATTTTTTTCCTACATATTACAAAAGCTGAACTATAATCTCACTTATAACCAAAAACTATGCAAGTTTTAAACAATAATCATCAGGAATCACAAACCCGAAAATATAAACGAGTTTCTCTTACAAATGATCAACATTTAATAATAAAATAATAACCAACTAAAGAGCAGAGCGGGACATTTGAACCACTGATCATGTCTCCCACCGACAGAGTGGTCAAGTCTCCCGCTACCCCCCTTGCCTTACAAAAATTATGTTTCCTCTAAACAATTGCAACGGACGATTCCACACACATTAACTCAAAAATACTACATTAAACAAAGAATACGATGTGATAATAAAACAGATCTTACCTCCAAAACTGTTGAAATTGCATAAGAAAACAAAAAAATATTTTTATTCAGTTTTGAAACGCAAGAACACGTTTTTCTCGCTCAAAGCCAAACCGTACTAATGGCGGCCAATATGGCGCACTCGCAGCCACCGCCTTTATGTGAGTGTCTTACGAGCTATCAACGGCGCCGATGGCGCGAAATTTGAACGAAATATTTGAGATGGTTCAAGTCTCCTACCTGGTCAGATCTCCCGGTTTTCCCACCATCGGTTTTTGCGAGGACCTAAAGTGAGGACAATACAATACAAAATACTTTATTGCACACCAAAAAAAGATTACAAATTAAACACAGAACCTTGTGTGGAAGTGTTTAGACAACAATAGATTTTATACAACATTCTTTTTTTAAATTCTCTCGCTCTCAGTGCTTCCTCTTAACAACAGGAGACAATATCTACTTTGTGAAAAATCGTACGGTGAGGCGTTCAATAGTTTTCAGCCTTATTTCCCTAGGTACAGGTAACTACAAAATTAAATTAAGTAATGGTGAATGTAAGTAACCTTACGAGCAAACTTTTCGTCCCCAGCCATTACCGAAAGAGTCACAAACTATATTAACTGCTTAAACTTTTGAATGTTTTATACCACAAACACATTTTCGTAACGCAAATACCCGCTGTGGTCCAGGCATGGTCAACCGCATAAGTGTATTTAGCACCCCTGTTCCAAACTTATATTTTATCACATGTTCGTGCACGTACGGGATTACATGGCCGAATATAATCTGACCCTTTGTGTTAGGCAATTGAGAAAATATCACACTAATATTATACAGGCGAAAGTGTATGTGTGTTTTTTTTTTGAAGTGAAGACACGCTCATACGGCTGGACGAATTTTGAGAAAATTTGGTACGGGGGTAGCTGACACCCTGTATTAATACATAGGCTACTTTTGAGCTCGATTTTTTTTGTGTTCCTGTGGGATGAGCGGGGCAACTAGTAGATAATAAGAACTGTGTAAAAACCTACAAAATAAAGATAAAAGTGGCTGCATAATATATGGTTAGGATTAATTATAGCTTCCCTCTCCCCGCTTCGTAAGTTAGATTCCTTTCCCAGATTACAAAACAACCACACAATAACTGTTTTGTTACTAAGGTAAACGTCCTAATGTTTGAAACCATTTTCCAATAATTGGGTAGTTTTCTTAAACATTTATCCGTCAGTTAGATTATCAAAAGAAATGAGACACGTATTCTTTGTTTTAACAATCAAACAAAAAAATTAGAAAGATAAAGTGTGTCAATGCGTATTTTATTGTCAGATTGTCAATAAAATACGTGTTTCTTGTTTTGACGGACTAATTATATTTCTTTAGGAAACTAGCCTGTTCACTGTTATTGGGGTAAGGTCAAGCACTGGGTCTGGGACATTTTCCTTACCAATTATTTTCTTTATAAAGTTCGAAAAAAAGGCTGTATATTTTTTCTGTCCCTCATATATATCATTGAAAGTAAGAAGACACGATCAATGTTTCGAATGTTCTCTAGCAAGGATAACAAAGGTAATTAAACGGGGGAGTTAAGAGAAAGCGAGGAACGCTCTACGGGCAAACTTTTCCTGCGGCTGACGTCGGATACACTGCTGAAAACTACAACTTATTTACTTTATTTAACCACTCAAGTGCTTTGGTAACTACGGCTCTGCCAACGCTTTTATCTGCAACCACTTTAACATTCTGAAATTGCATTGAAAATTAGTTTTTAATGATACTATGTAAAAAAATATCTAAAACAATCAGCATTTTTGAACGGACAAGGACCCTTACAGCTAGGGCTGCCATCTCTAAATTCGCTAACCCGGACAAAGATTTAAAAAATCACATTTATTAACTTGATGATGATGATTGATGATGATGATTTGGTGTAGGGACGCCCGGCCGGAAACAGGCGGGCTGTCGATCGCTTGACTGCGTTCATTCAGCCCAATTCCCAATTGGAGCCAACGGTTACTGTCCCGGCGGCGCTCCCATACAGCCTTCTTCCTCGAATCTTCTTGTTCTCCTGCAGAAGTAAAGGACATCTTTAAGGTTAATGTCCCTCAGCTCTTCCTCTTCTAGTTTATCTTTTCTGAAGATGCTATAGCGTACTATCGCATACATGCCACACTGCTATAACATGCTTGCTCGTCTCCTCCTGGCCACAGTGCGAGCAGTATGGATCACTTGCTACACCCATAATGTGTAGGTGCCTGTTAAGGCTGTTGTGTCCCGTGATTATGCCTGGTAATAATCTGAGAGTTCTCTTACCTAGTTCCAGTAAATACCTGGTCCTTTTTCTGTTGATGCCTCCTAGGATCATCTTCGATTGCCGACAGTCCGTTGTCTCTTGCCATTGTCTATTGGCCTCTTCCTCCATTAGCCTAGCTATAACTCCTTTCGTTTATTAACTTACATTAGTTGTAGTGTAATGTAAGTTACAGCATCAAAATAAATAAAGTAGTTCCATAGAAACAGCAGACGTATTTCTCTCTGAATAGATTTACATTCCTCTGTTATAAAAATTAAGAAAAATTACTACTTGCGCCGGCTAGTTCTATTATGCGGCATAACAACAGCTTGTCTGTTGGATGCATGCCGTGTGTCTCAGGGTAAACACAAAGCGGCAGTAAAAGTCTGACACGTCGTAGTCGGAACCTGGAGCCGTGCATGCACCGTGCATGTAACGTTCCACGGAATAGAAACGTTCTGTGTAACGTTCCCAGAAGCGTTATGCGGTATTTACGATGCTTTCTACAAATAGAGGATTAGATTCATGCGATATTTCGTAATCTAGGCTAGTTGACCGAATCAAGGTCCTTTTTATGGAATTTCCAAATGCTTTAAAATATCAAAATGATGATAAATATCACTGTTTCAAAGGCCATTAAGACGTGACTTGGGTGCCTGGTGCCTTTGTACAGGCAAAGTTGGCGTGCGTTCGAAGCCATTGTTCGTGACCGACATACGAGTCAATCGGTCGTGTCGCTACCGTTTATGAGTAATTAAATTACATCGTATTTTACACAATCAATCAATAAAATACAATTATTAGGCGGCTTTTGGTAAGATCTAAAGAACTTTCTGTATTATTTTATTGTGGTTCCGTGTCCCCTCTCCCTTAGCCTTGTGAAACAAAAACGGTAAAAATGCAACTTTGATGTTTGCAAAGTGAACAATTATACAGTCCATTGCAGAATAACTCCCACAACCTTGTATTTCCCACCCCGTTTAATATAATCCCGACTTAAAGACGCATTGGCAAGGTTTTCTTTTGAACTGTGTTGTTCTGTAAAATAGGAATGTGTAAAGTTAATTTAGTTACCCTGTTAAAACCATCTGGGAGCAATTAAACTCGTTATACAATTTCAGCGCTTTGTGGCAGTAATAATTGAAAATTAACACGATGAATTTGGTAAAATTACTGCATTTTCTGTGCAATTATTATGAATAATAACTGATTTTGTCGTTCTATTATTTATTTGTGTAAAGAATGGACTTAACATACGGGGATATTTTGAATTAAACTAACATAAATTGCTTCTTTTATAGCCCTACCCATTTAGCTTTGCCATAGTCGGGAATGAAAGCCGCACTGAATAGCCTGTGCACTACAGCGCAATAGAGTGCCTGGCTTCGATTGTTAGGGCCAATTCGGCGCGTGTGAGTAGCCACTCCTAATAGAAAAACATACGCGTCGCTCGGTAACATTGCCTCGCTCTACAACCATCATCCAAACAACCAATAAAATTAAGTTCTGAGCATACCCGGCGATTTCAAAGTACGAATATTTGACATTAGCCAACGAGTATATATCCACTTGAAAAACAGAGAGTACCTATCTACTATTCAAAGCAGTTTTTTGAAGTAGATAAGTAGTTAGCTACACTACCATCATTAATCCATCGTTATAATTACGTAGTAGTTACGTATGTGATGCATCTTATCAGGCATTATAACCATACCCCGGGGTTTCCGATGCACGAATGATTTGATTTGACGCTTACTGCCGGCCTAGTGTTTATAACTAACTAATATGTAA
The DNA here is from genome assembly GCA_932273695.1 of Apotomis betuletana. Lineage (NCBI taxonomy): Eukaryota > Metazoa > Arthropoda > Insecta > Lepidoptera > Tortricidae > Apotomis > Apotomis betuletana. Next base: position 11,840,426 of record OW026315.1, read on the forward strand.
ATATTTTTTATCCCTCTGAACTCGCTAACAAGTTTGAAAGTGCCGGTCGCGAGAAGGAACATCCTAGCCGTAATAATTATAGTGCTGCACGGGTTAAATAAAATCGTCTTATTGTGATTTTTTTTCGAGAGAGACAAGTATTGTCTCTGTGCAATTAATGTTTTGAGATGAAACTATCAATATCTCAACTTTGACAAAAACTATTCGTACTCCCAAACCACCGACCGGGGTAGTTCTGAGGCGGCCTTCGCGAAGGTCTAAAATGACAATCTTCATAACCCTCAACCTCATAGCATTCGTGAGACATATTTAAATATTGTATTAATTTACATATTGTATAATCGTTGGAGTGCCGGACTGACAAGTTGTAGACATGCAAAAACCCCCGTCCCCGCGCCGTCGGCGCGCGCTATTAGGGCAGAGGGTCGATAAAAAAAATATGTGGCAAAGTTACCGCGCGGCTGTACGGGTAGCAGTCCCTGATGAAGAACTCTATACTAGAGGTACTGGGTTCGATTCTCCGTCTCTTCCACCAGGTTACGCATTTCAATTTTTCTTTGAGTTTTGACCTTTGTATTAATGGTACAAACATGTCGGACCGTTCCTGACAATTTCACGTAGCGTAATCCGCTTAATAAAATAAGCCTCATAGCCCCCTGTGACATAGATGAACTGTGAAGGAGAGTCAGATCCGCTATATTGCAGCTAATGTGACTTTGTTGGCTTGTTGTTGAAAGTTGCCTTGACCGGTAACGGGACGCCCTTCGTGCCCACCTGTCTAATAAATCCAGCTTGAGAGGCTCCGGCACAGAGGGACGTTCTGTAACCTTGTATCCAACCTTGTATCCAACCTTGTATCCAACATTGTATATACCTAGTATAAGGACTTGGGCTTTATTAGACGTTCCTAATGATATATATCTTTAATAAGAACTCCATATGTCTACTTTAGCGATCTGCTCTATGTAGCTTAAAGTGACAGCTTTGACATCGCTTAATTGGCTATATCTCAATATTAATCAAATTACCGACTTAAAAATAACCCACATATCAGGCCGAATCCACTTTTTGACCGACACAAATCTGTCTACAACTTCTCGTAGTAATATTTCAACTATAATATTGGCTAGTCTATGTTCAAAATTATGGTTCACGTTATCGTTAAAACGTTCGATGTCCCAACTGGAAAAAGTAATAAAACAAAAAATATGTATATTAGAATCCCGATTTGTGGATGCTTTTAAGTAATGCCGGAGACATTCTACGGTGTTGGTCTTAAAGGTTGATTCGTCCATCAATAAAGTAATGTGCTTCCACAGATAAATAATAATGGGACAGGATAAAGGTGCGATGTGGACGATTTTCATCGGTGAGATGAAATGAATTGAAAAAGTTAAATTCCGTGGTAGCGCATCTTCGGTAAAAATAATATCGAGAACCTGAGATATCGCTTATTTTGCGATAGTTATCATAAAGAACACTCGAATTAGCGCCTTTGCTTCACCAGTAGAAAAACAATAAATACGAACCTACGATATACCGCCGAGCTTGGACGCTGGCCAACGCGCAACAGGTGGGTAGCTTCGGCCCTCGTTATTTGGAGGTAAACTGTTATTCTCCCCATGGGTGAGATTGTAATGCAATAAATATTTAAGATGGGCACGACGGGTCTTATTGACCCGGACTAGGTATCATATTCAAATGTATATTCACATAAATCTCTCTAACGTTTGTCTAAAGAGGTATTAAATTAAATAATACTCTTGAAATAAATTAATTTCAAGGGAGCATGCCGCATGGTTAGGTACTAAAAATAAGACCACAAAGGAAGCTGAAAAATACTTAAAACACACGATTGCAAGAAAAGCGTATGAAGGGCGCATTTCCGTAGTCGGAAATATGGAAACAAGAAGGTAATATCATGAAATACAGTCTAGCTGAATCAATCAAGTCCAGATGATATCTTTGGAATCAGGTCATTTGTTTTTTTGCTGTAGGCCGTAGTCTGCAGATGCTGTCTCCGCCTGTCAAAATCGGGTCAAAAATTACGTCGATCAATTGCTCAATTACTCTGTACAAACATACTTTTCACTTATAACATTGGTCGAAAGTACAATTATTCGACACTTTGTGTACTACGGTCTAACATGCAACAGGTGGGTAGCGTCGTCCCTTGTTATTTAGAAATAAACTGTTATAGCCTCCTGACGACCAGCATTCATAATTTGTCAATTTAATTTTAGCCTTATGACAAATAGTTGACAGTTAACTATTCATTGTAGTTTATGTACTATGTGTAGGACGCTGGAAGTCAGGAGGATAGGTAGCCGGTGTTCGCTTTCATGTACGGAATTTGGTCGTCACGATTTGTCTTTTTGCTGACATATAAACCCATATACCTTACAAATCTAATATGAACGGAATTTGGTCGTCACGATTTGTCTTTTTGCTGACATATAAGCCCATATACCTTACAAATCTAATATGGATTTAATAATAATTTAAGAGTTCTCTTGGTTTTTAGAGCAAGATCGTCGACATTTTTGTCTGAAATTATTATGTAGCATATCAAATAGGCGAGCTTCATGAGCTGATTCTGTATCAATATTCGGCTTATAAAACGTAAGTATTACATAAATACCTAGTGTACTAGTGTTTCGTAAAATATTCATCCTTTTTACTAAAGATATATTCTACCTGAATAACATATATATTCTTCACGGCCGCTTTCGGCCACGATGACCTGCTGTTAACTTCGATTTTGTCGCTGGTGAGAACACATGTGGCTCACGTACCTTATTGATGAAGCTACGCGAACACTGCGGACATATTGGGAGCACACCATTGACATAATTATACAATACTGCCACAGGTGGTTGGGCTTTTACGTGGTCACGTTTAGTGTCCAGATCAATGCGCCTTTGGTTCTCAAAGTTATAGACTTTAGAAATTACGACAGCTCTCCATTCTGGCCGCATCCCACCGCGACGACTGTAATATGCCGCACTTCTTTAAGTACCTCTTTAGCACATATTTGTACCTGAGGAGCTGTCCGCTTTGTTTCCGCTTACCATCCTCAAGTTCGGAATAAAAGATGCGCTTAGCCACTCGCTGCTCCTCCATCCGTGAAACGTGGCCGCACCAACGAAGCTGTCGACAGCTGAATAACATATATCACTACATAGTATAAAACAAACTCGCTTTCTCTGTCCCTATGTCCCTTTGTATGCTTAAATCTTTAAAACTACGCAACGGATTTTGATGCGGTTTTTTTTAATAGATAGAGTGATTCAAGAGGAAGGTTTATATGTATAATAAATGCATAATTTGTTAGCATTTCACCCGTGCGAAGCCGGGGCGGGTCGCTAGTAGATAATATAGCAATATTACGAGTTGGTAAATAAAACAAGATAAGCTGTCAATTTGTAACATATCATTCTCATAAACATCTTATAATATGCTGGCACATAAATAATATATGACTTTTCGACAGATAATTTTGAGGTCTTCATCGTCAATGTTCGCAGAAACGATGCATTCTAAGGTAATGCTTCAATGAAATGATAATAAGAATTATATTGGTTCTTTACATTTTTACAATGCTAAACCTCAAACTGCAACAGTTGTAAATATAAAACAGATGGAGTTCATTCATAATGAAATTACTATTGGTATTTTTTTGGAAAGTATGATAAATATTTACTTTGATCGTTAAGGGTGCGCTGGGCTATAGTGGTGTGAGTATGGATTAATAAAATCAACCATAGTAACACCATTCTGGGAAATTGGTGTGACTACAGATTGACTGGGGATTTTCTTGTGATCTTTTATGTTTGTAATTAAATATTGCTTTAGTTAATACGACAGTTTCATTTATGCACTACTCGCGTATTGATATTTGTAAATCGTACAATACATAATGCGACACAATACAATACAAGTACTCTTTGTTGCACACCTAACAAAACATACAGGAGAAAAAAAAACGGATCTACGGTTTAAATCTTGTATTTTCTTACTGAAATAATTTCAAAGGCAGTTTTTCTCGTTTCTTCTTGTTTAATTCCATTATCCATGATTGAATACTTCAAAGGAATCTGTATCAAAAAAATAAACATCTTACGAATCCAATACTATTAAACTTTGCTCCATTAATAATAATAATAGATCCATTACGTTTATAAATAGATTTAATTAACACAGTATAGTGCCTGTACTTCGTCGATAACAAACACATTAACCCACTTTTATCATCAAACGTCGGTTCAGGAAACCCCAACAGACATGAAAAAACAAAACAACATTATTTATTTATCATAATCGTTATGACTCGTAATAAATTCTAGCTGAAATGAAACAGTTGCCAAGTTGCATAAACAGTGCGGTAATACTATCAATTTTATAAGACACTTGGTGTAAGAATATTCAATCGTAAACGTCTACTAATATAACGTTGAATGTTACAATTGATATTTAAAAAATGCAGACGTATTTCGAAGTAGTTATTTTGCAGGGCTAAGGAGAGCAAATTCTGTTTGCTCCTGTGACTAGCTGCTTGACTGGTAAGCAACCAATCAACGCTTATGTTAATAATTATAGTAGAGTTGTTAGTCCGCTGTTTTCTAACATAATTGTGCGCATCGGGTTACACGCATGAAATTTCTACCACGGATAGAGTGTTTTCCGGTGATTATTTTCAGATGTGGAGGGAAGTCAGATTCGTCCCCTGTGAGGCGAGAGAGCGGAGTGAATAGGACCAAGTATACCTCTTTTTCTTTCTTTATTGCAGGTCAGTCAAGGCTACTAGGACTTGTCTGGTATCGTTTCCGTGTAAAACAGAGATCAGAAATTCATTTTTTATGTTATTTTTGGTTCGTACTATATAAAAATATGGGTGTACGGCCGAAAAGGTAAAAATCACAACGAGTTTTTTTTATTCAGGGAGATAAATTAGTTATATTTCCTGAATATTTACAACTAACAAAAATATTGCAAAATAGCAGATTTAATCTAGTTTCTAAAAATATATACATGTTGGGCACTTTTTATACAAACAGTAACTTAAATAAATTGGTGATGGTGAGATTAGCTCGTGTGCTCGTGATACCAAGATGAAATTTGCCAAACCAAGACTAAATTTCATATTTAGTGATATTTTTTTAAATTGTAAATATTTAGGAAATATAACTAATTTATCGTTCTGAATAAAAAAAACTTGGTGTGATTTTTACCTTTTCGGCAATATACCCAAATTTTTATATCAAACTATACATAATTAACATAAAAAATTAATTGTTGATATTTGCTTTACATGAAAACGATACCAGACAAGCCCTAATAGCCTTAACTGATCCGTAATAAAAAAAAGAAAAAGAGTAGTACTAGGTCCTATTCACCCCGCTCTCCCGCCACGCAGGGCACGAATCTGACTTCCTTCCACATCTGAAAATAATCACCACGGGACGCTCTATCTGTGGTAGAAATTTCATGCTTGTAACCCGATGCGCACAATTTCGCGGCTTAGCAACTCTACTATCATACTTAGTTATAGGTAATTTTTTATTCAATAAATATTGTGTTAACATAGTTAGGTATTAACGCATATATGCGTTCACCGTCATACAAGTTTGTTCCTAAGCTACACCTGGGAGTGAATGCGTTAATAAATCTTGCTGTGTTACTAACTTACCTACTAAATAACTAAGGATCGTCTATTCGTGTCAGATCTGACATGAATACACAATATACTTAATGTTTTTTTTTTATTACTACAGACATGTCATTTCCAGCTGTCATCAGCCAGTCGATTAAATTAGATTAGAAAATTAAAATTGTAATTGAAAGTATATTCGATAATGGTATGTTTATAATTTCCGAATTCTCCGCCTTGCCTTGTTACGTTTTTAAGTTGCTGATATATTTTCATCCACAACGTTAAATACTATCTTTACTTATGTTATTTTTCTCGTCTTTTTTTCTGATATAGGCATGGTTGCGTTTTCGCTTTCGCATTTTTAGTACATAGGTTCACTTATTGTATTTTTGTGCATAACACCATATAAGCAGTTGGTATGTTCCACTATAACTATAACAGAGCCACAAATCCACTGGATAGTACATTCAGCATCAAAAGTTGCTTACAGTTTAAGTACCTACCTATGCAATTTGACATAACCTAGTAGTAAAATTTACAGCTACTTTTCAGCCAGAGATTGGCATGGGTTACTTTTAAGTTATATGACAAATAAAATTAACAGTTCCCAAAGGATAAGCAATATGTTATCACACGAGCGTAGCTATGGGAAATGTCTTGTGAAGTTATAATTTTGGGTACGCCTTCATTATGTCTACAATACAAATCACGTCCTTTCCAAAATCAGTTTGCCTTTCGTAATGTACGAAAAACGAGCTCAACTCTGACAGCTCCGTGTTAAAACTTTGACAAATTACCACACATGAACACGGCCGTATTGCGGATGCGTAATTTACGGTCCCGCCAATATTCAGGGGAGCTACTCTGAAGTTAGAAATATAATAATGTATAAGTTTATATTCTACTACAAGGTGCCAGAAAAAATGATGAGTCGGGTGCAAAATAGCCGGTATCCATTTTTAGATGCCCAGCTACAAATACAAATCCTCTTTATTGCATACCTCAAATACACAGGGAAATAACACCTAAGGGATACAATAAATAACAGCAGAGGTAAGCAACAGGCGGTCTTGTCGCTAAATAGCGATCTCTTCCAGACAACCTCTAGATGGCCAGCTACATTTGTGGATCAAACAAATGTTGGAAACAGTCCAATAGGTACCTAGATACATACGTATTATTACATTATTTCATTCTATTTTATCTTTATATTAATTATATTTATAATATGTTTCACACATTACATTGATAACTTATAGTAGGATGTCTTGCTCATTCAAAAATGCGAGTGAGAAGAACGATGCTATTCAAATTCAGAATTTAAATTTCGAAGTATCAGCCCAGGAGTCCCAACTTTCCGGTCCAATTTCCCGCAGAAAAGTTTGTCATTCGTTGGGAATTTTTAGGGTTAATGAAACTCTTTGAAACTCGAATATTTTGCAGGGCATTCTTTATTGTTGATTTCAATACATTTATTTAGGTAATACACTTTATTCGGTAATACACTTAATCAGCTTCGTCCACATAGTTTAAATCCTAATTATGAAATATAATAACGTTTAAACGAAAAGGGTCCACTTTTTCGAAACGAAACGAAAGACGAAATTTGACGAAACTTGCAGCTTTATACGAACAACCTGTCAAAGCGTCCTTGTGGCAAACGAAACAGTTGTAAAATTTAGCTTGAAGATGTCACAAATAATCTAATGGGTTTCGCTAAAATTAACCCTAAACTTTTCCAATAAGTAACAACCAGCGAATTGTACGACGGCTATTATAAATAAGCAGGGTTCAGAAATTCGGATAGATATTTACATAAAAACTTTGGTGGCGGCTTTGTCGTTCAGTTGTAGGTACAGGCGGCTTTGGTTGAGGTCTGAGTGAGATATCAAATGAGATTTTGGCAGTTGGGACCGTTGCCTGATTATAAGACAATAAATTTTATCTTAAAAATGCTCAAATTTTGTTATATATTTAATCTGAGTACGATACACTCATAATAGGCAGCACAAGTGAATTTAAATCATCAAATAATTATTTTGTAGATTTAGACAGCGTATGGTACTTAGACCTTAGTTTGATACGTAAGTGTCTTGATCTGTCTAAAACATTACTAAAATCTTTCTCTCTTATGCATTGGCAACTTTTGCATACCAGTAAAGATTGAACGACCTCCTGAGGTATGTACTGGTCCATGATTGAAACTTTGCCGTCTTAATCATATCATATTCATGTCGTAGTCGTATCGTTTCGTTTCCTAGCTGACTCGAAACTAAATCGAAACTTTAAAGGTCTTCGCACATTATAACAACTCAACGGCGACTCGATTCTATGCCAAATATTGAAATTTGAGCCCTATGTCACATTCACTAGGTTTAATTTCAAAAAATGATATTAGTAGTGGACGACGAGTGGACGACGCGTCGGTGCATCGTCGAAATTAAACCTAGTTAATATGACATAGGGCTTAATTTTCAATATTTGTCATAGAATCGAGTCGCCGTTGAGTTGCTATAGTGTGCGAAGACCTTAAGAGGCCTTATTCCTTTTAAAATTTATTTTTTTCATATTATGACAAATATATTGATAATTTTAACCAACTTTTTGAAGTTAATAATACTTTTCCCCGAGTTCTAGGTAGTAACATAATTATTTCACGCTTTCATTGCGTACAGTCGAAAATAAGTTAAAAAAACTAATTTTCCGCGTGAAATTTGTCAATTTCAAGTAGTTTTTGAAACAAAAATTATCAATGAAAAATTCAAACTGTAGGTTTCAAATATATACCAATAAATCCCAATAGCCCTGTTCTAGAAAGTAACATCAATAGTATATTAAGAATCATGTTTGATCATAGAGAAAAATGACTAAACAATCAGCATTTTAAAAGGAATAAGGCCTCTTAACACTTCTTGTATTGGAGCGCCATAATTAACTGCTTCAATATAAAAGTTAACCAATTAGTCCTTTGTACTTGTTCAACGTAAAGTTAGAAAGTTCATAGCGAGTACAAGTTGAAGAATAGTTTAGAATACCTACAGAAATACTGTAATTTGTATGAATTGTTTTATAGCATAGGTAGTCTTTCTTTACCGACGACGGACGGAACGGAACGGCGGCGGCAGTATAAGGGCGTTTTCAAAAAAAATACCCGATTATCTGTTTCTTCCAGAATTTGACGTTTTTGGGTTCACCTTGCTCAGAATCGATAGTATTTTCAATGTGAAGTATAAAAAAACCGGTCAAGTGTGCGGTCGGACTCGCGCATCGAGGGTTCCGTACAAACACTTTCCATCCTTAAGTGGTTAAGTTTGCAAATGGTATGTATAGCACCCCATACAAATGAGGTGCAAAAATAACGCAACCAATCCCGTTTGTTGTATGGGAGGGAGCCCCCTTAAATATTTATTTTATTTTATTTTTAGTATTTGTTTTTATAGCGGCAATAGAAATACATCATCTGTGAAAATTTCAACTGTCTAGCTATCACCGTTCTTGAGATACAGCCTGGTGACAGACGGACGGACGGACGGACGGACAGCGAAGTCTCAGTAATAGGGTCCCGTTTTTACCCTGTGGGTACGGAACCCTAAAAAAGTGTCCTAAATTGGTCCTTTACATTGAATATGAACTCTTTTTTCATTTACACGAGCGTTACGCAGTGGAAACTAAAATTCCCATAAAAGTTTTGGAACTTTTTTTTTATTCTTTACATTGAAAATCCTATCGATGCTAAGTAGGATGAACCCAAAAACATCAATATTCAAAATAAACAGAGAATCGGGGTTTTTTTAAACGCTCATTTGTGGCTGATAGTAGCTTCGTTCAGTAGCAAGTTTTTTATTTGTCGATAATGATTTTCTAAATTTCTCTAAATTAACGTAAAATATTGGAAATTTTAACAAGTTCGAAACAAATTCGGGAAGCTCACAGAACTACTACTTTCTGCAGCAGTGAAGGAGCGTATCAAAAAAAAATTTAACAAAAAAAACAACCGACTTCAGTAAAACTAAAAACCCAACAATAACCCGTTCAAGTACAGATTACATTTGACTCACCCTTCGAAGTCGGTCCCATACCACTCAGTTCTTATATTTATATATTATAGTTTATGCGTGGTTTGGCACCGACTTCGAAGGGTGAGTCAAATTTAATCTGTACTTGAACGGGTTATTGTTGAGTTTTTAGTTTTACTGAAGTCGGTTCTTTTTTTTGTTAAAATTTTTTTTTTTTTGCTTTTTAGTGATTCGTATGTGTGTTCATCATTAGTTTCCTTACACCAAATCCTATTTACTGAATGTAAATTCTTGACTTTATCAATAAATTACCGAAAGCGCCGTACATGTCCCTATAATATTTGAAGAGTTCCCTCGATTTCTCCAAGATTCCATCATCAGATCCCGACTTAGTGCCAACGGGACCAACTCGGAGTTATACCCTTTCGATTAAAAAAAATGATTTAAAATCGGTTCCCGGTTCTCGGAGATATCGAGTAACAAACATACAAAAAAAAAAATTAGGTAGAATTGAGAACCTCCTCCTTTTTTGAAGTCGGTTAAAATGACTTTTCTCTGAAAAATCTACAATTCGGGAAAAATCAAGTAAACACACGCTTATTAGCAAAATATGGAAGCTACTTTTCAATACTCTCTCTCCTTACTTCACACGCGTCGATGTTAAATACCTTTCAGCGGGTCTATGACGGTTGCTTTTAACACGCGGTAAGACGTGAAAAAGCATCCGTCACGTTTTGACAAAATACGAGTGTGAGTGACAGATGCTTTATCATTTATTTATCACGTGATGCAACCATCATAAGCCCACTGGTAAACCAATGATAAACGACATATTAATACATGTGATATATTATGCATATACACGTTTACGGATTTGAACCGAAAAAACGTACTAAGTATGTTAGTATAATCCGACTTTCCAAACGCCGCCGTTTCATTCGATACGGCATTTCACACATTTACACCCCAATTTAACGATTCACGCATTTTAAGACGGATATAAAAGATGCATGACAAATTGCACTCGTACAATTTACCGTCTACATCCCAATTCAATTTCCGTTATGACGAAAAAAGTATATTATATTCCCTCGAGGTAAGATAAGAAAGTGGAATAGGGCGAAAATTAAAGAATATGACGGAAATGTGAGAAAATCTCGCGTCTCAAAACATCATCTGCGGTCGAAAAGGCTTATTCCCTCGGGACTTTCTTGTTTTCTCGCTCATGAAAATGTCTGTAGGTAAATGGAGACGCATCAATATTATTATGGTGACAAATGTCGATACATTTTCTTAACTTGTTGTTGCCGTATTATTTTTGGTTGGAAGTTTGTTTCGTGACTGATATTCAGTGACATTTTCGACTTTGTTTGTGAATAACATGGTAAAGATATTTAAGACTGCACCGAGCGAAATGTTAAAAAATAGGCAGTTGCCGTTAAGTAGACAACGTCAACACTAGTTGTTTAATCCATTTCTTAACTATATATTTAGCTTTTCGAAGAATGTGTTAACAACTTCTCCGTGGAAAAATTATAAGATTATTAATATTTTACCCTAGAAAACTAAGTAAAGTTGGACGAAAACTGTATAATCTTAACCAGGCGTTAAGTGTTTTTTTATACTTTAACAATGGAAATCTATTCTGATTTTCAGTTCAAAAAAAAGATGAATGTTTACATTACAATTTGTCCGCATCAAATATTTCAATTATTGTTTGGTATTAAAGGTACAGATTTATTAAAAAAGTGCTTTTAATTCTCCATACATTTTTACTATGGCGGCCGCGCGCCGATCTAAATACGCATTCCCCGCGCTCTATGGTTCAGTCGCAAACGCTCGGCGCCCTCTTAAATTATTATGGATTTTGCCACCTTCTGCTTTATATGATATAAAGCAATCTGTAATCTAATTTTTTTTTTCTCTAAAAGCTTATATATCTAATAATAATTTTATGTATTTAGTTACTAAGTCACGGGGGTGGCAGAATAACAGCGTCGGTGACCAAGAGTCATATTTGCTCAGGCCACTGGCATTAGCTGAGCCATCTACCTTTTCATTGTTTTGTATACTATACAACTGCTATTATACATTTTTCATAACCAAAAATGTACAAAAACAATGAATAAATGTCTTATTATTATTATTATTATGTATGTCGCACCCTTTCACGGGACAATGGTGTCCCGGACCTTTGGGAGGCGTGCACGGAGCCGAAGCCAACGAGCAGAGGCCCTTTCGACAATTTAATGAAATGTAAGGGGTATTATTATTATTATTTGTTTCTCATTTTTTGAGTCTCGGGCTCATACGTCCCGGTCTTTTGGAAGGCTTGCGTGGGGATATGGATCCCACACGTAGAGGCCCCTTGGAGAAATTTGCTGTGGCTGTTGCCCTGCTGGGACCCGTTCCTGATTATTATTATTATTAGTGGAATGTTATCGCGAAGAAAAATATACTGGGAGTTATTCAGTTATTTAACGACTTTGTATTGTTTACTGTTTTTACACCATATTTAATTGATTAATACGATTCAAACTCGTGAACAAAGCGCAACACATATAAACAATTATTGTGTTTTTATAAAAACATTGTTAAACCAGTTGGTGAAACAAAACGTAAGCCTACGTAACAAACCATATCGATTGTACATAATACACCGTATAATACAAAATCCGCCTAAGCACTGTATTTGATCGGTTGTTTGTGTAAATTGCGATTGATGAGTGCCCTTAGCTGTCAACAGGCGCCGAGTTCCTTGAACAAAAACTCTATATATATTTAGATAATTATATATTGATTTGTCAATAGATTTTCTTAACACTTGAGAGCTATTCGAGGCGTTCTGTTGTCCTGTTGTTGGAATAAATTAATTCCTCGCCAAGTCGACTGCCCAAGAACAAACGAGTCTTCGCTGAACGAAGCTACGTATTGAATGGGGCGCTGTCCTAGTTAGATTCAATTAATAACACTTTAGCAAAAGCCTAGTCAGGTAGCCAGTATTGTGGTCTGTTTATTCTTTTGTTATTGTCTGTTTTGTTTCTGTTTCTGTGTGTGATTGTTTATTGAATTGTAGTGAATACCAGGTCCTCAATTCGACGTTTCTTATTACATCGTAATATCTCTGTGTACCTATGTATCGATTTCAGGTATACACCGATGTTCTATTTTAGTTAATCTGGTAATATAAGTTGACGGAAACTTATTTTATGAAAATGGAAGATCAAAAGATGGTAAGCCGGAAATGGAGTTCTCAGCTAATTTATCTCGGTCGCATCTTGCTCTGATGTTAAACTGCTTTTTAGTTCAGGATTATAGACCACCCTTTTAGCTGGGGAAACGAAAGGTTATCTCTTTTTGTTTGAGCGGAAGATGGCTAAAGTTTGTGATATTTGGTTATGACCGCAGAATAAGGATTTATTTAAACTCGTTAAATAGTGGACGGTGTTCACAGCATACGTAATATACTGCTTTATAGGGTTTCCTTTAGCAGGGTGAACCTTCTGATCCCTAAGAACATTTTAATAAGGAGTTAGGGGAGACCGGGGTTGGAAGTCACACGGGTTGGTTGTCACAGCGGCCATAACTGACAACTAAACGCACGAATGAGTTTACCGACCGGTGTCCAAGGACCGCGAGAGCTAAACCCCCCTCCGTACTTTACCTCAGTCGGCTCCGGTATGTTGTAACGGAGCCACGTTCGTGTACTTTTTTCCGCCAGTAAAAGTATTTTTTGTGCATCTGTGTTAAATCTCGTAAGTATGATTTTATTTTGCATATTAATATGCTTCTTCGTGCTAGTTGAATTTGTGTATAATCATATTGTTATAAGGTTTTTAGTGGAAACATTCATTTGGATTTATTTCGTAAGATTATTTTCTAAAACGTGTTTTGGGGCAGGTTGTCTCAGGTCGACGAGGGCTGGTAGTCACATGTGACAACCTTATTAGCTGAAAGCTAATTTAGGTTTTGGATGTTTTTATTAATTATGAATAAGTATTTCGTTACTTTCCTGGTTACAGTGACTTACATACAACATTTAGGTAAGTTTATATAAGTTACTATTAGCTGAAAGAAAAAAATGTTTTTGAGTTTTTTTATTAATTATGAATATTTCGTTATTTTCCGTTACAGTAACTTACATAAACATTTTTATCTTCAATAAAAAAAAACTCGTTTGATATAAATGTGTGTATTATTGTATATCCCTCTTATTTTACTATGTGACTATGTACCCCAGCACCTGTGACAACCATCCCTGATACGGGTTTAAATGTCGCATTTCTCTTTTTTCATAAAAATTAAAATATTTCCTCCGTACATATTGTTAGCGAAAAAGTATTGATATACTTTTAAACTCAAATAAAAACACTATCCAATTAATTATCTTTTATCATCCCCAACTGTAATCAATAGTACTAGAAATGCAAAAGAAATAAAATGTGACTTCCAACCCCGGTCTCCCCTTGGAACATGGCTTTGGATGTTGAATTTTAGTTTAGGAGGGAGTTATGACATTATTATAACAAAACGGGACTTTATCGCATTCATAATCTATTTAATTGTTTTATTATTATAAATGTTTTATTATATTCAAGAAGAAAAATAACTCACGAATTAATTCGAAATTGTATACAGATTGAACTGTAATGCCTACTTAATTAAGTCAGTCCCAAAAAAATTGTCAAAAGTACCATCAAAGGTGTGGGACAGCCCAAAAATGCTGTGTACAACTTTAAAAAAAATGGCCCTAACATAATGACAATTATAACGAATAAACTCTAAAGTGAACAACATAGTTAAACAAACTTTAATAAAAACGTATAAAATCACTGATCATAGATTTTTATAATAATAAACGAGTTTTGTTTTGGACCATAGTTGGATGATTAGACTATAGTTGGGTAGTTTCACGGCACTGAGCTACAGATGTAGTGAATAAAAGTTTTCCATCGTATTTTGTCGGAAAATTTCGTTTTCTCTATCAACCTCGGTGAAAAAGTTGCGATGGAAATATTAAAACGAGCTTACCCGACAAAATACGATGGAAAACTAGTATGTACCTATTCACTATATTTTCTTCGGTTTCCGCGACTGTCACGCATTTAAATAAAACAATTTGAAGAGGAATTACCTTGAAGGTCCCGTCAACACCATGAAGTTCATGAAGTTCAACATTCGAAACGTCGACGTTAATTAAATGAACATTTTTTGAACGCGCTTAAGTCCCGTTTACACGTCGCGATATCACTATGCGTTGGTGGCCGTGAATCCAACCGGATGCGACCGTATCGGCGTATCGGCATCCGACGGCACGTGTCGGCGTGCGACCCGACCCGACTGAACGCGACGACAACCAAGCGCCGTCATTAGAGTTCGCAAACAGCCGGCCAGTTGAAAACGGCTTAAATTCCATTCGAATATGACTTGTTACCGCAGAGCATACTTTGGCAACTAGTCAAATGCGCTTGGACGCGCTCGCGACTAGGTCCGTTCAGTGGGAATCCTACATAATAGGAAGTCATAATAGCAAAATATCACGTACTGCATCTTTAAAAAGAGGAAGACAAAGAGGGCCACAACAGCTTCATAGTCTCAGTAAGACTGGGAAATTATTTCTCCTTCTTGACAAAGTTATTCAAGGCATGACCTAAGAGAGCCGAGGCCCTCTTCTCTTCCGTGTTTCATTTTTCTAGTGTTTTTTTCCTTACCATATCCATAATATAATGAATAGGTATGTAAAGAAAACCGAAATTCTTATTTCATTTTCATAGTCAATTCAACAGATAACATATCTCAGTTGCCTGAGGCGTTTATCCATGATGAATATAAGGATGTAGGGGAAATGGAACGGGAAAGGTCGCGACGGAAGGGCCGAGGGAAGGAAGTCATCGCGCGTATATTATTCGATATTGGAATGGAACTGCCGGCAACACTCGTGGGTATTTCTAGCTACGGAGAAAAGGTCTCATCTGTCCTAATGTCCGTGCGTGCCCACTGTAAGTTGTGATACAAGAATCCGATCAGACTTTAGGGTTCCGCACCTCGATCATCAAAAACGGAACCTTTAAAGGATCACTTTGCTCTCCGTCCCTATGTCCGACTGTCAATTTCCTTTCTTCAAGAACGCGTGAAGGTATCAAGTCGAAATTGTCGAAACAGGAGCTGTGTTTGTGGTGCTAAGGTGTACCTTTCAAACAATGCAAAGATCAACACACGAAAGGAAAGGAAAAAATCCAAAGGTATTCTGGCGTTAGGGTGGTGGAATGGCTGACACGTTGGAAAGGTAATCCAGAGGGCGTACGTTACCCGGCCTCTTCCACCAGGGTACGAATTAAACTTTTTGTATTTTTTGTAGACGTATTAGTTGGGAATACTACCATTAAAAACAAAAAGAAAAACAATAGTAATCGTTTTTCGTTCTCAATGCAGAATTGGCTATAGCATGTCCAAATGTTTGTATGTATTAGATTTCAAATACTTTGTATCAAACTAACTTTAGAATGTAATATTTAAAACAAATCTGGTTGTGAGCTATAAAAGTAATTAAGCTATTAGACTGAGGCTTCACTTAACTCCGTAGTCTTTTTAATTAAAAAAACTTCTTTTCTTTAAGGCCGCCTAAGTTGCTATAAGCTGAAAAATATTGCCAGTATTCCCATAAACTTTACAATACGGTTACAAAGAAAGCAAGGACTCTATGAAGAAGCTTTTATTAGAAAAGTTTTACAGCCAATATAAGCCTAAAGACAGTAAATCCATTATTGCCACGCGGTTATTTTGTAGCCACAGAAGTGAACACGAATTCTAAACCCTGTTTATTCAACAGACTTCAAAAAGGAGGAGCTTCTTAATTCGGTTGTATTTTTTCATGTTATCTCAGATAAACCGATATCGGCATAGTTTTTCGTCTGAGTGTAGGCACCTGTAACTTGGTCTCATATTACGGTGAAGATTTAATGACGAGATGGAGGGAGGGAGCTCATAATATAGGAATATCTATCTATGACTATTTCAGTGTTTTTTAGGGTTCCGTACCTAAAAGGTAAAACCGGCCAAGAGCATGTCGGGCCACGCTCAGTGTAGGGTTCCGTAGTTGCTCATCCTTCACGAAATCACGATAGACTTAAGTTACGAGCAAGATTTCAAGCTCTATAAAAAGGTCGTAAACGCCAAAGTAACTGTAATTACTTATTACCTTCTGGAAGTCAACTTACGTCCTTTTAAGAAAATTATGAAATTTTGCGATAACTCAAAAACGGCTCAACCGATTTTGTTCAATATAGTTTTCATTGAAAGTACTTATAAGGCCTCATGTTTATGAATTTTTCCATAATTTTTTGACCTGTGGTTGAAAAGTTAGAGGGGAGGGACGCTATTTTTTTTATTTTCGTAGCGAATATTTACAAAACTGCTGACTTTATCAAGAAATAATGTTTGGAGACTCCTATTATTTTTAAAAGATCAATTCAACGAAACCGACACAATAGAATTGAAACGAAAAAAAAATCACCCCCACTTTAGGTGTTCCACAGGTAGGTACCCTAATTATTATTATTTTTAGTTTTTATTTTACCGTTTTGTCGGCGTGATAAATAGGTACCCATACTCATACCAAATTTCAGTTTTCTAATACTAATGATCACGGAGCTAAGCCGCGGACGGACAGACGGACAGACGGACATGGCGAAACTATAAGGGTTCCTAGTTTACTACGGAACCCTAAAAATGGGACCCTATTACTAAGCCTCCGCTGTCCGCCCGTCTATCCGTCTGTCACCAGGCTGTATCTCATGAACCGTAATAGCTACTGTTAAAATTTTCACATTATATGATGTATTTCTGTTGCCGCTATAACAACAAATACAGAAAACAAAAGAGTAAAAAAAAATAGTTGTACGGAACCCTCAGTGCACGAGTCCGACTCGCACTTAGCCGGGTTTTTTTTGTAGTAAGTTACTCCTTGAGTTGTTCTCGGAAATATAATTTACCTTCGTTGAAGCCGGTTATATTTTGTGAAAAATATATTATTTGGCCGTATTTAAGCAAAAGGAAACCAACCCACATTAAACGTTTGTACTTTATGCTATGGTTACAGGGTGCAATGTGAACGGTTTTGCTATGTGGATTGGTTCCCTTTTGCATAATATAATTTACCTTCGTTGAAGCCGGTTATATTTTGTGAAAAATATATTACTTTATAGAATGCACGGTTTCCAATTGGCGGGTTTGATAATTCAGTTCAGTTGATCTGTCTTTTCCTGGAGTTTTCAGATTGAAGTACAATTTTCTTTAGTGTCACTGGAAACTTGGATTTATTATCTCACAATTAATTTCTTTCTAATTTCATGGAATTGACAGAATGGTACGCCGTCAAAATAGAACAAGGAAAAGTCGTGCCTTTTGTATTAAAATTTGGCTGTAGGTAAGTCGACCTAAAAGATATTTAATAAGGGTTTCTAGGTTTTAGTCACCAGAATTATGCATGATAACTTAGAGGGCCAGGGCCTCTAGGTACTTCCCAAGTAGCACACAGGCTGCACAAGCAGTTATACAGCCTTTATAC
The DNA here is from genome assembly GCA_932273695.1 of Apotomis betuletana. Taxonomy (NCBI): domain Eukaryota; kingdom Metazoa; phylum Arthropoda; class Insecta; order Lepidoptera; family Tortricidae; genus Apotomis; species Apotomis betuletana. The sequence goes on from OW026315.1 coordinate 11,858,661, forward strand.
AGCTTAAATTTGAGTTATAATGGCTGTATAAGCTCTTATAGAGTATGTTTGCTACCTGAGTTGGTATTTTGGCCGGCTCCCCTATCTCAAAATGATTTTCAGCAAATTAAAAAGTTAGGCAGCACTATTTTAAGTGCAAGTCCTACTACTGGGACTGGGGCCCCTAGACTGGCTGGGCCCCTAGACCCGGCCCTTTGGGGCCTAAGGCTAATTACGGCACTGTGTACAGCCCATTTTTAAAACGGTGTGAAAGTTACTCTATTCTCGCAGTTGCTTTGCACTCGATTTCTACTGCACTACGATGTTACAGTCTGTTTTGCTGTTCTCCATTTAGAAAACAGATTATCAATGGATGAAATTATGCAAGAGTAACTTGACTTGACAGGGTAGAAGCACTGAAATAGAACCTACAAGAAAAGAGAAGGGCCGGCAACGCACTTGTGACTCCTCTGGTGTTGCAGGTGTCTATGGGGGACGGTAATCGCTTTCCATCAGGCGATCCGTTTACTCGTTTGCCCCTATGCCATAAAAAAATTTAGAAAACCTATTTCAAGTTTTTTTTTTATCTTAACTATTGACACTTTCGTGAGACACAAATGAATTACGCAGTTCACACTCACGTGAATTGTCAGGAACGGCCTGACATGTTTCGAACTCGTATGGACCGATTCATCAGGGACTGCTACCCGTAATGTTTGGCGGTAACTTAGCCAGTCCCTGATGAAGAGCTCCATACGAGTTCGAAACCTATCGGGACGTTTCTGAAAATTCACGTAAAAAATGTATTTATGATCAGTAAAAGTAGCTTTGTTATCGCAATTTATTGCAAATACCGTAATGTCCGTTCATGGCGAAGGAAATACGTTTTCATATCCATGAAGTATTATCATTCCTTCCCCATTGGCTTATTTTTTCCACAAATTTCCACGTGGTACCTAACAACATTAATTAACACCCAAGCTTTATATGCATCTTTCTTTGTTACAGATTAAAATCATGAAGCCGTGCAGTGTCAGTGCCAGTGCCAAAGTGTAGTGTAAATGTGTCACCATGGGTTGCACGCCGAGCATGCTTCTAGACCACAAGAGCCGTCGACGCGACAGCGATGGGTCCCAAGAGGCAGCTCTGGCTAAGACGGCTCCCACACCAGTCTGTAATAAGGCCGTGCAGGCTGCGCGAGCGCCGAGGGCTTCCCTGGAGTCCGACGGGTTCAGCATACAGCTCTCGAGCAAGAAGGACAGCTATGTGTCGCAGATGGGCAACAACTTCGCGACCCAGTTACACATAAAGCGGATATCTGGTAAGTCTAAAGGATGTTGATATTGCTGATTAACCCTCGTTAATATGCCCGCCTGATGATGATGATTTATGCCAACTATATTAATAGGCACCAGTGTGTGTTAGGATGCCAAAACAAGCTTGCGGCCTGCCTGTTATTGATTTATGCCGCCTATGGACTATTAGGCTCCAGTGTGTGTAGATGAACACCATGCCGGTGGCGAACAGTGCTATGGTGGAAAATAGTCCAATTATGCAGACGGTAGAACACATCATCATCATCATCATCATCTCAGCCATAGGACGTCCACTGCTGAACATAGGCCTCCCCTTTGGACTTCCATATATACCGGTTGGAAGCGACCTGTATCCAGCGCCTTCCGGCGACCTTTACAAGGTCATCTGTCCATCTCGTAGGTGGACGTCCTACGCTGCGCTTGCTGGTCCGAGGTCTCCACTCGAGCACTTATACGGCCCATCGGCCATCTGCTCTGCGTGCTACCTAAAAGAAACACATACAAGGAGGCAAAGTCCCTCCTCAGACTTAAGGGTCGATTCCGTCTGTGAGCTTTTTTGAGAGATATTCCGCTCTTCGCTGGCGCTTGCCGCTGAAGAGCGGAATATCTCATGGAAGGTGTGCGAACAGATGAGCTAGATAAGAATACCTATGATTAGTGACCCAGGTCGCCTGTCGGTAGGCGACTGATTCGTATCAACGTGACCGAGGCCAGGCGACCGCCGACCTAAGCTTGCTTTTGTCGCGCGATAACACTGCCTCCGGACGACCGGCAACTCAAGTCAACCACTGGGCTCACCCACGCGCCTACGCGGTCGCTTGCATCTGTCAGTGTTTCATTGTAAATCCATACAAAACAGTGGATCGCGGTCGCTGGTCGCCTTCATGTATAGCTATTGCTGAAAACCGACTGCTACCATTAAATCGGTCATTCTTCAGATTCGTGTTCTAATTCTAATTAACGCGGCGCTTTTTTTCTACTTACTTTTCAATCATTTTTATCTCAAATATAGTAACATATCGATCATTGAAACTTAAACGTGGATAGGGCACTTTATAATTATTGAAGGTTAATTACTTAGAAGCAAATTATTTTTTTTATGACGCGTGAATTTGAAAAACGACGTGTTAATTAGAATATTTTACTTTTGTATGGCGCGTGAATTAGAAAAATGACGCGTTAATTTTACAAATTCAGTATATATTTTTTTAATTTATTTAAAAACGTTAATATATGACTGATATGGTGACAGTTATATGATATAAGCTATGTTTTAAATAATATGAAAGTACCTAAGTACTCAAGAAATAAGCACACCGGCCATTAGAGTTACTAGGTAGATTAGGTATGTAATTATGTATGTAAATTGAATTATTATGATAAGTTATAATAAATAATTAATACATGTACCCGCCCTCGCTACGCTTACCAAATTATCTCCGCCTTCTTCTTGCGTCGGTTGCCTCATTGCTGAGGGTCGTGGTCATTCCCGATATGATGCGGCGCCATCTGTTGCTGTCAGCAGCCATGTGTAGAACATCGTGTACTGTAGTGCCAAGGGTTGTGAGAATCTGGACTGTCCACCGTGTCGTGCTCCTGCCTCTTGGTCGCTTGCCTTCAACTTTTCCAGTGATCGTCAGTTTTTCCAGGTTATCGCTGTCTTTCCTGGCAATGCGACCAAAGTACTCCAGAACCCTCCGAAGATAGGATAGTTGCGCTAAGATCGGTGCGTTGGCGCGGCGGCGTGCTGTCCATGGTATGCGCAGCATTCTTCTCCAGCAGCAGGTAGTCTTAGTGTTGGCGGAGATGTTCCTATCCTTCCGTACATTATTCAGCTGGGACATTGCGCCCTTGGCCATCCCAGCCCGAATTTTGCGAACTTTCGTCTTACATGAACCATTATTGATTATGTTAGAACCTAGGTTCTCCGTGATTTTGAAGTTAAGTGTTCCACTGAGTTCTACCTTGCCTGTACGGTCAATAATCATGAGTTTGGTCTTGGATCTGCTGATTGAAAGTCCAAATTCTTCACTAAAGTGCGCCATCCTTTTCAATAAACTGCCTATCTTGCTTTCGCTAGCTGCTAGGAGGGTGGTGTCATAGGCGTATCGCAAAACTTTACGTCCACGCTACATACGTACATGCTACCATCCCAGCCGTCCTCCTTATGATGTATTCGCCGTATATATTGAACAGGATAGGTGAAAGAATGCAACCTTGTTGACCAAACAGAGACAACCAAATGAACACCCTTTTGGAAACTGAAGGGATTGTATGCCGTCTTATCTATTCTCACTGTTCCTTGGCTGTTGTAGAAAACTGACTATAGTGTACTAGTTCAGTGAGGAGGCGAGGAACACCCAAATCAGTCAAAATATCCCATAGACAGTCCCAGTCGATACAGTCAAAAGCCTTGCAATAGTCGACAAAGCACATGATGAAAGGTATATTGAACTTGTAGCACTTCTGTACAATGTCTGACTGAGTCTGAGGACTTCATAGACTATTTCTGAGCTTCCTGTTTTAGCATTTCAGTCTCCCAATACCAATGCGATTTGCCGGCTTGGTATACTGTCTAAAGTTTCCTCTCGTTGATATCCTCTTCCGTGAACTGTGTTGTAAACTTGCACGATGTTGAGAAGACATAAATTGGTGTTCAGCTTCATTTTTTTAGGGTTCCGTACCCAAAGGGTAAAAACGGGACCCTATTACTGAGACTTCGCCGTCCGTCCGTTCGTCCGTCCGTCTGTCACCAGGCTGTATCTCAACAACGGTGATAGCTAGACAGTTGAAATTTTCACAGATGATGTATTTCTATTGCCGCTATAACAAATACTAAAAATAAAATAAAATACATATTTAAGGGGTGCTCCCATATAACAAACTTGTTACAGATTATATATATATGTATAGGTACGGAACCCTTCATGCGCGAGTCAGGCTCGCACTTGCCCAATTTTTTAATAATTTTATATAACCCTGTGTCTGATAGAATCATTTTTATTATTCTATCAGACACAGGGTTATATCCAAGTACGAAATTGTTCATGCCTGATGATGCTAATATATGGCAAAACCGCTTCAGCTAGAATTTTCCAGCCCTGAGAAATACAGCTTGCTACCTGATGAGGTTTTAAAATGACCCCACGACGATGTGACTATATATTATAGGTACTATTACTATTATATATACAAATCTTTTAGAAAAAAGAAACCAAACTGATGATTAGAACCGCATGGATGGTTAAATTCTAATTAACGCGTTCATTTTTCATGCGTGAATTAGACTTGTGAATTAGGGATTCTTGAAAAATAAAAAATAACTTTTTATAGGTACATGTGATAATCTACAGAATCTAGTATCTATTAAATAAAACGGCCTTTAATGTACACTAAAATTCTCAGCGCAATAGAGTTACTGGTTGATTTTTAAAACGTGAACGTGTTAATTAGAAATTTCGTGAGCCAAAACGCGTGAATTAGATACTTACAGTCATAGTCCGCGACCCGTACACAGCTGACACAACCATCCCACACGGGGCTCTGGGCACGACTGACCGCTTCACCGAAATGCGTTAGTGAGATCCGTATCTACTTTCAGAGGACTTTTGTAATCACAACCGAACGCGACGCGTGAATTATTATACGTTTCGAGACAAAGCTACTATAATTGATATCTTTGTGATATGTTAATTGTATTGAATAGGTTTTTTTTTTGCAATTAAAACATGTATTCTTTTGTTTAATAAACTTGCTTACATTGTTTTTTCTTCATGTATATCATCAGGAGAAATTGGTATGTAACTAATTTGGGTAGTGGGACGCGACGTGTCAATTAGGAGAATAGGGCTAAAAGTTTTTTTTCTACCCGAAGGGTTTTAAATATGTTCTTGAAAATTCATGTACAGCTTTATACGAATACCAGCTACGATCAAAAAATATAAGATATAATTAAATCAATAATTTTATATTTTTAAAGAGTGAAGACAAGCAAAAATGTACGTCTGGAGAATGACCGAAATATTATAATCGTACCATTCGATTCTTAACGATAGCGATTTAGCGACATCATGTAAGCAAAAAATGGATCACTGGGATAATACGCGCTTAGGGAAATAAAGTAACTCAGCTTTATTTATTTATAAGGCTATTACATACTCATACTTCTAGCATCCATCAAGATTTTCTTCTCCATCTAAACATTAAAAAAGACGTCTAGCTGGGTATAATTTTTCCCAAACACATATTACCTTGTGCATTCGTTATTGGCCGTCGTGGTTCAGTTTCATTGCAAATAATACCACTTTTTTTTTTATTCTATATACTTCAAACATATCATAATCGTTATACTGAAGGCTCTTCGGTTTTATTTGTTATTATATCTGCTATCAATTTAGATAAAATGTTCGCAGCTGACTTTCCGTCACATTCTTCTGCAGGAAATGGACAGGATCCTCGTTTGAACGATCCAAGGCCTTCTAGAATTTGCTTTAAGTCATCCACTGCAACATCTTGTGGTTTCAATCCGTAAGGATCCCAGTTTGAGACATACACTTTACCGTTATTGTTTTCGGATTTCAATGCCTTTATGTTTTTGTTTCTGTTTTTCTTTTCATCGTTTCGAAGTTCTTTGTAATCTTTATTTTTATTACTTACAACGACTCTAGCAAATAATAGAACATCAGATTTAGGGGTCTTCCTATGTTGAGACCGTATCGTATATACTATCAATTTAGGTAAAACGAATTCAGCTGGCACAGAATCAGATTCTCTTACAGCAAATGGAGAGAATTCTCTTCTTTGGAACAATTCAAGGCCAACTAAAACATTCTTCAAGGAATCCGACGTAAGCCCTTGCAGCTTCAAAAAAATATAAGATTCTCGAAGGTAATCGATTGCATCGTCATTTTTTCTTTTACGACATAACGTGATCGTGGCAGATAACAGTACGAACATAATAATCTAAAAAATGAATATTTTATTATAGACATCTATACATATACAATGTACATTAATAAATAAGAGTATATTTTAACCTACTATAAAAAAGTTCCTTCAGATCCCTCCCCGGTGGTAAGGCACCCAGAAGGCTGGGGCATTGCCCCGCTGTATGGTAATGATAATTTCGTAGTGCCATACTGGGGTTGACCCTTACTTACTGTCGGGCCTCTTCCCATCAGCACGGATTCGGTTCCGGTATACTGCATTTTATTGATGATTGATTGATTGACATGATTTTATGATGGAATCGGTACTTAAAAGGGGTATTTGGACATTTTGTCTCCAACAAAATCTGGCTACAATAGGCTTGGTTACATATATTTATGGAAAGTAAAGACGTTATAAAGTTATATATTTGTTCTACAAATACTTAATAATTATTCACGTTGACGCCTAGAGACCTTATACATCTCTGTGGAATTAAATTAATTAAGTAATTACATTTTTAACCGACTTCAAAAAAGGAGGAGGTTCTCAATTCGAGCTATTTTTTTTTTTTTTGTATGTTTGTTACTTGATATCTCCGAGAACCGTGAACCGATTTTCAATTTTTTTTTTTTTATCGAAAGGGTATAACTCCGAGTTGGTCCCGTTGGCACTAAGTCGGGATCTGATGATGGAATCTTGGAGAAATCGAGGGAACTCTTCAAATGTTATAGGGACATGTACGGCGCTTTCGGTAATTTATTGATAAGGTCAAGAATTTACATTCAGTAAATAGGATTTGGTGTAAGGAAACTGATGATGAACACAAACGAATCACTAAAAAGCAAAAAAAAAAATTTTTGACAAAAAAAAGAACCGACTGCAGTAAAACTAAAAAAGTCAACAATAACCCGTTCAAGTACAGATTACATTTGACTCACCCTTCGAAGTCGGTGCCAAACCTCGCGTAAACTATAATATATAAATATAAGAACTGGTTTGGGATCGACTTCGGAGGGTGAGTCAAATGTAATCTGTACTTGAACGGGTTATTGTTGGCTTTTTTAGTTTTACTGAAGTCGGTTCTTTTTTTTGTCAAAATTTTTTTTATTGCATGTTGTGACACCCAGAGACTTTAATTACATCTCTGGGTATATTTAATATTTTAAATTTATCGTTAAAATTTTATTTTAATATTCCTACTTAACATTGATTTGGAGTAATTAGTTATAACACAAATGTATCATGTAATTGTTTTAAGTATTATTTACGAAAAAAATGACTTACTGTTGAGTTTCTTTCGGCTTTCTTCTCAACAGCGGTCTCCTCTTGCAAAATGCCGGTAGATTCACAATCTGACTTGTAAAAGTGCCCCTGTGGCCTACTTACTGAATAAATTATTTCATTTCATTTCACTTAGTTTTTGTTATTCCGATTTGATCCGATAACATGCAAACATTGAATCTGATATTTATTAATAAAAGGGTAATATAAATGGTTATTTTCAGGTCTTACCATCTTTGTATTCATAGTTCCGTTTGCATTGATGAAATAGTATTTTTTTGTCGGTTAAGATCGTTTTTATTCTGCCACATGGCATGTTGACAGTAATTAGTTGATTGCCTCTCCATGCAACACACAATAGAACACAAATCGGAAAACATTATATGGACACACTTGAAATTAATTACCCACAGTACCTATACTTAATAATACTTCTAATCATTGCGTCTGTGTATCAGTTAATATTATACATAAATATTATTGAAAATTAAATGGTTTAAAAATGAAAGTAATTTACAAAAATAAAAACGTAAAATAGATTATTTAGAAGTAACATCACAGACTAAAGAAAATCTTTTACATACAAACATTTGTATGCAAGTATTACCTTTCTGTAGGCACTTAAACGTAAAACGTTAACATTTGTACGTTTTGGGTAAGTATAGGTTTTATATTTAGTTGAAATTTTGTAGGTTGTCCGTTTCCACTTGAGAGCTTCGAAACTATAATTATCTATAGGTACTTATAGACTACGGTGCAGAAAGAGAGTTTTTTTTTTAGCTCGCAGACGCAGTTGTATTAAATAATAGATTGGTAAACAAGGTAAGTAAGGTTTCACCTGAGATATGTCGGCGCTCGAGCGGAGTGAGAGCGCCAATAATTCGAGAGTGAAATTCAGGCAGGAAAGCAATCAGGATTACGTTACCTATAATTATCTATAGGTACTTATAGACTACGGTGCAGAAAGAGAGTTTTTTTTAGCTCGCAGACGCAGTTGTATTAAATAATAGATTGGTAAACAAGGTAAGTAAGGTTTCACCTGAGATATGTCGGCGCTCGAGCGGAGTGAGAGCGCCAATAATTCGAGAGTGAAATTCAGGCAGGAAAGCAATCAGGGGGCCTATGATGGTTGCGTTTATCACGTGATAAATAAGTGACAAAGCATCTGTCCCTTGCATTCGCAATTGGTCAAAACGTGACGGATGCTTTGACACTTATTTATCACGTGATAAACGCAACCATCATAGGCCTACAGGATTACGTTTGTGTGACTTAGGAATAAGCAATCAGAGTACCTACGATTATAAAAATACATATTTTAGTTCTTTTTGAACCTTCTACGGAATAAGGTTGGTCTTAATACGATATTCGTCAATTTCAGAGTTAACATTTTGGAATTGCGAATCACAGTAACAGTTGGTAGACCGCCCGTGGGTGATTCTTGAAAGGGTCAATTTACAGCGTCCAGAAGGATAAAGTACCCGCACAATTGAAATAATTGACCATAGTATTTTTTATATATTACATTAGCACCTAATCTAACTGGAGCACGATATATTTTTTGTTTAAGTTAAGTATAATTAACTGTAAAAAAATATTAAACACATAAAACTTTATTCCCTTGGTGCACAAACTACCCCAAAAAGTACATGTTGTGATTTGAAATCAAGTATAGAATTGAGTTAAATTATAAGAATATAAGTTATTTATTTAGAAGAAAAAATATGGTTGCTGTGTGTATCGTAATTTAAAAAAAAAACTAAGTTAAAGGTTTGTCCAGAGCTAAGCTATGATTCCCCTGGTGCCTCATTCAACACGGCGCACATCCCTACTTAAACGTCATCTGACCAGTTGCAATGGCCGGGCTTGGCAAACGTCAGTAACGCTTCCAGATATGCGGGGAATGGTCGCGACTAGTTGCTGGAATTCTTAGCTATGAAGGCTAATATATGATTCACTTGGCTTTGGTTCACTATGATTTTGATTCCCTCGAATTTTTATATAAAATTTTATATCTGCAATAGGTACATAGTGTTTAGTAAAAAGAAAACTACATGAATGCTTGCATGTGTTGACTTAATAGTTGTTCTTATAATAATTTAAGTTTCGGCAGAATCGACAAGAAACATACTTTTTTCTTATTCCTCTGGTTCTAATTTCGAACAAGGGAATCACAGTTTTTTTTCGTTTTCATGAAAAGAAAATAAATTTCCCTTTAATTCGCGTTGCAGATGACTGAATCATTGATTTAGAATTTTATTCCATTTAGGTACAGCAGGTCTCAAATGATTTTGAGCTGAATTCAAGAGAAGATGCTTATGCCCAGCAATTTTTATACCTCGACGGTGGTTCGATTATTAAGAAAATTGCCAATTAATTCGAATAATACACTGTGAATTTTTGTATCCCTACACTTTTTAAAACTTTTTATTTATGTAAGAAAAACTGATCTTAATATTATTCCCCTGTACTTTTTTTTATGATTCCTTTGGCGTTTTTCTTATTCCCATGTCATCTTTTCTTATTCCCCAGGCGGCTAAAACATAAAGTGGTATATATCTGTATCAAATTGACCAAAAGTAGTGCCTATTTGATAAATCTGCGTAAAATTAAATACAATTTCATATTTTCTAGCAAATAGGTAAAAAAATATAAAAATAAAAATCGCCAAGGGAATCACATGAAGAATTCGATTCTCAAGAATGACCCCCGTGCACCGTGTTGGCCCGGAAAGCCGTTGGAAACGCAGGTTTGAATCCTGTCTGAACCATTAAATTTTTCAATTTTTCGCTTCATTGTAAACATTTGGTTTACGTTAGCAGAGTTACTGCTTTAATTAAATTCCAATTTATTTGTATAGAATCTTTTTATCGATTCATATTTTTATGTGGTAATACCACATTTTTATTTTTATAAATAATGACACAAAGGTAAATTAAGAAAGAAAAATTGAATGCGATCTACTACAATCGAAGCGGGGTTTGAACCCGCGACCTCTGCGTTTAGCGGTCGAATAGCTCAGTTGGGAGAGCAATGCGTCGGAAACGCAGAGGTCGCGGGTTCAAACCCCGCTTCGATTGTAGTAGATCGCATTCAATTTTTCTTTCTTAATTTACCTTTGTGTCATTATTTATAAATTCCAATTTATTTATTGAATTTTAATGAAAAACCTGGTTATTATTTATAAAAAAATAGTGTGTTGTTTTTAGGTGTTTAACTTTAAGATGATATACTTAACACCGCACAGACTATAAAGAAAAACATAGTGTTTTGTTTTTCATGGCTGTCCAAGTTAGTTGCTTTACCGTTAAGCGTATTTGGATTTGCTATGCAGACCCGAGTGTTCTTTTTAAAAATCACTATTCCACCCTAGGGTCGAAATGGGTCACTTTCAACCCGCTATATGGATATGCAACGAGAATGATGAACTTTTAGAATATGAAGAATGAAAAAGATTTACCTTGTATGTACTTTAATTATAGGTATTATCGTGTGTGATTTACACTTAAACGTTAGATTTATATATTTTTTACAAGATTAGACTAAATTTTAATAACATTTAACAGTATGAAATAAGTAAATAAATAATTTATTTTCAGGGATAAATATTTTATTTTGGTTGTGACCTACATATTTTCATCATAACAACTCTGAAAATCTCTCACTAGCTTCAGAAAAATAAAAAATACTTCATAAATTAAAAAATACATTTCTTTACAAACTTCGTTACAGTAATAACCTATGGCCAAATAATTGTTTTGCTTCCCTTCTTCGGAGGTCCAAATTTATGCCCTAGTTTTATGTCATATTCTTTATCAATACCTGGTCTTAAGACTGTCTTCATTGCTCTTTTAAATCTTGATAAAAGGGAATCCAGTTTCCAGTCCATATACGTATTGTTAAAATACTCCTGTGCAAGTATCTCTCCATTAGTGTTTTTATTTTCATCTTCTTGCGCGTGTACGCTGATTATCGTTGCAAAAAAGATTAATAGAACAACCTAGTAGAAATTAATAAACATAGTTTAAAATGTATAAGAAATCATCACCTTGAAGAAGAAAAAAACGTAATCCTTACAGTATATTTGACCTTTTGTCTACTTTTTGAACTTTGACTGTGAAGATTTTGAAAAACAAAACTTATATTGTTTAAATGAAACGATTTAAACGGATTATTTAAATATGGGGCAGTGGCGGAAAATGAAGGAAACTAATTGTACTTTCCGTTAACTTATCAGTAAAAAACAATCAAATTATTTAGGAAGAAAAAAAGATTATAATTAGAATTTTGCCCGTTTCAGGTAGACAGCTGCCGCAATGGAGATGTTCGTTCGAAGTTGCCTGAGTGGCCTGTGTATTTAGTTAGGGGGCACTCCCAGACCAAATGGTCGATGGTCTGTTTAGGTTGCCCGCGTCCGCAGTCACAAGCTGGGGAGAGGCTCCAACCCCATTTATGCCAGTGGTAGGTGCAGTAGTCCCACTCCCCGCAGCACACAAGCTGCATAAGTGCTTATACACTATACAGCCCTTATACAACGAATTTAAGCTGAATAAAGGCTGTATATGCGCTTACGCAACCTCTGTGCTCCTTCGGTCCCGATCTCAGTCGGTTAAGAGCGCTCCAGAGCCGGCGGGGTTCTCTAATTCCAACTGGAGGTTATTGAAGTGGGAAGGCGTTAGAAGAATCTTTATCTGATCCAGTGTTTTTAATGCCATACGATAAATAAATAATACTTGGAATCAAGATTTATGACATTTGCCAAGAAGCAAGTTGTTGTAACCGATTATGGGAAAAATCTGAAAATTTCTCATTTACAGAGTTCTAACATTAAGGTTTTGCCTTTTGAATTACGGAACCCGAAAAACATTATTGACATTAGCGACCCATTATAAATATATTTATATTATGTTTTCGACATTACTTACCGTGTGCGTTTTCATAGTTCCTAAACAGTTCTTTGATTCTCAGAGTAATGTGCGTCGCAGAATAAATCAAGATGTGTAATAAATTAATTACCGTTGATTGGTTACACAGCTGTCAGTAATTGACTAATTAAACTTAACGTGACTTAACGTAGAAAATAATTGAAACTGAGAACATTAAATAAAACTATTTAGACGGATTATATTGCGAATATTAATTATTTAAGCCGGGAGGCCAGGGATGATGTTTCGGCAACTTTTCAGTTACCGTTGCCAAAAGTTGACTGAGAAAACCACAATTTTTCTCCGTCAAAGCATGTCAAAGTTACCCGTGCAAGCTAGCCATTTTATACATATGAATTAAAAATACAGGTGTATACATATTAATTATTTTATCGGGCATTAATTATTTTATTTAAACATATCTACCAACGCTTCACTATAACGCTTGCTGAGGAGAAAGAACCGCCGAATCGAATTGACACACAATATAAAACTCCCAGGCTGCCTTATTACTAGGATATACTTTTAAAACAAAAGACTCTACATATAGTCATAATATACTACTTTAAACAATTTATTTGTTTATAAAAGGGGTAGTTAGCACAGATGATAGAGAAAAAATGAGTTTTTCTCGGTACCTACATGTTGCATAACTCTTAAAAAATACGATGTAAAATATTGTATCAGTAAAGTCTTAGCCCACACAATACGTACAGGAAATGCGGGACACTCCAAAATTCCGAAGCTTCATTTATGCGAAACCACCATTATTCCGATTTTTTATAATACCGTAAGCGCTATTACGCCACGATCATAATTATATTTATTTTATATTAAAGGAATTGAAAGTATAGTTTAGAAATAAATTATGATAATATTCGTCAAATTACCGCCTAAATTTTTGGTCGCCTCCTAAGATGTCTCAAACTGTAGCTGATCTTTTTTCGTTTCTTGAACAGCGCGCTCAAAAAAAAGTTTTTGGGAAATTCTCAAAGCAAGGCAGCGAAAAAATATATAAAATTTTGTAAAATTTTAGAATTTCTCAAAATTTACCGACCGATTTTGGGAATTACTAATTAATTATGGGCAGACGCATATTATGACATATACAGCTCATCTGCGTACCTGTCACATCTGCGAAGCTACATGAAAAATGTCACAATTTCATAAATAGGGGCAATACCTATACTTGATCAGGGAAACATAAACATTTCCAATATTCAAAAAACAAAAAAACATCAGTACATGGTTCAGACTAGTGATGGATTCGTACTTCTGTACTTACTTAGTGTACCATAAGAAATGTTAGGTTCTTAAGTCTATAAATGTTAGGTTTATAGAAAATACAAGCAGAAATAGTTCAATGTAAATACCTACAGAGGTATAACAAAATGGCAATGGCGCTACAACCAGATTGATTTGACCATATCAAACATAAAAAGTGGTGTTTTTATTTAATAAAACATATCCGCTGTAACAAATTTTTATTTTTAAAATACCTAATTATCACCTGCCTTGCAAAGTTTAAAATTTAAATAACAGGTATAGCAAAACTTTGAATTAAAATATTGTATATTTCTTTTATGAGTTATAATCACTCATTGACATGAGAATTCATGAAGGCCTTGCCAAAACGGCTGATCGACACTTCTGGAGACCCCAGAGCTGGCGCTTACCTCCACCAGAGAATCACTCGGACTATACAAAGTGGTAACGCCGCCAGGATATTGGGGACCATGCCGCAGGCGGACCTCTTAGAAGGGGTATTCTTTTTAAACGGTTTTATTACGATTTATTTTCTATTATATTATAGTTTATTTAGATTGAGGTTTTATACTTATCTTTTTTATTACTTTATGTACAGTCGCCATCAGATATATCGCAGCATATTAAGGCGTTCATACATATCTGAACATGTACTGTAACGCCCAATCAATAAGAGTCGACTGTACTGATCTAATGGTGTTACTTTCCTGCATAAATTAAATTTTTAACAAGTTTCACTGATTTCAATTCAAAATAATAATAATTTAATTAAAAGTTAAAATAGTAAACAATGTAAATCTATTACTAAAGTCACAAAAAAGTAAACAATGTAACTTATAACTAAAACTAATTATATTTATGGAAAAAAATAAAGCTTGTCTATAATTTATTAATTTAACCAAAGATGCCACGTATTTTTGATTTACCCCTATCTTTAGCAGTCCCGAAAGTCAGAGTGTTCGGTTGGGGGTTTTGTATTGATTGTATGAGTCTTGGTAAAATATAGTTATAAGATTTATAGTCACATTCTCCTTTACCAAGTGGACATGTTTTTATGGAGGTAAAGTTGGCTATAGCTTCCAATAGTACCCGCAATTCGTTGGCTGGAACCTTCTTTTCCAATCCGTAGTTTTCCCAGTTGGTCACGTTAAGAGTTTCGTTTTTGGGTCCTTTTTTATTTTTTTTGTTTTTAGGCTGTCCCTTTGCGGTATCGCTAATTGTGGTTACTAATAACGTAAGTACAAAAACCTGGTAAAAATAAACAAACGTCATTTAAATCGCTAATTCTTATTTAGCTAGACTGTTTTATAAAATAATAGTCAGATATAGCGCAAAACCGTGGAATATGAGTGGAGAGGCCTTTGCCCAGCAGTGCGACATCATGGTTTCACAGTAATAATAGTAAAATTCATATTTACTTAAAAATATCTAAGCATAATTATAATAATTAATTATGTATTTTAATCCGCCACGCTAATAAAGTCCCATAATATGTGTGTCTGACTCTATGTGGCATTGTAGCTTTTAAACGGGTGGACAAATTTCGAGGTTTTTGTATAATCTATTTTTTACATTAATCAGACACGTAAGACGAAATAAAAAAAAATTAAAATAGCCTGGCGTTTGACATTAATTTCGTGGCCCATTTAGATCGGTCTGCATGGGAAAGTCTGAAACTATAAGACATACGAAGATCTGTTCTTAGGAATCATGTCATCGATTTTAATAACAAGATAAACTGCATACATACATTTAAAAAAACCTGTACCCAGACCGGGAATCGAAGCCGGACTTTTTGAAAAATAACACTTACATTATTTCTACTTAGATATCAATTGTCTTAAGCAGTAATTTTTACCATGAAACATGATGTCTTAAATGAATAAAATGCATTGTTTTCATATTCTTTAATTTATGTTCATAAAAATGATCAAAGCTCCTTAATTAATATATAAACATACATACATAAACGGCTAAACTTATAATTATAACCCTTCCTTTTGGCTTTGCCGTAGTCGGGTAAAAAATAATAATTAGTAATTGTTCGAAATGAACACCGCCCTTTTCAATACTTTAACACGTTTAGGTAACGATCTTACAATTACATTTTGTATCTCCATGTGCTAAAATTGACTCTGGCTGCTTTTAAGTCTTCAACGGTATCGTAGCTTGTTTTGTACACTTCATCATGTAACAAGTTGCGACACCAGCAGAGGCTCCAAACGTAGGTACATAGAGATAATTTTACGCAACTAAACGTGTTAAATATTGTATTGAAAACATGGTGGTCAGTTGGAAAAATTAAGTACTATTCATTATTTTAGTCTTCCTGACGTTTTGCAGTCTTGTGTCTTGCGTTATTGAAACGCTCAAACAATGAATAACGCAATATAATTTTTTGTTTAAATTATTTTATTGAAATGTATGACAATCATGGAAACCGAAGAAAATATCACCGTATGATATATGATAACAAAGTTATTAACTCTAGATCACTTACAGATAGCATTTTCATTGTTTTTGATTGATTACATGTCCACAAATATCTGACTGATTCAAAACTTGATATCTAAGTAGCACCTATCGCACAAATTAGTATGTCGAATATTCTCGTTTTTCAATTAGTGTTCTACAGTAACTAATCAATAAGAAATTTATTGCTTACTTCGTAACCAATAAACGATATGTATTAATTAAATCAGAATTTTGTATGTGCCGGCGCCGCTGAGATAACTAGGAAGAGTGAAGACGCACATGATAAATGGGAAAAGGAAAAAAATCGTCGAAGGAAAATAATAGTTTTAAGAAATTGTATTATATATAATAGATTGTATTATAATGACATTTTCATATCATTTCACACACCCAATGTGACAATACAATAATTTTGTATCTTGTTGCTGATCTGATGATGGTAACGGAATGTAGCCATTGGAACTCATGAACAGCACAAGATAAATCCATTGTGTTTGGGCTCATTTGATTGATTAATCTTGATGAGTAATTAAAGGATGTGTGAGAAAGTACACTGCAATAAAAGCGTGTCTCATTAACAACTTATTGAATTACGGGTGTTATAAGTAAATATGTGGTTAGTTTACATGTTAAGACCACTTATAATATTCGCCAATAAATTATTCGCCAGCCATTTTAAATATTTGGCGAACTTATTTTGATACATGCGTAACTAAAATAAAATCGGTAAAATTGTGTTTATTAATATATTTTTTCAGGTTATATTAATGTAATATATAAACTCAACAGTGACAGCTCGAGATGATTATGAACATAAAAACATTACCATATCTCTGATAGTTTTATTATTAACAAACCACCATGTTTTCATACATTATTTCGTAATAAATTACTAAAATGCCTTGCGGCACATCCATTTTCAAAATATTTTCTTTACTTGTTTTAGAGCTTAGAGCTTTTTTTTCATAAGCTAGCTTAGGTATTTGTGCCCATTTGTTCTCGTTAATTAGTTATAAGGGATTAATAAAAACGCCTGAATGGAATTTAGTATCCGTCATTTAATATACAACGCACAAGTAACACTTCCGGGAAATTCAACTCGTATTTTCACCCCCTTAAGCTACCCAAAACCTAAAACTCTCTGTACCAATTTTCATCTATAGTATATTGTTATAGAGGCTGCGAAGTAAGCAATAGATGAACGAGTAAATTTCAAGACGAATCACAGTGCTTATCACGATTTACAACTAATGCGAGGAAATATGTAATACGAGTGTGGTATATTGGTCATTTAACACGGCTAAAAATGAGGGCTATTATATAATAGGGTGGAGCGAATTATTTGTTTTTGGAAATTCGACTCGGAACGTCTCTTAAACGTTGCATGAGGCTGCCAGGTGTACGAGAAAAATAATAATAAAAATATTCAATACTACTTTTAGCCCTCTACTGTCATTTTAAATATTATGTTCAAGCCCATACTGAAAATTTTTTTTTTTTATCAAAATCTTGTTTTTTTTAATGAAAGTCAAGTGATTTTTTTCTAAGCACATAATACTCGAAATAAAAGATATTTATTGCATAAAAATATAACAATATTTTTTTTTTTTAAATACCGAATTTTAATTTGGGTCACAGGTTCACGTAGTAGTTGCCGTAAGTATGAAATAAGCTCAAAACATTTGAAGTTGAAACCCTTCTTTATAAATCTAATACTACTTACGTAAAAAAAAAAGTTTTTTTTTACCAATTATGAGTAAAAAAAAAAATTTCTAGCTCAAGTAGAGGGCTGAAACATATTTAAAATCAATTACATATATATATATTCATTAATATCTTATCTAAAGGCAACATATTACAAATGTTCCAGGTCGATCAGACAACTTTTTTTTTTCTCCATACATCTACGCTCCACCCTATTATATAATGCTGATTGAGTAATCATATATTCAAACGACGTAACGATGATTTTCAACCAACTTATTTATTTATTCAAATTTTGTAGGAAATATTTCAAACATGAAAAGCTATTTATGGTACAGTGAAACCTCACGATTCATGTTTTAATTAGAGGAAAATATTTATTTTCAAACATTAAAATTAATGAAGTGACATTTAAAGTCCTCTAAGACAAAAAAATATGGTTCAACTACGCAAATACAAAAAGAACTGCTTTAGAAATGTTAAAGATTTATTCATCAGATATCACGTGAAATTTCAATTTTATCCATTTATATGTGTGATCTGCTGAAAGATTTCCAGTAGTTCTAGACCAATGTATGGTAGCAAACGATAGCTATGACTCTAATGAGAACAGCACAAGAGTTCTCGAGACTGCAGTCACTTGGTACTCATTATAGTCCATTGAATAAAAAGTTCTAGAGTGCGTGAGTTAGTAACGTAAGATGTTTCTTCGGAAACATGTCAAGAGTCCCTAGGTAATAAACATACTAAAACCCCAGGACACTAGGAGGAGCCCCGGAGTGGGGGGAGGGGGGGAAAGGGTCCATTTTTTCATTTTTCGCTTAAATCTCAAAAACGGTACATGTTATAGAAAAACTTTCAAGGAAAAGTTGAAAGGCCATAAAATTATCTACAAGTTGTACCTAAATAATTTTTTCCTATATCCTACCGTTTCTGAGTTACACGCAGTAAAAAATGATTTTGGCTCAAACAATTTCCCCATACTACATACCAATGTTTATCACATCAATCGATCAAAAAATATTTCTTTCTTCCAAAAAACTCAAATGTGCAACTTGTGACCGGTACTGATAGATTGCTCTTAATTAGGTCTATAATTGGTAAAGTAAACACATTCCTCCATGGAAGCCTTTAGGAGGAATCGATTGTCAAAATATTATATAAGGGTAGTTTGAGTTACTGAACTTGATCTTTTTATTTTGTTCTTCCAAAAAACTCAAAAGTGCAACTTGTGACCGGTACAGATAGATTGCTCATAATTAGGTCTATCATTGATAAAAAAACCAGATTCCACCACGGAGGCGTTTAGGAGGAATTGAATTTTATTAGGGTAGTTACGATACTTGAACTTTTTATTTTTTTTCTTCCAAAAAGCTCAAAAGTGCAACTTGTGACCGGTACTGATAGATTGCTCTTAATTAGGTCTATCATTGGTAAAAAAAACACATTCCTCCATGGAAGCCTTTAAGAGGAATTGATTGTCAAAATATTATATTAGGGTATTATATATTAGTTTTCGAATTTTTCACCTTTCATGGGATGTAGCTCGAAAACGGCTGCGAATAGAAAAAAAATATTTAAGTACAACTTGTAGATAATTTTATGGCCTTTTAACTTTTCCTTGAAAGTTTTTCTCTAACATGTACCGTTTTTGAGATTTAAGCGAAAAATGAAAAAATGGACCCTTTCCCCCCCTCCCCCCACTCCGGGGCTCCTCCTAGTGTCCCGGGGTTTTAGTATGTTTATTACCTAGGGACTCTTGACATGTTTCCGAAGAAACATCTTACGTTACTAACTCACGCACTCTAGACCCCCCTTGGAGGGACTCATTCAATGGACTATTAAGGAATTTTAAATCACGAACTACGTGAAATTTCAAGTTTTACAATTGCAATGAGATAATATCCTATCCTAACAAGAATACCAAAACTCAGTAAAATACGTAATTAATTAACGTCTAACTTAAAGTTACCTACAACTCTGTGTGGTATAAGTGGCGTCTCGTAAGACACTGTTTGAGTGAGATGGCGTTTGGGTCCATCAAGCGAGTCCAAAGTAATGCCTTAGCGCCGCAGATTTACACCGCAGGTGGGCCTAACGGCCTTTATAAATATATTGAATTACTACTAAATGTGTGATATTTTATAAAACAGAACCGGTAAAGTTGT
The DNA here is from genome assembly GCA_932273695.1 of Apotomis betuletana. NCBI lineage: Eukaryota > Metazoa > Arthropoda > Insecta > Lepidoptera > Tortricidae > Apotomis > Apotomis betuletana. Next base: position 11,878,704 of record OW026315.1, read on the forward strand.
CTAACTACCAATTTAACGAAAATATTTGTTTTTTTAGTACATTCTATGCGACAAATATGAATCAATTGTCATTCAAGCAATTCAAGATAAGCGACAGTAGTCGATCAAAGTCATATCAGGTAAAAAAGGATAAGCGACAATGGTTTCATAGTAAAAAAGCAGGTAAATTTGGATAAACTCCAATAGTTAAGATACGACAATCAGGTAATTTAATCTATGTTATTTTTTTTTATAGAATCTTATATCGATTCTGTTTTATAATGTGGAAATACCACATTTTTACATTTTGGCTAATGCGCATAAGCATTTTAAACACACATGACACAGATGGTGCTCCAGTAGCGTAAAATTATGGAATCAAAAATTTGGTGTGATTGACGTAACGATATGATAGCTCAGTTGGTAGAGCCACAGTATAATAAAGAGTACTAACGTACAGTATGGACACTCCCTGCCTCCCCCCGAAAGTGCCGCCCACCCGCGCTCGGTTACCTCGCAGTTACCGGCTGGCAGGGACGCGACGACGCGGTGCGCAGAGTGGAGGCCACGTATAATATTCAAATATTAAACAAATACTTTTGTAATGTGCGTGTGTTGTGCTGTGTACGGTTGTTTAAGCTCTATAAACAACAAAAATAAAAGAAAGTTCTACAGATTCCCATTGGATGAATCAAGGCATGTACATACCCAGTTATTTTCAGTGTTTTATGTTTTAGTAGAAAACCAACTTACAATAGGTACTTATGTTTAGTATTTTTTTTGCCCTATCCGTTTTCGACCTAAACCTATCAGATCACACTGAAAACAACACAATATATATGTGAACAAAAAATCATGTTTTCAACTTACGTAATATTTTGGTGGCCTGAATTTCCTTACAAAAATTTAGTTACTTCGTTTTACTGATTCAAAATAGGAAACTATTTGTATAAATCGAGTTTAGATACCGACCTTACAGCGTAATATGATGCTTATTTCTTCCTAATTCGCGCAATGAGTTTTTAGTCATTGAGGTTATCGAATTTGAACGCGGGCGGAATTAGGAATCGTAGATTAACATTAGTTTAATTATAAGCACACAAAATTAATTCGACGCCGCTATTACAAGGTCATCTCATATTGCTGCACATTGTGTTCCCGACTCGTGCGTTCAAAATGGCGGCAACCCTAGCATGTCTTATCTCACTCACACAAGCATGGTACTCGTTCACCTACACGAGCTTAGACTGTGTGCGAAGCAACGCGTTTCTTTCATACATTTGATCGCCATTGTCCGAGGTGTGGTAGAGCACTACGCTGGAAACTTAGGGTCACAGGTTCGAGTCCTGCTTACATTGCAGTGGATCACATTCAATTTTTCTTTCATAATTTACCTTTATGATAATTATATCATAAAGACATAGGTAAAATGCCTCAAACGACATTAAAATATATTTTACGATCAGGTAAAAACAGTTAACCAACAAGTGCAAGGTTATTTGCAATATAGAAAAATTATCCAAGTTGTTTGATCTGTTTTGACAAATAAGTAAAAAAGCTCTAAGGTTCATTATTATGCAAAAAACTTTTTATGTAATCGCCATTTTGCCAAAAAAAAACTCAAAAATCAAGTCGTTTCGTAGAGAAAAAAATGTAGAGATTCTCTAAATCACCGACGGGATACGCGACACAAATGTCGTCAGACAGATATATACGAGACCCAACCCATTCGATGCAGAAAAATCTGCCGATTCCAACAGTGTGTATAACTCAATATCCCCAAAAATGTCGCTTAGATAATTTCTCCTTTCCAGCGTCGTTATATTTTGACATTCAAGTAAATTAAAATTTATAGGGTATCCATTGACCTTGAACATTTAAATTTGGCAAAAAATATCGTCTAGTAAAATATCGTCAATATCAACAAGTATAGGGAAAAAATCTGAGAACATTACTAATGTACTTAAGTCATAACATAAAAAACTATAACTGTTTATAAGTAAAGGACGCAAATCCGTTTTCCAACGGTAAAGTTGAGTTTGTCGCTCTATTATTTATAGTTTATCTTTTCATTACAGCATGACCCGGGGGATAAAGCTGTGCCTCCACTACTATGTTAAAATATCGGTTCATCAGCTGGGTCACGATATGATTTATTTATTAAAAAACGGTATTTTTTATTTTTGCATGATTTTACACGTATAATCAAGAATCTTGTTGGTATTTTAACTATTTTTGGTAGGTACCTACACATACAAAAGAGACTAAAAAGTATTTTTCGATTCGAGACTTCCAAATGGCCAATTTCACTTATTTTTTTGGAAAATAGCTTTAACGCATTTTATTTTTAATATTCTACTGTAGTGGGTAAATAGATATTTAGTAATCCGCAATAAATATATCATTGTTTAAATGATTTATTTTACTTCGAGATTCTTTAATGCCTTTAAATAAGTTATAAGGTTTGTTGATCTTCAACTCTCGCTCGGACTATGCGAGTGTATGAAGCTGCTTGGACGCCACTCAACGAGATTATGAACGAAGTATTGTTCCGCGGGCGCACGGTCGGCGGGGGGAATAACGTTAGGCTCCGCCCAGATCCTCAAGGACGTTGGGATTAGGAGTCGCCTTAAATAAGGAAATAACAAATATATTCAAACTTACCTCACCTTCCACTAAATAACGTTTAGTCCCGGTTACATACTCCGGTAAAGCCTATGATGCACTGAGTGGTCATTGTAACAGTACGTACTTAATATTAACATGCATTCCTAATATTCTTTAATTCGTAAGTAAAGTAAGTAAACTATATTTATTTTTTAAATATTGCGGACTGTCCCGCAGCGCGTGCGCGCATCTCTAAGAGGATGAACTGGGCAATGGAGTCATAGGCTTCCAAATTGTAAAAATATTTTAAAAGCATTACTAAATTTTTTACAATTAGTTTCAAATAAAGCTTTACACTTGTTTTACACTTAAAAATAAACATGCTTCATGAGTTTCAGGGTAAGACCGCTTTAACGAGCATTTATCAAAAAATGAAACCGGAGGCTTATTATCTTATTTAAGAAAATAAACTCGTTTATTAGTCGGGTATTAGTCGTTAAAGAAAAAATATACCTCATTCAATGATGCATTCTCATAGTCAATTTAATTTAACATGCTTGTATACATGATATTGATTGGTTAAATTGTCGTTTATGTACGCCGTAAAAATTACTCTACAATATTTTGTAAAAAGTCGTATCTTACTATGAAATCCATGTATAGATACGAACTGTTACCATAACGTGCTACATTTTTGTCGTATTGCGATCTTACTTAGATATACGGTGGTGTACAAATGTACAAATTTAAGCATTTTTGTGTACTGAATTCAGGTAAATGACTACATTTTCGAGCAGTGTCATGAAAAATCCATTATTTCGTGACTCGTGTAACCAAAATCCAATCATCTTCACAAACTATCACATTTACAATATTAGTTGGATAGGACTTTCATGTTGTTGACTGAGTCTGTTGACCGAGCGAGCGAAGTGTCTACGTTTCAACTTGGTCCAAACTTATTTCGTAGTTATGCTCGGATGTTTGGATGTTAGGATAATTGGACAGGCGCTTTCCAGCTGTTTCCAACCCATTAGGTTAGGTTTCTTTTTTAGATCAAAATATTTTTCAATAAAACTAGACATTATACCTATGCATCGTATTTCAGACGAATAAGTAGGAAATGTTTACAATGAAGCAAAAAATTGAAAAATTTAATGGTTCGGACAGGATTCGGAGGCGCTGCGATGCCACCCTAAGGCATGTTGAGGCAACTGGTTGAAGGATTCAATGGCTCTGACATCTGGTTCGTGGTCCAGTTGGTAGGACGCCCGTGTTGGACCGGAAAGCCGTTGGAAACGCAGGTTCGAATCCTGTCCGAACCATTAAATTTTTCAATTTTTCGCTTCATTGTAAACATTTGGTTTACGTTAGCAGACTTTACTGCTTTAATAAAATAATAATTATAACAATGAATAAGTAGGAATCTAACTAAGACTATTTACTTAGACTTAATACGTAAGAAAAAAAACATGAATGCTTGTGAATCGTTTATGAAAATAACCAAATAAGTTTCTTACTAACCAAATGAACTTGTTTTCCCCTTTTTATTTGAACCAATAGGCTGGAAAGCTATATGTGCGACTTTCTTCATTGAGTGTATAAGTCTTGGCAAAACATAGTTAAAAGATTTATAGTCACATTCTCCTTTACCCAACGGGCATGTTTTTATAGAGGTAAAGTTTGCTATAGCTTCCAATATTATCCGCAATGCGTTGGCTGGGACCTCCTTTTGCAATCCGTAGTTTTCCCAGTTGGTCACGTTAAGAATTTCGTTTTTAGGTTCTTTTTTAGTATTTTTGCTTTTAGTCTGTCCTTTTGCGCTATCGCTAATTGTGGTTACTAATAACGTAAGTACAAAAACCTGGTAAAAGTAAATAAATATCATTTACACGAAATCGCTACCGTCTCTTCAATTGGGATGACGACTGATGTTAAATTCTACTGCACACTGTAGTTATATGAAGCTCAATATGTCATGAAATAAGAAAAAACACCCAAAAAAAGTGTATTTTGAAATGCGAAAGTTTTTTTTTTCATAATCCTCAAATTACTTATTGTCTCGATACAAATATTGGTACCCATAACATAAGGTACCTATAATGTCGTCACGATTAGGTGGCCTGAAGCGTTTTTAGCGCTCCGTAGGAATGTTGAACTTTGACGGCCATTTCCGACTTTTAGTGTTTAAGTGTACCTAGTTATTCTCTTATAGACATTTTGATCCCAATAAAAAATAGAATCGATTGACCGCCAAAATAAAATCTCGTCATGTCTATTGCTTGTCAACGAATTAAACGAGTCCGTGGCTATCTTCCGATCCATTATTAGTTCAGCTCCACGTCGCAATGTATGGGAATTTCGGCTCAATCTGAAATCGGCTAGTGTGTCAGATTCACCTTGGAAGATTTGGTTACAGACAGAGACTTGACTCTCATATTCGACTTTAGATTCATTAAATAATTAACTAGGTCGATGCAGAGTCAGCCACCGGCTAAGCTTGCACCATAGATTGGAGCGGAGTTTTTTTTTTTTTCGAAATTTTCTCTTCGTGACGACCTAGCGAAATTTAATTTGTGCATTTTAAAACAAAAATTTCTAAAATCGGTTGAGAACTCGCTGAGATCTGCGCATTGTTACAAAGTCCATTCGAGTCGATCCATGGGAGCTTCGCTCGCTTCGCTCGCTCCGCTCCAATAAATAAATATCGGACAAATTCACACAAATTGACCTAGTCCAAGGAACCAGATGAAGGTATACAATATACATACATACTTATATAGAAACCAGGGATTGGATACCGGTATTGAGTTCCATACATAATACCGGAAACTAGACGATGCCGACCACGTTTTTTTTTTCTTTGACGACGCGGTTGGCGCAGTTTGTTATGCCTACTGAACAGGCGGTTCTGAGTTCGAATCCCGGCAGAAAAAAATATTCAAGTTCATTATCACCCAAATATTTGCTTTTACTGGGATTAGAGAGCAAGACCGCTGACTTAGTAGGCAGATGCATTACCACTGTGCCAACCTCCTCGGCGTCAAATTGAATTTATTTCTCTCTAACCTTCTAGCAGAATATGCGACTGTGCGACTCCGTAGTCCGTATACGTTTCTATTAAATATTATCATCGTTTTATACTAACAAAGTTTTGATTCCTAGAACACTTACTATGTGCATCTTCATTTTTTTTTTATTGATTATGTTTACATATAGTTTACGTACCAACAGTACCTGACTAAAAGCTTACTATCAAAATAGTACCTGTCACACAAATTAAACATAAGTATGTCGAATATTCTCATTTATCAGTTAGTGTTTTACAGTAAGTCATTAATAAGCAATTTATTGGTTACTGCGCAACCAATCACCGATAAATTAATAATAAGACGACGCGATTGGTGCTGTGGTAATGCAGCAGTCTGCTGAGCCGGCGGTCCTGGGTTCGAATCCCAGCAAGGCCAAATATTTTTACGATGAACTCTTATATTAATTATTGTCATTTAAGTATATATTAAATGTGGGCAACATTCGCTATAATAGAATAAGTAAAAAGGCGAGTTTTTATATATCTCATTTAAATGATTAAAGATACTAAATACCCATCGTTTTAATAACCGCTTAAATGGAGCTTCATGCCCACGCGCCATGTCATTCAAATCCTTCTCAACTTGAAAATCTATAATGGTGAAACTTGATCTACCTGTTCACAGGTTGATTTAATCGAACCCCGATAATATTTCGGGTATTAAGGCATTTTCTTGGCTTCATTTTATAATAGCGCGTGGGAGCAGCAGAAACGTTCTAAGAAAATCTACAGCGATTCTCAAAGCGTACTTCGCGGAACCCCAGAGCTCCAAAATACCTTTCAGAAGACGGTCAAATAATTTCAACCTTATTTCTAAACAAAATAGTTATAAGAAGAAAATGCCCGCAACTTCATCCATGTTATCTGTTGTTAGCGCATGGTCGAATTCCTGGGTTAGGGTCGTAAGGACTAGTTTGAAGAATGACTATGTCCGCGAAACGTCGTAATTGTAAAAGGGATTTTAACGCTCACCAAAATGGCTTTTATACCCCAAAACTAAATTCCAAATAAAATGAATTGCCTCCATATAAATTAAACCCACTCTATACAGTGCTCCCCAAATTAAATCATTTTTTATTCCAAAATCGATATACATTACACCAGAATAATTTTTATGTTGAGTCAGTATATCTTTTTGCTTCCCAAAATGGATTTTTTGCTCACCAAATATTGTTTTCATAAAACATCAAAATTATTACCAAAAATTGCAGTATATTTTGCTTTAGTGTAATCAAATTATCTAACCTTTAGTCAAAATATATTACTGTCTATCTAAAATTACAATTGCTTCCCTTTATTTCTTAACCCCGCAATACGCCCCCCGCCCCGCGTTTCATTTTTTGAAAAAAATTAGTGTTTCAGCTAGGTAACCATCTAATCCTGATCACCTTTCAGAGCAGATCCGACTCAGCCGGGTTAGGTTAGGTTAGTTTTTTTTTATATCCCTAAAAAACGTGCGTCCATAATGTGCGGTAGTCATTATTAGCTATGCTATATACTATACTTAAATATGCTTTACTTTTAAATAAATAGATGCACGCCACAAATATAAATTGTAGTATATTTAGTAACTTTTTGAGTGCAATATTTGCTGTGCAATCAGGAATTTTGATAAAATTTTTGATTATTTTTGCATAGAAAAAGGTTTTTTTTGATGTGGGTTTAAATACTACCCGTAATTGAAACCTCAATATTTATTTATTAATTTTAGGGTATAAAAGCCATTTTGGTGAGCATTTAGTTAATTTTTTGCCTCAGCAAAAATGACTAAAATGGAAGTAATAATATAAAATATTGGTGACATCCATTTAACAATAATATAGATTATTTGGTCTGAAATTAACTTTAACGGTGTTCATATATTTTTATAGCATGTAAGAAAAAGAATTATTAGCTTTATTTATAGAATAGTTTGGGATACACTATTTGGTGAGCATTCATCCGTTTTGGCAAGCATTAAGAATTTATTGGTAGTAATTTATCAACATATTTGGTAGGCGTTTAATCATATTTGGTAGGCGTCTAAACACAAGCCATTGTAAAATACCTTAGTAAACACAATGACTTTTTTTAACAATTACCAGGTTAGCAGTATGTCTTGGTTGCACGATTGTCATAATAGCAAAAAGCCATTGTTGTACAATGACTACTATGACTAGGTAGGTTTTGGGCCATATTGCATTATTATACCTTGGCCGTAAAATTACACATTATGTATTTTGTCTAGATATTACATCGTCTTGGATTAAAAGCGTCTAGGTAGCAAAACGTCGTGATCGCACAACGTCCAAGTTATAAAAGATGATACATAACATAACTGATGCATAAAACACAATTTGACAATTAAAATGACTTACATGATTGCCTACATTATCTTTGGTTGTAACTAATAAGTGGCCAGATACTGAGGTGTGAAGTTTCTTTATCTATTAAAGAACCTCTGTAACAGTTTCCTTGTCATTAGCTTATGCCGGCGTTTTGCAACCGCGACTTGATAAGTATTTGGCTAAATGCTTATTTTGTCATTTTACTATCAGTATATTCTGCTACTAAGTCGATTTGCTATTAGCACATTTCGCTTATTTGGCCATTTTGTAAGCAACGACCTTGTACAACTAAGTCCAATTTTATACCCAGTCATTATAATATTAAGGCATTTTATGTGCTAGGACATTTTACCACCGTGACCTAACACATATTAGACCTTCTTCTTACATAGTCATTCTTCAAACTAGTCCTTACGACCCTAACTCGAATTCCTGTTCCACGATTGGTTACAATTTATCCCGCTGTTTTGGCCCGATGAGCGGATAAAGATATTCCAACCAATGGATAGGCGCTGTAATTAATGCCCATACGAAACGTATGGTCAACAATTTTTCTACTGCCTTACGTCAAATTTCATAATAAAACTCTGTCACCAATTATGATGCTGAATTGCTGAACGTATGCTACTAAAATATTTATCTTTATTTATTTGGAACATCAGCACTACGCGTATAGCTACAACATAATTCCAATATCAGATGTCCACAGATATACAGTTAAGGGTGCCATAAAAAGGTGGTGATATCCATCTATTCTATACTATATAATATAATATTATGTACATCGTCGTCTAGTACCCATAGTACAAGCTTTAGTTAGTTTGGGACTAGGTCGATTTGTGTACGATTGTCCTTTAGTATTTATTTAGTAAAAATTTGTTATCATTACCTTTTTATGGCGCCGTTAACACATATATCTGTGGACATCCATGACCCAGGAACGAATATTCTAGTATATCACACAAATATTTGCCCTAGCCGGGATTCGAAACCAGGACCGCTAGCTCTGTAGGCAAGTGCACTACAAACTGCGCCAACCACGTCGTCACAATTGGTAGGTATACATAGAAGTATAATATTAAAGAGTCTTTCCTGAAATCAAGACTCCTCTGCATAGAGTTTGAGTATCGCTGGTCTAGAATTATTGCCTAATTAGTATTAGTAACAGCGGTGTGTTGATAATTTCCTACACACACACACACACACACACAGACACACACACGCTGCATAAGAGCTTATATAGACCTTAGACGACTTATTGCAGCCGTGTAAGGGCTTATACAGTATGCGTGCTACTTAGGGCGATTGGGATGTAAATCAGGAACCTATGACTCAAGTCCCAGAATTTCGGATAGCAGAGTATAAGATACACTTATACCATTCTACAAATTATAATGTCCATATCGCCACCCATAACTAATAAGAAATGGGCTGAGATTATTTGTCACTTTTACCTATATACGTAGTATACCCATGCCCACCCATGTCATGGAGGCAGCCCACGACGCACCCTAGCCTACCATCCTGCCAACCGTTTTGCCGTGATAGTGTTTGTTTAAAAACGTTGACATTTGTTTACCCCCCCCCCCCCCCATTTGTAAACTGAATCAACTAAAAAAAATTTATTATAATGAATGAATCTAATCACAAAATGTCATGAGAATCGCTTGAGAAATGCGACTTGTAGGTAAGAGCAGTCGGAAATCCATTACAAGCTTCGTCCAGAGTAACGAAATGGAACACTTTATAACAAGCACAATTTAATCATTCTCTATTCAATATTACTTCTCATTTTGTGTCAAACTTAAGTGATATTCCGTCCGATAGAGATGGCGTATTGGTAACCGCTGTTCTGAAAATAATAGTACTTACCTAGGTATTATGAATATTAACTACTTTCCGTAACTATCTAAAATATATCACAAGTATACCGTTCGTTTTTCATTCTACTTTTACGATTTCTGTGTTTTGTGGCAGATTCGTTAATAAATGAGCAATTCGACTATTTTTAAGAGGCCTTATTCCTTTTAAAATGCTGATTGTTTAGACATTTTTCTCTATGATCAAACATGTTTCTTAATATACTATTGATTTTACTTTCTACAACAGGGCTATTGGGATTTATTTGTATATATTTGAAACCTACAGTTTGAATTTTTCATTGATAATTTTTGTTTCAAAAACTACTCGAAATTGACAAAATACACGCGGAAAATTAGTTTTTTTAACTTATTTTCGACTGTACGCAATGAAAGCGTGAAATAACTATGTTACTACCTAGAACTCGGGGAAAAGTATTATTCACTTCAAAAAGTTGGTTGAAATTATCAATATATTTGTCATAATATGAAAAAAAATAAATTTTAAAAGGAATAAGGCCTCTTAAGCCATAACTTTTTTTTTATATTTTCCTGCAACTTTTTTGGATAATAGTCCTTCAGATAAATAATCTACTCACTTTAAATAATAATAAAACTAAATATTTGTGTTTCCATAAAACTGCAGCTTCAAGCCCAAAAAGCATAAGCCACATCCAAATTCACACCTGTAACTTGCCCTACACTCAATCATGTAATTGCAATAGAATTCAACGATCCAATAATATAAAATATCTTGGTATAATGATTGACGAAAACCTTAATTTTAAAGATCACATCGCATGTCTTTCTAAAAGAGCAAGAAAAACAATTATCATTGTCAAAAAACTAAGAGATTTAGTACCTAAGGATGTCATGAAAATGGTGTACCTGTCATTATGCCAATCGATGTTATGTTACTGTATCACTGCTTGGGGAGGTGCAGCGAAATCAGTTTTAATAGACGCAGAACGAGCTCAAAGATCTGTAATTAAGGTCATGCTTAAAAAACCCTTCAGGTACCCTACAACTCAATTATATCACGAAGCCCAGGTGTTATCAATCAGAAAGCTTTTCATTCTTAAAACAGGACTAGTCACCCACAATGCTGTATACTCGTCTGACAATAATATCAACTTAATAAACAAACGTAGAATTAAATTACCCCTACCTTCAATCAAAACCTCCTTTGCGAGACGTTTCGGGAAATTCTTGAGACCTTACGTGTACAATTTTATATCCAATTTTTGTAATCTAAAAGAAGCTTCCAAATATAATGCTAAAATTAAAATCACTGACTGGCTGCTCACCTTAGATTATCTGGCAACAGAAAACCTGCTTACTCAAATGTATTCTAACTGTAGGTACCCAAATATCTTAAATTCCGTTTAGAGATCTCATAAATACTGGTGCAATCTAGTGTTAAGTGAAAATGTTACATGCCGATACACAAATAGATTTATGGTTAATTGCATAAGTACAAATTTCTATATGATAAATACAAAGTTATATACTTTAATAAGTTTAATGCAAAGTATTACACACAATGGCACCCCAAGATACAGGCATAGCCTAGTTTGGGGGCCTCTGTTATTTCGTCCTACAATACACTTTTTTGAAGCAATTGAGAAATGTACTGTACTACTGCAGTGCATTTCTCAATTGTCATAAATTTATAAAGCTAGCCTCCAGCAGCGTAGTGGTTTCTCTCTTATATCACAAGACAAAATTTGTCTACAGCGTTTATGCTGGCGGCAAGCTAAATCTTGTTCTATCTTTGGTTGTATTACGTGTTTTGTGTAACTCAGAAAATAATAAAGAATTATTATTATTATTATTATTCCCTTTATTCATTTTTGTACTTAGGCTAGGATTTTTTTACAATAAATTTATATAAAAAGTAAAATATAAAAATACATTACAAATATAAACACATTCTAAAAAAAACCTAACCTAGGGTGCCGCCGGCAGCGGGGCAGGGCCCAGGCTACCGGTGGTTAGGGCTGCAGAGAGAGGAACCTCCTGACGATGCGCGCCGTGTCCAGGAGTACCGCCTTCTGTATCTGGCCCTTGATCCAGCCATCTAGCGAGCTAGAGTCTCTTAAGATGTTTGTCGAGACTCTTCGCTATAAGACCGTTCGCCGAAACGACTATCGGGACAATGATCGTCGAGTCAACATCCCACATGGCGGTCACCTCGTGAGCCAAGTCAAGGTACTTGCTGAGTTTGTCCTTCTCGGCTTTCACGAGGTTCTCGTCATGGGGGATGGTGATGTCGACGAGCACTGCTTGGCGCTTGGATCGATCTACCAAAACGATGTCAGGCTTATTGGCTACAATAGTCCTGTCCGTGATGATAGATCGATCCCAATAGAGCGTGGCACGACCATTATTATTATTATTATTATACAGTTCTCTTAGTGTTTTATATGCTCTTAAGAGTTAATACGATTTAGCTGTGTTCCCTTGGTATTGAATGGTAAACTCGTTACAGTTTCGGCAGTCACGTAGGACGGCACCTACTTTCCTCGCTGATTCGGTGGTGCCAACCTGGGATATGTAAGTAATTGCGATATTTTAGTATGAAAAGGCGCGTAAAGTGTGCTTCGTGCAGAATACGAAACGGAACACTTTATTAGAAGCGCAGTTTAATCATTCTCTATTCAATATTACTTCTTATATTGGGTCAAACTTAAGTGATATTCCGTCCGACAGAGATGGTGTATTGGTAACCGGTGTTCTGAAAATAATAGTAGGTATTATGAATATTAATTTCCGTAACTATCTAAAATATATCACGAGTTTACCGTTCGGTTTTCATTCTACTTTTACGATTTCTGTGTTTTTGTGGCAGATTCGTTAATAAATGAGCAAGTCAAATATTTTTAAGCCATAACTTTTTTTTATATATTTTCCAGCATCTTTTTGGATTATATTAGTCCGTAAGATGATACAGTTCTCTTAGTGCTTCATATGCTCTTAAGAGTTAATACGATTCAGCTGTGTTCCCTTGGTATTGAGTGGTAAACTCGTTACCGTTTCGGCAGTCATGTAGGACGGTACTTTTCTAGCTGATTCGGTTGTGCCGACCTGGGATAACCTAAGTAATTGGGATATTTTAGTATGGAAGAGCACGTGAATTGTCACAGGATTCGTGCAGAATACGAAATGGAACACTATTAGAAGCGCAGTACAGTTTAATCATTATCTATTCAATATTACTTCTCATATTGTGTCAAACTTAAGTGATATGATATTCCGTCCGATAGAGATGGCGTTTTGGTAACCGCTGTTGCTAAAAATAATAGTATTATGAATGTCACTTTCCGTAACTATCTAAAAGCTGTCACGAGTTTACTGTTGGTTTTTCGTTCTACTTTTTAATTTTTGTGGCTGATTTGTTATAAATAAGCAAGTCAAAGATTTTTAACCCCTCGTATCTTAGGGACGAATCCGTGTGGGACATTTGAACTTTACGTTAAAACATCAGTTAATTTAAACTTGATTAGCAAATGGGGTTAATTGGTTTGGTCTTTATATTTTTCTTGCAACTTTTTTGGATAATAGTCCTTCAGATAATATAGTTCTCTAAGTTTTTAATATGCTCTTTTAAGAGTTAAATACGATTTAGCTGTGTTCCCTTGGTATTGTGTGGTAAACTCGTTACCGTTTCGGCAGTCACGTAGGACGGTACTTTCCTCGCTGATTCGGTTGTGCCGACCTGGGATAAGTGAGTAAGTAATTGGGACATTTTAGTATGGAAGGACACGTAATGTGTTACAGGCTTCGTGCAGAATACGAAATACGACAGTTTCTTAGAATCGTCATTTAATTATTTCCTTTTCATTCGCCGTGTTGGTTGGTGCGTTTGATCTATAATTGCAACTTATACGCATATGTGCCAAGTCTTATCGATTTTTTTGCCTTAACTGGGAGATACGGTAATAATTAGTCATATCATTTGATGTCATTAATATTTTATCGCCATATGATTCGCCATTCTAAATTTTACTCTCATCAAAATATAACATACCTATTCATCTCTTTATAAAAACAATAAGGTAACGGTTGAATAGCTATGTTGCTAAAGTAGGAATATTGTGATGAGATCTTAGATTGAAACTTCAAATTTATAGGTATTATGAAATTCAACGAACCATTACATTTGTTAGTACAAATAAGTAGTATCCCTAGAAGAATATGAAATCATTTTGCCTGTGAAAGTCCTTATTGCCAAGTTATATTAAATAGGCGTTGAAAGTACACGAATGATATCAAACTAAGTATAAAATATATTTCATTAGTTCAACACTGCGTTCTCCCACGGACGAATGAAGAAAAAAATATTGGCTTTGTTTTCACACCTGTAACACTTAAAATAGTGTTGACAATTACATGAATTACATGCCAAGTTTAAATAGCGCTTGAATTCTAAATCAGTAGTCGTATAAATTTTGACATAACTGCAATAACAGCAAACCTCAGCAACCTTTTCAGCGTTAACATAAATCAAAATTAATTCATGGAGATGAGGATTTCAAAAATTCTGTTAAGTTAATGGCACCATAATTATATGGCTATCGATTTTATGACTATCTACTTGACTAGTATTACATATATGTAGTACGATTTTAAATAATTCTTGTTTACAAAGGGAACCGTATTTCAAATCATAGCTCCACGTTGGCGTACCTACACGAAAATTGGACGCCGCTTTCCGCATTCATGTAATTTCCAAACGTAACGTCCAATTTTTTTCTTTAAAGCCAGCACAATAAATTAAGTGTAATATTTATGTAATTCCCCTAGGGTGTAAAGGAGGTTCATGTTTTATCTCGAAGTCTTTGGTGTGTTATCTTTCCGACCGCTTTATTTAGGAATTCTTTTCCCCGGGGTGCGACTCTTTATATTGCGTTTTCTTTGAATTAAGCCACAATTGTGTTTATTGTATTGCAAATTGTAATAGGCTTTAGGATTAGGATCATGATTCTATTTAATATCTTCATCTACTAAAGTCTACTTTATGGACTATTTGTAGAAAATTAAAAAAAAAAAAACAATTACAGAGAGATAAATAAAATTATCAGGATTATTTATTTATTTAAACTTTATCGCACTATACAAAAAGTACAAATGGCGGACTTAATGCCTTTAGGCATTCTCTACCAGACAACCACTGGGTTAAACAGAAATATGTAGTCGGTGCAGGATCGAAGGTTACAGACAAACAACAAAAATCAATTACCTAAAGATATATACATATAAGAATGTATATAAATAATTACTATTATTTAATAAGTTCGATGCACCTTTCTATTAATTTCTTGTAAGCATTAAAAAACACAAAATAACGTCAATCTTTATTAATACCCTTATTAAAACGTCTTATCGGATTTAAAATATTATGCAACAAGGATAGCTGGTCATCAGAAGATGCTTATAGAATACTTTGCGATATAAAAGCGTGTCTAAAAAAGAGATATCATGACACGTAGAATTTATGTCGTAGATACTATATATTTATAAAACTATAGTAAAACTTAGTACGTATACGTATGCGTGTACGGATACGTATTAGTTAGAAATGTGAATAGACTGTTCCAAAAATATTAATTCAATTAAAAGTTTCGCAAGGTTTCCGAGATTGATCATTATTTTGTTTCGTGAGTTGTTCCACTAATTGGACAACATGCCGTGTTTTTTGATAATAAAACTTATTTATTTTAATATTTTACACACTAGAAATATTACTGAAGTAGAAAGGAATATTTAGTGGAAATAAGGTGCTAAATTACACGATGCTTTGCAACATCTTTAAATTAGCCACATTATGTTATATGATGTGTATTATATATGTTAGTTTTAAGGTATGTATCTATGGGCCACAGTTGCCTGAAATAAATGTTTTCATTCATTAATTCATTCATTATCTTTGTTTTATTTTTTATTTTTGGGAATTGAATTGTCGGCAAAAAAATGTTTCCCCTTACGTAATATTTTTTGCATAATTCTTGAAAATATCATCCTATTGATAGGTTATCTCTGGTTAGATTAAATTTGTTTTATTACTATCCCAAATATCGGTCTCAGAGAAAATGCCTTAATGAAATGATACGTCGATAAAATGAAACAAACGATGTGATGTGGTTTTTAAAATTTTTCTCTAAGCTTCGATCTTTGTATTAATGGTTTAAATAAAAGTTGTGGTGTACCTACATTAAAAATGAGACATTACATGTTTCATAAATTTATAAAACGATGTGACGTTTATTGATAACACAAATGTAAACCCTACTTTAGCTATTTGAGCTTCAGCTCATTCATGTAATTACATTTCCCTCGAAGAAATGTGTATTAATTTCTGCAATATACCTAATGCATGCACTGCATGTAATTTGAAGCAGCACCTGACGGCGCGGTTTGCATTTTATGAAATTCCTCGCTCGGGCTGCGGTTGCGATTAGCGAGCGATGCAACTTTATGTTATGATCAACCCGTGTAATAATGTAGCGCCAAGCAGACTAAATAAACTGTTTTTGAACACAATAGTTCGTTTCCGCAGTTTCACATACTATCACTCTTTGACTCATATTTTATACTCGTGTTAAAATTACGCCAATACTTTATGGAAAGAAGAACAAACACAAACAATGAAAAACGCGACCTACACAGAGACATTTTTACCGATTGGTTTTTGTACTCTTTGATGTACAAAAACTATACTTACCTCTAGTGAAGAAATTCCGGCGAGGGATGTTAAGTATCACTTTATCGTGAAAGTATGATAATTTGATAGTACGGCGCAGTTCGCATTTTATGAAATTCCTCGCTCGGGCTGCGGTTGCGAGCAGCAAGTGGTGCAACTTTATGATCAACCCGTGTAATAATGTAGCGCCGAGCAGACTTTAAACTTATTAGTATTGAATAGTTCATTCACGCAGCCTCACAATGTTTGGCAATATTCATTTTACCCAAAAAAAATGAATAAAATATAAGATTGAATGACAACATTGAAGAAGAATGACAACCTGAAAAAACTCTTTCGGACAGAAACGATACAAGGAATAAGACCAATAGGAAGGAGTCCCACGAGCTGGACCGATCAGATTCGAGACACAACGGTCACGAAGTTTCCCAAAGCCATGCAGTCTGCAGTAGATTGAATGAGTGGAGAGGGATCGTCCGAAGAGTGATAAATAGAGGCCATGACCCTCAGCAATAAGAAATACGACACAAGAAGAAGAAGAACCCCCAATGACTACATTAAGTGCCAACAAAGTTAATAAAACAACTTAAGCAAGGCAACTGTCGCTTTATTACAAGCGCAGATTAAAATTTTATTACAAAGTTAGCAGACGACGACTCCGCAAACAACTTAGTTACTGCAGAAAACCAACATTATATTTATTCATTCCTTTTCCTATCTTCCTTTGAAATAAAAAATGAAGACTGCGAATCGTCGATGCTGTTAGTTTATTGAGCTTTCAATCGCTTCCATATTGATACATAACATTTTTAATGAAGTGTGTATTTAATTCAATATAAAACTACCTGTGAGATACACAGTCAGCAGCAGAAGCTGCTATGCACACCAGGTGCTCAAAATGATATGCATACAGACTCTGTTGTCTAGAGAATAACGGTTGTACAGATCATTGTGAGCGTGTTATATTATAATGCTTAGCCACTTTTGCTACTGCCTGTATCTAGTAACGTGTGGCAGTATGAAAGGGCTTTGTACTGAAAACACGCAGTGTTTGCATGCGACACGGGGTCGATAAGGTGTGGGAAACTAGGAACTCACAACTCACAATAGTCATGTCAATAAGATTTTTTTTTATCTTTATTTAGAAAGGGGTTTTGTCACATAGTGATTATGTCGCCCCCGTTGAGATAATAACAATCATAGTGTTATGACAAGTTCATATTAAAATTACACGTAAGAATAGACACTTAAAATAAGCATACAATAGGTTGCACATACTTTAAGCTTGTTGAACGAAAATTTCCATTATATTTCTAGATAAAGAAAATAATCGGTACAGAAATTTCCAATTTCTTACGGAGTCTGTGAGGGACTATAAAATAAGCTAAACACGAATACTTAAACTAAGGCAATCTCAAATCTGCGAGGGTCAAATAAAAAAATTCCTTAAGAGTCCGCAGCAAGGTCCGCTCAACTCCGCGTTGAGATCGCGCGCTTACGCTTTAAAATGTTGTTGTTTCACCTAGAGGAAGACAGGGCGCTAGCAGTAAAGCGAGAGCGCGCTAGGAGCAAAGAGTATGTAATCACTACGTTTTAAGAGACGGGAGTGCCATACGAAACATACTGCCAATATGAAGCCGCAAACAATATCAGTGTCAGTGTCAACTCATGACATAATGCCAACATCAAGAACAAAATAGGGATGTCACATGTTACACAAATTATCGAATTATCGATATCGATATCGGTATTTAAAAAAAATGGTTCAGGCGGGGTTCGCATTCGCACCCGCGTCTCCAACGGCTTTCCGGTAATTTAAATCATTAAATATTTCGCTTCAATGTAAACATTTGGTTTACTTTAGGTTACTGACTTCATAAAAAAAAACAAAAGTGTGCAAATAATTTTATTTCGTTCAAACTTTGCTTGGCTTGCTGATAAACATAGACGAAAAAAGCCGTTTCATCACTCCAGTCTGTGCTCCAGGTTGGAAGTTCTGCAACACAAATAATACAGGGTAAACAGAAAATTACAGAGTAAAATGAATCTGTCCAGATGAAACCGTACCATTCATAGTCCATTGAAGATTTTTCGTAAAATATTTCTGTGACCATAATCTAACTCAAACTGGCATAAAAAGTAGTGGCTTTTGCTTGAAGAAAGATATTCCGTATTTACCCAGGTATTTTTCACTTCAAATGAAAATTATCGATAAAACTTACATACAGCACTATTGTTTACATACGTATAAGGGTATGTATTATTTTACCCGAAATACCAAGTTTTCAATGAAACTTACGATTAACATGGTTATAACACGCAGTAATTAATTATATTTTTTACTTACCGATCTTCGTCCGGTGGAAATCTTGCCATGAATAGTCTTTTTTGACCGTTCATTCGACACGTTTTCATTCTGCATATTTCGCCCTTTTTCCTTTTCAATCCACTCATTTTTGCAATTGTGATTGTCTTGTGTACCTTCTAGACGACCACTACACCCAAAGAATGCAAATTATTAGATTATTTGTGAAATTTGAATTATTTGAAAAGATCGCAGAACCTTGACAAAACCAGACAACACAACAAAAGAGAAACGTCAACTAATATGGCATGGCGGACAAAAATGGCGGCTGAAGTACAACCCGCCTAAATTCGATTGTCGCCAATTATCTAATGCTTTGTAGGTTTCAACGTTCTTTCAAACTTAGATAGGTAAAAATTCACCCCCGTTTCATATAGCCGTTGTCGTTCGTTTTTTACCTTGAGAGTTGCGCGAGGCTGGCTAGGAGTAGCTATGATAAGGGCGGTGCTTACCGCCGCCCCCCCGGACCGTTCCCCGCGCTAGAGTAATTCGCTGCAGTTTCGCAACAATTTTTTGTAATTTATTTTAAGGTTTTCGTAGTTACGCTCTCATTTTAAAACTACGAGATCAATTTTGATAAATCTTTTTTCTTATCAAACTGCATAGTTTAATCGACACCGGAAATAGGTTTTGACTTCAATCTAAACTATATTTTGGTCGTAGTATGCCGCCAAACTGAACAACTTTCTGGGGTCTAAAAATGCAAAACTTGTACTCGCTCTATTTTCTTTCTATTAACATTTCAAGAGTCATAAACTAGTTTTAGCCCTAGATATATCTTATCTCATTATATTTAGAGAATTTCATGATAATGTGACATGTTATATTAAAATAAGGACGTAACTACGTTTGTATGAAGAATCGAGCTTGCTGCGGACTCTTAACGAGTTTGTACAGAGGGGCTCCTAAATTACGCTTGCAATGATAAAATATAAAAAGCTTTTTTATATATATTTTGTGTTGAATGAGTTCTTATTACAATCAGTGTTTGACTGGGTCGTTTCAAATTTGGTCGCTGAGAGAAACGAATGAAACTTCCAGTAAATTGGTTATATCAATAAAAAATAAATTACAAGGACATATTTTATAGGCGAGATCTGCAAATTGGTAAATCCCAATTACAAGGTAGCATTTAAACATATAACATACATATTGACGACTCGGTTGGCGCAGTTTGTAGTGCAGCTGCCTACTGAGCCGACGGTCCTGGGTTCGAATCCCGGCATGGACAAATATTTGTGGGATGAACTCGAATATTTGTTCCTCGGTCATGGACGTTATCTATATATGTCTTTATTTATTGTGTATATCGTCCTCTAGTACTCATAGTACAAGCATTGCTTAGTTTGGGACTAGGTCGATTAGTGTAATAAATAAATAAATAAATATCGGACAACCTCACACAAATCAATCTAGTCCCACAGTAAGCTCTAGTAGGCTTGTGTTATGGACACTAGATGACGATAAACATACTTATATAAATAAATACATACTTAAATACAAATGACATCCATGACCCAGGCACAAATATTCGAGTTCATCACACAAATATTTGCCCTTGCCGGGATTCGAACCCGGGACCGTCGGCTCAGTAGGCAGTTGCTTAACCATTGCGTCAAAGATTGTCCCTTAATATTTATTTATTATATTGAGTATACTGGAATCTATTGAATCAAAATCGCATCACTGACTCTGCATTCACGTTCGTGTCTCTATTGTTTTATGGTAAGGCATTGTTGAATAGTAATATGTAACAGTCAGCTACCAATAATATAAATAGAGTAGTTTGTATAGGTCAACATTGATTAATCGACACTATAAAAAAAATATTGATGATCCTGAGTCATGAGGGATAGATAAGAGAGAGAGTGGAAGAAGAAGAGAGTTAAAAGGAAATACCGCAAAACGTTTTTTCATACAAATCGGGGTTTCGCTCTAGACTGTTACCTCATAATTCATAATTATTTATTTCCAAGAATATGGTACATTTGGTTATTATAAAGTGTCTTAGTGCTACATATTCGGCCAATATTGGCGTAGAAATGTTATTATAGTATTGCTAGTAAACATGTCAATTAAATTATTAAATTAAATTATATTAAAGTTAATATTACACGTGTCAATTAATAGATTCCGAAAATTATGTCAATTTCTATCAATTAAATATAAATATGTCAATTAATATTAAAAATAATTAAAATTAAGTCCTTACAAAAATAACATGCACCCTTATAAAACATGTATACATTTGAAATTTATTTACAATAGTTAGAGTTGTCATAGTTTAAAAAATCTGTTACAGTATAAAAACATTCATTTAAAAGCAATTTAAACATTTTTTTTTCGAATTCACGTGTGTGTAATGCTTTGAACTGCTCTGGTACTTTATTATATAACTTTATAGCCATACAATATGCGTTTGAGCCAAACATTTTCAATTTTTGTCTCGGCTGATATAGTTTGAGCGGATTCCTACTAGGCCTATTTGTTTTTTTTATGATGACGTCATGTAATGGAAAGAGATGAGGGTGTTTTTGAACAAATTTGGTGATTTCTAAAATGTACAGACACGGTAGCGGTAGTATATTTAGTTCTTGAAATATTGGTTTACAATGAGCAAGATAATCCGCACCATATACGGCTGTAATACATTTTTTTTTAATTAGGAACGCTCTCTGGGCTTCAGTACAATTACCCCAAACAACAAGTCCGTATCGCAAAAGCGAGGAAACGTATCCATGAAATGCTGACAATGCAGCCTCTCTTGAAGCCACAGACTTAAGGCGTCGTAACGCAAATACAAATCTGTCCAGTTTTGTACAAAAGTTTTCAACGTGTGCTTTCCAATTAAGACGCTCGTCCAGTGTGACACCGAGGAACGTTGCAGAATCTACTAATTGTATATCGGTGTTATTACATTTGATTTTTATATCAGGTTGAGAGGTATTACTACTTCTAAACCTCCTCCAAAACTTAACGAATTGCAACACAATTTTGGAATCTGCATGAGAAAGAAATGTCCTGTGGCGGACGCTGGTACTTTATTTTAGCAATCAAGTATTTTCCAGTTTACTAGAATTGGAAAATACTACAAATAAAACACTGAAAACAAATAAGCTGATGACTGATAATTTTCATTTGAAAGTATGGAAATTAAACCAAATAATAACCTAATTAAAAGATTTTTTTTTAAATCATAATATTACGAACGAAACATGCAGCAACCACTAGTACAGGGGTAAAGCATCGATAAGCGATTTTATCGATATAGAAATTACTATCTGTCGCTCTCAATAATCTGATGTTTGTTTATTTTGCACCGGATTTCTTGGTTACCTAGATACGCCACTAGGTGCAAGCCATTGCATGTGCAATCTAATTATAACCGGGATTGGATCACATGACCGCATGCGTTAAACACTATGACGTCACAGGCATAATAATAATAATAATATAATAATAATATAGCCTTTATTTCCATGACTTAAAAGACATAAAAAAAGAAAGTAAATAATTAATCATGATATTTTTCCCAAATAACATTTAAGACATAAACGGGTCTGGTTTAATCGAACACCAGGTACAAACAGAAACAATGGAGAAAGAGGTAACTAATTTATGGGCTAGTTCCTAATGCCTATTGCCTATAGTAGAGTTATAAATAATGACACAAAGGTAAATTAAGAAAGAAAAATTGAATGCGATCTACTACAATCGAAGCGGGGTTGTAGTAGATCGCATTCAATTTTTCTTTCTTAATTTACCTTTGTGTCATTATTTATAAAAATAAAAATGTGGTATTACCACATAAAAAATATGAATCGATAAAAAGATTCTATACAAATATATATAGTAGAGTTGCTAAGCCGCGAAATTGTGCGCATCGGGTTACAAGCATGAAATATCTACGGTGATTATTTTCAGATGTGGAGGGAAGTCAGATTCGTCCCCTGTGTGGTGGGAGAGCGGGGTGAAGAGGACCAAGTACTGCTCGTATTCTTTTTTTTATTACTGATCAGTTAAGGCTATTAGGGCTTGTGCGACATCATTTTCGGGTAAAATAGATATCAGCTATTAATTTTTCATGTTATTTAAGAATAGTTTCATATAAAAATTTGGGTTTATTGCCGAAAAGGTGAAAATCACACCAAGTTTTTTTTATTCAGAACGATAAATTAGTTATCTATTCTGAATATTTACAATTTAAAAAAATATTACTAAACAGCAAATTTAATCTTGTTTTTAAAAATGTATACATATTGGGCACATCTCATACAAAAAGTACCTTGAAAAAAATGTTGATGTTAAGCTTAGCCTGCGTGCTCTAGTACATTTTGCTAAGTCGCAAAATTGTGTGCATCGGGATACAACCATGAAATTTCTACCACAGATAGAGTATTCTGCGGTGATTATTTTCAGATGTGGAAGGAAGTCAGATTCGTCCCCTGTGCGGCGGGAAAGCGGGGTGAATAGGACAAAGGAGTCCTCTTTTTCTTTTTATATTACTGATCAGATAACGCTACTAGGACTTGTGTGGTGTCGTTTTCGTGTAAAACAGATATTAGCAATTCATTTCTCATGTTATTTATCGATAGTTTCATATAAAAATTTGGGTTTATTGCCGAAAAGGTAAAAATCACACCAAGTTTTTTTTATTCAGAACGATAAATTAATATTTCCTGAATATTTGACAACTAACAAAAATAATGCAAAATAGAAAATTTAATCTAGTTTCTAAAAATAAATACATATTGGGCACTCTTCATACAAACAGTCATCATCATCTCAGCCATAGGACGTCCACTGCTGAACATAGGCCTCCCCTTTGGACTTCCATATATACCGGTTGGAAGCGACCTGCATCCAGCGCCTTCCGGCGACCTTTATAAGGTCATCTGTCCATCTTGTAGGTGGACGTCCTACGCTGCGCTTGCTGGTCCGAGGTCTCCACTCGAGCACTTTTCGGCCCCATCGGCCATCTGCTCTGCGTGCTATGTGGCCTGCCCATTGCCACTTCAACTTGCTAATCCGGTGAGCTATATCGGTCACTTTAGTTCGTCTACGGATTTCCTCATTTCTGATTCGATCACGTAGAGACACCCCGAGCATAGCCCTCTCCATTGCACGTTGAGCGACTTTGAGCTTTGAGATGAGGCCGATAGTGAAAGACCACGTTTCGGTGCCGTAAGTCATCCAAACAGTAACTTAAATAAATTGTTGATGTTGAGATTAGCCCGTGTGCTCGTGATACATTTGCAAAAAAATATTTTATTTTAATTACATTAATTCGTTTTTCTAGGACGTATATAGTAAATATTATATGTAAAAGCATGTTAATAATCATTATTTAATGTATTTAATGAAGCGAAATAGGATGCGTTCGGAGATTTAAGTTGGTTACGCCGACGTAAAGATATATTTTAAGCTACTGTTTGTATGAGAAGTGCCCAACATGCATATATTTTTAGAAACTAGATTAAATGATCTTTTTTAAATAATAATAATAATTTGAAAATGTTCACGTAATTGAACTAATTTACCTCACTGAATAAAAAAAACTTGTTGTGATTTTTACCTTTTCGGCCATACACCCATATTTTTATAAAGAACTATACAAAAATAACATAAAAAATTAATTACTGATATTTGTTTTACACGGAAACGATACCAAACACGTCCTGGTAGACTTAACTGACCAGCAATAAAGAAAGAAAAGAGGGATACTTGGTCGTATTCACTCCGCTCTCCCGCCTCACAGGGGATGAATCTAACTTCCCTTCACATCTGAAAATAATCACCGTAGTACACTCTATCTGTGGTAGAAATTTCATGCTTGTAACCCGATGCGCACAATTATGTTAGAAAACAGCGGACTAACAACTCTACTACTATGATATGCGATGAATCAGAGTAATGTACAAACATACAATAATATTATGTAAAATATTGAGAAAATACGGATAAATAGAGAATGGCGTTTGGCGTCAAAAGTAGTTTTGAATATATACCAGAAATAGGAGCCCTGCGTAACGGCGCACCTATTTTTGGGTGGTTTGCCTTTTAGCCATTTGAAGATATATAAGAAACCTAACCTATTGGGCAATACACACTGTTTAATTATCCGTGTTTTCCTTTTCACAATACCTATCCCTAGATTTTTTGATCACGACTTGAATAATACTACGACACATTGTACAGACTTTTTAGTCATCATCATAAATTTGAGAGTCAACGTCTTGTCGTTGTAGCTGATGTAGTATGAAGCTGTCTCCATCTATCCCTATCCATAGCCAACTCCTTGCTACTGGCTAGGGATACCATCCCATCTATCATATCCTGGCGACAATGATGGATCTAACTGGAAAGTATACCCCTTCAAAAAGAAAACTATTTTCAAAATCGATGCAGCCGTGTTTGAGTAATCGGAAAATGGGCATAAAATATAAGCAAATATTCTGAGGAAATGGGGAATTAATCCTTTTTTATTAAAGTTGGTTAAAAATATACAGTTTTTCTTTAATAACCATGACATTTAACTATATATTATTTATTTCACACTACCTGAACGCTTGAACATTTCATAAAAACGGTCAGGCACGCTATTGCTGTCTTGAAATTCTTCCTTTTCAACAAATGTCTCTCACATTTAGCTCACTACATTACGCTCTGCGTTGGCTTATCAGCTGTTATCAATGACGCACGCTGTCAGACACCTTTTACACTTATATAGGTCACTGCTTAACCAATCTATACAAACGGAAAATAGCAGAATAGGTGTATCATTTGCATATTTTGCAGCTATTTTATTTGCGTAATATAAATATGGACACATTTCCGATACAGTGCCACGATAGATTACAACAGAAAACAATAGAATAGATTAGATTATTATATGTAACGATTTTTTTGCTGTAACCGTTCTAAGGCCCCTAGTATAACGAAGCCATCAAAAATAACGTCCCAAAATAACTATATGTAGGTATTTACAAATAAGAATAAATCAAACAAAAATTGAGAGTAGTGTGTCATTATGCGTTACGATGAGAAAAAAACCACGACCTGGATCTCTAGTTCTAGTAGTAGTTAGTATTGGCCCTAACTAGCATGCGTATAACCCGTTTTGCAGCATTGAAACTTTTTTGCGTCTGTGGAATTACTCCATAGTATGCTAATATGCTAATAGGGAGTGAAAGTGAGCGAAGTATACTTGTTTAACATGGCACTTCCAGTTTAAATCGAGATATTGCCAAATTTATAATCTCGTAAAGCTCCATCGAATTAGCACCCTAATACTTACAATATTTTTTTCTGTTTTCATATATTTTCGGTTTAATACCCATTTATTGCGTGGGCATATCAGTTATACAGATCATAAAATAACTATGTAACTGCTGTACTATAAATAAATAAATATTAATTGTCAATCTTACACAAATCGACAAAGCTTGTACTATCGGTACTAACTAGATGACGATATACGTAATATACAGTGATCGGGGATTTCTCTGCCACAACGCGGTATTTCAAAGAAATATATTTTTTAATATCAATATAAGTCATGATTATCTCATCAAATCTCAATACAATATTTTTTTCGGCCAAGATAGCCGGATTACAATATAATTACCATGTCCATATAAAATAATATACACGAAATACCGCGTTGTGGCAGAGAAATCCCCGATCACTGGTAATATATAAATACACGTTTAAAACTATTAAAACAATAGGTACGTTTAAAACTAGTTTACATTAAAATAGGGGATGCGACTGATGTTGAATTGTACAACACAGTGTAGTTATACGAATAAAATTAGCTCAATATATCATGAAACAAAGAAAAAAAAACAAAAAGTATTTTTTTAAATACGTGACTTCCAAGTTACGAAGATTTTATGATTTCTTTTTTAACCCAAAATAAAATTTGAAATTATTTTTAGAATCCTCATAATTTAACAAAACAATAAGTGTAGGTATGACAACCATGAACTTGAACGCACTTTTTCACGGTGAAAATGGCGAATTACTTATTTTCTCCATACAAATACTGGTACCCGATCTACAGTAGATGACCTCATAAGCAGGTAGGCCAAATGTATGGAGCGTATTAGTCCTCTGTAGGAATGTTGAACTTTGACGGTCATTTCTGACTTTTAGAGCAGTCTAACTGAAGGTAAGTCCCATATAGACCTTTGATCCCAATAAAAAATAGAATCGATTGACATCCTCAAAAAAGAAAAAGCCCGCACGCCTATTAATGCGGCAACTACACTTAATCGTGAAGCTTATTAGGCGAGGCGAGGGGGTGGCGTCGTGCATCGCAAATTAGATTCATCACCTAACTGCATTATCGACGTTTCGGTACCACCTCGAATTTCGTCGATCTCATTAGGTTGCTTATTATGTTTAACACTCGAGCCGACCTTTTTGAACTCGGAAGTATGGAGTGGATACGTCAGATATACCAAATTTTACACGACACCTGGGATTCGACCTTTTGATATATACGGCTTTTTTCCAGATCTCCATACTACATTTTAGCAATATGCGCTATTTGACCGTTATCGTAAGGACATTTTTCTCTTAACTTAATTTATAAAATAAAATATATATATAATATGAATCGAATTTGTCGATTCATCCTCTGACTTCATTACCTATAGCGTCGGTACCAGCCCGATTTTCGTCGATCACATCTAGGTTGCTTATCACATCACCTATTTTTAACACTTGAGCCGAAATTAGAGTTGTTGAAGTTCGAGATGAATAGGTACAGTCAGTATCAAAAGTCGCTTTCAATTTTAGTAAACAATTTGACATACGCCGGTAGTGACCTTGTAAGCTATTTTTCATGCTGGCCACTACACTACACAATACCTGTGGCTGAAAATTCAGTATTTGCGCTATTCGTCCTTTACGGTAATAAGATTTATTTTCTCTGAGATCTATTCCGATAGATGTAAAATTAATAATGGCTAGTCTTGTTGCTAAAGAACCTGTACCTCCAGCACAATTGTGACTCTTTCTCGTATAAATATTACCTATCTCTTTCTTCGCTGTACTGTGAGAGAGTGACGGGCGAGACTATGTCGCACGACAAGAATCGCGAAGCGTAGTTATGCTAGACAAGCACGGTCCGGGAAAGGTATAACACGTCACCTAGCTCAATGACTTCAGCCCAATTTTCAATCATCTTTTCCACTCTGCTCCACCCAGCTGCACGTCAGCGCCTTTAAACAACGTTAATACCTACAGAACACATGATTATAATACAGACTATAGAGATGTTGATGAGGACACAGCAAATCATGTTTAGTGCGCACAGCGTCAGTCCAAATCTAGTTTACATGTGAAATCCCACATAGATTACCATAATTGAATCGTTTATGCTTAAAGCCAATGTGGAGAACAAATACTCTAATCAACAAGGATTGTTTGTAACTCCCTAAATACCCGGTAATTCATCAACGAACGTTCACTGAATGCAATTGGGCATTTTCGTGGGAAGGGATGCACTTAATTATGACGTAATGAAAAGATATTAATGATGTTCCATTTTGTAACCAATATTTTCTTGTTAAGTACTTAGTAACAAAGTGAAATGTTGTTAAATAGATAATAATGGCTTAATTTATGTCAAACATGTCATACTTAATTCTGTCTATTCTGCCCATTTTGTTACTAAGTTTTTCAAATCAGTGTCTCAGAAATAGTAACAAAGAGGAATGTTATTAATATTTCTTAAGGTATGCCAATTATGTCACAGTTAAGTGCATCCCTTCTCACGAAAACACGCAATTAAGAGAATTTTAACATAGTAAAAAGACCAAAAAAATAAATAAGATCCTCAGTTTGAAGTCAAACCTATATTATTTTTAATTTATTGCTCCTGTTACAGGCACAACCCGGTACATATATATGTCATATAGCATTACATAATATAATAATAATAATAATAAAGTAGCGTACTTGATCTTCTATTTCCTGTCCTAATGTATTTAATCGACGAGAATATCGTTATCGTAACGTGTTTATTATAACTCGATTGTCAATAGGTATATTTTATCATCTTTCAATATGTGTTCCTTAGAAGACCTAATAATAGAAGGACGTTTTTATCACTAAGAGCTCTTTCGCCGTTGAATTGTGCCGAAATAGGCGCCTATTCTCAGCGAGTTAATACTTGTTGGTCTTTAAGGAAATCGCAGTGTAATAATATGGGAGTCTACGGTTTCTTTGATTTCCCGGGAGCCAGCAGACACCCGCTGAAGCCAA
Source organism: Apotomis betuletana (assembly GCA_932273695.1). Lineage (NCBI taxonomy): Eukaryota > Metazoa > Arthropoda > Insecta > Lepidoptera > Tortricidae > Apotomis > Apotomis betuletana. The sequence goes on from OW026315.1 coordinate 11,907,907, forward strand.
ATACGTAATAAGAGCGTGAGTTTAATTTAAGTGCAAACATATACATAACTTGGGTACTATTTTTTAATTTTTTTATTTATATATCGTATGGCATTTCAGTCATTGGGTATAGGTACAATTAATTAAATTTAAAGGTTGAAGTTAGCCTTCTTGTAAAATGTTTTTTGTAGAACATCTCACTTTTTTCGTGTTTGGATATTTTAGGTAGTTTATACTGAGAATCTCGAGCTCTTTCGATCAAATTTGGAGAAAAAAGTGTGTTCTGTTACCATTTCCGTATAACCTACTATACTGGTAACGGAATGGAAAAACAAAAAATATATAAACATTTTGGGACAATTTTTGTCTCCCAATTAGATTGAAAGAGCTCGTGATTCTAAAGTAGCAGCGCATAGTTATGTTAGAAGAATAAAAACCGGTCAAGTGCGAGTTGGGCTCGCGCACCAATGGTTCCGTAGAAAATATGAATGCACTGCGTATTGCTCTAACAAAGATATAAACTGAACGGAGCGACAAACTTAACTTTACAACAGGATGACCGTATGTATAAGGGTTCCGCTTTTTTCCTTTTGAGGTACGGAACCCTTTAAAAGAATATAGATAATAAAACCTACAATTTGACAGAAAAGAGCTGCCATGCGTCTTGTACGTAATTTCTGTCTACCGTTTTGGATGGATGGAAGGGGCAATGCAGTTCCTTTTGGCAGTTTCTTTGAAGAATCGAATTCGGAACGAAGTGATCCGCCAGAGAACCAAAGTTACCGACATAGCTCACCGTATCGTATTAGCAATTTAAAGTGGCAGTGGGCTGGCTATATTAGCCGAAGAACCGATAACCGGTGGGGTAAACGTGTTCTTGAGTGGAGACCGCGGATCGGGGGCTCTGCTTTTTTTCCTTTTGAGGTACGGAACCCTTTAGAGCGTTATCACACTTGCGATTTGCGAGCGTATTTTGTATGAAGGCGATCGCGCAGCGTGTTCGCCGCGTCGCTTATTTGTATAGAAAATACGCTCGCAAATCGCAAGTGTGATAAGGCCCTTAAAAGAATATAGATAATAAAACCTACAATTTGACAGAAAAGAGCTGCCAATGCGTCTTGTACGTAATTTCTGTCTACCGTTTTGGATGGATGGAAAGGGCAATGCTCGGAGTTTCTTTAAAGGATCGAATTCGGAACGAAACGCCAGAGAACCAAAGTTACCGACATAGCTCACCGTATTAGCAATTTGAAGTGGCAGTGGGCTGGCAATATTAGCCGAAGAACCGATAACCGGTGGGGTAAACGTGTTCTTGAGTGGAGACCGCGGATCGGCAAGCGTAGTGTGGGACGCCCTCAGACTACGTGGAACGATGATCTTTGCAGGGTGGCTGGCAGGAGCTGGATGAGAGTAGCCGAGGACGTTCACAATAGCGTACAGTTGGAGAGGCCTATGTCCAGCAGTGGACAAGAATAGGCTGATGATGATGATGATGATGATGATGATGTTTTGAGAGTATCGTATACCTATATATATAGATTATGTGTATCTTCAGTAAATCTTCAGTTACCTCGTGGCGGCGACATGCTTATCAGTCAACCTCCAGTCTCGCTTGACACTGACGTACGTACGCACGGTACGCCCGATAACAATTTACTATTAGTAGCGATAAACAAAATATGTTACATTGTGCTCTTTTGATGCGGGTTTTCTCTTAGCTTTGAACAATAACTTCCACCACATAGACATATCTTTACAAACTTCTATAAACAAAATATCTGTTTATTGAAAATTTCAAAGCAATAACTGAAATAAGCTATTGAAGGTCACTGAAATTAATAAAGAAATATTTTATTTTTAATCTTTTATTAAGGAGTTTAAGCCATTATATATAACGAGTATGTCAGCTCGAGCAGGCCCTACCCTACAGGTACATACCATCAATCTATTTTAAGACGAAAATACATAAAGCTATAGAGACAATATGAAGACGAAACCAATCAACATAACATTTTTTTATATATAAAAATAAAAATGTAGGGTACGTACCTATATGTTCTTGCGACCTAAATTAAGACTGCTGAATGGTCACTCTCTATTTAACTGGGCTGATTAAATTTAATTAGATCAAAGTCACACAAAGGGCATCAAACACTGGCACACGCGTCGGTTGGGTGTGTCGCTTTGCCCCGCATCTAATCGCGTCGCATTGAATACAAACAACCAATAAAATAATTTTAAGCGCCTTTTGCGAAAGTAAAAAGAGGTAACCTTCTGTAGTTTTTAATTTTGTAACCATAGGGTGATAGCAATAGAACAAACAGCGTTTTAAATCATCGCAGTATAGAGTCAGCTACCTTCATACCAAAATTTCGCCTTTATAATATTAGTGTGATGCATGTTAAATTGTAATGTATTTATCGATGGGCTTTTGACGCCTGAAACAAATAATTAGAATTACCTATAGTTGCATTGCAACTTGCATGGTTTGACCGATACGGCTTAATATAGAACGAATAAGTCTGTTCTCATTTTACATAGTTACACATTCAACAGTTGCTGTGGTATCATTTTATGACACCACATCATCAGCACGGCTCTCCAGTGTATTCCAGTTTACGGAATGCTTAGTAAGTGTAGCAATTAAAGGAAATAAGTCCGTGGGGTACTATTTCGTGTGTGAAACGTAAGAAGACACTTGGATGTCAGCGAAACTTTACTAACTTAAAGTTAGTGCGCCACTTTAAGAATCAGAATGAGATAATGCTATTATATAAATATACATTTTATGCAAACTTATTATTATTTTATTCCCAGTGAATTGTCTGTGCATTATATTTAATGTTACAACTATGTTATGATGCTATTATTATTTTTGTATCTAAAGAGATTGTTATTATTATTATTTTAGAATTGACATGTAAAAGAACCCTTGAGGTCTTCTAGCAACATAAAGTTTAAATTAAGGCTTATCGGATTTTCCCAAATTATCTATCTTTAATGATTATCTCTGAGTAATTATCTGGATTAATTATAAATATCTTGCGTTGTACTTCATATTTTTTACATGACGTTATAAGTCATCATTATAAACAAACCATAAAACTAAACTAAGCGTTAAATTATAAATTAAAAACTAAACTATAAATAAAAAATCTGACCCAAGCTGTTATCAATTGACAACGTGGCTTAAAGGCTGGCAGTATTTGCCACGTTGTATGGCAATGCTGATTCGCTGTACCGGGAATGATCCAGCCCTCCGGTCACGTGTCAATTCAAATAGCCCACGTATTGCAGCGTACGTAGCTATATTGCAGACCCTGGTACACTTTCTTTCCAGGCTCCCAGAGCTCCAAACGACTCAAATATGCATCCACTATTAAATATAAATATTCACGCTGCTTGAAGATCTCGGTAGCAGCAGAGGCTGCCTTTATTGCGGTGCCACGAAGATATGCCTTCCAGAGTATCGGGACACGTCGTGTCTCAAACTAGGTAACGTCCCATCAGAAACTACAAAACGTTGGACAAATTTCCTCCTCAACGTTTGTCGGTTGTTAAGAAACCATTCCTTTTAAATTTTTTGATATTTTGTTTATGACAATAATAATAGTAATTGATAAATTTCAACCAACTTTTTGAACTGAATAATAATTTTCCCTAAGTTCTAAAAAGTAACATAGCTATTTCATGCTTTCATTGCGTGCAGTCGACAATAAGTAAAAAAACCTATTTTCTGGGTGAATTTTGTCAATTCCGAGTAGTTTTTGCAACAAAAATTATCAATGAAAAATTCAGACTGTACGTTTCAAATATATACCCATAAATTGCAACTATTGTAAGTAAAATATCAAATAATGCAACATATAATACTAAAGAAATTAAAATACTAACTATAAACTAAGAACTTAACTAAAAGGCTATAACAGATTAAATTTAATATTAAAAAATACTTAAAAAAATCGGACCCCTTTGACATAGTGCCTAAGACGCTGGCAGCATTTCCTCGCTGTATAGCAGCGAGGAAGCTGCCAGCTCTTCGGTCCCCCGTGATGTCGACCAGTCTTTTCGAAATTTGCCTAAACAGTTGATGTGCACTGGGCCCCCAAATCGGTTACTTCGGATAGAGCACATCCCTAATTACACGTGGTACAGCGGTGATATCTCGGACATACACCATTAGAATCCATGAATTTAGCATTTATTATTCGTAAATACTTGAACTTGACTGCATCCTTGTAAACTGAATATCTATGTTAGCTCCCAACACGACAACAATGTAGCACCTTACGGTCACAGTTCGTATCTACACATGAATTTCATAGTAAGATACGACTTTTTAGAAAATATTTCAAATTATTTTCTCGGCCGGCTCAAACGACAATTTAACCAATCAAAGCTTAATCATCTGCTGCATGTCAAATTAAATTGACCAATGAGAATGCGTCATTTATGAGGTGTATTTTTCTCTTAAACTTATAAATACCCGGTTTATTTTCTTAAGTAAGATAATACTCCTCAGGTTTACTTTTTAATACGTTTTCGTTAAAAAGGTTTTACCCTGAAAATCATGAACATTTGTATTTTAAAATTAGTAATGGGGCGTAAAACAATTTCCTAATTTCTACAATTACTTATTTTTCAGTAAATTAACAGTTTTCAACAAATAAACACATTAAATTATATATATTGAGTTCATAATATATTTTTAATTCGGCTTAAAAGCCATGACTTCATTGCGATGCGCGCATGCGCTACAAGGCAGCCGCCATATTTTAAAAAGCAAATGTATTGTTTAGTAAATATTAAATATTGGTTTTGTGATGTGCTTAATTTAATAATGTTTTCATTTACTCACGAAATAAATAATATTAGGAACGTATATTAATATTGACGTAACGTTACAATGATCTTTCAGTGTAGAATGTATAGTTGAGTTGTTTTACCTGAGTGTAACCTAGACTAAATGTTTTAGTTGAAAGTGAGGTAAGTTTTAATATTTTTGTTATTACTTAATAAATGGGTTTAAAATCGTCGTTGCGTCGTTTGAATCTGGGGGCACAATCAGCTTTACGTAAAAAATAGCCCTAATTTTTACAAAAATGAGGCTGCAACATGCCGCCTAGTTTACATAATATAAAATACTCGTATTTTAATGTATTTCCTCGCAGTAGTCGTGAAAAGCTCTCTGTTCAGTCTCGGCTGAAAGTACAATAGATAAACTCGTATAATCGAAGGCCTCCCCTGCGGGTCGGCCTTCGAAATTTACTCGTTCATCTATTGCTTACTTTACAGCCTCTACAACAATGTACTATTTCTTTAAAAGGGCATAATTTCTAGTTGGTCCCATTGTCATTACATTAGTCATTGTTCCGTCGCGAAACAGATAATTTAATTTTATTTCTTTAATTTTTATAATGGTTTATAAATTATTTTTCTTACCCACAATTTGGAAGGAATTTAATTTTCCTTTAAGAAAGTACAGTCGACAATAAAAGCATATCTCTAAATAAACTTTATGACAAAACAACTTATTATATAATGTGAACCGTTATCACGTGACCGCAAGTGTACTTCGTAGCTATAATCTGCGGCAACTGAAAGGCAGCTAACAATGGTCTTTACAATGGAAAAGAACATTTCGCTATTGTCAGTATTTTCTAAAGATTCAGCAACTATTGTTGTTTAAACTGCTACTTGATGTCTGCATTTATATTTTCTTGAAATCTGTGTTTTTAGGGTTCCGTACCCAAAGGGTAAAAACGGGACCCTATTACCTACTGAGACTTCGCGGTCCGTCCGTCCGTCCGTCTGTCTGTCACCAGGCTGTATCTCAAGAACGGTGATAAATAGACAGTTGAAATTTTCACAGACGATGTATTTCTGTTGCCGCTATAGCAAATATTCATAATAAAACAATAATAATTAAGGGGGGCTCCCATACAAAAATAGGGCTTTTTGCATGATATTTCGTTCAACTGGCATTTTCTCATGAACCGTTATAGGTAGACAGTTGAAATTTTCACAGAATGTATATTTTTGTTACCGCTATAACAACAAATAAATAAAAATAAATATTTAAGGGGGCTCCCATACAAATAACGTGTTTTTGTTCAATATTGGTACGGAACCCTTCGTGCGCGACTCCGACTCGCACTTAGCCGGTTTTTTTTATAAACACGGTTATAACATCGTGATCTAATAATAGTTAATAGTTAGTGAAAGTAGTAGCTGTCCCGACATTATACCGAAGACATCCCGGACATCAGTCTGTACGAGATTAGGATGGCCCTGAAGCAGCTTAAGAACAACAAGGCGCCGGGCGAAGACGGAATCACCTCAGAGCTTCTGAGAGCGGGTGGAACACCGGTACTTAAGGTCCTCCAGAAGCTCTTTAATTCCGTTTTGTCCGAGGGCAAAACGCCTGAAGCATGGAATAGAGGCGAGGTGGTACTGTTCTTCAAGAAAGGTGATAATAGCCTATTGAAGAACTACAGGCCCATCACGCTTCTAAGCCATGTTTATAAGCTGTTTTCAAGGGTCATCACGAACCGTCTCGAACATAGACTTGATGACTTCCAGCCTCCCGAACAAGCCGGTTTCCGAAGAAGCTATAGTACCATAGACCACATACATACGCTGCGGCAAGTTATACAGAAGACTGAAGAGTATAACTTGCCATTATGCTTAGCGTTTGTGGACTATGAGAAAGCCTTCGATTCGGTGGAAACATGGGCGGTGCTCGAGTCACTTCAGCGATGCCATATTGACTATCGGTACATTGAAGTTTTGAAGTGTTTGTATAGTAACGCCACCATGTCGGTCCGAGTTCAGGAGCAGAGCACAAAGGCCATTCCATTGAGAAGAGGCGTAAGCAGGGGGACGTTATATCCCCGAAACTGTTTACGACCGTTATGGAAGACGCCTTCAAGCTCCTGGAATGGCAAGGACTTGGCATCAACGTCAATGGCGAATACATCACTCACCTTCGGTTTGCCGACGACATCGTAGTCATGGCAAAGTCGATGGAGGAACTCAGCGTGATGCTCGATGACCTCAATCGAGTTTCTCAACGGGTGGGCTTAAAAATGAACATGGACAAGACGAAACTCATGTCAAATGCCAAGGTTGTGCCCATCCCAGTCTCTGTTGAAAACTCGGTACTCGAAGTTGTTGACTCATACATCTACCTAGGACAAGTGGTCCAATTAGGTAGGTCCAACTTCGAGAAAGAGGTCAACCGCCGAATCCAACTCGGCTGGGCAGCGTTCGGGAAACTACGCAATGTCTTTTCGTCCGACATACCTCAGTGCCTCAAGACGAAAGTCTTCAACCAATGTGTGTTACCAGTGATGACTTACGGCACCGAAACGTGGTCTTTCACTATCGGCCTCATCTCAAAGCTCAAAGTCGCTCAACGTGCAATGGAGAGGGCTATGCTCGGGGTGTCTCTACGTGATCGAATCAGAAATGAGGAAATCCGTAGACGAACTAAAGTGACCGATATAGCTCACCGGATTAGCAAGTTGAAGTGGCAATGGGCAGGCCACATAGCACGCAGAGCAGATGGCCGATGGGGCTGTAAAGTGCTCGAGTGGAGACCTCGGACCAGCAAGCGCAGCGTAGGACGTCCACCTACAAGATGGACAGATGACCTTATAAAGGTCGCCGGAAGGCGCTGGATGCAGGTCGCTTCCAACCGGTATATATGGAAGTCCAAAGGGGAGGCCTATGTTCAGCAGTGGACGTCCTATGGCTGAGATGATGATGATGAGTGAAAGATGTAAACGCATAACATAACCCCCTTTTTTAACAGACTTCAATAAAGTAGGAGGCTCTATGTTCATTGTTCAACTGCATTGTGTTTTTTATTAGGGTTCCGTACCCAAAGGGTAAAAACGGGACCCTATTACTGAGACTTCGCTGTCCGTCCGTCTGTCACCAGGCTGTATCTCAAGAACGGTGATAGCTAGACAGTTGAAATCTTCACAGATGATGTATTTCTATTTCCGCTATGACAACAAATACTAAAAATAAAATAAAATAAATATTTAAGGGGGCTCCCATACAACAAACTTGTTATAGATTATGGTACGGAACCCTTCATGCGCGAGTCAGACTCGCACTTGCCCAATTTTTATTTATTTATTTAAACTTTAAGGCATTCTCTACCAGTCAACCATGGGGCCAAACAGAAACTTGAATTTGGTGCAGGATCATTAAAAAGTAAAGAAAAAAAGAACGTAGTAGACACAAGTCAAGAAGTTTTTATGTAGTTATGAAATAACATCCTTGACTTTGCTCTTCATGCGCCACCGCTGTCGCTGCATAGTAATGTAGGTAGTTACTTATGGTATTTGAACTTGTTATAAGTACCTACTTTAGGTATCCTGCCTTTTCGCCGAATGTTGCATTTTGCCAAATGTTCTACTTCGCAGAATTTGTATCCCATACAAAAATAGGGCTTTTTGCATGATATTTCGTTCAACTGGCATTTTCTCATGAACCGTTATAGGTAGACAGTTGAAATTTTCACAGAATGTATATTTTTGTTACCGCTATAACAACAAATAATAAAAATAAAAAATAAGTGAAAATTAAAGGAGGACCTCATACAAAGATCGTGTTTTTGTTCAATATTGGTATGGAACCCTTCGTGCGCAAGTCCGACTCGCACTTGGCTGGTTTTTTTTATAAACACGGTTATAACATCGTGGTCTAATAATTGTTAATAGTTATTGAAAGATGTAAACGCATAACATAACCCCCTTTTTTAACCGACTTCAATAAAGTAGGAGGCTCTATGTTCGACTGCATTGTGTTTTTTATTAGGGTTCCGTACCCAAAGGGTAAAAACGGGACCCTATTACTGAGACTTCGCTGTCCGTCCGTCTGTCACCAGGCTATATCTCAAGAACGGTGATTGCTAGACAGTTGAAATCTTCACAGATGATGTATAATTATAACTATTTCCGCTATAACAACAAATACTAAAAATAAAATAAAATAAATATTTTAGGGGGGCTCCCATACAACAAACTTGTTTTATGGTACGGAACCCTTCATGCGCGAGTAGGACTCGCACTTGCCCAATTTTCATAATTGTTGTCAATATCATCCTAATATAGACCAGGTTAGGTTAGGTTTGTTTTATAACAATCCTAAATAGTTTTCAGTTTCTGTGAAAAATGCTTTCGGCGAAAAGAAACATTCGGCGAAAAATAATTCGGAGAAAAGGCAGAGAACCAGTACTTTATAAATATGAGTGTAGATAAACAACTATTATGTACGGACTACTATTTATTATGTATGGAGTGACGTCACACCGGTAACGTTTACGATAGATTAATGATTTTCAGATAACGATAGCGATTATAATTGCAAAACTGTTTAGATCTTTATCTAATACATAATAATTTTATATGTAACAGTTTACTACATTTTCCAGTGACTTCATCTGCGACTGAAAATATTGTACCGTTGTCAAACAGTGATTTACTGTAATCAATTAAAAAAAGAATTAACGCCGATGTGTATAGACCACAACGAGATTGTCAAATTGGCATCTATATCGTCCACCATCTTGCACAAAAGCACAGCCCAATACAAACTGCTGGTGCTGGCAACGTAAAGTATCACGGCCACATAATTTTTTTATTTATTTCCGAGTCATAGTCCTGTCGTCATACGTATCGGACGTGTCAATTAATAAAATAAATAATCATTTTAAATCGTGCGTGACCTAGCTCTGTACATAACGCGGAAGCAAGTATCTATGTCAATGCATAGTGCTTGCTAGTGAGAATGTTTAGAGTATAATAATTTACATACTTTGAACGGATTTTATGGAAAATGGACGGAAGCAGTCCATTTAACCGGAGTGGACTCACGCGCCGCAGCCCACCGCCCTCGCCCTTACCGCCGCGCGACCAGCCGCAGCCCGACCTGCCCGCCCCGCCCGAGCCCCGCCAACAGGATGAGCTCGAGCCCCTGGCCGTCGTCTCCTCCAAGGACCTTCAAAACTGGATGAAGACCATTGAAAACTACCTCAATGAAGTATGCACCATATCTACAGAAGGTAAACTTAACTCGGACCAAAAATCAAGGATTAGCACCCTATGCCGCAAAGTGGGTCATTGCTCATCACAAATGGCTATCGAGTACCAGTCCCTGAAACAAAAAACAACTCAGGCCTATAACTCCCATAAGACACTTAAGGAAAAAGTAGATCTCTCCCGTCGCTTCCAGGAACTCAAGCAATGCATCCAGGAGTCCTCTATAGCTAATCCCGGCCAAGTATCTTTTGCCGACGTACTGAAGAAAAATACTACTAGTCGCATCCAACCCTCTAACATCAGCTCGGTAGCAATTTACCCGACTGACAAATCGAAGTCGAGCGAGGAAACAAAATCCCTCGTTCAAAAAATCATTAGGCCCGATGAAATGAAATTGCACGTGAGAGGATTGCGCAGAATCAAAAACGGCGGCGTTGTTATCAGCACCGACTCCAAGGAGGACATCGCGAAACTGAAGCAGTTGCAGCAGCTAACGACGTCAGGCCTTACTGTGGATGAAACACAAAAACGAAAGCCCAGAGTAGTAATTGTCGGAGTGCCCGCGGATATGCAAGAAGCGGAAGTCTTCAAGTGTATCTTTCAACAAAACCTAGCCGACAAACTACAAGACCTGACCCTAGAAAAGTTTTTGTCCTCGTCAAGATTGAGCCATAAATCGGGAAGGAAGGAAGCCGAGACCTGCAATTATATTATTGAAGTTCCAGCTCTAATTCGCAAGGTACTAGTCACAAATGACAGAGTTTTCGTGAACTGGTCGTCGTGCCCTGTAAGAGATTTTACTCTGGTCACAAGGTGCTATAAATGCCAGCAGTACGGGCATGCGGCGAAGACATGTAAGATGGAAGTTAACATCTGTGGGCATTGCGGAGAGGTAGGGCACGCAATAAAGGACTGCACCAAGAAGACCGAACCACCAAAGTGCGCGACATGCATGCACTATAAGAAACCGTGTAATCACGAAACTGGCACTGCCGAATGCCCAGCAAGAAAACTAGCCGAAAAAAGGTTCCAAAACTCTATAGACTACGAAGGCGCCTAAGAGCGCCTTTTTAGATTATAAGAAGTCCATTTTCAGTTTTAGTATTACTCAAAACATTCTCGACTCATTATTTCCTATATTTCATAACCGCGTAACTTCTTATTATTAAATATTGTTCTGATTTGTAATATACCTAAACAAATTAAACAAGCTGACGATTCATGCAATTCCGACTGTCCTAGTTTCAATTTGTGCTAACGGTGACAATGCAATGTCCTACATAGTTGAACATATCTTAATTAAAAATTATTATATAGTTTTATAGTATTATTATATTATGAATTCAATAAGTAGTATTGTATTAATTGTAAATGATTATTATTTTTGTACTTAGAGTATATTTTGAACTCTCAAAGCCTGAGATACAGGATTCTCCTAGTTCAGGCACCAGTATTAAGAATGCTCTGTATAGATCTAAGACCTTTTATGCCATTTGTTATTACTATGATTTCATGAATAAAGATTTTATTATTATTTATTATTATTATTATATTATTATTAGGATCAACGAATAAAATCTATGAGTGTTAACGTTTCTTTTTTTTCGCATGTCAAAGAGCGAGACGAATCTTCGCCGAATCCCCGTTAATGTAGCTATTAACGTATTAATTAAAAACCGGCCAAGAGCATGTCGGGCCACGCTCAGTGTAGGGTTCCGTAGTTGCCCATCCTTCACAATAGGCTTCGAGGTTTAAATTACGAGAAATATTTCAAGCTCTATAAAAAAAGTCGTAAACATAATAAATGTATTTCTTTCTTTCTTTCTTTCTTTAAACGCCAAAGTAACTGTAATTACTTATGACCTTATCAATTAGGTATACGCGCCAGATTGTGAGTGGAATGCATTAATGCAGTATGGCACTTAACTAATATGTGTAACGTTCGAAGTATAAGGACACCGCGCGGCACTTACATCATTTTAATAAAAAATATGAAATTTTGCGATAACTCAAAACCGGCTGGACCGATTTTATTCAATATAGTTTTCATTGAAAGTACTTATAAGGCCCTCTTTTCATGAATTTTCCCATAATTTTTTGACCCGTGGTTGAAAAGTTAGACGCTATTTTTTATTTTAGGAGCGAATATTTACAAAAATGCTGACATGTTTAAAAATTAATGTTTAAAGATCCCTATTATTTTTAAAAGAACTAATCTTCGACACCCCACACACTAGTGTTGAAACGAACAAAAAATTCATCCCCACTTTAGGTGTTCAAGAGGTACCCGAAAAAAATTACTTTTTTGTTTTTATTTTACCGTTTTGTCGACGTGATACATACACATACTCATACCAAATTTCAGGTTTCTAGTACTAATGATCACGGAGCTAAGCCGCGGACGGACGGACAGACGGACATGGCGAAACAATAAGGGTTCCGTTGACTACGGAACCTTAAAAATTACCAATCACTTGCATAGCTTAGGATCAATATGTAGCAGTGTAACAGTAATTCAATATACATCCGTAAGGTTATCCGCATGGTTTGTTGAGCACGCTCCCGTATTGTTTACGAGTGTATCATATGACAAGCGATAACGCGAAGCGAGTCGATTGCGGCTAGCCGTTGATAGTGTTACTCGTAGAACGACGCCGCGGCTACCGCGTCCCATCCGTGCCGCGCGTTTACCTCTATGCTGTTCCAATTTTAAAAATAATAACTTTATTTTTTTTATTTTTAGTTTTTTACTGGCCATCATTAAAAGGTTTAAAGTTTTTTTTATCGTTGCGTAAGCCAGTACTTTGTGAATGTTTAGTGCAATTGAATAGTGAATGAAGGGATGAGTGAGGCGTTTTACTTAATTGAAGCATGAAATGCTGGGAATGGAGATAGATACTATGGAATTTAAAGGTAAACTATGAATTGTTAATTAACTCCGTTTCAGAGGCACGCCGACGCCAATTTGTCTGAAATGATAAATTATGTTTGATTTCCTCTATTACATTAATTTCACAATCCAGACATGAAACTAGTTATAAATATGATCTATTGAACACTAAGTTGAGACCTGTCAATGGTCCAATAATAATCAATTCACTACATTTGGACTGAGGCCAATTCAGTCGGTCAATCAATTTTGAACCGTACCCCTCGCGTTCAAAGCCGCATTCAAATAACGTACCATAGATAAATTTCATACTTTAGGTTATCTATTTTCTATAGCTATAGAGATTCGAATGAAAATCAATAATAATTACTTACGTGCTGTTGCTCCGATAACGTTTATATTCTGATAAAGATGCTTCTATCCTAGTTTGTATTATATTATATTAAAATTCTAGTTAATCCTAACGAACGTTAGGTACGGCGTGGTGAGTCGTCTGAAATTATTTGCTTACAGATACATAATTGTAACCACAACCAGAGCACGTGTCTATGTCCTGAATTATAATTAATTACATTATTATATTACCTTGTATGTCCAACACAGAAATTTCCTGTAGTAATACTATATTGAACGTAAATATTTAGCATACTTTTACCCTAAACAAGACGAGCTGAGCCATAAAGTATGCAGTAGAAATTGTAGAATACAAAATTACAAACGACTCTCGTAAGGCTTTTTATTTTTTAATACCTACAACTGCAGAAAGTGAATTGGCACTGGCGTGGCGTTTTTTTCCAAAATGAGCAAACCGGGGGGAATCGGTTTCTGTGACCGCCACGCCCCTGCACGTCTAGCACAACAACTCTGACACGCGACTCTTTGTAGCGCGACAAACGGCATCTGTCACTTTCCTTTCAATTACCGTGCGAGCAAGACAGATGATGCTGAGACATGCATACTTAGACAGCAGCTTCTTATTAAGACCATCATGAAACCATTGTTAGTATTTAATGGCCAAAATGTATACCGAAATCGAGTAGTCTCCTAATAGGTAAATATTATATGTGGAAGAAGAGGAAGGAATGAACGAAGAAGATTTTGAGTATAGGTATCATACAAAGCATATATATCGAATGGGGTCCGTAATGTTTCATATAATGTCAGATAAACTAACATACCTACACTAATCGTTGTTCATTTATTATATGTTTTTTTTTAATTAATTTGAACAAAAAAATATATTTACATATAATTAAATCTACATATATCTAGAAATTAAAATACAATTATAAAGTAAGAACTTGGGCTAACTAAAATATTAAAAAAATATTTTTATATCATTCAATTTCACTGTAAAACTAAAATTAATAATAAGTAAAACTAGTTATTAAGCTAGAAGGGATCTATGAACAGTTCCGGAAGGTGCCTGGCTCAAAAGTCCCTAGAATACTAGCGGAGTTGCCGCGCACTATAGCCAGGGAGATCCTTTGAGCCAAGCACTCGCCGGAACGGGGGTCCACGCCTCGGTCATTCAGCCTTCGCGCCAAAGCCGCGACAAACTCCTTAGCCTCAGCGCACCATGGCCCACCAGTCTCTACGGCAACCGGGACGAACTCATACACTGGTTCCAGGTTACTGTACTTCACGTGCTTTAGTTTAGCGGCGGTTTCGGCAGCCCCACGTACCTACACTTGATATACAATCGATTGATATAAAGTTGTTTCATATAATGTAACGTTACATATAATGGTTTTTCCTATATTTAGCTTTTCTCTTATTATCGATTGATATAATAGGTTAAATGACATAATTGACAATATGCATAATTAAAATTATACTTTCGTATAACATATTTATCACATAAATTTGTTTAACATACATACTATTTAGAATAAAAGCGTTCTCATATAAATACTGCCTTAAGGTGAAATAGGTAATGTTAGGAATCGTAAGCCAAGTCGGACCTGCGTGGCTCGCTCGCTTCGCTCGCTCGTTAGGGTCGCAGTTCAACCTAACACTCCTCCTCGCTTCGCTCGTCGTCGTACCTAACCTAAGCCAAGTCGGACCTGCCTTATGGTGTAATAGGTAATGTTAGTAATCATAGGCCAAGTCGGACCTGCGCGTCTCGCTCACTTCGCTCGCTCGTTAGGGTCGCAGTTCAACCTAACACTCCTCCTCGCTTCGCTCGTCGTTGTACCTAACCTAAGCCAAGTCGGACCTGCCTTAAGGTGATATAAGGGGTGACAGCCTAATATATCTAGTCGGAACCACCTTTTTTGGTTATAGTAAAATCAACTTATATCTTCTGTAGTTTATAGCATTGACGAATTTTATCAAGTAAGTCATTATGATAAATACGTTTTCTACCAAGTAATAAATATAGTAAATGTACATTATACTAAAAGTAATAAATCATTATATCAATTGTTACATTAGATCATTTGAAAATTATCTAAAACAATATTATACCAATCGTTACATTATACAAAGCAATGGTATATCAAACCAAAATAGATTAAGTGAAGTTAAATGAAACGTCGGGCACCCATATCGAATGTGTATCTTTTCATGTTTAATTAAGTTAATAATACTTTATTCCATACAAATACGTTTAAATTGTCTATTTGTAGTATTTCATTGTAGCTTAAATGTTGACTGATAACTAAATTGTAACAGACAGGCACTTTCACAAAATCATTATTTAAATAGAAGGCTTGTGTTAAGGGTACTAGACGACGATATACATACTTATATTTATAAATCTAATACATAAAAAACATCCACGCCCTAGGAACGATTCTAGCTCATCAGACTATTATTTGCCCTTGCCGGTAATCGAACCCAGGACCGCCGGCACAGTAGACAGCTGCACAACCACTGCACCAACCGCGTCGTCAATTTTTGACCCCAACGAAAAAAGAGGGATGTTATAAGTAACAATTTTTAACATGTGTATCAGTGTATCAGTGTATCTGCGTATTTGTGTATCTGTCGGTGGCATCGTAGCTCCGGAACGGATGGAACAATTAGAATGTGATTTTTTCAAATCGAAAGATTTGCCCTGTCTATATGGTAGAAATAGGACCAGCAACTAGTTTCCAAGATATTCAAATTTAATTGAACAAATGACAAGAGAGAATCACAGTCAATATTGAAGCTAAAAATTACAAATTTGGTCGTTATGTTCAGTTTTAGTAGCATTTGCTTTATGAATATTTTGGTATTGAACTGGTATTTATTATTATTTTTAATTCCTCGAAAGCATGATGAAAAACGTCGTACGTGACTCTGGTGGTAAAGGAATTACAAACTCGTATCATCAAAGCTTCTCTAACTGAATGATGATCTCATGATGACCAGCTACTTGTGTCGGGGGGTATTCAATTTTGAATTTAGGTTATTCTTATTATATTATTGCTCAGCTTATACAACTCGCTACAAAGCCCTCGTCGGCACGTGTGATTTCGTGCAGTAGGTATATTGATAACCAGATAGCGAGATATCCACACCCATAAAATAGGCACATCATAGAAATACATACAATAATAGATAGATACAGTGATAAGAGATTTAATACTTTGGCATTGTGACTGACATGACATATAATTATTAAATATATTAATATTTTCACAGTCATCGTGTAAATTTAATTCTTGTTAAAAAAAAACAAACTATAAACGTTAAATTTTGTATAACAATTTTACAAAATGTATACAATATTTGCTTGAAAACTATGATATTCAAAACGAAATTAACCCGTCTGAACGCATTGAAGTAATTGTAAGAACTATAATATTTTGCACAACATCAAAGGTGTTCAAAGACGTTTACAACATGTAAATTTTCTACTAAATTAGCAACACAATATGCTTGTATAATTAGGAACAACTGTCTATTTCATAATAGAGGCGGGTGATTAAAGACGTCACAATGAAAAAAATCACAGTGATCGGCCGAAGAACAGTATCACTGCATCATTACAAAAATCACGTAGCCAGCTCCCAGTTATATTTGGTCAGCATCAACATCAGAAGTTAATTTAGTAATGTTAGCAAACAGTTAGAAAAAAAAAACACAGTAAGTACTGAGATCTAAGTGAAATTGATTGAGGTTTGTCAGCCGAATGCATCCGCAACGGCTGAAGTATCGAGAAACAGAGTAATACCTAGGTAAAAGAGGACATTAGACCAGCACGGTACACTTCAACAGGCTTACAAAGAAAGAATATCGTTATAAAGGTTTTATTAAATGACAGTAAATAACGGCACGTGACTTGAGTAACAGACGTCAGAAAATACAGTGATTTTTAAGGAACAGCTGTCTAATTTCACGTACTACCCGGTCAAGTTAAGTATGCGCCTGTTATCTATGCCGTCACATACAAAGGAGACGCAAATGAAGCGCGTCCGGTTTGGCGAAGTTGTGATGTTCTGGAGATATCGCCACTTGTCAAGTAGGGACACGTCAAAAGTGACGGATGGCGATGAACTGGAGAGATCTCCATCACTTCACCAAAATTGATCGAATTGCCTCCAGGAATTCGCTCTCTGTGACTATGTCACTGTGATTGGAATACCTTGTTGTGACTTTCTTCATCTCTGCTCCGTACTACCACAAATTGTGCGTGAATCGTCTGGACCGCTGTTTACGATTATTAGAAATAGAATAGCTTCATCGCTGGATGCCTGCCAACTATGACACGGGCACCGCGGAATGTTACTCTGACACCTGATGACAGGGCTGATCCTTTTGCATTTGACATCTTGGAACGCGTATTATGCAAAGATAATTGAGGTAGGTTAGGTGTGAAAGGTGAGTTCTAATACATCTTATTAGCATTGCTGTCTGTTACCAACTACTAGTTGGCAAGGAGCAAGTTTGTATCATCCATTAAACATAACTGTCCACTAGCCCACTAGCAATGTCGTTATATCAGTGATCGACATTTTCTTACAGCTAAACTTAAATTGAAAACACCTAATAATATAATATCATCTATTTGTATTAATAATCATGCATAAAAATGGGTATCTACGTAGATGAATTAGAAATCAAGAACAGTTATTTGACCACTCCACAGTGACGTTACAATGATACTGACGCATTTTAGACGAGTTTGTTTTTGATTTTTGATAAAATACATTTGAAATCCATATCAAGTTCGTCATAAGAAATCGTGCTACTTATTTATCTTTTATTCATTTTGCTTGAGCGAAATTACGATATAAATCATTCATGTACCGACTTAATTAAACTAACTTGGTGATCATAAAACTTTGCACTTGCTTGCGCACTCTCGCGAAATTTGTAGATACAATGTACTCACTTTAATCGACGCTTCCAGAATACCGAAACTTTCCAAACATTTCAAACACTTAGAAGAATCAGTTTTCACTAACTAAAAACTTTCTCCACTCAGAATGCAACTGGAAAATGTAAAAGCCACAGCTCCTAAATTACATTTACAAAGGTCGGACGGAATTCCCGTCTCTTGAATGGAAACCTTCACGAGCCACCGTAGAAATTGCAGCTCGCAAGTTCATACATTACCTACATGTGATTCAATTTTCATGATGACACACACACATACACATATTCTATACAAGTAAACTCCAAGTATTATGCAGATAAATAAACGCAAACTCGACGCCCGCACAACTTCATATTTTACTAAGCAGATTCAAAGGCCCTATTTCTTTGAAATACGCTAAAGACTTCACAAGATATCTTAACTTGAAATAAACTTAACTCTGAAGTTTTAATATAAGATCAAGTATGCTTCGCAATGAATATTCTTTGAAGTCGTTCTGTTTTGACGATGCATTCGGTTTGTAACAAGTGCATTTCAAATGCAAATCAGGCTTGCTCAGGCGCTTTTTATAATATTGGTGCTAAATATTTCCACAGTTTATTACGTAAGTAATCTTTCTTACAATCGAATTTGAACGAATGCTGGATAACAAATATTTTGAATAAAATTATTGCGCCACGGTGTGTTTATTAGTTTCTCTAGCATAATTTTTCAATTGGAAATGATCTCTTGTAAAATTTAAAATTACCTATGGTTATTACGGATACCACCCCGGGCGAAACCCTTAGGTGCATACAGTATCAAAAATGATACCTTGTCTATTCTCCGCCCCAAAAACTTTTTTTTTAATATGGTCACGTTCTAATAGCAGAATTTAGATACCTTTGCTCACCAACTAAAAAAAAAAAAAGATCTGTCAACCACAGAGCAGCCATTTTTTAAACTATGTGTCAAAAGTTTGAATTGTGCGGTTATTTGTTGCGACAGTGAAATTACAAGTTTTAATTTTTGTATATCTGGTGAATCAAGTGACATTTTCAATGGGAAAAATCTGTATAAGGAAGGTTAGTATTTATATTTATCATACATTATATGCGTTTTTGTTAGATTTGTGTCATTATAAATATTTTATTGAGTTTTTAGTTGGTATCGAAAACGATACTCCATGCAATAACGTCATTTTTCGTGGTATCAAAAATGATACTCCATGCACTACGCTTAGTTTTTCTTCTCGCATGGTTTATAAGACTCTTTTGAGTTTGTTTGTATTTTACTAATATTTTGCATGTGGTGTGGGTGTATAAATAAGCTTTTATTTTTTCTGCAGTATGGTTCGTCATAGAATACTGAAAGATAAGGACATAGAAGAATTGTTGGCACAGTTAGAAGGTGGAGAAATATCGGAAGATGATGCAGAGTCCGAGGGAGATGATCTGGAGTTTTATCCATCACTCGAAGAACTACAAGCAATTCTTGAGGAAGAAGAGATAGAAGAACCTACAGGTATGGCAGAAGAAGAACATTTTATAGAGGAACCTGGTTCCGCTGAAATTTTCCCAGACCCTCCTTTGATAAATAAGGACACGCCACCAACGAGTTCTCGAGATCCGTATGTACCTTTTTAAACACACAAAACCTGTCGAAAAGCTTCTTTGCCATTTTGTGAAAACGAAATTCAATTTCATGGCGTTACTCATACGCACAAGATATAATGAATCTACATACATCATATACATTATTCACACATTTGTTCACCTTGATATTTTGGAAAAAAATGTTGAAGAGAAACTTGTATTCAGTACAACAACAACCTGAACATCCGGCTTCAATCAACGAGAGCGACGTAAGGAAGTATTTCGGAATACTGATATTTAGATCTGTATTTCATTATCCTAGTGTCCGATCTTACTGGAATACTATACATGGTTTTGTCACAAGAAGTATATTTTTTTAAGTGCTTACTCCATGGAGTATCAAATTTGATACCAAGTATTTTAATAAAAAAAAAATAAAAAAAATGACCAAGATTTTTTTTATTATTTTTCCCGGCATTTACGTATTTTTTCCAATGACATATATTTTTTTTATAAAAAAAAATTAAATCATGCACCTAAGGGTTAACGTTATATTTATAACCTGTCTGTGTGTGGTGCCGGGTTCGAATAGTACCACCCCGTGTCTTCCTATGGGTGTCGTAAGAGGCGACTAAAGGACTCTACCGTGACAGGCCTAAACAAGAGCATTTGACCAGTCATTGCATTCCCTGCTTTTACTAGTCGTATCGGTCATCCGATCCACTGGTGCCAGAAAGCTGGGAACGAGAGACTGGGTTTGCAACAGCGCACCTGTTTATCCACTATAATCACATCACGCGCAGATGACCCTTGGAAAGTAACTAGACTCCGAGAAACTAAACGGAGAGTGTAAGAGTCGCCGTTGTCGGATCCGACAAGGAGGACTATTATATTTATAACCTGTTGTGAAGAACGTTAAATAATGAAACGTAGTCGCAGATGTAATATGAAATGAGTGGAGGCGTGAAAGTTGTAACATGGATAATCTGGAATGTGTGACACACTAAAATGTAGTTGCTCTTTCTTAAATTTTTCTTCACCATGGTTTTCCGATTTTTTTTTAAATTGACTACGTAATATTGGGAGTTTTACCTTCGAAACCAAATTTATAAAAAAATTGTTGATGGTTGACACCTGTCAATGTCAAATTTCAGCATTTTGGCACTGACATGTCTAAAATTTTTAAATGTTTTGACACTGACTTGTGTCAAAATTTCAACGGATTGACATCGACTATTTCTTTTATTGGATTTGAAGGCAAAGATTTCTTCAGCCAATAATTGTCAATTTAAACAAATATTTTGGAAGAGCCATGGTAAAGAATAATAAAAGAGCTGCAGTTTGTAAATCCTTAAAGCAAGGACTATCGAAAAGTCTCTGTTTGAATTGAACTACTAAAACGCAACAACGAATCTCATTTGTGCCTTATGGGACTTAGCGTGATATAAACATATACTCGTATCTCCTCTCCTGGCAATTTGGCTAAATTAGTTGCGCCTGTCAACATTTGTGTTGTTTGTTGGACTGCGTTAGTTTGTTAGCCGCGGGCGACACTGTGCCTTTACCATGAGTTAACGTGACTGTACTTGCTAGCGGAGCGGTAGCGTCAATGATTTGTATGGAGAATAGTAGCGCCCCTAGTGGTTACTTTGGAGAACTACTACAATTATCCATACAAATCGTCTACAGTGTCGCTAGCGATTAAGGTCACTGTACTCATGGCAAGGGTACTACTCTAGGTGGGCGCGGAAAGGGGCGGGGGAAGATGTGCATTTTGCATTTTAATCCCTCACTGACCATCCTAGACAACGTATCAAAAATTCAAAATTACCGGACCGTTTCTTAGGTGAAACCCCTTTATTCACTGGATTAATTCATTCATTCATTTATTTTGATAAAACATAGTTTTACATGTCAACATAATAACATGTATAGTTTTACATCAAGCATCATGGAACATAGTGAGATAAATTAAAACAACGGGAAAGGTCAAAACAACAGGCGATCTTGTAGCTGAATAGTGATTTATTTTAATTGATTATATTATTTTTTTCCAGACAACCATTACTCCGCTTTCCGTTTTTGTCCGGGCAATTCGTTGCACGTTCGTAGCTTGCCGCACCATGTAGAATCGGTTGCATTCCCGCGTCCAATTGCGGCGCATTTTACAAAAACAACCAATAAAATATCTCAGGTGACTTTTGCGAAGATAAAAGAGATTGTACATGGAGAACCAACAGCTTAAAATATGCTTGTAGTAACATAAATAGTTATAGTGATACGGGGCCAATTACCTACAGGATCTCACATATAGCCGTATCATGGGCACATGCAGATACAGAAACTGATTTTTGAATTTAAAACAAAGTTTCACATTAAACAATTAGTATAACAATGTAACTTATTCTGTGATCGTATCTATTAGACCGAGCGAGCGAAGCGTGTCCGTTTCAACTTGGCCTTAAATTATATCGAATCTGCGGATATTCGGCTGTTCGCACGAAAGGTCGCATTTCTTAACGGATCAAATTAAATAGTTACTTTTTTCAGTTTGATTCAGTTTTTAAATAAATAAAAAATAGCAGAAATATGGGGGATCGAACGTACGTACGTAACGTACCTACTAAATTACAAATTTCAACAATTTCGAAACAAACTCAAAAAAGTGTAAAGTAGTACCTATTTCTATGACAATCATCTACATTCACTTGCCTTCTATAATTCAATTGCTTCGACTGGTTTTAGTTAAGACTGCAAGACCGCAAATAAATAAAAAGAAGAAAAAGTACACAAAGATTAACCAATTGTCTTACACTGCTGACCTAATAATCTAACAATTAAAAACACATTTTTCAGTAACCGACACGTAATTAGTGCAGATTGCTCCCTACTATAATTATTTGTTTTTATCCATCCATCATTCTTACGAAACAATAGCCATTGAACGGTCGTTTCAGTCTGATCTTTGTTCCAGTTAATCTTGGTATATAACTCAATCAACTCCTCCTTTTTTGAAAATGGTTAAAAAACCGGCCAATTGCAAGCCGGACTCTGTACAAACACTTACCATCTTTACTGGCCGGGTTAAGTTAGGTTTGCACCTGGTATGTATGGCACCGCATACAAATGAGGTCCTAAGTTAACGCAACCGATCACGTTTATTGTATGGAAGCCCCACTTAAATATTTATTTTATTCTGTTTTTAATATTTGTTGTTATAGAGACAAGAGAAATACATCATCAGTGAAAATTTTAACTGTCTAGCTATCACGGTTCATGAGACCCTTTGGGTACAGAACCCTAGAAGTAGTCGCCTCCAGTATTTGAAGGAATAGTTAATTTTTGTTTGTCAGTCGTGTTTCCTGTATTCGACCGTGCGCGATCGCGGGATCATTGCTTGCAGTCCGTTCGCTCTCAGATTGTGACTTTTGTTTGGATAAAAACTGAGAAGTTCTTATCTGGATCGCGTAAGAGCATGCGAGACAGGTATATAAAAAATGAATCGCATTTTGACAGCTCACACACTGTAGTCCAATGTTGCCGCTAAAAATGTGGCTTAAACGTATTTTTTTTACGACAAACGCGAGCTCGGGTGGGCTCACGATAACCACTAATGACAAATTTTGGCAGAAATAATTTTCGTTCCCTCGAATCGTCCCGCCTCGCCAGTATAAAACACCTTCAGGATACCACGTGTCAATTCCCAGCTGGAGTCTGATAACGTGCTATATGTTATTACACGTTGAACTTGCGACCTAGTCCGTTTCCTAATCACTAAGACTGAAGAGTTATTGCTATCGTTATCGGCGTCTACGTCAGATCGCATGCTGATAACGCGCGCAAGGAGAATTCCTCTCCTTTCAGTTTTTGCGTCGAACGAAGACAATCGTGTTGAAGTGTTGTCCTTTTGTTTTCGTGAGAAATGACATCGTGAGGCCACGATGCACCGGCCTTCTAAGATACGTAAAGGTAATAATAACCGTTATTAGTTGCAAAACAATTTTATCGCTTAAGTTAGCTATGCCATGTGGTTCGTTTGGTGCACGATTAGGAAAGGTGATTGAAGTGTGATGACTCCGAGTAAACAAATGTGTGTCACTCTTTTTACTCGATTGAGGCAAGAAGGAGTTATAATTCAGCAGTCTATATGTATGTATATAGGTATGTTTGTAAATTTATAATCACGTATGTTCAGTAATAGTGGCGTACAGTACCAAATTGTCCATCGATTGGCTATTACGATACGGGTAACATAGACGACATGTTTTGTGTTGAAGCCGGTTTAAAACTATCTAGCAGGGATTATGTATCTGATTGTGTCTCTCGCGCGATCGATAAAATGTAGATTTACAATTATAAAAGCGACCGATCATTTTGTCAGTTAAATAATGCGTGATCATCACAGACCTTTATTAATGAATTTTAACAGCGTTCTACTCACTAAATTCTATTTATATCAAATATTTGAACTTGTAACCACATTTAGTAGTACTTAAATGGCATCTGATTGAATTGTTTTCGGACAAATCCTTATTAAACTCGTAACGCAATGACATTTGTAACTAAATTTTGGGAGACTGACGCCTTAATGACATTTGATTTGAATACATGGTGATAATCATTATATGTCTGGTTCTACGAGTATATTTATCGTACCTACTCAACCATGAATATTTATTTGATTCTAGTTATACATAATAATATATGTTTTACAGATAAAGATACGTCCTAAGTTGCATCGGTCACTTAAAGTCTAAAGGTGGTTTTCCACCGGCGAGGCGTGGCGGGGCGTGGATGGGCGAGAATTGAAATCGCGCTGACCCTTTTCCACTAAAAATTGGCATTAATAGCTATTGCGAGCCCGCGCGGGCCCGCGCGAGCCCTCGCGTGTTGACCGAGCTCGCGGTTGAGATTAAGGTCTTCGCACATTATAACAATTCAAAGGCGACTCGATTCTATGCTAAATATTGAAATTTAAGCCCTATGTCATATTTACTAGGTTTAATTTCAAAAAATGTACGACGCGTCGTCCACTCGTCAAGACAAAGGTTGTATGAGGTACATGCCATGATTGAAACCTACATTAAAAAAAAAGATACCAACTACAGAAAAGCTGTCAGTACTATAGAAAAACTAGTTGTTTGTATAAGGTCAGAAAAAATACTATTTAAAATTTAAAATATTTATTTCAAACAATCTTTTTTTTACCGAGAATGTACTCTTAATGATTTTTTTATTACCACAAAGCCGCCTACTATCAAATAAATCTACTACTTTTTTCAGTGTAAAAAGAAAATCAAGACCTAAACAGCAGCGGTAACGAACAACAAAACGCCTATCGATCGCGTGAAGCGGTTTTTCTGTTAATTAATTTATAATCTGACGAAAGCAAGACGGTTCATTTTTACACCAACAAATATTTCAATTCATGTCCCGCGCCGCACATCCTCTCCAATTCCTACTATTTCCACCGACCGAAGATGCGCTGGGAGGGGATTGAAAAAATGCAATACAAATTAAAATTCCCGCCCCGTCCCGTCACTCCACGCCTCGCCACTCGTCTTCCTGCTTAGCCGGTGGAAAAATCTGATTTAATCTCTACCCTATATTAAAAGCAATAAGGTTAATTTTTACACAAACAAATATTTCAATTCAAGACCCGCGCATCCACGCGTCGCCTTACTATTTCCACCGAAGATGCGCGTGGCGGGGATTGAAAATTTGCCGTACTAATTTCAATTCTCGCCCATCCACGCCCCGCCACGCCTCGCCGGTGGAAAACCACCTTTAATCTGCAAATATTTAAATATTTGCATTACATACATATTATTTTGTGTTTACTGTTTAGCACTCATTTACTCAAAGGTGAACTGGAAGAGATCCCTAGGGATAAGTTCGCCTTTGTAGATGTTTATTGTTTTAAAATGTATTTTTTGTGTTTGTGTAAAATAAAGTGTTTACATACATACATACATATATAAAACCTTAAATTGCATTGATGCAACTACCATGCAGATATCGTGAAGATTGTATAGCTTGCTTAATGCACTTTAATATTAAAGTTTACTCTGCAGTATCAGGTAAGTAAAGGTAATAATAACCGTTATTAGTTGCAAAACAATTTTATCGATTAAGTTAGCTATGCCATGTGGTTCGTTTGGTGCACGATTAGGAAAGGTGATTGAAGTGTGATGACTCCGAGTAAACAAATGTGTGTCACTCTTTTTACTCGATTGAGGCAAGAAGGAGTTATAATTCAGCAGTCTATATGTATGTATATAGGTATGTTTGTAAATTTATAATCACGTATGTTCAGTAATAGTGGCGTTTGTGTAAAATAAAGTGTTTACATACATACATACATATATAAAACCTTAAATTGCATTGATGCAACTACCATGCAGATATCGTGAAGATTGTATAGCTTGCTTAATGCACTTTAATATTAAAGTTTACTCTGCAGTATCACTACCATCATAAGGTATACCAGAGAAGTTACGTTAAGTAAGAAGTAGGTAGCTATAATTAATCATTGTTGACAATTCCAAGGTATATGATGTATTAAAATGCATAGAGACTGTCTACCTAAGAGAAGGTTAAATAATTGGCAACACGCCACGGGTTCTATCCTCTGAGATCCTTATCTACAGTGCTACCAAGAAATATAAATAAAAGTGGCTGCATTTTCACCAGTACTATAGGGAACGTGTACTTACGAATTATAGTGGCAGCAAATTTAAATTTCAAGTATTGGTAAGGTGAAATATTGCGACTGGCGTTACCAGTTTGCACCACCTTCGTTGTGCAAGAGAACATGCAGGAATTATAGGTAGCAGCACTATCAATGTCAATAACAAGGTAAAAGGTACGAATTATCGACACCAGCTGGCAGCACTTTGCTTGTGCACGTTCCTTATAGGACATGTATTGATCACCAAACAGCGGAATTCGCCTACCTACCTGTCAAGGTTGTTCTAAGTTTTCCTTTACTATGATATTTATGATATACTGCATCTTTAATTAATCCGTCAAAAAAATTATGGCAGAAATACACAACCTCTGAGTACGCAATCCATAGTGCCACTGGATAAGTTAGATAGGTATTTATATTCCCAATAAAACAAGTTAAAACAGTGACAAATTATATTTTAAAAATACTGTCCACCCTACATTTCTTTTCACCCACTAGAGTCGTTCCAACCATTTCGGAATTGCCAGTAACAGCCTGGTGCCGCAAATGTTTTGAACGCACAAATTGAAGTCACGTTTCAATTTCCAAAGTCCCTCGAACCATTAGCCCAAATAGTCCTATAAAGTAGGTACACTCAGTCAATGTTGTGACATTTGACTGAGTGTGTACTACGTGCAAGTAAAAGGAGGGATTTTAATCGGGAAATTACAGCAAATGGGATATATACCATTTTCTTACGATCTTTGTTAATTGATAATGATAAAATGAGACCTGCGAATATTTATTGATATTTAACTGTCGATTTTTACTTTCCCTTGCCGATCAAATACTTACTAAGGGCAAAAACAATTAAAAACGTTTGTATTTGGCAATCGGATGAAGATATTATCTTAACTAATATTTCACGATTTCAAATGATAAAAAAAGTTTTTTTAGATAATAAGTTAGACCAATTAACTAGGTCCTTTTATTGTGAGCGCAGTAATGTAATCACCATCAGACATTATTATAGAGATATGAGAGTCATAATTATGGGTCTATATTGACTCCCATAACATTAAACTTTCGATTTGGTATATCCATACCGTTCTTTTTCATAATCGTTACTCATCATATTGTCTTTAGTCATTATTTCAATAGTCATAATTTTCTTTAACCTCCTTTTATTTAGTCATAACTATTGAATTTCATACCGTTATTGGTCATACCATTCAATGCGGTATTTGTATCAAAATGCAGAAATTCAAAAGGAATACTATTATTGGAAATAACACTTGGAAGAAAAAAAAAACATAAAAGTTTCCTATCCTATGTATTATCATAACACTGATACCTGGTATTATTTTAACGTCCGGGTCGGGGGTATTAAATAAACTGGGTTCTGGCGCTTCACTCGCTGGTTAGGGTCATAATATGATATTATAGTACTTATCCTAATATTTTTTAGCGTTATACCTAACGACTATTATGACTATCAATAGTCATAATAGTCGTTAGGTATAACGCTATTATGACTAAAAATGAAATGGATCTAATTTCTGACTTTCGAAAATTGAAACAATAACATTATGGGAGTCAAAGGGATCCCCATAATTATATTTGTATATCATGCCAAGCCATGCTCGGTGCACGACTAGTGTTCCATTACATTTTTAGAACTGTATTATATATATTAGTAGATTAAGATCACTGATGTTTCCTAGCAGATGCCAGCAACTTTGTCCGCTTTCTTCCCTTTTCTTTGCCGTAATTATGTAGATGTGCAATCATCTTCGTACCAAAATAATTTTTAAATTCGTCCGTTTTGGCGTGATGAGCACACAAATATATTTCTATCCATAGATGTCATTGTAATGACTGTTCATACGAAACAAAAGAAAACGTGACTCGCCCTGTTAAGATATTACAAGGATTCATTGTGTCATACTGTCAAGTTTTCATTCAATATTCTTATTCCATACAATTTAAGACTTACAATAGCTAATATAGGTAATAACGTCGACTGTACAATGAAATAATACTTGTGTAGTATAAAAGCTACATTCTGCAGTGGACTGTACTCCTTTGTTTGTTTAGGCTTGATGGAAGTTTCGATTCAGTTACTCAGGAACGAGATTGGTTTAGGACAGGATCGTGTCGATATTACCTTTAAAAGAGCAAATTACAACAGTTACGAACGTTAGATAATGTTTCCATATTTGTGAAATTAAAGATTAAAGATCGGGCGGATTCGAATCCCGGGCCAAATATTATCCAATATTTTTGTGATGAACTCGAATATTTGTTCCTGGGTCATGGATGTTATCCGTTCCGGCTCCAGATGCTAGCGACGGCATATCAACTTACCCGTTCGCCGCGTCTGTGCTGAGAACCAGCTCCCACTACGATTCTGGTGCCCTGGTAGACAAGCGCTGGATTTTGACGGCGGCTGGACGATTTTACAAAAATCGGCCAAGAGCATGTCGGGCCACGCTCAGTGTAGGGTTCCGTATTTGCTCATCCGTCACAAGAGACGGTCAAAGACGGAAAGACGGAAAAAGGTCGTAAATGCCAAAGTAACTGTAATTACTTATTACCTTCTGGAAGTCAACTTACGTCCTTTTAAAGAAAATTATGAAATTTTGCGATAACTCAAAAACGGATAGACCGATTTTGTTCAATATAGTTTTCATTGAAAGTACTTATAAGGCCTCATTTTCATGAATTTTTCCATATTTTTTTGACGCGTGGTTGAAAAGTTAGAGGTTATATTTTTTTAGTTTTTATTTTACCGTTTTGTCGGCGTGATACATACACATACTCATACCAAATTTCAGCTTTCTAGTACTAATGATCACTAGACTGGTAGTTCAAATCAAAATTTTCAAGTCTAACGGCATTTTGTGAGCCATTTTGGCAACATGACTTTTCTGATGTAAAAAAGCCTGCTGAATTCGATTCTGGATGTTGCCAAGCCGAATTTTGCCCCCCTCCCCCCATTTCCCCCATTTTTACCTCAAAATATGCCCCTAATCACGGTTTTTACGGTTTTATACAAAAAGTATTACAGCTAGAAAAAAAATGTCAAAGACAAGAATGATCTCTATAAAATTTCCTATAACATGGTGTATAAACTTTTTTAGTAGGCCTTATGGTTTGTGAGCAATATCTTCCCGAACTTCATAGACTGGTAGAAAATTCTAAATATCGGCTTCCTTTACCGTGCTAACGGCATTTTGGGATCTATTTTGGCAACATGACTTTTCCGATGTAAAAAAGCCTGCTGAATTCGGTTCTGAATGTTGCCAAGCCGAATTTTGCCCCCCTCCCCCCTTTTCCCCCCTTTTTGACCTCAAAATATGTCCATAATCACGATTTTTACGGTTTTATACAAAAAGTTTTACAGCTAGAAAAAAAGTGTCAAAGACAAGAATGATCTCTATAAAATTTCCTATAACATGGTGTATATTTTTTTTTAGTAGGCCTTATGGTTTGTGAGCAATATCTTCCCGAACTTCATTATTTTTAAAAAAATTGATAAACTTGGTCGAGTCAGTGAAATGCACTTATTTTAGGATAATTGGTATCGCACAGGATCCAGCCGCTCTGCAGCGCTTGACGCTGACATCCAGTTTGCATGCTGCTTATTATCTGTCAAGACTCACGAGACTTTCAGTCATAAGCAGTCGTCAGATTTACACGCAGAACTGTACCCAAGTCGGGCTAAAAGGGCCGTAGAAAATAAAAATGCTTTGCTTCTGAACATGAAATCCTTCGAAATGCTCAGTTATACGCCAGATTCTCCAGAAACGGGCCTTAGAAATGCAGTTACCCAGGATCTTGCAGCAGAAAACAATAAAGTGTCACTTCTCACTGCCAAGCAGCTCCTTAAAAATGACTCAATACCTTCAAACTAGGTTGGGCTCGCAGTTTTTATCCCGCGAACGCGCGAGCGGGACTAATGTCGTCGTAGTGCGAGGATTTGCAGACGAGACTAAGGTTCAAGCGTCACCAACTGAGGTTGATACCTCAACATACGTGCTATTCATGAGGAAACCGACACTCGACATGTGCTCCACACTGTGCATATCCCACCCAGAAGACAGGTTATTTATTAGTGTTGTTGTTGCTTATCATTCATCATCATGACAAAATTAAGGGACTGCTTTAGAACGTTAAAATATTCTAGCGTTTTACTCAGGCACTGGCGATTCGAACGGCTTTATTGCAGGTAACAAAATAATTAATTGATCATTTGCGTTTCTAAAACATTTACCTAGACACTCCTTTGATTAAAAGTATTCCGTTTTCCGATATCGAAAAGCACTGTGAACTACTCAATGAGATCAACATACACCCCATGAGCGAAAGGCTGAGAAGTTCCTGTCCCTGCTGTACAAGTCGAGTATGTGACGATGCAGGCTATGCTTTGTTTGGCACCACTCCAGCGCCTGAGCGTTTGCCCCCCACATCAGACGCAAATATGGTAGATTTTGAACGACCTGCCTTGTACAGGTCTTGAAGGTCGGACCTTAGTTCATTTTGAAATTTGCGTTGTAGCTTGTAGACCTGCACCCCTAGCACAACTGTCGCAAACGGCCATTTCTGGCGCGAGATAATTGCCTGTCTCTTTCTGTGCAGTAATGTAAGAGGGTCACGGGTAGCGTTATGTCGCGCGACAAGAGTCGCAAAGCATAGTTGTGCTAGACGGGCTGCTGTTGGTGAGCCTTTCGGAAACAAACTTCGTTACTTAGAGTGAGCCAAGCTGCTTAGCAGTGTGAATTGGCACTTTATTTTTTTCTGTTGCAAGATCCCGGGCAACTGCATTTCTAAGACACATTTCTGGAGAATCTGGCGTAGAACTGAGCATTTTGAAGGATTTCATGTTCAGAAGCAAAGCATTTTTATTTTCTACGGCCCTTTTAGCCCGACTTGGGTACGGTTCTGCGTGTAAATCTGACGACTGCTTATGACTGAAAGTCTCGTGAGTCTTGACAGATAATAAGCAGCATGCAAACTGGATGTCAGCGTCAAGCGCTGCAGAGCGGCTGGATCCTGTGCGATACCAATTATCCTAAAATAAGTGCATTTCACTGACTCGACCAAGTTTATCAATTTTTTAAAAAATAATGAAGTTCGGGAAGATATTGCTCACAAACCATAAGGCCTACTAAAAAAAATTATACACCATGTTATAGGAAATTTTATAGAGATCATTCTTGTCTTTGACACTTTTTTTCTAGCTGTAAAACTTTTTGTATAAAACCGTAAAAATCGTGATTATGGACATATTTTGAGGTCAAAAAGGGGGGGAAAGGGGGGGAGGGGGGCAAAATTCGGCTTGGCAACATTCAGAACCGAATTCAGCAGGCTTTTTTACATCGGAAAAGTCATGTTGCCAAAATGGATCCCAAAATGCCGTTAGCACGGTAAAGGAAGCCGATATTTAGAATTTTCTACCAGTCCATGAAGTTCGGGAAGATATTGCTCACAAACCATAAGGCCTACTAAAAAAGTTTATACACCATGTTATAGGAAATTTTATAGAGATCATTCTTGTCTTTGACATTTTTTTTCTAGCTGTAATACTTTTTGTATAAAACCGTAAAAACCGTGATTAGGGGCATATTTTGAGGTAAAAAGGGGGGAAATGGGGGGAGGGGGGCAAAATTCGGCTTGGCAACATCCAGAATCGAATTCAGCAGGCTTTTTTACATCAGAAAAGTCATGTTGCCAAAATGGCTCACAAAATGCCGTTAGGACGGTAAAGGAAGCCGATATTTGAATTTTTCTACCAGTCTACACGGAGCTAAGCCGCGGACGGACGGACAGACGGACAGACGGACATGGCGAAACTATAAGGGTCCTAGTTGACTACGGAACCCTAAAAATGAGCTTACATCTGCTTACAATGAGAAAATTAACCAATCAGGCTGCGGTTTTGTGAAGCCCAAAAGAAGTGAATTTATATCTGAGGACTGTGATTGGTCCATTTTACATATCTCCGCTCCGCTCAGCTGATGGACAGGCAGTCATAAGCTTCAACTTTTAGGCGAGTGACGCGGTCGAGACTGTGATAGAGCAGCTGCCTAAGGAAACGGTGGGCCTGGGTTTAAATTCCGACAAGGGCAAAGGGTATAGCCGTGTTTGTATGGGGCATCGGCCCCAGAAGCCAAATCGATTGCCGTTTTGCTAATATATTAGCTTAGATGTAAGATGCTATTTTACAAAAAAGGACCCTAATGGTGGGTATCTCGAAAATATAAAAAAATTTGGCAAGTGCGAGCCCGACTCGCGCATGAAGGGTTCCGTACCTATACATATATATATAATCTCTAACAAGTTTGTTGTATGGGAGCCCCCCTTAAATATTTATTTTATTTTATTTTTAGTATTTGTTGTTATAGCGGCAATAGAAATACATCATCTGTGAAAATTTCAACTGTCTAGCTATCACCGTTGTTGAGATACAGCCTGGTGACAGACGGACGGACGGACGGACGGACGGACAGCGAAGTCTCAGTAATAGGGTCCCGTTTTTACCCTTTGGGTACGGAACCCTAAAAAATAAAAATTGAAAAATTTCACTACTTATAAGGATATTTGGAAATCCATTTTTTTTAATAATACGTCTGTATTACCTACATAATGTTTATAAGTTACAAAAAAATCTATTGAGTAGTTTAGACAAAAGAAAATAATAATCAATTTTCGTTTTTTTTTATTCTCTCAAAAACCTGAAGTATTTCAGGGTCCTTTTTTTGTAAAATAGCATCTTACATCTGGGCTAATATATTAGCAAAACGGCAATCGATTTAGCTTCTGGGGCCGATGCCCCATACAAACACGGCTATACCCTTTGTGTGCTGGACTTGAATACTTATTCCTTGGTTTTGTATGTTTTCTAATGTATAACTTGTATAATGTATATCAGTATCATCATCTAGTACCTAACTATAAAAAAAGCCTACTAGAGCTTCAATTGGGACTCTATTTGTGTGAGTGTGTCTGATAATTATAATTATTTTTATTTATCGCATAATTCGCCCACAATTTATCTGCTTTGCCCAAAGGTTGACTGGTAGAGAATGCCTCATGGCATTAAGTCCGCCTTTTGTACAATAAGTTTTCTTTTGTGCAATAAAGATTAAATAAATAAATATATTTGTAGCAATAAGTTCTCGGCAAAAATCTAAAGTGTATATTATGTATTAAACTGGTGTCGTTAGCAGATTATCAACAATCTTTTTCCTTGGTTTCAGGTGAGTTCCTGAAATTCTACACAATGCTCCTGTTATGACAACGGCAATATTTAAGTATCTCCGTAAATTCTCGTACTTCCAATGTGCTTGCAGCTTGAACGTTTTTTGCGTATAAAGCAAATTTACATTAGAGCCTCCCTCTATATCCGTCAAAAATTCCTTAAATCGTTAGTATGAATAGATATTATACTATTATATTTATCAATCCAACTTAACTAACAAGTAAGTACTTACATTTCCCCACAGCTGTGGAAAGCCCCCTCGGGATCACGTAGTAAGGCTCGTTTATTTTTTATTTTTAGCGGGGACTTTTTTACTCATTACAGCATATCGCGAATTAAAATCGCGATTTCGTAATCTCAGATAAGTAGTTTTCAATAAATTTCTACATAGTTAATGGCTTAAACAAAACAAAACTTACAATAGCCTTAGTTGTGTAACGAAAGTTGGTGAAGTTAGTTATACAAAAGATATGCTATGGGTATGTTTCGTTACACAAAGGAATCAATTAAGTTTTGTTGTAATTATAGCCCTTAACTAAGTACATGATTTTTTTTAATGACCTCAGATACGAAGGGTTTTAAAAAGTAGGAGGTACTTACCTACACATAAAAATTACCGAAACAAGATGTTACAATATGTCCTAAAATACTATCGCGAAAATGCTAAATCGGGTAATTTTTTGTGAAAATTTGATTTAATGCATAACTATTGTTTTAGGTATGGTCAAGTGGGGTAAGTGAACATTAGCTATTCTACCCCTATTTTGGGCTTAAACACACAGTTATAGCTACTTTTACAGTTATATTTCTTTTATCGTTTTTATACCTACTTCTTATTCCACATGACTTTATCTTTCAATCAATTAATACTTTTTTTCAAGTAAATCAAAAGTGTGCGTATACGTGTAATTGAAGGTACGTGTACTTCTTAATACTTTTAATTGTCAATTTAACATTTACTTTTATTACAAAATAATTAATAAAAACCTGCGCTAAAATTATCTCTTAAAAACCTTAGCGATCTTCTCTTCAACATTTGTCTTTTCAAAATCCCTCTTCCATCTAGTAATTGTAAAAGTTTGTTAATAAAATCATGAATTTTCAAACATTAATAAGGTTCTTTGCAGGAATTCCCAACTCGGGGCCGCACTTTTCCATTTATCTTATTGTAATTCTTGTGGGCCAGGTATCCCGACCACATTGAGTTGACAACTCCTGATATTGAAATACGGATGCTTGGAAGAGGGGTGATATAGAATTCCGAACGGAATTTCATCTTTGAATATTTCTACGAATTTTTATCTCACTAATATTAAAGTAATATTATGGATATTAAACTAGACATAACATGATTATCATGATATCAGGCACCCGGGGTCCAATTCGACTAATTTTGGAGATCTCTCCATCATCTCATCTCTCACTTTTGAGGTGTCCCTACTTGATAAATGCCGATATTCTTAGAAGATCGACAACTTCGCCAACCCGGTCGCATTAAGTTTGCGTCTTCTTTATAGATATCAGGCGCCTACTTAACTTGACTGGGTAGTACGTGAAATTAGAAAACTGATATTCTGAAATTCGGCTTGTATTTCTAAAATCAAGCACTTTGGCATTATGTCGCATATTCCCCTTTTTATTTACCAAATAAATACATTAAAAATCATTATCGAATCCCAGTCTTTTAGTTTAACTAAGAAAACGTTTGAGATATTGATCATTTTACTATCATCGTTAAAGAGTTAGTTAAATGTTGTATGCAAGATTATTTTATACTTCCCTTATGTAATAGTTTATCATAAATCGAAGTCAAATTCTGCAATGAAAGCCTAGCTGGATAAGTAATTTAGTAAATTGTTATTTATGATAATCATACGGCCAACACATCACAAGTGCAAATTATGACATGTAAAAAGCAGGCGTGTATAAAAACTACTTAATATAATTAATTACGTCCATGTCCATAAAACGGTTAAATAAGGACCTTACAAGTGTGTTGAAAACGGTGTAATCAATGAAATAGCCGATGTACGATCATTATTACGTGTAGACTGGTTTTATGCATATAAAGTACATGGAAAAAATGGATGGTAATTTTTGTCATAGAACTTGTATATGGCGTAGTACATTATAGAAATAAACTGATCAAGTGCGATCGGGTATCGGGAGTCAGGTCATTCGAGAGTTCGAATAGAACCGACGATTTTTGTACTTGTTCTATAATACATTGTTTTTTTTTCATGATTCTTTGTCAGCGAGTCACCCTATAAGTTTCGAGGTTTGATTCCCTTGTATTGAAAGTATTGTATAGACAGACAGATATCTAGACCGACGAACAAATAGAATTATAACTTATAAGGGTTCTCTTTATCGGTTTGAGGTACGGAACCCTAAATACTGATAAAATCTGCGCCGGGAATCTGTACATGGACAGCAGGGCAGGCTCATTAAATTGTTTGATGACCTGCATACTCACAGACAGACAAGCTGACGTAACGTTTTGCCAAATTTTCGTTTGTCCGAATGCCATTATTTTCCAAAACTATTCATTTTTCAGAATACTTACAAAACAAACCTAACCTAACCTAATGGGTTCTTTAAACCGATGTTTATAAAATCCTGAAAATATTACAGGTTCCAGGAAAAAAATTCTTCGGACATGGCGAAACGTTGCAGATGGGAAACAATGTTTTGGAATTGAGATAGGATACCCGTACAGATAGACAAACAAATGATCGTATAAATTTTTTGGCTTAGTGACCCAAAAAAAGATTTTCACTTACGAAACATATAGGACTGTGAAGAGGAGCAAACTCCGTAGTCTATCACCAGTGTTCGGTTTGAAGCTTAAGGGTTTCCGTTTGAGGTACGGAACCTTAATAACAGAACAGAATATAGTCTAGTCCGGCTGTATATGGACATGGCTTGATCATTAAATTGACTGACGACCTGCGCTTGCCCTGAATACTGACAGACAGATCGATAATGTAGTGCTGGGACAGAATTCGTCGGTTCTTACGGCATTTATCCGAAATATCGCCTCTATAGGTTTACTTTCTATTATATTCTAAATAGAGTGCTCTATTTATCATCACTAAAGCAAAACAATTCAAAACACTCACGATTAAAAAAACACGGTCATATACATAAATAAATAAAGTAACCTTTAAGTATCCAATAATCATTCAGTGTCAATTTTGACAATGTTATTCAAGACTGCGCTGCGCCGAGCGTTAGCGACTGAACCACGGGGTATGCGTATTTAGATCGGCGCGCGGCCGCCGTAGTAAAAATGTATGGAGAATTAAAAGCACTTTTTGATAAATCTGGACCTTTAATACCAAACAATAATTGAAATATTTGATACGGACAAATTGTAATGTAAACATTCATCTTTTTTTGAACTGAAAATTAGAATATATTTCCATTGTTAAAGTATAAAAAGACACTTAACGCCTTCTTACGATTTTACAATTTTCGTCCAACTTTACTTAGTTTTCTAGGGTAAAATACTAATAATCTTACAATTTTTCCACGGAGAAGTTGTTAACACATTCTTCTAAGAGCTAAATATATAGTTTAGAAATAGATTAAACTACTAGTGTTGACATTGTCTACTTAACGGCAACTGCCTATTTTTCACATTTCGCTCGGCGCAGTCTTAATGCAAATCGTATTAGTAAATTCGGATATATGACTGTTACGCGTCCCTAAGAAAGCAAAATATCGCTATGTCGTTTCCTCTTTTTTAGGCATAATATAGTTTTTGCCATAATTCGACACCCTATAATCACTCAAGGCATAAACGTCTAAGAGCATAATTTCTTTACGCAGATAATATATCTTTTCGCGGAATCTTCTTTTAGCCCAATGATCTTTATACATTACTAGCGACCCACCCCGGCTTCACACGGGTGTAATGCTGATAGATTATGCATGTATTGAAACTTTCCTCTTGAATCACTCTATCTATTAAAAATGCCGCATCAAAATCCGTTGCTTAGTTTTAAAGATCTAAGCATACATAGGGATAGACGTCTGTCACACAGACAACAGGACGCGCAGGTTAGACAGCAGGAAGTGACTTTATTTTATACTTATGTAGTGACTCAGCTATCAGAACAATGAAATTTCTTCTCTGCACCAACTTGAAGTATCTCCGTTTTGGCCCTATGACTGGTTAAAAATGCCATTTGGTATTAATTTCGCCATTTGCACAGACTTTTGTACAATACATTTTAAATAAATAAGTTTTTAATGCCGGAAACTTACTATTCTGGCACCATTTTAAATCTTCTCTTCGGGATCGCAGTTCTAACCTTGGTTTTTTTTTTTCGCTGGGAAAATGCGTTACGCATCCCGTCCGATCGGCGGTTCGGAACGTTATGTGGGGCTCCCTGGCAGATCCGGTGTAACCACTAAAAACCCAGAGCGATTTCCCTCCACATCGCCACATGATCGCTTGCGCATGCTACTGTGGATATCGCAGTTCTAACCTAACCTAATAACCAACCTTTCTGGAAGCAGTTCTTCATTGCTAGAGGTCAAACTTACAACTAATGAAATTCAGCAGTACAATATGTGCGTATTAAATGATCATGTGTCTCAAACTTAACATCACGTTCGCGGAATCGCGTACCTAGTTTGTGGTTTCCTTTAGGGCCATCACAACCAGCACACAAGCGCTTATATTACAGCCATTATACAACTAATTTAAGCTGAATAAAGTCTGTATAACTGCTTATGCAACCTCTGTGCTACTTGGGATGACGTCTCTTACTGTCCGCGAATGAGTTAAAATATAA
Source organism: Apotomis betuletana (assembly GCA_932273695.1). NCBI lineage: Eukaryota > Metazoa > Arthropoda > Insecta > Lepidoptera > Tortricidae > Apotomis > Apotomis betuletana. The sequence goes on from OW026315.1 coordinate 11,946,455, forward strand.
GATGTATTCCATGCCACTGCCATACGATTAAATAAGTATTAAGATTCGAATAAATGATGATTCGGCGGAATCCAATTTTTGAAACTGTTCGGCGAAATAAGTTTCGGGCATAAAAATGCATGCGAAATAGATGTCACTTCATCGTGTCACGTCGAATTAGTGCCTTGATTTAATTTAGATATACAGCTCAATGGAAAATGGAGGTAATTTTTATTGGAATCTAAATTAACAAGTCGGTATAAATTAGAAGATCATTAGGAAATCAAATGCAAATGTTAGACATTAGTGTAACTCTTCAAATAAGTGCATTTTTTACAAGTAGTACTCATAGTATATTTAGAGGCTTCTTTGCGAAATAGTGTCACGCGTGACAAGGTATAGTTGGTTTCTTGTCAGTTGCCATTGCGACTTGGGCTCCCCTTTTTGCTTGCCATCAGGCGAAGTTGAGTCACTATATGTTGTGCCATTCATTCAATAATCATTTCACTCATTTATTCATTCCATTCATTCATTTATTGATAAAAAAGTAAAAAAGAAATGAGTGGATTTACTCGAGCGTCGAGGAACCCTGTTGAATTTTAAAGATTACATTAACACAAAATAAATAAAATTGGGCAAGTGCGAGTCCGACTCGCGCATGAAGGGTTCCGTACCTATACATATATATATAATCTATAACAAGTTTGTTGTATGGGAGCCCCCCTTAAATATTTATTTTATTTTATTTTTAGTATTTGTTGTTATAGCGGCAATAGAAATACATCATCTGTGAAAATTTCAACTGTCTAGCTATCACCGTTGTTGAGATACAGCCTGGTGACAGACGGACGGACGGACGGACGGACGGACGGACGGACGGACAGCGAAGTCTCAGTAATAGGGTCCCGTTTTTACCCTTTGGGTACGGAACCCTAAAAAACGATGACATGGACGTACTTAAGCGTATCCGATATTATTTCAGCGTATAAAATCTAAAATATATACATTCAAACGCATAAATAATGTACTTTACTAATTAACTCTCTATTCCATTTTTTTTAACAAGCCATTGGAGCTCTCTATGGTACCATTCTGTGTATGGGCAAGTTGTGGTCCTAGTAGGCAATACGTCAAAATAACGCCTCTATAATATAATATCCATTGGCCTTTTTATCGTTGATTTTACGGCTAGGGCGAATAGACATCTTCAGCGTGAGCGTGCTCCATCATAGACCTTATCGTCACTTACCATCACGTCAAAGGTAAATCCATAAAAAAGCCAGCCGAAGTGAGAGTCGGACTCGCGCACCGAGGGTTCCGTACAAACAGTCCTGGCCGGGTCAAGCAAAGTGCGCACCTGGTATGTATGGCACCGGATGCATATGAGATGAGATGCAAAGTTAACACTACCGTTCATGTTAGTTGTATGAGAGCTTCATTTAAATATTTATTGTATTCCGTTTTTAGTATTTGTTCTTATAGCGACAACAGAAATACATCATCTTTAAAAATGTTAACTGTCTAGCTATCACAGTTGGTCAGGCGGACAGACGGACAGACGGACAGACGGACAGACGGACAGACGGACAGACGGACAGACGGACAGACGGACAGACGGACAGACGGACAGACGGACAGACGGACAGACGGACAGACGGACAGACGGACAGACGGACAGACGGACAGACGGACAGACGGACAGACGGACAGACGGACAGACGGACAGGCGGACAGGCGGACAGACGGACAGACGGACAGACGGACAGACGGACAGACGGACAGACGGACAGACGGACAGACGGACAGGCGGACAGACGGACAGACGGACAGACGGACAGATGGACAGACGGACAGACGGACAGACGGACAGACGAACAGACGGACAGACGGGCAGACGGGCAGACGGGCAGACGGACAGACGGGCAGACGGACAGACGGACAGACGGACAGACGGACAGACGGACCGACGGGCAGACGGACAAACGGACAGACGGACACAGACGGACAGACGGACAGTGGAGTCTTAGTACTAGGGTCCCGTTTTTTTACCCTTTGGGTAAGGAACCCTAAAAATTTACTAATTAGACTCGCACTCGATATCTGTACCAGTGTTGTGCTGTGTATGGGCGCACCGAGAGTCTTGGTCAAGGCGCTTTCGCACTTACGGTCTAATTGGAACCATGAGCTCGATGTTTCTATGTAGCGAGTATTTTCTAGCAGTAGTTCCACGGACTTAAATATTATTTAAACGAGAAAATAAATGGTGTATGTAAGAAAATAACTTGCAACAGTATGATATATTATAATTAAAGATGTCGACGGTAAATACTAAAATGTAGTAAAGGTCAAAAAATTCGTTGACGTTTACTATATTTCCGCTATTAGTCGTCGATATAAGATAAGTATAACTACTTAAAAAAAGACGTTTCCTAGGAGGAACATAACACAGTTCAATAAAATTTCTGTAATAGAAAACAAGTTACTAATTTTAAATTGATTACTCAAATTACAATGTCATATTTAGTTTGATTTGATTAGGTCCGGTTTATTGTGTTATAGTAACTAAAAAGTGCTAAGTACAGTTTTTAGCGAAAACATTTCTTTTAATACTGCAAATTTTACAGTCGTTTTTAACTAAAGCATACTTTAGTATGATTTCCGCCCTTACCCTTTCGAATCAAACCCAATTTCGTATGTTCCACTATTCACAGTTTTGACATATACTTATACGAAAGTTGATAACGTATACTCGAATTATATATATACTTGTATTATATATCAGGTTTACTCGGTTAATATACTAGACTTCAGTATAAATAAACCACAGTTAAAATTCGGCTTTAATTGACTCACATAATTGGTTTCGATATACATATTTCCTTGGCTCGAACTTGCACGGAATGACGCCTGTAGGAAACAATGTAATGTTTGTGTATGAATACAATCAATGTTTATCGAACCGCGGCTAACGGGTTCCGATTTTAGATCCAAGTATACCCCCTGTACCCCTACCATGAGTTAACGTGACCGTACTCGCTAGCGACAGCGTAAACGATTTGTATGGAGAATCGCTTTCCATCAGGCGATACGTTTGCTCGTTTGCCCCCTTTGACATAAAAAAAAATAAAAAAAAAATAAAAAAAAATAGTACAGCGCCCCTAGCGGTTACTTTAAAGAACTACAATTCTACAATTCTTTACGCAGTCGCTATAGCGAGTACTGTCAAAAAAACTCATGGTAAGGGCACTGCATTGGCGATTACTCTGGTAGAATACACATAATATTCGTATTCGATAAGATGTTTCTATAAAAAATATTTTTTGAGATAGGTACGATTTTACTGCCGACTTTTTTTTCTCAGCTTTGGAATGTTTTACGACACCAATTAGACGTGTGCGCCGCGCCGATCGTCGTGAAATCGGCGTGGCCTTTGTGTACTTTGTTTTGTATTTTTGCGCATACAAATAATGTTCCCTGTACTTTATATAAAGTAACTTGTACTTTCACGCCGCGGCGGCGTACACTGCGGCGTCGGTACAAAACCGGCGCGGCGCACACGTCTAATACCAATCAAATGAGTGCGACGGCAATGGATTTATATGTTAGCACCTAATGGAATTCCTATGGTCACCTACCGACTTCATCCTCTGACCAGCTCCATGGTAACACATTACCGGTTAACACATTGCATCAGTGCCGTATTTAGCCCTAGGTACATAAGGCTCGGGCCTAGGGGCCCAGCCAGTCTACGGGCCCCAGTTCTAGAAGCAGGACTTGCGCCATACTTATGTTCTCTTTATTTATCACATAAAATACTACTACATACTATTTAATTTGCTGAAAAGCGTGTTGAGATAGGAGAGAGGGCCCTAAATGCCAGGTGCCTATGGGCACAAGCCCGGACCTGCACATTAATGCATCGTTTCCTCTAACTTACAATGTTTTCATGTTAAGTAATGCAATTCAAATATTTAAAACCAATATGCATCCTTTAATGAACCCGGGATATGTATATCTATCTATTTAGGATGTTAGCTCATTTCACAAGATCAAAATGCCACATCGAGTAATGCACCTAATAAAAACTAACTTCCATTTCGTAAATGATGGCATTACCTTCTGTAAATTACTGACAATGTATCAATTCTAAGGAGACCTTCAAAATATTTCTACAATGTTTGTCTCCATGTGTTGACCTTTCTTGTCATCGTTTGAATACCGTGGTTAACTTTGAAGTTTGTTTTGAAAACCATTGTGCGAGCTCTGAAAGGCGTGAATACGCTGTACCACAGCATGCTTACAGAATCATTCTGACAGTTTATCACGAAACCTACCGCGATTAACACGCCTTCACTATTCGATATCGGAAACCTGTGCGAACTAAAACAGACTCTGTCGCGAAGTACCCGGAGTGCAAAATGAACTCGCGAATGCTAATTAAATAAAATCACTGCGCAGATTATAAAAGCGAGTTAGTGCGCGCAAATTACAGTGTCAGAGGTGATATAATGTAAGATAATGGCAACCTTAGTAAATACTGTAATAATTGGTCATAGATAATGATAGTGCGTTTATGAACAAAATCAACGTTGTAGAGGTATCAACAGCAGAGTTGAGTTTATATTGAAGTGAATAATTTTATGCTTCGGGCGGGATTCGAACCCACGTTTCTGACGCCTTTCCGGGCCAACACGGGCGTCTTACCTATTAGATCACCGAAACCACGTTGGAGCCATTCAATTTAAGTGTGCCTACGACTGATTGCACCATTATCATTATCATCATTCTGTGTCAGGCCACTGCTGGACGTAGGCCTCTCCCATGGTACACCACTGACCTACGAACATCACCACTCCACCCTTTTATAGGGTGTCTTACCGGTAATTGTTGCTGGTTGCTAAAACAAACAGTTAATTCAGTTTCACTGTACACAGTGTCCCCGGGTTTGGTGGGCTATCCCTGAAACGAATAATTATTACTTAAACTTCATTTCATATTATAAAAAGAAAATCGGTTCACGATTCTCGGAGATATCGAGTAACATACATAGAAAAAAAAAAAAAAAATAGTTCGAATTGAGAACCTCCTCCTTTTTTGAAGTCGGTTAAAAAGAGCAAGTGGCGGACCTAATAACCAACTGCATCTCCTTCAGATAATTGAGGGGTTAATCAGAAAATCATCCAGTCTTGAGTCTCGCAGTTTAAACACACGAGTTTTAAACCTTTGCAATTTTTAAACGGTTTTATTTATTTTATCAACGTTTCATAGAGGCCCCGGCGTATTCTTTCTCAAATAACTTAAATGTTTTTTTTCTTTCTACTTTCTTATTATATAGGTATTGATGATGATTATAAAGAAAAAACAAGTGACGGACTTAATATACAACGCCATTTATTTTTCAGATAAACATAGGGCTAATCATAAAATTATCCAAACGTATAATCTTAAGTAGAGTCTCATACAAATCTCCTAGTTGAAAAGAAAAAGTCGGTTCTCTTTTCTTTGAAAAAAAGAAAGAAAGTCAGGTTTGTTTTCTTTTTCGTTCGAGTTTAACTTCGTGTATAAAAGAGCAGGATCGTAATATCCACAGAAGATATCGTTGATGTGCTCGTAGCTCAAAGAATAACATCACAGCCATTATTCACGCAAACAGCTCAGCTCAAAGCAGGAGCAAAGAGGGCGAAAACAAAGTCGTTTACCACAGCGACGGTAGCTACGACCTTAGCGGGACCAAAGCGGGACTGAGTTAAGCTGAGGTTGAAAAGGATTAACTACAATGTAGGACGTTATAAATTTGAAAATTACCACGCGGACAATTCGGAAACTAATTCAGTACATGTACTTACTTACAAATTTCCTGTAGCCAAAGGTTGTCTAGAAATGATTACTCTTTATCGATACGTCGGCCTGATATTTACCTCAACTATAGTTTTTGTGTGGATCCGTGTTTCTATGTTCTTTCTTGCCGACGCGTGAAAGAGTATTCTGTTCTATCCAAAATAAACCATTTTGTAATTTATATTATTCGTGTAGGTACTGTAATATGTCAATTATAATTTCACAGACAAAAGCAAGACAACGCAGTTTATAAACCTGTACCTACCAAAATTCTATACTCTATAGTACCCACTACTGAATTTTATTATTCATTCCTTCATACCTTACTTAGGCCAAAACACGGTACTCGACTTTAAGAACCTTCATCGACAGCATAAAATACTATTATAACTCGAATAGTGGAACGTATCTCAACTTGTGTATTTAGTCCGCAGCTAATTACCGTGTATGTTTTGGCTCCCCCGTTAAGATGCGGGTGCAGGATGCAGGTTTAGTAAAATTTTCCGAGGCAACTATTTCAGATTATTTTGCACCTCTGCTTGCAGCTCGGTTTAAAGTCGCAACGAGTTTACCGGGTTAAGAGGGAGTTATAGTGTGTATGCATTTTGCCGGTTCCCAAAGTGTGTGCCGCGGCGCCCTGCACTTATAACCCAACCCACCTATGACACGTACGAGGAACACTATATTACCTATCTTATTATATACAGTACTTTGTGAGAGTGTCGACAAGAATCGCGTAGCATAAGTAGTTGCGTTTGGGGTGCGTAATGGTCGCTTTGACAACTTATGAAATAATATTGGTCAACATAACGACCAAGTTATAATAAACGATTGATATAATGACATTTGTTATAATTTCATATGGCATAACATCATTATGGTATAGTGATCATTTGATAACACGTTTAAAGGCTCAATACACACTCAAACTGCTCAAACAAAAGATTAAAACTGTTATAGTCATGGTTAGGTAGGCGAGCAGGGGTGTTAAGTTATCTTGCGAATAATGTTTTTTATGCTAATCGAAATGACACCCAATGAAAATATACTTATTGTTGTTATATCTTGTGTAATTATATAAAACGTTGTAAAATCCATCATTACACACGCCGTTAGAGTATTGATGCCATAATTGTGCTAGGAACTCACATTTAATATACCTAATTAGTTCACCGTTAGTGCGCCAATCCAAAGCACAGAACCTGGATACAAATAATAAAACTACACTGAAAAGGTTTGGGAATTCCTGCACAATGCAAACATGGACTTATGTGCCATTTTTCTGCCACTAACATTGCAAGGCAGAGTTGTGGCGATTTTATTCAAAGGCTATTTCATCGGGGATTTGGGTTTGACTTTACTCGTGAACTAAATAAAATGAAATAATTTATTCAGTAAGGCCACACAGGCACTTCAACAAGTCAGATTGTGAATCTACCGGCATTTCCCAAGAGGAGACCGCTATTGAGAAGAAAGCCGAAAGAAACTCAATAGTGAGTTATTTTTTCATAAATAGTACAATTATACAATCAATTACAATATTAGTTATAAGTTATTACATTGGTAACAATAAGGAACGGAAATATGTTCGAACTATATAGATAAACTAATTTTAAATTGAACGCTCCTGCGAGCTTATGTAATTTATACTATACAAATTACTAAAAAAAACATTACATATTAAATAATGAATTCTTACTCAAAAGTTGGAAGTTGGAAGCGCTTTCATTTTTAATCAGTTTATTTTGTATTCGTTTAGTATCTATAGTATAAATTATATATGTACTCCTAAACTTGATTGATCTGGCATTTAATAATTGAGTTAATTAAACCGTTTGCTCGCTAACCCGTACATGTAATTAGTCGTTAATCTCATTATACCATCAAGTCGACTGGCTTAGTGGCTTTAACGAAATACCGGATTGTTATTAAGAGGATATTATATCCTGCTCCTTTTTCCATACTATCAGTTTCCATTAAGCACCAGGTAACTATATCGTCGCATACAATAATGAGGTCCAAACTGATCGTAACCGGGTAATAAAAATCGTGGTTTAATTTCTCGTTTGTTTCCTCCTGCAAAACTTAATCAATATTTACAAAATTTTAGGAACTGAATGAGAAAGAAATGTTCTGTCGCGGACCGTTTTGATTTTTGCGCAAATTATTGTAGAATTTGTGCACTAGGCGTTCGCGGCGGAAATACTGCCCCCTGAGTTCTAGAGAGTAACAGCTATTTCATGCTTTAATTGCGTGCAGTCGAAAATAGGTTCAAAAAAAAACTGTTTTCTCCGTGAATTTTGTCAATTCCGAGTAGTTTTTGAAAAAAAAGTATCAATGAAAAATTCAAACTCTAGGTAGCAAATGTATACCATAAGTCTCAATAACCCTGTTCTCTGATCATAGAGAAAAATGTCTGAAACTATCAGCATTTTTGAACGGATAAGGAGCTTTAAGTTCAGCTCCATGCGCAGATAAGGGCGAGCGCAATCCAAAACTGGAGGAAGGAAAGTGATAGACAATCAATAATCATCATTCACCACGCGACAAAGAGTTTATGTTCAGTTCTTGAAGAATGAACTAGTTGGTGCGAAATCCTGTCCATGATAACTATCTTTCTGCTGTTGCGTTAACTATTTATTAAATCATTGTAGTTATTGAAAAAGGGTAGACAGTGTCTATAATTGGAGGGGCGCTAACAAAAAGAGTATTATACTTCAGATATCGAGCGCAAACTATAACTTGTTACTTTGCAGCAATATGCAGTAGGTATTGTACCCACTTAATTACACGTTTAAAAAAAACCTACCAAAGTACCACCTACTATCAGTCAGTAACACTCGGCAAGCTGTTATAGTCATTACGTATTTTTCTGTCATCAAGTTCACACGTAGCTCTAGGTAGAAAAAAATCGCGAAATGAGAGAGAAATAGCATTATGGGAAACGTCACATTCATTGGAAGGCGAGAATATTTTGAAAATGGTCAAGTTTCTATATATACAATAGTAAGTAAATATGGAAATAGCTAACAGGTTAGTTTATTTGATTAGCTCTGAACTCAATCAGAGCGGGTGTCGGCGGTTGTCGGATCGGAATTGCCTCCTTAATTGGCTGTAGATCGTCATTGTTTATCAAATGATTCGATTATGATTGAATTCCTAAACTATACTAGTATGGAATGTAAGCTAATTAGTAACACAAGCTGTATTAAACCGATTATTATATTTATTTTATTGTGTTGATTTTTGCGGTGCATTTCTATGTAATTAACGTCGGTAGAAAGAAATAAACCAATCTGAAAATGAACTTGCCTCTAATTCGTTCACTTCTATTTTAAAATGTAGATCAGACATCAGATATCTTTACCAAGGGATAAAAAGTAAAATATCATAAAAAGGCACTTATTTATTCAATAAATTAATCTTATGTAACCATATCAACATCAAACTTTGTTTAAAAATAAATAGACCGATTGGAGATTGGAGACCCGTTTTCAGTCTCTATTTACTAATATGATGTGCCGACGGATAATTGCCAAAATTTTGTAACTTTCCATACTGAAACTTCGCTAAACATCCTATTATGAAGTTTCCAAAACATTCTGGAAATATTTTGAATCCACCATTTGCTCATCCGCTGTTGAAAATCTATTTACCTATTTATGGAGAAATTCAGTGAAACAAACGCTTTGGCTATTTATTTTCAAGTGGGTAAATATTAACTTTTTTACGATGTATATGCCATGCCATTTTATTATGCTTTCGTGATTTGTATTTCCTTAAACACATTTTTATGCAAATGACAAAGACAATTATATGTAATTTTTTTATTAATTATGAGATAGATCATATTAATCTGATTGATCTGTGATATTGAGCTAGAATTCAAATATTGTTGTTCGTGAAAGATGCTCAACGTCAATAATGACCACGGCTCAAACAAGATCACGGCCTCCATAAGAAAACGTTCTATCCCAAAGTCAATATGAAATTATAATTAGGTATAATTTGTACTACATTACTAATGAGTGCGTCTCACGACAATCGTGACGGCTCCACATTGTTACAAAAGTCAAGTTCGTTGTTACTCCCACTCTACTGACACGTTCATTAGAGATGAGAACAGGTATCAGATCTATCTTAATCGCTGTGACAAATTTCAAAAAAATCACTGCGATTTTTTCATTGATGAGCGGGCACTTATTATGATGGTTGCGTTTATTGGGTAATGTTAAAGCATCTGTCGCCCTTGAATTCACTTACTTGAGTTACTTGATAGACGCTTTTTTATTTTTCTATCGCATGAGCAATTTAGATCTATTAGCATTTTATATACTTCCGGAGTTTTTATACTATTGAAACATTTTGTAGCAGTTTATATAAAATTTTAAACATCCCCGTATTTATTCGCAAATTATAAACATTCGCCTTCTTTATTGTCAGAACTACAAATAAAATATTTTCAAACCCTCTTATCATATATTTTAAATTTATATTTTCGTAAAACTAAAGAAGCTAAAACCTTGTTCTGCTGACAATAAAGAAAATTAAAATTTAGCAAAAGTGTTAAATTTGCGAATAGATAACACTTTTAGAAAAAAGCTACCGGAAGGGCAAATGTTATCAGGAGCGAAGGAATAACCTATATGATTTTGATAATTTACTCGTTCGACAAGTCACAGTGACTTTTAGACGGTCGATCCCATTCCACACGTCTATTTTCCATTGGTGCGCATTTAACTTTTACCTTTATTTAAATATACAGAGAATGCAGTTTACGGTTATGTGGAACAGGAGAACTAGAGTAAAAACATTCAAGTGAGAAGGGTATCCAATTTGCTTGTTACATACGCGAGTGCGCGCCGCTGGTTGCTATAATAGAGACTCAAACAGTTGGCAAAAATAAGGGAAATATTTTAATTTTATTAGGCTCCTTATTCATTCAAAAATGCTGATTGTTTTAGGCTTATTTCCCTATGGTCAAACATGTTTCGTGACATATTATCAATGCTACTACTTACAACAGGACTATTGAGATTTATTGGCATATATTTGAAATCTGTTCTTTTTTTTTACTTATTTTAGTTATTTTTGACTGCACGCAATGAAAGCATGAAATAGCTATGTTACTTTCTAGAACTCAGGGAAAAGTTTTATTCACTTCAAAAAGTTGGTTGAAATTATCAGTATATTTGTCATAATATGAAGAGAATCAATTTTAAACGGAATAAGACTTCTTAAAATAATCCCGTATATAGTTTACGGTTTTAGAGAAAAACGCTTTCTACGATATGATGACACTTCGTCGAAACGAATTCGCCGAAATATTTTTCGTTCTCTGAGAGAATCCACTTTAATAATGATCACTTAAGAACAGTTTTTATAGTTTACATTTATTTATTTAAGTCTATTTAATTTGGATATTTTAGGTTTGCTTTGATCATAACTATCGTAAGTTGATTAATATTTGGGTTTTTTTTTTCTGTGTTTTGTTTAGTAAATACACTTCAGACCTCAGATTATAGCTACCTGTCAACGCTTTTATTTTATTAATAAGAGTTCAACTCAAATTTTGAAGCAAGCGAGCGGATAAACAGTGCATGCGTTTCTAACCTAACTTTGCTTATCACTGAGATCGCAATCTCATTAACTGTCTCAAACCAGCTTGCCGTGCATGTTGCTTGTGGAATTAATTTGCTGCAACTCAATTGCACGCGGCAGAAGTTTGCACGAACAACGGTCACAAACAATGCATTCGATTCAACTTGGTTGCAGGATTGCTTATTACTTAAACTTTGTAGGTATAGTTGTTTTCGTTTGCCTTTTTGCAGGATAGTACAATACTAAAAATGTAGGAACGTTCATAATCTTCAGTCAAGCAATCACTAGTCACTCTAATGTTATTTTGTGTTGCCGTCGAATTATTTTTCATCGAATGTTTAATTCATACTTTGTTACCATTCATACAATTTACCGCTATTTTACTATTTATTACCTCTGAAGCTATACATTTTTTATAATTCATGAAAATACAAAGTAGTTATGGTTAGGTTTCTGTTATAACAATCCTAAATAGTTTATGACTTAAAAAAAACGTTTTCTGCTATATTACACTTCGATGAAATTATACATTCGGTAAAAAGTCAGAGAACCCACTAATACTTTATCACTTCAAAAAACAGTTCTTATAGTTTAGGTCAATTTAATTCCATTTAATTTGACTATGTTATGTTTTATAAATTTATGAAACATGTAATGTCTAATTTTTTTGAATATGGGTAGGTACATCAAACCCGGTTCGAACCCGGCCCGTACCAATGAGTTTTTCGGAACTTATGTACGGAATGTCATTTGATAAGTATTTACCACTCGCTTTTCGGTGAAGGAAAACATCGTGAGGAAACCACCTAAGCCCAATAAGGCCTAGTTTCCCCTCTGGGTTGGAAGGTCAGATGGCAGCCGCTTTCGTAAAAACTAGTGCCTACGCCACATCTTGGGATTTAGGTAGCCGACCCCGATTGAGAATTCATTCTCAAAAAATGGGACAAAGGCTAGGAGGATGATGATGGGTAGGTACATCACAATTTTATTTAAGCTTTAAATACAAAGATCAAAGCGGGTTTGATTCCCACTCTCTTCCACCAGGTAGCTCCTTTTTTAATTTTTCTTTAAGCTTTGATCTTTGCATTTACCTAAGGCTTAAATAAAATTATGTTATGTTTGTTAGATCGTATGTGTCGTATGTATGTATGTGTGTGTTTTGTTTAGTAAATGCCATTTAACTAAGTGCCTATATTCTGGGAGCAAATTCATGAGTTTATATTAATTTGTATTTCAGCTTATACAAAGTGAAGAATGTTAATGTAAACCTAAAAGAATAAGGAAAACAACGAAATTTCTACAGAAACGGGACCCCGACCAAATGTTTATGGGCAAAGCATTTAAAAGTTTACGTTTATATTTTAGCTCAATGGTTGACTGCTAGAAAATACCCGCCGTTTGAACTATCTGGTATAATTATAATCATGTTTATTCGAATGTGTAATTGTGTTAAGTTTTATCGTTATATACATAGACAGTAAATGCAGTGGCGTAGCTAAGTCCAAGTAGGCGGTCTCTGTATCGAAATATATTTCATTGATACGGCTGATACGGCAGCAGCTATGTACACGTCACTGAAAAAACTAACAAAAGAATATGCGATCATTATTTGCAACGATGCAGTTGAAGTAGCATGCTTATCTACATTTATCAATGAAAACCGTTCTCAGGTCAGATTACACCATTCATGTGTTAAGCAGTTACGTCACACGTCACGCGAATATTGTATTAATCATTTGTGACCAGAGCAGATAATGCCAAATGATTTATTACACACACCTGGCTCTGAACCGGTTGTGTGGAGCGGGCCTTATAAGAAGTTGCATTCGAATCGAACGTTTGCGTCGAGTCGAGGTCTATTTATTTAGGCGTCACGAAAGCGACTCGATCTAATGCGATACAGTAATTATATATTTCACTAGCGACACGCCCCGGCTTCGCACGGGTGCAACGCTGGTAAATGATGCATGTATTATACATATAAACCTTCCTCTTCAATCACTCTATCCGTTACGTATTTTTAAAGATCTAAGCATTAAGCATACATAGGTACAGATAGACAGGAAGTGAGTTTGTTTTATACTATGTAGTGGTGTATTAGCAGCGCTGGTATACCCCACGGAATATTTCACTAAATGCAAAAAAACAAACTTACATCCCGATTAATTTAGAACCTACTCCTTTTTGTAAAAGTGGTCAATGAAATTGTCGATGTTGCAAATTTTCATGTACAATAAGGAGTTAAAGGGGAAGTTGCTGCTTCTTTAAATTGACTTTGATTGACCGAACATAAGAGGCCTTATTCCTTTTAAAATGCTGATTGTTTTAGAAATTTTTTTCTATTATCAAACATGTTTCTTAACATATTATTGATGTTACTACCTAGAACAGGGCTATTGGGATCTATTGGTATATATTTGAAACCTACAGTTTGAATTTTTCATTGATAATTTTTGTTTCAAAAAGTACTCGAAATTGTCAAAATTTACGCGAAAAATTAGTTTTTTCAACTTATTATCGACAGCACGCAATAAAAGCATGAAATAGCTACGTTACTACCTAGAACTCGTGGAAAAGTATTATTCACTTCAAAAAGTTGGTTGAAATTATCAATATATTTGTCATAATACGAAAAAAATAAATTTTAAAAGGAATAAGGCCTCCTAACGCTAGGGAGGCCAATCCCAAAAAAAAAAATACTTTTCGTATTTTTTTTTTTACAAAATCACTGGCAACTTTTTTTTCCATGAATAAAAAATCAGCTCTTTCCTTACAATAAGTTTCGAAAAAAAACTATTCTAAGTAAGGAAATACCAAAAAAAAACATATTCTGAAAAAAGTTGAATAAGGTATTTCTTAATTTTAAATTAAATTTCCGCTCGTCCATGTCGGTCAATGTAAACGCGGCCTAACGGTACAGCCTCTATCTAATTCAGCGTAAATTCGAGCAATTAACGAAGCATGTTCTACATCATGTGACAAATTTGTTGGCGAAAGTTTTAATGGGAACCGTGTTTGTCACGCAACATAACACTCCGGATTTTATGTATGTGGAACAAGAAATCCGCATGCGAAGTTCGAAAATAATATTTATCTAACTACTCCAGTTTTTTTTCTATGCGTTATACAGTTACTAACTCTTATATAAAAACAGTACATTTCCTGAGCCTTGCAATAATAATAGCCTATAGTCACCTGCCCAAAAAAGCACTGCATCCTTTTTCGGCGACATTATAACATCGTTAACTAGCACTTTTTTACCTCTTACCCTTTACCTTTCACTTTTTTTATCTTTTACCTTCTAATTTCTACTTTGTACTTTCTACCTTCTACTTTTTACTCAACTGTACCTACTGTCGTAGATAAAGCATTGTATGCAACGTTGTATAAGTAGGTCAAAACTACCCTATAACTACTACCCTATGCCACTCGCTTGGGACCCCTCTTAATAAAATGAATGATGAACTGCTAGTACGGTTGTTTAAAAATATTTGCCTAATTTTAGCTTGATTAACAACTTTTAGTAACCAAGAATTGCCAGTATACTTAATTACTGTTTTACCTAATCGTCATTTGAAATAAAGTATGTTTCTTTGAATATTAGTTTAACTAACGATTATATTTCCGAATGTGTTTTAACCAAAGGTCATCATCATCACCATTGATTATTTTACAAAGGTTATATTACAAACACAAAGAAAAACTGGTTAGGGTCTACAATTTTTTACTCTTTCTATCTTTGTATTTGTGTAATCAAACTGACTGAACAATTATATTTTTAAGAAACTAGCCTATTTGATACACTGAAAATAATAGCCTATGAATCCATAAGCAGTTAGGCTTACATGGATTCACAGGCTATAATTTTATTATTAACTTTTATCACCAGGCTCACTGTTATGTTATTGCAGTTAGGCTTACTGAAATGTTAGTCGGATTCACTAGCTATTTTTTCCAGTGTACAATGTTTTAATAGCCCAATATCATGACATGATTTCTGTAATGAGCTTTGCCGTGTAACCAGGGCAGCTCTAATCGGCGATGACGTCATTATTACCATCTTATCACCACCACGCTTCAGACTCCGCCAAGTTTACTATGACGTCAGCGAGCGTAACGTTGTTATCGAAACGTATCTTGGATTGCACACAACACGAAATGATTTCGCAGGAATAACGTGGCTATGTTTATCTGTGAATCTTGTTGCCATGGAAACAGAACGGGGATTGAGGGCTTAATTCCATTATTCCTTAGAATAAATAGGCCTAGAATGAGAGTCTTCATACAACAGATTTGCGAAAGATGAAGCCGCCTTTGGTTTTATGTGTGCGTGTCTACTAACTAATCGTAGAAACGTATTTCTCGTGGGCTTGACGTTGAGACATATGCGCACACAGACGAAACTTAACCCCTGCCTAATCAAAACTGGCTTCACTATATCTATATTATGCGAGAGGAACGTGAGCGGTTGAAACCCTCTGACAATTGCCCTCATACGCCTGCTGCTCCTCAAGCACAACTGTCATATGCGACCTTTTCTAGCGCGAGATATATTACCTCTCTCTTTCTCTGCAGTACTGTATGTAAGTGACAGACGACACTATGTCGCGCGACTCAGTCGCGAAGCATAGTTAATAGTTATGCTAGACGGGCAGGAAAGACGTATGCGCGAAACGAGTTCAGTCCAATAATACAATAAAAGTTCCAACAAAATACAATAAAATTGCTATTTAAAAACTACATCTAATTTTACTGCTGCTGAATATTTATAGTTAACTGTTTCCTATATAGAAGTAGGTATAAACTTATACCTACAGTGTAGATCCTACACCACTGCCAAGGTCAGACGGTGGCAATGACCCATTTTGGAAGCACAAAGCATGATGTATTCAGTGTACTGTTTATAAATACATCGTTGTATATGTTATTTTTCTTACACTGCAGTTTATTTTAAGTTTTACGTTTGTGACTGTAAAAAAGGAGGATTTTTTTTTTCACTTCGTTGGGGCGTTTATTTCTTTTTACGTATGTTTACATAATTATATATGAACCCGATTACTCGAAGACAGCAGAGTCGATTAGAAAATTTTTTTTTAGGATATTTAGTAGATCCAATATAATCCATTGACCCTACGATTAAGATAGAAGTCTGAAGGAATTGAAAGAACTCTTCAAATATTACAATCACCCTTTTTCACATTCCTCATTTTTTTTGTAGGTAACACGTTAGTTACTCTCGAAAATGCTACTTATTTTTGTTGGAGTCGGTTAATTTTGTCAAAAAGTGATTAATACACTAAAGCCGCTGAATATTTATAATTAATGGTTCATATATATTATTATATTAATATAAAATGTGCTTGTACACCTTATATTTAGTCTACTATTTATATACTGTTAATATTATTTCTTATTATAGGTACAATATTTAAGAAATTACCTAAAAACTGAAAAAGCTATAATAATCTGTTGAAACTGTTTATTACAATCAGTGATAATCGTAAAACCTGAAAATAATATTATGAGCCTGTGATATTTTATGAACCCTTGACTAAAATAGGGGTGGAAACGTACCTACATAGATAGAAACTTCGCAAATTCCACGCCATCTGATCTTGGCTAGCATTGCCAAGGTCACAAGGCAATGAACTGTATTGGAGTCAGAGGGGTCATTTCAACATTCCCAATTCGAAGTTCGTAAAGCGTCTCTCTCTCTTTTGTTAACTTATACTTGACTGAATGAGATAGCATACGAATGCGAATTTCAAATTTCAGTTACCCCTCAGATCCTCGGTCGTGTCATTTAATCTTCTCATATCTTTTCATAAGCCTGGTATTCGTAGCGTTAAGGTTAAGCTATAAAACAACTGTAGAATTAAGTTTTCAGGAGTAAGTATAGATTTAAACTACGATTTGTTAGAACGGTATAACGTGTAATAGAAGTATGTACAGAGTGAGTAAGGACAAAAGTGACAGTGCAATATTTTATAAGCGCCTTGCAAAAGTCTGTGAGCAATAGCTGCATCTCATGATGTATGTTATAATTATTAGGCGCAGACATTATTTTATATATTAATAAACATGCCCCCGGGGTTGAAAGAGCAAGTCTTTCAAGAGGACTCGCTGACCACAGGAAGCGGACAAATTTTGCTGAAAGCTCTTCGGATTACACCAGTCGCAGTCTTCACATCGGCTACCCGAGAGATCCCATCAGACCCTGGGTGAACAGCGACGATTCTGCCAAGTCTCCACTTCAGCGGAGGGAGATTATCCTCCTTCAGGACTACGAGGGTGTTTATGGTGAGGGTGTCTTGATTGGTGCGCCACTTGACCCGGTGCTGGAGCTCTGCAACATATTCCTTGCTCCATCGAGCCCAGAAGTGTTGCCGAAGCTGCTCGATCCGCTTGAATCGAGGTAAATGCTGGTATGTGTGGTCCTCCAAGTCTGGTGCAGGCAGCGACGTTAAAGGACGCCCGATGAGGAAATGTCCAGGGGTCAGAGGCGACAAGTCTTCTGGATGCGGCGAAAGAGGGGTGAGCGGACGAGAGTTCAGCAGCGCCTCGATTTGCACTAGTGTTGTGTTAAGCTCTTCGTACGTTAAGTGACAATTTCCCAACACTCGTTGCAAATGGTACTTAGTCGACTTAACACCCGCCTCCCAAAGACCACCAAAGTGCGGTGCATACGCCGGATTAAAATGAAATTTGGTTTCTTCGCTGGCCAGACCTTTAGCCAACGAGTTGCAGTTCGATTTTAAAAAGTTACCTATCTCATTGCTTGCGCCGACAAAGGAGGTGCCGTTATCGGAATAAATATTATCAGGCTTTCCTCTTCGAGCCATGAACCGACGCAGTGCTAATATATAAGTTTTACTAGTTAAATCTCCCACTAATTCTAAGTGCACCGCTTTGGTTGCGAAACAAATGAAAATGGCGATGTAAACTTTTACCAAAGCACATCCACGACCTTGACGACTGGCTGACATTAAAGGGCCGGCGTAATCCACGCCCACATTCCTAAATGCATGACCTCCAGGTGACAACCGAGGCTTAGGCAGGCTACCCATCAATGGAGTAAGGACTTTACCCTTCATTATACTACACCGTACGCATTGGTGATAACATGCCCTTGCCAAATTTCGACCCCCTATAGGCCAATAGGTATCCTTAATAGTTGCCAACAAGAGTTGGGGTGGTGCGTGCAAAAGTCGTTTATGCTCAAAATTAAATAATAACTTTGTGAATCGATGATTGGACTGTAATAAAATTGGGTGTCTTTTTTCATACGCGAAATCAGAATTGGAAAGACGACCACCAACGCGCATTAACTTATCTTCGTCCAAGAATACATTAAATTTTAAAAGCTTACTTTTCCGTGGTAAATTTAGTTGATTCAATAATAAATCGTATTCCGAGAAGGATTCGCGTTGACTGATTTTAATTAATAATTTTAATGATTTTTCTAAATCGTCACCACTGAGATACGTCGACGTTGGTTGTTTGCGACATTTAGCAATAAAACGCAGAGCATATGCAAAGGCTCGACGAAGCCGCAAGAAATTCGAAAATCGTTCGAAATCAACTAACGAGGTGTCTTTAATCTCAGCGTGCAGTGAAATCTCACCGCGGGTTTCAGGTAGTGCGATACAAGGATTAGGGCTTGGAGTCAATGGCCACTGAGAACTATCCTCCTGTAAGAAAGCAGGACCCGTCCACCACAAATCTAACGTGCTCATGGCACTTGCAGGAACGCCAAGCGATATTAAATCTGCTGGGTTTTGATCTGTTGGAACATGTCTCCAAGTACAACTGCCAGTGATCTCTAAAATGTCTGACACTCGATTCCTAACAAAAGGCTGTAACTTGCTGGGCAACATCTTTAGCCAACCTAACACAATCGTGGAATCGGTCCAGAATGTCGTACTCCTAACCTGTGCTCGAAGTGAAGCCATAACCTTTTCATAAAGATGGGCACTGACGAGTGCACCACACAACTCGAGCCTAGGTATAGTCGTCGGTTTAATCGGAGCCACGCGGCTCTTGCCCAAAAGTAATCGTACCAATATTTGGTTCTGGTTGTCTACACTACGAACGTAAACACACGCTCCGTACGCTCGTTCAGAAGAATCTGAAAAAATGTGTAGATCAAGTACTGAACACGAGTCACATATAACATGCCGAGGAACCCGAATGTTATCAAGTGCTGGCAAACTGGCTAACATTTCTGTCCACAGTGCTGAGATCTCCGGTGATAGCTGGTCATTCCACCCTATCTTATGTAACCACAACTGCTGGAGGAGCATTTTCATGGCAATGACGTACGGGGACAAGATTCCTAAGGGGTCAAAAATCTGAGCAATCGTTGACAACATGTCTCGTTTGGTGTTTCCTTTCGAGCTCAAACTCCCGACTGGAAAACACAATTCATCAGACTCTGAATGCCAGCTTAAGCCTAACGTTTTGCTGGGCTCCTTAGAACCTATGTTTAAGTCGACCGTAGATCGGGGAGAATCACTCAGAAGCAGAGGTTCATTTGACTTCCACTTTCGGAGATTCATTCCTGCACCAGAGAGTGCATCGGTCACTTTATGGCGAATTTCTTTCACCTCGGATATATCATCCCCACCTGTCAGCAAATCGTCCACATAAAAATCGTGTACGATGATTTGTTTGATCTTCTCATCATGACACTCAAGACCAATTTGCTGAAGGCATCTGGTGGCCAGGAAAGCAGCACTGGATGTGCCGTAAGACACAGTTTGTAATTCATGTACGAGTAGTGGATCTGATTCAGAGGCTCGCCAAATAATCTGTTGCAGGTGTCGATCGTTAGGGTGCACCACTATCTGCCTGTACATCTTCTCGACATCAGATGCAATGATATATTTATGTTGCCGAAAACGAATCAAGATGGACAGAAGATCATCTTGTACAGTGGCACCAACCATGAGAATATGGTTTAGACTGAGACCTGATGTGGACGGGCTACTCGCATTAAATACGACGCGCAATCTTGTCGTAAGACTGCTGTCTCGAAGGACTCCATGGTGAGGAATAAAATAGCCTTTTTTCTCGTTCGAGATTTGCCTGCCTTCTGACATATGACCTAGATTTACGTACTCCGTCATGAAGTCGGTGTATAATTTTTTAAACGAAGGTTTCGTTTTAATTCTGCGCTCTAGTGACAGCATGCAATGTTTTGCGCGTTGAAAAGACTCACCTAATGAGCTTTCACTTTGTTTTAAAGGAAGCCTAACGCAAAACCGACCGTCCGTCAAACGCGTAGTATTTTGTGTGAAATGTTCCTCGCACATCTTTTCCTCGGGTGAGTAAGGTGATGACTTAGGGCTAACTTCCTCAAGTTGCCAAAAGCGCGTAAGTTGGCTTTGGATGTCATCATCAAACCCTTGATTAGGCGAGTTAACAGACCCGAAACAACATTTAAGGGTAGTTGGCGGTACATGGCCGCTGTTTATTGGACCTGAAACTATAAATCCGAACCTAGTTTCACAAAGTACCGGCATCCCGCTACCTAGTCTGATCATATGTGATCCCATGACGTCCCAAAATATATCCGCACCTATAATTAAATCTACCGGCGACGATTGGTAGAAGTTGGGATCGGCCAAACAAATCTCAGACGGAATGTTTAAGTTGGTCAAATTAATTTCACGACACGGAACATCATCCGTAATTGATGGTAAAATAAAACAATTAATATGACACGAAAAGGTGTCATTCAGCGATTTTATTGGCACTCGACACATTTTACCAACTCGAGATGTCGAGTTATTTATACCTTGTATTGACTTGTTGATATTAGTTACAGGTAGATTTAATTTATGACACAGACGCTCGGTCATTATACAAGAAGTACTTCCGCTGTCGAGTACTCCGCGAGCGACGTGTTCACAATTATTACGATCGTATACTTTAATCAAAACAGTCGATAACAAAACATCTTTAAATGATGTTCACCGCTGCACTTCGGACACTTTGGAGTTATGACATTACTGCTTGCTTGTGTGTCCTGTACCGAAACCATGGCCTTGACCTTAGGAGTGTTTTTATGTAATCCTGCTGTGTTAACACGACTGCCAGTGTTACTTGTGGACAGCTCCAACGTTTCAATTAAATCAGAACGATTTCGCATAAAGTTTAAAAACACCTCAAGAGTAATTGCTTTGTTTTTATCTAAACGACTTCTGAGCGCTTCCCATTCGCGATAAGACTTTGCATCGAGTTTGTTAGCAACAATGTAAATAAGTAACGTATCCCAGTGTTTGACGGGCTCGCCAAGTGATTCTAACGCGCGCAAGTTTTTATTTAATGAGTCTATAATGCGCTTTAAAGCAGACGAAGATTCTTTTGTGATTGGCTCGATATTAAAAATAGCCGAAACGTGATTATGCAGTAATAATCGTTTATTATTGAACCGATCGCACAAAAGATCCCATGCTATGGCATAGTTTTTTGCTGAAAACTCGACTGATTTTATGACCAGTGCCGCTGACCCTTCCAATGAAGCTCGCAAATAATGAAATTTATTTATTTCGTCAATATCATCATTGGAGTGAATGAGACTTAGGAATGTGTCGTGGAATTCAAGCCAATTGTGATAAGATCCTGCGTACTTTGGTAATTGTATAACGGGCAGATTAACAAGTTTATTATTGCTAGTACGAGAGCTATGCTCGCTTCCCAGATTATCCAAACGATCCTGTTTTTTATTGAAGGAATTTAAAATATCTTGTGCCTTAGAAATGACACTATAATACTGGGATTCGAACTCAGCTCGCTCGTTCAGCTGAGGTTCAAGGTTCTCACCTAAACATTCTAACCTTATCTGCACCTCATCATAATTATCAAACAATGATTCCATCCTACCAATTCGTAACTGCAACTCGCTCGCATTGGCAGTGGTCAACGAAGAAATATCCAACGAGTCCAAGTAATTAGAAAACGTAGTCAAACGTCCCTTGTAGCTGCCTCGCCTTTTGATTAAATCCTTTTCTTCGGTCATTTTTGGGAGGTGAGTGTGGTTAACTGAAACGTTATACAATACTAGATCAATTTAAATGTATGAATAATCTATGTGAGTTTTACAATGAAATTTGACTGTCTACTTTAAGTTAGAGATTTAAAACACTTGTTTAGAATTAACAATTAACTGATTTTTAAATGTGTACACTTAATTATTATTATTTATTGATTATAAATCGTAGCAATGAGTAAATGGAATGAAAATATAATGTATTGTTTTCTTTAATACTTATGTGAACCCTTATTTAAGATAGCTAACTTCACAATTCGTTAAAAATAGTCAATTAATAAAGCAATAATTGCAATACTGAATCATTTAGTTTTAAATTTACTATTACGAAATTAAATTAAAGTGAAATTACAATCTGAAATCTGATGCAACATAGACTAACCTATTAATTGCTCATAAGTTTAATAATTGAAACACAATACTGAGCTTAATTACTCTTATACCTATATTTTACTACCTGATTAAACGAGTGATGGGTAAAAATTGAGAACTAATGAAGACTTAACACTTATTTTCTTCTTCGGCAATCCAATTCAAGCACGATGTCGTTTAGTTCCTTTGTTCTCAAGCGCTTGACCCCTTGACCTTGCCGAAATTCTTCAATTTCTTCACAAATTTAATATTCCCGTATACATTTTAGGTATCTGGTTCTTCTTATAATTATTCGGTTCGAATGCGACCATGTAGAATTAAGTTTTCAGGAGTAAGTATAGATTTAAACTACGATTTGTTAGAACGGTATAACGTGTAATAGAAGTATGTACAGAGTGAGTAAGGACAAAAGTGACAGTGCAATATTTTATAAGCGCCTTGCAAAAGTCTGTGAGCAATAGCTGCATCTCATGATGTATGTTATAATTATTAGGCGCAGACATTATTTTATATATTAATAAACAACAACTATCGTGTGACTCGCTATAAATATGTTGGTAAAGATAAAATGCAAAAATGATTTCTTATTTTATGGTTTATTTTTCTTCTGCGCTAAAATTGAGGATCGCTCATGTGGTGTATAGACACCTTTATGAAATAAAGTGTTGCCACCACCTGCCCGCTGCCGCCATTACTAAGACAGACGTCAACGGGAGTGGGCAGATCGTGTCGACGGTAAACCCGTTTACGTGTTTCATTGAACCTATTCCCGCCCTGAAACCCTGGACGTCACAATGGCGACGAGGATTAAAACGAAACAAGGAAGTGTACAAATAACCGATAATAATAATCAGTGGAATCCTTTTAATTAATTTCTGTAAAAGGAAAAGAAAAGGAAAAAGTGGGTATTGTGGTTTAGAATATTAAAGTACCTACAACAAAAGTCGCATAACATTCTGACCAGTACTTTGTGCACTTATGTCAAAAAATAAGCAGAGGAATTAGCCGTAGTAAGAGTATCTACTTATTGGAAATGGATGTTGATATCATCAACAAAGGTGTCAAAACATAAGTGATAACTATTATTTATCAAGCTAGACAATCTAGCCCCGGTATAATCGGTTTTATTTACCTATAAATTGTGACACGGTCAAAACATGTAATTGTAAGAACAACAGATTTTAATATATTTGACGGTCACTTGGCCTACTAACACAGGTGAGACAATGTAACTTAACCGACTATATCGGGTATATCGTCTATGTTTTTCATTAATACATTTTCGTTATCAAATATAGCCATCTAAATAATAACAATAATAATTTATTGCGACCAAGTACTTAAAGCTAGGTACAAGGCCCTGTCAGGGCGTAGCAAACATTTATTTAATATTTTTGGATTGGCTTAGTTACTAGAAAAATCTTACAAACTAGGTCATAATTACTCAGTATACTTATGTGATTAACTGCACAATTAAATTTCTTAAATCCGCACATTCAATGTAGTGGGTGTACAGCGTAATTGTCGTTACTCATATCACGCTGTCATTTAACACTCACTTGTCAATTTATTCACTGTACATTACTGGCAATTAAAATTTTGTTAGAAAGTTAATAAAGCCTGGATTTAAGTTAATTAATTAAATTAAGGTCATGGATACGTTAAAGATCTATGTTACTTTACTCTGCTTTAAGAAGAGCCTACTTGGCGGTAACACATTGTATATGCTACATGGTAATTGGCGTCGTAATCACTTTATAACACAGAAGATGTATGTACTTACCTAGTCGTACAGCTCGTACAACCGTACCGAAGGCGTAATCAATATTTATGTATGAGTATAATACATACATATACCTGAAATGCCGGTAGACTCGGGCATGTAAAGGTGCCCTTTGCCTACTTGCAGAATAAAGTGCATTATTTCATTATTACCTAAGTGTGACTAAAGTGTATGCAATAACTACTAAGTATTGCGAATATAACATAACAAACACAAAAGAGCGTAAGCTCACCGAGTTTCTCACTTCTTGTGTTTGGAAATAATAATATGCAATTATTTGTATTTTGTGTTATGTAGCAATCAAGAAAACTCTTCGGGTTTCTTTGTAAATGAATAATCCGGGTAACAAAAAATGCAAATCAAGGTCTAATCCTGGTACTGTTCGTTTTGCCCCCATACAAGTACTCGTACGTTTCCTTTGGCCAAGCCAACCGAAGTATCGACCGATGTTTGGTAGTAAAGTAACAAATTGAATGAACAAAATTAACGTAACTAATTGCCGATATATTTATGAAGTAGTGACATCGAGAGTAATGTGCATTAATCGGTTCCTCGTACTAACATACCGTTTTGACATTTCATTAAGAATAGCTGATTTGAGCTGTCATCAAATACCGTATTGACACCTAAATAGAATTATATTTTAACTAGCCCGTCAACTGTTTACTCCTTGAGTACAGGGTGTCTGTCACTTTCATTTCAATGCCGTGCGAGCTAGACGGGTGGTGTTGAGTCGCGCCACGGGTGGGGTCGCGGCAAAATATTGTGCTAGCCATGTAGATGCTGCAAAGCATCGGAAATTCAAATATTTGTAATGCAATTAGTTTAAATAAACTACCCTAACATTTGGATACCTAGTAGCAAATAAAGGAACTGGAAAGTGGGAACGTAACTAAAATATAAGGGATATGGGAGGCAAAACCAACAGGATTTGAGGAAAACAAAACCCTATTAGGGTATCAAAATAGAATCGGTTCAGCTGTATCAGCGGTGAACAACTACAAAACAAGCTGTCATTGGTTGGCAATGACAGGCGGAAAGATCTCGTATCAGCCCTTAGAGTAGCCCGTAAAGGTACGGAAATTAACTACCAAACAAGCTGTCGTGCGTTGGCAATGACAGGCCGAGAAAATAGTTTTCTAAATTTTAAATTGTATGACTGATAAATGGCCGTAAAGGGGGTGCGAGTAATAAAATATGCCCTCAAACTATGACAAGCGCATTAGACCCTATTTACTGGAGGTCTCATTCGAGAGGCTGGACTGTCAAGTGAGTGTTGCGCAGATGACATCTCTTCACCCTTTACTGCACATGAAGCCATTTATGGCCGTTATAATTGTATGACTTTAAGTGACACCGTGTCAAATTCGAAAGTCGAATGAAACTACAGTAATTCATGTCGTAGAGGGATTATCGCGAAATTGATTGGATATGTAACAAATAAAACATGGTATTGATTTATCTGCATTGGAACTAAATCGACAATAAGTGTTATATATATTATACTCTATTAAATAAATCGTTGTCTAGAAGTTGAAACGATTTGACTGATTTGAGTTCACTATAGAATAAAGTATATAACAAAAGAATATATATACTAGAAATAACGACTTATTTGTCATTTAAAGTATTCGTGCATTATAAATAAACGATTACGAGTAAAACATGAGTATTATGGTAATGACATTTTAAAACGAATTGTCCAGTTTGTGGCGTTTAAAGCAAATCTTCGCTTAGAAATTGAGTCGATTTGACCTGATTGTCATAGTTCTCTGGAATAGGTAAATTATACTAGTAATTGTGAATAATTCGACATTTATTACGCATTGTGAATTTACTAGTATGAGTATAGGTAATTCTATTCTATGACCAATTGATAAAAGCATTTTGCCAGTTGATAGAATAGATTGAATATTCTTTATTGCACACATAAACAAGGATAACAAGTAAAATTAGAATTACAATGGAGGTAAACAACATGCAGTCTAATAGCTAAAGAGCGATATCTTTCAGAAAACCTTTAAGTAGAGTGTTGTTCTTGTCTTTTAGGCATTTAATGCTATAACTGAATATTAAATATAATGACAACCCTCTTAATTTCTCATATTCTGAAAGTTGGTCAATTGTTTATCTTAATTGCGGGTTGAAAGTGAATTTCCATTTTGGTTTGATTTTGCAGGGTTAGAAGCAATGTAAAAACAAAAGTAACATTTAACCTTGCATAGAGAACCAAATGCGCTACAGGGCAACTTGTACAGCCACGGAAAACGCACGGTATTGTCTGGACTGGATGATATAAAGTATTACGCGTTAAACGAGAAAATAGTAGACTTCAGTAAACGTTTCCTGTGTAATAAAATAATACTGATATGTTCCTAAATTATAAGAAAATAGTTTAATAAATACTAAAATAAAAAAATATATTTATAATACATAAGTACGACGTAAATTCCATGTTAAATTTAAATCATCAACCTGGTGGCTGAAATTCCAAATTACGATAATTTATAGTTTAATTGAACATATTGCATATTGAGAAGATCATTATTCGGTAAAAGATTAGGTGAGAACTAAAAAGGAAAACCAATATTAAAAAAAAATAAAAGCGCAATATGAATGATTTTTCGGATGTCACGGGAACACATTGCGTGAGATACAAACGCTGAGTGTGCATTAGAGCAATGTTCCGGTTAAACAGAGGTCGTGTGTTCGAGTCACACTTGGACTTCACATGCGCGAAATTGTATGTATCCTTTGTATGTTAAAAAAAAGGGTTTTTAACTACACCAATTTCAAACAGGTTTTACAAACTAAAATCTACTCGCATTATAGTTAAATGGCATGCATTTCTATGGGATTGTATCTATATTAATATAACGTCGTATTGGTATATGCATATATGCCATGCATTTGTTCTAGATACTCGTAGTGTTCGCTGGGTAGTGTAGTAGACACGTCAACACTACGTTAAACAATACCTAGGTGTAGGTACTGATAATCACATCTATTTCTTAATGGACCGAGTAGTACCTAAGTCGAAATTGACTGGTACTAACAACAAGTAAATAAAAGATCTACTCTAATGGGCTAAGTAGTAAGTCTCTGAAGACTGGTACTAACAACGAGAAAAGTAGTAAGTCTGTGAAGACTGGTACTAACAAGTAGTAAGTCTGTGAAGACTGGTACTAACAATTAGAAAGTCTGTGAAGACTGGTACTAACAATTAGTAAGTCTGTGAAGACGTACTAACAACGACAAAAGTAGTAAGTCTGGAAAGACTGGTACTAACAACGACAAAAGTAGTAAGTCTGGAAAGACTGGTACTAACGTCGAGCAAAACAATAGACTATTCTATTGAAATTTTGTAGTAAGTCTGTGATGACAGGCACTAAAAAAAAAACAGAAGTAAACTGCGTAGCATATATATATATATACACATATATGTTTCAGTAGTACTTGGAATGTGCACATTCAGATGATACTTAAAAAATAATTATATTAAAATACAGTTACAAACAAGGAATTGGTACTCAACTGATATACAATAAAAAGTTTACGAATATCGCAATAAACTGATTTTTTACGTTAATACCACTAACAGTAAGACGTCGCGCCGAATGTGAGTAGTACCTCTATTTATGATAAACGCGTCTTCATAATCATTAATCATACATGCATTAAAACGGTGTTGTCCCTGAATCAAATGGTAAAGTGAAATAAACTTCGGGTTAGACGAGGGTTTTCCAAATTGAAGACTTTGTTTTACATTAAGATATGCAGCGTTTATAATATGCATGAGCCCTCATAAGAGACGTAGGCAGTGTATATACCTACCTATCTATTCTCCTTGAGGTATACTCATTTGTAACTTTCAATGTAAATTTCAATAATGCAGCAGGAATTCGTGATTTCTTGTAAAGTTACTACGGTATTTGAAATTATGGTCGATATACCAATCAATAAAATTTATAAAGAAAAAAAAAACACATTTTTCATTTCAAACGCTGACTAATCAACGCCGGTTTAGTATTCTGAAATAATTACATTTCATGAGAAGATTTTTAAATTCATACCAAAAATTGGAAAATGTATATTTCATTGAAAAGGCAAACTGTGAGTTTTCTTGCGGCGCTTCTTTCTCACGGAGGCCTTAGTTGGAAGCGCTGGTAGATTCCTAAATTTTAGAAAATAATTGCTCTACAGTAGATTAATTCACGAGTAAATAAATATAACTTAATGTTATGGTTGCCAAGGGAATTAAAATAATAATAACTGCAGTGACACAATACCAAATACAAAATATTTAATAATCGCATTAATCCATTGCGTCCTCCGATTAATAACAAGTAATTGACAATATTTTCTTAGTGCATCATAAGATAAGATAAGATAAGATAAAGAATCATTTATTGCACAATTAACAACAAACATTACATTTATAAGGCAACAATTGAAATACGGAACTGTGTTTACATAATACATATATTGACAGTGGACTCCGCACTAGGCCATGCCTGTATCGCGGGATTATGAAAAAAAAAAACAAATGAAAAGAGAAGAAAACGGAAACGTGAGAGTTGTTTAGTGATGTAAAAGTGAAGACAACTTATTGAACTTGAAACTACTAAAAAAACAAGTATAAGTCCTCACTAAAATTAACTTTTTATATGCATAGATTTATGATTAAAAGCCTTGTCTCAAACGGAGAATAAAGTGAATAGTAACAAAACAAAAACATAATTCTTTATGACACATTTATTACAAACTTACAAAACAGTTGTTGATAAGATTAAACTATTGTTATATTTCAATGTACATTCAAATTCATGATTGAGAATTAAATTAGAAAATATTACATTTTACTACAGTCTAGTGACCGGGGTATTGCTATTGTTGCGCATACCCGTTACTTTGAAATATTGTTGGCTGGTTTGCTCACTGCGCCGACGCGAAATCAATCCATATTAATGGTGGAATTATCATCTTCGCTGTCTCAGCGAAGGTGCTGGATGTACGCGATGCGCCACAATAACCGTGCTCAGCTGAACCCTGAGTCTGAGCAAATGCTTCGCGCCTTGGTGTTTGGCTTGGTTGGCTGGTGTGGGGCGTCTGGATATAGGCCCCGAATTTAGTTCAATTCACTCGGACGGAGCAGTGAGCGAATCCGCTAAGGGTTGTAATTACTGATAATATAAATCAGTCTAGATTCCGGGAATAAATAAAATGTACATGTAATGCAATCTCGATATGAAATATTAATAACTAGCAATAAGTAAATAAGTAAGCTATCAATAAAACTATTTCAAATTTATCAAAAGAGGATGGTGTGGTGTATAGACACCTTTATGAAATAAAGTGTTGCCACCACCTGCCCGCTGCCGCCATTACTAAGACAGACGTCAACGGGAGTGGGCAGATCGTGTCGACGGTAAACCCGTTTACGTGTTTCATTGAACCTATTCCCGCCCTGAAACCCTGGACGTCACAGCTCAAATACATTAAATTACTATATTATATCAACGTTAACTAACTAAGGCTTCAAAATTCGTCGGATGTTCTATGATTAATGTCACGTGCATTTAAAAAAAAGTTTATTACGCCATCCATGATTCTTCATATTTTCTGTCTCTATGATATAGGTAAGTAATTAAAAGAGAAATGTACATTTCTCGCCTTCCCTATATCACAGACTAAATTACAACAGAAGGTTCACTGTTTTAAACACCACGAAATTAAGCCGCCATGTAATTACGTCATCCGGCTGTGTAAACTAAAAAGTGTCAGTGTCAACTCAACTGTCAACTGATCAGCTTGTTTACACAGCCGACTGACGTCACGACCATAGTGCAATATGGCGCAATACGCACCAAATTTTAAATGTAAAATTTAAACACTTTTTTATGGCACATATTTATTAATTAAAACCATGTGTTTTATTAGTCCATAAAAAAATTATTAAATCACTTTTCAAAAATGTGTATACCGTATTGTAACCAACCGTCAATAACAACTGTCAGAAGACGGCAGAATTGGGCGTTTATCTACGCCGCCGGCGCACGCCGCGGTGATAACTCTCAGCCTTGTGCTAATTTTACATATTATTGTTATTTATAGCGGCCATAATCCGGTGACCATGCGTGCTACCATAGATTATGTGTACCAGCCGGGTAGACCAGTCAATGAAATACAAAGTTTTGATAATTGACGACGCGTTTGGCTCGGTTTGTAGACACCTGCCTACTGAGTCGGCGGTCCCGGGTTCGAATCCCGGCCGGGGCAAATATAAAATAAATATTTGTGCAAATATTTGTTCTTGGGTCATGGATGTTATCTATATATGTATTTATATATTATGTATATCGTCGTCTAGTACCCATAGTACAAGCTTTGCTTAGTTTGGGACTAGGTCGATTTGTGTATGATTGTCCCTTAATATTTATTTATTTTATTTATTTGTTAAGACTAGCTTATAATTGCATACTTAACGTAACCGGGTTCGGCGACAACGAAACCTCGATTTAGTATGGAAAAATGAGCATTGGTATATTTCCTGTTAACGACTGACTACGCCATTCAAATAGTTAACATTGACAGGCATTATCAGCTGCTATATCTGACAGATCGTGGGGCATTATATTTTTGTTCTTCTATCAATGGGACCTCTATAACAATTTTGTACTCTTTGATACCTGTGAAATAAAGTCGTGAAAGTCCGTGTAGATATTTTATATTTACAATGTGTGTTTTGAATAAAAAATATTTTTATGGCCATCATCTTATTGCAAACCAAGACCTTGAGTTGTAAATATAGAGCTAATATAATTAGGCATTTTTTATTTCTCAATTACTCCGTTATCTAAAGGTAGTCTGGAAGTGATCGCTATTTAGCGATAAGACTGCCTGTTGTTTTAATGTATCTCATGTTGTGTTGTATATTCTTTGATGTTTGAGGTGTGCAATAAAGAGTATTTGTACTGAATTTATTTACCAGTAGCATAAAACTATATGTAATGGTAGGTATAGAAGATTTTATATTTCTATACAAAGATCATCTAGACCACCACCTTTATAGTACATTGCTGTAGAGGCTGGAAAGTAAGCATTAGATGAACAAGGAAGTTGGGAGCCCAACCCGAAGGGGACGAGTTCAACTATTGCCTTGCAATTTCGGTCGAGACTAAACAAAGTGCTTTTCATGATATAAGGAATCGATACGTTTAATTAAAACAACGACAGTTGATAACAAATGGTGTTTATTCGCACAATGAATACAACTTGTGAGTAGGCATAGAACTCATTAAATAGTATTAATATTGCTTATACCCAATCAATACGAGAGCGATACTGACCTGTACTTAATTCGGTAGGCTTGAACTTATAATTAGCCCTTAAATAACCAACAAATCCAACAATGCCTCCACGGCGAGCAACCGACCGACCACGGACAATGTCCGTTAGCGTATGTCTCTTATTCCCAGCCACGTGACCGGTCGCCATTGCTCGGAGTGGAAGGGGGCGATCACGTGACTATCACGTGATCGTTCATTGCAACTACTTTTAAATTAGAAATTATCCTTACAGCTCGGCCATCCTGCTAGAGCAAGTCTCTTCGCTCTATAACTACATCATAGTAATATAAAAAAAAATATAAATAAATAAAACCTTATAATTTCTAAAATCAAAGATTCATGTCTTAATTTAAAATGTACAAATACAAATACAAATACAAATACTCTTTATTGCACACCAACATCAAGGAATATACAACACAACATGAGATACATTCAAATAACAGGCAGAGGTAAACAACAGGCGGTCTTATCGCTTAAATAGCGATCTCTTCCAGACAACATTTAGGTATGTATTATGGTTAACCCTTCCAGCATCTATTAACTAAGTATCAAATTTGTCAAGAAAGATGATAGATATGAAATGTTCATATAAAAAATCAGGTAAACACCTATGTTCGGTAATCATTTGTGACATTAAGTTTCTGAGGAGGGGGAAAGTAGTGTCACCGTCACCAGCAATTTCGCGGGAACATTACGTTTCATCATTAATAAAATCGAATAATATGTAGGTAGACTGGAATCAGCGGCCAGGACGCCATAGTGGCGGAAGTCGAATAAGAGACTAAATATTTTCAATGCTATTAAATTATATAAATATTTTGAGAATATTGTATTATGGTAAATCATTATAATTTTACAAAAAGCATTACAGTATTTTGTTCTATTTTATGTTATATTTTTTTTAATTATCTTTTCTTTTAGGTGTCGTAATAATTGCTTAGTTAATTACACATACATAGATATAGATATATTAGATATGCCAATGCACCAAATGCTGATTTCCGTTTGGTCTCATGGTTGACCGGTAAAGAATGCGCCACGGCATTAAGTCCACCATTTGTGCCTACCATTTTATACTGTACAGTAAAGTGTAATTAAATATACTTAGATAAAATATCGTCATTTACTAATAACATCGTATGATCAAAAGATTTCAATTTTTATTTTGTTTTATTGGGACACTTACAAATGAAACTAACTAGTTGGGCGTGTCTATAAATAATTTTGCAAATTAATTAAAATATGTGAATTATATTTTAAATTTTCAAATATAGATATACAGCAGCATCAGCATTCAATTGCAGCAAGAAAACCTATATACATATAAATAAATTCCTAAAGCTAAGGAAATTATAATGGCTACACAGTAGTAATTTAATTATTGTTAGCACCATAGACCATAAGAGTTAGCCAGCACTCTCATCACTACTATGCTTATTATTCGTCGAAATCACTACTAAGCTTATTATCACCTCAATATTATCTCATAAAGATTATAAAGGAGAGAGTTTGCGAGCGTGTTTATGTGTATGTCTGTTACTTCCCCACGCTCAAACGGCTGGGCCCATTTTAATAAGGTTTTAATCCACTGAATCGTTCACAGATTTATCCACTGAATCTTTCTTGATTTGTTGCAAGAACAGTTTGTTAGATTTTACTTTCTCGAAACTAACTGATGTGGAATCCTTATAATAGTTGAGTATTTTCGGCAACACTAAAAACATGAGTTCAAACCGAATGGGATATTTTAGAACATGATTGTGTGTTCATGCCTAGAACTGACACACTCGAGGCGCCCTACTTAATACGCCTCGTATCAGGAAACTTAAATATTTATCTAATAAATCGAATTATCTAATGACGGTGCGTTGACTACCGACATGGCATAAAAGTCTCCTTTGATTTTGTTATGTATACTTATTTATGTTATTATGTGATTTTATTGATTATGGAATTTGATTATTGTATTTTAATTTCATTTTGGTATTTTATTTAAATTCTAGACTATCTAGTTTGTAATCTATCATTTTTTTTTGCATGGTTTTTCCTTCTGGCAATAAAACGAATTAAATTTAAAAGCGTCCTACCCTCTATCAACATGTTAAAGTAGGTACCTACCAACATGAATTTAATTTTTTTGACAACTTTACTCGATAACATTTGACTCCCTTTGTAGCTGATACTTTCTGATATATTTACCATTTACATTATTACAAGCGAAAGGACAGAATGTTGGAAGGTGATCTAGCTTGCCACACGACACGTAGTACAATTATTAGAGTATTTTTGCACTGGAAGCGTTTGTGCCCGTCCTCATTGCAATTTAGATATCTAAGAACCTCTTCAGGTTCGCGAAAGTAGGCGGCTTGAGCACCTACTCGTACAACACGACCTTCTATACCGTTTGACAACTGATATTATAACAACTGATATTATTTACCTAACTTAAAACTGATATGTAAATCTAATATAAGTACTTTAGTTTCTAGTTATAAGATAATTGCAATGCCCTGTCAGGGCGTTTAACTGCCATATATGTTAACACCCTACTGCACCTACTCATGACAGCAATAAGCGAATATGAATAATATGAATGTGAATAAATAATCCACCCATTTATAACCTGTTATGCTACACCTGTTCAATAAATTGATTTCAGCGTATTAGTAGTGCTCAAGGAAATCACTATATCGATCTTTTTCTTCTGACCAGAACAAAAGCTCTGCGTAATCGTCACGGCAAGGGAATGACTCTATAAGTTGTATCTTCCACACTGACCATGAAATATAGGACCGTGCCGAGACCCCGATACCAAGACTTGGCAAGCTCTGTAAGTTTGGGAAGTGCCGTCTCTCTTTCAGTCCATCCAAAATTTCAGTACACTCCTTTACTTTGGTGGGCCACGTCAAAATCGTGATCTTCCGACATTGAATTCAGGAAAAACATTATTTAATGATATTATCTGGCTAATGAATTAATACTCAAAGTTACGACGGACACTTTAAAAATAATCTGTGGCTAGTCACACGGTGTGTAGTAGGAAATATAGTTTTGGTACTAAAAAAAATGATTTTTATTTCCTATTCAAACGTAAGGCACCCAAATAAATAAGTTAAATATATGTTGTCATGCACTCATAGTCAGCTCACATAATTTTTACCACTATGTACAGTACCGTAAGCAACAAACACATATGTTTACACTTTCTAACCATAAACAAGGCGAAAGATGAAATGTAATGTAAATAAAACCCAGCTCGATAATACCGTAATAATAATCCGTCACAAAAAGATTTACATAATTACTAGGCCAAATTTCAGCTCAATCGGAAACCGCGAAGTGGGTCAAGTTTAACTTTTTTCTTGTTTGCTTGCTTACAGACAAGATCGACACCGGAATAGGTAAAACCACGAGAAACTAACTATAAGCTACAATCAATCATTTTGACTAAGATGAATATTTACACCTTTTAATTTTACTAACCATGACCTATTCGCTATAGTCAAAATCGGCCTCTAAATATTCCGCTACAATGTTTTTTTTTTGTCTAATATCAAATTGCTCCACAAATTTCTTTTTCTAAATATTGGTTTTTAGTAAGTTTTTGCGTTCAAATGGTTTGATTTTATTTATATTCTACAGAACTTTTGGTTTGTCCGTTTCCTTACACACTTGCCCTGTTTATGAGTTTCACGGAAATTAATAAACTTACGAACCTAATCAAGGTTATAGGTAAAAGATAGAACTAGTAAATAAAGTATCAAAATATTTACAAATAGCCCAACAATTAAATTGTTTTCTACTTGTTAACATTCAATGTCTTCGCTATACGACGCTTCACATTGTCTTCGCACATTGTCGCAATTATTTACGAGCTTAAATAATAGTTTGCGGACCTCACTTGGTATGGTTATTGTTAATATGAGTCATTTATTTAAAATAAACATTTGGTGATACCACAAAGAAATATCTGTCAACATTATTTGACTAGCCAGACTCTAGTTTAGAAGTTGAGCGGCGCTTGGAGAACGAGAGTACAACTTTTGAAAATTTGAATTTAGAAGCTTGTCATCATCGGAACTACTACTATAAATATAAAGCCTCTCCGTCTCCATGCGCTCATACCGTCTTGGGCTCACATTCACATCGCGGAGTTCATACGATGAACTCCGCGACCTCGGCAACCGTCTTTCCCGTCGATCGACTACATCATGCAATCTGTGCTGATCACGAGGTGTGTGCTTCGACGGCCTACGAGCGTGAAACTCTCTCACGATATACTGCGCGATCATAACTGCCTCCATCATGTAAGTGTTTGCGGCTTTGCCTACCTTCAGGCCCCCTTCCGCTCCCTCACTTAGCATGACTTCCGCGGCGAATGTCGATGAACTGCCTCCATCATGTAAGTGCTTGCGGCTTTGCCTACCTTCAGGCTCCCTTCCGCTCTCTCACTTAGCATGACTTCCGCGGCGAATGTCGATGAATCTCGAATTCATCGTATCTCCTCTCTCGCGCTCCTCTCTGGGCTCAGTATCAGTGCCCTCCTTATTTCTCAGCCTCCATCACTGAAACTTGCACTTAAACAGTGATTACACTGATAATTTATTTATCAGCATGCATACATCGGTGCTTCGATCATAAAAATGAAACAAATTTATCGTATAGGGAACAAAGCCAGGAAAGGGTCCAGCTGTTAAACTCCTTAGTTACTAGTCCGTCATTTCGAGGAGTCCTACCAGATTATCTTGTATTGTACATTATTACAAACGTGAAAGTTTATGATCATATCGATGGCAAAAAGCGAGAACGTAGTAACCGCCACTTGGTCAAAAAAATTTTTTTTGCATATTCGGAATCAGCGAATTTTTCTGCGTCGACTGGTCTGGGTCCCATGGCTCTACGACGCTTAGAAAAAACTGGACTACGTTGCAAAACGAATGTATTTTTTTGACGATGCCCACATCTAATTGCTGTAAGTACCCAAATAGTAGCAATTTTCTAAACGAGTACATTTACGCTAATTTTGTTCTTTCATAAATCAAAGGGTGTGCCGGTTACAGCGTTGCCGAAATTTTTTTCCGTGGCGGTTGCAGCATTTATGCATGTAGTGAAAAAATTACGAACCAAGCTTACTGCAAATATCCTAAAATAAATTATCTATGATTGACGCTTACTACATTTCATTCGAAAATGAATTAATAGCAAGGTACAGTAACGACATTTGAAACACAACGTGAAGTGGGTAGTGCTTGAAGACACAGCAATAAAAATGTGCGCTCGCGGCGATGTGGCTCGTGAATACGACCTGTGATTTAGTCTATCGGCGATCGCCGGAGCGAGTGGGTGTGCGTAGTCTGTGTACATGCCTTTTTTTGGATGTAAAATATGTTGCGGGTTTAATGGAAAATATGAATATTGGGATAAAACATAACTAGCATATTTATTTGCTTTATTAATATTGAAAGGACAGCAAAAATGTTTTTATTACATTTTGTTGGAAGAAAATAACGATGTTGGGGCGTGGGACGCGGCAGCTTTGAGAGTTCCGTGCCTCAATCGCCAAAAACTAAACTTTAATAGGATCACTTTTGTGCCTGTCCATCTATTTGTTGAGACCTTTTTCTCAGGAACGCGTGGAGGTATAAAGCTGGAATTAACATCAAATATCATCAAAGGTCTGCTTATCTTCAGCTTAAAGGCAATCAAAAGATACGAGCAAACGCTCGCATGATGATTAAAAAAAAATAAAAAAATATTTACTTTTTTTCGGCTTTCTTCTCGACAGCGGCCTCCTCTTGTG
This sequence comes from Apotomis betuletana, assembly GCA_932273695.1. Taxonomy (NCBI): domain Eukaryota; kingdom Metazoa; phylum Arthropoda; class Insecta; order Lepidoptera; family Tortricidae; genus Apotomis; species Apotomis betuletana. The sequence goes on from OW026315.1 coordinate 11,984,233, forward strand.
AAATGCCGATAAATTCAGATTCAGACATGTAAAGTGGCCTACTTACAGAATAGGTATACATTTCAATTTTGATTTCGATTTAAAATATATATTTTTTTTTATTAGTATAATATGTATATCTAGTTTACGGTTGTAATCGCTAGAAGAAAGTTTTGCTGTAATCTACTACGTTTCTTTACAACCATTAAGAGTTAATCGGTCTAACCCCTAAAAAGCTGACTCAAGCCGGATCAAACTAGTTTGGGGTGTCACGTCCGCATCTTTATTGTCCAAGGGCTAGAATCAGATTTAAGCACTAAATTTGTTGAGCTGCGGTAGATAAACAACTGTAGGTACAGTATTTAAAATTTACCGGTTAACTGGTGCCTGATTCGATTAATATTTTCACAATAACCATACGCATGGCATAAATGAATAAAAAAAAAAATATCGGGCAACCTCACACAAATTAATCAAGTACCACAGTAAGCTCTAGGAGGCTTGTGTTCTGGACACAAGTGAACATACTGGTAAAGATAAATACATACTTAAATACAAATAACATCCATGACCCAGGCACACATATATTATTCGACAAATATTCGAGTTCATCACACAAATATTTGCCCTTGCCGGGATTCGAACCCAGGACCATCGGCTCAGTAGGCAGCTGTTTAAACCACTGCGACAACTGTCGTCATTCATTTTATCACGGACATAATATACAGCTTTGCGGCTACTTGAGCTACATCAGCTACCAGCGTTTTGGAACGCAGTACTGTGTTCTTAATTCTGTCAGTTAGTTTTACGCCCAGAATACTGCGTTCCATGGCTCTTTGACAAACCTTGAAGGTGGACTTCTGAACTTTTGTCAAAGACCAAGTCTGCGCTCCGTAGGTCAGGATTGGAAGAATGCACATGTCCATCAGTCACTATTGCACTAATTTTCATTACTTTAGAGGGGCGATTTTTGAGTTAATTATGACAAACATTTTGAGGAGTGTTATTATTATAAAACAATGCATTTTAGAGTGGAATTTTTAGTATTTTTTTTATTAACAGTTATTTTAATTATGTTATTATGAAAACGAATTCCATTGGAATGCAATTTTTAGGTTCCTATTTTAATGTCAATTGATATTCTGCCTAAGAAAAAGACTCCGAGTTTTTATTTAAATAAATAATAACAATTTTAACTTGTACGGTACCATAGTAATATAACGTCTAGTTATTTAAGTTAAATATTAATGGTTCAGTGAGATTAGTTCAAAGAAATATTTTTATAATTGCGGTGATAGTTGTGTTCAAACAATTGTTTAAGAATTATGTTGAAAACTTATATAATAAGTAATACTTACATTCAAAACATCTTTTAAAGTTAGTGGGTTTAATATGTAGTGAGTTTAATATCGATAAAAGTTACTTAAAAGACAATTTAATGCCAAAACTGAAGATAAAATGTAGAGAGTTTTAAAGTTTTCACGGGAATATTAAACCTCATTACCTATAACATTTAGTTTTAGCGGATAACAATATTATAGTCTGATTAACCCTAAGAATATTTATGTTTGTTTTTAGCACGATTAGTACAAGGTTGTGATTTTATAATATGAGAGATTTTATTAGCCTTTTGAAATGTTATAAGCAACGGAGGTTTTAAGTAACTTTCGTAATGTTTTTATACAGAGAAATTGAGACTAGATCGTATTTGATATGTTAAGACGGTAATTGTTGCTTCTGAGCTTTAAATTTGTAAGAAACCTGCATTTAAAATTTGGAAACATTTTAAAAAAGTATGTTGATAAAAGTTGATTGATACTTAAGTCGTTTTATTTTCACAGTTTCTTTTTGCCGGTGGACACTTACCACATTTCAGTTAGTCCTATAAAGAACTTAATGACATTTACGTCAAAATTATTGAATCTTAAAATAAATATGCATCTGGTTACAGTATTTATGCTTTATGGAAATAATACTCGTTTTACCAGTTTAGTACATTTACTTCTGGCGTTTACAGCGTTTTCGCGTAACGAAAAAAAGAGTTCAATTGTCGTAACCGCCACTAAGTCGTAAACCACTCTTTTTTGTTAAATATTAAATATGCCAGTTGAAAGAAAACCATAAGTTATGAATTAGATCCAAATATCAAGCATTTTCGTTCATAAATGAAAGAGTTATGATTTTTTTTCTCGAAATCGAAAAGTTTTTTGGCTCTGGTGTAAAGTTTGCATTTTGGCGGTTACTACGTTCTCGCTTTTTGCCATCGATATAGTTATATATACCTTCAACTTTAAAAGGCAATAGACCATCATAAAACTAATTCAGTAACCAGACATCAGAACAGACACAGTGTTATGGTTACAAATCATAGGGTACTCATTCAAAGGAGGGACAAATAGGAGCCGAGGGTTTCTACGGGCGCACCTCATCCCCTCTACGCGAACGAAACCGCGAAGAAAAGCTAGTTAAATTTCTTATTCACCAAGTGCCAAAAACTTACTTCCAGTTTCTCGAATTAACCCATAATCATTTCTAATATATCTTTGGGGTAAGTTCTCAGAACCTACTCGTATATTATGGTAGGATTCCAGAAAACCTCGATGATGGTCGTGAGCTTGAGATTTTAAGACCGATCTCGAGAATGTGTTGGTATGTAACTCGCAAAATAGTCTGATTGCTATCACATTGTTGGTCGCCTTGAGCGGCATAGTAATAACAAGCCGATACGTAATAAAACCCTACAACTTACGAGTGCAGCGGTCAGCGCATTGATAAGCAACTGGAATATTTTATCTAGGCACCCACTTTGTTGTTTATATTTTATTTATTTATTCATAGTTACCTTATGTTGTATTATTTGCGATTCGTACACTTTGAACTTAGTTAAGTATTTAGTTAAACGATGTGCATGTATTTCTCTAGTTAAGTGAATTGTATTCTTTTGGAGAAATAAATTCTTAAGCCATAACCATGTATGTATCTTTGTAGTATTTTAATTCCATTCTCACGAAAATTATCATCTTCACGTTTCAAAGTACAGTCTTAGTAAAAGAACAGAATAGAGTAGACCCTAGTATGGTATGGTACATTCAAAGTCAAAGTAGTTTATTCTTCAATTTAGGCATAATTACAATGCACTTATGAATGTCGGCTGTTTTGCAAAACAGTAAGTATATTTTATACATAAAATTACATAATTTTTTCAGTTGGAGGGCTACGTATATTTTGTGTGTTCATTCAAGAAACAAAGCCCAGAAACATTAATAAAAGAGAAATAGTTCTCGCATAAGCAATGTTCAGGTATTTAGTTACCTATACTAGAACTCGTAATATCACAGATACACAATCTGAACCACCAAAACATAATTAAGATAACTATCTAAAACCCAACAAAAGAATATGGTCGAACACTATAACTTTACGGACATTCACCATTGCATTTTTAAGTGAAAGTTTGTATTTCTAATTGAATGTACACGTATTATATCCCTTTAGTTGGTAATTAAAATGCCATAGTATTAGTAGCCCTTGAATTATTTCACAACACAAATTTAAGAGGATATTTGATATTATGCATTAATATATGTAGACACTTTATCATAACAGCAATATTATAAGTAGAACATAAAAACAATCAAAGTATACAAAGACGAACCCGTCATTATTTATAAGGGATTTCTTTTAGTTAAGCTCCGAGTAAATGGGAGTGAAAGGTATACGAATATATTGAACGCTTAATTATGAATACCCTTAAGGTAGTCGTTTAATTATATATTTTTTTCAAATTTATCTCAAACGTTAAATCAAAAATTCCACAAAATAATTAAAAACATTTAGCACTTTCGCGTCGTTTAGGGATGAAATTAATACTTATTCTTAATACTCGTTAGTCGTATTCATTGTGTGAAGGCCGATAATTCGAAATTTGCGGGCGGGATAAGCAAGTGATTATAAGAATACTCGCCTATCCCAACTTCTGATATATAAGGAATCGATACGTTTAATTAAAACAACGACAGTTGATAACAAATGGTGTTTATTCGCACAATGAATACAACTTGTGAGTAGGCATAGAACTCATTAAATAGTATTAATATTGCTTATACCCAATCAATACGAGAGCGATACTGACCTGTACTTAATTCGGTAGGCTTGAACTTATAATTAGCCCTTAAATAACCAACAAATCCAACAATGCCTCCACGGCGAGCAACCGACCGACCACGGACAATGTCCGTTAGCGTATGTCTCTTATTCCCAGCCACGTGACCGGTCGCCATTGCTCGGAGTGGAAGGGGGCGATCACGTGACTATCACGTGATCGTTCATTGCAACTACTTTTAAATTAGAAATTATCCTTACAATGACGAATGCTAGGTAGTTTTTTTGCTTTTTATGTATTTGGACGTTAGAGTGAGCTAGGGGGCCATAAAGTGATAATTGTATACTGTACGGGACTTCATTGCATTAAGCATTGCAAGCATTAAAGTAACCATTAATTTTCTACGTTAACTAATATAGAAAAAAACTTCTCTTGATAAATTTGACCAATAGCGCTACCGACCAACAATCAACATTTCATATCCCCTTATCATAGCTACTGTTATTGAATTGATTATCTCCCATTTGAGATAACGATGTGTTCGGCGCTCAATAGCTCAAAGCTGGAGGACGCGTAGGTAACTACTGGCTACCGCTCACACACAATACGGTTTATTCAACGTCATCGCTTGATATTCGGTCCGACCTATGGAGGTTTTCATGCGTTGCGTCTTCTGGTACGCGGTCAGGACCGGCAATAGTCTCCTCCATCCGAAACGCATTTAGCAATAAGAACAACAGAACATGGTAACATTACAGTAGGTTAGATGAATGACAATGGAACATATTTACAATGTTATTACACAGCCCCGGCGATTTAAATGTAACCTTTTCCCCATATCTACCTTATAATGACTGCAATAGGAGTGTGGGCAAAATAAAGACAGAAATTGGCCGATAATGATGATTATGGACTCTACTTAATACTATCATCCCGTATGTTTTTGCTTATAAATGAATTTGTCAGTAAGTAATAAAATTCAAACTGATACGATAACGCAAATCTTAATTCCGTTAGTCTCCATGTTTTCTTTTCCTTAAGCTGATTTCAGGGATTCCCATTATAATCACTTCATTATAACATACACTACTGGTAACAAATCAAAATTCATTGCGTACTATCATTTTATTCACCTTATTGTCATCGGGGAAGTCCATAGTTTCAAAAGTGGATTTTAATCCCTATTAAAAATAGCCAAGATTGCAACACAATGTTATACACTACCTTGGTATAATGATAAGTCATATAATTTCTCAAAACACATCTAAACTGCAAAACGCCGATTAAGAACGAAGGGTAACCAAATATTTCCTCATGAAAGTTGAACTCTAAGCCCCGCAGTATCATTTCATATAAGAACTGCAAGCCTCCGTATGCGTTATAATACGGCACTGATAAGCAATTCTACTAATGTAATGAGTGTGATTTATAACTAAATTTCACCATGTTCATACTAATTACTAGCATAGAGGCATTCTGTCTTCGTCCTCCGGGTAGGCAAGCACTTGTGACTCCTCTGGTGTTGCAGGTGTTTATGGGCGATGGTAATCGCTTTCCATCAGGCGATACGTTTGCTTGTTTGCCCCCTAACATTAAAAAAAAAAAAAAAAAAAATGTTCTTACACCATTTGATAGGCAAAATCCGCCATTAATTACTTATATAACCTAAATTCAAAAACTTTAAACACCCCGACACAAGTAGCTGGTCATCATCAGACCCTCATTCAATGAGTGATATAGAAAATGCTACTAAAGCTACACTAATGTTCAATGTACTGTACAAATGTACAATTACTACAAAATTAGGATTCTTAGCTTCAATATTGGCTGATCTTGTCACTTGCTCCAATTAAAGTTGAATATCATCGAAACTACTGGTCCTATTTCTACCAAACACAGCTAAGAACCATCTGGACGGATGTGTCTTAAAAAAACACACTAAAATTGGTCCATCCGATTGGGAGCTGCCACAAACAGACACACAGATACACATATTAAAGTTATTTACTTAACTTAAACACCCTTTTTTGTCTGGGGTTAAAAACATCGTAAAATTGGATATAAAATTACTCCAATCCTAAATCGCATAGGTAAGTACAACAGCTTAATATGAAGCTACGTTACGAATAATCTATAATAAGAAGGACTAGTTAATTTAAACTCCCCCAATACCTGTCAAATCATTGTAAAATGCTCTTTACTTAAAACGATCACGAATTGCACGACGGTAAAATATTGAGATCGATTCAATTGTTTCGGATATTGCCTCGAACCGTTCACCCTTGCAAATCGTTCCTCTTTATTTATAGCAATATTGATAGAGTTTCCACTCGCTTATCCTATCTCAAATAAGATCGTCATAAATATCATGTTTCGTCATATTTCATACAGTCAGCACCAACAATAACTCAAAATTGTGAGTAAAGGTTGTAAGTAGTAAAACTGACCTGACTGACTTTTTGATGCTGGTCGTACATGACAGTGCTGTGCTTTGTGATAAGGTTAGTTGCAGTAATAGTACATTACGGCAGAGACCAGTAAGTAAGCCATACTGGCCGAGTAGGAATTAGACGGACCGAGCCGTAGGCGAGGTCCGGATATAATACGAGGCCAGGATGGCTCTTACGGTCGAAGCAAGTATAGTGCTTTTCTCAAAAATTAAACAAGAAAATTAGATTAAAATTATATTTTATAGGTGACATTCATATTCGGCCATTTTCCAATGAATATTTTTGTTATATCCCATTTTTCCGCTTCGCTTGTCTGGAGAACTTTGTCTCAGTGGACGAGATCAACGACGGGCTAGTGGAAACTGTCCACACGGTAGGGTCTAAGTTTTTCAGACCCCGCCGTAAAGATAGACCTCAGAAATTGTCTGATCGAACCTTAAACCTCATGGCTGAACGACGCTCGCTACAGTTGCAGTCTCCCGATGACGCGAGGTCATATAGGCAGCTTAATAGACGTATATCGAAGTCCTTGCGACATGATCTGCGGCTCTTTAATACGAACCTTGTTAAAGAGACCATTGAGCAGAACAAAGGCTCCAAAGTGTTCGCAAAGGACAAGTCTATTGGACAAAGCCAGCTGACCAAGCTGAAACGGGAAGATGGCAGCATAGCGTCGACCAAAGCAGAGGTTCTAGGCGAGATCGAGAGGTTCTATGGTCAGTTATACACTTCAGTCGCAAAGCCCGTTGACAGCTTGGTAGGCGATCCAAGAGCCAAGCTGTCCCGACATTATACCGAAGATATCCCGGACATCAGTCTGTACGAGATTAGGATGGCCCTGAAGCACCTTAAGAACAACAAGGCGCCGGGCGAAGACGGAATCACCTCAGAGCTTCTGAGAGCGGGTGGAACACCGGTACTTAAGGTCCTCCAGAAGCTCTTTAATTCCGTCTTGTCCGAGGGCAAAACGCCTGAAGCATGGAATAGAGGCGAGGTGGTACTGTTCTTCAAGAAAGGTGATAAAACCCTATTGAAGAACTACAGGCCCATCACGCTTCTAAGCCATGTTTATAAGTTGTTTTCAAGGGTCATCACGAACCGTCTCGAACATAGACTTGATGACTTCCAGCCTCCCGAACAAGCCGGTTTCCGAAGAAGCTATAGTACCATAGACCACATACATACGCTGCGACAAGTTATACAGAAGACTGAAGAGTATAACTTGCCATTATGCTTAGCGTTTGTGGACTATGAGAAAGCCTTCGATTCGGTGGAAACATGGGCGGTGCTCGAGTCACTTCAGCGATGCCATATTGACTATCGGTACATTGAAGTGTTGAAGTGTTTGTATAGTAACGCCACCATGTCGGTCCGAGTTCAGGAGCAGAGCACAAAGGCCATTCCATTGAGAAGAGGCGTAAGACAGGGGGACGTTGTGTCCCCGAAACTGTTTACGGCCGTTATGGAAGACGCCTTCAAGCTCCTGGAATGGCAAGGACTTGGCATCAACATCAATGGCGAATACATCACTCACCTTCGGTTTGCCGACGACATCGTAGTCATGGCAAAGTCGATGGAGGAACTCAGCATGATGCTCGATGACCTCAATCGAGTTTCTCAACGGGTGGGCTTAAAAATGAACATGGACAAGACGAAACTCATGTCAAATGCCAAGGTTGTGCCCATCCCAGTCTCTGTTGAAAACTCGGTACTCGAAGTTGTTGACTCATACATCTACCTAGGACAAGTGGTCCAATTAGGTAGGTCCAACTTCGAGAAAGAGGTCAACCGCCGAATCCAACTCGGCTGGGCAGCGTTCGGGAAACTACGCAATGTCTTTTCGTCCGACATACCTCAGTGCCTCAAGACGAAAGTCTTCAACCAATGTGTGTTACCAGTGATGACTTACGGCACCGAAACGTGGTCTTTCACTATCGGCCTCATCTCAAAGCTCAAAGTCGCTCAACGTGCAATGGAGAGGGCTATGCTCGGGGTGTCTCTACGTGATCGAATCAGAAATGAGGAAATCCGTAGACGAACTAAAGTGACCGATATAGCTCACCGGATTAGCAAGTTGAAGTGGCAATGGGCAGGCCACATAGCACGCAGAGCAGATGGCCGATGGGGCCGAAAAGTGCTCGAGTGGAGACCTCGGACCAGCAAGCGCAGCGTAGGACGTCCACCTACAAGGTGGACAGATGACCTTATAAAGGTCGCCGGAAGGCGCTGGATGCAGGTCGCTTCCAACCGGTATATATGGAAGTCCAAAGGGGAGGCCTATGTTCAGCAGTGGACGTCCTATGGCTGAGATGATGGTGATGATGATGATGATCCCATTTTTATTATTACACATTGTGATATTCGTCGTCGCAGGCACCATTAACTCCCACGATAACAACCTATAACAAAAATAATTATGAGTTTATACTGGGATAAAAGATATTGTTATATCGTTATCAAATAGTGGCAGCATTTATTTACCTTCATCGCCAAACTGTTTATCATATAGAGCTTGATTTAAGAACTTTTCTATATTGCTGCTGAATATTTGTGATTTCTTTCCTTTGTAGCCATCCGATTGTCTCAGAAAGATTGTTGAAATCATTATCTGACCAACTATTAACTTGATTTTCTTCCTTCCATTTAATGAATCTCTTGTATTTTTTTATATCTCCTTGGATTTAGTCGGAAGTAAATTATTTTAGCTAACTCTGCCTCCGCTTTTAAGTAGGTATGGAGGAGTGCCGTCTATTCGGAATCAGACTCGTCTGAACTCATTTTCGCTGAATTATTTTAATAGATCACACAAACAAATTTGAAATTTTTGTCTTTTAATTTAAATCCCGCCTTAATTAATTTTTTTATAAATACTGCGTTTAATTATTTGCACTGTCTTACAAATCTAAGTCTTAAAGATAAAATTTAATTATTGTTATACATTGTTGTATTTTCTAACTAATTTTCATATCATAAAGCTTACCTTCAATTTTAACTCCGAGGTTTTTTCTAAACGACACAAAAAAGGAAGGAATTCCGAAATATCATTGTCATTTTACACAGCACAATTATGAACTAAACGCTGCATACAAACTTCCGCAACCTTGTCGCTACTTTTTTTTTTTAAATATGCATCTTGAGTTACGTTTATACTGCCAATAGTACTAACCTCTTTTTATTTTACATTTGCTCTTAGTGTAAATTGCAAGTGTCTACTGCAATGTCGTCTCTTTCTATTTAATCTGTGAAAAAGGGACGCCACTTTTTAATTTCTACAATTTGCTCTCGCACTGTACTTATAATTTAAAAAAAATGTGGAATGCATCCTTTTTACATTTATATACGACCTCATCGCCTTCACATCCTTAGTTTTTTTATAGGTCGGTGACGATGTAAATCGTGTTTCGATATTCAAATATCTTGATACGTAATAGGAATTACATACTTACTTACTGGACAAATATTGATTCCTAATTTAAAATCTCGCTGTTTACTGGACAACTCTAAAAAGTCTTCGGTATGTTCCACTTACTGTAGTCTATCTACCGATGGTAAGGCAACATTACATGCAATTTTTGAGAAAATTAGGTTTACTTCACGTCGTAAGCCTCTCTAATATTTAATTGACCATCTAGCGTTCAGCGTGGCATGACTCCGCCTTCCAGTTTCTTTGGACAGTTGAGCTCGCGTTTCTAGCCAGTCATACGTGTTGATTGTTTGCGTCGCCACGCCCCGCCACTTAATTATTACGTAGCATTTTACACAAACAAGTAATAAAATACTGTTTTGGCGGTTTTTGTAACACCAAAAGAAATAGCCTTCTGGAATGTGTTATTCTGTGGTTGAACGTTGAACTTATCATTATCAATCAATTTATTTATAGATGTAACATGCCCAACGCAAATAATACAAGTATGCTCAAGAAAATTATGAGAACATTTAGAATCTTGGTATATCGAATTCAATATAAAGGATTGTCCTTGGTTTGAAATGTATTATGAAGTGGTCGTCATTTTGAAATACTCAAATATAAATAAATATACAAGTGGTTTTTTTTGTAAAAGTTTTACTTTAGAAAGTTACAATAAAATATTATGTTAATGTTACTAGAATGACTAGTTCCGCTAGATTTCTATACTAACATGGATAACGACGAATATTAAATAGGTAATAATCTAAAATCATAGCATCATTCTTGATTTATTCACGGCCGTTTCATCGAACGTTTAATTTGAATGTCCCATTTATTTGGATTGATACTTACCTAACTATTATGTAAACCAAACTTAACGGATATATACGATGAGCTTTACAAACTATGAATAATATTATAGCAGAAGACTACGTCAGTCTCGCACTAATTTTCTTGACCAAAATGTAAGGATGTAAAATGGTAAATGGAATTTGTCTGCATTTATATGTAGGAAAAAGTTATCAACTAAATTACTATAGGTAATTACCACTGATCGGCACGGACGGTGCTACACCACGGTATTTCGAGTAAAAAATACGTAGGTACATAATACTTTTTCAATAGTTAATATTTTTTTCGATCAAATCATAAATCTGTTACAAATAACAATCTAAAAATAAAGGCCATGCCAGGATAAGCTAAGTGAATCTGCCCCCAGCGAGTTTTGGCTTGTAATTTTTTTTATTCATTTGTCTTTTTATTAGTGTCGTTTATGCCAAATTACAGCTACCCAAACCTTACCGTTTTTATTAAAAAAAAAAAAAACGAAATCTGATCTTTCTTCGATATTTTTTTTTCTAGCCGGCCGATTTTGACGTGAGTCACGAATATTGTGCTTATAATAAAGAGAATTATATGGTATTAATTTTAATACATATTGCCATACAAAAACTTGAAAAAAAAAATAGTATTTATTTTTGATAATTTTTTTTAGCATTATCTCGATTTAATAAGCTACAAAATGAATGTATTAACTTAATTTTATTTGTGGTATAACGGGTTGTTTTTTTTAATTGAATTCATCACCATACATTTTCTTCCGCTCATTATTAAAATTAATCGATTAAAAACTGTTTAAAGAAACGTGTATGTTTATAATGAACACTGGCCACTTACAAAAAAAAAAGTATTAGTCGCTATCGAGATAATGCTAAAAAAAAAATATTAAAAATAAATTCTAATCTTTTTTTCAAGTTTTTGTATGGCAATATGTATTAAAATTAATACCATATAATTGTCTTTATTATAAGCACAATATACGTGACTCACGTCAAAATCGGCCGGCTAGAAAAAAAAATATCGAAGAAAGATCAGATTTCGTTTTTTTTTTTTTTAAAGAAAAACGGTAAGGTTTGGGGAGCTGTAATTTGGCATAAACGACACTAATAAAAAGACAAATCAACAAAAAAAATTTAAAGCCAAAACTCGCTGGGGGCAGATTCACTTAGCTTATCCTGGCATGGCCTTTATATTATATTTTTTTATCGTGAAATAAATTATCTTATCTTATCAAACGTACGCTATATGTATTTAAACAACATTGCGGGATTGGTATTTAAACTTGATACACCTGTTCGTATACATATGTACCTACCTATTACAAATGCTACAACTATGAAAAAATAGTAGTAGACCCTGACTGGCCGTGCCACGACTTCGTTTGTCGCGCGACTCATTCAACTTGTAAGGAAAGAGATATTATAATAAGAATGTTGGTCACGTGACATAAACTCGTGTTTCACAGTTGTGCTAGAGATGCTGAATCCATTATGCTACACTTTGAGTAATTAGCCCAATATGGATGTTCATGGCTGAACTCTAAAGAAAAGTCAAGTGTAAACCGTTACAAAAGCTGTTCTTTAATATCCGTCTAAGACAAAAATCAATAAATAAATAATTCACAAAGCCTTTATATAATCTACGGCGACACAATGTTCGCGCGATGTTGCTTTTACGTATTTCGTAACAACTTCATTATTTCATTATTTCAACATCTAGGAGCGCGAATAGTCAAAATGACTGACATAACTTTCTCAATCAATGGATATATCAAACATGAACTCTGTGAACCTATTTTTTCGCCAATTTTGATGGGAGGCGAGTCAGGCGAGGTAATCACGTACAGCACTGCACATCCACCAAAATATAAATAAATATTAAAGGACAATCTTACACAAAACGACCTAGTCCCAAACCAAGCAATGCTTGTAGGTACTACTGTATTTACGTAGACGACGATATACATAATATAAAAATACATAATATATAAATAACATCTATGACCAAGGAACAAAATATATTCGTGTTCATCACACAAATATTTGTCCTTGCCGGGATTCCAACCGAGAACCGGCGGCTCAGTAGGCAGTCGCACTGCGCCAACCGCGTCGTCTTATATGAATGCACTGATTCAGACACACACAAAATCTGCCCTTACGATAAAAGCAAACTACAAAAAATAAACATTCATATATAATGCCTTATGACCAAGTTGACCACCGTACTGCAGAGGAGTTCACTCGTGTTTGGCATCTGCATAAGCGAAAAAGTCTATTTAAGTTTACGTCCACAGGATCCATTAAGCAAACCTTTCACTGCCTCATTTTTATTGACCTCTGTACTTTTTGCGTTTTTAATCGGTCTTTTGGTAAAGGTTGGTAATTTGATAACAGCTCAAAACAGCCAGGTACCTACTCTTTATGAAATGTTAAAAATGTTCTGTTAGTATGAAGTTTCTATGAAGATACTGGCTTGTGACGTCATAAAAATCAGTAGTCATAACACTTCTTGTCCAATTAAAAATAGTATGATGTCCAAAAGTTAGCGATAAATTATTTGGTTCCGTGCATCTTTGAATGTGAGTTTGGTGATTTTAATTATACAATTTATTTTCACTATAGTCATATATCGTATAGTAAGACATCTTGGTTACATAAGCAACCGTTTATAATTATACTCGTACAGTTTAATATTCATAGAGATAAACGCTTAAGCCGAGTTTACTAAATCGCTTTTCATTAAACGCTAGTAGCTGACTAGTGAACGCCTGTCGGGTAACCTTAAAGTTGTTGAATATTAATGCGCAAGTTTGTATTTATAGTCTAGTCTTGTCCCTTAGCCGAGTGTACTACGGTTGAGATGAGAAAAGGTTGACACTCCTTCAACATTGGATTTGAGAGTTCAAAGTGAAACAATATTGATATCGCAATAGGTATTTTTATTTCTACATTTACGTAAAATTCACGCTAATTCGAGTGTACTCTGAGATATCTGGAGATCTCTCCGAGGTATCAGGGTGTATTTCATGGAATTAGGACTTAAATTTCACGTAGGTAATGCCATTTTATAAATACCGGTGCATGTGAATATCATAAGTTGGTAATATAAGTATCGCTAAAGTACCTTTATTTACATTTCAATGTCACTTCTCTGTGTCACATATTTTAGACTAGCTGTGCCCCGCGGTGCTACCCGCTCATCCCACGGGAACACTAAATTTATTCGGGGTGAAAAGTATCCTATGTCCTTTCCCGGGTCTCAAACTATCTCCATACCAAATTTCATCTAAGTCGGTTCAGCGGTTCAAGCGTGAAGAGGTAACAGACAGACAGACAGACAGACACACTTTCGCATTTATAATATTAGTATGGATTATTCCGCCCCGATAATGCCCAGATATTGCTCAATTGAAGATAATCACAAATGCTCCGTCGAAATGGAGCATTTGATGTATAGGTATACTTACATATACCACTGAGCAAAATATCTAAACAAATAAACTAAACTTTGGCTTTATTGATCGAATATCAATTACGTGTTAACAAATAATCCCGTAAATTCCACGAACTTCGAAACTTCTCGTCTTCTTCGTTGAAGTCTCAAGTTTTGTACTTACATGACCTGACTTTACACACTTTTACTGCTTAATTTGTACAGTATTTTACGGCGGTCCAAATAATTATGAACGAGCTCACATACTTACATATAACTTTCGATTGTTTTAAAGCCTCTGGCGCAGTTTGTAGACACCTACCTACTGAGCCGGCGGTCCCGGGTTCGAATCCCGGCCGGGGCAAATATTTGTGTGATGAACTCGAATATTTTGTGCTTGGGTCATGGTTGTTCTATGTATTTAAGTATATATTTATCTATATAAGTACGTATATCGTCGTCTAGTACCCATAACACAGGCCTTCTTGAACTTAATTTGGGACTAGATTGATTTGTGTGAGGTTGTCCGATATTTATTATTTATTATTTATTTATTTTTGCTTATTGTGTGATTTTGATTATTTCTTAAGGGCCATACATTAGAATAGGCCCAGAAGTTGTGTTGTTGTTGTGAGTTGTTGTTTCGTTCTTAGTTATTTACGGCTCAATATACTTGTTGAAAAATCAAATCAATTAGGTAATTATATATTTTTTTTATTAAAGCAGTAACGTCTGCTAACGTAAACTAAATGTTTACAAATAAAGCGAAAATTGAAATTCAATGGCTCTGACATCTGATTCGGTGGTCCAATTGGGAGGACGCCCGTGTTGGCCCGGAAAGCCGTTGGAAACGCAGGTTCGAATCCTGTCCGAATCATTAAATTTTTCAATTTTCGCTTTATTTGTAAACATTTAGGTAATTATATTGTTAAAGAAAAATAAATAAAATAGCTAAAAACACGCTTTCTCTTTTTTTTATTCAACATAGCCAAGTATTTGACTTCGATTGCACCTGAATCACCTGAAGTTAAATGACAATAAGGCCTACGATGAAACATGCTTGCCTAGTAGATGCCTATCACCCTCGACTTCAAAACATCCAAGTTATATTTTACAGGAAAAAGGTGCGCAGGAAGAGAGTTCCACGCTTGTCCGTCCTTATAAGAAAAGTAGACACAAAACGTTCCCCACGACGTTTTATACAAGTCGACATTCACTTTGAGTTAATATAAACGTATGTTTGTACGCCACTCGATGGAAAAATGTATACTGTTCGGCTCGACAACTGCCAGTCCCATGCCTGTATTTGCATAAGGAAATAAGCAGATTTCCTCCCGATTTACATCGAAGATTGTTTATTTTTTGCCGTTTTATTAGTAAATCTATTCAACAAAACTGTTTATATGAAACATTGTGGTGCTATTGAGGAGTTTTTGGATTATGAGACCACAATGACACAATTTTCATATAAAAACCAGCCAAGTGCGAGTCGGACTCGCGCACGGAGGGTTCCGTACAAACACTTACCATGTTAACTGGTTAGGTTAAGTTAAGTTTGCACCTGGTGTGTATGGCGCCGCATACAAATAGGGTAAAGTTAACGCAATCAACCGATCACGTTTGTTGTATGGGAGCCCCACTTAAATATTAATTTTATTCTGTTTTTAGTACTTTTTGTTATAGCGGCAACAGAAATACATCATCTGTGAAAATTTCAACTGTCTAGCTATCACGGTTCATGAGATACAGCCTGGTAACAGACGGACAGCGGAGCTTAAATAGTAATAAGGTCTCGTTCTTTACCCTTTGGGTACGGAACCCTAAATCATGGAAAAAAACAATTCATTATTTATGTATGATTCAATGTACAAACATTAAATTGTTATATCCATACTAATATTATAAATGCGAAAGTGTGTCTGTCTGTCTGTCTGTTACCTCTTCACGCTTAAACCGCTGAATCGATTTTGATGAAATTTGGCATGGAGATAGTTGAAGATCCGAGGAAGGACATAGGATAGTTTTCATCCTGGAAATTATCCCTAAAAAGATTGAAAAGTGAGTAAGTAATTCATGATGACATTGATGACCCTGTAGGAAATGTAATTATTAGACCAAAAGCACAATTGCTCTTACATTTGCTTAGGCGCTTTTAATAATCTCTTTTATTAATTAAGGTGATTAGGTGGATATCTATCGTGTTGTACGAGGTTGCTTCCATACTTCCAAGTTCCACGCGGACGTAGTCGCGGGCAAAAGCTGGTAGTATTACATAGTCAATATTTATGTCACGTCTGTGTTTTTTTTTCTCAGGATCATTATAAATAAGCTCCTTATGTATATTAAAGTGGAATCCATAACAAAACATGTTGTGGTAACTTGATACCGTCAGCCAGACTAATGCCTCACCTACGACTAGGGCTGCCATCCGTCCGGGTTTCCCCGGATTTGCCCTAGTTTGGAGGCCGTCCGGGGGTTTTTAATAAATGTCTGGAGAAAACCCGGACACTTTTCATGTTAATGAAAAATAAAGCGATTGTTTTTATAATTGTATTATTTTCGGACACGTCCGGGAAAAAATGCTATTTACGCCAAATGTCCGGGTTTTTTTAAGGCTTTCTCCGGGTTCGACGGATTTAGAGATGGCAGCCCTACTACGACACCCTCAGTACCTATTACCTCGTGACAGCTTTTGTCTGGTAATGTCGGGATCTGTGACTTTTACGGCGTAATCTTATACTAATGCTGCCATAATGAATAACGGAGACTGGGATCCCATTTGATGACCTGGCTGAGGATATTTTGAGAGTATTAGGAAAATAATAAGCGGATAAGTTACGTGTAGCTTTGGTCCTAATTCTATAAACAATGTGACATAGACATATAGGCATCAGGCCGGAATTCTCGTGGCCATTTGAGTGGCATTTATCGACATCCGATATACATATTTAATTATGTATATCGGTAAAATACAGAATACAATATTTAAACTATAATTATATAAGTAAACAACAGACAGTCTTATCGCGAAATAACGCTCTCTTCGAGATAACCTTTGGATACCAACTTTTTGGAAATTTTCAATACGATATAATACATATTTTATTGTCCCTTATAAATAATTTGTAGCTTGAATTTTTTTTTACTACATATCTTTATTTTACATCTCACCTTTACTTACTTTCTTCAAATGTTATCAAAAAGAAATCTCTCTTTAGCTATAAGACCGTCTCTGGTTTACCTCTACTTTTAATTTTCTTTAATATGTTGTGTTCTAGAATGTATCGATATCATATATATGTTGGAAATCGATAAATGTGAGTTGTCTATGACAGCTCAAAACTGCCACGAGAATTCCGGCCTCTGATAATGACCGTAATATGGCTTATACATAAATCCGTCAGAGTTGGAAGCCGGAATAAAAAAAGTTCACTGTAACGGACCTTAATATTAATAGTTGCAATTGCCCCTCAGCAGGAGAAATACAACTATTTTTATCTTTTTATATAAGAAACATATTTTACAGCATATAGAGACAATATTATTGAATAAAAGTGCGAAGAAATAAAACCTAGATAACCAATCTATAGTATCAGTGTAATGAATTGTCAGTAAAAGTACTGTAGCTAGTATTTTCAGTACTCAAAGTTATACTCTTTTATATAAATTACCAGTCGAAAGTGTGCCGCTGCTTACATTATTTGTAAAGAAACAACCGGACAACCCTGAAGGGCAATTAGTTAGTCTGCCTCTTTTGCTCTATGCCTCGGAGACCTGGTGTCTGTACAAAAGGGACATCAAATGCCTTGACACCTTTCACTTAAAGTGTCTCCGGGCAATTCAACGTCTGAAATGGCAAGTTCGTGTACCAAAGTCAGAGATTCTACGTCGTACTAATTTTGCGGGTATGGAGTGTCTTCTCATGAAGAATACTGCGTTGGTGTGGGCACCTTGTGCGTAAGGAGCCCACCAGGCTGCCCAAAGCTATTTTATACAAGAACTAGCCTCAGATAAAAGCAAAGCTGGAGGCCAATACCTGCGCTACAGGGACGTCCTGAAACGCCATCCGTCCGTAACGGGCATATCATGCGAGTTATGGGTCTTGATAACTTTGAGCACACGCGTCTTGAAGATCTTGACGCCAAACGTCAACTCCGAAGATCTCAGCCCAAGCTCTTCTAACACTACTCGTAGGTATAACACAGATGGGGAACTAAACTATGGCAGATGCTGCCGTACATTAAAACCAAATTCGGGTTTGCTAGTCATGGCCGCGCTAACGCACGTAAGCAAACGTAAACTTATACGTTCTAGTCAGGGTGTTGCCGTCGACGGATACGTCTAGGAGGTGGAGAACATCATCATCATCATTATTTATATTGGGCGGTGTTTGCTTAAATATACGGCGTTTGATAATCATAAGGTTTCCTTTGATATGATGGACCTTCTGAACCCTAAGATCATTTTAATTAGGAGAGCCATCTTGAATTTTAGTCCAGAACGGATTTATGTCGCCATCAATTTTAGACATTTTGTGTTCTGCATCCTATTATGTGGCGTATCTATTGAAAGGGTTTTATGAGCTGGGTTCAAATATATACTTCGTTGTTACATTACTGACAGTTATTTGGAAAATAAATATTGAAACGTCTTCTTTTTAAAATATTCTTATTGCTTAGAAGCTTTATGCTACCAAAGTAGACCTTCTGATCATCAAATGCCGCAAAGTTAATGTTTCAACTTTTTCATGTCATATCAAGATGCGTAGACACAACAAAAATTCGAAACCAGTATTGTTTAGTTAAGGAAAACTGCCACTAAATATCAATACCGATTTATTAAAATATCAAAACTAAAAGCGCTCGCTTTTGTATTATACCATTATCGTAGTGTTCCTTAAATTAAATTATACACAAAATTGTAATAAAGCTGTTAATATATTCATCAAAAATTGTTTCGCTTTTTTACCCTCTAAAGAGTATTTAAGGGACGCAAGTTCCATGACAAAAGAATTTGGGTCAAGCGTGAAACTTCTGGTGTCAAGGGGGGATCAATTTCAGCTTATAGTAGGAGAGCCGAAGAGGGGATTTCGGGAGTACCTAAAGCGCGACAGATTAATATATAGGGGGATACCTTATACCCAGTTAAGTACTTCCACCAAATATGAGCCTCATATGTATGGCCGCCCGTCAAGGATAAAAGATCAGATTAGTAAAAAAAAATTGTTCATCTGAAATTCTCGAGCGCGTCAGATTAAGGTAGGGTGAGTTAGTTACATGCTAAAACGTGTATATTCTTCTAATCTGACAATTTAAAGGTGACGTAAAGAAGGCGGAGGGCTACAGTTGTAAAAAAAAAACTTCATCTCGGCATACTCGAGCGTGGCTAATTTTTTTTTTATTTAAAAGGGAATGAATCTATGATAACGGAAAATATATAATCTGACGATTTCCACTAGCCGAAGTACAGATGTGCCGTTTCCGAAAATTTCCGGAAACTTTCCTCTTTTCCCATACAAAATTTTGAAAGTTTCCGGAAATTTTCGGAAACGCCACATCTGTAAGCCGAAGTAACAAAAATTCATCGTAAAGTTTAATGCGTTCAGTTACGTGATGCCTGTATTCCACTCTGGTTTCTGTTGCCATGACGCCATGACAGCTGATCATGTTGTTTAGAACACTAAAGTTATTAAATATTTATAGTTGCCGGCAACTTTTAGAACAAAAATGGCGGATTTGCGCATGTACATTTGTACGTAAATCGGCTACTGCACAGTCAAGATTATGCTCTAAAAGATTCCCGCAAGCTGTACTATGAGTGATATTAATATAAAGTGTGTATTTTGTGGTAAAACTACTTTACAAAAAACAATTAAATTTACATTAGAAACAGAACAAAAATGTGTAAATATTTTAGAATATAGGTAGTCGGAGCGAACCGGTTCTCCGAAAATCCCGAACAACATACGATAATCTTGAACTTTCGAGAGAATCTTCATTAAATGAAGTAAATCACGCACAGTGCTATAAATTATTTATAGCAATAAAAATACCGCAAGTCTTTAAGTATTTACAACAGCGGCAAAGTATAATGGAATATGACAGTGCATCGGAAGTTTCTGGGAATAGCTCCGAATCACATGCCCCTGCTTCTGGGGAGTGCTCCGAGTCACATTTTCCTGTTTCTGGAGAGTGCTCTGAGTCACAAGTTCCTGTAAATTTTTTCTATTGTCAGATTAGGCGAACCCCGCCAGATAATCGTCAGATTATGAGACAGCACGTCTAGGGCATCAAGATGAACCATGTATATCTTAATCTGACGCGCTTGAGTATTTCAAAATAGCGAATTTTTTTTGCACATTCTAATAATAACTGCGAGTTTGCGTCACATCTAAATCGTCAGATTATTATATAAGAGCTCTTTTTTAGGTTCACTTAACATCCCCTTAGAAAATCTGACGCGCCCGAAGAAAAAATTTTTTTTTTTCATTTTCAACCCTCAAGTACGACCAACCCCATCATGGAAACAATCAGTTTAACATGCGTACATCTTTAAAAATGTGTAGGACATGGATGCTATCAATATCTGACGCGCTCGAGTATGTCCATGCAACAGTTTTTTTTTACATTTTTGAAACTCTGTAGCCGCTCCCCCCACCGATGAAAAGGTATATCTTATATGACATTTTTTTCTTTTTATCATCTAAGCTTCGCAACCCAATAGGTCTCTATGACGCTCGAGTGAATCCCGAGTTAGCATCGTGGCCTACCCTACTATTATGAAATACTGAAACAAAATTCGACATATTTAATTACAGCTGTCGTCTCCCCGCTAATGTCTATTTTAGCGATGTAAGTAAGCTTATTGCATATAAGATAAATGCATACAGACTCATCTATAATATTAAAATACTATTCAATAAAGAACCGTCTGTTCTGTACAAAAATATTTAGTTCATAATAAATTCAATCTCATGTTGGTACTGATATCGCTTATCTTTACTCTTACACTGGCTCCTACACTAGGAACAGTTTGTCGCGTACCGTATAGGTAGGTATAACCAAGACACAAGTGATTTTACCAAAAAGACGCGAAAAGTGAGGTGCTCTAGAAACGTTTTGATATTTTCTTTTTCATTGAGATAAATATTATTTGCTAGAATAAATGATCCAAATTAATTGTTTTTTTTTTGTAAACTACTACCTGTGTTAAGCAGTTACCGCCGATAAACTGAAAATAGCGAATCATATCATATTTTGACGAAACGGTTGGCGCAGTTTGTAAGCACCTGCCTACCGAGCCGGCGATCCCGGGTCCGAATCCCGGCCAGGGCAAATATTTGTGTGATGAACTCGAATATTTGTGCTTTGGTCATGGTTGTTCTATGTATTTAAGTATAAGTATATTTATCTATACAGTATGTATATCGTCGTCTAGTACCCATAAATTTGGGACTAGATCGATTTGTGTGAGGTTGTCTGGTACTTATATTTATATTTATAATGTTTAGCTAAGTTTGCGCCATACACGCCATATCTAGAATCGCTATATCGTCGGGGATAGTGCAATACCGTCAAAAGCACAACACCTTTATTATCTCGCTAGACAATACAAGAAAGCACACCCGCAATCCACCTGCTGGACCTCATATGGGAAAATATATCTGCGTCAAGCCGAGGGAATGCCTGCCATCTTGATCGACTCAGAAAAGGATATTTCTCAGTTAAAGTGACTAGCTTGCCTGCCTAGAATAAACTACTGTCATTTAAACTATTGCATGTTAAAAATATTTACACTGCGAATAACTTGTTATGTTTGTATTTTTTTTGTGAAAATTAGTCAAACACCGTACTACATCCAATTATCTCATAGCAATTTTCTATTTAAATCTATAAACCACTCCGTGTTCTATGTTTATTGTTTTTATTACCATGTCGCAAAATCGCTTGCCATTATTCATTACTCTTTAAGTCACACCCTCGTACACCAACTCACTCACACACACACTCTGATATACCGCTACACAAACATTATACATGCAATGGCATATAAAATAATTAAAATACACGCTGTTATCCATACTGCATTATATAGTAAAAAACACAAGAGCGCTTTACAGAAAAATAACTCATTCCCTCACTTGCCTAATCGCACTCGCAGCTTATTTATTCGAAAGTGGATAATTTAAATGAGTTAAATACGGATTTAGATTCGATTGTTGTAGCCAAGGCAGTGACCTGCGACCTTGAGGACTGCAACCGCTTTTTGCAACAACCTAATCAAAACCTTAAAATCCTGACCCAAAACATTAGAAGCATTTCTTGTAATTTTCCGGGTTTACTTGCCATGCTATCGAGATCTATTATAGAATGGGATGTCATTGTCTTAACCGAATGCTGGCTACCCTCTTGCTCCCAATTACCTATATTGGACAACTATAATGCCTTTCATACCTCAAATAACAGAACTCAAAATGAGGGTGTGGTAGTTTATTGCAAGAAAAGTATAGTAGCTACTATGGAAGAGCCCAAGCTAATAGATGCAAACTGTGTAGTTTTAACAATCAATATTGACACTATAATAATTTCTATATACCGTCCACCTAGCCAAAAAAATATATCAAACTTTATGGAATCACTTAATTCACTCCTCATCAGCTACTCTAAACTCAAAAACATTATTATTGCAGGAGATATAAACATTGATATATCTGAAAACATTTCTGACTCACAAGCCTCTACGTACTTAAACTTAGTGGCTATGCACGGCATTCTATCTGCTCATAACTTACCTACCCATGGCAAAACTTGTTTAGACCACATCATGCTCAAAACGAGACAAACTGCTTGTTGTTGCGTAGTTAACTCCTCATTGACTGACCATAACTGTGTGGTCTTGTTTCTGGGACAAAACTCATGCAACAACCAACCAAAACCCCAACTCAGACGCATAGATAAGGAAAAACTGGAAGTAGATATGCACAATTTAGACTTTGAACCAATATTAAACATGACTGACGCAAATGAGGCTGCTTCTTCACTTGTGAAATCCTTATCCACAGTAATTGAAAATAACACTAAAACAATTATAATTCCTAATCGTAAGCGCATAAAAAAACCGTGGATTACACCGGGCCTCCTTAAATGTATGAGAAATAGGGATAATCTTCACATAAAACTTAAAAAAACGACCTACAAAAGATACAGAAACTTTTGCAATTCCGTACTCAAAAAGGTCAAAAGGGAATATGAAAAAACATTAATACAGAGCGCAGGGTCTAATCACAAAAAACTGTGGGAAGTAGTTAAAGATATTACATTTACTTCAAAACCAAAGCAAATCGCAACTGAACTTATATCGACTTCAAATGCCCTAAATTCGGTAAATTCAATAAATACCTTTTTCGCAAATATAGGTAAGTCGCTCGCAGAAAAACTTGCAAATCAAGCTGGAACTGTATCAACCCCATCCATAGCGCAAGTGTTTCCCTCATCCATGGTCATGCTCCCAACTGACTCTGGCGAAATTGAAATCCTCATCCGAAACCTTAAGTCAGACTGTGCCGTGGGGACCGACCGGATTTCAAGTGACTTTATTAAACAATTTCAAGGCATTCTGATTCCAGCAATCACACACATCTGCAATCTGGCCCTATCGTCTGGAGTGTTTCCGAATGTTTTCAAGGTATCAGAAGTAATACCAGTTCATAAGAGTGGAGACAGACGCTGCGTTAACAACTACAGACCAATCTCTATTCTTCCTATCTTATCAAAGATACTAGAGCGCATTATAAATCAGAGATTGGTCAACTACCTAGAAAGGCATGAAGTTCTCTCCTCTTCCCAGTTTGGCTTCCGCTCAGGAAAGTCGACCTCTGATGCCGTAAATGAACTCACTGATCTCTTAGTCACCAAGCTTGATAAAAAGCAAAGGGCACTGGCAATATTCCTCGATCTTGCCAAGGCCTTTGACACAGTGTCTGTCCCCATTCTAATTTCCAAGTTGGAAAGTTATGGCATTAGAGGTCTTCAACTCAGACTCATTGAGGACTACCTCTCTCATCGAACTCAACGGGTTAGGATCGGAAATCTTGTAAGCGATGAGTTAGAAGTCACTTACGGAGTCCCCCAGGGCAGTATCCTCGGACCAACCCTTTTTCTGGCATACATAAATGATTTATGCCAGATACAACTTCCTAAAGGGAAAGTAGTTACGTTTGCAGACGATACTGCCCTTGTGTTTCATGGAGAGTCGTGGGAAGAAGTATACGCAAATGCTCAAAACGGTTTTAATAAAGTAACCAACTGGCTCAACAGTAATCTTCTAACCCTAAATGTGGATAAAACCAAATACATTTCTTTCTCACTTAAAACTGATAAAAACCTAAATGATTCACTTCATTCCATTACTGCGCACACCTGTCCTAGCCCCTATCAATCCAGCTGCCACTGTAGTATGCTTGAAAGGACTTCCCAAATAAAATATCTAGGTATCATACTTGACCACAGGCTCAATTTCCAACCCCACATTGAGCTCCTCACTAAACGTACACGTAAGCTCATTTACATCTTTAAAAATCTCCGCCATGTAGCTGACACAAAGGTTATTAAGACAGTATATTATGCTTTAGTGCAGTCAATATTATCTTACTGTATATCCACTTGGGGAGGAGCTCACAAAACACACCTACTTAAATTAGAACGAGCCCAAAGGTCAATAATCAAAGTAAGTTCATTCCTACCTTTCATCTTTCCAACAACCGACCTCTATAAAAAATTTAAAGTACTGACTGTCCGTCAACTTTTCTTACTACAAATCATACAAAGAAGACACTCTTTGCTATCGTATGACCCGGATAATATGTCAAGTAAACGTCGGAAGGACCAAGTCTGTCCTTCCATCAAGCTCAATACTAAATTTTCTCACAGATTTTTTTGCTTTCTAGGTAGCTTCCTGTATAATAAGGCAAATAGTGCACTTACCATTTACCCACTCACTAAAACTTCCTGTAAAAAAGTCGTCACCGATTGGCTCTTGAGTTTGGACTATCAAAATACTGAAAAACTTTTGACTCCAATCTCATAATTTCCCTCGATTATTCCGCGTGTATGAAAACCACTATCGCACTCACCAACAGCTCACACACTCTTACACACACACACACACACACACACACACACACACACACACACACACACACACACACACACACACACACACACACACACACACACACACACACACACACACACACACACACACACACACACACACACACACACACACACACACACACACACACACACACACACACACACACACACACACACACACACACACACACACACACACACACACACACACACACACACACACACACACACACACACACACACACACACACACACACACACACACACACACACACACACACACACACACACACACACACACACACACACACACACACACACACACACACACACACACACACACACACACACACACACACACACACACACACACACACACACACACACACACACACACACACACACACACACACTCACTCACTCACCCACTCACTGACACACACACACATATACACACACTTACATACATATTACGCAAGCTAATTTTTGCAACTTCTTTTGCATGTAAAAATGTACTTCTTTTTCTTTTATTCTTAGATTTATTCCTTCCGTTTTCTTAGTGCAATTCCTACCATACTATTTTGTAATTTTCATTGAATTGTTAATTTTTCTCTAGTCTTGTGGTTATAGACATCCGAGGAATGGAGACCTGGTGACCTGACACACAGGTTTCCCCTAGTTCAGGCACCAGCCACCACGCAAGTCAGATTACAGAGACCTATATGTTATTTTCTAATTGTTTGTGCTCATGTACTTTGTGGTGGTGAAAATAAATGCTTTTATTATTATTATTATATATTATTAATACCGCGTAAGTATAACAAGTGTAGATACGAATCAATATTCAAACAAATGCTAAGCATTTTTTTGAAATGAGAACTTTATCGACAGCTGTTATTTAAGCGGTATTGCACTATCCCCGACGATAATAGAACCTTTGCATGTGACGGGTTACTCAAATACGGCGAAGAAAAAAAAATGCGTTTTTTATGTTCTTTTCCACCAACGTAGTTCTCAACTCTCACTAACACAATCCAACAATTTTTTTTTTTAATTAGATAAGCGCAAAATTTCATAACCAGGTGCAATAAAACAGATAAGAGCTGTGTGTATCATTTAAAATTTCATTGCAATAGCACAGTAACAGATGCACCTAAATTGCAATGATTCCGCTATCTATGTCATATCTATGACGTCATGTGTCAACGCTACGTAGGTACTTATTTAATCCAAATTTCGTACATTCAAACGTGTTTATCATATAACGCGTCAGGTCATCCGTCATTATGAATCACAATTTAGACATTTGATACAAGTTACAGCAAAATTCTCTTAGCGTTGCATTTAGAGATAATCTTGACGGATCATTTTGCTCACTGTAACAGAAAAAATGTGAGGCATACTCGGAGGAACCTACAACTTCGTTGGCGCCGGAGAAAAAAGGCGTAACCCTCTTTTTGGCTCTATCGCCGTCGGGTTAAAAGTATCCTATTTATAACCATAATATGAACACTCAACTATACCTAAGCACAAAATGTTAAATCCGTCCTACTGTTTAACCGTATTGAAGTCGCAAAAACACATAGAAAAAATACTAAAAATATACATTTACATCCGGTGACATACTTACAATTACTAAATAATACTGTTTATTTTATTTTAACACTAAAAGTTAAGTATTGTTAGCCTTATAATTATTTTTTCGTTTCCAGTTTTCCAATTTTCACTAATTTTTTTATCCGTGGCACCGACTTTATCGACGCATAAATTACGTCAAACCGATAGTCAAATTACAGCAAATTCATTCATTTTCGCGCCATCGCTTCTCATTACTTAAATTACGCGCAAATTTATTAAGATAAAAAATATTCATCGTATAGGTATTTACTTAAAACCACCACCGCCACCTTGGTTGACGGGTCTTCCTCACTTCACCTGCAGTTGGCGGTCCAATGCAACCTTCACAAGATTATAAATCCAACAGATCAGTCAGGAATATCGAAAGACCCTATCTTCCGATAGGGTCTTTCGACATGCCCCACCGACTCCCACTTAAGGCTCCTAATCCGTTCAAAAATGCTGATTCTTTCAGTAATTTTTCTCTATGATCAAACATTTGGCTTAACATATTATCAATGTTACTAGTTACTACTTAGAATAGGGCTATCGCGATTTATTGGTATATATTTGAAATCAAGTCTGAATTTTTCATTGATAATTTTTGTTTCAAAAATTACTCCAAATTAACAAAGTACACGCAAAAAACTGTTTTTTTTTATCGACTTATTTTTGACTTCACGCAATTAAAGCATGAAATAGCTATGCTACTTTCTAGGACTCCGGGAAAAGAATTATTCACTTTAAAAAGTTAATTAAATATTATCAATATATTTGTCATAATATGAAAAAAAAATAATAATAGGTAAGTATAAGGCCTCTTAAGCTTAGCAAAAACAGGCAATAACAAATCGGCGACTACGCTATTCTAATAAACCACTTTTTACTTAAACCTAAAAATTTTACTGACAACTTCTTAACTTGAAAGACAAGCACTTACCTACTTATCAACCCCTAGCATCCTTAAAACGTTTCTTTACGCATTTTCCGATGTCACGTTTTATTAAATCGTCAACTCGCCTGAGGCACACGGACGAACGAACTGAAGGGCCTTATCGTATTTCTTATGTATTGCCCGAGGCGCTACTCTGTCGCCGGACCAAGACTTGTGACGCTTTAGGGACCTGGGAATTGTAGGGTTCCGCGTCAAAGAAGTGGAAACCTGTAAGCATGTTAAGTAGACAAAATGTCTTTTTTTATCATGGCCCTATATCGGACTTACAGATATTATTTCTGATATACGAGCTATATTAAATGACATTAAGAATTGAGGTTTGCACGCCTCAGTGCCAAGGGTCAAAAGATAGCCTATTCCTAAAGTGTACATCCTATATTTATATTTTAAAGATGGTAACTGGGTTCCACTTAAACGCTAAAACTACGCATCTTATCAGAATAAGACTACAATTTATGAGGATGTTCATTCATAAGAGGGCTAAATTTGAAATTGAAAGTTTGTAAGGGCACATTTTTTAAAGTAAGTACCTACCTAATTTTAAACTTATTGTGAAATATATTCGGTACCTTTTCCTTTTAGAGTTACCAATATATTTTAATAATGGTTTAAAATATATATTAAACCTATTTCACTCTTTTGATTAAGATTTATTTTTTAATACAGTAATGTTTATTTTAAACAATAATAGCATCAGTAATTTATAGTGGTATATCTCCTCTGTATTAAATACATATGTCATAACCCACGATCAAAGTCACGGTGACAACTATACGTATTTGTGCGGGATGGAAAAAACTACCCCACATTTACTTATTTCAACAATTAGTTACAAACATTATTATACCATGGTTACAAAGAAGAGCGAGTAATCCCAACGCAGTTTTTTCATCCTTGTGTGCGAGCGAAGTCGGAAAAAATGGTAGTTATGTATTTAAAAGCACAAGGGTATCAAAGTAGTAAATTAAAGCGATCTTTCTCAAAAACAAAACTTGTTTATCGTTTTTTAGGGTTCTGTAGTCAACTAGGAACCCTTATAGTTTCGCCATGTCCGTCTGTCCGTCCGCGGCTTAGCTCCGTGATCATTCGTACTAGAAAGCTGAAATTTGGTATAAGTATGTGTATGTATAACGCCGACAGAACGGTAAAATAAAAATTAAAAAAAAAAATTTTTTTCGGGTGCCTCTCGAACGGTTCCCCCTGTTTTGGCATAATGTTTTTAGTCATCATTTTGCATGGCATAATCTGTGTAGGCATAATTGACTTTCCGCATAAACTGTTTTGGCATAATCAAGGTTCGCATAGTTTGATAACGCAGATATTCATTTGTCATAATTTATTTGCGCATATTTTTGTTTGTCCGAATCATGTCTACGCATAAAATAAATAGGCATATTTTCATCACTCCGAAAATTTAATTTACTAACGATCCGAGAACAACGCTTCGCGGGGCTTCTATTTCCGCTCTAAGGAACAAAAGGTAACGAACGAACCTAGCCAAGTATTTGTAGGGATGAGTGTGGGTGTGCTATCATTTCGTTTTTGCGAGGAACGCAGTTCTAAACTAACCTAACCTACTTTTCTGCTAGCTGATCGATTTTTTGATGGACGCAGTTCTAACCTTACCTAACCTACTTTTCTGCTAGCAGTTCGTTTTTTGAGGGACGAAGTTCTAACCTAACCTATTTTTCTGCTGGCATTTAATTTTTACGAGGATTGCAATTCTAACCTAACGTAACCTAGTTTTCAGCTAGCAGTTCGTTTTTTTGAGGGACGCAGTTCTAACCTAACCTACTTTTCTGCTAGCTGATCGTTTTTGCGAGGGACGCAGCTCCAACCTAACTTACTTTTCTGCTAGCAGTTCGTTTTTTTGAGGGACGCAGTTCTAACCTAACCTAACCTACTTTTCTGCTAGCATTTCGTTTTTGCGAGGAACGCAGATTTAACCTAACCTAACCTACTTTTCTGCTAGCAGTTCCTCTTCATGAGGGATGCAGTTCTAACCTAACCTAACCTACTTTTTTGCTAGCTGATAGTTTTTGCGAGGGGCGCAGTTCTAACCTAACCTAACCCACTTTTCTGCTAGCATTTCGTTTTTGCGAGGAACGCAGATTTAACCTGACCTAACCTACTTTTCTGCTAGCAGTTCCTCTTCATGAGGGATGCAGTTCTAACCTAACCTAACCTACTTTACTGCTAGCTGATAGTTTTTGCGAGGGGCGCAGTTCTAACCTAACATAACCTACTTTTCTGCTAGCAGTTCCTCTTTGCGAGGGATGCAGTTCTAGCCTAACCTAACCCGCTTTTCATGTAGCAATTTAAGTATGCCAGGATAAATTCGGACAATAGATAATATGCCAAATACCATTATGCTAAACCAAATTATTCGTAAACATAATCGGCCTAAACAATATTATGCGAATACAATTTCGGACAAACACATTTTCGGTCAGTTAGAACTTATGCCAAATAAGGTTTCTGCCACATTACCATTCGTCGAACACTTAATATGCCAAGTCTGTTATGCTAAAACAGTTTCGGACAAACAAAAGTATGCGACATAGAGGGAACCCCTCTCGAACACCTAAAGTGGGGGTGATTTTTTTTTTCTTTTCAACACTAGTGTGTGGGGTGTCGTTAAATAGGTCTTGTAAAAATAATAGGGGTCTCCTAATATTATTTTTTGATAAAGTCAGAAGTTTTGTAAATATTCGCTCCGACAACAAAAAAAATAGTGTCCCCCCCTCTAACTTTTCAACCACGGGTCCAAAAATATCGGAAAAATTCATGTAAATGAGGCCTTAAGTACTTTCAATGAAAACTATATTGAACAAAATCGGTCTAGCCGTTTTTGAATTATCGCCAAATTTCATATTTTTTCTTTTAAGGGACGTAAGTTGACTTCCAGAAGGTAATAAGTGATTACAGTTTCTTGGGCGTTTATGACCTTTTTATAGAGCTTAAAATCTTTCTTCACTTAAAACTCGGGCTTAAAATAGCAGTTTATTGTGAAGGATGAGCAACTACGGAACCCTACACTGAGCGTGGCCCGACATGCTCTTGGCCGGTTTTTTATTTTACTTATTACCATGATACGATAAATACGATAATAGATGAAATTACTTAACACTTTTTAAAGCTTGATACATAACAGTAGACGCTCTTCTGTCGTACGGAACCCTCAAACTTAGAAGTTATTTAGGTACAACATTTTTGGGATATAGTTGGGACTGAGTGATCACTAACTTTAGAAACTAACTCAAACAAGCGTACTTTATTACAAACAGAGCCACTAAAAGGTCGCAGCTAAACTCGTTGGAGGGTCCTTGTTCGAGTACATTTAAAACATAATTAATGTTCTGTTAGGACTAGACATCGTCGGTAGTATAGTTTTTGTTAGTTGGCACTTCCATCCTTGGTCCTGGGTTCGAATCCCGGCAAGGACAAATATTAGTGTGATGAACAATACTTGTTCCTAGGTTATTTAATAGTTAGCGAATCACTTTGTCATTACCAACGCACGAATATTGTATGAAGTAATTTGGCCATGTAGTATTCGAATCCCTTGAACAAAGCATTCATCAACGGGAACCAAGTAAAGGGGGCATTACCGGTTTAATTAAGAGGCTATGGGACGATTATTAAGGGGCTTGGGGTACAAAGAGCGGTCGCGTCAGTTGATTACAGCGCAGCGTAGTTGGTATATTAACGTAATTGCACCAAATGATGGACAGCCTGACGACTTATTCAACTTCTAGCTAGATCTCGTCTATTTTTCAACAATAAGTAGATATAATAAAAACTTGTATCTGAATAATTACTAGGTACCTATCTCAATAAGTAAAAAGTATAAAAATAATTGCTATACAAATATCAACGCGCAATAGTTATTTGTGCAACAAGAGAGCAAAGTTGTTTTTTGTTACGAGTGCTGATTTTGAGTCCCGAGCAAGCGAAGGATTCTATGTTAGAATCCTGAGTGTAGCAAGGGACTCAACAGCACGAGATGCAAAAAACTTTGCTCTCGTGTAGCACACACAACTTTTCACCTCATCAGCGAGAACATATTCGACATTTTGTGCTTTTTCATCCAATGTATGTTTATAGTCTTTGTTGCTGATTTCAATAATATTATTAATCAGAAAATAGATAAGTGCTGCTTAAAAAGGAATAACAATATAATTTAATTGAAATTATAATCAACCAACCAACACGGTTATTGTCATTATTTTATCAAATTGGAAGATTTAGCAGATACATGACGTGTTTATTTATAAATACACATTATATTACGGGATTTTGTTTTTAAATTGATTAATATTTTTACTCCTAAAACACAAAACAAAATAAATGCAAAAGAAAGTAACAAATTACAAATTACTCGATATTTTTTGAGGTACGTTTCGAATATGCATCCATGATAAATGGTGAAATTATAAATTATTATTATACACGATGATTTTTAATCGGTGATCAGGAGTAGAAAAATATTAATATCCAGCTAAAATTAAACCTAATAGGCGAGGTCTCATGCAATTACCTCACTGTTTATTTAATTAAAAGTTGAAACATAATTAAAACTAATAACCACTAGATACACGGTCATCCTACATAAATTTATTAAAGTACGATACCTACGTCAAGTGCCATCGCTTTGGCGGGAAATTTTACGAAATTTCCTACGACTTTGTATAGGTAATGACAATGACAATGACAAGTTATTACTCATAAATTGTCATTGCCATTAAATTATTAAAAAGGTTGTAAGCTTACAGATACAGATTAGTAGGGTGACAAGGAATTTAAGACAAAAATAATATTTTAAATAAAAATTGTCATAGAAAAATAAAAGTTTGTTTTCATGTAATTTCGACTTCAACGTGACCGCCATCATTTACTGAGTTAGAAAAGTTGGTACCTGATCACCGATTAAAAATCATCGTGTATTTACAATAAGTTGAAAAATCTTATTTTATTTGAGCAATGATCTACCTATATTGTTTGATATAAAAGGCACAATAGTTTTAATATTCGGTCGTTAAATAAAAATATAATAAATAAAAAAAAATACGTTGCAATTAAAACTTTTTCGGGTGTTTTTAATGAATTTTTTGGTATAACGCGTATCCGAACTGTTCTCAATCGAGGTCGGATTCGAAAATCGAATTTCAAATTGATAAGTTTCTATCCCTCTCTTTTAAAGCCTGACCAGAAATATATATGAGGATTGTCAAGAGGGCGCAATTTACAAGATTTATATGGCAACAATTTTGCAACCAATCGCAACACACTATAATGACCTCAGTTTAAATACCTGTCAGTTCCTATGGTAACCTCGTAATATTATTTTAATGGAATTCACTCTTTTGCCGACTGTTTTTGTGTAGTAGACACGTGTACACTTTATTTATAATATCACGTTCACGACTGTGTATGGTTTGCGGCTTTTTCATTGGGTATTTTTCAATATTTGTCTTTTAAAGAAACCAGCACGAATGACATTGACATTGTTGACAACCATCATAAAATCATTGCCAGTGTAAGAAATAAGTTCCAGTGAAATTCCGCAATATGGCGCATCCTCATATATTTCTGGTCAGGCTTTATATACATATGAAAGAAACAGAGTGCATCGAGATTCAAATGATTAGAATTTTATAATTAACCTTTGGCTGAATAATGACAATTCGTGGTCAGATATTGCAAAAATTAAAAAGCTACTTTCTACTCACGCTCGAAACAAAATCGCATTTTGTTCACTGTTATCGGACAGCAAAATCGCCATGTTTGAGCTGGTGAGGTGAAAAGTAAAATTTAAGCGCGCTCATACGTGGTGCACACCGCGACTCGAACCCGGTATCGTGTTGTCAATTTACCCAAACGAAAAACATTATTACGTTGAATTTTTTACATTTTCAAACACCACATGAATCGATAAGCAATCGATATAATTAACGAACCTACACAAATGCTATGCTAAATGGCGGATGCTATAACCTTCATTCGGGAAGTGGGACGTCGAATTAGGGAGAGGGGATCTGACGCCCGTGCGGGTTCGTACTTGGTGCAAAGGTTGTCCATCGCCATTCAACGTGGTAACGCGGCCAGTGTGATGGGTACCTTTGCGCCAGGGGCAACCCGAGGAGCCCTGTTTGACTAGGCTTAAGCTAGTCTTAAGTATTTTTTGTGTATATTTTTGACTTGAATTATAATAAACCTACACAAAATAGTAATGAGAGTAGGTTGAGAAATGAAACCTCTACGCGAGAATAGCCAGAAAGAATCTGGGCATCCAAACGTCCCACTTGAGAGTACTTGAAAACACGTGTGACCTCTGGTGTTGCTGGTGTATGGGCGACAGTAAAGCTTTCCATTATGCGATCCGTTTGCTCGTTTGTCCCCTATGGCATAAAAAAAACCGAACATACGTTTTTTTTTTTAGGCCAAGTTGAAAGGGGACGCTGCGCTCGATTAGCTTTCTCGGCTAATTATCCGATAACATTCGCTTGTTGTGAATTTGTATACATACATAATAGGTACATAAAGCGTTGGTATAGCTAAAGTTCTTCTTGTTTATGCGAAGTGTTGCCAATTCTAAAATTCGAATTTTAATCTATTAAAATAATAATTAGCTCAACTTCCTGGTAAATACGTAGGTACTTCAGCTTGCGACAGAGACCGTCATCCTTACATTTGATTTCAAAATAAATCACATAAGGTCAGTGCTTAATTATCAAAATGGACAGTTCGATTTCCTTTATTGCTCTGTAAATTACTTAGAGAATCAAGTTCTAGTCGAGTAACTAGCTTAAACCACATTGAAGTTTATGTAAATGGCTAATATTCCATGGACACCTATAGTGTTTAATTGAATTTTGTTACAAAAACAAACTCAGGAAAAATACGCAGTCTTGAGGTGCGTTTTCGATACTAGGTACAAGGTGCATCTTCTGAAACTCCTCCATAATAACAGGTGCAGATATAGTGAATAATGTGTTTCCCCTCTTTTTTTTTGTGGGAAAAGTTCATTTTAGCATGCTTTCTCTCAACGTCGGCCGTCGAGCAGCTGGTTCGTTAATAAATGGCGTCATAACAAGAGAAACAGAGTTTACATGGAAATAAAAAAAATCTAGTTAGCCCGACTAAATACGATGGCAAAGCATTATACACTACATTTCTATGGTGTGTATGTATATATATCACTATCACTACATAGTATAAAACAAAGTCGATTCCTGCTGTCTGTCTGTCTATCCCTATGTATGCATAGATCTTTAAAACTTCGCAACGGATTTCGATGCGTTTTTTTTATCGACAGAGTGATTCAAGGAGAAGGTCTATATGTATAATACATGCAATACATGCATATTATATTTAGTATCAGCATTGCGAAGCCCGCTAGTTGTAGTATATATTAGAAATCGTGATAGGTAAAATATTTAGAGAAATCATAGAGAAATAAACATTTGTGTATGTCTACCAGTTGAATAAAAGCTTTTAAAAAGCGGATGAAATGGGAATGTAGACGACGTGAACCTGAGGCACATTTGACAGACAGTTGACTCCGTAGTTTGAAATTAATTAATATTACCAAGCATCAAACTTAATGTGGCATTTTCGTAACGCGTAGCTTACAACTTTGTAACCACAGGCTCATTATAACATTAATACGAAGCGTAAACGTATGCTTAGGTACTCGTTTGAAATTTGCCAACACAAACCAACTTGAGTTTTTTTTGCAAAAATATGTAATACTTAAAGTATAATAAATGGACTTATTAATATATGTACAACACAAAAAAAATACTAACTTACAAATGAAATATTTACATCCCTAAAAGAAATAAATAAATATATGTAAAAACTGTTCCCCCGCGGTATGGTACCGAATACGCTGGCAACATGTCCTCGCTGAATCTGTATAGTTACAGGATAATATCAGAATAGTGATCAAACATAATATGACACAATAAATAATTTTATTAAAGGGCCGTTGTACATTTTTGTCAAATCTCAGTTCCGATGAGAACTAGATGAGGCTAGATGTCCCTTTATTGTGAATTATGATAGGACATTTAAATATGATTTTTGTATGAAACTAGTATTTCTCTTACAAAAAATTTATATTAAGGGACAATCTTACACAAATCGATCTAGTGCCCCAAACTAAGCTAAGCTTGTACTATGGGGACTAGACGACGGTATACATAATATATAAATACATATATAGATAACATCCATGATCCAGGAAATAATATTCAAGTTCATCACACGAATATTCACCCTGGCCGGGATTCGAACCCAGGACCGCCGGCTCAGTAGGCACTACAAACTGCGAAAATTATGATGGAATGAAGAGCTCGGTGAAGTGTGTGCTATAAAAGAAGATGATCCATAGATGTACTCACATGTTATCAACCATTCCTCATTTGCATAGAAAAGAATTGAACAGAAATCACCTGAAAGTAACGATCAAAGCAATTTCCGACTCTATACAATTCTGACTGAGATCGCATTTAAGCCTCACGTTGAATTGAAATAGACTTCCATTTTGCTTTCATTATTTTTTGCTCTCATACAAGGGATTTGAATGTTTATTACCTTGTATCAATGTATAATTCAGAGCACGTATCATATTGTAAACGTTTTAGCCTGGTTTGAGAATTGCACAGACCGATTTAAGTAACAGAGTGGAATAAAATAAACTTATTGATTTGCGCTATGATAATAGCATAATTATATAAACGTAATCATATTTTATTTTATTCCTGATAGTAGGTATACGTTATTTAGAGTTATAATCTACGAATACGTAGTTCACTTTTACGTCGTATACTTTTTTAGATAATAACCTTTTAAATCATCCGACATGCTACCAATTGAAACTATCTATACTAATATATAGCTATGTGTTACATAGCTTACGCACTCACGTGTAGGTACCAGGGTGCATGCGTGGCTCTGTCTTCGAAATCAGCTCGCTTTTGTAGCCATTCCTAGATAAGCAATTCCAATGACCGATTGCGTCCCATTTTATAAAGATAACCAAGAAACTTCTCAGGAGCCTTTTGCGAAGATCTAAAGAGAAAACAGTTTGTACTGCTACTGCTTATATCCTCACGTAGATAGCTTTCCGATTTCACCGCACGATAATCAAATAATACAGACGATTGCTAAAACGTTCCGCGAAATCAAATATTACCAATGGTATTATCGGTAGAATCAATAAGTACGACAGACCTACGCCGAGCCGAACACCCGGTTCGCTCGTAAATGGCGTCTAGATTACACACACACGTCACGGAAAACCACTATATGTCTACTTTAGCGATGTGAAATGCAATAATCAGTTTATAACTAAAAAAATGCCGACATCAACGCAACGAAGTATATGACGATGACACCAACTAGAAAGTTATTCTTTAAAACAAAAAATAATTTTCCAAATCGGTTCAGCCGTTTTCGAGTTATCGAGGAACATGCATAAGAAAAAATCTCCCCGACGAACTGAGAACCTGCTCCGTTTTTTGAAGTCGCTTGAAAATTGTTACATCACTTAAATGGTTATATGTAAATGTATTTTTTTTTACAAATGATTACGTATGTTTACGAACGAAACTCGTATGGAGGAGCAGCGATCGGATCTCTCGCTCAACCGATCGCCGCGCCGCTGGTCGCGCAAAGTCGCGGCATCTTGGTAAGGAATCACGTACCGGCAAACACAGCGTGGGTAGGACCTCACAAGGCAAACTGATTACGTATTAAAGGTCGCTGGAGGCCGTTGACGTTCTTTGGGGGCGTTCTATGTCTAGCAGTGCTCAAGTAACAAACAAGCTGCATAAGTGCTTATACAGCCCCTATACAGCAAGCCAGCCAATGTGCTACTTGGGTGGATATTTTTTATCATCACTGTCATCATCAGTCTCTTTTGGAGGATAAATATCGCTAAATATCAGTCCAAATATTACCCGTGGCAATATCACTGGAATCAATATGTCGGCCGCCGAGCCGAGCAGCCGGTTCGTTAGTAAATGGCGTCTAGATACAAGTCACGACAAACGCACCTCGATATAATGCATAAAAGGAGGACTGTGCACCTAACTATACTGGAAGTACAAGTTTATTAGTAAAAGTTGAGATGACGAGATATATAGGTACAAATAGCGGCGTGAGAAACATAATTATGATGTAATGAACACATAGGTAAGTGTTTTCAATAATGAACCGGGTCTATCGCGATATTTTGATTTACCTTCATTGCCTGACGTTTCAACACGGTTTCACGTGTGTGATTATGTGTTCAAACCGCGAGAGTACTTATAAAGTGTTATAATATGATGTGCCGACACCAAAATAACTTCGATTTTTTCTAATGACATCAGGGTCAGGGGGTCTATGATGGTCGCGTTTGTCACGTGATAAATAAGTGACAAAGCATCTGTCACTCACGCTCGCATTTTGTCAAAACGTGATCATCGCATGATAAAAGCAACCGTTATAGGCCCGCAGTTCCAAAAATCATTATATGTTCACTTTATTATGTGCTCCATTTATATTTACGTGTATGTCAATGTCACTTAGTGCAGGTCTAATAGCAAGAGTCAATATCGCTTAATGGCAAATGGAAATGTCAATAGAATTAGGCCGAAGGACAAGTATACATAATATATGAATGAAGCTAGAACTGGAACCAAAAATTTTAACCGCTGATGTTGTGGAATTAGTGCCTTCTAGATCTAAATAAAAAACAAAAATCTTGTTCCGAGTAATGTCGGGTCGTCTTGTTCTGCTAAACCTAGATTATGTTCATGTGTATTATAAATTTTAACTAAATAAACCGAGTCGTACGTTTTGGATATAATAATTAGATGGGTTTGACAAAAACACAATAAAAGCGCATTGTGTCAAAAAAAGGAAATGTAAACCGCGATTTATATGTTTGTAAGCAAATACAAAGTTATTAGTTTTTCTGAACAAACAACTGCGTGGGAAAACCATATGAATTTACCTACTACTTTAACTCAAATAGCGTTTACGGCCCGTAAATCCATATTATTTGCAAACAACGTGGGCTAGTATGAACTACAAAATAAACAAATACAAAATATGAAGCAAAAAGTTAGAGATGTTTATTCGACAGTTCCAATTAAAAGAGCAAAGCTACGAAATCAGAATTGCTGAGATTTTGAACCATAATCACATTCCTGTCATGCCTATTATGCATAATAATGTCGCAAATGTCGCAGTCAAGATGGCGCTTCCAGCACATATCACTTCACAGACGTACGCTCGTCCTACATTCACCCCCCTTCTTCGATCAACTGTCTCGACCTGACGACCATTACCTAACCGTCCGCTCTACAAACTCCTCGCTATAACAACAAACTTATCAATAGCCAGACTCTAACACACGGCTCTAAATATGTAACTACTAAGGTCAAAATACTCGCGGAAACCATTTTAGAAACGGCAATTATAAAATTGTCTTGTCAACCGCTGTTTACATTCGCTTGACTAACGTCTTTCAATTAATTCAATATTCGAACGCAGTAATGCGCTGTCACATGTTGAAGTTCTGTTTTTAAAAGTTTTTTTTTGCGCGCAATTTGTTACTTCACATTCACAGCCAACGCTAATAGTAATAATTATGTCTGTGATATTTTAACGGAGTTGTTCAGGTGTTTTAAATGTGGATAGAATAGAGTAGAACAAAATATTATTTATTGCTTCCTCAACAGGAAATGAATACATACAAACACAGACTATACGTAACATTGAAGAGAGTTATATGGTGTTTTATAATGTGAGAAGTAATTGAAACAGTGAATAGAAAGTGAAATTTATGAAGTGATATGTGAATGGAAGATGCTGGCTGGTGAGGAGACCAGCATTGACATAGTGCAGCGATGGCTGATGCGGAGGCGAAGCAGCGATGATACGACGGATACAGGTTTTTTATTTAATTATATTTTTTTTTTCTTGCGAGAAAAGTGCGGATATAAATGACCTTTAAAATAAGAACAGAACAGTTAATTTAGTTAGATATATTCAAAAGCTTTGAGAGTTCAGTATTGTTTTTTAAAATAACATTTTTGTGTTTAAAAATATTTTATGGGATAAAAATTAAGTTACTTATACATTAGTCTCTAGTAAGTATGACAAAGATTGTCGATCATCAACAATATCGGCCTAAAGTGTTCTACAAATATATTGTCCTACAACTAAAAAATATACTACATTTTAATAGATACCTACTTTTGGATATTCCAACGATCTTAAATTTACAAGTTAGCGTACTTACTCGATGAAAAATTATGAAAATTGTATTCCACTTAATTCACAAACTGAACTTAACTTACTTCGCAATTTTATAAGCTGTTAACAATTAATCATTCAGTATTGAAAGCCGAAGCGATCACCCGCGCCTCCATTCATACTTGCCGACTCAATATTACAGGGTTCTATGTGACATTTTCAAGGTACTTCAAAGTAGACTTCGTGTCACCATGGCAATGTTTAAATTTCAACTCGGCAGTAGTGAAACATATAATCCTATGATATTGAGCAAGCGACTCACCGACCAAGTTTAAGACAGGGTATTTCGTCTACTTAATGTCTTCAAATACCAAGTTCGGATAGCAGTTTTGCTTGAGGATTTGGGTATTATTGTGAGGATGAAAATACCTCTCACCTGGACTAAAAGATCTCCCTTCTAGAGTTGGAATTTTGATGGTTTACTTATTCATAAAATTCATAAGATAAAAGTTTCAAGAATGTTTTGTTCCGTTAAAGTAACATTTCATAGAAAACCTTGAGATTGTTTTAAGGCAAAACTAAGAAATGAAATAATTATGGCTTCAGGGGAATAAGTTTTACGAAGTTAAAATTCTGTGTAATGATAAATTCTATGAAATTTGATATTTAAGAAATACGACCGTCTATTATACCTAGAGCTAATGCTGTAGCAAAAGTGAAACCACCCAAAAGCAAAGAAAATTATTTTTTTCAAACCTTAGAAATACTTACTTAACAGAACAAACAAAAGCATAATTGCCAAAAACTCAAGATAAAGCTATGTAAGCTTTGTAAAAGTTTACCTATGCTTTTCGATTATTTATATGTCGTCCGTCGTCCAGCATTTTCGGAGTTCTTGTCACATCATTATGCCATGCAAATTAGCTGTCATATCTAATAGTTTATCATTACGTATTCACGGGCACAAATCGAGCATTTTGACAAATTATTACTGGAAAGACAAATTAAGTTTTGCATGACGCTATAATGATATGAACGCTATGAATGGTATACATACGAGGTAGTGTATACATATTACTATTACTCGTATTTTAAATAATATAAAATTCAAATTTCGAGAAGATAGCGCCAACGAACGAACGCTAGACGTAAAATACAAAATAAGTAAGCAAACTCTAATACCTTAATAAGATCATAGTATTCTTAATTAATGCAAATTATAACGAATCTATCACGATATTTCTTATGTTCCTACATTATTTATTATGTTTCTGATAAACCCGTTATAATTTGTGTTAATTATGTGTACATACAAACCGCGAGAGTATAACGTGATATTCATAGTATTTATTGTAGCATTATCCATTCAATTCAATTCAATCATTTATAAATTAAATTAAATTTTACAAAGACGTAACATTAAGTATAATTTATAAGTACAACTGTAATATTGTACTTATAATTTATACTTAATTTTACGTTTTACATTAGATATTATTTCCCTTTTCTGCTATAAATTAGCTTACTGGTTAAGAAATCGAGGATTGTGCCAATCCAATTACGCACGACATAATCTTCCAACCGAAGAAAACGACGAAAGGGCCTAGATATGGCCGCATTTTCAATAATCCTTCTTGATTTGTATTCATTAGGAAATATTCTTGGGATGTAACTGGACTATCTTTGTTTCCGAGTTCCTTTTTACCATTCATTATCATCATTATCCTTTGGTATTACAACTAATAACCCGATGAATATCTATATGACATTAATATTATTGTATAGAGTTGTCAGATAATAAATAAATAAATAATAAATATCGGACCTCACCCAAATCGATCTAGTCCCAAATTAAACTCAAGAAGGCTTGTGTTATGGGTACTAGACGACGATATACGTACTTATATAGATAAATATATACTTAAATACATAGAACAACCATGACCCAAGCACAAATATTCTAGTTCATCACACAATATTTGCCCTGGCCGGGATTCGAACCCGGGACCGCCGGCTCAGTCAAACATCGATTTTACCGCCAAATTGTTTTAATAATTAGAGATTTATTTATGTCCAAAGATTTTCCAAACATGGTTAAGTAAAAAAAAAACTTTGAATAGAAAGTACGGAATCGACAAGAATGATTTTCTGTATTAAAAGTGTTATCGTGAAATTTAAACAATATTGATAGTTGATTAACCTAATTAGCTACATTTGCTCATTTATTTTGATACCATTAGTATTATTTCAATTAATTGATCATTTGTTTAATCATATAACTAGTTAGGTAATGTGAGCTCTTAATTAGTGGGAAAGTTATGCAATTATCTACGCTGTGGGTATCCACATTATACCTACAGGTCAATACTAAAAGAATGTATCATTTCTTCATTTCGCGATATAATTAATATACTCATACTCATAGTCATACTCATTTATTCATAATGTACAAATTCATTATATGTAAATTTTACAAAAGGGTACAGATTTACCATGTAGTTAGTGGTTATTTTATATGTCAGTTTACACAGTTATAGTCAGTAATAGTTAATTAGATTTTTGTACAATATTACTTTTACTGGTAATAGTCTTATTCTGTAACTACCTATTCGATTAATAATATATTAATTATAGTTATGCAATAATATTTTGGGCCTTGTATTTGAATATAATATTGATACCTAACCTTGCACAAGAGTTTTATACATGTCTGACGCAATAAAATTCAATAAGCAAATGGGACGAGTATTTTCATGTAAAACCGGTGCATATAATAATCATTTCGTTCACTCACGTGACTGATATGTGGCGCTTAGGCTATATTGAGATTAATTAATCTAGTTTAAATGTGATATTATTATTTAAAAATATCTAGGACAGTATACATATGTAGGTACATATAAAGGACAACATAATGATGATTTATCCAGAGCCTAGAGGTGCTCATATGGGTAAAATTGTATTTTACTCTTGCAGAAAAAATATTAAATATTTAATTTATCAAGATATCCTAGAAATAATTATATACGAGTACTGTAACGTATTAAAACGTTAATAACTTGAGTATATCTTTAATTTAAAGCTAATTGATGCCTTACCTTAACTATACAACCTATAACTAACTTATTATAAACTTAACCTAATTAAATAAAGAAACATATTTTAATTACATCTTACTCGTATCGTAAATCAACTCAAATTTTAATAACAAATACTTCTTAACAAAATAAATCGCAATATGAATAAGTTAACCCGCGCGCGCGCTGCCTCACAGCTCAGCGAGATACGAAGCGCAGCCGAAGTTATACGAACGCGCCCCGCTAGATCGCGGCGCCCGAGTATCTGGTGGTACACTACACTCGCCGCGTCATACACTCTGCCGCCGGCTCTTGCCTGTGAGCCCGCGTCACCTTGCCTCAAAATCAGTTCTCGTACGCTCGCTACGGAGCGAATATAAACTTAATTATTTTCCTGATTTTAAATTCTGTGAGTTTGTTATCCCAAATTGGGAACACCCTACGGGATCGATTACCTATCCAGCTGCGTGGCCGCAGCAGGCCGCCCTTCACCTGGCCCATCACCTATGATGGAGAGCCACACATCCCGCCTAATGACCGGGCGATAGAACCGGTCACGTCGAAGATCTGACGCTCGAACTGCTTTTCGCCCTCTGGACGCGCCGTCGCCGTTTCGTCCACATTCGCGCTCCAGGGACGTGGGGTATTCCGGAAGCTGCTCGGCGACATTCTTGTACACTGACCTTTTAGCTAGGCCGAACTCATTTGCCTGAGATCGTTAGGACTATTTAGCTACGTTAAATACTAAACTAAAACTTAAACTAAATTCTATAGAATCTTAAAACTAAACTTAAATTAACTTAACTAAATACTAAATAATATAATTAATTGGACTCAACTTATCTTAATCATTAGATCTAAATCCTGCCTTGCTTTTAGTTTTAATAAAGTCGAAAATAGTGAGTAGAATAATATTTATGTAAGAAAATATTTAGTTGAATAAAGTTGTAATTGTTATTTTTTTAATCTTGTTTTTTTATCGTTCCGTATTAGGTCCTTAAGCTAAAGAGCCTTTTATATACGTGACAGATTGGCGCCCATACGTGTTTTTTTTTAATAGCTCTAGGGTCTCTAATGTGTACAGGAGTGTCGGTGAGTTGTCTTCATTTTTTTTAAGCTTTCTTGGTGTTGGTGTGTGCACGTCCCAGACTAAGCTAATCATTAAATCTGTAGTGCTAAACCTAGTTTAAGTTGTGTATCACTTTGGAAAATTACATTATTGTATCTTTGATTTTGTTACCATCCTTGCAACACTTACCTGGTTTAATTAGAACTTATTAAATTACGTACTATATTCAATATGTCTCGCCCGATTAAGTTTTTGCAACTTACAAAATCTGAGTTGACTTACGAAGTTAAAATACGC
The DNA here is from genome assembly GCA_932273695.1 of Apotomis betuletana. Classification (NCBI taxonomy): domain Eukaryota; kingdom Metazoa; phylum Arthropoda; class Insecta; order Lepidoptera; family Tortricidae; genus Apotomis; species Apotomis betuletana. Next base: position 12,028,868 of record OW026315.1, read on the forward strand.
GCGGAGGAGCCTAAGGATAGAGTTGAGGATTTAAGACAACAGATATCCAAGCTCGCAATCTCGTTCCCATCTGAAGATATTTTAGATTCATGTTACGAGTTCAATGAAGATATTGCAGGTATTAAGCACACCTTGGCTAAAGTTGCTATTAATATAGCTTGTCTTCAACAAGATCCTCATCAAAGAAACCTGCAGGAACGTACAAATACTTATTTGAACCATATCTTTCATAGATTGTCTAGGATCGCAACACCCAAAGAATCCTCGGATTTGGGTTTGTTACATGAAACTCGGGAGTTTTATGAGGAACAATGGTCTAAGTTCCAGCAAATCCTTGTCACCCTCGGCGTATCTGATATACAGCTTGCGCGTGCTACAGCTCCGCAGGCAGAGTTGCTTTCAAACCCTACTGCTGCTGGTGAAAGGGATGTTGCTGCAACTATTGCTGATTTAAAGTCTCAAAATGCTGCACTTCAGAATATTAAAGTAACTTGTGAACGCGGCCGCCTCACGTCTGAAGTAGCAAAAATTAAATTTGACGGGAAATCTTGTGTTCGGTCGTTCATATCGCGGATAGAAGAATTTCGCTTGGCCAGGGATGTCTCCGATTCGAGTATGCTCTCATACGCTACTGAAATTCTAACCGGAGATGCTTTACACTGGTACCGCAGTGTAAGAGGAAGCATAACTTCTTGGCGGGACCTCCTTGACTTGCTAAAGGATGATTTCGACATCGTGGATTATGACTACCGTATGCTTAATGAAATTAGAAACCGGAGTCAAGGACCGACTGAGAGTATAACCATTTACTTAGCTATCATGCACGGAATGTTTAGTAGGCTTTCTAGGAATCTGAGTGAACAAGAGCAGCTGGAAATAATTCTACATAATATCCGACCTTGTTACTCCAGCGTTCTTGCGACCTGCCCTAGTCTTAACTCTATCGCGGACCTTAGGAAGCTGTGCAAAAACTACGAGCAAATTAAAGCGCGCTCGGGTGATTTCAAAGAGCCACCTTCCGTTACAAGCAGCACCCTAGCACCAGACTATGCTTATGTAAGGAAAGACGCCTTTAAAACTAGTTACAAGCCTAATTATCAGAACACTCAGGCACAGGCTGGTCCTAGTCATAATATAAGTAGTAATAAGCCTAGTCCTAACCATAACCGACCTTCGAATATCGCAGCTCTGAAGAAGGAGGATTATTGTTATCGCTGTCGGGTTGATAGTCATACAATGCGAAACTGTCCTGCTGAACGCACGATATTTTGCTTCCGCTGCGGACTCAAAGATTTTCGGCTTCCTGAGTGCCCGAACTGTAATCCCCAAAAGCCTGTAACAAGTAACGAAACTGAGGAGTCACAGTCAAAAAACTAGGCACCGAAAATTGTTGCGAATCTAAGTTTGACCTTGATGATTGGAATAATTGGCTGAAAACAATAAAACATTTTTTTAGTACATTTAAAGTCGCAACAATTTTCGATACAAAACCTTTCGATGATCCTCGTCCTTATGTACAAGTCGGTATAGAACATATACCTGACTTTAATATTTACGGACTTCTAGATTCTGGTTCAGCGGTCACTATCCTTGGAAATCAATCTCATTTACATTTTCTAAAATTCGGCTACAACTTGTTTACTAATGAAGATCTCTCCGTCATAGCAGCTGGTGGTCAAAAAATTAAATCCCTCGGATATATATTACTGCCTGTGATTTTTGAAAATGTCAGACACGTAATAAAAGCTTATGTTGTTCCAGAAATCGAATCAAATCTTATCCTTGGCATTGATTTCTGGAAAGCTTTTAGAATTTGCCCCAAATTCTTAGATAATATTAATTATATCTCCTTGACTGAGCCTTGTCTTTCTCAACTTAATTCTGCGACAACTTATGAACATTTGCGTTCATATGATAATCTAGGGTCTTCAGAAAAACCGATCGCTGACAACATCATCGACCAATTTAAAGAGATTTCTTTTGAGAGAAAGGGTCTAGGTAGAACTTCACTCATTACTCACCGTATCGACACGGGTGATACTGAGCCAATTAAGCAGAGGTACTATCGCTTGTCTCCTGTGAAGAAACGCATAATAACGGAACAAGTCGATGAGATGTTATCTTTAGGCGTGGTCTCCCCTTGCGAAAGCCCTTGGTCATCTCCCGTGTTGGTAGTGAACAAAAAAGACGGTAAACCCAGGTTCTGCTTAGACAGTCGCAAACTGAATTCTGTCACGAAGAAGGACGCGTACAGTCTCCCGTATGTGTCTGAGATCCTCGACAACTTAAAGAATGCGAAGTACCTGACCAGCCTAGATCTCTCTAAAGCTTTCTGGCAGATACCTATACATGAGGACGACAGAGAAAAGACTGCGTTTTACGTCCCTGGCCGTGGTACGCTGATGTTTAATGTTACAGCCTTTGGTCTTACTAATGCTCCCGCCACTCAGCAGCGCCTAGTTGACTCACTGTTCATGCCCGATTTGGAACTTAAAGCCTTCTGCTACCTCGACGACATCATAATAGTTAGCGAGACCTTTGAGGAACATGTCTCTGTTCTTTTGCAAGTCCTTGAAAAATTAAAGAAAGCTAACTTAACGATTAACCTTGACAAGTGCTGTTTCTTCAGGGACTCATTAAAATACTTGGGCTATGTCGTCGACTGCCACGGACTTAGAACGGACCCGGATAAGGTACAGGCCATCTACAATTATCCTGTTCCAACAAGTAGGAAGGAACTGAAGCGATTCCTTGGTACAGCTTCCTGGTATAGGCGCTTCATTCCCAACTTCAGTACCTTAGCTGGTCCGCTTAACAAGCTTACCTCGACCAAAAATAAGTCAGCTCCATTCATTTGGACGGCTGAAGCTGACAAGGCTTTTCTGGATCTCAAATCTAGACTCGTTCAGGCACCAGTCCTAGCGTGCCCTAACTTTGATTTGCCATTTGACGTTCACACGGACGCTAGCAACTATGGAGTAGGAGCCATGATTTCCCAGGTTGTAGATGGTGTTGAGCATCCAGTGGCATTCATGAGCAAATCCTTGACTGGTCCTGAGCGTAACTACAGTGTCACAGAAAGGGAAGCATTGGCCGTGCTAACAGCTTTAGAGCATTGGAGGTGCTACCTCGAAAACGGGCGGCCGTTTACAGTTTATACTGATCACTCAGCACTTAAATGGTTTCTCTCTCTGAGCAATCCCACTGGACGCCTAGCGAGATGGGGCGTAAGATTGTCTGCGTTTGATTTTACCATTAAACACCGAAGGGGTAAAGATAATGTTATACCTGACAGTCTTTCCAGGTGCGTTCCCATAGCAGATATTGCTACTGCAAATCCTCCAGTCACATCAGATCCTTGGTATCTAAATATATATAATGGATGTCTAAATTCACCTACTAGTTTCCCTAATTACTTAATTACTAACAACAAATTATATAGACGTATGAATAATAAAAACGTTCTCACCTCAGAATTTAGCTGGAAGGAAGTAGTGCCTGCTGAAGGTCGATCCCAAGTCCTCTCTAAATGTCACAGTGAGCCAACATCGGGACATTTTGGTGTCTTCAAGACGTACAAACGACTATCCCTTACTTATTTCTGGCCCAAAATGTACGGTGATGTGGTCAAATACATCTCCTCCTGTGAAGTTTGCTTATCTCACAAATCGGCCACACATGGTACTTTAGGTAAAATGGGTAGACCCAAAGACTGCTGCAGGCCCTGGCAAGTTATTTCTATGGACCTTGTCGGGCCCTTACCAAATACACGGAAGCAACACTGTTATATATTTGTAGTGACATGCTGCTTCTCTAAGTACTGTCTTATATTTCCCCTTAGACGCGCTACCGCCGAAGTTGTTTCTAAAATCGTAGAGGATAATGTATTTTTGGTTCACGGCATACCGCAAACTATAATCCTGGATAACGGATGTCAATTTAATAGTCACGAAATGGCTGGTCTTTTCGATAGATATAAGATCCCAAATGTACATTTTACTCCGAAATACACACCCCAAGTAAACACCGTCGAACGCTATAATAAGACTATTGTAACAGCCATATCAACGTTCATCGACGAGGATCACAGAACTTGGGACTTAAATTTGTCGAAAATTCAATTTGCCATGAACAACTCGGTAAATGAAGTGACAGGATATACTCCTGCATTCCTGGTCCATGGCCGAGAACTAGTCACGTGCGGGTCTCATTACACCGATAATGATACCAAAAGCGAGTTAGTTTTCGTGCCTCGTGATAGTTACGCGGAAAACTTAGGTTGTTTGTCGGCCATCTTTGACAATGTTCAAGCAGCACTTTGGCAAAGTCACAAAAAGAACTCTCAGCGCTATAATACTAGAAGAAAAGAGATTGACTTCAACGTTGGAGATATAGTCTGGAAACGAAATTACTTCCAAAGCGACAAAGGTGCCTATTTTAGCAAAAAGCTTGCACCTAAGTACCAGAAATGTCGCATAAAAGTCAAACGCTCTCCTCTGGTTTACATCGTAGAAGACATGGCTGGTCGTGACTTAGGAGCTTGGCATGTCAAAGATTTTAAGGTATGCAACAACGCTAATTGAGATAGGCAGAAATTTTTTTTTTTGTTTTTTTGTCCATCTTTGGCATGATCGTCACCGATGAGTCGGTAACGAACGTACATCTTTAGGACCTGTAGTTTTATATTAAAATTTGTTCTAAGCCTTCACCAGAGTTGTCTGTCCCTCGGAAGAAAGCTCTAATCGAAGCGGGTGGTGACTTCGGTAGGTTGATGCTTGATTACTTACTAGGTAGTTCTTGTTTTGTTAAGTATAAAAAAAAAAAAAAAAAAAAACATTTTTTTCGCCTTATGTCTCAAAGCGAAAACAAATTTTAAATCCTAAACTAGTATTGGCTATTTTTTTGGTTCCTTAAATTGCTACACGAGTAACGCATAATACTACTGGTGCGTTCCTCATTCTGATAGAAGTTTCCTCATATTTACTCGCTTATATGAGAAAACCTTACGACTGATATGATTGTACGACAGGTGAAATATGAAAGTGTTGAGTAGTCGTGTATTGCGAGTTTTTTTTTTATATGGCTTCTTCCTAGCCTAATAACTGTGCCTTGAACTTGTGTTTCATAGTGGTACCCTGAGTTTTATAAATAAAAACTGAGTAGGTTTCACAAATGATACTCTGATCTATGTGGAACGCCTAGACCGGAGGCACTCCTTCCCTTGAAGGAGTGTCTCAAACTGAAGCGGGTCATGAGTTGACATTTTCTAATTAGTGTTTATGCTAATTTTGTAGCACAACTTTCTGAGTTAAAGGGCGGATTTTTATTCACCTAGGAAAAATCCTTCGTCTAGGAGACGGGGTACTGTAACGTATTAAAACGTTAATAACTTGAGTATATCTTTAATTTAAAGCTAATTGATGCCTTACCTTAACTATACAACCTATAACTAACTTATTATAAACTTAACCTAATTAAATAAAGAAACATATTTTAATTACATCTTACTCGTATCGTAAATCAACTCAAATTTTAATAACAAATACTTCTTAACAAAATAAATCGCAATATGAATAAGTTAACCCGCGCGCGCGCTGCCTCACAGCTCAGCGAGATACGAAGCGCAGCCGAAGTTATACGAACGCGCCCCGCTAGATCGCGGCGCCCGAGTATCTGGTGGTACACTACACTCGCCGCGTCATACACTCTGCCGCCGGCTCTTGCCTGTGAGCCCGCGTCACCTTGCCTCAAAATCAGTTCTCGTACGCTCGCTACGGAGCGAATATAAACTTAATTATTTTCCTGATTTTAAATTCTGTGAGTTTGTTATCCCAAATTGGGAACACCCTACGGGATCGATTACCTATCCAGCTGCGTGGCCGCAGCAGGCCGCCCTTCACCTGGCCCATCACCTATGATGGAGAGCCACACATCCCGCCTAATGACCGGGCGATAGAACCGGTCACGTCGAAGATCTGACGCTCGAACTGCTTTTCGCCCTCTGGACGCGCCGTCGCCGTTTCGTCCACATTCGCGCTCCAGGGACGTGGGGTATTCCGGAAGCTGCTCGGCGACATTCTTGTACACTGACCTTTTAGCTAGGCCGAACTCATTTGCCTGAGATCGTTAGGACTATTTAGCTACGTTAAATACTAAACTAAAACTTAAACTAAATTCTATAGAATCTTAAAACTAAACTTAAATTAACTTAACTAAATACTAAATAATATAATTAATTGGACTCAACTTATCTTAATCATTAGATCTAAATCCTGCCTTGCTTTTAGTTTTAATAAAGTCGAAAATAGTGAGTAGAATAATATTTATGTAAGAAAATATTTAGTTGAATAAAGTTGTAATTGTTATTTTTTTAATCTTGTTTTTTTATCGTTCCGTATTAGGTCCTTAAGCTAAAGAGCCTTTTATATACGTGACAGTACATCGCATTTATAATTCATCAGTTTAATTCTGTTTTTTTTTTTTTTTATATATATAAACATTGTTTACAAATATATACTTTTTATCTTCAATGTAAAAAATCTTTAAACCTGATGTTGTTTTGCTAGATAATGGTATCCTAGAACGCAACGCCTACATAAAAGCATTTAGGTATTGTGATGTTATAACACATTGCCTGTATTCGCATCTAGTTGCTCCTTTAACTTATTATATCGTGATATATTGTTATATATTTCAGTGTATATTTTGTATTAACATACAAAAGCTTTACGTGCTAACATACTAAGGTAATAATCTGACGGCTTGTAATAATCTATACCCCGGTTTGCGAATAATGATTCTTGGGAAGCTTTACAAAGTAATATTGCTTGATATGTGATACATTTCTAGTAATATTGCTTGCTATGCGAAGTTGTTATACGAAAGTAGTTACATATTTTTATCAAACTAACAAAAATATTGATGTGACATTGACGCCATTACAAGGTGCATTTTTGAAACATGAAATGAAGTCAAGACGAAATTACTCTCAGCAAATAAAAGAAAAGGTTAAAGTCATGTCTTACAAAGTAAAGGAGAAAACCCAAGAAAGAAACGGCTGGCGATTGCTACACCGACAAGAGCGCAGCTCTTACATTGAAGAAGGAGAAAGGAGGTCCCGTTGCGCTGGCTCCTAATATAGGCCACACATTAGCCTCGCCCTCGTCTGCGAATGGCTAAGGCCTGCCCTATGTCTAATTCACAATACCCATACCTACCTTCCGAAACCTATGCAACCAGCGAGCTACAGGCATGGCTAACTGATCTCTCGCCTAATCGTAGCCGTCACTCTATCACTCTATTTACTACGATCATCAACAGTGATCGGCACCGGCAATGGACTTAAACGCACTTTTTCACGGTGAAAATTGCAAATTGCTTATTTTCTCCACACAAATATTGGTACCCAATCCACAGATGACGTCATATGTAGGTAGGTAGGCCTTTTTTATTGGAGCGTTTTTTGTCCTCAGGAATGCTGAACTTTGACGGTCATTTCTAACTTTTAGAGCAGTCTAAGTGGAGGTAGTCTCATATAGACATTTGATCCCAAAAAAAATAGAATCGATTGACATCCTCAAAAAAAATGTCTGCACTCCTATTGAGTATGTGTTGTGTTACATTGTTGCAGGCAGCTCGAGCGGCTCGCCGGGCGCGCGCGCGGGCCGCCGCTCCTCGCTGGCGCTCACCCCCGAAGACGAGCCCCTCGCTGACGTCACCGTAAGTACGCGTCTTATTCACAGAATATATATATAAAATATACATGGATCGTTAGCATTAGCCTCTTGCATAAAAGATACATACATGGCTCCATAGACCAAATACGGAAGCGTCAGCTTCATAATGTGCGATTACACGTTTGCCCTAGCTCTGCAGTACTCGGAAAGTTGACCGAAGTTGGCCGAGGCGAAGTTGGCCAAAGTATGGGTTTCGGCAGCGAAGTGCTTTTCCACACTAATATCATATTCGCGCAACTACGATTAACTTCGCGAGTAGTGTGGAGCCGCAATTGAACATAGTCTTTCTACAGACACTTTCTCCGCAGTTTTGATGCAACACTGAAAAATATAAATAGCTCAACTAATTTACCTAACTACTTGAGAAATCACCAAATTGGATAGCTTGGGCGGATGTTTTGAGCCCATAGAGAGAGTGGGTTGATATGACCTATTATTTATTTCTTATATCTATTTTTGAAATAAACACACATACAGTACGCTGTTCTACACATATCCTGCTCTGGATCCACGGAAGACCAGCGTCGTGGTGTTCACAAGTGCTATGACATATGCTGAGTGGATTCCATTTTTGCGGCCTAGATACCATTTAGCTTATAGCCATACTAGATAGATAAGTAAAAAAATCACTAACTAAATGTAATCTGGGACCTAATTCGAGACTGACATTCGAGTGATCGCCAAACGTCAAATCTCTATTAGATAACAGTTATATCGCCATTGAACTGTCATTTAAATGCGATGAGCTTAAAAGTGACATATCTCATCTCAATTTTGGAAATACGAAGGCGATAATGATTGTCAAAAATGTTATTCATGTATATAAATTTCTGTTTTGAACGAAACGTAACGGACTAATTTCACGTACTACGCGGTCAATTTAAAGTATGCGCCTGTTATTTATGCCGTCACATACAAAGGAAGCGAAAATTTTGCGCGTCCGAATTGACGAAGTTGCGATATTCTAGGGATATCGCCACTTGTCAAGTAGGCACACGTCAAAAGTGACGGATGGCGATGAAAAGGAGAGATCTCCATTATATCTCTAAAATTGGTCGAATACCGCCCCTGTTTGTTATAATGTTCAATGTAATTAGTTTGCAAAATAAACGTATCTTCTTCTTCTTCTAAATTGTGCTTAGTACTCGTAGTAACCAAAACTATGCTAATTTTACACAATTTATTTTGGTTAGGTACTAGCCAAGCAGTTTTTCAGTCCTCCGATTTATTAACTAGCAGCTAACATTTGGGGTTACTGCTAACAAATTTTTTTTGTGTAATCTTGCATAAATTGCTTAGTTCCTAAATAAACAAAACGTCGTAACGTTAAACTTACTATGGGTACTATTTAGACGCCCGAACGCCACTTGGCAATCTTCGCCATCACCGTCTTCTATAACGTTTATGTTTACCATCAGATGTCAACCAAGCAATTATTTACTTCACTTTGTCACATCGTAACGGTAAACATAAATGCCAAAAGAAACGTAGACGTGGCTCCTTTCAAGACAAGCTCATAAGTGCTTGGACCCACATTATTACCCTACGCGTCTGCGCATACGCACAACTGGATGTTCCACTACACCCTTCGCCTTTGTTGGGACGAAATCAGCGCGGGTTCGTAGCCAATTGAAAATATATATATCATTTTTTTAACCAGCAATTTTTCCGACATAAGGAAATAAAACAATTAATATTGCTAATATTTTTAATTTTCCAAAATGTCCCAATTTATGATTAAAAAATCCATTTGAAAAGTTCCTTATTCTAAAAGAGCGTAAGCGACAAGTTATTGGGCACAGCGCCTAAAATCTTACAGCCGGACTATTACTAAGACGGATTTTGTATGGAAATTGTACCACTGTTCTTTTTGAAGTTTGCGACTGCGATTTTTTTAACCTTTGCTGAAGCTGCTTTCACCCTTTTTTTTATTTCAAAATCTTGTCCGTAATAACCAAATAAAAATAATAGTTTTGGGTTATGTGATAGTAATAAAGTACCTCGTGTTTTATTATTGTTTTATGTAATTTTCCCACTTTTTCTCTCGTCGACCTATCATTAGGCTGTTACGCGACTAGCGCATTTCCTATTAATCTTCAAGCAGATTAGTTCAGCAATTTTGTAGTAGGTAGTTATATGGCCGGATATTTTGCCGGAACCCGTACATTGTAAGCTACGAGTTTCAATATGGAAAGCTAGTTTATTCACGGATCAAAACATGTTATTGTTAAAATACTATTCAAATATACTTACGAGTGTTTTATTGACCGAACGAGCGAAGCATCTCCGTTTCTTCTTGGCCAAAAATTCTTTGGTATGTCATAAAAGTTTTGCTGTCCAGATTTCCGTCTATTCCTTCCCCGAGGACGTCGTATGTTCTTTTATAACCGACTTCAAAAAAAGGAGGAGGGTTCTCAATTCGACTGTATATTTTTTTTTATGTTTGTTACCTACCAGAACGTTCGACTGGGTGAACCGATTTTGATGATTCTCTTTTATTTGAAAGATGGTGCTTCCCGTGTAGTCCCATTTAAATTTGGCCCAGTTCTGACAAAGACATTCTTGAGAAAATCATATAAGTGTTATTGTATGTTCCATTTCGCTCATTGAAGTCGGTACTTTTTTTGGGAAAAACTGATTATTGTCGATTCAGTTTTTTTTAATGTTTAATTTGGTAGAGATATGTGGGTTAAAAACGTAAACAATGACATATTATTTCAGTCATTTCAAAAATAAAAGACGAGGTCGACAGCTACAACTCACAGAGCCACTACCTATATCAATATTGAAATACTATTGAAATATACTTATGTGTGTTTTATGTGGTCGATGGCTTTCTATTCGAACTCAAAGGATCAAAGATTCTACTATTATATACTTATGTTAAAAGGCCTTATTCCTTAAAAAAAAAAAAAAAAAAAATATTAAGACAAATATGTATATTGATAATTTCAACCAACTTTTTGAAGTGAATAATACTTTTCCCCGAGTTCTTGGTATTAACATAGCTATTTCATGCTTTCATTGCGTGCAGTCGAAAATAAGTTGAAAAAACTAATTTTTCGCGTGAATTTTGACAATTTTGAAACAAAAATTATCAATGAAAAATTTAAACTGTAGATTTCAATTATATTTCCTCGCTTCATTCTTCATATATAATTTACCAGGTAGTCCTTTTAACCCACAAGGCAGGTCGCACGATATTCATAGATCTAAAAATCGATAATTTCAATCGAGTTTTAACAATTTTATCGATTCATACGCACAGCACTATCTCACCCCACCGGTGAGCCCTCATTCTTTTTTCGTGCGAGGCAGCGTTCGCACGCGCACAGCGCAACAATAAAAAATGCCGAAACGAAAACGTGATACGTCTGAAGAAAGAATAGAAAAATATAAACGGAGAATAAAGGAATTGGAAAGGGAGAAATTGAGAAAACGTCGTCGAATTATCGTCGAAACAACATCATCAGATTCAGGTTAGTTGGTGAACAATATTTTAGTTCTACCCTCATATCTAACCCGCTTTAATTATACATCGGCCGCGACGCCAGGCCGATAACTATTTAACACATGGTGTTATTATTTATGTATACGTAGTACTCGGCGGTTAACCGGGAGTTAACACGGTAGTATTTTACAACAAGACTGCATACAAATAGGTACATAACGATATGCTTACGATGTAACTATCTCGTTCAATTTCAACCTATCTATCTAAACACTTAACTAACCTGCCTAGCGGTTAACCGAGAGTTAACACGATGGCCAATGGTTCGGTTCGTAAATACAACGCTTGATAAAATTAGTGTTTAGCACACCTGGCGGGTAACCGCGAGTTACCACGAAGGTTAAATTTAATTATTCAGTGGGTATGTAATTTATATAAATGCATACCTTTTCAGATACATCGTCAGATCGGGAATGTGACGTATACGACGAGACGAGGAATCATGGTGCAATTGACAGTGAACCGATAGTAGCTGAACCAAGTTCCGGTCCAATTTCCGAGAACGTTGACGTTGATACATCGTTATCGGCAGCCCCGCAGGATAAACCTAGCGCCTCAGAACCAGATCTGGATCCTGAGTTGCTTTTGGCACTTGGTGAAGATACGGGCAACACTCCAAAGTACGGGGAAAAAATCCACAGCTCCTTGGCCCAGCGATGGGACCCGATACTTAAAAAAGGATTGGCCAAGGAGACCAAAGAAAAAATATTAAAGGAACACTTAGTACCAGAGAACTGCACGCTCCTTCAGGCTCCTAAGTTGAACGTGGAGGTTGCGGCAGCTATATCTGAGACGTCACGCAACCGTGACAAGAGGAAGGAATCCGATCAACAACAATTGGGCATTGGTATATCGATAGTCAATAAAGCTATGACTGTACTGCTTACAAGCGAGAACAAAATTGAAGCTATCAAAATTCTGAGTGACGGTTGCCGCATTTTAACTGATTTGCACTATCAAGAAAGTCAAGCACGAATTAGTGTCATTAATTACGCCTTGGCTAAACCATTCCTTAGCGTGGTGCAGGAGAGCGAAAGAGACGAAACTCTCTATGGTGTAAAACTTTCGGAGAAAATCAAAGCAGCCAAGGTTATTGAGAAACAAGGAATGCAAATAAAAAAGTACACTAAACCTCAAAAAACTACGGCTGCAGAACAACCGACAAACACACGGCCTCAATATCCACAAGGATCTTCGGCAACGAACCCGGGAAACTGGTCCGGGCCCCCTCGCTTTCAGCAGAACAGGGGGGGGCGCAGAGGTCAGAGGAGGATGCCGGCAGCCCAGGTCCGTCGACCGCCCCCTCAACCATCGACGAGTGCAGCAGGCCAGGCCAGGACTCGTGCCCCAGCACGCACTTAGATCAGGTACATGCAGGGAGAATACGTCATTTTTATAACTGTTGGAAAAAGGTCACAAGCAATCCAGTCATTTTAGATTGGATTGACTTGGGTTTTCCTATACCTTTTGAGAATCAAGTATCACAATCCTATGTACCTCAAATATCTTTGTCAAAGTCTGAAAAAATTGATATGGCTATTGCTATTAAAAATCTGCTAGACTTAGGCGCTTGTAGTCCATGTGAACCTTCCGCAGATGAATTCATTTCCACTATATTTTTAGCTCCAAAACCTAATGGTGGAAAACGATTTATTTTAAATTTGAAGAATTTAAATAAATTCGTGGCAAAATTACATTTTAAAATGGAAGATCACAGGACCGCAGCGAGATTGTTACCTAAGAATGGGTACATGGCAACTATTGACCTCAAAGAGGCATATTTTCTTGTCCCAGTTCGTGACGAAGATAAAAAATATTTGAGGTTTCAGTTTGACGGAATTACCTATCAATTTAATTCCTTACCCTATGGGTTGTCGGTAGCTCCGAGAACATTCACAAAAATTATGAAAGAAGTAATTACATATTTACGTTATCGGGGCTACAAAAATGTGTGCTACTTAGACGACATATTATGCATAGGAAATACATATGCTGATTGCTATAAAAATGTGAATGAGACACTTAAACTCCTAGAATGCCTTGGTTTTGTCGTTAACTACGAAAAAAGCTCGCTTATTCCACAACAAATTTGTAAGTTTTTGGGTTTTATGTTCGATTCTGTAAATCAGACAATTTCCTTACCAAGTGACAAACGTGAAAAAATTTTGAACCTAGTCGAGAAATTTTCATCACTGCCCAAATGTTCTATTAGGGAGTTTGCGCAACTAATAGGGGTTTTAGTGTCTGCATGTCCAGCAGTCAGATATGGTTGGATTTATACTAAAATCTTAGAGCGGCAAAAATACCTGGCTGTAGAAAAATACATTGATTTTGAAAAACATTTCAAAATTCCTGAAATAGTTCTGGATGACCTAATTTGGTGGAAACATAATGTAACACACACCTCTAATTCATTAGTAACAAATAATTTCGATCTGGAAATTTATTCTGACGCATCTCTCACTGGCTGGGGCGCAATTTGCAACGGGGAAAGAATGCACGGAGCATGGAAACGCGAAGAATGTGGATTTCATATAAACTATCTAGAATTATTGGCCATATTTCTAGCGCTAAAGTGCTTTGCAAAAACTAAAAATGACTGTTCTATTCTCTTACGAGCAGACAATACAACAGCAGTAAGCTACATAAATCGTATGGGCGGAATTCAATTTCCCCACCTGAACGATCTATCTAGGCAAATATGGCAGTGGTGCGAGAAGCGAAGTATTTGGCTGTATGCTTCATATATAAATACTAAAGACAATTATGAAGCAGATGAAGAATCTCGTAAATTAAATCCGGATACAGAGTGTGAACTGTCGGATTCAGCATTTCATTTCATCACAAAACAGTTAGGACAGCCAGATATTGATCTTTTCGCTTCTCGAGCCAATGCTAAATGCACAAACTTCGTTTCATGGAGGAAAGATCCCGAATCCACTTTTGTAGATGCCTTCACTTTAAACTGGAACAGTTTTTTCTTTTATGCATTCCCGCCGTTTCCACTGCTCCTGAAATGTCTTCAAAAAATTGAACAAGACAATGCATCAGGAATATTAATATTCCCTTTTTGGCCCAGCCAGGCGTGGTACCCATTATTAAAAACAATGGTAGCATCCAGTATAATCTGGCTCCAACCAAATGAACATCGCGTGTCGTGTTGTTACAGAAATCAACTTATCCTGGGTGCAGCAGTGCTCTCAGGCAGTCCTTCGCGGCGCGCGGCGTCCCGGAGATAGCACTAGACTTGACGTTAGCGTCGTTGTCGCCCAACACAATGAAGCAGTACAATGTTTCGTTAAAACTATGGTGGCAATACTGCACAGACAACGGTTTTAGTATATTTGATTGCTCTATTCCAAACGTGCTAGGGTTTTTGAGTGAGCAGTACAATAAAGGTGCATCATATGGATCAATCAACTCGCATCGCTCGGCGTTATCTCTTCTGTTAGGTAGCTGCATTGGATCAGACGATCGCGTCACTCGCTTACTGAAAGGTGTTTATAAATTAAAACCAAGCCTCCCCAAATACAGTTGTACCTGGGATCCACAGCTCGTACTCAGCTACATATCTAACTGGTATCCTAATAAAGAACTGAGCCGAGAAAATGTCACAAAAAAGTTGATTGTTCTGTTGGCCATCTGTACTGCTCACCGGATGCAAACTTTTTCAACAATCAAAGTTGAAAACATTAGTTTTCATGAAAACGGCACAAATATTGCAATCAAAGATATTATTAAAACGTCCGCTGTTGGCCGAGAACAACCGACGCTTTACTTACCGTACTTTAGAGAGAATCCCCGAATCTGTCCAGCCACGACGCTGAAAGATTATCTCCAAGCAACGAGTTCGGACAGACCGGAGAACATGTCACACCTCTTGTTGACTGTGAAGCGCCCCTTTAGGGCCGCGACAGCACAGACACTAAGCAGGTGGACGAAACAAGTTATGAAAGCAAGTGGAGTGGACGTGGCGGTGTTCAGCGCACACAGCGTGCGGCACTCCGCCACGTCCACCGCCGCCGCAGCCGGAGTCTCCGTCGATGCTATCCGGAAGACTGCCGGCTGGACGAAGACTTCTCAGACATTCGCCAAATATTATAATCGTCCAATCATTGATTCTAATAATTTTGCCGAATCAGTGTGTCTTATCACCGAATAATTTAATTATTATATCTAAGGTATACCTACCTACCTCGATGATTTTATATTCTACATTATTAATGTAAGATTTCATTTTGTTTTCATTATGTGAGATGATTAAAGAAATGTTAATTTCATTACAATGTCTTATTTAATCTCAATTGTATGCGTTTTACAAAGCTTATCTCTAAACATCTACCTGGTAAATTATATATGAAGAATGAAGCGAGGAAATATAATATATGATCAAACGAACTTCTGGAAGCGAAGTTCGATCAATATTATATGAGTCGCTTCATTCGAATATATAATCACCCTCCCCCCCAAACCCTGAAGATAAAGCTTTGCAAGAAACTAGTAAATCTCTAAAAGAATGAGGGCTCACCGGTGGGGTGAGATAGTGCTGTGCGTATGAATCGATAAAATTGTTAAAACTCGATTGAAATTATCGATTTTTAGATCTATGTCGACCTGGCAACTCTCGCCAAGTAAACAACTAACTAATCTGCTCTAGGCTTTTTTAATCTCTAAACTCATATAAACAAGTTGAAAGTTGCGAAAAGTGAACGGATTTTAAGGTTACAAACCTGTGTAAGGTTATCCTCCACAATCAACACGAATATAAGTGCAGGAAAACAATCTCGTATCTCGGTAAGATATGCATTTTATCCGTTAATCACTATACACTGTTTGAAAGTTACAAAATAACGGGATAGTAACTACATTTCGGAAGAACTTTACCGTTTCACCATCAGCTGATTGGATGCATGGTTTTGACAACTGACACTTGACAGGTACACAACTACACATGCTACCAACAAGAAAAGCAAAATAGTGTTGTCATACTAAATTATAACTACAACGTCAAACTGACCCGATAACAACTATCTACGTTCCAATTTACGCACATATAAACACTAGAAAGAGTTGCGTTCCGAAACCTCTAAAATAAATAAAATGGCATCAAATATAAAAACAAGTTGCAAAACCTGCTCCAAAGAAATAAGAGAAAAACATTTTCTTTATTGTAAACAATGTGCATCTTCATTCCATATTTGGTGCACAATTGTGACCGACAAGCGCTATGATTTAATGTCAACCGAAGAACGTAAATCATGGAAATGCTCAAAATGTTTGAAAAGCGCTAACACACAGACAAATCTTTTTCCAAGTATTGTTCCTGTGAGCACATTAACGAAGCCATTTAACCTACAAAATCATTCCAAAGACACGGAAAAAAAGAAAACTGAAGCTAAAACTAATGTAGCTCTACGTAAATACCAATTGACCCCCGTCATTTCAGTGTCCCCCTCTAGCGTTAGCACTGTCGATACGTCCAAAATACAGACTTGGAAACAGGACAATGTAACCCTGAGAAAGCCGAAACAAATAATACGTGTTACGCAGGAAATACTTTCAGATCCTGAGTCGGACTATGATTGTTTGGGAAATACTGACTTAGATATCAGCTCACATAGTCTTCCTAATATAACGTCGTCTGAAAGCTTGCAAGTTCACGAGCTAAAATCAGAAGTTAGTTCTCTATCAATCCAACTAGCAAGCGCCAATGAGGAAATAGACTGCCTTAACACGGAAATAGTTAAGCTACACAAAATACTAGAAGATCACCAGAAAAAGGCAGAGATCTACAAAAAATTACTAACAGATAAAGGGCCTCTAAGAAAACTGACCCCCATAAAAAAAGATCTACTGGTTCTTAAAACCAAAAGAACAGAGGCGCTAGATAGCGATGATGATACGCCACTTCTCTCTCCAGCTCCAAGTACTGGACAAGATGAGCATGTACTCCCCTCCAAACAGCAGCCACCTGCCGCTTTAAGTACTCCAACTCTTCCCACAACTCCAACGAAAGACGAACGAGACAAAATACATTCAGAACCTCGGTCGCCATCGCCAGTAACTTCCCTACCTGAAGATCCAATCGTGCCTCTACTGCAACTACACTCTGCCTCAAGCACTTCGACTGTGCCCTCATCTCCAATAAAAGCCACACTAGGAAAGGAGGACAAAGAAGACGACTCTTGTACCTCTGAAAAAAGGAAAATATGCATTATCAGCAACAACAGCAGAAACAAGATTCTACAAACAGCAAGAAATACCTTTGGTTCAGATGACATCTGCCACTATATCAAGACTGACGCCGGACTTTGCCACTTGTTGGATGGTATCGATTCAAAAATTAAGAATTTTACATTTAACGATTACTGTGTAATATTTGTTGGAGCGATCGATTTTAAGGATACCATAAATTACCATGACTTTGTTAGTTTCATAAGAGGTAAATTAGAGAAAATCAAGCACACTAACATAATTATCTGCTTACCAAGCTTTAAAGTGCATAAATATGGCGGTCTTTTTAATAGACGGGTTGAATATTTTAACAATTTATTGTATTCTGACGTTTGCACATATCAATATGCTTACGTGCTAGATAGTAACAAAAACATTGAATATTCAAATAGAATGTTTAATAAAGTGTCAGGCCTCATAAACAACACAGCTGTGCGCCAAATTTTTATAGATTTAAGGGACTATATCAGCGATTTAGATTTATTTAACTTAAATATCTCTGATGATGATAAAAACAAGCTTGATTGTGACTCCCTATCAAAAACAGTTTTGCGCGAGAACCGCATTTCTACGAGCACTCAAACCGAGGACTGTTTTTTTCGAGAGCAATGAAACTTTGTTAATCCTTCATCAAAATATAGCAGGGTTATTAATGAAAAAAGACTTGCTCCAAGTTACATTAAAGGATCTAGATGTTAGAGAAAAAAAATACATAGACCTGATTTGTATATCAGAAACATTTGTGAAAATAGGTGACGAACTAAATATTAATATTAATGGTTTCAAATTAGCAGCCTGGTTTTCAAGACCAAAAAAACGAGGAGGTACTTGTATACTGTGTAGAGATTATCTAGAAACTAAGCCTTTAACCTTCCTAGATGAACTGAAGAGTGAATTTAATTTTGAAATCTGTGGTGTAGTCTTTCCAGAACTAAAATGTATTCTTATTTGTATATACAGAACTCCTGATTCAAGCACTAAAATATTTTTATCTAAACTGGAGAGTCTGTTAAAAATTGTTAATAATAGGACAAAAAGAAACAAAATAATTATAGTGGGTGATTTTAACATCGACCTAGAGAAGTCAACTACAACACTCAATGAATTTTATAGAATTACTCAAAATTACCACTTCCAAATTCACATTAAAACTCCAACAAGGCTAAATGCATGTATTGACCAAATGCTATCCAATGTTCCACTCGCGAAAGGACAAGTCCTTCCGCTAGGTCTCTCGGACCATACTGCTCAATTGCTAAATGTACCGATAGAAGAAAAATACATTCCTCCCACATTTAAGATTCTTAAGAGAAGGGATTTTAACCAGGATAATATTAGGAAATTTAGATGCAGTTTGATGAGCTTATCATGGAATGAAGTGTACTCCGAAACAGATGCTAATATAGCATTTAGCAAATTTCATGATATGTATGCATTATTTTTCAATTTATGCTTTCCGATTAGTAAAATTAAAATTAGGACTAAGCGCAATGATACGAAATGGATAACCAAGGGAATAAGGAACGCCTTAAAAACTAAACGTAGTCTAAGATACAGATATTATCGGAACAGAACAAAAGAAAATAAACTTAACTATAATAAATACAATAAATTACTCAAAAAATGCATAATTACGTCTAGGAAAAGAGAAAACAAAAGATCAATACAAAAAGCCAAAAATATTTCAAAAGCCAGCTGGGACGTAATAAAAAAAGACATGGGTAAACCAAACATAAAAAGGAAAATCATAGATAAACTAATTCATGATGAAATGGTAATCCATGACCCTCATGCTATAGCCAATGCTTTCAATGAATACTACATTAAACTTGCTAATACTGACAATATTTTGAACATTAAATATAACTACTCTGTAAATTCTAATAATATCAACATGTTTCTCTCGCCTTCAAATCCCAATGAAGTACTAAATATAATAAAGACACTTAATAATACAACTTCTGTAGGTTACGACAATATCACAACAAATATTATTAAAATAACTAGTGACATCATTGCACCCGTACTATCGCATTTGATAAACCTGACTTTTCTACAAGGCACTTTTCCCGATAAATTGAAAGTTTCTATTATTAAGCCCATTTTTAAAACGGGTGACATGCTGCAGCCTAGTAACTATAGACCGATTGCGCTTATACCAATCCTAGCTAAAGTCTTCGAGAAGGCCATGCACACCAGGTTAATGAAATTTATTAATAAATGTAACTACTATTAAAAAAATGTGAAGCTTACGGTTTGAGAGGCGTGGTTAATGACTGGCTTAAGAGTTATCTCAGCAATAGACACCAAATAGTAGAAATTACAGGTACCAGCACTGATAAAGTAGAAGGCATTTACAGATCGGACACACAAGTTAATCAAGTAGGTGTACCTCAAGGGACTATTCTTGGTCCCCTACTGTTTTTAATTTACATTAATGATTTGCCATCAATTACTGAGCACGACTGTACATTATTTGCGGATGACATATCAATAGTAATTTCCGAAACAGAAGGACAAAACAATGATGAAATTAACAACTTTGTCAATAATATTATAAAATGGTTAAAGAATAATAATTTAAATGTAAATTTAGGAAAAACAAAATATATTCAATTCATCAATCATAGAGGAAGAAAGGAAACACTGTCAGTAACATATAACGACCACACACTGACAGAATGTGATAACACTACATTTCTTGGGTTTGTACTCGATGACCATTGTAATTGGAAACTGCATGTCAATAAAGTCTGCTCAAAAATTAATAGATTTGCATATGTTTTGCGCCGACTCTCACGAATAACCGATAGAAAAACTGCTTTAAAAGCTTATCATGGTTTTGTGGCTTCTAATCTTCGTTATGGAATACTAATTTGGGGAAACTCTGTCCATATTAATCGTGCCTTTATAGCGCAAAAACAATGCGTTAGGGCTATTACAAATATTAGTTCACGCACGTCGTGTAAGAGCTCGTTTATTGAACTCGGCTTGCCTACTGTGTGCTCAATATATATTTTGGAGGTCTGTATGTTCGTAAAATTACACACTGAATTATTCAAGAAGAAAAGTGATATTGTGAATTTTAATACTAGATACCCGGACAGACTGGTAGTTCCCAAAATGCACACGACAATGAAGGGTAGAAATTGCTATGCCATGTGTATTAAAATTTTTAATCACCTACCAAATCACCTCAAGCAACTACCTTCTAATAAATTTAAAAACAAACTGTTTACTTGGCTTGTTGAAAAATGTTTTTACGATATTAAAGAGTACTTGGATGTAGCACATAAGTAGAATAAAATTGTTAAATAGTAGGATATAATGTCAATATTGACAATTAAAGATTTGCATGACTTACTCACGTCTAGATATATGATACGATTTTTTTTATATTTTAAGACCAATATGTTAACTATATCTATTGCAAATAAATATATTTCATTTCATTTCATTTCATTTCATTTCATTTCATTTCATTTATGAATATCGTGCGACCTGCCTTGTGGGTTAAAAGGACTACCTGGTAAATTATATATTCGAATGAAGCGACTCATATAATATTGATCGAACTTCGCTTCCAGAAGTTCGTTTGATCATATAATATATACCAATAAATCCCAATAGCCCTGTTCTAGGTAAGTAGGTAGTAATATCAAGAATATGTTAAGAAACATGTTTGATCATAGAGAACATTTCTAAAACAATCACCATTTTAAGAGGCCTTATTCCTTTTAAAATGGTGATCGTTTTAGACATTTTTCTATATGATCAAACATGTTTCTTTACAATTTATTGGTGTTACTACCTAGAACAGGGCTATTGGGATTTATTGGTATATAATTGAAACCTACAGTTTGAATTTTTCATTGATAATTTTTGTTTCGAAAACTACTCGAAATTGACAAAATTCACGCTGAAAATTAGTTTTTTCAACTTATTTTCGACTGCACGCAAAAAAAGCATGAAAAAGCTATGTTACTTCCTAGAACTCGGGGAAAAGTATTGTTCACTTCAAAAAGTTTGTTGAAATTATCAATATATTTGTCATAATATGAAAAATATAAATTTCAAAAGGAATAAGGCCTCTTAAAAGGAATCTATTTATATAATAAAATAAGAGCGGTGACAGGTAGCCGTAGTTACCAAAAGCAATCTAGTGGTTAATGAAATAATGAAACAGCTTACTTTCGTTTCGAATGTGATTATTTTCATCTAACTAACCTATACGCGATGTCATCCGTTTTTGTAAAACATGTTGTAATCATATTAATAATGTAATAATCGTATAAATTTAAATGCAACCTGGCTTTAAGCAAAATCACTTGTCAGCGACTTTTATATAATCAAGCAAACCTAAACGGTTTTATATTATGTATTAACTTAGATATGACATTTAATTCGAGTATATAGGCTCAATTTTTAGGGTTCCGTACCCAAAGGGTAAAATCGGGACCCTATTACTGAGACTTCGCTGTCCGTCCGTCCGTCCGTCCGTCTGTCACCAGGCTGTATCTCAACAACGGTGATAGCTAGACAGTTGAAATTTTCACAGATGATGTATTTCTATTGCCGCTATAACAACATTTACTAAAAATAAAATAAAATAAATATTTAAAGGGGGCTCCCATACAACAACCTTGTTATAGATTATATATATGTATAGGTACGGAACCCTTCATGCGCGAGTCGGGCTCGCACTTGCCCAATTTTTATGCTATGACCAACATGAATATGAGACATATATATGTTAAAGTCCAATGAACACCTTGTATAAAACTGTAAATTTAAAAAATATGATACATATTATAAAAATAATTTAGTGCATCGTACTTGTATCATTTTTGATAATCTATTCGATAGAAATAATAGAATTATCATAGGTAGCCGTAGAAGGCCCCTCGTCTATTATCTAGTGTAACGACGGTGATTGTGATAAACTGATTCTGAATACATCGGCACATTGATTTTCATCAATGATTAATAATAAGGCGTTGATAAATAAATTCTTATCACGACTATCCGACATTAAGACAATCGTTATTATGAATCGCTGAATTAGTCTTCCTGCGAACTTCGTCATACGCGAGTGTTTGTCGGTGTTTTAATAGATAGATATATAGATATTCCATTCATTTATTAATCCTCTGTCTAAAATCATTAAGTGCAACTTAAAATGTGAAGTATGTGAATAAATACTTATACAAGTGATGGTGCTCAAAAAGTAAATACTAAAAGTGAAAACAGTTATGTCTTCTAGTGCACGAAATAAAGATTAAAATCTCAAAAACAACGTCGTCAGTTCAATAGTAGTAGATGGTAATCAAATAACGTATATAATGACGTTTGTTTCCTTTAAATTGCATCATCGGAATTGATTTACTAGTCTGTCGATAGATATATATGGTTCACGCTATCGAAATCGTAGTACCTCAATCAATCGTGAAATCACTGTACTATCGGATTATGGACAGATTAAAATAATAATTCCGCAAGATAATCCTGGTGACGTTGAGAACGCTGCACCATATGAACTCAACATGGCTATCAATGTGGGTAAAATACGTGTCCACAATGGTGGAGGTGAAGTTGAAAATCAAGAGGAAGAAGTAAAAAAATTAGGTTGTTGGGCGAAATTCCGGACGTTATTTGAAGGCAGAGGCTTCGATTTGGAATATGAATACCGCTCTCCCGCAGTGCATGTCTTCGAAACTGATCGACACTCACATAGGAGCGGGCGGATCACGGAGAGAAGACTCTCCACCGAAGAGAAGCGAAAATCTTTTCAGGAAAAAGTAACAGATTTTGAAGAAGAAGAGAGCGCGAGTAATTTTTACGAGCAATTTGAAAAAAATGAGAATGCTGTAGAAATCGAGGATACTCTGAAGAGACAATCGAAATTCCGAAATCGGGTGTCCATGAGACCAAGTATTTTTTTGACTAATATCCAGGAAGAAACAAGTAGCATGAAAGAATCTGAAATAGACGAATTGGAAGATGAAGTAGAAGTGGTAAGTGAAAATAGTACATAAGATGTAGGCATACGGGTGCGGGATATAAAGGCAACTTATAAGGCGGTGAATTCCTGAATGTCCCTAATGATGTGCATAAATAGGCTGGTTTGTCTAAAGTTTTACGTTTTGCCTTGGCCAGGAGGTGAGATTTTCTACCCGCGTTTATGATTGTTTCTTTCTTGTTTGTCGTAGCTGTCATGTCATGTTACCCGAATATGGTACCACTAGAGTGTTATTTTAAGCCCTAAATGTCAATTGCCAATTAAATATGATTTTTATTAGGTAGGTCCCTAAAGCATGTACAAAAAAATGTAAATGTATGTATGGCGCGGAGCATACAATTTTGAAATATTTCCCATTAGTGTAATACTTTTAAACTCTCGCATAAATGTTCTACCGCAACCGTGGACTTTAATTGAAACAAGGTAATTGCCTCAATTGAGGAAATAGTAATCTTCCTCTCCCAAGACCGCATATTAATAATCTTGATCAAATCCCAATCATCTTTTTAGTAAACAGCAAGGCAAAATAAATGAAGAGAAGTCAGGTCGGTCGCCTGCGGGACACGGCTCCACTAATTGGATTAAGATTCTGACCTCGAATTGTGACTTGTCCAATAGGGAGACGAGAAAGTTATACGGTGCGGAAATGCGGCAGATTCGCTGATTTCATTCTGTTGATTGAAGTTTGATCGTCGTCATTTTAATTTAGCTCATTACGGTGTTATTGTTCGGAAATTATAGGCATCAAAGGCCTATAGATAAATTCCTTAGAATCTAAGATATATAAAAATAAATAAATAATAAATAAATAAATATCAATAAATATCAGACAACCTCACACAAATCGATCTAGTCCCAAATTAAGCTCAAGAAGGCTTGTGTTATGAGTACTAGACGACGATATACGTACTTATATAGATAAATATATACTTAAATACATATAACAACCATGACCCAAGCACAAATATTCGAGTTCATCACACAAATATTTGCCCCGGCCGGGATTCGAACCCGGGACCGCCGGCTCAGTAGGCAGGGGTCTACAAACGGAGCCAAACGCGTCGTCAAAAAATAAAATATGTTATACTTTACAACTAGGTCACATTTTTACTGCGATTTGTTGTAGCGTTAGGTATCTAGGGCAGAGGTAACAATAACTATAACACCAGGTACCTATAATCGTTCACTTTTTATTCCGCGACTTTCGGGTACGTGGGTCGTAGCCTACTGAGGTTCCGTAAGGTAATTTGGATCGATGCGTAGATGTTCAGGTAGGTACTATCCTGGGAGAGCGACCGGCACAGCAGAGGCGGTGCGAAGTCAGCGCAGCAGCTCCCTTGGCAGGAAATAGCCCCGTACTTCGGACCCTGGAATTGCATTCCACCTCATTAGGACACCACTAATACAGGTCCCGTGTAACGTCCCGCCTTACTTACTTGTTATTTATAATCACCATGGTGTATTAAATATTCGAGATGTACTGTATTTAGAGTTTGTTTGTGGCGGTCGGAACACGGGAAATTGCAGAACGGAGCAACTAAGTGTTTAGCTAGGCAGTAAGAAGGATGCGTAAAATTGAAAGAAGTAGCAGCATAGCATAGGACAATGAAGGAGAAATAACATGAAATACAAGTGACAGCGTTAAACAAAAGTTATGTTCTTTAACTAATATCTCTGCTACGTAATCGTGGTTAAAAAATTATCAGTAATGACATGAATGATTGAGGTTAAACTGGCCATGAACATTCAAAATCATAGATCGCCATTTTGTCGAACAAAGCGGCGAGCGTAGATTGCATGACGCAATAAGCAAGACACATGAAGTAGCACTTAAAAACTAGAATGATATTTGTTTGCGCTTACCCAAAGCGGGGGAACGATGCACTTTAACTTTATAAACACTGGCAACAACCAATAGTTTTTGTGACAAAAACACTTCGACGTAGCGAGACAAAAGGCGGCTCATAGATAACGCGCCGACGGGCAGCGTGCGTTCAGTCCGGTGTCCAGTCGAGAGTGACGTGACGCGGCACTCGGCAGCGCCACCGTAAGATGCGCCTGCGCAGCACCGCGCGCGTAGGGAACCGGCAAGTCGATGATATCGACATCGATATCGATAGTTCATTACTAGCGTAGGAGCATCTATTAATGTTTTTATTTATTTACTAAGAGTATTGTAGTGAAATGGATTTCAGTGTTATTTTTATTTAATTGTAAGTAGATTTTAGTTTCAAATTTCTTTAAAGTAAGTATTTTAGATTTATAGTATGATTTAACTGTGTAAGAAATAATTAACGCTACAGTTACCCCGCTCCCTACAAAAGGATTTTTTATCCTTACTGAAACAAAAAAATCCGGCTATATAGATGCTATATTTCTATGGTCCTAGTTAATTATGGATACTTTTATTATACCGTTCCATGACTTACTAGTTTTAAGTCCTTGATATGCCAAGTGCCAAGGTACTTACCAGACATATCTTCTAAATCATAAACCAGAGGTGACCTTTTCCCTATGACTCGGCATTTTAGAAATTTTGGTGCTAGCTTTTTGCTGAAATATTGGTCCTTATCGCTTTGATAATATGTTTTTTTCCAAACTATGTCATTTACCTGGAATTCTGCTGATTGGCGTCTTAAGTTATAACGAGATGTGTTTTTAGCATGGGCCTGCCAAAGGCGGGTCTGAACAGTATTGAATATTCCTACGAAGGGGCCAATATTTTCAGCATAGATAGTACGAGGTAAAAAGATAACCTCGTTGCCCAAATCAGTATCTACATAGTGCGAGCCACATGGAACAAGCTCCCGCGCGTAGACAAGGAAAGCAGGTGTGTAACCAGTAGCTTCATTTACTGAATTGTTAATAGCAAATGTTATTTTTGGTAAGTGAATGTCCCATGCCCTATGATCGTCTTCTATAAACGCAGAAATACACGTAACTATTGTTTTATTGTAACGCTCGACTGTGTTTATCTGTGGTGTATAACGTGGCGTAAAATACACATTCGGCACCTTGTATTTAAGGAAAAACAATTCTAGATTTTTACTGATAAATTGGCTTCCATTATCTAAAAATATCGTCTGTGGTATGCCGTGGATTAGAAATACCGAGTCCTCCAAGTGCTTGATCACTGCCTCAGCGGTGGCCCGTCGTATGGGAAACGTCATGCAGTACTTGGTAAAACAGCATACCACCACGAGTAAAAATGCGTTTTGCTTCCTACTAAGGGGAAGGGGACCCACAAAATCAATAGATATCATCTGGAAGGGTCTAGAACATTGTTTAGGTCTGCCCATAACTCCCAGCGTTGAGTGATTAGGCAACTTATGTGAGATGCATATAGAACAGCCAGAAACAATCTTTACAACATCTGAATGCATACCCGGCCAGAAGTAGCGCAGAGCCAAGCGATGATAGGTCTTATGGATACCTAAATGACCAGCCGTGGGCGTTGCGTGGTTGTCGATTACTATTTGCTCGCGCAATTCGCAGGGCACTACCTCTTTCCAGGCAAACTCTGATGTAAGGAAACATTTATTTTTAGAGAGCCTATAGAGAGCATTGTTAGAAATCGTAAAATTAGGGAGACTGGATGGAGACTTTAAACAAGTCTCATATTTGTCTTTATACCAAGAATCAGTTGTTTGCGCAATCGCATTAGCAGTAGCAATAGATGCAATGGGGACAGCTCGCGAAAGGGCGTCAGGTATGACATTGTCAGCACCTCTGCGATGCTTTATATTAAAGTTAAATGCGGATAGACGTACGCCCCAGCGCGCCAATCTCCCTGTTGGATTATTAAGTGATAAGAACCATTTCAAGGCGGAATGGTCAGTATACACCGTGAAAGGTTGGCCATTGTCTAAATAACAACGCCAATGTTCTAAGGCAGTGAGCACGGCAAGCGTCTCTCTTTCCGTGATACTATAATTACGCTCAGGGCTGGTCAGGGACTTACTCATATACGCAATGGGATGTTCCTGTCCGTCGATAACCTGACAAAGCATTGCTCCAACGCCGTAATTACTAGCGTCTGCGTGAACTTCGAAGGGCAGATCATAGTTAGGACAAGATAGCACAGGGCACGACGTTAGGCTTTGTTTGAGCAATTTGAAGGCGGTATCGGCTTCATCTGTCCATATGAACGTGGATGAACCCTTCTTGTTGGAAGTGAGCTTATTTAGAGGCCCTGCAATCGTACTAAAGTTTGGTACGAAACGTCGATACCAAGAAGCTGTGCCTAAAAATCTCTTGATATCCTTTTTTGAAGATGGTGTGGGATAATTAACAATAGCTTGTACTTTTTCAGGGTCTGTACGTAGGCCCTGAGAGTCAACCACATAGCCCAGATATTTTAGGCTATCCCTAAAAAACTGCGTCTTTTCGAAATTGATAGTTAGATTAGCTTGTCGCAGTTTCTCTAGAACACGACGCAATAGGGACACATGACTATCGAAATTGTTACTTACGCATATTATATCATCTAGGTAACAGAATACCCTGAGATCGAACTCTGGGCCGAATAGCGAATCGACCAACCGCTGCTGGGTGGCAGGGGCGTTAGTGAGGCCGAAAGCCATAGTTTTAAAAGAAAATGTTCCCCTGTTAGGCACAAAGAAGGCAGTTTTGCATCGGTCTTCCTTGGCTATAGGAATTTGCCAAAAGCTCTTAGACAGATCTATACTTGTAAGGTATTTAGCATCTTTGAGATTGTCTAAAATCTCGGCTATATAGGGAAGATTATAAGCGTCCTTGATGGTTACCGAATTTAATTTCCGGCTATCCAGGCAAAACCGGGGCTTTCCATTTTTTTTATTAACAACTAGTACCGGGGATGACCATGAACTCTCACACGGTTCGATGACGTCTAACTGAAGCATTTCATCTACCTGCTCATTAATGATACGGGTCTTCTCCGGTGACATGCGGTAATAGCGTTGTCTAATAGGAGCAACATTACCAGTATTGATGTGGTGTTCGATCATAGAGGTTCGACCTAAGCCTTTTTCTTCATACGATATAGCCCTGAATTCATCAATTATGTTATCAACAACAGAACGTTCATTAAAATCTAATTTCTCGTAAGGTGTGATATGCTCGGCTACTTGAGTTAGTGAAGAAGGTATAATAGATTTAGAAGTCTCAGTTATGTGCATAGAGCCAATATATTTGGGACATAACTTGAACTTACGCCAAAAATCGATTCCTAGTATTAAGGAAGTTTCAATATTGGGAACAATATATGCTTTGATTGTGTGGGATTGCTCTTCAAATGATACTAGTAAGTTCATGTAACCAATACTAACAAGGCTTTGACCTCCCGCGGTGATAACATTTATTTTTTCATCTGTATGTATAATACAGTTAGGATCTAAGTCATTATGAAAACCATTACCAATAATTGTAACTGCTGCACCAGAATCTAATAGCCCGGCTGCAGTTATATTATTTATATTAACATTAACGAATATCCTATCATCATACTGTTTCTTAGATTGCAGAATTGAGGTTACTTTGTAAACACTAAAAAATTTTTTTATAAAATTTAACCAGTTCTCCCAATCTTTAACATCTGAGTAACCACAATTCTGCTCTACTCGTTTTTTGGTTCTTCAAGCGTTTGGGTAGGTTGCTTTTGGCAGTCCGGGCAGTCATAGAATTTGACCCCGGGACGGCCGCACCGGAAACATACGATGATTCGTTCTGCGGTACAGTTTCTTAATGAATGCGTATCTACACGGCAACGAGGGCAAAATTTAGGTGTTGTATTAACTGCGTAGACAGGTTTAGGAGCTGCAACTGCTTCCGTAGGAAAACGGCCTTGCGAGTTCCGTTTATCGTGGTATGTAGGATAATGGGGTTTAAAATCATAATTTTTTGTAAAAGGCAACTTCTGTGCAAAAGGCTTGCTGGGAGTATTTGAAGTAGACGTATGAGCATATGCAAAATCCGGGGCAAGGGTATCGGACGTCACTTTAGGGGGCTCGTGATATTGAGACATACGAGCCTGGACGTTTTCAAAATTCTTACATATCGTCCGTAATTGATCCACGTTTTTGATGTCGGGGCAAGACGTTAACACATTGGCATAGCAAGGGCGTATATTGTGTAGCAATATTTCTAGTTTTGCCTCCTCCGATAACGTTCTATCCAGTTGCGAGAACATACCTGACATAATTGAAAGATAAATAGTAATATTCTCTCGCGCTCCTTGTGTACGTGCCCTAATTTCGGCTAGGAACCGATAATCATAATCAGAGCTGCTAAAATCCTCCCTGAGTTTAGCACAAACCTCCTCCCAGGAAGTGACCTTGTCTTGTAAGCCACGGAACCAGTGCAGGGCGTCTCCTGTGAATATCTCAGTAGCGAAAGACAACACTTTACTCGAAGATATCGCTCGAGCCTTAGTAAAGTCTTTCACGCTCCGAATGAAAGCGCGTACACAAGTTTTTCCATTAAATTTAAGTTTTGACAATTCAGATGTCAAGCCGCGATCGCAATTTACCGTAATATGTCCAGGGTTAACATCAGCAATTGAGGCTGGCGCAACTGGGTTGAACCCCGCGAGTGTTTCTTGATAAGTATGAAATAGGCTAAAGCATGTAGTCCAAGTATCTACAGCTTCTGGCTGAAGGGAGCAGTCTATTCTGTTTATGCGGTGGTAAATATGATTCATAAGGTTATTAGTTCGGTCTAAGAGGTTTTTATCATATCTTTCGTTTAGAGATTCGATGCATCTGCCTACTTTTGTTAAGCTTTCCTCTACCGCCTCTGTATCGTCAATCGGATCAAAAGGTGACGCTAAGATATCTTCCGAGGGAAATAGTCTAACAAGTTTAACTATTTGCTTGCGCAGGTCTAAGACAGTGTCGGCTGGAGTTTCACCTCTAATTTCCACTTCGTAGGCGAGTTCGGGTTTTTGAAGCGACAAAAACTTAATATCAAAGGACATGATTGAAATTCAATAGAACTTTGTCCGACCAGTAATTGGGTAAACGCAAACACTAAGACTAAACTACTTAACTAAACTATACTAACTACTACTCCGCTCTGTTACAATGAGTAATGAAATAGAAAATAGTAACTTGTTTTTTGTGTTAAATATGAAGAAAAGAAAAGTTGTAAATAGTTGTGTAGGAAGAAGAAGGAAAAAAAAAGAAGTGAGAATGGAAAGAGAGAATGAACAATGAGTAATAAATGGCCGCTAACTACAAAAAAGGCAAAGTAAAATACAACTAGTGTCTGCAGAATGCTTACAAAAATAACGGTTTTATCGATATCGATAAAGAGAACCGTGCCCACTCTCTAGACCTTAGTTGTTAAGCAAAGCATAACGAAAAAAAAACAAGACTTCACAATTACACGCACACAAAACAAACTACTCAACGATCCAAAATAATAAACCACCAGATACCAAGTTGAAGGCGCCACTTGTAGCGTTAGGTATCTAGGGCAGAGGTAACAATAACTATAACACCAGGTATAATCGTTCACTTTTTATTCCGCGACTTTCGGGTACGTGGGTCGTAGCCTACTGAGGTTCCGTAAGGTAATTTGGATCGATGCGTAGATGTTCAGGTAGGTACTATCCTGGGAGAGCGACCGGCACAGCAGAGGCGGTGCGAAGTCAGCGCAGCAGCTCCCTTGGCAGGAAATAGCCCCGTACTTCGGACCCTGGAATTGCATTCCACCTCATTAGGACACCACTAATACAGGTCCCGTGTAACGTCCCGCCTTACTTACTTGTTATTTATAATCACCATGGTGTATTAAATATTCGAGATGTACTGTATTTAGAGTTTGTTTGTGGCGGTCGGAACACGGGAAATTGCAGAACGGAGCAACTAAGTGTTTAGCTAGGCAGTAAGAAGGATGCGTAAAATTGAAAGAAGTAGCAGCATAGCATAGGACAATGAAGGAGAAATAACATGAAATACAAGTGACAGCGTTAAACAAAAGTTATGTTCTTTAACTAATATCTCTGCTACGTAATCGTGGTTAAAAAATTATCAGTAATGACATGAATGATTGAGGTTAAACTGGCCATGAACATTCAAAATCATAGATCGCCATTTTGTCGAACAAAGCGGCGAGCGTAGATTGCATGACGCAATAAGCAAGACACATGAAGTAGCACTTAAAAACTAGAATGATATTTGTTTGCGCTTACCCAAAGCGGGGGAACGATGCACTTTAACTTTATAAACACTGGCAACAACCAATAGTTTTTGTGACAAAAACACTTCGACGTAGCGAGACAAAAGGCGGCTCATAGATAACGCGCCGACGGGCAGCGTGCGTTCAGTCCGGTGTCCAGTCGAGAGTGACGCGGCACTCGGCAGCGCCACCGTAAGATGCGCCTGCGCAGCACCGCGCGCGTAGGGAACCGGCAAGTCGATGATATCGACATCGATATCGATAGTTCATTACTAGCGTAGGAGCATCTATTAATGTTTTTATTTATTTACTAAGAGTATTGTAGTGAAATGGATTTCAGTGTTATTTTTATTTAATTGTAAGTAGATTTTAGTTTCAAATTTCTTTAAAGTAAGTATTTTAGATTTATAGTATGATTTAACTGTGTAAGAAATAATTAACGCTACATTGTTTACCCTGTTTAAGGTATCAGGTAAGCCGACCGCGTAAGCACCGGAACATGACACTTTTCGACCAAAAATACTTTTTGGTGATAGCATCGAACAGAGGTCATATGGTGTCCGTAAAACGCGGTTTCCACCAGCTTGCCTACTGCAAGGTTTTTGAGTATACATTTGTACTTATTAGACGACGCGGTTGGCGCAGTTTTTAGACACCTGCCTACTGAGCCGGCGGTCCCGGGCTCGAATCCCGGCCGGGGCAAATATTTGTGTGACTCGAATACTTATCCTGGGGCATGGATGTTATCTATATGCTTATGTATTTATATATATTATGTATATCGTCGTCTAGTACCCATAGTACAAGCTTTGCTTAGTTTCGGACTAGGTCGATTTGTGTATCATTCTCCAATAATATTTATTTATTTATCTCGAAGAATAACCAAACAAAATCATTGCTATAAAGTTATGTTTTGTAACCAAGTATGTAACTAGGTACTTAAATACCATGCCAGGTTGTAATTTTATTATGTTATCTTATCATATATAGGTAACTTCAGTTTAGATTAGGCCATGACACAATTTTTAAATGAAAATTCCCTTCTCACAATTGATCCACCACACATAAGTATTTGAAGGGCTAAGTGGCGAGATCCCGGATAGGTACTATATAAAATCAAATATCTCTGAGACAGTCTGAGTCAGAGTAACAGGGCCAAAAAGGGGCAGTCGAGGCTCCAAATGAAAGGGTAATGGGTAAGAGGGAAAACTCAATTAATCGAAGAAACTTTGAATATGATAGATTTTGTGCCGCTACTGTATAGAAAATCAAAGATAGACGAATGCATCACATACGGAAAGTTCCCTATTGTCATGGAATAGCCGGACAAAGCCTCCCGATTGACCCGACACGGCCCCACACAATACCGGTCCCTGAATGAATTAATCTATTGTACCTTCTTACAGAATTGCCGCTGTATGTAAATAGCTGGTATTGAAAGAAAATGGAACGATTGAGACGCCTCACCGGAACATAAATAGATAATCGAAATCAATGTACAGTCAGTCGAAATAATACGGTATTTGTTAACAGCTCAAATCAGCCTCTTTATGAAATGTCACACACGATCTGTTACTATGAAGTTTCTATAAACATACTAGCTTGTGGCGTCATAAAAATCGGAAGTGAAAACACGTCTTCTATTTAGTTTTTGTATAATTAAAAATAATATAATGTCTAAAACTGAGTGGTAGTTTATTTGGGTCGGCGTATTTTTGAATGTGTGTCAATACCGTATTATAATTACCTACGTCAATAGAGGCATTTGATAATATCATAGAAACCAGAAGATAGGCTGACTAGTCGGAAAAACCGTCAATTTTTAATTTTTTGCGGATTAATCGCCGACAAATCGCCAAAAAACCGGGATACTTGTCTACTAATTTCCAACTTTCAAGTGAACCCCACACTCCCTGAGTATTAGACACTACGAGGATTTGTATAGAAAAGGGAGTAGGTGTAGATAAAATAAGGTATCCCAAAGGACCTTACGCTCTTTTCAACAGCACCAAAACACGTTAAGGTACGTTACATCATGCAACGTTACATGATGTTGTAACAACACAACGTCATGAATGTTGACGTTGACGTATTTTGCAACTTCACGGCAATACGTCACATGTCGTCATCTCATTCCGCGTAACGATGATAACGTGAATTCTATTTGAACTTTACAGCTACATTAAAACCAACTCGATCGACGGTTCGACTCTATTGATACATACGGGTTGCATGCCAATTTATCTTTACCATGAGTTAACATGAACGTACCTACTCGCTAGCGTTTGCGTAATCCTATGGACCCACCGGAAGATCAGCGCTGGCTCTCGAGCTAGCATCTTGCTGAAGTGGGACCTTTTCGTGGCACAGCCATATAAATAGTTACTTATTGTTTTATTTTATTTTTTATTTCTGTCACACCTTTTATGTAATTATGTTTTATTGCACGTCACGAATAAATGTATTTCTTTCTTTCTTTCTAAACTATTTGTATAGAGAATAGCACAACGCCCTTAGCGGTTACTTTGTAGAACTACAATCCTCCATACAAATGGTTTACGCAGTCGCTAGCGAGTACAGTCACTGTAAACTCATGGTAAGAGTACAGTTACAATTACGGGAACTGCACGCTGACTGCACGCCAAATGCAGTTTCTAATTATTTAAGTTGCAGTGGGGTTGCAACTTGCAGCCCATCTGTAACGCTAACGGGCCGAAGAAACAATAACATACGTATAGTGTGAACAAAATTATGAACCCTGATGGGAAACCGTCTAAATCCTTAAGAGAGCTCATTTTATATCTAAAGGAAACTTTATTTTATTTTTAAAAAGCAACAAATTGACAGACGTCACTCACTTACACTTTTATAACACTCACCATTTTACGCCTGTGAAGATAAAGTATATTTATTTCAGTGATAAAGCGCATACCGCTAAAGTAGAAATATAGTGGAAAGATTTCCTATACCTGTCAGTCTCAAACGTCGAATCAAAGTCCCTACATACAATTAAGATACGTCACTTACTTATCAAAGCTAAGCTAATCCACCCACGCCACATTGATTTAAAATGCGGATTCTCCATCTCGCGGATCAGGCCTAAGCCGCATTAAGCCATCGCCATACTCGTACGTGACTGGAATGGGATCCTCTAAACAAATCCGTCTGTTTGTGCGCTAAATTGAAATTTATTTGCACAGATTGCTTAACATAAGGAGAGAGGTATTTTTGAATATATAGTGAAACGTTGATATTAACATAAGGAGAGAGGTATTTTTGAATATTATAGTGAAACGTTGATATATATTGACATACATAGAAACATTGCGTATGAATGCGTCAAATTGTTTAACACGTGATCACAAAATAAAAGATAACTGAAGATTATCTCGTTTGATCTTCGCAAAAGCAGCCTGAGAACTGTAATTTATTGGTGATTTGTGCAAAAATCGACGTAATTGGTAGCGTGGCGACATTTCGCATTTCTCAATCAATTCTATTTTTGTGCCGATTCAGTTTTTTTATTTTTTTTTTCAATTTGTGGATTGAATACGTAAAAAATATAATTTATCATAATTCGTATTTTCCTTTCATGATTCGTATTTTATTCAAATGGTCTTATTATCTTTTGGCTGAATGTATGTATGTATGTATTTATTGTTCATTATATGTATGTACTTATTTGTTTTTTTTTATGTAATTATATGTATATTATTATTATTTTCCGATTTTTGCGCCGCCTAATAACAAAATCATTTTTTTTTTCATGATCTCTACTACCCAAAGGTTGTCTGGAAGAGATCGCTCTTTAGCGATAAGACCGCCTGTTGTTTACCTCTAATTGTAATTTCTTGCATTGTATTTCTCCTGTATGTTTTATGAGGTGTGCAATAAAGAGTACTTTTATCAGACATTTTAAAACAGACTCGCGAAGTTTACAGCTCATAAAACCAATAGTTAACATTCTCTCTAAGAACTGCATCGTCCGACTGTACATTGATACAAAGATCAAAGCATTAAAAAAAATTAAATGCTGCATGTCGAAAGAGACCGGGAGTCGAACCCTCTGGATTAACGGTCCAGGCTTTACGCCTTAGCCAGTCCGACTGTAATTTACTGTATGTTTAAACAAAGGGTAATATTATTTATGTGTTATGTGCGTTACAGTTTTATTCCGCTTATTTATGGTTAGTAAATCAAGTCTGAGGCTTGCCAGCTGTCGACGACCGTTAAATATACGAGACAGGCGCCGAGAGATAAGTATACAAGCAGATATACAGGATAATCCTAAAACTGCCAAACTTTATTTGAGCGGTTAATCTTCTCATTAATGTGTTCACAATATTGATGAACTCCGTACGTTTTGAGGCGCCATTTTCGGTTGTCTTGTGGAAGTGGCGGATTTTTACAATTCTTATCAAAAAGATGTCGTTTGCTTCTACAAATTGGCCATTCTACAATATTGCGAACACATTACAACAGCCGGTTAAAACGCTCAAATATTCACAAATTTATTGAGCAAATCGGATTTCAATGTGTCAGTAATTTTTGCGGAAAATTCATGTACCTACACTTGTGACAATATTTAGGAAGAGATTCGACGTTTCTTAATAAATTCTGTCAGTAATATTACCACTATAACACCTAGTAACCTAACTTTAACGAGGTGCTGTTTTTACTTTTAAATGGCAACTTGCCAATGCCACTTAAGTAATGTACATAGCTCGGACTAATCATCGCAAAACAAGATTGTTTTAAATAATGGCACAAACTTTGGCCAATTTTGCCAGCCAATTATAATTTATATTTATAAACGCAACCCAATATATAAATTATACAACAACAACAACAACAAATCCACTTTATTGCACACCTCAAATACACAGGGATACAAAACATGAGAGATATACAGTAAACAAATTGACAGAGGTAAACAACAGGCGGTCTTATCGCTAAATAGCGATCTCTTCCAGACAACCTTTAGGTAGCGGAGTAGATCAACAGGAGTTAGAATTGAGTAGGTGATGCACAACAACTTTAAGCCACAAAAATCAACTACAAAAATAAAATAAAAACAATAAAAATAAATAAATAACAATAATCAAATATACCTACATATATAGAAATAATATACCTACATATAACACTTAGAGATAAATTATACTTATAAACGCAACTGATAATTGGCCAAAAGTTTGTGAGTGTTTCCATTATTTTCATTTTTATTCTTATTTTGCTATTAGTCCGAGCTATGGTAATGTAAGATAGGTAAAGAGCAAAAAACGGCAGCAAAAAAATTATTTCTTATATTTTTTTTACAGCACCTAACCTTATAATAATAGTTTCAGAATTTACCTTATCTTAATAAGCAATTAACAAATTAGACGCATTAATTCTGACATTACTAAGATTGTAGAATAAAAACCACCACCGCTCACAAAAAAAACACCGATTAGTATCGCATTACCTAAGTTTCAATAGAGATAAAACAATAAGTACGTTTATCGCTAAAAAGTGATATTTTCCAAAGAACTTTTGGTAACAGAATAGATGGTGCGTAATAAATGTAGGTAACAATAGTATACTCATTTCGGATTCTAACGCCATTTTTCTAATTACCTAATTACCGATTACACCACAGTTCTATCGCTTACTCTCGTCCTAAACTCCCGTGACTTTGATACGAATCGACTTGCAACTACCGTAGCCATTCATTAGTAACTTGTCACTCTCCCTATTAGTTAGGTTAGAGGGTACCCTAGGTTTCAATGTAGCCGCACCAAAGACGACCAAGCGACGTTGACGACACGACATCACAGCAATTAGTAAACAAAGGTATGACTAAATAGGGTTGCCAATGCCAACCTTAGTGCACAAATTTGCGGCACATTTGCGATCCAATTGCGGGATTTGGCTAGAAAATGTGCGGTAATGCCGGTAATCCTTCACCCGGCCTAACTGGGTAAGGTATATGGGTCGTCAGCCGTACCGTGAATGTACCAAAACAAACAAATTAAAAGTTTGTCATGTCATGAATGACATACTCGTACTATTTTTTGTTATTATAGTTTGTGTATTGAGCTATTTGCAAAATAATAAATTGTTTATCAAATGACTTATTTATTAATTTTGTGAAATTAATATTTGTGAAACGTTTTTTGTGAAATAATTAGGTAGGTACCATTCAAATCAATATACAAAACTTCTTAGTCTTCTGCCTACTGAGCCGGCGGTCCCGGGTTCGAATCCCGGCCAGGGTAAATATTTCTGTGATGAACTCGAATATGTGTGCTTGGGTCATGGTTGTTCTATGTATTTAAGTATATATTTATCTATATAAGTATGTATATCGTCGTCTAGTACCCATAACACAAGCCTTCTTGAGCTTAATTTAGGACTAGATCGATTTGTGTGAGTTTGTCCGATATTTATTTCTTATTTCTTTCTTCTTAGTGCTTATAATGTAGTCTAGACTGAAAACGGGACAGTCGACGTACTACGCCGACGCTTTGCGGGACGCAGAAATGGGCGGGTGACAACCCTAGGTATGACAGCTTTTGCTTCTACATATATGGCGTGTAACCGACGCATATGGAGATGCACCATCATAATATTTAACTGGAAACGATCGCCTTTGTATTCAAAGGCAGTTATTCAAATGTATTTAGGTACTAGTTGAGTTTTGAATGTTGCGCTACAATGTGGCTAGATCATGTCGTGCTCTCCCACCCACTATCCACTATTGATGGAATCAGGTTATGTTTTCCGGTTTATTGTCTCTATTATGTCCTATCTACCATCTTCGAACACACTATCACCGCTTCAGTTAGCTTGCTTAAGAGATATGTCGTTAAATTTCGTTCTAAAATTTTAGTAATTCAGCTTGTTGCGGAATCCTTTATACTTGTGTTTAGTAGTATATCGATATTATGATATGATGATGCTAATTATAGTGTTCAATGGTATTCCTCTTTATGAAGCCTAATTCATAGATCTGCATTAATTAAAACAGATTCAGCGAGATGTCACTGAAAAGGTAGCCAATCATTTCACAAAAACGTTCATCACAATTTAACTAGGCTATATGATAATATTTCAAATATCTACAATTCATTATATCTCTTAATCATTATACAGACCAATGATATACCCAAGTTCTTGTATCAACCATTACGCACCCGTTCTCGGTTAGAAAGCACCTTTATAGGCTAAATACAAATAGTTCCTACTGTACTAAGTCGATGAAGTCTAGTAAAATTATTATTTAATTTATGATTTCTCATGTAATATTTTTCTTGTTGGTGTGCAATATAGAATTGTTGTATTGTATTGTATTGTATTGTAAAATATAAAGCGCGTTAATTTATTTAAAAATAAACAGACTATATTACGAGTTTAGATGTTTACGTTGTCATCAATCGCTAACTGTCATGTCATCTCAATAATACTGGCGCGTGCTATCCTGAACGCAAATTTTGATGTAAATTACGAATATAGCTCAACTTGAAAGAGCTTATGTTCTATATAACCCTTGTACTCTTAAGTCATTATAGCCGGGACAGCGGTGTAGCACGTAGCTACTAAACTTAGGGTAATTAGTATTCAGTGCCTACTGTAATACTAAGACGTTCGCTGCTGTGGCCGAATTTTAGTATCATAAAATAAAACAAGTGAGAATACTTTAACGCCCACTAATTTAGGCTCACGTATCAGTTTTAAATTTACTTTTGTTCTATGTGAAATTTTCGTGTCCGAAATATTAGGCAATGATATGAAACCAATTTCTCTAATGTAATGTATTTGTTCTAGACCTTATCAACTTTCAATCATCCCCTTTGCTCCGTTTAACGGCTTAAAATAACACTGTCAATGACACCGTGTAATAGAAAGAATTAAGAACAAAATAATCCTTATTGATTTCTCATACACATTGTTTGCGCAATCAGTAAACTAGTCCAAACATTTTACATTTGTTTACTATCGATATTATAAAACTCTTTCTCGGAGTAGAAGGTAAAACTCTTAAATTGTATTAAAAACGGGGAGAGAACATGATTTCGGGAAAAATCTCAACACAGATATACATCTTAGGCGATGGTTAAAGGATACCTACCTTTTACCCATTCACGTTTAAGTAAAAACCGGCTAAGAGCATGTATGTCGGGCCACGCTCAGTATAGGGTTCCGTAGTTGCTCATCCTTCACAATAGACTTAAGTTACAGGAAAGATTTCAAGCTCTATAAAAAGGTCGTAAACGCCAAAGTAACAGTAATTACTTATTACCTTCTGGAAGTCAACTTACGTCCTTATGAAATTTTGCGTTAACTCAAAAACGGCTCTACCGATTTTGTTCAATATAGTTTTCATTGAAAGTACTTATAAGGCCTTATTTTCATGAATTTTTCCATAATTTTTTGACCCGTGGTTAAAAAGTTAGAGGGGGGAACGCTATTTTTTTTATTTTCGGAGCGAATATTTTCAAAACTGCTGACTTTATCAAAAAATAATGTTTGGAGACCCCTATTATTTTTAAAAGACATATTCAACGACACCCCACACACTAGTGTTAGAACGAAAAAAAAAGTCACCCCCACTTTAGGTGTTCGAAAGGTAGCCGAAAAAAAAAATTTGTTTTTATTTTACCGTTTTGTCGGCGTGATACATACACAATACTCATACCAAATTTCAGCTTTCTAGTACTAATGATCACGGAGCTACG
The DNA here is from genome assembly GCA_932273695.1 of Apotomis betuletana. Taxonomy (NCBI): domain Eukaryota; kingdom Metazoa; phylum Arthropoda; class Insecta; order Lepidoptera; family Tortricidae; genus Apotomis; species Apotomis betuletana. The sequence continues at coordinate 12,069,248 of OW026315.1, forward strand.
CCGCGGACGGACAGACGGACAGACGGACATGGCGAAACTATAAGGGTTCCTAGTTGACTACGGAACCCTAAAAAGGAAGGTTACGCAGACGATTGCGAGCATTTATGAGTGAGTTATTTATACGATATTCCTAATGTCTTGTCACTACATAGTATAAAAAACAAAGTCGCTTCCTACTGTCTGTCTGTCCCTATGTATACTTAGATCTACGAAGTCGCCGCCGTAGACCGGCACATCTTCGGAAATTAGATTACTGACCTACATTACATTTGTCCTGCCAAAATGTAACAATGTGTACGGAAAACGGAGGTGGGAATACATGTTACCTAGTATTCTTAACGAACTCGATTCCAACATACTTACGAGTGTGTGTGAAACCCCACATCACTGTAAACGAATTGTTAAAGCAATGTACGGTGATGTAAGTCCGATCGTAATTAATAATACCTATCTATTTAATACCTGCTTATTGTGATGTGAGTGAATTCAACGGCAGTTAAACCTTAAGGCTGATTTAGACGAAGACAATTTTGAGACGCCTAAATGACGGCGCCAGTGATTACCGCACAGCACACCTCCGACCGTTTAGACAATGACTATTTTCAGCCGCCTAAATCTCGCCGCCAGTGACCAGCAAGCCGTGTTTACACAGTGCTTTTTTTCAGTACCAGTCATTAGTGGCAGCGAGAGACGCGGAGGGGGGGTCACTGGCGCCAAAAAATAGGCCCGTGTTCTATTCCGCGCCAGCGCTGGCATGCTGCGAAAAAATGGCGCGGAAAGTGTTTATACGGTGCCTTTTCGAGGCGCCGTAATTTAGGCGTCTCAAAATTGTCTTCGTCTAAATCAGCCTTTAGTATGGTTTTGCTCGTTGCAGTATTACTTAATGTATTTTTTTTCTGTGAAAAAAATACCTACAACTACGTAACGGATTTTGATGCGTTTTTTTTAATAGATAGAGAGATTCAAGAGCCTTCCGCTTTAATCACGTATTTATAATACATGAATAGTATATTTAGTAACAGCATTGCACCCGTGCGAAGCCGGGGCGGGTCGCTAGTTTTCTATAATAAATAAAAACAGTAATAATCTGTGCTGGCCTGCCATAAGGGCTCTAAATTATAATCTGGAGAGTTTTCGCAGTATTCCCCCGTCTCGGTTTCCTCGCCACCGCCATGTTCAGGAAATTATTAAGCACGCTTGCTTAAAACCCTGTTTACTTAATGCCCTGCGCAAACACAACCCTAGGATAAAACAGGGGTATGTAATTAATAAAACAATCATGCCTTTTAACCTATGTCAAAGAAGACAAGTGTGCGTGTATAGAATAGTCTATGTATACTGTATACTTTGTATTAAAGTTTATTTTATGTCAAAGAGTAAGTATAACATTGTTGGAATGAAATGCTCGTAGACATGATGATAATAATTTGTACTAATTTTTTTTTGGATATTTAGACTGGTAACAAACGTGATAACGGCTGATTGCATTTTGGCTATAATGGGTATACAAGGACATCTGTATTATGCAAGGGCGGTTATCGGATACTTTTTGCCTGACTGTGGCAAAAAGAGATTATGTTTTTTCCGCGAACGAAGTTGCGAACCTTCTAAAGAGGTTATGATAAACATACATTAGGTACAATTATTTTCTTCGGTTTCCGCGACTGTCACACATTTAAATAAAACAATTTAAACGGATTATATCGCGTATATTAATTATTTGAGCCTCCCTGACGTTTCAGTACCTTTACAGATACCTATCGTTGTCAACCTATGACCGTTATGTATAATCCGTTTAAATTGTTTTATTTAAATACATTACAATTATCGACTAATATCCTTCTATTACTAAACTTGTTAACGAGTCCCTACAAGGATATGAGGGTACAAGGGTGTTTATCCGGCTATTTTTACCTAACTACGACTATGTTTTTCCGCGCGAACGAAGTTATAGAGAGCCGAAACTAACACCTAATATTGTAAAATTGTAAATTTATTGTAAAAAAACTTAACCTAAGAAATTAAATAAATATACGAAATATATATAATAATAATAAAATCTTTATTCATGAAATCATAGTAATAACAAATGGCATAAAAGGTCTTAGATCTATACAGAGCATTCTTAATACTGGTGCCTGAACTAGGAGAATCCTGTATCTCAGGTGTTGAGAATCGATAGGTTTTTACCCACTGGCCACACAATCAGTTAGTTCATTTTTCTTTCACGGCGCTGCGAACGCGCGCGCTGTCGCCAGCGGACGCGAGCCGGCATTGGTCATATTGGTTTTTAACGTAACGGCTCTTGAACATTATAACCTCCGTGGTTTGGGAGATATTTTGGAAGTTTTACGCTTTAACGGAAAGTGTTGAAATACGGCACAATTCCTTGTACGGTGGGCTGCTTCGGGCGCCCCAAGGATTGTTATTTAGAGTGATATAAGGACTACTACAGTGTGAATTGTGTTTGGCGTGTTTGCTGACGAGATCGGGGCGGCGGCGGCGCAGACCGGGACGTCGTTTATTGGTGCAAGTAAACATACATACACTTTACACAAAACAGAAACACAACCTTGCAGCCAGGAAGATATTCGGCTGAACTCCAGGTTAGCAAAGTAGATCAAGTTAGGTTAAGTACATAGGGCGCGTATCGCGTTCCATTGTTTCGCGCTAGGCAAGATTGCTTTGGTAATTTGTTCTTACATGGGCCCGGGATAAATTCAATTTGTGTCTGGCGCAAACAAATTTTGGTAGCAAAAGCGTGGTTCATATCCACAGAAAAGATATTTGTTTCATTTACGTTCGGATAAGTAATTTAGTTAGCATCAAAATCATAATTGAAATTTGAGGGTGGATTGCGCTTGGTTCGCATTCCAATCTATTAACGTTAAGTTGCATTTGCGTAATTAAGACTAACTAAATTATAAGAATATTAGTTATTACTTTCAATTGAAATGTTAGTTGAGTGAATAAAGTAAATATAGTTGCGTTTCGATACGGAGAAACGTATTAATAAGTAATTAATAATTGGGGTTCCGCTGAACTATTATTCACTCAAAATACATTTAATTTAAAATAAATTTAGTGTTGTTTGCCGTTGCGTAATATATTGGTGTTGGGTGAATAACTTTGAAGTTGTCGCGTTTGGTACGAAAAATAAAAACGGATTGTTATTGTCGAAAATCGGGGTTCCACGGACAAAATTATTCACCCAAATTTATTAATTTATTTTTAAAAATTTATTTTATTGATCCGCGTTATCGAGGTTGGTACCATGGCTCCCTCAGTAGTTAAAACGGTCGCGTCAAGGGTCGAATCGGAATTAAGATGGTTTTCATTAGTCGTTACGTTAATTGGTCGTACGGATCGCGAGGACGCATTATTGTCACGCGCGCGACAGGTAGATGAAAGATATGACGCGGTATTGAAATTGCATGCCGAATATTTGGCCCGTATTGACGAAGAGGAGACCGGGGAAAGTCGGACCCAGGCTGTTGAAGTGGTGCAACGCAATGTAGACCAGTGCGGTGATATGGTGATGAGTATCATCCAAGCGGCAGCGGATATCGAGCGCGCCCGAAAAGGGGATGTTGGGGTAAGGCGTGCACCCAGTGGTGTGGCACTAATGGCGCCGTTGCCACCAGTGAATGTCCCGGAATTTGGTGGTGAATATGCCGACTGGCCGAGGTTTCGCGACATTTTTAACAGCGTGGTGCACTCGCGCACGGATTTGACCCCCGCGTATAAAATGGCGCAGTTGATGGGGAGATTACGCGGTGAGCCTCACGATATTTTGACTCATTTGGAGATTACGGATTCCAGTTACGAGACGGCATGGGGCCTATTAATTGACCGATATGATAATCGGCGATTAATTATTGATGGGCTCATCGAAAAAATATTTAGTATATCGAAGGTCACTAATGTACACGAAATACGGTCGAAAATCCTTAATCCCGTCACGGTGGCGGTGAATACGCTGGAGCGACTCAAGTTGTCACTAGGGGACAACAAGTACATTGTTGTGAACCGGGTTTTGCGCAAGTTACCTAGCGAGGTGGTGGCGCGGTTTGAGCAGTCACATGGGGGTGATTCATCGAGTCACCTCCCAACATTTGACGAATTGAGGGCGTTCCTGGAGGGTGAGTGCAGGCGGGCGGATTGCCAAGGGGCAACCACGCCGCAACCCCCCACGTCACCCCGGCGTACGGTTGGGCCCAAACCGGTGGAGCCCCGTCGGGGAGGACAGCGGTACAACGCCCTTCAATCGGAAGTGTGCCCCTTCTGCCGGAAGGGGGGACACGCGATCATCGCGTGCGCGGATTTTGGAGCACAGCGGGTGCAGAGGCGCAGGGGGGTGGTCAAGCAGCGAAACTTGTGCTTCCGCTGCCTAGGCGCACACTATGTGCGTGAATGCAGTAAGACCACCAACTGCCGAGTATGTGGAGGAGCCCATCATGAACTTCTCTGCCTGGCTGAGAGTGGGGAGCGGTACGGGGCCTCATCGGGAGGCCATCCTCCCTCTCCTAAGCCAGCCTTGGGCGGACGGTCGCCCCCCCACCGGGGAGGGGGGTCACCCAGAGACCAGCGGTCGCCCCCTCCTCGGAGAGGGGGGTCACCCAGAGACCAGCGGTCGCTCCCTCCTCGGAGAGGGGGGTCACCCAGAGACCAGCGGTCGCTCCCTCCTCGGAGAGGGGGGTCACCCAGAGACCAGCGGTCGCTCCCTCCTCGGGGAGGGGAGTCATCGAGGACTCCGGAGTACCGCCGGATGCCGCAGTCTCCTCCGCGGGGGGGGGATCGGCGCAGAGATTCGGGCGGGTGCCCGGAGATGACCCATGGGGAGTCGGGTTACGCGACTTACTCGGCCGCGCTGGGGGGCAGGTTGCCGCCCCCGAGTAGTCGCTTCTCCCCACCACTCGCAGAGCCAGGTTATTACCAGCCGGCGCGCATGGCACCGATGGGTCGCGGTGTGTACTACCCGGGGTGGGACCCATACCTGGGCCAGGGGCCCTCTCCCCCTCCAGCAGAAGGGGAGGGAGGTGCCCCCTGCTAGCAATTAGCAGTCTGTTCATCCGTCGTGCCCACCCCACCAGTGACGGTATTATTACCGACGGCTAAGATTACTGTCAGGGGTACGGATGGACGGCCAGTGCCAGTGAGGTCACTCCTGGATTCGGGGGCACAAGGTTGTATCGTGTCCAGCCGCCTAGTGGCCAGGCTGGGCCTCAGGTTGGAGCCATCACGGGATGGCGCAATAGGTATAGGTGGCAATCAGGTGCCTCACATCAGGGGTCAGACGGACCTCCTGTTTGAGATGGGTGACTCGGCATCGATCACGCGGGTGAAGGCCACGGCTATTGTTTTAGATGAAGTGGTCGGGGTTCTTCCTTCGGTACGGTTACCGCTGGCGGTAACGAAGCTGACCAAGGGATTGGAGTTGGCCGACCCTCACTTCGCAATTCCCGGACGGGTGGACGTCTTACTTGGAACTGACGTCCTCGGGAAGCTGCTGCGGAGCGGTAAGCGGGAGCTGCAACCAAACGGGTTGGTGGCCGTGAGTACCGCAGGTGGGTACGCATTATTGGGCCCAGTACGGGGACCACAGGACGCAACGGATTATAGCAACATATACTACGGCAGCGTGTTATCGGAGGTCCTGCAAAGGTTCTGGGCAACAGAAGAGCCACCCACAGCTCCCAGGACAAGCCCACTGGACGAGGAGTGCGAGACATTTTATCAGTGCAACACGGTGCGCCTCCCTTCGGGCAGATTTCTGACACGGCTGCCGTTCCTATCGACGCGACCTCCACTGGGGAGCTCCAGGGGCCTGGCTGAGAAACGGATGATGGCCATGGAAAGGCGCATGAAACGGGACTCCAACTTTCGGCGAAAGTATGTTGAGTTCATGCGTGAATATTTGGCTTTGGGTCACATGTCGGTATCCAGGGTAGACTGGCGTCGTGAGGAGCACTACGTATTGCCTCATCATGCAGTCCTGAAGACACCTGACTCCAAGATCAGGGTCGTGTTCGACGGGAGCGCGGCGACATCTAACGGGGTGTCTCTGAATCAATGCCTGCACGCTGGTCCTAAGTTGACCAGAGACATTGCAGACATTCTAACGGACTTCAGGAGACATCAAGTTGTCTTCGTTACGGATGTGAGGATGATGTTTCGCCAAACGGAGATCCATGCGGATGACCGTCGGTTCCAGCTGATATTGTGGCGAGAGAGCCCAGAAGAACCGATGATCACGTATGAGCTGAACACGAACACGTACGGATTAAAGCCCAGCCCGTATGTAGCGATGCGGACGCTACGAGAGCTGGCTGACCAGGAACGGCTGCGCTTCCCTCGCGCAGCTGCAGTCATCGACCGGGATGTCTACGTGGATGACATTTGTACGGGCACGGACAGCATTGAGCAAGCGCTCATCCTAAGGGATGAATTGGTGGCGCTCATGGCCTCCGGTGGCTATGAACTCAGGAAGTGGCTGTCAAACTGCCCAGAGGTGCTGGCAGGACTACCAGCTGAGCACCAACAAGACCCGCATTTGTTTGAGGACTCGGATAATCCTCATGCGTTGGCAATTTTGGGGGTCCAGTACCGACCGACTCAGGATGTCTTCACATACAATTGTGAGGCCGAATTGCTGTCGAAGACCTGGACCAAGCGATCAGTCCTTTCGACTATCGCACGAACGTTCGACCCAAATGGTTGGATCTCTCCGGTCACGTTCATGGCAAAGTTCTTCATGCAGAAGCTTTGGTTGGCCCAACTAGGCTGGGATGAGCAGCTCACGGACGAGCTGCTGCACGAGTGGACGGCATTCGTGACCACATTGCCGCATATTAAAGAAATTGAGATCCCGCGCAAACTGCTCCCTCGGGCGGGAGCCAGGGTGACCCTGCATGGGTTCTGCGATGCTTCTGAGAAAGGGTACGCGGCCGCGGTCTACCTGAGAACAGGTGAGACTGCTGGCGAGGGCGTTGTACGCTTGGTCATGGCCAAGAGCAAGGTTGCGCCTGTTCGGACCCGGTGGACGATTCCGAAGATGGAATTGGCGGGTGCCGCGCTCCTGACCCGTCTCCTGAACCATGTGGCGCAGAACCTGCGTGGCACGGTGGATCTGAATGACACGGTTTACGCATGGACGGACAGCCAGATCGTGTTGTGCTGGCTGCGGACTTCGGTCCATACGCTTGAGGTATTTGTGGCCAACCGAGTGTCACAGATAAATAACTCGGAGACTCCTCTGGTCTGGAGACATGTTCCAGGTGAAGTTAACCCGGCAGACTGCTCGAGTCGCGGCTGCCCGGCGCCTGCTCTGGTTGAGCATTCTCTCTGGTGGGGGCCTCAATGGCTGGAGCGGCCACATACGGAGTGGCCTTTCAATGACTGCGGACGCCAGCCACTACCCCCTGACCAGGGTCTGAGAGTCAATGTGACTACAGTGGAGTCTGTGGCAGTGGACCACACTCTTTTGGAACGGTATAGCTCACTAGGGAAGCTACTTCGAGTCACGGGATGGATAATGCGGTTTTTCCATAATTGTCGAAGCCCTGCGGCACAGCGCAACCTGTCACCTGTAATGGGACCTGAGGAGCAGCAAAGGGCTCTCTCACGTTGGGTGGGGGTCATTCAGGGGAATGAGTTCCAGGATGAACTTAGGATCTTGCGGACTGGCGTGGGCAGAATGAAGAAGAGCCTTGTCCGCCTCAACCCGTTTATTGATGAGCACGGAATGCTCCGGGTGGGAGGCCGACTACGGAATGCCGAATTGCCCTATTCAGCGCGGCATCCTTTAATTCTTCCCAAGAAGGGAGCTCTGGTGGAGCTGTTGGTTTGGGACCGTCACATCAGGAATTCACATGCAGGCTGCAACACACTGCTGGGCATTTTGCAGCGGGAGTTCTGGATTTTGTCGGCACGGAGAGTGATACGGAGCGTTGTGTTTCGTTGCTTGCCTTGTTACCGGCTCAAGGCAGCCACAATGCAGCCACAAATGGGAGATCTCCCGCCCGACCGAGTTACGGAAGCTCGGCCGTTTGCTGGTGTGGGGACAGACTTCGCGGGGCCTTTCATGGTCAAGACATCACGCCTTCGCAACGCGAAGTCGGTTAAGGCATATTTGTGCGTCTTCGTGTGTCTGGCGACCAAGGCCGTTCATTTGGAAATGGTAGCTGATCTCTCTACGGAGGCTTTTTTGGCAGCGCTGGACCGATTCGTTTCTCGGCGGGGGATACCGGCCTTGATACGGTCGGATTGTGGTACCAACTTCAAGGGCGCCGATCGTTTTCTAAAGGAAATTGTATTATTTTTAAGTCAAAATGAGCGAGAGATCGGCACGGCCATCGCCAGTCGGGGCATTTCGTGGTATTTCAGTCCACCTGGATGCCCCCACTGGGGTGGAATATTTGAGGCAGTGGTTAAGTCTGCCAAGACTCATTTGTATCGGGTCATCGGCTCAACGATCCTCTCCTTTGAGGAATTGTCAACGGTGTTCTGCAAAATTGAGGCAGTTTTAAATTCGCGCCCCTTGTGTCCGTTGAGCGCTGACCCGAATGACCTGGAGGCCATTACCCCAGGTCATTTTTTGATTGGCCAACCACTTAACGCCTTGCCGGAGTATCCGTATACGGATGTTAAGTTGTATAGGTTGTCACGGTATCAGATGCTGCAGCAAATGACTCAAAATTTTTGGAAGCGATGGTCGCTTGAGTATTTGCACATTCTTCAGCAACGCGTTAAGTGGACGGACAGGACGACCCCACCGTGCGTTGGAGACCTCGTACTGGTTAAGGATGCTAACCTATCACCGTTGTGTTGGCGACGGGGGCGCATCGTTAACTTGATAGCGGGTAAGGATGGGTCTCCACGGATCGCAGATGTACAAGTGAGGGACTCGATCCTTAGACGGGCGGTTTCAACGCTATCCCGGCTACCGGGAGTTTGAGCGGACCGACGACGGGTCGGTCCGAGGCGGGTGATTGTTGAGAATCGATAGGTTTTTACCCACTGGCCACACAATCAGTTAGTTCATTTTTCTTTCACGGCGCTGCGAACGCGCGCGCTGTCGCCAGCGGACGCGAGCCGGCATTGGTCATATTGGTTTTTAACGTAACGGCTCTTGAACATTATAACCTCCGTGGTTTGGGAGATATTTTGGAAGTTTTACGCTTTAACGGAAAGTGTTGAAATACGGCACAATTCCTTGTACGGTGGGCTGCTTCGGGCGCCCCAAGGATTGTTATTTAGAGTGATATAAGGACTACTACAGTGTGAATTGTGTTTGGCGTGTTTGCTGACGAGATCGGGGCGGCGGCGGCGCAGACCGGGACGTCGTTTATTGGTGCAAGTAAACATACATACACTTTACACAAAACAGAAACACAACCTTGCAGCCAGGAAGATATTCGGCTGAACTCCAGGTTAGCAAAGTAGATCAAGTTAGGTTAAGTACATAGGGCGCGTATCGCGTTCCATTGTTTCGCGCTAGGCAAGATTGCTTTGGTAATTTGTTCTTACATGGGCCCGGGATAAATTCAATTTGTGTCTGGCGCAAACATCAGGCTTTGAGAGTTCAAAATATACTCTAAGTACAAAAATAATAATCATTTACAATTAATACAATACTACTTATTGAATTCATAATATAATAATACTATAAAACTATATGATAATTTTTAATTAAGATATGTTCAACTATGTAGGACATTGCATTGTCACCGTTAGCACAAATTGAAACTAGGACAGTCAGAATTGCATGAATCGTCAGCTTGTTTAATTTGTTTAGGTATATTACAAATCAGAACAATATGTAATAATAAGAAGTTACGCGGTTATGAAATATAGGAAATAATGAGTCGAGAATGTTTTGAGTAATACTAAAACTGAAAATGGACTTCTTATAATCTAAAAAGGCGCTCTTAGGCGCCTTCGTAGTCTATAGAGTTTTGGAACCTTTTTTCGGCTAGTTTTCTTGCTGGGCATTCGGCAGTGCCAGTTTCGTGATTACACGGTTTCTTATAGTGCATGCATGTCGCGCACTTTGGTGGTTCGGTCTTCTTGGTGCAGTCCTTTATTGCGTGCCCTACCTCTCCGCAATGCCCACAGATGTTAACTTCCATCTTACATGTCTTCGCCGCATGCCCGTACTGCTGGCATTTATAGCACCTTGTGACCAGAGTATATAATATGCCCCTGTATGTAATATGCTCCTTTCTTATATTACTTCCACAGTCTACGAGTGTAACTGAAACTCGGAAAATTCCGTCGCGACAGCTACAAAATCTCCGGATTAATGCGCATGATAAAATATCCATTTAGGGAGCGAAATTGACGTGTCCAGGGGCGACGGGGCGAGAGTTCTTCGGAATTTTCATTAAGTCAGATCAAGGGATTTCATTAATAACGTGATTAGAGCCGCCCACGAACATATTCGATGAGTGCTGATTCATAACCAAAGGTTGGTTTCTTTCGTTTCATTACGTAATAAATAAGTCTGAGGTTCTTGTGTACCTAAGTTCGTTTTTAAAACAAATGACGTCTCGAACGCGTTTATGACAATCTTATTAACTTCTACGGAAAACGTATGCGAAAAGTTCTTGCGTTGAAAATTTACATAGCCGTCTCTATTAGACACTTTCCTATGATATTCACAACGGCTTTATAGCGCCCTCGTCAATTTAATTTAAATATACGTATAAGAGCGGAAAACAGGACAAGTTTATTACAATTTTACATTGATGCATAGTACCTAACTTCAGGCTACAAATATTATTGATATCCGTTTCACAGGTGGTTTTTTTTTTTTTGTAGCATGGGTGTTTTAATGAATGTTAAAGCTATACCTGAGATATCGCTTATATTATGGCGATATCTCAATGTACACTTGAATTAGCGCTCAAGGCCTCAATTCAACATTTGAAACTGAAATCCTATGCGTGACTATATTTCTGCTCCATTTCATCATCATTTCTCATTATTCATTAAGATGCACATTAGTCTATTTTAACAGGCAAAAAATTCTAAATTGCGTGTCATATCGGTAAAGTACCAATGACAGGAGTGAGCAATATGTCTAATTGCATCTTTAAAATGTCAACTTGTCAATGTCGCTCAAATAACGAAAGTGGATATATACATATCGACGGTGGAAAGGAGAAACCCCTTAAGTGACATTTTCAATGAATTTGAGTTATATATATCGTTGAAATCAGATTTTTTTTCTGCGTCTTTTAAGCCGGGCTACGTAGCGATCTAATGACTTTGATGTCGGTTAAGGTAGCTTATAAATAGTGGACCGATTTAAAAAACACCCAGTTATGCGACACATAATTTGATTTAAATTTGAACTACGTCACTTAAACTACTCACAATTTTATACATGATCGCTTAAAGTGTTTTTAAAAATGGCTTGAATTTGTAGCAATGGCCTTAAAGTTTTTATTACAAACACAAATTATATAAGGTTAGGTGCTTAATCGTGTCTTCTGGAATTATGAACAACAAATGCTGTCGGTTAATTGATTGTCACAAAATTTACGACAGTATTTGCTCCTTCAAGCGACACGTTGAATTTTGAGCATTTATGTCGCTTAATGTATTCGTTAAAACTTGCTTTAGTCGTTTAAGTGAAAGATCTAAAAGGTATCCTGGGGCTTGAATTATCGGTCTTACCTGTCAATCGTCGCTTCAGTGAACCATTTTTAGTGTAATATACCTGTGAATGGCGTTTTTATAAACACGAAGTAACCAGTCGGTCGCTTCAGTCGGCAGCGAACATTGTGGGGAGGCGGTTGTCTCGCTATATGCCGTCGCAGACTACTTTAAAAAAAAAGTTCACGTTTTTCGTTAGTGTCTATTTTTAATGTAAACTTTACTACTATAATTTAAAGATTACACATATCACTTAGATTACAAAGTTGTCAAATTCAAGACTGATTTTATAGGTAATTGATCTCTTTAAGCCTGATAAGAAGTAATAAGACATTAGCTATGATAAGAGAACTTATTTATAAAGTTATGTCAATTTGTATCCCTGCCTTTAAAGTTTAATATTAAAAATTATGTATGCCATTACTAGTATTAGTGTTATTATAATAAATTACTAAGACTGATAGTAAATTAGGAAAAACACAAGAATAATTAAAGAAAGTGGAAACTTGAAATTTAAATAAAAATTATCGTTTCTTTTCTGTTTTATTTACTTATTCATGTTTACCCTGTACATTCCTGTTTTTTTTCCCGGTTTTGGGTTACTAGGTACCCATTTAAGATGACTTAACAATAATTGGGTTTATATTGTATTTAAAATATATAATTGATTATAATAGTTGCATAACACATTTCCGGATCACAAAATCTCTTTAATAATCATGAGAAAATGTTTTCCTCGCTATAGTTGCTTAAAGTAATATTCTAGTAATAAGTATGATATAAAAGGTCGTTTAATTGTTTTTTTCTAGTATCTGCCTAAAAATTGCAATGTCGCTTAGAGGGTTTCTCTGGGTTTTTTACCAGGTCAATTTAAATTAAGCGACATTTATATCAGAAGGTTCTAAGTTTTTTTCAGTAACGTTACTATTGGTGGATAGGTATTACAATTTAATAAAATACGTCCATAGAACTGAAGTCTCTAAAACGACTAGAAAAAAAGTTACGATTTTTTTTAAGAAAATTGATACTTTTAAACGCTCTCCTGTAAAGTTAGCAAAATGTCGCTTAAGGGGTTTCTCCTTTTCACCGTCGATATTTAAGATATTTCCTATATATTTTATGCCGTAATTAATCAGATATATTAAAGTGAAGATATCGCGAAGCTCCGTGGTATTATTGCCCAGATAAATAATTCATTAAGTAGTAGATATACTACTACAATACATTAATATTTTAATGCATCATAAATAACTAACAAGAGCTAGAAATACTCGTTACCAATAGCACTTTAATATTAATTTGAATACCGTTTCAATTTCGAGTTGACTAACAATTTAATAAATTAGAATGTTCTCATATCAAAAATGGCTGAAACACGAAAACATTTCAACATAACCAATTGGATTAACTAAAAGCCTGAAAATAGAATTGAAAAACTGAACGGAGCACACAAACATTTGTGAATTCAGGTCACATTTTAATTATTTATGATATACTAGCTTTTGCCCGCGACTACGTCCGCGTGGAACTTGGAAGTATGGAAGCAACCTCGTACAACACTATAGATATCCACCTAATCACCTTAATTAATAAAAGGGATTATTAAAAGCGCCTAAGCAAATGTAAGAGCAATTGTGCTTTTGGTCTAATCATTACATTTCCTACAGGGTCATCAAGGTCATCATGAATTAACTTACTCACTTTTCAATCTTTTTAGGGATAATTTCCAGGATGAAAACTATCCTATGTCCTTCCTCGGATCTTAAACTATCTCTATGCCAAATTTCATCAAAATCGATTCAGCGGTTTAAGCGTGAAGAGGTAACAGACAGACAGACACACTTTCGCATTTATAATATTAGTATGGAAGTATGGATACATAATTATATATATTTACTAGATGGTGCCCGCAACTTCGTACGCGTATTTTTTTTATACCGTAGTCGGGTAAAAAGTATCCTATAACCATCTTTGGATGTCCAGCTAACCCTGTAGGTACCAAAACTGGTTAAAATTTAAACCATTGATACAAAGATCAAAGCTTAAAGAAAAATTGAAAAAGGAACTACCTAGTGGAAGAGACCGGGAATCGAACCCGGTACCTCTGGATTGCCAGTCCAGCGCGTGAACCACTTCGCTACCCTAGCTCTAAGTAACCTGACGAATTTTTCTTTATGCTTTGTGTGTCAATCTTTGCATTGTTTATTTGAAAGGTTTTACACTTTGGTTAAAATTTGTCCCGCCGTTTTGGCGTTTTGGCGTGATGGGAGGACAATGTAAATTATGCGCCAGACTGGCATTGCGCCGCGCGCCCGTACATAACAAATGACGACCCTGCACGCTATTGTTTTTTTTTTCCTAAAATCATGACCCCTCTCCATAGTACACTCAATACAAATCAAGAGTTTTATAGTAAGTATAGATGCATGTAAACACTTTATTGTACAAGCAATTAAAGTTAGAACCATGTTAAAACCAATAGATTCCCACAAAGGGTTTTTTCAGTTTACCTTTGAGCCAATGAGAGAGATAGTGAGGTATCCAAAAAGATAGACAAATGAACAAGTTAATATGGGCGGAGACACTAGGAACTAATTTTGCCTAAAGAATAACACGTGTAATTCCAAAACAATACATCGTGGTGGATATATCATGTGGATATACAGAAAGATATCGAATAAATTGCCTTCAACGTTTATTGTTTATGGATCAAATAAAACCACAGTGCGGTTACTTGCACTGATATTTATACATTACATTTTTATTTTTACAGTGGATTTTGGACTTTATCTGAATTGTATTTACATGCAGTTTAATTTCGATATAACAATTAGAAGTATAACGTACAAATCGTGTTCTTAAGATTTTAAATTAAGGGTATATATATTAAGGGCATGAAAGGCCTAGAGCGGCGACCACGTATAGGAAAGCGCAGCGTGGGCTGGCCCCCGACTAGATGGTCGGATGACCTCGTGAGGATAGCGGGAAATCAATGGATGCGGTCTGCACGGGATCGCACTTTGTGGCGAGGCATGCCTATGTTCAGCAGTGGATGTCTGTGGCTGTGGCAGATAGATAGAGATAGACTTTAGCTATTTGCAAGATGGAAACCCAGTATATTGATTTATTTCCACGTCACTTCACGACCGTGATTTTTTACGTTACACTTGATGAAGAACCAATCTTACACGTCAATGACTTTTGTGTTTCCATCATAACTACCATACCGGATGTTGCCTGTAACAGGCTTCAAACTGACCTACCTTTGTACTAGGTATAACTTTAACTAAAACTGTTTTCAGGTGTTAATTATTTCAAACAAATTGAATAATTTGTTCATTGTACGTTGTCCAACATTGATATCTCCTTTGGACATAGCTGTCACGCTACTAAATATCAAACTGAAGAAAATATGAAATATAATAAATGTTTCGCAGTACATTGCTTCTCTGAATAATCATTATAATTATCTTAACAAATATATATTTTTTATAATACTAGTTATTTTTCAAAGTTGCAACACAATTGTTGTTTAGTTTGTAGGGGGGAATTTATGTTTTAATGTATTGTTCCTGTTACAACTAATACTAAAGGGCAACTATCCAATGGCGTAGGTAACTACTCGGTAGGTATAGGTGTGTATATCCACTTGGTAAAGGGGTTGTAATTATAGAGCCAAGTGATCAAGTAGACGGTGAAATTGCAGTGATTTCAGTCAGACGATTGCCGTTGGGATGGGGTTGTTCGCGCCTTGAGGTAAAACTTGACGTTGTAAGTGTTATAACATTATACTTGAGCCAGTCTATTGTCTCATAAATCGGGTCCTCCAACTAGTGAAGATCTGTATACTGTAGCGGCAAAAATCTATCATATCTGTATATTTTGTATAAAAGATGCCAGACTTTTAACATCGCAAAAGGCTTAAAACAAAATACTAACCTGCTATTTCACTTTTAGCAAGTGAAAGGTCTATTTTTCTACCCATATAATTTTACAATATATCTATTACAATTTTAATAATTTTCCTTTGGATCTTTGTATCTCCTAGGATCCATCGTATTAATCTTACAATATTTTTTTTGAAAATGATATATTTTTGCCGCTACTGTAAATCATTCATGCTTTACAAAGAGTATGTTAACTATGTTAACGCATCCGTGCTGCACATGCATTATGTGCGCACAAATTCGGTGTGACTTTGCCTTCATTATTCTATACTCGTGTAAGGATTAGGTAATGTAATTTCTTTATGACATATGGTGACATATCCTCCAAATAAACCTTACCAGCACGGGAACACTACATTTTTCGGGATAGAAAGTAGCCTAAGTTATAATCCAGGGTGTCAGCTACCTTCATATCAATATACCGTCTGTGACAACCAAAAGTCTCTAAAATTTCTGTCACTGATCTTCAAAACCTCGTATCTAGTTTTGGTTGTCAACCGACGATATGTGACAATTGGTCCAGCCGTTTGAGCGTGAAGAAGTAACAAACATACATATAAACACACAAACACACACAAACTTTCGCCTTTATAATATTAGTGTGATTCCACAGTTTGTTTGAATCCAGTTAACCATTCTACCGTAGGTATGCAAGTCTAGGTACATACCTACGAAGTCGCATAACCTTTCAGCATCCTAAGAGCTCGCAATTTTCCATCCTTTTAAATTCCGATGCATAGCCATGGAGCACTATAAATAACCGGATCATATTGCCACTGGCGAGGCGATCTCAAGATCTCACAGCTGTTCCTTATCGAAACCTAGTAAGAGATTTTTTAATAGAAGATTGTTTTGACAAGGGCTGAAAAAGCTATTATGATTATGACATAAAGTGATTATTTGGACGAGCGAACGCAGTGAGCAATGAAAAATATATTTGTGTTTTATAATGGCTTTTAGCCATTTCACTTCGACCGCGAGTGTTAAACACTTTTCACTTCGACTACGAGAAAATAAAACGTAATTAATACTTACCTATTTATATATTTTTATTGTTTCTTTTACACAGTAAATAAATGTTATAAATCATCTGTGACTCACGGACTCACATGCGTGTCAGATTGTAACAGAGTGCTGTGTCATAAATTTATCAACATCCGAACTCATTTTTAGGTTGATACGCTTTCCGAATGATCGCTTTTCGCTGTCCAATAAGAAATGTTCTCAAGCACATAGCACATACTAGGTTCCGATATCAGACAGCCACGGATCTCACACACCCCCTCTCGGGAATACCGCCCCCTCCTTCTGGGATCCCGGGGTCCGTAATACGATCATTCCCACAAAGCGTGGTGTGAACATTATTTCTCAAGGGAAACTTTAGAGACGAACATCTGGGCTTGGTAATGACTGCAATCATCTATCTGGGTTGCAATCTGAGGAAAATAGGACACCTTTTTCCCTAGTCGGGTAAGAAGACTAATCAACGGAGA
Organism: Apotomis betuletana; assembly: GCA_932273695.1. Lineage (NCBI taxonomy): Eukaryota > Metazoa > Arthropoda > Insecta > Lepidoptera > Tortricidae > Apotomis > Apotomis betuletana. The sequence continues at coordinate 12,086,349 of OW026315.1, forward strand.
TTGCTCTCGATAATATATGTCCCAACTGGGAATGTTGGCCGGGTTAAATTGGGTTAAAAACGGTATACCTCAACTGTTGAAGATCAGATGAAATAAGATGAAATGATGTAGTTTATTCAGTATGAGTGGGCACTTTTACAAGTTCGCTGTTGAGAAGAAATCCGAAAGAAACTCAACAGTAAGGTCATTTATTTATAACACAACACAACTGATTAGCAATTAATCATTAAAAAACGTCTATCTAAATATATAATTTTGACCTTATTATACAGTAAGTAATTTCAAAATTACGATCTCAAATTAGGATCATTTATACGACTCCTATAGGGATTGAAATCGACGTTTGTAATGATATCTCTCCAAAATATCACTACTTCTTGTATACTTTAGCGGTGTGCTATCTTTTCAGATCTAAATGACAACTTGTCAATTTTACTACTAGTTACCAATGGGAATGTGTCATTACGGATATATCCTTCAAATGGCTATATGTCAATGTCAGTCGAATTAAGCCCCTGAAAGTTAAATCTGCTGATAAAGTTTGAGATATACTTATTTAGTAAGGTATTATAATTTTAGACTTTTATATGTCTTCGCTCATGTCAAGAGAATAAAACTTGGCAATAAACATTAAATAGCTACCAATTAAATAAATAATAATTTATTACTATACATATACATATTTTTATTTTCATGTATAGGTACTTTTGGTTCAACCCAATTATAATGGACTTAAAGTAATCCTCTTAGATTTTTTTTTAAGTCCAGAGCAACTTCTCTGATGAAGTTACAGAGCAGCTCTGTAAAGCTAAAGTGGTTTCCACGGCTCCACCCACGTTGCAAACGTATTGTGTTTAACAATAAACTACGGCCACAAAATAGGACTTTTAAGAGGCCTTATTCCATTTAAATTTTATTCTTTTCATATTATGACAAATATATTGGTAATATCAACCAAATTTTTAAAGTGAATAATACTTTTACCTGAGTTCTGGAAAGAACATAGCTATTGCATGCTTTCATTGCGAGTAGTCAAAAATAAGTAGATAAAAACAAGTTTTCTGCTTGAAATTTGTCAATATCGAGTAGTTTTTGAAACAAAAATTATCAATGAAAAATTCAAACTGTAGGCTTCAAATATATACCTACCAATAAATTTCAATAGCCCTGTTCTAAGTATTAACTTTGATAATATGTTAAGAAACATGTGTGATCATAGAGAAATATGTCTAACACAATCAGTATTTTTGAACGGATAAGGAGCCTTCAAAAATAGCGTTCAAAGGTGTTTTTTAACTACCTCCACGTTTCGGACGTGTTGTACGTGTGAAGAGACGTCAACATCTTCACCTTTCATATCAGTACACACCTTTTTCAACGCGATTAAGTTCCGTTTTGTTATAATAATGATATTTTTCACTCTTTTAATGAACACTTGAGCAACCGACTGAAAATAATTTGGCTTTTATCAATGCGCTGTACAACTTACTTGCTGAGCCTTACAAGTGTCGGTTTGGCCCAGGGATAGTGGCGCTACATATATGACGCTTTCATATGGAATTAATGTGCATACGTCATATATTTTCATTATTACACGTCAATAACGATTTGTCATTAACCAAATTTAAAACATTGTTTACTGGAATGCTGCTCAATCTTTCGTTCGTTTCGTTTCTCACTAAAAATCCGCAATATGGCGAGGGTTGGAAAACCCCCTGTTGGGATAGCCCCACGATAGGTATAGACCTACGTGTATATTTAGCAAAATATTAGGGCAGTAGTTTTCAAAGTTACGTTTCTAAAATACCTTTATTGATTAGGGTAACGCATGAGATATTTGGACTGTCGCGAATGACGACGCAATTTAAGACGCTCCCTTTTATAATCCCGTTTCGCTATGTTTAGTACTTAACTACTAAATATGTTCACGATATAAGTACAAGGCACTCAGTTCTTTTGATGGACTAAAAAGGAAATATTGCAATTGTATAACGTACATGTTTTACTGAAAGCAAAATTCTGTAAGTACATTTGAGACTTGATGTATTGCGTTGGGTTAGGTACGACCACAAGCTACGACCTTTGTACACAAAGATCTAAAGAATAAAGATTTACGCTCGTATTTGTTGGGAAAACTCGTTTCTATATTTCTATCTCAAATTATTCACCGAAGGTAATCGAGAAAGCATCCTAACACGATTTTTTCCGATTACATCTTTACACATTATGGACTATTGAACTTTAAATTTCAACTCATAACTAAATACAAGTCCAATCGCAATGTATCTGTGACTAGGTGGCCGCAACTCCTTCCCGGCAAGGGTTTTTAGGGTTCAGTACTCAAAGGGTAAAAAAAACGGGACCCTATTTCTAAGACTCCGCTGTCCATCCATCTGTCTGTCTGTCTGTCCGTCTGTCCGTCTGTCACCAGGCTGTATCTCATGAACCGTGATAGCTATATAGAGAGTTGAAATTTTCACAGACGATGTATTTCTGTTGCCGCTATATCTAACAACAAATACTAAAAACAGAATCAAATGTATATTTCAGTGGGGCTCTCATACTACAAACGTGATCGGTTGCGTTAACTTTGCACCTTATTTGTTTGCGGCGCCATACATACCAGGTGCAAACTTAACCCGGCCAGTTAAGATGGGAAGTGTTTGTACGGAACCCTCGGTGCGCGAGTCCGACTCGCACTTGGCCGGTTTTTTCTTGAGTACCTACCTACAAGTACGAATCATAATTATTTAAGGATGTCCAGCTGTCCCAGTGCCAAAATTGTTTAATAGCCGCCCAGCTGTTTCGGAGTGTTGAGCGGACAGACATTTTTACCAACAGATGGCGCTGCACGGCTAGCGCCACGCGCCCGTACAAATCCTGCATCGCGCTGTTAAGATATCACGGCCGTATATCTTATTCCCAGTTTATTTCTGGAAAGAAGCTTATTATTATTTCTGAACTATAATTGGTTTTGGATTCCGTAACTTCCTTATTTGATGCCAAACCAAGAACCCTCTTATCGGTAATATCTTTGGGTATTTTCGTTTAATATTGATAACAACTTTACCTTTATAAATAATGACACAAAGGTAAATTAAGAAAGAAAAATTGAATGCGATCTACTACAATCTAAGCAGGATTTGAACCTGCGACCTCTGCGTTACCGGCGCATTGCTCTTCCAACTGAGCTATCAGACCGCTACGTCTATCACACCAAATCTTTCATCCCATAATTCGTTACGCTACTGGAGCGCCCTCTGTGTCATATATGTTTGAAATGCTTATGCGCATTATAGCCATACCCTAGGATGTGAGCTTTACACGCACGATCCCCAATCCCCATTGCTTTACAGCAAGTGTGAAGACTGCTAGAGAGATGGCGCTGTGCTAAATATTTGTATAGAATTTTTTTATTTATAAAAATAAGAAAATGTGGTATTTCCACATAAAAATATGAATCGATAAAAAGATTCTATACAAATATTTAGCACAGCGCCATCTCTCTAGCAGTCTTCACACTTGCTGTAAAGCAATGGGGATTGGGGATCGTGCGTGTAAAGCTCACATCCTAGGGTATGGCTATAATGCGCATAAGCATTTCAAACATATATGACACAGAGGGCGCTCCAGTAGCGTAACGAATTATGGGATGAAAGATTTGGTGTGATAGACGTAGCGGTCTGATAGCTCAGTTGGAAGAGCAATGCGCCGGTAACGCAGAGGTCGCAGGTTCAAATCCTGCTTAGATTGTAGTAGACCGCATTCAATTTTTCTTTCTTAATTTACCTTTGTGTCATTATTTATAAAAATAAAAAAATGTGGTATTTCCACATAAAAATATGAATCGATAAAAAGATTCTATACAAATATTTAGCACAGCGCCATCTCTCTAGCAGTCTTCACACTTGCTGTAAAGCAATGGGGATTGGGGATCGTGCGTGTAAAGCTCACATCCTAGGGTATGGCTATAATGCGCATAAGCATTTCAAACATATATGACACAGAGGGCGCTCCAGTAGCGTAACGAATTATGGGATGAAAGATTTGGTGTGATAGACGTAGCGGTCTGATAGCTCAGTTGGAAGAGCAATGCGCCGGTAACGCAGAGGTCGCAGGTTCAAATCCTGCTTAGATTGTAGTAGACCGCATTCAATTTTTCTTTCTTAATTTACCTTTGTGTCATTATTTATAAAAATAAAAAAATGTGGTATTTCCACATAAAAATATGAATCGATAAAAAGATTCTATACAAATATTTAGCACAGCGCCATCTCTCTAGCAGTCTTCACACTTGCTGTAAAGCAATGGGGATTGGGGATCGTGCGTGTAAAGCTCACATCCTAGGGTATGGCTATAATGCGCATAAGCATTTCAAACATATATGACACAGAGGGCGCTCCAGTAGCGTAACGAATTATGGGATGAAAGATTTGGTGTGATAGACGTAGCGGTCTGATAGCTCAGTTGGAAGAGCAATGCGCCGGTAACGCAGAGGTCGCAGGTTCAAATCCTGCTTAGATTGTAGTAGATCGCATTCAATTTTTCTTTCTTAATTTACCTTTGTGTCATTATTTATAAAAATAAAAAAAATGTGGTATTTCCACATAAAAATATGAATCGATAAAAAGATTCTATACAAATATTTAGCACAGCGCCATCTCTCTAGCAGTCTTCACACTTGCTGTAAAGCAATGGGGATTGGGGATCGTGCGTGTAAAGCTCACATCCTAGGGTATGGCTATAATGCGCATAAGCATTTCAAACATATATGACACAGAGGGCGCTCCAGTAGCGTAACGAATTATGGGATGAAAGATTTGGTGTGATAGACGTAGCGGTCTGATAGCTCAGTTGGAAGAGCAATGCGCTGGTAACGCAGAGGTCGCAGGTTCAAATCCTGCTTAGATTGTAGTAGATCGCATTCAATTTTTCTTTCTTAATTTACCTTTGTGTCATTATTTATAAAAAAAAAAAATGTGGTATTTCCACATAAAAATATGAATCGATAAAAAGATTCTATACAAATATTTAACAACTTTACCTGTTACGTATACTGACTTAATAAATAAATAATAATAATAAATATCGGACACCCTCACTCAAATCGATCTAGTCCCAAATTAAGCTCAAAAAGGCTTGTGTTATGGGTACTAGACGACGATATACATACTTATATACTACTAACATAGAATAAGTATCATTGTTACTAATATTTTTATGGGTCTATGACCTGAAATAAAAGTTTCTATTCTATTCTATATAGATAAATATATACTTAAATACATAGAACAACCATGACCCAAGCACAAATATTCGAGTTCATCACACAAATATTTGCCCTGGCAGGGATTCAAACCCGGGACCGCCGGCTCAGTAGGCAGGTGTCTACAAACCGAGCCAACCGTGTCGTCACTTAGACTTAGACTTAGATTTGTTAATAATTATTTATGTTACTTGTCGATACATTTGCAGGTATACAACTTTACTACACTTATGTATGATGCCAATACTTTGTAGTAATATCGCAAATTAGATTCAGCTGCAACAGAACTGCAATGCTATTTCGATTACGACAGCCAAAACTCACTAATTGTAAGTAACAAATACACACTTACTTAAAACAAACTACGAACTATACCCCGCGCGGCGAACGATGATTCCTATAACACCTGTCATCTCAGTACATTTTATAACCTATAATCATAGAGTATATTTATATAATATGAGACCTATAATCGGAAAAATGTACTGAGATGACAGGTGTCATAGGAATCATCGTTCGCCGCGCGGGATATAGATACGAGGCTTTTGAAGAGTAGTGACGGATAGTCAGTTTTGGTTGTGACCTGGCGATATACCTATATGAATAGTGTCAGATTGTTAGATTTGTACGCCAGCAGCAAATCAGTCGGTTTGAAGTTTTAGGGTTCCGTACCTCAATCCGCAAAAACGGAACCCTTATAGAATCACTTTGTCATCCGGCTGTCAACCCCCTTTTCTCAAGAACGCGTGGAGCTAACATTAATATCAAATTCTCAAGTCTGCTACCCCTTGGAGCCGTGAAAAAAATAATCTTCTAAGTCAACGCAATCAAAAGATACGATCCTTTATGCTACATGCGTTGATGCGAGACGTTTACTTACTTATGTAGATTCTTATTAAAACTCAGACGTTGGTAATCTACTTTATTTTTAGGAAACACGAATCATTACAGAATAATATAAATTAGCAATGTCACGTAAAAACGAACTGACATAACAGAAGTCATATCAAAACCAAAGAGGCCGTGCGCCTACAATACTCCCCCCCAAGACCGTGGCTACGGTCGATAGTAGTCCTGAAGATGGGCAGGAAATCGTACATGACGTCCGCTACGCGACCTCTGGTTGGCACTCTGATCTTTGACAGTCTCATCACCGATCATGTCTCTTGGTGTAATGCACTCTTTTGCTATATACGCCGGTTTAAGCCGGTCGATCGTGACAGTAACTGCTTTTCCTTTAATCTCTAGGTCAAAGGTTTTTGAGCCGCGACGTAGCACCTTAAATGGACCCTGATATGGTGCTTCCAGAGATCTCCGTTCGGGTCCTTGACGCAGGAACACATGAGTTGCAGTTTGTAAATCTTTTGGAATGTAGAAAGGGCGATTAGAACTAGTATGCCATGAAGTAGGCTGAGGTGCGAGTTTGGTAATGTGATTTCGGAGACGACTTGCAAAATCGGTAACATCTACTACTGGATCTTGAGCTACAGAAGAAAAGAACTGGCCGGGGAGTGTAAGCGGTTCGCCATAGACTAGTTCTGCTGGTGAGCTTTGCAGATCCTCCTTCCATGCACTCCTAATGCCTAATAGCACCAATGGCAGAGCTTCTGTCCAAGTAGTAGTAGCGTGACACATAATAGCAGCTTTGAGTTGACGGTGAAACCTTTCCACAAGTCCATTGGCAGCAGGATGGTAGGACGTGGTGGTGAGATGAGTTGCACCCAAGAAGGCGGAAATCTTTTTGAAGAGTTTCGACTCAAATTGACGTCCACGGTCTGTTGTTATACATTCCGGACAGCCGAATCGAGCAATCCAACCTTCAACAAAAGCCGTTGCACAGGTCTCTGCAGTAATGTCGCGAAGTGGGTATGCTTCCGGCCACCGTGTGAAGCGATCAACAATTGTGAGACAATACTTGAAGCCAGAAGATGGTGGCAGGGGACCTACTATATCAGCATGTACGTGACGGAACCGGGCTGCGGGAAGGCTAAATTCTGACAGGGGTGCATTCGTGTGTCTCGTAATTTTGCTGCGTTGGCACTGTTGACATTCTTTTGCCCATACCCGACAATCTTTTCTTATGCCTGGCCATACAAATCTTTGACTTATAAGACGTGTTGTTGTCTTAGCCCCTGGATGGCTTAGATTATGTAGTGAGTCAAAGATTTGGCGACGAAATGTGGGTGTGATATATGGTCTTGGTGAATGCGTAGAGATGTCGCAGTATATTTCCAGACCTGGCTCCAGAGTCGTCATCTTTTGCAGTTGTAAGGCACAACCATCTTTCAGAAGACCTGTTAGTTCTGTATCAGCAGCCTGAGCTCGAGCGAGAGAACCGTAATCTATAACAGCAGTGAGCTCCTGAATTCTGGATAGGGTATCAGCTACCGTATTATCTTTGCCTGGTACATGTCGGATGTCTGTAGAAAATTGTGCTATAAAATCTAAATACCTGAATTGTCTCGGAGAGCACCTGTCTCGGTTTTTAGTGAAGGCAAAAGTTAGTGGTTTGTGGTCCGTAAGGATTGTAAATGGACGTGCTTCTACCATGTACCGGAAGTATTTTATTGCTTCATATATTGCAAGAAGCTCGCGGTCATAAGGGCTGTATTTTCGTTGAGCCGTACTTAACTTCATCGAGAAAAAAGCTAGAGGTTCCCATACACCTTTCTTACGCTGCTGCAGCACTCCTCCTAAAGCAACATCTGAAGCATCAGTCTGTATTGCTAGCTCTGCCGTAGCATCTGGATGAGCCAGTAAAGTCGCTCTCGAAAGGTGTTGCTTGCTCTGACTGAATGCCTCTAGTAGACCAGGTGTCCAATTGATAGTTGCAGATCCTTTAGGATCACCAGCAAGTAGGGCTGTGAGTGGTGATAGAATATGTGCTGCTCCGGGGACAAAGCGCCGATAGAAGTTAAGCATCCCCAAGTATCTTCTCAGTTCTTTAATGGTTTGAGGGGCTGGGAAATCATTTATAGCTTGTACCTTAGATTGCAATGGACAAATGCCCTCAGCTGAGACGTTGTACCCCAGAAAAACTACCTCAGGTTGCCCAAAGACACACTTCGATGTATTTATGAGAACACCGTAATCTTGGAGACGTTCGAACAGCAGCTTTAGGTGTTCTTTGTGCTCAGCGTCTGAGGATGATGCAATTAAAATATCATCGAGGTATCCGTAAGCAAAGTCAAAACCGCGTAGAGCTTCGTCCATAAACCTTTGGAATGTTTGAGCTGCATTGCGAAGCCCAAATGTCATAAATGGGAACTCGAACATTCCGAACGGCGTGGTGATTGCTGTTTTAGGAATATCCGGTTCATGTACACGTATTTGGTTATATGCTTTTATGAGGTCAATAGTAGAAAAGATTTTTTTACCCGCCAGAAAGTAAGCGAAGTCCTGAATGTGCCGCACGGGATACTGATCTGGAATAGTTCGAGCATTTAACGCCCTATAGTCGCCACATGGTCTCCATCCATTGTTTTTCTTGCGTACCAGATGTAGCGGTGATGACCATGGGCTCTCTGATCTCCGGGCAGTTCCATTCTCAAGCATGTCATCGAATTCTTTCTGCGCAATCTTCAGGCGTTCTGGATCTAGGCGCCGGGGGCGACTGGAAACCGGGGGTCCAGGTGTTGTCCTTATATGATGCACTGTGTTGTGCTTAGGAGCACCTAGCTTACCGGCCGGACGGGTGATGTCTGGGAAGGCTCGAAGAAGTTGTGTGTAAATTGAGTCACACAGCGAGGTTGTGCGAACCGACGATATAACCTCGGAAACACTGCAATGCGGCACAGAAATTGAGAGAGAAGTAGTTCCATCAGTAAGCTTTTGATTGCGGCAATCAACGAGCAAGTTGTAATGAGCTAAAAAGTCAACGCCGATGATAGGTTTGGAAACATCGGCTATTGTAAACCGCCATTCAAAATCTCGCTGCAAGCCTAAATCCAGTAGTAATGTTATATAACCATAAGTAGCTATACTTGTACCATTAGCGGCGTACAGCTCGTATTTAGTCTTCTTTCGGCGTTCGTTAACAGACGATCGAGGAAACACGCACAGGTCTGAACCCGTGTCAATTAAATATTGAATTTTTGTCGAACGATCTGTGATGAATAGGCGGCCTGATGACGTGGGGCAGACGTTTTCGGCCACTATTGCCTGCCCTGAATGTTTCCCGATTTAAAAGTACATGGTTGCACACAGTTTGTTGCCTTTGTCCCGAAGCGGTAATGGTACCAGCATATGGTAAATCCTTCAGGAACATCATGATAGCTCGTTGAGTAACGTTGTCGCGACTTCGAACGCGATTGAGTCCTGTTCTGAGATTGGTAGTTTCGTCCAGCTTGTCTTCCACGTCGATTTGGATTTTCAACTTTAAGTAATGCTTCGACTTGTTGTGTTAGGCAATCTACGCGTTGGTGCAATTCATACGTTGACGTCTCAGATGATGTACTGGCCACCTGTCTCGTAACTGGTGCTAGTTCCTGAATTCGGTCGGCAAGCTCCGCCACATCGTCAAGCGAGCTTTTAGGTTGCGACGCGACGATGGTTTGAATATTAGCAGGTAGACGGGTTGACCAGACTGGGCGCAGAAACTCGTCCGGCACCGACGGTCCCGCAAGGCTTCTCAAGTGTCGCAGAAATTGAGTAGGTTTACGGTCGCCTAATTCTTCATGTAGCATGAGTTGTTTGGTTTTTTGCTCCTGCGATACTGACAATCGTCTAATTAATTCCGTTTTTAGTTTTTCATATTTGTTAGTATCAGGCGGTGAAAGAATTATATCCTTCACTTCGACGGCAAACTGCGGATCGAGTTGTCCGATAACATGATAGAATTTAGTTGTATCTTGCGAAATGCCAGACAAAGCGAACTGACCTTCAAGCTGGGCAAACCACACCGCCGGTTCTTCAGGCCAAAATGGGGGCACGCGTACACTAACTCGGCAAACAGCTTCACCATCAGACGTTAGCTGAGTATTTGAATTCGATGTCTTTGGCGGTGGCGTCGCGCCGGCATTACTATCGTTCGACATGTCTAATCTGTTCGTCTTCGGGGTCACCAATGTAGATTCTTATTAAAACTCAGACGTTGGTAATCTACTTTATTTTTAGGAAACACGAATCATTACAGAATAATATAAATTAGCAATGTCACGTAAAAACGAACTGACATAACAGAAGTCATATCAAAACCAAAGAGGCCGTGCGCCTACACTTAGAATCAGGAAATTTGGTAGAAGCAACATCGTGTAGCACAAAATCGTGAAAAATTTGAGTTACGAGTAAATTACAATAAATTTATATATATTTTTGAGACTACAAACTTACAATACAATAAAAAATAAAACAGACAACCTCACACAAATCGATCTAGTCCTAAATTAAGCTCAAGAACATGACCCAAGCACAAATATTCGAGTACATCACACAAATATTTGCCCTGGCCAGGATTCGAACCCGGGACCGCCGGCTCAGTAGGCAAGTGCTTACAAACTGAGCCAACCGCGTCGTCAAACGACAATACGAGGACGTATTGTAGCTTATAAGTGTGTGTGTGCACGGAAAAAAATGATTTAGCTGTGGTAGCTAAACTCGCTTTGCTGAAATTTCCTTTGCTGATGCAAACAATTTCTTAGCAACTGTAACAAAGCCTTTTCTATAGCAACTAAAACCAGTTAGCTACCCTTACTAATGATATTTAGCTAAATGAATTTCAAATTATTTGCTACCGCTACTAATTGATTAACAACTATAGCTAATTGATTTATTGGTACCAACGAAATTTAATTACACATTGTTGTTAGCTGTGACTGCTAATAATTCTTAGTTGTAGTGGACAAAAACTTTGTTACTATTGCTAATTGTACATGTATTAGGCAACAAAACCATATCTTTGTTGCAGTTGATAAAAACATTTCGCAGTCGCTAACAACAGTTTTGCAACAGCTGCTAATTTTATATTCATACCCAATATACCCATCTACTAATTATATTATTTGTCAATGTTGCTAAAAATCTTAGTGACACTACCATATTTTCTACGCCATGAACAATAATAAAATATTAGCAGTAGTAGCAAATCAGATCAATGCGACCCTGCTAAGAACATTTGGTAGCTGTGACTAACTTTTTCACATACTTTAGCTAATATTCTTTGGTGCAACTGCAAAAAAAAAAAATAGCCAATGTTACTAAAAATATTAGTCACACTACCGACTTATCTTTGCAATGAACATCAATCATTTACTAGCAAAAGTAGCAAAGTAAACTTATGTGAGGCTGCTAAGAGCATTTTGTTCCTGTAACTAACTTTTTCCCAAAATTTGTCTGATTTTCCTTGCTGCAACCGCTACATAAAAATTTGCTAATGTTACTAAAAATCTTAGTCACACTACCGAATTTCTTATGCCATGAACAATAATAATATATTAGCAGTAGTAGCAAATCAGATCTATGCGACCCTGCTAAGAACATTTGGTAGCTGTGACTAACTTTTTCACATACTTTAGCTAATATTCTTTGGTGCAACTGCAAAAAATAAAATATACAATGTTACTAAAAATATTAGTCACACTACCGACTTATCTTTGCAATGAACATCAATCATTTACTAGCAAAAGTAGCAAAGTAAACTTATGTGAGGCTGCTAAGAGCATTTTGTTCCTGTAACTAACTTTTTCACAAAATTTGTCTGATTTTCCTTGCTGCAACCGCTACATAAAAATTTGCTAATGTTACTAAAAATCTTAGTCACACTACCGAATTTCCTATGCCATGAACAATAATAATATATTAGCAGTAGTAGCAAATCAGATCTATGCGACCCTGCTAAGAACATTTGGTAGCTGTGACTAACTTTTTCACATACTTTCGCTAATATTCTTTGGTGCAACTGCAAAATATAAAATAGCCAATGTTACTAAAAATCTTAGTCACACTACCGACTTTTCTTTGATATGAACATCAATAATTTACTAGCAATCGTAGCAAAGTAAACTTATGTGAGGCTGCTAAGAGCATTTTGTACCTGTAACTAACTTTTTCACAAAATTTGTCTGATTTTCCTTGCTGCAACCGCTACATAAAAATTTGCTAATGTTACTAAAAATCTTAGTCACACTACCGAATTTCCTATGCCATGAACAATAATAATATATTAGCAGTAGTAGCAAATCAGATCTATGCGACCCTGCTAAGAACATTTGGTAGCTGTGACTAACTTTTTCACATACTTTCGCTAATATTCTTTGGTGCAACTGCAAAAAATAAAATAGCCAATGTTACTAAAAATCTTAGTCACACTAACGACTTTTCTTTGCAATGAACATCAATAATTTACTAGCAATCGTAGCAAAGTAAACTTATGTGAGGCTGCTAAGAGCATTTTGTACCTGTAACTAACTTTTTCCCAAAATTTGTCTGATTTTCCTTGCTGCAACCGCTACATAAAAATTTGCTAATGTTACTAAAAATCTTAGTCACACTACCGAACTCCCCATGCCATGAACAATAATAATATATTAGCAGTAGTAGCAAACAAATTTATTCGACCCTACTAAGAACATTTGGTAGCTGTGACTAACTTTTTCACATACTTTAGATAACATTCTTTGGTGCAACAGCAAAAAAAAAATTGGTCGACGTTACTAAAAATCTTAGTCACACTACCGACTTTTCTATGCAATGAACATCAATAATTTATTAGCAATAGTAGCAAAGTAGACTTATGTGAGGCTGCTAGAACATTTTGTAGCTGTGACTAACTTTTTCACAGTCTTTGGTAAATTTTCCTTGCTGCACATGCTACTTACATAAAAAAATTCTAATGTCGCTAAAAATATTAGTCACACTACCGAATTTAAGGAATATATAATATAGCACATTACAGCTAAGTATGCCGGCTATATTATAACACCTTTTACGAGCAAGTGTGATGAAATTACAGACCTAGGGCGGCGAATTCGTAAATGCCCCAGATCGCAGGTGTTTGTGGCCCGAACCGAAGGTGAGAGCCATAAATATCCGATCTGGGGCTTTAGGAATTACCGCGCGTGGTCTGTTTAAAGTTTTACTTCTTGCATTGGCCCGTAAGTGTGATTTTCTCCCCTCGTAGCCGCGTAGCGGGCAGAAAATCCCACTTACGGGCCATTTTCACTGAAAATATTATTTTACGTCACCCTTGGCCCGTAAGTGGGATTTTCTGTAGAGATGCGCCGAATATTCGGTAATTATTCGGTATTCGGCATATTCGGTAAGACTGCCGAATATTTACCGAATAAACATATGATATTTTTCTGATAATAAATAAATAGCAACAATTATTTTGACCCCCAAAAAAATACGTTGATCACCAAAAAAAACTTTGATACCTCCAAAAATAAGGTAAATGATCTCCAAATTTCGTAAATTATCACCAAATCTGGTTGACCCATGTTGGGAGGTTTAGGTTATTTTTTTTATGACCCGAAACCCGAAACTCATTTTAATTTTAATTTTCGTGATAAATGTTAATAGGATAGTAAGATGTTATAATTTGGGTATAATTTCACATTAAAATGGTGATCTAATTTTGGTGATCATTTACTATTTTTACGGCGATTAACAAAGTGTTCAATTATTTTTACAAAACTAGAATTATAGAAATAAGACGATATTACGAAAACGCAGTTGGATTGGGATTTTTAGGGAGAGGAATTACATGAGCAAGTTTCCATAACATAAAATGAAAAATGTATAATATTAGATACACTTGAGCCTCTGTAGGTATATACTGTTAGTCTCTGTGTACTACCTACAGGGTCGAGTCACAGCACCCCAGCCCCAGTAGGTACCCGTACGCAGTGACTCATTTCCCTTTTTTTTTAAACATTAACTACTTTATTATTGTCTTGATTGAAAAACTGATAGGTAATGCGGGGAAAAAATTTAATAAGCAAAAGCATGTTGAGGGACTTGAGGGTGAATTTCAGCCCGCTACCACGACTTTTTGTTCACAATTTGAGCGTCCAAAAAAATCCGAGCTACTGTTGCCAACCCGACCCTATAGAAGCTGCCCAAGCTTGTTTTTGATTATTTTTTCTGTTTCATTTAGTTCATATAATAAATGAGTATGATGTTTAACAATAACGCTGTGAAACGATACTTGGTCACAAACATTGCTTAGATAATTAATGATTCAAATTGATTTATTCTTTGAATGTTTCATTTGGTTAACATAAATGACTCTGATTTATAATAATGATGCCAAGAAACAAACATTTGGTTAGTAACATGTTGTTGGTTGTTCACAAACATTAATAAATCAACAATTAAATTATTATCGTAAAATATTAAATAACTATGGGGCATGGCACACTGCGTCCGATTCGTACGACCCGACGTGCGAGCGGGATGTCGCTATAATACGCGCATAACGTTTTCTCGCTCAAACCTCGGAGCGACGTGCTAATCGGTCGCAGTGTACCATAGACGTTCGCGAAGTCAGCTAAATGTTTTAGTTATGCCAACGAATACCATATTTGCTGCAGTAGCTAAAATGCATTTTGCTGTTATGACGCATATTTTCGAGTTTTACGCGGGAAAAGTAACGTAGCAAGTGTTGCCAAATATAGGCCTTTTCAGTAAACTACGGATTTTATATTTTTTTAATATTTGATCGGCTATAAGAATATTCTCGAATGTCTTCAAGTTTTCTAAAATTTTATTATTGTCTGCCAAAATAATTATACACCAATTTTAATAAATTTGTATTTTGTCAATACTAGACGTAGTCAACACAATTACTACATGTTGGTACGTAACATAGGGCTTGTGCACAAATCACGTGAGGTTCAATAGGGGGGTCACGAAAAAATCACGTTGGGGGAGGGGGGGTATAAAGAGACCTCACTTGTATTTTTCCACAGTGAACGAACTAAGAAAAAAATCGATATTTGTGGCCGTCCATGAGAAAAGGGTCCTTATGGCAGTTTCTAGTTACGGAGATATTTGCTGTTTTGTAAATCCTTCAAAATTATCATTTTTTTGTTTTATGCATTATAGTAAAATACAAAGATAGAGCTGTATTTGTACCTTGGTTTCAGTTGTGTACGTTAATTCTTTCTTTATTAAAACGGAGTTTTAAGTTTAGTAGAAAAGGGTCTTTGTGGGATATTGCATACAAGAATGACAAAGGTCAATAGATAAACTTGCTTACAACTATTTCTTTGCTAAGTACCTATGGTCATTTTAGATTTTACGTAAAATGTACGTAAAATGTAGGTAGGTACTACATTTTTCGTCTGACGTCAAAACATCTCTCGGCGCGCGTCGAACGACATGTTATATCTGATTGTTGTTAGTTAATTTAAAATTTAATGAAAAAATAATATGTATAGTCAAGGTCATTAATATGTGTACACTTTTTCACCCAGTCGAATGCGGTCGCCTACAATTTGTAAGCAAACGCATTCGACAAGGCCAAAAAGTGTATACATTATTAATGACCTGCGGGGCATTACTTACTAGCAAATGATTATAATTGGAATGTATCCCCCCCCCCCTCGCCCTTATCGCGTCAGATCAGAAATCGCGTGAAATTATCTTTATTACGTGATTTATGAATAGTTCCTTAGTAGTCACCGACTGTGTAAATTATTCGTTGACGTTAAATGAGAATAACTCCTTACAGATAAAGATTTTGAGTAAATTTATAATAACCTTTTTTCTTCGGTATTCTGTGTTAATACAAGATTAGGAAATAAATAATGTTATTATTGTGCCATATTGGAATTATTAATATGTTTTGTCTGTGATTGGTCATAAGGACCCTTTTCCCAAATGTATAGGAGTCAAATTTACGTAACTTTAATCGTATATAAATAAAAAAAACCGGCCAAGTGCGAGTCGGACTCGCGCACCGAGGGTTCCGTACAAACACTTTCCATCCCTAAGTGGTTAAGTTAAGTTTGCACCTGGTATGTATAGCGCCCCATATAAATTAGGTGCAAAGTTAGGTATTAAAAAAAAAATTATGGTTTTCGTAATTATTCCTTTATCTATGCTATAAGACGTTGCTTCGTACCAAATTTCAAGATTCTGAGTTCACGGGAAGCACCCTGTAGGTTTTGATTCCCTTGCAAGTGTCGAAAATTTGCGGCATAAACGGCTGTATAGGTATTAAAAAAAAAATGTATGGTTTTCGTAATTATTCCTTTATCTATGCTATAAGACGTTGCTTCGTACCAAATTTCAAGATTCTGAGTTCACGGGAAGCACCCTGTAGGTTTTGATTCCCTTGCAAGTGTCGCAAATTTGCGGCATAAACGGCTGTATCTTTTGATTGCGTTGGCTTAGAAGTTTGATTTTTTCACAGCTTCAAGGGACAGTAGACCTGAGTAATTGATATAAATTTCAGCTTCATACCTCCACGCGTTCCTGAGAAAAAGGGTCTTGACAGACGGACAGACGGACAACAAAGTGATCCTATAAGGGTTCCGTTTTTTCCTTTTGAGGTACGGAACCCTAAAAATTAAACTTGTAGAACAATAATGATAATTTTGTGATACTCCAGTGGACTGGATAAATATATTTTAGAACTCACTGTACTAAATTTGTTATTGTTATAGGGGAAGATGAAAAGTATAATAATTATCACGTTTTCATTAAAATAAAGATCCTAGGGTATGGCTAATGCGCAATAAGCATTTCAAAAACATATATGACGCAGAGGGCGCTCCAGTAGCGTAAAGGATTAAGGGATGAAAGATTTGGTGTGACTTACGTAGCGGTCGAATAGCTCAGTTGGGAGAGCAATGCGCCGGAAACGCAGAGGTCGCGGGTTCAAACCCCGCTTCGATTGTAGTAGATCGCATTCAATTTTTCTTTCTTAATTTACCTTTGTGTCATTATTTATAAAAATAAAAATGTGGTATTACCACATAAAAAATATGAATCGATAAAAAGATTCTATACAAATATTTAAAATAAAGATATTTCGTTAACTATGTGATTTTATCTATATCCTAAAATGTAAGTTTAAATATGTCCTACTATATACAATAGTTCAGATTACAACATAATTAAAGACAAAGCTGAAAAACATGTTTTTATTAATTTCATTCTTATAGCGTGTTGCTGTTATCAAAGGCTGTTTTCTCAGGATCTGGAAGTCACATTGATGAAACCATGACTGAGTTCAATAGAAAAACCCCTTGAGATACAAAATCAATCATAATCTATGTAACTTCCAATGGGAACATACTTAAAGTTAGTTTCAAACTTCTTTTGACGTTTTCTCAAAAGTGAAATTTTAGCAAGTGTAAGTATGATGTTTTTTTTTTTTAAAAGTATGAGACTTAGGGAAATGATTCTTTCTGTGTTAAATAGCTTATTTAACATAAATTTAGAACCTGTGCTTAACTCAATACCTGCCATAAGGACCCTTTAGTCATGGACGGTCACATTTTTTTCTCGGTTTTGTTAAAAATAAATACTTCAAAATTACGACTCTATTTTACGAAATTTTGGCGGAAAAAAAATACACGTGAGGTACTGAGGGGGAGGGGGGGTTAGCAAAGAACCTCACCAAATATCACCAGGGGGGGTCAAAAAGTAGCCGAAAAAGCCTCACGTGATAAGTGCACAAGCCCATATTGGGATAGGGCTCGTCCAGAACCGCCCCCCTCCCCTCCTCTTGGTGATATTTGGTGATAATAACGCAACCCCCCCCCCCCATTCAAGATCACGTGTATTTTTCGCGCTTAGTATGAATTACCTATAACTTAGGTAATAAAAAAACAGCAATAACTTGATTTATTGACCGAGCGAACGAAGTGAGCGAAGCGTCTTTGCTTTAGCTTGGATGAAAAATCGTTGGTATGTGTAGATGTTTGGATTTCTGTTCTCGCCTAGAGCTCGCATTTCTCAACCGATTCTCATATCATGAAATTTTGTGAGTAGATTCGATCCGATATATCGAATACCCGCACAAGTAAAAGGAATTTTTTTATCGAGCCAGTTTTTCGAAATTTAGAAAAATGGCGGTTATAATAATAATATAGCCATTTATTCCTTAATAACATATTCTTCATGCATATTAACAATTCAAATTTTCAAAATAATAATAATCATTAAATAGTTATATTATCAAATCATAAAAAATCATTCATAGTTTTATTTAATTAGTTACTGTGGACCTCTTTCCGAGTATAGGCCTCCTCCAACTCCTTTCATTTGTCTCTATCTTTGGCTGTCGTTGTCCAATTTTTACCCAAAAAATGACGGAGATATGGGAGTTCAAAACGTAAAAAATTATAAATTTCGGTAAGTAAGAGGTCAGCGTTGACTGGGCGTTCGCGACGTTTTGGTATTAATTTGCTTTCCATCCACTGTATCTTGAACTTCGGTAAAGTAAAATTGCCACCATTTCTAAACAAAGCGAGGACCTCGCTTTTGTTTTTTTGATATTTCAACCCCCATATCTTCGCCATTTAGCAAAATTTCAAAAAACCGACTCGACAAAGAATAAATCTATATATTATTATACTTACTCGTATAGAACCTTCTCACAAAATTTCATGTGAATCGGTTAAGAAATGCGACCTCTAGGCGAGAACAGAAATCCAAACATCCTAACATCCAAACGGTTCACTAATAGGTATGTTGCATAAAATTGATACTCATATTTTCATTTTGCATAACAACCTTTGACAGAATCATCATTTCTCCGAATTTTATATTGCATAATTTTTTTCTCATAATGTGATGTCACATAATTTTTTTATCTGAATAGTTATTTCGAAGAAATTCATATCTCATAATATTTAGATTGCATAAAAATTGTTCGAAGCAGAAATAGTACATTACATCAGAGGCCGGGAAAATGAGGATTTCCGGCCAAGTAGGTATATACGGCCGAGCGAGCGTGCGAGCGTGGACCAATTTGAAATTTTCTCCACACAAATCGTTTTTTTTTTCGATATTTTCCGAATTTGACCGAATTTTCGGACAAGATTTCAGATTCATATTTTTGAGCCCCGTGAGCCCCCCGATACCGAGTTTTAGCCGCCTAGCACCAATTTGAAATTTTGAATCGTTTTTTTTCGATATTTTCCGAATTTGACCGAATTTTCGGACAAGATTTCAGATTCACAGTTTTGAGCCCCGAGAGCCCCCCGATACCGAGTTTTAGCCGCCTAGCACCAATTTGAAATTTTGAATCGTTTTTTTTTCGATATTACCCATTAAGTTCGGTTTTAACCTAACCTACTTTACTGGCAGCAGTTCAGCTCTGTTGTGGTCGCAGTTCTAACCTAACCTAACCCATTTTACTGGTATCAGTTTAGTCAATAAATTCGGCGATATTAATGTTCTGCCATATAAAATTATGAGAAATGAATAGTATGCCAACTGACAATTATGATACTAAATGATTATGATAAAGAATCATTCGGAGAAAAAAAAATCGGTGATAGCTGTTATGCGAAATGAAATTCGGAGAATCGATATTATGCAAGATAAAGCGAACCCCATCCAAACATACCAACGATTTTTCGTCAAAGCTGAAAAAGAGACGCTTCGCTCGCTCGGTCAATTATTTGAATAAACACGCTCAGACCGATTTTGATATGAGAAAATTATTTAGTAATTTCGTTATTTTTTTTTACTTTCCTGCTGTTTAAAAAAATTATACGTCATTTGGTGTTCTCAGCCCCTCCCCCACCGTGATCATTCGTGATATTTTGCTGACCCCCACCTCCCCCATAAACGATCACATGATTTCTGGACGAGCCCATAGGTACAATTATTAATGTTGTTGAATAGGTACTTCGAAAGTGACTAAAATAACTGAGTCGGCTTTACATGAAATCTCACAAATTTCGTTACGGTTTCCAGCGTAACAAAATTTTCATAGGAGCTATGAAAATTTTGTTGGACTAGGCATTTTTGTATAATTTATGTTTTTTTTTATTGGATTTCTTTGCTACGGCAGCCGAAAGACCATTTCCATAGAAACACGGTTATTTCACTTCCGGCGTGGCACAGTTTACGGCAATTTAAAAATCAGAGCTGGCAACACCCGCGCCGGCCGACAAGACACAACAAGTGTCGAAATCGCCATATCGTTTGTATTGCATAGTTTCGTGTGTACGCTTCACGCTTCAGCTTCGCGTCGTGTTCAGTGTGTCGTTCAGACTTCGGTGTGCAAGAAAAAAATATCTATAGTGAAAAGAGGTAAATTATACGATGGAAACGCAAGACATTTCCCAACTGCTTGAAAGCTATCAGCAGAACCTCATCGATAAATTTAAAGGTTAGTAAGTTTTGTATAAGTAGGTACCTATGTTCTACAGGTTTAAGCTAACGGTTGGCGGTGGCCTAGGCGATAGAGAGAAGAACCTGCTGATGCTGACTATGCGAGCTGTGACCCTTCGCGAAATGTTTTCAAACTTATGTTTCCATATCTACCCTTGAGAATGCTCTCTTGCATTGCTTGCATGCTAATACTCCGGCCGGCCGGCTAAGGCACGCCGAAGGCAGATAATCCTTAACGTTCTAAACTTATTATCTGTTTTTGTTTAAGATGAAGGAATCAAATTTTGCCATTTGAATTTAATGACCGAATATTCGTTAGAAAAACTCTTTCCAAAGATTGGTGAGCGAATAACGTTCATGGAAAAACTGAAATCTCTGCAAGTCCAGGTAAAAAATTGTTTACTTATATATTATAAACCATATTTTCTTCCTCGTATAAGTACTTAGTAACTCTTATTAGGCTGCTTTCTCAATTTTTTATCATTATAATTAAAATATTTTTTTATAACCTTGGTATTTGCCATGCATTCTATGTAATTCTAATCAACCCAAGATCAACTTAATCTTATGTGGCCGGCAGTCTAACTTAATTAGTAATGGATTTAAATTTACAAGATTTATGTATGTGGCACTTTATAAAGAATATATTCAATCAATCAAGGTAAACAATATATGTTTATAACTTTGATTGAAGCAATTTCAACATATACTGCTAAAATGTTTTTAAATAGGAAATACCAGCTAAAAGGAGAAGAGTTTCTTGCGATTCTGATGTAACAAGCATGGCATCAACTTGCTCAATTACCAGCGTCGCCACAAATACTTCATCATCTAACAAGTTGGTAAGTATGTCATACTACTTCGTAGTATGAAGTAGTAGATATTTATTATTTTTTAAAACCCTGACTCAACAATCTCATGATTAAATATTTTTTTATGTTGATCCAGTTTTTGAGTTTACATATTGTGGAAATTGGCATAAAGGACTAAGGGCTGATTTCACCATTGAAATTAGGCTTAAGCTTAATGCAAGATCTAGCTCAATGAGCCACTAGTTTAGTAATTGGATCAAAAATGCAACAATGTAATTCCTAAATTTTTTTTCAGACACTTGAAGAACTTTTAAATGGCCCAGATGGCAAAATGATCTTGTCATACTACAAAATGGAAAATAAATTAACCGACTACTATAGACAAAAGCTGGCAGATGAAATTGTGAAACATGAGTTGAGACATGACATGCAGAAAAGGTTTGTAGATTTGTTTTTTTGTTTATTGTATAGAGAGAATGAGACTTTTCTTAATATTTACATAGTTTCATTTTAAGGAACAGTGGTTTCGCTCGCGTGGACCTATATTTAATAATACCTATAAATATGTCTATATTCAAAGAAGCATGCAAGTAAGCAAGCCTGCAAGCAAGCAGGTTGTAGGCATCTTGTTGACCGAGCGAGCGAAACGTCTCTGCTTCAGCTTGGACGAAAAATCATTCGTTTGCTTGGATGTTTGGATGTCCGGATGTCCGATTTCTCACCAAGAGGTCTCATTTCTCAACCGATTTTATTATCTATATATAGCGGTCTCTGCAAAACAAACTAGACGGAACTGCTAATTACTTTAGCAGCGACAGCTGAATAATTCGTAGTCATAGGAAATAGCATTAGCTGTAGCAACTATGTAAATTTGATACTCTATTGAATTACTTTAGTGGTATTTGACAATGATCTTAGCTGTAGCTGTGAATTTGATTTGTTGTTTGAAACAAAGCAAGGTATGCAGCTCACAGTGCCACTAGTGTGGTTTTAAGTTCCTATTGTGTCACTGATTCCATGTTTTCATTGTCACTTCCCAAGACAATGAGGGTTTCCGGAATCTATTTTTTCACCACGTGGCAGCACTGTGACACTTCAAATGCTAGCAATTTTTATCGCCTATGATACAATTAACATTTCATTTTGTGTAAATGTCAAGTACAGTTGCCGAGAAACTTCTTGACCCAAAATGCGCATGCATATTTGTACGTAACTGCGCAGTCAAGGTTAGGCTCAAGAAGTTTCTCGGCAACTGTACTCACCATGTGTTAGTGTTACACACTAAAGAATTGTTGTCTTTTTTTCAGTTTTTCAAATAATGTTATAGATTATTGGTCTGACCTGATAGTTAACGTCTTCAGGGAGGAATGTTATGTAAGGGGAAACTACTCAGTAACTTAATTTTTTGCATTTAGGCATGGCATTTTCATGGCATTATCAGTTAGGGTTTCATGCCAGTTATTGAAAACTAGCTTTTGCCCGCTATTAGTACTAGCAGTTACACTAAAGTCCCATTTACATTATACCAGGGTAAAAAAATTCTTATATATATAATTCTTCTGTACGTGTGTTTGTTCCCTATCTCCTCCTAAACGGCTGGACCGATTTGGATAAAAAATTGTGGGAATATTAGAGTAGGTCCCTGGATGGTTTAGATATACAATGGGACCCGATAGATGGCGTCGTGATCGCGTTTTATTGTGTTGCTAAGGCAGGTCGAATAAACAGTTAAGTGTCAAGTTTTAAAAGAAGTTGGCAACGGTTTGACTTGTTTGAAATTTAAACTAAATCCGTTCAGCGGATTAAGCGTGAAGAGGTAACAGACACAGACAGAAAGATAATGACACACTTTTGCATTTATAATATTAGTATGGGTGTTAGTAAAGTCCACACCACACATATATTTTTTAATAGCTGGCATGGCACTTTAAAATTAATGCTATTGCAAAGTTTTGATCAAATCAAAAAGGACAAGTTTGTCTGGAAATGTATGGAAGAAAATGTAGAATTAGTTTTATGCTTGTCTATTAAATAGCAGTTATAAGCTTTATAACTAGAAATTGAAATTTATTTTCAAGATTATTACAATTATTTTTCTAGAAATTGAAATTTTTGTTAAAATTGTTTTATTTCTCCCTTGGGTCAGCTTTTTGATTGCATTTAAAGAATTTAAACGTTTGTGGTCTAAGTTATAATTTAATTAAAAAATTAGGTGTTATCTGTGCACCGTCTCTGCCATTACTGCCCAATTTATAATCCCTAAATAAGCAGCCTAATACATACTTCATAATTTATGTATCTATGTAGATTTCAATTTGGAAAAGTATTGTATTATAGAATATAATTAAATAGGCACTGTAGATTGTAATAATAGTAGGCACTTAGTTGTAGATTAGAGTAACCTATGATTTTCAAATGAATGAATACTCAAACAGTAAAAAAATTTTTAGGAGGTTTGGGCAGGGTGTTCCAAGGGCAGGAATAGAGACTCTTCAGCTGGACGTGGTATACTATTAAATAGATACTACAACTTAAGAAGAAAGCTCTTGAAGGTGGGAGCGATCTCAAAAAGAAGTCTGTCAATGGTTAAAGATGGCGTTAAAGACGGCATCGAAAAATTCACCGCTGATGAAACAGATACAGGTATTTCGTTTATTTATTTATTTAGTTACTGATGTTACTTATCAAACCACGATACAACCCCCATATGTATTGGTGGTTGTTACTTTGTCTTTGTATAATACATTATTTGTGTGTATGTTTATAGACGACGACCATGACGACTTGATACGCTGGCTGCAAAATACCAGAACGGTAAATCTTGTCCTTGAAAAATGGGAACTCACAACATCGAAGAGATTATCTATGCTGAAAGGATCAATGGAAATCCACGAATACATGGTCAATTTTCCTGCTCTCAAATGTTCTGACGGCTATAGATTGGTAATTAACAACTATTTTTCTACCTACCTACATATATATACTTACTACAGTTACAGTTTATATACTCAGGGGAATTTTGTTCCCGAGTAGTAAGTATAATCTGTATGTTGATTAATTACAAAATTTATTTTCCACAGCTAGAAATGGATTTTGGCAAATTGTATCCTGACGTTGTAATGCAACTATATAGCGGAGTGGCCGACGCTGTCATCTTTTATAATGAGTAAAATTCCTGTAAAAGAACAAAATGCAATAAACGACTGCTGCACACCAGGTATTGTAAACTTAACTGACTTTTTAAAGCTTACTTTTCAAAATAATGTGTAACCTGGATAATTGAAATCTCAAGGGACCGGCAATTTTGTGTCATTTAACCAGGCTTCTCATTTAAGCAGGTCGTGCCAATTAACGAGGTTCAAAAAATCGTTGTTTCAATTATAGAGGTTCTCATTAAGAGGAAATATCACGGGTAATTTTTCCATACTGTCCGTTTACGTTAAGCTTGTACCTGATCACTATGGCATCGGATACAAATGAGGTCCAAACTTAACGCAACCGGTTTATACAAATCGAGGTTTCGTACTCGACTGTTTCCTCCTCCAAAACTTAGTCAATCGTAACGAAATTTTGGAAACTGAATGCGAAGAAAATGTACTATGTTGCACCGTTTTGATTTTTGTATTTATTATAATAGAATTTGTGTACTGGGTGTCTATTTGGAGCGAAATTTTGGCTATAAACAGACGACTAGTATACAAATTGTATAATAATAAACGCAAAAATTAAAACGGTCCGACACAGACAATTTCCTTCCTAAACAGTTTCCAAAATTACGTTTCATTTGGGTAAGTTTCGGAGAAGGAAACAGTCGAGAATGAAACCTCGATTTGTATGGAAAAAAGGACCGTGGTATTCATTCTGACAAATTAATTTTATGGAGGTGCAAATACCCATTGAATAGTAGTTTATGCAACTGATACATAATGAGAGGCTCTAAAATATGAGTGTGGTTTTATGAAACGAGCGTCAGCGAGTTTCATGATAGGATCACGAGTGTTTTAAGGCCTAATTATGTACAGTTGCATACATTAATGTATCTACACCCATATTTTTAATCGTTTTCTGTTAATTCCTGTAAATTTTAAATGGTGTTCATGAATAATTGAGGGCTCGCGCAGCGCGGCGACGTGGGCCGCGGGGATACAGAAATCTGTATCGTTATGAGAAATCTGTATCGTTAAGCTCATAACGATACAGAAAACTGTATCGTTATGAGCTTGTATTGAAATGTGGGTCGTTATCTGTGGCAGTTGAACGCGCAATAGAGGATTTACAATATGGGTATAAAGTCGATTTACAAGCTTACGTTCTGGGTTTCTGGCCTGTATGTTATATAACTTGCACATTTATACTATATTAATTACTACCTATTTTTTTCTTCTTCCTCTGTTTTGATGGTGTTTCTGTTCTTATTATTTGCAGATGGAAAAAAAAACAAAACTCTGAGAGCCCTTCCATTGTTGCTCCCAATTAAAAACATTGTTTTAAAGAAAAAAACACAGGCCATCAAGACTGGAAACCAAAGATGTTATTATTCAATATGTAAAAGTAAGTATTTTATTATAAATTCACACCTACTCTATGAGTGGTTCTTATGTTATACGTTACTTGTCTCACAAATGTTTTTAATTTTTCAGTCTGCTGCTGAAGTCCTGCCAGCCAACCTGCATAATAAGGATAACTGTCTCAAACGGGGCCTTACGCTTGGTCCTCAGTTGTTTGCAGTATCACCGGACGAAGACAACATCACTGAGTGTTTTTTGATCATAAATGACATAATGTATAACGTAGACAGCCCCCTTATGGCCTTCGACATTTTCTTTAAAGTATTTCACGCTTTAAATTGTTGTTATCCCAAAGAAATTGAAAGAGAAATGTATTTTCTGCAAAGGGCTGTATACAACATACAATGTCGTTCAGATAAACAAACACGCGATTCTAAGACCGAAGGATTACTAAACGATTATAATAGATATAAGCCTGTCTAATAATAATAGGTTATAATAGAGAATAGCTGCGCCTATTTTTCTTTTTTTATGTTAAACTCTATACATGACTCATGTAGGTACATGGCTGTTATCACTACTCAATTTGTATAATATAGCTTGAAGTTTTGAAGAATGGTCGCGATAAACCAAAAAGCCAGTTATATCGATTGAGCAAGGCTCGCCCGTATCCTTCGCGGGATCCTTGCTTAGAGCGGGGCCACATTGGCGATTTGCGATCGAGTTGAAAGCGAAGCCAGTGCGCAATGATCTCGCCGCGAGCAAGCAACGATTTCGCTCCGTACTGTTATACTGGAATGGGAGCGAAGTAGTTGCGTGCTCGCGGCGAGTTCGTTGCGCGCTCGCCTCGCTTTCAACTCGCTCGCAAATCGCCAGTGTGGTCCCGCTCTTATAAAGACATGGAGCGCGCCGCCACCACAATAAGCGTTGTTTCACACGTACCACAAAAGAACCACTCATAGAGTAGGTGTGAATTTATAATAAAATACCTACTTTTACATATTGAATAATAACATCTTAGGTTTCCAATCTTGATGGCCTATATTGTGTTTTTTTCTTTAAAACAATGTTTTTAATTGGGAGCAATAATGGACCCTTCCATTGTTGCTCCCAATTAAAAACGATATGAGCTTAACGATACAGATTTCTGTATCGCCGCGCCGCGCGAGCCCTCAATTAATCATGAACACCATTTAAAATTTACAGGAATTAACAGAAAACGATTAAAAATATGGGTGTAGATACATTAATGTATGCAACTGTACATAATTAGGCCTTAAAACACTCGTGATCCTATCATGAAACTCGCTGACGCTCGTTTCATAAAACCACACTCATATTTTAGAGCCTCTCATTATGTATCAGTTGCATAAACTACTATTCAATGGGTATTTGCACCTCCATAAAATTAATTTGTCAGAATGAATACCACGGTCCTTTTTTCCATACAAATCGAGGTTTCATTCTCGACTGTTTCCTTCTCCGAAACTTACCCAAATGAAACGTAATTTTGGAAACTGTTTAGGAAGGAAATTGTCTGTGTCGGACCGTTTTAATTTTTGCGTTTATTATTATACAATTTGTATACTAGTCGTCTGTTTATAGCCAAAATTTCGCTCCAAATAGACACCAAGTACACAAATTCTATTATAATAAATACAAAAATCAAAACGGTGCGACACAGTACATTTTCTTCGTTTTCAGTTTCCAAAATTTCGTTACGATTGACTAAGTTTTGGAGGAGGAAACAGTCGAGAACGAAACCTCGATTTGTATAAACCGGTTGCGTTAAGTTTGGACCTCATTTGTATCCGATGCCATAGTGATCAGGTATAAAGCTTAACGACAAAAATGGAATGGCTCTTACATATGGCGTTGACGAATCAAGGTGTTGGAGTTTTGCAGAGATTAAAACAATTTTTATTACAGATAGGAATGATGTTATATTTATTTGCTTGCCCATGAAAAATTTAGGTTTAAATGCACATGTCCGTGGGTTTGAAGTGAAGTGCGGAAACCCACATGACAAATTATTAGGTTTATCATTGAATTTGCTTAATAATCCGTTCCCTCAATGTGTTGTCACATCAACAGATAGTGACAAATATATAATGCCTAAACGGATTCTGTAAATATTGTAATCGTCCCTTGCCTGCTATTTGGCCACATCTAAAAATTTATGATAATTGCAGAATAATCTTAATGAAACATAATAAAGTTAAGTTTCCTTTAATAATGTTGGTGACCAAGTGGCCGTATTGCAGGCACGAAACGAGTATGTGCTAGCTTGTAGCCGTAAAACATAATTTAGACCCATGCTAGAGACAAATCTGATTGCAGGTGTATTCCCATCACGTGGGGCGGGCACAGATATGAATGCATACTTCTCATCTGTGCCAGCTGGGAAACTATTACTATTTGTCCCCGCCGCGCCGGGCACTGATGGGAATAGATGCAATGCCATTCGTCCCCGGCGGGCACAGCTGGGAAGTATTCGTATTCGCATCATTCCTATTTGTGCCCGCCTCGGATACACGTTCTTTCTATCATTATATGTAATATCGATTTTGATAATAGAACATTACGATAGTAAAGTTAATATTCAAATACTTTAAAAAATAAACTTCATTATACCTAGCGCGTCGAATGATGATCCCTATATGACGGTATAGTTCATTTTTGTATGGAGTAACTACAAAATGAACGGAGCGCGGAGTAACGTTCAGTGTCAAATGTTTGTAGACTTTTTTGGTATTTTTACACATATTACATATATTTAAAATTGTTACAATTAAGTACGAAAAATACAGTAAAAACCTATTTATTCAAATATGTATGTTTAAATTAAGTCTATCCAAAAGCGACTTGGAGGAACTGTCATATTAGGGATCATAATTTGAAGCGTCAGGTATTTTTAGCACATTTGACGTTTAAAATACATTTCCAAAGTCTATTAGGTCTAGGCTATCAAAATCGCTGCAGACTTATCTTAGTCTAACTCTACCTAAAAAAGTCGTGCCAAGTACGTAAAGCAAACTTACCTACCAGTGATGTAATTTGAAGTACCTAATTGAGTTTAAACTGTCGTAATGCAACTATACATTCCTATCACGAGGTCCTCCTATACATAATACCTCCTATCAAAATGGACATTGTGTTACAAGATTGATAGAGTTAAACCAAGAAAAGCCTGCAATGATTTTTAATAGCTTACACAGTGCAAGTGTTATTTACACGTCATAATTTCATAGAAGTTTGACGTTCAACATAACACTTGCACTGCGTGTGCTATCAAAATCGTTGCAATATTTTCTTGGTCTAATTCTAGGACGTGCATCGTGTCTCCGGGGCGGGCACAGATGAGAAAGATGCGAACGAATCTATTCCAGCTGTGCCCACCGGGGACGGATGGCACTGCATCTACTCCCATCTGTGCCCGCCCCTGTCACATGGGACGGGTACAGATGGGAATACACCTGATTCCAGTACCGATGAATGGCTGGAAAGTTTAAGTAGTAAGGTATTTTCTATGGTATATTCTAAAAATATAATGTTCATTCATTTCTGCGTTTGATTTTTTTCTTCATATGTAACTAACTTGCGTGATGTTTTAATTAAGGACACTTTAAATTCTTAGTAAGTAACTTTATTTTTTTTTAGCAGCGGTAGCAGTAAGTTTATTACTCTATCATGGCTGTGAATTGAATTTGCTTCTTTAAGTAAGTGGTTTCGTTAAAGTAACGAATTCAATCAAAGCCACAGCTAAAACTAATTCGATAGAGTATTAAATTTACTTTGTTGTAACAGCTAAGAGTGTCATCTATACGACGAAACATTTTAGACGTCTCAGCTAATTAATTTCATCACGCAACAAAACCCTCTTAGTTACACTAACAAAACAAATTCACAGCTGCAGCTAAGATCATTGTCAAATATCACTAAGGTGATTCGATACAGTATCAAATTTACTTAGTTACTACAGCTAAGAGTATCTTCTATACGATGAAACATTTTAGTTGTCTCAGCTAAATAATTACATCACGCAACAAAACCCTCTTAGTTACACTAACAAAACAAATTCACAGCTGCAGCTAAGATCATTGTCAAATATCACTAAGGTGATTCGATACAGTATCCAATTTACTTAGTTACCACAGCTAAGAGTATCTTCTATACGACGAAACATTTTAGTCGTCTCAGCTAAATAATTACATCACGCAACAAAACCCTCTTAGTTACACTAACAAAACAAATTCACAGCTGCAGCTAAGATCATTGTCAAATATCACTAAGGTGATTCGATACAGTATCCAATTTACTTAGTTACCACAGCTAAGAGTATCTTCTATACGACGAAACATTTTAGTCGTCTCAGCTAAATAATTACATCACGCAACCAAAACTTTTAGTTACACTAACAAAACAAATTCACAGCTACAGCTAAGTTCAATGTCAAATGCTGCTAAGATAATTCGATAGAGCATCAAATTTACTTAGTTGCTACAATTAAGAGTATCTTCTATACGACGAAACATTTTAGTCGTCTCAGCTAAATAATTACATCACGCAACCAAAACTTTTAGCTGCACTAACAAATCAAATTCACAGCTACAGCTAAGTTCAATGTCAAATGCTGCTAAGATAATTCGATAGAGCATCAAATTTACTTAGTTGCTACAGTTAAGAGTATCTTCTATACGATGAAACATTTTAGTTGTCTCAACTAAATAATTACGCCACGCAACAAAACATCTTAGTTACACTAACAAATCAAATTCACAGCTACAGCTAAGTTCAATGTCAAATGCTGCTAAGATAATTCGATAGAGCATCAAATTAACTTAGTTGCTACAATTAAGAGTATCTTCTATACGATGAAACATTTTAGTTGTCCCAACTAAATAATTACACCACGCAACAAAACATCTTAGTTACACTAACAAATAAAATTCACAGCTACAGCTAAGATCATTGTCAAATACCAATAAAGTAATTCGATAGAGTATCAAATTTACATAGTTGCTACAGCTAATGCTATTTCCTATGACTACGAATTATTTAGCTGTCGCTGCTAAAGAAATTATCAGTTCCGTCTAATTTGTTTAGCAGAGACCGCTATATATAACTAATAATATAAGTATATAGTTAGGAGGCACAGCTAAAATAATTAGCTGTCCCTGATAAAATACAGCTAAAATAGTTAGCTATCTCTGCTAATTTACCTAATATAGTTAGCTGCTACAGCTAAATTCAGCTAATATTATTTAGCTGCCACTGCTAATATTTCTATGTCTCGGAGTGATTTTAGCTAAAAATATTTGCTAACACAGCTAAGTTTTGGTAGCTAAAAACACTTTGCTACGGTAGCTAAAAACTTCGTTGTCCCTATAGTTTCGAAGGTTTTTAGCTACCACAACTATTTTTTAGTTACCACAGCCAAGTTTTTTTTTCCGTGTGGACATCGTCAAATAGTACACAATAAGTGTTTATCGTAAGATACCTCGCTATATTATAACCTCCGTGTCTGACGGGCTACATTGTGTTTCGAGGGTGAAAAATGTGAATGTATGGTGAAAAATGTTAGTTTTAAGCCCTGCTGTTGTATATTTGTGTATGTAATAACACGGCGTTGTCTCTTTGCAGAACAGATCGCCGCCGCCCGCACACATCCCGGCAGCCCTGCTGTACGCGCCGCCGGAGCCCCTCGAGGTAATGTAATGTATTTATAGCATCGCCCGTCACTCTCTCATAGTACTGTGACGAAAGAGACAGGTTCACGATAAGTGTATATCGTATCGTAAGGTTCTGCGCGAGAAAGAGTCACGTGTCACAGCACCTCTAGCATAACTGTCATATGCGACTATTTCTCGCGCGAGATAAATTACCCATCTCTTTCTGTGCAGTAATGGAGAGAGTGACGGGTAGCGCATGTCGTACGACAAGAGTCGCGAAGCATAATTGTGCTAGGGTTATCTATCATAATGTTTTTGGCGTTCAGAAGGTTTATCCTGCTAAAGGAAACCTTCTGATCATCAAGTGCCGTATAACTATTTAAACGAACACCGCCCAATATCCTACTTTAAAAAAAAAAAAAAAAAAAAAAACAATTTGAACATCAGTGATTATTTCACAAATTACGATATTTTTTGTTTCGTTAGGTTGCTAATAGTGTTAATAAAATTAAATTAAATAATATTCAATCTTAACTATTTGTACTCGACTGTCCTTAACTCCTACAAGGTAGCAGAGGATCCCACCGGAACCGGAATAGCAAATTGTTTAGGGGATCAGACCGGAAAGAAAATGTAATAGTAATTAACGAGGTATCAGATTTAAGGATAAGACAGGAATAACTCACCCATTTTACTAACTAGTCGTCACTCGTATTAAAAAAGGATACAATGCGCTATAATAAAAAAAAAATTGGGCAAGTGCGAGTCCGACTCGCGCATGAAGGGTTCCGTACCTATATATACTTATATATATAATCTATAACAAGTTTGTTGTATGGGAGCCCCCTTAAATATTTATTTTATTTTATTTTTAGTATTTGTTGTTATAGCGGCAATAGAAATACATCATCTGTGAAAATTTCAACTGTCTAGCTATCACCGTTCTTGAGATACAGCCTGGTGACAGACGGACGGACGGACGGACGGACGGACGGACGGACGGACAGCGAAGTCTCAGTAATAGGGTCCCGTTTGTACCCTTTGGGTACGGAACCCTAAAAAATAGCAAACAGCTGCAGAAATAAACTTGTATGGATAATTCTTAGGAAAGCTAGCGCTGATGTCGCTTATACTATTTTCCAAGAACAGGAAAATTATACCTACATAGATATGCGCATAGTATACAAACGGTTAGGCATAGCTTCGGTAATCAAGTTGGTTAAAGCCAAATATTGATTATAAATGACCGACGTAATGTCAAACCTTTGGCAATCTACTAAATTAAAATTGGCAGTACTCTAATTTTTGGGAGAAAATAACGAGGAAAAAGTCTATTTTATTATTTTAAAAAATGTTTTTTATTATTAGTTCCTCGATATTTAATTAACCAATCAAATCACGTACACGTATAGATAAAGGAACACTATAGAGGAAAAGCAGAACTTACCTAATCCCTCAATTACCTACTACCTGTTTTGCTTTTGCCTTACGAAATAATCAGTTCTTAGAATAATCATGTTTATACTCACTAATCTTCAGATATTACGCGTGATTTGTTCTGTCTACCTGTTTAAATACTCACGGCCTTTGATTTCCTGATAAGAGTATATGTGTATCAAAACATGATTATGAATAAAATATTTGTGCCTAATCTTGACAAGATCAACATTTTCTAAAATAACAAAAAAATATCTACATTTGTAATATTAATTGTAATACTAAAGAATAACGAGCGCATTTTATCTGAATATTCTTTTACTACCGTTCGGTATAAACAGAGTTTTTAATTAATTATTGTATTAAGCAGTTAACACTCACGTGAAATTGTCAGGAACGACCCGACATGTTTCGAACTCGTACGAAAGTTCTAATAATATTAGAGTCTATAATTCTTATTGTAAATAGACAGATAAGTATTTTGCTAAGCAAGATGAATCAGGGCGGAAAAGATTCAAATATGATAAGTTGGCTTGACAGTTATGCGGATAATCTCGTTAATAAAATAAAGGTCCTTACATTACTACAGATTTTAACATCTTAAAAGGTAAATTCTAGATTCCAGTGTTTCCGTCCTTCAGGTTTCTCTAGCCATAGCGGAGAGTCATAATGCGATATAAAAATATGTCAACTTTTAAATACCAACCTTCGGTGGTGTGGTGTAGACTTTCGCCTTACGTATTTTTGATAACCACGATGGACTTTAGTTACAAATAGTACAGTGACGAAAGAGACAGGTTAGGTATCGTAAGGTTCTGCGCGAGAAAGAGTCACGTGTCACAGGTGCTGATCGATTTATGGCCCTCACCGTTTCGCGCCACAAACACCTGCTATCTAGGACATTCACTAGTTCACCGCCCAAGATATGTGATGTACGAGGGGCGTCTGAAAAGTTCTAAGCCTAAGATAGAAAAAAACAATTTACACAAATGAACTCGTGTTTATTTTTCAATATAGTCTCCTCCTAAATCAATGCATTTTTTACATTTTTTATACAGTGCTTTTAGGCCATTAAAAAAATTATCTTCATTTTGCCCTTCAAAATGCTCCTGTACAGCCGCCTTCATCTCTTCGTCACTTCTAAATCGCTTTCCCCTCAACTCTTTCTTCAAATTATTGAATAGAAAATAATAGCTTGGGGCTAGATCTGGGATGTAGGGTGGGTGGTCAATTTCGTCAAAACCAACTTCCTTCAGAGCACGCCTCGCAACATTAGCGGTGTGAACGGGTGCGTTGTCTTGCAAAAACAAAATGCCTTTCCTTAGTTTACCCCGCCTTTTCTCAACTATGGCTTGTCGCACCTGTCTTATTAGATTTGCATAATAAGTTTCGTTTATCGTAGAGCCTTTTTCTAAATAATCGATTAAAAGAATGCCATCACAATCCCAAAATACCGTAGCCATTAACTTAGAGGCCGACTTTTGCACTTTAAATTTCTTCGGCGGCCTTTCACCCTTTTCAATCCACTGCATCGACTCAGACTTACACTCCGGATCATACTGTCTGATCCATGTTTCATCAACAGTTACTATTCGGGAACAAACTTCATCTAAATCATCTTCGCACAATTCTAAAAACGCCCGAGAAGTTTCCACACGACGTACTTTATCGAAGGCCGTTAGCATTTTCGGTACCCAACGAGCACTGACTTTACTCATGTACAAATGTTCATGTAAAATTTCTCCGACTCTTTCTTTACTAATACCTAAGACCTCAGCTATTTGCCAAACCTTAATTCTTCTATCTTCTAATACCAGCTTTTTGACTTTTGCTACGTTTTCTTCGGTCACTACCGATATTGGCCGCCCTGAGCGGGGGTCGTCTTCGATCGATTCCCGTCCGAGTTTAAATAAGCGACTCCACTTTTTGACTGTGGCATAAGAAGGCCCAGAATCACCGTAAATAATAGCCATTTCCTCAAAAATACACTGCGGTGATTTGTCACTTTTTGTAAGGAATTTAATTACAGCACGGTGCTCAATTTTCGTAATATTCGTTGGTAATTCACACATGATGTACTTTTCCGTTGAATATCTCGAAACAGAATAATAAAAACGTGACATGTTATTTTTTAATAATTTGTTTTTAAATGGCCTTTCTAGTGGCCAGTATCATAAACGCATATATAACCTCGAAATAGGCTTAGAACTTTTCAGACGCCCCTCGTATGTACCTACTATACTAGCTCTTTTATGGCGGTCTTCACAGTGGCCACCCGGAGCCCTGTCATAGCGGAGTCATAATGCGATATAAAAATATGTCAACTTTTAAATACCAACTTTCGGTGGTGTGGTGTAGACTTTGGCCTCACGTATTTTTGATAACCACGATGGACTTTAGTTACAAATATTTTCGATGTCTGCTTGATAATGACTTATGCTCGCTTGCTACTTGTTTGAACTTAAATACTTAAACATAAAATTAAAGATATTGTGACTATAGAATCTTGAAAGGACGTAAACCATGCGCCTTATAACGAAGCGGCAACGTTGTTATTATAAATCTTTTCCATTCAGTACCAGTAACAGCCGCAAAAACAGACGGAAATCATATAAATTATCAATTATCTGACTTTACCTAGGTTTCACGTTCTATATAGAGTATGCTGCGATGCCCCCAATAAACACAGGCATATTGACACTTTCAGTGAATCTTTTTCCATTTCTATAATCAGTGGAATGTCACTCAAATATAGTGTAGCAATGCAGGATACTTATAAGAATATTTCTCCACAGCTGCTTTGCGTATTCCCGGACCGCGCATCCCGCGTGTGCGCATCTGCCTGCGGGGCCGCTGCGCGCGCCGGCGGGGAGTCCCGCTGCGTGCGGTCGGCGCGCGAGGCGGTCGACGCGCTGCGGCGGGACGGCGACGCGCGGCCGCCGCACGTTGCTGTTGTAGACGCGCGGCAGCCGCAGGCGCTCGACGCCAGAACCCTGGCCAGGTCAGTCATATTTGGAATATTGAACAGAATCCAATGTTGATCCTATTTTATGTGGTGATACCACATTTCATATTTTTATATATAAATACAAAGGATAAATAAGGAGCCAAAATTTAACGCAATCCACTGAGGTGCTAGTGGGAATCGAACCCACGATTAACCGGAGCAGTGCTTGACTGGAGCTCTCACCACTGAGGGCACTGAGCTATAGGACCGCTACACGGATAGCGTGAAAGAATGTCTTTTTATTCACTTTTTTTAAGCGCCTTCTGTTGATTTCAGTTTTGTTTTCGTATTTATTAAGCATCTTTCTGAAGCAAGAAGACTAACGGCCCGTCAATACATCGACAACCGGCAGCCATAGCTGGGGGGAGCGGAATGTCCGATATAGGAATAATTACATAGGCGGCAAGTGGAGAAGTTACTTACGCTCGCCGCCAATGTCGTGGCCGTGCCGTTGTTATAAGCTGTGGTATTATAAATAATCCTATAGAATTATTACCACAGCTTATACACATTCGCGCGTACCAATATATATACTTTGTTTCGCATTCCGCCTATATTGGGTCCCCGTCACGACGATTTGCATCGCATTTTTCACAACCGATAAAATACAACACTTAGACAGCTTTCGCGGATATCAAAAGAAAGAACTTCCTGTAGTATTCTGTGGACAGGATCACTCTATGACGCCATACACTCTGTCGCTAAGCCATGGCAGCCACGGCAGTAACGTCACAGTTGGCGCGGGCGGTAAATTGTACAACACCGATCGGGAGCACTATATATTACGTCGGTGGCCGGTGCGACACTATATCACACGTAATGGGGCTCCATGTTGGCCTTTAAAACGAGCACGGCGTTTCAATGAAATATTTATAATTGGGAAAAAAGTATGGCATGTGTGGTGTTTTCTACTACCACAGAATAGATAATAGTGCTACTACGACATTCCTATATTGCGAGAATGTCTGCTACTTGCTTTCATTCCGATACAGGCGTTGAGGTTCACACACAGCCAATCGAGTACGCTGCGGTACACATACCAGAACTTTCGGAGTCTAATCCAAGTAAAAACTTATTTTGTTCGTAAATAAAGTAATAGGGTTAACATAAATTTTCAAAAATGCGAAGCTTTACCGATGTTTTGATGCCACACCTACGAACGAGACAGATTTAATTCTGTAATAACACACTATGGTGCGAAACACAATGACGTCAATATCCACACGTCCGCTAGCGGTAAATTGAACAGCGTTGAAAGGCAACACCATATCGCCTCAATTTCACACGAAATGGGCTTCCGTGCAGGCCTTGCGGGGATGCATTTTACGCACCTGGTGCATAGGGAATGTTTCTATTAATTTACAAGCGTTTCCAGATATACATTTTTGATGTTCTATGAATAGACGACGTATGGGTGTTTTTTTAGCGTTTTCCACTTGGTTCCGCAATGTTGATGCACTCCGTATGAACTGTGGCGCCATTTTCGGTTGGCTGGTCCAACCGGCTTTTTACAATTCTTATCAAAATAACGTTGATTGCTTTGTGAATTAGTCATAGTTGCGGATACAGTTATTAGACGGTTAAAACGCTCAAATAATGAGCAAATATTTCAGTATTTTCTATAATGGTTAAACAAGGAGAATATTTAGTGTACCTACCTACCTAATAGAACGTGCGCGTTTCCACATACGCAGCTTTACGTATAATGTCTATGAAACTGTAAAAATACAAAACACAGAAACTCGGGGGTAATTCGACCACTTTTAGACAGATGTTGGAGATCTCTCCATTTCATCGCCATCCGTCACTTTTGACGTGTCCCTTACTTGACAAGTGGCGATATCCCTAGAACATCGCAACTTCGTCAATCCGGTCGCGCTTAATTTGCGTTACCTTTGTATGAGACGGCATAAATAACAGGCGCATACATTAACTTGACCGTGTAGTGCGTAAAATTAGTCAGTTACGTTTGGTTCAAAACAAAAATTCATATGCATGAATAGCATTTTTGACAATCATTATCGCCTTCGTATTTCCAAAATTGAGATGAGATATATATGTCACTTGAAGCTCATCGCATTTAAATGACAGTTCAAAGGCGATATCACTGTTATCTAATAGAGTTTTGACGTTTTGCGATCTCTCAAACGGCATTCTCGAATTAGGTCCCTACACGTCAACATAACTGTGACACGCGACTCTTTGTCGCGCGAGAAATACTATTTTGAATGATTTATATCATGTTTCTGTTAATATACCGTGCGATCCAGACAGGTGACACTGAGTTGTGCGACAAGCGAAGTGGTGGCAAGATATGCTAGCCCCGCTGGTGTCAAATGTCAAATTGAGGCCCAGTAGAAATCGCACACTTAATGCCTTAAAGTATTCTCTCCGTATTCAGCTGGAAGTACCTACTCCCCGTGTTATCCTCAATTATCATCAGTTTTAAGAGCCGCGTCATTATTCCATCGGGGATAATCGTCAACAGTCGCCGGGCGGTAATGGCTCGTTAGGAGTCTCTTTAATGCGGAATGTAACCGATAAATGGGTTCACTAAGTATTCTAAGGAGGCTATTCTCAAAAAAATACTATATTAGCGAACTCTAGTCAACAAAATTACTAGCCAAATGTTTATAAACGGAGATAAAATCCACCAAAGCTGTTGAATTTAAAGCAAATACCAATCACGCTTATGAATAGTCGCCACGCCCCACGACCAATATAGCATCTCATTTTAGCTAAACCACCAATCAAATACACAGTTCTTAGACAACCTCGATCAAAAGCGAGAGTTCTTCCTTTTTTTGTGTTTTGCAATCATATTGTTCAGTACAAACACGTTGAGTTTCGTTAATTACTCTAAAAAAACAAATATGCGATAACATAATCCCAATACGTACCTATATGTATACATCCATGTATGCATATTATTTACCTGACCCATACCGACTCATAATATTACGGCTATTTAGTCATTCTTTGTACAACTTCAGTGCAGTTTAATTAAATTTACATGATGCTCCGAATAATTGAAATATCGGATTACCTTTGAAGTCTCCAGCTTTGATACACGTATATAATTCACAACGCTAGTATTAAATGTTATAACGCGGGCACACTATTTAAGCATCAATATATTACTATCATATAATTTCAATATTGTATTAAAAAACAATCTATGTACTATCAGAAGGCGTCATGATTTCTGTAAAAAATATTAGCGCGATGCACTTGGTCTTTTGTTTCGTAAGAGAGTTAGTAACAACGCCATCTCTTATCTGTTTTGTTATCAAAATTCGAACTGAACATAGGACAGCGCCTGTCCTCAATAGTGAATCCTCACCTTTTTCGGACACGTGTCAAGTCGTCCATTGAGCGCCTGGTGGTTCAGGGCAAACTAGACGGTACTAGACCACACGGTGGGTCTCCCATTGGTGGACTGACCGAATCAAATTGGCCAGAAACTTCCCTCTACACGAAAGCACCAGACAAGAAATGACAGCCACGACCACTCTGCCAAGAGTGTAAAGACAAAGAAGCAGATCAAAATTCGAACCTCTTCTACTTGCGTTTATAAGTACCAATATAAGTACGAGAGTGATGGATGGATCATTGACCGAGCGAACGGAACAGTTCCATTTCAGCGTGGCCAAAAGTTCTTTTGTATGTCCGGATATCCCACTGCTCTCGCCTAGAGGTCGCATCCCTTAACCCATTCTAATGACATTTTGTGACTAGTTAAGTATGTGATTTATTTTTTGGGGGTCAGCTTACTTAATTTGATTACTTACTGAAATTGGCAGTGATGTGGGGGTTGGGTACGTAAAAAATTACTAATTTCAACCATTTCTAACCAAACTACAGCTCACAGAGACCTAGTCATTTATTTATCGCTCGATACACGCAGCGATCTTAAGCCCGCTGAAGTCTGAACACACGATTTCTAGCTTAGCGAGGACACTCACTCGTAAAGCACCACACACATTTTTACGGCATATTTTATATGCAGGTGGATGGGATCTAATAGAATTCCAATGAGGACGGAAATGGGACAAGGTAATATTACTTTTGATATATTCTTCATCCGGATATATTTATGCTTTATCCGCATGAAAGGAAGTATGAAATCTAAAATAATAATATAGAAATTCTTTAATGTTGCTGTGGATTTGATTTTATAAGCGAGGATAGAGAGAAAGAAAATGTTGCATCTATTAAACCTATTATCAATTAAATAGGTTTTTCTCTTTATGCTCGCTTATAAAATCCATTCTGGCGTAAAAAAGGCTTCTTAATCAATCAGTGTTAATTTCCTACATCCATATTTATCCATGCCATTAAGAAGCGAAATATCTTCACGTGAAAATAAATTGCTGCGTAGGTACTGTACCAACACATTTCCATGTATTTCGCTT
This sequence comes from Apotomis betuletana, assembly GCA_932273695.1. NCBI lineage: Eukaryota > Metazoa > Arthropoda > Insecta > Lepidoptera > Tortricidae > Apotomis > Apotomis betuletana. Next base: position 12,126,763 of record OW026315.1, read on the forward strand.
CCTTATAAATTATTCGGTGACGGCAAAAATCACGAATACCTATGGGTCCCTTTTACGCGAGTAAAAACCGGTCAGGTGGTAAATGTTCCCAGGCAAAGGGTTGTACTTTGAATACATGTTTTAACATGACAATGAAATAGATTGCTATTCGTTTTTTATTCTTTAGACCGATCCACGTTTATATGTTTGTACAAAAACGATAATTCTTTGGCTTCGCCCCAACGCAGTCAAATAGCTCGCAGCTGGATTTCAATTGTGCGCCGCTAAGAGTATACACGGGACGTCCACGGCTACGCCTTCCATCCGTCGGCTGCTACTCAAAAGCGATACCTTGCACTGTTCGTTTCTCTTCTCCTCTACGAATGGTGCGACCTATCCATTTCCATTTGCGTGTCGCTTTGTCCACATTTATGGGGGACTGATCTCCGCTGGTCTTTGGCCAGACCAGAATACGCGGAGACCTCAGGAACTTGTTAATGATTTACAAGTACAGACAGGCTCACATATCAAGAATAACACTTGGTAATTACAATGAGAGTTCATCCACGGATAAAAGTACTAAAAGTAGACAATATAAAAGCTCAGTGAAACTCGTTTCACTACATAAATTCATTCGCTTGTTTCCCTTTTAAAACATGGCAATATTATATTCAGGAATAACTGTTCCGCCTCATTTAAGTTCGCCGCACAATGGCGGTCAAATTTCATTACTGTCTGCTTCACTCAGGACATTAACTCGTTAACTCTAGCTTCGTCTGTTAGGTGAAAATTAAATGGCTAGTTGTCATGGTGATTCTTGTTTATCTAGTAAGAATATTATAGTACAGTCAGCATCAAAAGTTGCTGACAATTTCCCTACTGGCTTATGTCAAGCATCATCATAAATTTAAGAGCTACGCTCTACGCTCTTGTCGGTGGAGCAATTTCCATGCGTCTCTTTCTTGCGCTTTCTCCTTGAAAGCCTGTCGTACGACACGACGTTCACATTAGGTTCACCCTCATATGGTCCATGTAAGCTCCTCTTGGTGTTCCTTTTTTCTTCTCCCTTCTATATATTCGTCATGCCGCAGCGGGTGTCCTATAATTTTTCCTCTTCAGTTCTCCATTGTTTTTAGAAAACACCTGTCCTCATTCATCATATCGAGCACCTCCTCGTTTGACTGTTTTTCAGTGCAGCTGATCTTCTCCATTCGTCGCCAGCACCAGGCTTATGACAAATGCATACTGAAAGTATCAGCTACTTTTGATGCAGATTGTACCTTTGATCTTGTGAATATTTTTCACAGAAATTTCGGAGAATCGGTATTATTCTCATTGTGTAGTAAAGAATACCTGTACCTAAAAGGATACATAGTATTGTAGTTATGCACGTAGTTACGCATGTAGTTGTGCATGTATTACAGGAGTTATGCTAGCGAGGTATGCTGTCGGGTGCGTTTCAGTCTTCTAAGTCTAAGAAGGTGAAATCTGAATGAGTATATCAAATGCTGAAATGTAAATCTAAGATGGTTTTGTTCTTTTGATCGATATTATCTGTGAGTGTAAAGCGTCATGGACATCTTTTTGTCCTATAAAAGCACACAGTTCTTTAAAATATAATCCTACAAATATTATAAAAGCGAAAGTTTGTGTACGATTTAATTATCATATAAAAAATAGAACAGAGATAGATCATAGCCTAACTTAACACATAGGCTACTTTTTATCTCGAAACAAAGCATGATTCCTGTACGATAGTGTATATTTTAACGCGAGCAAAGCCGCGGGCAACAGCCAGTTATAACATATTTGCTCTTCGGCAAATATATTATAAATATTTTTACATTAAATATTAGAACCGACCCATTTGCAAAATGAAAGAAGGTCTTTTTTAAGAGGATTTTTAGGGTTCCGTAGTCAACTAGGAACCCTTATAGTTTCGCCATGTCCGTCTGTCCGTCCGTCCGTCCGTCCGTCCGTCCGTCCGTCCGTCCGTCCGCGGCTTAGCTCCGTGATCATTAGTACTAGAAAGCTGAAATTTGGTATGAGTATGTGTATGTATAACGCCGACAGAACGGTAAAATAGAATTTAAAAAAAAAAAAATTTTTCGGGTACCTCTCGAACACCTAAATTGGGTGTTGTTGAATAGGTCTTGTAAAAATAATAGGGGTCTTCTAACATTATTTTTTGATAAAATCAGCAGTTTTGTAAATATTCGCTCCAAAAACAAAAAAAAATAGTGTCCCCCCCCCCCTCTAACTTTTCAACCACGGGTCAAAAAAAATCGGAAAAATTCATGTTAATGAGGCCTTATAAGTACTTTCAATGAAAACTATATTGAACAAAATCGGTCGAGCCGTTTTTGAGTTATCGCCAAATTTCATATTTTTTCTTTAAAAGGTCGTAAGTTGACTTCCAGAAGGTAATAAGTGATTACAGTTTCTAGGGTGTTTACGACCTTTTTATAGAGCTTAAAATCTTTCTTAACGTAAACCTCGGGCTAAAAACAGCAGTTTATTGTGAAGGATACATATTTCTACATGGTACATATTTCTGCTTAACCCAGTGGTTGACTGGTAGAGAATGCCTAAAGGCATTAAGTCCGCCATTTGTACTTTTACTTATGTATTTTGTGCAATAAAGTTTAAATAAATAAATAAATAAATAAGGATGAGCAACTACGGAACCCTACACTGAGCGTGGCCCGACATGCTCTTGGCCGGTTTTTCTCAATCTTACAGACCCTCAAAAGTACTTACAGAGACAACAAGAAAAACAGTATTACGTCAAAAAGTTTGTTACAATTCGTCAACGCAGAGTGAAAACTCGTATTTACTCTCCCAAAAGTTTAATAATTGAAGTTGTAACAATGCAATAACTCATTGTTACCATTTCTGTTCATTGGCGGTTTAAAGAGAGTTTAATTTAAAGAAAAGTTTTTACGTCATCTTGTCGTCGGCGCACAGAACATGGAATCCATAAAGCGGCACAAACTTAGAAAGATACATATTTTAAAATTGCTTTCATCTTATTATAACACTATTCATAGGCATGTATAGGCAATTGTAGCGATATTATGATTATGAACATGTGTGTTGATGAAGTCTCATGGTACTACTATGTAAGTACAGCTGACAATTTTAGTATGCAATTTGACGTATACGTACCTATGCCAGTAGTAAATTTGTCAGCTCCTTTTGGTGCCGACCGTGGTTATTACGAATTATTTGAAACTATTTGTATGGTAAATGTGTTTATAAACGTATGAAAGGTTTGTGCAGTGTATCGTAACGTAACTATATTTAAGTTGCAATTGGAACTGTGAGCGAGATATTACCGCCATAAGTTTGGCTTATTAACGACTCATTAATAAGCCGAAACTATGTCAATAATGAGCTTTTACGAGAGACATGTTGCGGTTGTGTCAATTCGTGTGCCGTTTCACGTTAATGCAATTAAATTATTAGTTAATTTAAAATGACTGCCTCTTGCATTGGATTTAAAATTATATTTCAAATGATGAACGGCATTTTTTTATAACATAGGTATTCGGAAAAAATATGATTAGCGTCACGCTGAGTGTGATTTATTTTTATTTCTTTATTTTATTTATTTATTTACCATAAAGTTTACACGGCATTACAGCTATAGACCAATGCACCGAGAAACTCAATTAACATAACAAATTAAAATATACGAAACGCAGACATTCCTGGCATACAGCTGCCCATCTCCATGCAAACAAATCACAATCAGGAGCTGATGCCAGGAGAGCATTGAGCATTACCAGCGCACGGAGCAGCGGGGAGTTCCTGCGCGACACCGTCCTCGCCGCCGGCACACACAGCAGAGGGCGCACCCGCGGTCTGAGGTTTATCCTCGGAACGTCAGCAACAAAAAGCCTCACTAACTCGCTGCACGAGTTCTGGACAGTCAGAATCACCTCGTAATATACGACATGCAGTGACCAGCAAAATGTTATTTCGCCTTACCTCTAGAGAATTAAACCCTAAACTACCAAGTAGGAACTTAGTTGGATATAGAAACGGATAAAAACCATATCTTTTTTTATACAAAAACCTAAGAAAGGCTTTTTGAACCTTTTCAAGAAGCAATGCATATGTGGACTCGTAAGGGTTCCATATGAGAGAAGAAGCCTCTAATTTGCTTCTCACAAACGCACAAAAAACTAACTTTATCGCCCCAAGATCATGGAAGTGTCTGATTTTTCGGATGATAAAACCAAGTCTACGAAAACAATTGTTTGCGAGGCTTCGAATATGGTCATGAAATGTGAGATGCGAATCGAAGACCACACCGAGATCTTTCACGGAGCTAACACGCTCAATTACATCGACAAGATCAAGTGTGTATCGCGCGTGTATAGGGGCAGCAGCACGACTAAATGTACATACACAACACTTAGACACATTGAATAGAAGTTTGTTTTCTTTGCTCCATCGGGTAACACACACGATATCTTCTTGAAACAGATCACAATCCGTAACGTTTTTCACTCCAAAAACCAGCTTAAGATCGTCAGCGTATAACAGGCACTCGGCATACTTAACAACGGCAACAAGATCGTTAATCATTAACCCAAAGAGGAGGGGGCCCAAAATTGAACCCTGACTGACGCCAGATCTCGTAGGGTACGGAGTAGAGATGAAGTGTCCATGTCGAACGTACTGCATTCGATCACGCAGATAATTTGCAAAAAAAGCAAGCAACTTTGGCGAAAATCCTAGACCATCGAGCTTACCTAACAACAAGTCATTATCTATGCGATCAAATGCCTTTTTAAAGTCAAAATATATGACATCAACCTGGACACCTCTGTCTTTTATGATATACTTGAAGGTGATCCAAGACCAAAGCGTGCAAAATGAAGCTATATTGAATTATCCTTTATTATCAGATTGAAGCTTGAGGATCAATAATTAAACAATTGAAATCAAGACCAGCCATGTCAGGCATTAAATTAAATTATGAGGCAAGAACCATCACAATAACTTTCAGTAATTCTTATCATAGTATGCTTGAAATCTGTACTTTAAGATCTTGGGGCGAAAGTAAACTTTTATTCAGTCACATGCGACTCAGAGAAAGCTATTACTTAGGTACCATTGTCTAGCGTTCGAGCGAGATTGTCAAATCTTATTATTGCTTTCAACTTCTATGAAATAAAATCATTGAACATGAGGTCGGTTTCAGTAGGTACCTACTAGATATTTCATAAAGTCTGAAAGCATTCTCCGTCATTCTCTCATTTTCTGCCAATATAATTTTAAATATATGTGAGTGTCACATGCTGTTTAGTGTAAGGGCCCATTGTGCGGCCCACCATAAGTACGTGTTGACAGGTTATTGGTATAAGTACATAAAGATGCAAACTTTCGTCCTTATGACATGATAAATCGCACAGTGGGATATTTTACTAAACACTCTCCCATATGTAAATATTAAGGATTTAGGGCAAAATAAACGAGGATTGAATAATTAAATAGGGATTTGATTGTTTAAATCCTCTGTAACGACATTGACAAGTAGGTAATAGGCGACCAAGAAGAGGGAACAAAGATAGCGGCACCAACTAGCGGCAACAGTTGATATTAAAATGACATTTAGAACTGATTGGTTTATACACTTATTCTAAGAAATATTTAGCCAACATAGCTACTACGTACGATTAATGATGGGTTGAAGTTACTCGGCCTTGTGTTTCATGTAGATATGCCTCTCTATTACCTACACCTATTATATTTTTTGTAGGTTTTCTTCGTCGGTACTATTTTAAGGCACCTTAAAAAATGCTGAGCATTATTCAAATATATTAATGTCGTATGTGAAGTGTACATATAGAATGTCGAGGATATGTATGCTGTGATGTACATAGCAATAGAATGTCGAGTATATATGTTTGTCCAATCCTGATATAATATGGAGCGCAGACTTGGTTTTTGACAAAAATTCAGAAACCTACCCTCAAGGATTGTCAAAGAGCAAACGTAGTATTCTATTCTTAAAACGAACTGACAGAATCAAGAATACTGTTAATAACATCCGGCGTCTTAATAGACCTCGAAGGAGATGGCGAGACGAAATTGATGCCTTTTACCAAGACTGGTGGGTGTTCAGGACCGGGGCACGTGGAAGAATGACAGGGAGGCTTTTGCCTAGCAGTGGGACACTGTAGGCCTTTGAAGAAAATGTTTAAAACAACCATTTCTTTCATTTAAATTAATGAATATTTGAATGATAAAAAACAATTAGGTTGAATTCAAATTGAGTCGCAGTTGTGCCCACCTGATTACCTACCGTCAATTTGTGAGCTGGCCGACCCACTGTCACAAGAGTTCGGTAATAGGCCCGTAATTTGTGTTTCGCCCATTCATTTGAATTCCCTTGAGTCTCCCTACCTATACATGAACATGAACATGAACATAGGCACCACACCCAGCCAGGTCGTAGCCTGACCCGGACAAGCCGGATACACCAGGGGGCACAGATTTATAAGGAGTGACACGCTCTGGGATGGGATAGGAGGGCCGACTAGCCGCAACCGGTCGACCACAATCAGCCGATTATGCAACCTTGAGCCAATATTGGAAGTTAGGTGAGGTGGGGTAGAGCATCGGGGATGAGCGTTGGTGAGTTGTCGCGTGCTCTCGTTGGCGTCTTTGCGTGTCGTGTTCGTATTCACCGTAGGCATGTTGGAAGAGATAACGTTTCCGGATTGTTCTATTTCTCATCTTTTGTTTCCCTGCCGGTATCTTCTAGTTGATTTTTTTTTGTTTTCCGTCGTGATATAATTCTTTGTTCTTATCTGACGCAAGTTCTAACCACTCTGAAAGGTTCTTGATCTATATACTGAATATCCTTGTACAGCGGGGTTTTTCAAATGCAGCTTCGATGGCCAATTTTTTATCTTTATGCCTTAGGCAGCAATAAATATGGGCTAGGGAGGCGTTTTATCCGTGTGTGTGGGCTCCGGTCCTAGGTCTCTCGGGTCGTCGTCGCTTACTTCCTCAATGCTTGGATAAATTTTCTTCCCATTTAGGCGTTGCAATAACCATGTTTCATGTTCGTCAGCTTGTCTTGAGCTTATGTAGAAATCAGAGTTGATTTTTATTTTTCTCGACGGGTGGGTCTCTGCCTCTCCTGTCTTCTAAAGGTTATTCTGCATTCCTTCTGCTAGTTTAATTAGTTTAATATTGCACTTGCGTTCTTTGAGATTAATTTGTTCGTTCCGTACTGGTTTTCTCCGTGCTACTCAGCTTTATTTTAGGTATTTAGGGTGAAGTTCTCTTCGCTGATGTTTTCATTATGACGATATTTCGGTATATCTCTGATATCGCGGTTCTGTTTGTGTTGGACTTTTTGTTGGATGAGGTTGCTTATGATCATTATTTCGCGTATTTATGACTTTTGCTACTGTTACGGCTGTTGTCTAATTGGAATTCCTCTGTTCTTATTAAGTCTGTATCTCCACGTTATTACCGTTGTTGTTTGGATGGAATGTGGTTTTCTCTAATTGGTGAAGGCCACGTCGCGTTCATGCATCTTTACTCCCGATGTGTGCGCGTGAAAATCGTGTTTTTGTTTTCATTCTGACGATATTTTTGTATTTCTTTTTTTTTTTCTTTGTGGTTGTCGGTTGTCTTGCAGCGTGTAGTGTAATATTCTGATACGTCTTTTCGTCGTCGAGGTTTTGTTTGTGTTGGATGAAGTTCTCCTTGCTGATGTTTTCCTTATGACGATATTTCAGTAATCTTTTTTGTAATTATATCTTGCAGTATGTCATGGTCTTGTGGTTGAAATATTCTGAAACGTATTTTTCACCCTCACGATTTTGTTTGTGTCGGTCTCGTTGTTGGATGAAGTTCTCTTTGCTGAAGTTTTCATTATGACGAAATTTCGATATATCTTTTTTGTGGTTATATCTTGCAATATGTCATGGTCTTGTGGTTGAAATATTCTGAAACGTATTTTCGCCGTCACGGTTTTGTTTGTGTCGGTCTTGTTGTCGGATGAAGTTCTCTTAGCTGATGTTTTCATTATGACGATATTTCGGTATATCTGGAACGTCTTAACATCGTCGCGGTTTTGTTTGTGTTGCATGAGGTTCTCTTCGCTGATGTTTTCCTTATGACGATATTTCGGTATATCTTTTTTGTGCTTATATCTTGCAATATGTCATGGTCTTGTGGTTGAAATGTTCTGAAACGTATTTTCGCCGTCACGGTTTTGTTTGTGTCGGTGTTGTTGTTGGATGAAGTTCTCTTCGCTGATGTTTTCATTATGACGATATTTCGGTATATCTTTTTTGTGCTTATATCTTGCCATATGTCATGGTCTTGTGGTTGAAATGTTCTGAAACGTATTTTCGCCGTCACGGTTTCGTTTGTGTCGGTCTTGTTGTCGGATGAAGTTCTCTTCGCTGATGTTTTCATTATGACGATATTTCGGTAATGATGTCTAATTGGAATTCCTCTGTTCTTATTAAGTCTGTATCTCCACGTTATTACCGTTGTTGTTTGGATGGAATGTGGTTTTCTCTAGTTGGTGAAGGCCACGTCGCGTTCTTACATCTTTATACCCGATGTGTGCGCGTTAAAATCGTCTTGAGGTAAGGGTGGAATTTTTTAGCTTGTGCTTTGTGAGTTGGAGAAAGCGTTTCAGGTAATTTGTAATTCCAGATCCATTCAACCAGAACGTTGTGATGATGAATGGGTTGTTCTGTTTTCATTTATCTTACGCTCACTGTTATTCTAATAAGAATGGCCAGGCTATTGGTGTTATTTCCGCTTAGGCGCCATTTATTTATTAGATTCCTGAGTTGCGCTTTTAGATGGATTTCTTCTTCTGCATGTCTATGCGATGTGTCTTTGTTTTTATTCTAGGGGCGCATCGATTTTTAATTTCTTCTTGTAGTAATTACGGCTATAAACGAGGCCTGTGGTGCCTACCGCGTCGCTTGATGTCTTGGCGGTGAAGCGTGTGCTGTTACTTTTAGGGTATTCGTATTCGTATATAACGTAGTATTCTGCTGTTCATATAAATATATATATATAATATATATCAGTTCTGCTCTATATCCCAGCGCGGTGCGATTTCAAGTCTTTGGTAATTTTGCTCCAAGTTATCATCCGCGAGATTCTTATGATCGCATGTCGCTTGATTTTCTCATGTTGTTTTTCGTCAGCGTATTGCGTGAGGTCTCGGCGATGAAAAGTTGATCCGAATAAGTCGTTTGTTTGATGGACATCAGCTCGGAAAAGCAGTCACCATCTCAGGGTATGTTGGTTATCGCCGCCGCCGCCTTTTTATCTTTTCCTTTAAGTTATGGTTGATTCCTATAACTCTGTTGTCTAGAGGCGTCCTGTTGAGAGAGCTTATGATCTAGATTACTCGTATTAGCGCGTTTATACCTGCGGCATTGTAAATTTTAGATTTTGGATAATTTATTTTTAATAGAAAATTTTGTAACCCATAAACCAGTGTGCCATATTATATCGCCATACGATAAATAAATAAATAGTAGTGTTTGTCAAAGGGGTTTTGTGTGTTGTTAGGTTTTTTTTGTAATATGCGTTGATAGACACTGGCAATGTTGTATTGCGTTTCGGGGTTTTTTGTGTGTGGGTATAGTTCTCTATTGCGATCGATGTAATAACTTGTGAACCTTTCTGCGTCTACTTTGTTTTTTTTTGTTGTTATTTTTTTATGGATTGGCGAGCTTGTCTTTGTGTTGTATCGTAGCCGTATGCCCGCCAGATGTGGCGACTTTCTAGTCTTTCTACGATAGCGGAAACCTTTGGATTTGAATGAGCCCTTGCATGGTGCTCTAACAAAGCTTTTTTTTTGGCTGGACTGCTTGGATATTAAGACAGGGCTTTTACAGGGATAACAGTGTATTGTTTTGTAGGTAAATTGTGTGTTATATTTCTGTTTGTTTATGTTTTATATCTCAAGCTTTCAAATTTAAGAGGACGTTTGCATTTCAATTGGCGGTCCTGTTGTTTTTAGGTGTAAGGACGCGACTATTGCTATTTTGGGGAATGGTTTTGTCATGGAGTTCATCGTTCCGAGGGGTACTTATTTAAGTAGAGGTAATGTTTGACTCTATTCATTGGACATTGCATTGTAGTGATTAAATTAAGCTTTATGTATTTTGTCTCTTTTTAATTGTTTTTGTTGGTTTATCGATGGGATTTGTGCGTTTTTGGGGTAAAAACAGTGCATCTAGATTGCGGGGCTTTTGTAGATGTGTGACACACAAGTGGGGCGCATCTAGGAGGTAATGTTACTATTAATCGCAAACCTGAGGTCTGTCACTCGCTACGCACGTGTTTAGCTAATCTTCTTTATGGCTTTATGAATTTGATATACAACGCAAAATTATTTTAAAATTACTAATTCGATTTGGTTAATAGTTAGCAGTGATAATGGAAAGATCTCACCGGGTTCTGATTTGGGACGCTGTGCTGTGCAATCGCCCTTTACCAAACGGTTTGTTGTATGTAGGCACTTCATTGCTGCTACCTGCTGCCCGCACTAGGTTTACACTCACTACTTAGGCCATACGCTGAATAGATGCACTGCACTATATATAAACCGAACATTTTGGGAGATATTTGGGGGACGCGATTATTTTTCACTTTCTAGTGTGCTACCAGGCACCACGGCGTAGATTTTGAACTTTATGACGGGGGTTTAGGCGAACAGATGGCAGGGCCGCTCCGGCTCGCTGTTTTTGTTTCGCGTGGGGCTATTGTTTTGGGACAGAGATTCAAGTGGTATTTTGGGTCGTTTGGGATGGCTCGGACAAATGCGACCGCTCGGTACCGCGGCTCAGACGAGACTCCTTGAGTCTCCCTACCTATACATACTGAAATATTTAGAGGTTAAGTAAATAGGGTGATTCTATGGTCGTTTTAACCGCCGTCAATCCGCTGTTCTAAATATCAAAGCAATGGGCCATAATATGCTTTAAAGTCGATCAATTATGGTAAGAAGTATGGTTACAGTATTATCATTGTAGCCTATATTTTCAATATTTTTGACAGCAGCAGACTAACGGCGGCGGTTGAAACACCTGTAGAATCACCCATAAAGCATTTCCACATTGTTGACAGGAACGCGTACTAGCAAACACATGTTTTTAGGAAAATTCCACGTCGCCCCGCAATAACATGAAGAGTTAAAAGGTCAGCTAAGGTAATTTTCGCGGTTCTTATCGATACTTCTATATACAGATAGGTACTTCTATATACACGGTGGCTGGTGAGGAATCTGATGCTTTGCTTAATTCTTTAAAACTACGCAACGGATTTGATGCGGTTTCTTATACATCTTTAGAGTGATTCAAGAGGAAGCGTTATACAGGGTGTAACCGACAGCGTACCGAAAACGAAAACTGTAGTTTTAGACCATAATCACGAACTGAAAACGAGTGTTCATTTTCTCGGAAAACTCAAGGATAAGATTTTCTAAAATAAATTATAATTCTCGACGCGCAATGTATTGCGTCCAATTCTCTCGGGTGCAGACGCGCGGGGAGGGGAGCACGCGGCAAGCATCGACCGTTCAAGGCACTCCCCACTCCACTCACGCGTCGGCGCAAAACATACCGTTACGCCAATGCGCATCGAATGACATGAATGAATGCAACCACAAAAACAACGCAACCACAGATCACAACTAGTATGTAGTACCTAACACCAGTAACAACTGACCGATAAATTAAAACAGTCTAACAAGATTATTTTCATTCAAGCAAGTAAATCAAATAAAATGTGCGGGTAGGTAAACATTAAACATGCGTCCGACCGTTACGGCCAACGGGCGCGCACTGGCGGATCAATGACCGGCCAGTACCGTTATCTGACCCACTCCACACGCTTACATAATACTGTTTGTGATACGTTGCGTGTTTTGCGGAAAATGCTATTTTCATGCGATTTTTCATGAAAAATTGTTACCGGTAGAGTTCGATTAACGGAAAAATAAAGAAAAAATGAAAACTCGCGAGGAAAATTAGTGAATCTTCTCAAAGAAATTTCCACGATTTTCCAGCCCAGAATAATGGTCTGAAGCCATGGTTTCAGTTTTCGGTACACCGTCGGTTACACCCGGTATGTATAATACGTACAAAATTTATCAGTATTGCACCCATGCGAAGCCCGGGCGGGTCGCTAGTAATGTAATATAACTACAGATGTCACTCGTGAAATTGAGCTACACTCGAAATAAATCTTTAACTTTATATTTAAAGGTCTTACTTATCGATAGGTTACTCTAACCTAACATTTTTCATTTCTAATCACCTCAGGAATACGCTGTTAAAATCTGTCGGGCTATTCATTCCCACCCCGTATAGAAAGTGCCCTCTATATAGTTCCGAGTTGTGGTGCGCTGTTTTAAAGTTGACGAAACGCTCCAGTAAAGTTGTGCATCTGCCCGCATACCAGAGTTGAGGCCTCATATCATCGCTAACTCAAACTCGCACAACTCTTCCATACAAGAGCACTCACTGAGGGCGGAAAGATAAAGCGTAACTTTCAACCACATTTCCCGAACTAAAATGATCTATCGTATTCACATATTTCAGAATCCAAAGATAGGTTCCAAATGAAAACTGCCAATATTGTAATGGATAAGCAATGCAAGTGTGCCATCTTTCAAATGTGATGAATTTTTGCCGCCTCTGTGTTACTTACATTCCGACTATGATATGCAACACAAACAACCACAGAAAGTACATAAACTAGACGCTTTTCTCTGAACTATTATCGTCTTAACCCGCAAAGAACGACATATACTCGAATTTATTGAGCTGCGTTATTTTCCGCAACTTCCAGTTTGTTCAAACCTTTGTTCCCTATATTTATATTCTACGGTCTTTCACAAACTTTCAATAGGATTTCAACTGCGTTCATTGTACGTAAGAAGCTTTCCTACTTCATTCTATAAAGTATCGACGTGTTTTCACGCAAACAATCCGCCTCCGTTATATTTTGGCCCGTTTTATTTTCAAAGAAAGTGTTTGGTTGGTCCCCGAGTGGCACGTTTCAGTGAAATGTGGTTTTTCCGGGTAACAATTTGGAAGGTACAAACCCTTTGGGGAAAATTTTTGAGCAAATTAATACCTCTTCAAATGCACTCATTGGTTTAGACACTTTAGACTGTTTTCCTTTTACCGTTTAAGATGGTAAATAGCGTAATGAAAAACCGTATTTAATCGTGTTATTTAAACGCTTTTTATAATTTCACGGACCGAGTAAGTACTTTTATAATTTCATATGGTAAGGTGGGGGCAAGACAATATAGTTTAAGAGTATTGTCTAATGGCATAAGACCAACAGTTAGTTAGATTTTGGACTGTGGTTGTCTTCCCCCGGTGACAGTTTTACCCTAATTAGACAAAAACAAATAATATGTTATTCCTCTACGTGAAATGTGACTGAGTAAATTAAATCGAAATAAGCGACTGCAGGAATTCAGAAACAAAGCAACATAAATGTGAAACCTGAAGTTACGAGACTACAAAGCAAATATTAAATTCATCGTTCTAATTGAAAACTGTTAAATCTGATCTACCGGAAATTTTCCGCGTTAATTAATAAGGCATCAAGATAACACAGCGCCGTATTAAGGCGTGTATAGCAGTGAGCACACAAGGTCACATAACGCTTTCTCAACTTTTTCATTATATTATAGAAAAGGATGACTTCGTTTTCACTAACGGTAAGCTACTTGTGTTATATAATGAGGCCGGAATTCTCGTAAAATGGAAAAAAAAGACAAAAGTAATTGGATAATTTATTTATGTCTGTAGATAATGTGTAGCAAAAATATGTGCTATAAAAGTCGAGAGCACGTTTCTGTTTTTGCTAATTAGTGCTATAAAGGTGGTCAAAATAATCGAGTAAGGGGTCTATAAACGTTTACTCAACGTGATTTGGGCGCACATTGTTCAGCCTAAACTGCTGTAAAAGTTCTGTAATTGCAGTTAAAAAACTAAAAACAGTTGTATAAAAGCTGACTAAAAGCTAAAAAGTTACCATTAGTGCTGTTAAGGTAAAATGTTTGCACTTATTCGATTAATCTGTATATATAAAAGTTACCAGACTGCTTCTATTCAGCAATTTAGTCGTATAAAAGAATCTGAATTGCTTTTACTCCACCTTTAAGCCGAGAAAGAGTGAATTATTTGCTTTAATTCGCTATATGTGTGTGTTGTTCAAACGTGTTTACATATTAGCTGCCTGACAAATATATGTGACAGTAAACATCGACAAGGTAAATATGTTATTTTAATATTACTTCATAATAATTATAACACACTGCCCTAACGTTATAAAAAAGTGTCTACGCTGGTGGTAATCGTAGCGAACGGCATGCGCAAATAACTTTACTGATAAAACCTGAGATGATAGTTCGTATATATTTAAGCGCTCACGTTTTTTTCAATTTTGTATAATAAATATTAATCAAAAATAAAAAGTGAGAAAATATTTTATTGTCTTTCACCTTTACTTCGAACTATTACAACTCGAATAAAGGTGATTGAATTAAATATAAATATAAATATCAGACAACCTCACACAAATCAACCTAGTCCCAAATTAAGCTCAAGAAGGCTTGTGTTATGAGTACTAGGCGACGATATACATACTTATATAGATAAATAAATACTTAAATACATAGAACATCCATGACCCAGGCACAAATATTCGTGTTCATCACACAAATATTTGCCCTTGCCGGGATTCGAACCCGGGACCGTCGGCTCAGTAGGCAGTTGCTTAACCACTGCGCCAACCGCGTCGTCAAAATGCATCACTACATAGTATAACACAGTCGCTTCCTGGCTGTCTGTCTGTCTGTCCCTATGTATGCTTGGATCTTTAAAACTACGCAACGGATTTTGATGCGGTTTTTTTTTTAATATATAGCTATTCAAGAGGAAGGTTTATATTTATAATACATGCATTATTTATCAATATTGCACCCGTGCGAAGCCGGGGTGGGTCGCTAATATATAATAAAAAAGTAAAAAACAAAAATAAGTAAAAAATTAAAAAAGACGGTGTCTTGCTTGCTGCCAACTAATACCCCTTAAATATACGTTGGTTTGAAAGGTTTCTATTAAAGGTGCCGCGGTGGAAGCAGCTAATTACGCAACTGAGTGTACTTTGCAAGCCGCCGCCTGCGAAAGCAATCATAATGTGCCGACATTATTATAGGTGCGATGTAAAATATTTATTTCATCTTACGACGTGACACAAAAGAGCGATGTAGAACCAAATATTGAAAGAAAAAGAACCTACACGTTTGGATAAAATAATCTAGAGTAAATAGCAATAAACGACTTGTAAAGTGTAACGTCTAACTAACTAAAAATTAACGATCTATTAAGCTGTAGGTAATGTTAGTCAGTAAAAAACTGTAGACCTTGCGAGTTTGTTAAAAATGTAAAAATTTTGTATTTATTGAAGTTGTCTACCCACATAATAATTATCTTCTTCAATTTGTAAATTTTTGAAGTACTGAATCGACAGAGAAATTAAAGAATTTACGAGCAATGTGCCCCGCCCACTGCCAAGGTGGACCGACGACCTGGTTAGGATCTCGGGAATCTATTGGATGAGAGCGGCGCACAACTGATCATTATTGTGGAGAACTTTGAGGGAGGCCTTTGTCCAGCAGTGGACGTCTGTAATGACGATGATAATAAACGAAGCTACTTACAAAATTTCATGAGAATCGGTTGTAAAATGAGATTTGTTGGCGAGAAGAGCCGAACATCCTGACATCCGGATGTCAGGAATATGATATGAAAAAATTTTTGGCCAAGCTCAAATGGCTGTCTCCATTTGATTCGCTCGCTTAGCTCGCTCGGTCAAAAATTTATACAATATACAAATACAAAAATACAAAATTATTTATTGTTTGAATGTGAGTGGTTATAAATGGTGGTAGGGTTAGTGTTTGGTACATCACAATCAGCCAGAATTTGGCGCACAATATTTTGTCTTTAAATATGCATGTCATTAAACCTATGAAGAGTATGTATTTAATAATGTCAGATTAAAAATAAGTTATGAGGAGAATAAAAGTATTGAGATAATAAATTAATGTCATGCATATAGAAAAGTGGTAAACAGCAAATTACAATACTTAATAAATCATTTTTGAATGTCAATGTAAAAAAAAAACTCATAATAATAAAATAAAACAAATATTGATTAGGTATTGGTGGTCATAAAATGTTCATTAACAGAGTAGTACATTCTTTGTAGGCACCACTTAAACAATTTGGGTTTGAAACCTTGGCAATCCAAGGATTTCAAGTCATTTGGCAAACTATTAAAGATTTTGACAGACATGAAAAGAATACTTTTTTCAAAATGAGCAGAGCCATGACATGGATAACAGATATTATTAAGCCCATGGTGCTTAGAAGTTGACCTATCATTAGATTTCATTATATTGTACTGACTAATACGAGCCTTCACAAAGAGACACATTTCATAAATGTACAGTGTGGGTAACTAATTCGGTGAATAGAGACTAAAGTACTATGGGTGACCTTACAAACGGTCCGGTAGTTTTGAATTTTTGATATGTTGTCTAGGATGGTTAGTCAGTGTTTAAAATGCAAAATGCACAATTCCCCCCCCCCCTCCGCGCCCGCCGCCATATTGAAAAAACCGGCACTTTCTTCATATTTTTGCTCATATCTTCCTTTAGGAGCATTTTAGCTAGAAAAGATGTTCGACAATGTTACAGAGAGTTAAATTTACTATATTCTCTATTTTATATTTTGTTTCTAGAACAGATAGTTACGGAGATATCCACATTTAAAAAAACGTAAAAAATCGCAATTTCCTACTGAAAAACAAACTTCTGGATTATATCTTCGTTTAGGAGCATTTTAGCTAGAACAAAGCTTGGGCAATGTTGTAGAGAATTCAATTTACTATAATTTACACC
Source organism: Apotomis betuletana (assembly GCA_932273695.1). NCBI lineage: Eukaryota > Metazoa > Arthropoda > Insecta > Lepidoptera > Tortricidae > Apotomis > Apotomis betuletana. The sequence goes on from OW026315.1 coordinate 12,143,744, forward strand.
TCAAATTTTGTTTCAAAGACGGTTAGTTACGGAGATATGCACATTTAAAAAACTGGAAAAGTCGAATTTTCCGGAAATTTCTCAAAATTCTTGGTTTAGAACGCTGTCATTCAGTTACGGACTAGTCTAGGACAAATTGAAACATGTAGGAACTATAATTGCTTATAAAACTCATGTCCATTTTTACATACATTTTCGGAAAATGTGACTTTATTTTTTACATATCTCCGTAATTATCTGTCCTAGGAACAAAATTTGAAATGTAAATTATAGTAAATTTAATTCTCTACAACATTGCCCAAGCCCTGTTCTACTCGTAGCTAAAATGCTCCTAAACGAAGATATATTATAATCCAGAAGTTTGTTTTTGAGTTGGAAATTGCAATTTCTTAAGTTTTTTTAAATGTGCATATCTCCGTAACTATTTGTCTTAGAAACAAAATATAAAATGGAGAATGTAGTAAATTTAACTCTCTATAACATTGTTGAAGCTTTCTTCTAGCTAAAATGCTCCTAAAGGAAGATATGAGCAAAAATATGAAGAAAGTGCCGGTTTTTTCAATATGGCGGCGAGCGCGGAGGGGGGGGGGGGAATTGTGCATTTTGCATTTTAAACACTGACTAACCATCCTAGACAACATATCAAAAATTCAAAACTACCGGACCGTCTGTAAGGTCAAAATCCTTTATTAACTGAAGTAAACGGAAGAATTTTCAATTTTTGGAACAACGGTCTACTTGAATCCGTCGTTTTGGCACCACAGATCGCTCTCACGCATTTTTTTTGAAGTAGAAATGCTTGTTGGGCCAGTGAGGAATTTCCCCATAAAATAAGACCGTAACGAAGGTTAGACATAATGTGGCCGTGAAAGGCTAAAAGAGCGGATTCTTGGGACACCACCTGTGATATCCTGCGCAAAGCAAACACAAATCTGTTCAGCTTGCCGACCAGGTACTCAATATGCGCTCGCCAGTTACCATGGCAATCCAGCATCACTCCAAGAAATTTTATGGTTTGAACGCTTTCAATGGCTTGTTGATTATGTTCAATTACCAGATTTTTGGCGTTATTTTGGGGGGCGTAGAATTCCATATATTTGGTTTTACTAATGTTGGCTTTCAGTTTATTTCTCAGCAACCAGGTGTTGATATTATTAAACACTAAATTTGCCTCTGATTGGTAAGTTGCGGGGTTTTTACCGGGAACAATCACGGAGCAATCGTCAGCGAAAAGAAGTACCTTGTTGTGCGTGACATTGGGGAGGTCGTTAATGTAAACTAAAAATAGCAACGGTCCAAGTATGCTCCCCTGTGGTACCCCATGCTCACATTAGATTAGTCGGAACGCATTTTTAATAAAGATTTCGTCTTCGCACAGTAAGATGTAATTTCCGTTCTTTGTTTCCTATCAGATATGTACGTCCTTAGCCATTCATGGCAGTTCCCTCGAATGCCGTAGTGGTAGAGTTTGCTTAAGAGTATGGCATGCGAGACGCAATCAAAGGCCTTGGACATATCCATGAATATCGCTGTTACAGGTGTCCTATTGTCTCTAAATATCGTGAGATCTTTGATTAGCTCATAGATAGCCAGAGTGGTAGATTTTTGTTTACGAAATCCAAATTGGTTAGTATTTAAAATTTCATATCTGTCAAGGAAGTGAAGCAATCGTCTGTATAATACCTTTTCGTAAATTTTAGATAATATTGGTATAATGGCAATGGGTCTGTAATTGTCACAAATTTCCTTATCACCTTTTTTAAATAAAGGCTTAATTATACTAACTTTTAGACGATCTGGGAAAACGCCCTCGAGCATCGATAAATTTATGACGATATAATTTACGATGATAATTTAATAAGGTATGTATAAATCTTTTCACTAACATAAGTAAAAAAATATACTATATATATCTATCAACCACAGACGTCCTCTGCTGAACAGGCCTCTCCCAAATACTACTCTAAACGAAATTGATACTACTACTTCAAAGTTTTATTTAACCAAACTCAAATGCATTTTTAAAGCAGTGATGTCTAGTAGCGGAAACTAAATTGTTTATATAGAAGCGTAAACTTGAAAATAAGATTGATTAGTTTGGATGTAGAACATTGTTACTATCGATTTCTCAACATAATTAGAGGATGGTGTTGGTGCCGAACATAAAAACATAATTTTTACGGTAGATGGCGCTACGATGCCGCCCTAAGGCATGTAGAAATGAAGCAACTGATTGAAAAATTTCATGCTTTGGCTAAAGTGGATAAAAAGGAATATTTAAGGTTTCGATAGCATAATTGGTAATGCACCCAACTGGCTCAGAACGCCGTGGGGACGTGATTTCAAATCCCGCTCAAAGCATAAAATTTTTTGCTTTTATATTCGTATAAACAAACTCAATGCGTTTGTAAAACACAGAGGGAAGATATATACGAAAATATCCGTACATAATAAGCGAAGCGAAGAGGCGGCCGATAACCTGTGGATTACAGCGAGACCAACTGAAATTAATATCTCCTAAGCTCCAAGCAAACTGACACTCCTGCCAAGTAATTAATCATTTCATAAACCCCTCGTTAAAATGTATGCTAAAACACCCGGTCATTAATTATAAAGTATAATAAACTGAAAAAAAATCTAACACGAGGGTCTTTCGGGTTCAAGGATACATTTTTATTTACAAAAAGGGTTTCACGGAGTTTTGCCGTTGCTTCAATTAAGGGCAAAAAATGCCATGAAAAATTCAAAGATTCGAGAGAGTTTCACGAGCTTTACATTACATCAATTTGACGCACGGAAAAGGGAATAGGTTGGACTGGAAACAATGTCGCCTGTTTCTTATGCGTAGGCTTATTTCCTAATTCCTGTTAATTTTTGTTAATGGGGTCCTTAATGGCTTCGGGGGGTGTTATAGGATTTAGAAAGGTGTCCAATTAGTGATATTTCATTCGCACAATTTGAATATAGGTATAATTGAAAAATTGGGTATCGAAACGATATTTTTTCTTATATTTACATATATCATTATTCAAAAATGTTTCGCTGTGGTAAGAGAAACTCCCAATTATTCAATAACTTATACAATAAATATTAAATAACAGATGCCTCATAATCACAGATGAATAATATGTAGCTGCACAATGCCACGGCACGGCGCTGGTTTTCTGCTTACTTACAACTACTCATGTGTCTCAATACCGCGCTCAACTTAAATGGCTTCCGATCCGTCAGCGTAGAGACTTGCACGTTCTTTGTCTTTTGTATAATGTCCTTTTCATTACTTCTTCTCCTCCTTACCTCGCAGAGAAGTTCTCTTACATGGCGGATGGTAGTGGCCATCGCCTGCGGTCAAGTGCGAATCTGACCTTATCTATCCCACCGCATAAATCTCACGTTTACGATATGTCTTTTGCTGTGCGCGCCGTGAAATTATGGAATAAATTGTCTCCCGCCCTAAGGCAGACGCAGTCCGTAGCATCGCTCAAGGGGAAGTTAAAGGAATTGTGGCTGTCGAACGAATGATTAGGTTGCTGTTTAAGTTATAATTATAATTTTATTTATGTTGAATATTATGTATATGTATTTATATAGATATTATGTAATATGTATTATATCGACTGTTACCTATCTCTCTCTCTGTTGGTTTTTGCATTTTCATGTGTATTATTGTATAGTTATAGTTACTCCTTTGTATTGTACATGTTGCTTGGTTTGCCTACCATTTACATTTGTTTAACACTCATTTGCTCAAAGGTTAACTGGAAGAGATCCCTTAAAGGGATAAGTTCACCTTTGTACATGCTTATTCCAGCTGACCAAGCTGAAACGGGAAGATGGCAGCATAGCGTCGACCAAAGCAGAGGTTCTAGGCGAGATCGAGAGGTTCTATGGTCAGTTATACACTTCAGTCGCAAAGCCCGTTGACAGCTTGGTAGGCGATCCAAGAGCCAAGCTGTCCCGACATTATACCGAAGACATCCCGGACATCAGTCTGTACGAGATTAGGATGGCCCTGAAGCAGCTTAAGAACAACAAGGCGCCGGGCGAAGACGGAATCACCTCAGAGCTTCTGAGAGCGGGTGGAACACCGGTACTTAAGGTCCTCCAGAAGCTCTTTAATTCCGTCTTGTCCGAGGGCAAAACGCCTGAAGCATGGAATAGAGGCGAGGTGGTACTGTTCTTCAAGAAAGGTGATAATAGCCTATTGAAGAACTACAGGCCCATCACGCTTCTAAGCCATGTTTATAAGCTGTTTTCAAGGGTCATCACGAACCGTCTCGAACATAGACTTGATGACTTCCAGCCTCCCGAACAAGCCGGTTTCCGAAGAAGCTATAGTACCATAGACCACATACATACGCTGCGGCAAGTTATACAGAAGACTGAAGAGTATAACTTGCCATTATGCTTAGCGTTTGTGGACTATGAGAAAGCCTTCGATTCGGTGGAAACATGGGCAGTGCTCGAGTCACTTCAGCGATGCCATATTGACTATCGGTACATTGAAGTGTTGAAGTGTTTGTATAGTAACGCCACCATGTCGGTCCGAGTTCAGGAGCAGAGCACAAAGGCCATTCCATTGAGAAGAGGCGTAAGACAGGGGGATGTTATATCCCCGAAACTGTTTACGGCCGTTATGGAAGACGCCTTCAAGCTCCTGGAATGGCAAGGACTTGGCATCAACATCAATGGCGAATACATCACTCACCTTCGGTTTGCCGATGACATCGTAGTCATGGCAAAGTCGATGGAGGAACTCAGCGTGATGCTCGATGACCTCAATCGAGTTTCTCAACGGGTGGGCTTAAAAATGAACATGGACAAGACGAAACTCATGTCAAATGCCAAGGTTGTGCCCATCCCGGTCTCTGTTGAAAACTCGGTACTCGAAGTTGTTGACTCATACATCTACCTAGGACAAGTGGTCCAATTAGGTAGGTCCAACTTCGAGAAAGAGGTCAACCGCCGAATCCAACTCGGCTGGGCAGCGTTCGGGAAACTACGCAATGTCTTTTCGTCCGACATACCTCAGTGCCTCAAGACGAAAGTCTTCAACCAATGTGTGTTACCAGTGATGACTTACGGCACCGAAACGTGGTCTTTCACTATCGGCCTCATCTCAAAGCTCAAAGTCGCTCAACGTGCAATGGAGAGGGCTATGCTCGGGGTGTCTCTACGTGATCGAATCAGAAATGAGGAAATCCGTAGACGAACTAAAGTGACCGATATAGCTCACCGGATTAGCAAGTTGAAGTGGCAATGGGCAGGCCACATAGCACGCAGAGCAGATGGCCGATGGGGCCGAAAAGTGCTCGAGTGGAGACCTCGGACCAGCAAGCGCAGCGTAGGACGTCCACCTACAAGATGGACAGATGACCTTATAAAGGTCGCCGGAAGGCGCTGGATGCAGGTCGCTTCCAACCGGTATATATGGAAGTCCAAAGGGGAGGCCTATGTTCAGCAGTGGACGTCCTGTGGCTGAGATGATGATGATGATGATGATTCCTTTGTAATGTGTTTTTCTTGTTTTTATGTACAATAAAGTGTTTACATACATACATACATACATACTACTTGATTATAAAAAATACACACCAATTAGAATAAATACCAGCATATTGGCAGAATCCACTTTGGTATTCAGATAAAAGTCGCTCCAGATTATTTCATATTCAATATTGTATTTTCAAGTGCCAATTAAAATGTAATATTAGCTTGTAATGGTGAAGTATAATGATCAATATTTGCTGTGTTAATATCATGCGGTTCAGAAATTTTACCTTAATTCTTTGATATACGACAGTTATATTTAATAAAGGAAGTCGATACAGTATTACCATTTCATACAATGGACTATTTGGTAGAGTGGACATTTTGATAGAGTGGTTGAAATGGTGAAGAGGACATAATGGTAAAATAGACGTTTTAAAGTGGACGTTCTGATACAGTGGATGTTTTGAAACAGTGGATGTTCTGACACAGTGGGTGTTCTGATACAGTGGATGTCTTGAAACAGTGGATGTTCTGACACAGTGGGTGTTCTGATACGGTGGACGTTTTGATACGGAGGACGTTTTGATACGGTGGACGTCTTGACACAGTGGACAGTTTGGACCTAAAGGAAGCCGCCGTCGGCACTGCTGCTAAACTACATAGTTTGGGTTAACTTTTTTCATATTACTTACTAATTAGTTTGCAATACCGGGTTTTTTTTTTGATCCAGTACACATTCGTCACTAGCACAAAAACGCCCTTACATGGTTTCAGTTCACTTTCGGCACTAGTGACGAATATGTACTTCAATGCATTTTTTGTGCGTTTTGGTCACTGCTGACCAAAACGAACTAAGTTTACGTTGGGTAATAGTTTCGTCAGTTGCATAAGTCAGTCTCATTTTAAGGCTTTCTTAACAAACTTATTTATAATAAGTCAGGAACTTTTTGTTTTCTTTCTTGGTTGTTAGTAGGTATGTACCAATATGTATGTAAGTATATATTTGTCTGTATTATCGAATGAAAAATATATGTTAATTTTTAATGTTTATTTAACCATAACAAAAACTAAACTGACGATATGGGTACGTATTACAATGCCGAAGTTCAAAATACCGAATTTCATAAGGCCTATGGATGGAAGTGTTTGTTTGACCGAAAGTTTAAAATCCCGAAAGAACGTTTGACCGAAAGGATGAAATCCTGAAGACTGTAATCCCGAAGACTGTAATCCCGAAGACTGTAATCCCGAAGACTGTAATCCCGAAGACTGTAATCCCGACGGCTAGAATTCCTACAGTTCAAATGCCGAACGATTCAAATAGTACAACAAAAGGAGCGTTTTTTAGGGATATTAAAAAAAAAACTAACCTACCTAACCCGGCCGAGTAAATAAGATAAATAAAAAAGTAAATATAATTAATAGCTAGGTAAGGTACTTCATAGCAAAGAGGAATTTATGCTTTGAAACCATTATTAAAATTTTCCTCCGCAGGCTCGTACTAAATGTGACGATAGTGTACTGGTCCTACTATTCAGTTCGTTTTCGTCAGTAGTAACAAAAACGCACAAAAAATTTATCTAAGTACACATTCGTCACTGGTGGCGAAAGTGGACTAAAAATATATAATTGCATTTTGTCAAGGTGACAAATGTGTACTAGATCAAATTTTTATATGATGAATGGGAATTCCCAGTATTCCCTGCTACTGTAAAAGCTTTCACCCTTAATAACCCTTATCTTACTACTAATAAATGAGCATCGTAATTATGAGAGGGATTTCAATATGGATAAACTGACTCATCTTTGCTTTATCTGTACTAGTGGTAGCTCCAAGTGTTGTTTGTAAAAATATAATTTTATTGAAAGTATGAAAATGAAATAAAATAATAACTTAAATCTGTTCTTATTTATTTTAAAAGGATCTTTGGAACTTTATTTTATTGAATAATTATTTTCAATAGACGATCAGGCAGGATATTATGTTCTATATTTTCGGTCGTCGAACGTCTCCGCCTTGACTGATGAATCCTATTCAGGTGACTAAAAGACTTTCAACATGTATGTGTGTTTATAAATAATGACACAAAGGTAAATTAAGAAAGAAAAATTGAATGCGATCTTTATGATTGAATTTTTCTTTCTTAATTTACCTGTGTGTCATTATTTATAAAAATAAAAAATGTGGTATTACCACATAAAAATATAGAATCGATAAAAAGATTCTATACAAATATGTATGTGTGTGTAACCTACTTCATCGTCTCCAAACCACTACTTACAAAAGAAACACAACACTTACAAACGAAGCTGGGATTGGCTTTCGTATTCTTCACCAAACTACAAACTTGAGCACATTTACCTTAATGTATTTGCAATCCAATTTCTCGCCCTTACCGGATTATGTTTTCGCGCAAGCCGCACACAACCATAATCCCTCTGTTGCTTGCTCTAGAGCGCATTACACACAAAGATTTTGACTTGTACCTATGGTTTTACCACCTATAAGATATCTTTTTGCTCCATATCGACCTTTTCTTATATACGCATATACTTATTTGATAACGACTTGTGTTTTAAGACAGCGACAGCTTTTTAAGATAGTTCTAGGTGGTAGTGGGAGATTTTATCATGGATTTACGTGTAACAATTGCCATGCCATTTTGATGATAAGCTAAACTTATCAATGAGCAATCAGCTTTAGCAAAGCATACATTAACAGGTACAGCATTCCGATATTACTCAGTATAGCGTCCATACCCAAGTAGCATACAGGGACCTAATTCGAGAATGCCGTTTGAGAGATCGCAAAACGTCAAAACTCTGTTAGATAACAGTGATATTGCCTTTGAACTGTCATTAAAATGCGACGAGCTTCAAGTGACATATCTCATCTCAATTTCGGAAATACGAAGGCGATAATGATTGTCAAAAATGCTACTCATGCATATGAATTTCTGCTTTGAACGAAACTTAACTGACTAATTTCACGCACTACACGGTCAAGTTAAAGTATGCGCCTGTTATTTATGCCGTTACATGCAAAGGAAATGCAAATTAAGCGCGACCGGATTGACGAAGTTGCGATGTTCTAGGGATATCGCCACTTGCCAAGTAGTGACACGTCAAAATTAACGGATGGCGATGAAGTGGAGAGATTTCCATCATCTCTCTAAAATTGGTCGAATTACACCCCAGGCTGCATAAGAACTTATACAGCCTTTATACATCTTAAATTAGAGTTACAATGCCTGTATAAGCAATTATACAGCCTGTTTGCTATCTGGGTATGCCTAAAGCCGTACGGACGAACAGACAGTTAGCGGTACCCACGTGCGAATGTTCGATGGATATTTTTGTTCGTTCGTCCGTAAACGGCTTAATTCAGTCCTATCAGGTGTGCTCAACTGACAGTTCGATCTATTGTGGTGTAATTAACTTGTTCTCTAGTGTAATTATATCGTTATTATCTACATTACCCGGAACGGTATGTCAATGGCTATATAATATCAATGTTTACATTGCTTTAATTAAAGCTACTCAGTATATCAGTAGTATACACGTAAGACGGCATCGCACATGGTTACTTATTAGAGTAAGATTACTTAATGATAAAGATGGACTGCTATTATCGCATTACATATCCGTTAAAGGCAGTATAAATATATATAACTAGTTATTAAAAGCAAACGTTATTATTAGGTAGGTACTTAATTATAGAATAAGACGCGTGCGATGGCATGTGCATGTATGTAAATGTGACAGACTTATGTTGACTTTACTTTTGATTAAGTCGAAGTATTCCCATTTCATTATTGGTCCAATTTCGAGAAGTGTTTCTATTCCTCGATGTGTATTATCTATACATATAAACGGAAAAAAGGTGACTGACTGACTGACACACTCACTCATCAACGTAGAGCCGAAACTACTAAACCTAGGAACTTCGAATTTCTAGAATAGATTAAGCATACGATGCAAGCTCGCACTGAGAAGGGATATTTAAAAATTCATCCCTCAAGTTCAAGGGTGTCAAATCGTGGTTCAAAGTTTGTAATTTTTTAGTTAGATTTTTGAAAAGTCATCCTTTAAAGGGGTTTAATGGGAGGTGAAAGTTTGTATGAGGAACTTGGGATTCTTTGAGTAAGAGTGGTTATACTTCGTGTACAGCTCTTTCTACTTTCTATACAAAGTAAGAAAACAAGTTTCAGCATTTTTGGATATTCAACCCCTAAAGGGGTAAAGACGGAGGTGAAAGTTTATATGAAGAGCTTGGGATTTTTTGCGTAAGAGTGGTAATATTTCGTGTATAAGCTCTTCTATGCAAAATAAGAAAACAAATTTCAGCATTTTTGGAAATTCATCCCTGAAAGGGGTGAAATGGACAGTGGAACTTTCTATGAGAAACGGGGCAATTTTTGAGTAAGGGGTGTATTCTTGTGCGAGGAGACTGATCATTTAAAACTGAGAACATATATTTCAGAGAACCTATGGATAATTTTTATGTACATTCGCCATCAGATATATCGCAGCATATAAGGCGTTCATAATAGTATTTTATGCAACCGTTGTATAAGAGGGGGCAAAAAACGCGAGTGGCATGGGTTACGATGTGAGCGTAGCGAACATCGTAAGAAAGATGCCACGAGCACAACGTTGCATACAATACTTTTTCTACGACCCGCTCGGAATCAACAAAATTTTAAAAAAAATAGTCTGATTAACTTTTTTTTAAGTGACGTCCATCTGTCAAAAAAAATATGAACTTATACATAAAGGTAGACGTTCATTATACTAGACATCTGTCAAAAAAATATTAACATACATAAAGGTATACGTTCACTATACTAAACATCCATGCACTGAAGATAAAACTTTTTTTTTAAGTTGGCAGCAATGCCTTAGTACAATAAGCTTTTTTTTTATTTGAAATTGTGTGAATGCAGCTGTTTATCTTGTAATCTGTGGTACTAAGTGATGCTTTTTTGGCGACATTATAAGATCGTTTAGCAGTGTTTTTTTGGGCAATAGAGTATAGACTTTTACAGACTTTCATAATTTATGTCTTTATATAAGGTGCTAACAAATTAGTCACGGATATTTTAAGAGATAATACATTACATTAAAACAATTAACTTTTAACTGTAATTAAGGAACCTTTGTATATATATAATATTTTAATTTTAATTTACCGTACAAAAAAAAATATTATTATATATTTTTAAAATAATCATCCCTATTATGTACCTGTCAAGATGTTTAACACTGTCTGTCATGTCACGTCAAAAGTTGTTTTTCTTAAATGTCTTTATGATTAGGCGGGAAAACTGTAGGTTATTAAATACTAGACTAGCGTATGCTGTCCAAAAGCAAAAAACTGTCGCGTAATTCTAATTAAATAAATTTCTTTGCAACCGACACAATCAGAGAGCAAATAGCATGACATTGACATTCAAGTTTTTCATTTTTCAACTTTAAAGAGGCCATGTGTATGATTGTCATTCTATGATAATATGATAGTTTAAAGAGGTTCTAGAATATGTCTAAAGAGGTCTTATTTAACTATCTTATTAACAGGATGTTTTAACGTAGCAAATTTGTTTCCTAATTTTGTCCAAAAAAACATAACAATACCTATGATGTTTCATACCTAAAAGTGCTCAGAGAAACGAGTACTATCAGAGGTAAAAATATCCGTGACTAATTTGTTAGCACCTTATATTAGAGTTAGTAACTATATGTTTTTTCTGTCATTTATATTTATAAACGATGTTATAATGTCGCCAAAAAATATCTATTTCTACTCCAGTACTTTTTCTGTCATTTATATAGTTACTAACTCTAATATAAAGACATAAATTATGAAAGGCTGTAAAAGTCTATACTCTATTTCCCAAAAAAACACTGCTAAACGATGTTATAATTTCGCCAAAAAAGCATCACTTAGTACCACAGATTACAAGATAAACAGCTGCATTCACACAATTTGCAATAAAAAAAAAACTTATTGTACTAAGGCATTCTTTTTTTTTTTAAAGAACCAAGCTTCGACGAAGTGAGGAAGGCAGTAATGAGGCTGAAAAATAACAAGGCCCCGGGGATTGATGGAATATATGCTGAGATATGGAAGTATGGCGGAGGAGCAGTGCAATTCAGATTATATGAAATAATCACTAAAATCTGGAACTCGGAAAAACAACCTAACGAGTGGAATATAGGAGTGATATGCCCTATTCACAAAAAAGGCTCCAGACAAAAGTGCTGCAACTACAGGGGCATTGCACTGCTTCCGACGGCGTACAAAGTGCTCTCATATATTCTGTTGGGGCGACTGCAGCCGTATGCCGAGGACATTATAGGCGATTACCAGTGTGGCTTCCGTCCGAATCGCAGCACGGTAGAACAAATATTCCTTCTGAAGCAGCTGATGGAAAAGAGGTGGGAATACTCACACTCCATCCACATTTTCTTTGTCGATTTCGCCAAAGCGTATGACAGTGTTGACAGGGAGACACTATATAAAATAATGAGATCTTTTGGCATACCGAACAAATTAGTGACTTTAGTTGCTGTTGCCACTAAAGTGAGTAGGATGAGAGTTAGGACAGGCGGAGGTTTGTCAGACGAGTTCGAGGTTGTTACTGGGCTAAAACAGGGAGACACACTTTCGCCAATGCTGTTCAACTTGGCACTCGAATACGTCATACGAAAGGTGTTACAATATGATGGGGGTGTTGAGCTGAATGGCAAGCACAAAATCATTGGCTATGCCGATGAGCTAGGGCTATTGGCGCAAAACAAATGGGACCTGAAAGCCATGGCACAGTTGGTGGAACAAGAGGGAGAGAAAATTAGTCTCAGAATCAATCACCAGAAAACAGAATAAAAAAGAACGGATTTAGCAGTAGAAACAACCATCTACAAAGACGTAGATAGATTTAAATACCTTGTTTGCATAGTTACCGACACAGGGCGGAGGAGATTGATGTTCGAATCCAGAACGCCATAAGATGCTCTGCAGCACTCCATAGAGTTTTAGTGTCCAAGTTGATCAGTAGACCAACCAAGATTCGCGTCTACAAAACGGTAATCAGACCAATCCTGATGTATGGGTGTGAAGCTTGGACACTGACTCAAAAGGAAGAAAATAAGCTCTTAGTGGCGGAAAGGAAAATCTGGCGAAAGATTCTGGGACCAATAAGAACAATGAGGATGGCAGCTGGAGAAGGAGAAAGAATAAGGAGTTGGAAGAGCTGGTGGCTACACCCAACATAGTTGGCGAAATCAAAGCCACATGACTCCGCTGGCTGGGTCACCTGGAGAGGATGGGAGACGATCGGGCCGTGAAGAGAGTGTTTCAGGGGCAACCGAGTGGAAAACGTCCGGTCGGCCGCCCGAGATACCGCTGGAAAGATGAAGTGGAGAAGGATCTGTGCGTCCTAAGTATCCCTAACTGGCCGGAAAAGGCGCAAAACAGAGAAGAATGGCGTTCTCTTGTATCAGAGGCCAAGATCCTCTTTGGGTCACTGAGCCAGAGTAGTAGTAGTAGTACTAGTACTAAGTACTAAGGAATTGCTGCCAACTTAAACAAAAAAGTTTTATCTTCAGTGCATGAATGTTTAGTACCTATAGTCAACGTATATCTTTATGTATAAGTTCATATTTTTTTGACAGATGTTTAGTATAGTGAACGTATACCTTTATGTATAAGTTCATATTTTTTTGACAGATGGACGTCAATGAAAAAAAAGTTTATCAGAGTATTTTTTTTTTGTTGATTCCGAGCGGGGGAACATGTAATTATTTTCTTTGTTGTTTATTTGCATTTTATTTATGAAATGTCGAGTCGTAGAAAAAGGATTGTATGCAACGTTGTATAAGTAGGTCAAAAAACGCTCGTGGCATCTTTCTTACGATAAACCTGACTTGGCGTTACAGTACATGTTCAGATATTTATGAACGCCTTATATGCTGCGATATATCTGATGGCGACTGTACCTACTCGTATGTATTTGTTTAAAGTACCTAAATAAATGATGGGCATGATCATCGTTTGACATTATTGTTACATCCCTGAAGTGTTATAACGATTAGTTAACCACTTATTTCCAAGATCCACTATACCCTATATTCTCATACAATTTTCATTGTATTTATTTAAAAAATATATTATTGAATAAATACGTTTTCTTTGTTTCAGAACGATACGACAAGCCAAGAACACTCAACACATAATTCTCATAGCAGTTGTCAAGAAAAGGTGAGTTATCCTCAAAATTAATTATAATAAAAGGGAAAATGTTCTCACTTTCCCGAATAATAGAGCCCATAAAATTTTACAACCTCGTTATTAGGGCTAGTATTACATTTCAGAAGTTTTAAGCTTTCGCTAAATATTATTTTTCAACATTGACTGTTGTCAAAAGCAGAATTATGAATTTAGTGCTAAGGCAGATAATACGGTATTTGATGACCGCATATTAGGTACTCTTTATGAAATGTCAAAAACGATCTATTAGTACGAAGTTTCTGTATAGATACTGGCTTGTGACATCATAAAAATTACTAGTCAAAACAGTCTTCTTTTTACTTTTTTCCTATTAAAAATAGTATAATATCCAAAAGTTAGTGGTAGTTTATTTGGTTCCGTGTATTTTTGAATGTATGTTTAGTGGTTTATGAATTATGATACAATTTATTTTCACTATAGTTAAATACCGTATTACATTTAAAAATGCCTCTTTGACGTAGACGGGGCTTGATTTCCATAAAGGGTATTTAATTAATTCAACTTGTACAGTCCGACCAAAAAGAGTAGAAATTAAAAAGTGGCAATACTGTAGTGTCGTCCCCGTTTTCTTATATTGATTACAAAGGGAGGGAGGATTGCCACTTTACTGTACTACTGCCATCTTAGGTAGGTTATGAATGACTGCGCAACGAAAATAATTATGCTTCATGAAATTTGTGTACATCTACATACGTTGGTTTTATACTTACTATTAGTATCTACTATAATATATTGAATATAATATGTGGGGTTTATTTAACCTTGTTATTTTATGAACTAGGGTAATAAAAAAAGGATATTGTCGATATTTGACAATTGTCGATAACAAATTCTCAACGGTTTGACATAGACATGTGTCAAAATATCATTGACAAATGCCGACCATCGCCTAGTTTTTTTTATTGGATTTAAAGGCAGAGCCCTTCAACCAATAAAATTGCAAACTGTCATGTCGAAAATTTAAGACACGATTTTGGTAAAACCATGGCATGGAAAAACTAGCTACTGAGTATCGGAAGAAATACGTACCGAATTCGATAGTCTTCAGTAAACTTTTTACCAATTACAGGAGATTGGACACAGATACAACTCAACATAATATTTATAAGAAGGTAAATATTTTGATGATGACAGTAATCTCATATTTTCATACGGGCTTCTTCGTAAGCAAATCTGTAGACTTTTCTTCTTAAACTGGAAGTTACTTAACAACTTAGCCCGTATATCCCCTGGAAATTGGCAAAGGAAGTTTCTAACTTTGCGAGGTATACAGCCAAAGACATTTTATAAAGAAAATCAATAATCCTGCGCAGAGATTTGGAGAAAAATATTAAGTTGCCATGTTACATTTCACAGACGATTTATCTTCGAACTACTTTGTTGACGTGAAAATATCCTGCATGTCAATCGCAATGGAAAATGAATATTTTGACCATGAAAAGTCACGTCGAACAAATTGGGTTTGACGTTTAATCTTTTTCGGTACACTCTTTACAGAGTAGTCGTGGCTAGCGCCCCCGGGTGTTGCCTGTTCATCCCACGGGAACGCTGCATTTTTCTGCACAAAAAAAACTTTGTGTTAATCTAGGGTAGCTACAGTAGCGATCAAAAGTATTTTGACAAACAATTTTTTTTCAAGATGTTGATGAATTGAATATATATCAAGGATCATACATAAGGATTGACAACCTCATACAAAAAAACGTACTCCGGAAAAAAGCTCAAATACCGTCTTATTTCTAGATGGCGCTGATTATAAGACGTAGATACGCAATGTTTTATTAAAACACATAATAGATGTCATTGTCGCTGAGCGTTATACCAAAAAGAGACAGCGTGGTATCTGTATAGTTCTTAACTAGATGGCGCTGAAACTACTCGTGTTGATTTCTTAATCACGAATAATCAAGAAGACTGGTTATTAAATAGGTAGGTACAGCCGTCATAAGTCATAAACGTACGTCCGTACTTTCCTAGCGCTCCAATGATATCATATCTATATCATATCATACATTAGCCAGAACTACCTATACGACAACCCGTTCAGAAATTCGTGGCCATTTATGTTCGTCTTATTACATTGAAATAAGTAGGTAATCAAAAGTTTACCTGATCTCACGGAAAAAGAGAGATGGCGAACTCATTGCGCAGTAATGACTACTATGCAATGAGTTTGACACGACTAATTTGTACGAGAGATTAGGTATACCTATATTTATAATTATTACCCTTTGCATTAAACTATTCTAAGTAGGTAGGTAGGGATACATAAGTACCCGAGTATATTAATACTACGAGTACTAATACTGGCTTAAATAGTAAATAATACATTCTGCTACTTATTTTTATTGTATATCTTTATTATCAACAATGATCAACAAATCCAACATTTTAACACACTTTAACAACATACGGCACACTATAAAGTTCAATATGAAGAAGTAATTATAAATACTAGTTAAGCCCATTTTATTCCAATAAAACTGGTCTTTGGCCAAAATATCTCATTTCATCATATACAAAAATCGCTGAATCGCGATTATTTATGCTTAAATTTGACGTAAGCCGATACTTATAATTATATAGGTAGCCATAATACGACTTGTCAATTTCAATCTTCTGTACCGTAAAATGCCCCTCATGTGTTCCGTACTGAAAGAAACTTTAGGAATCTTTAATCAACACTTTAAGCACGCCAAGAATAGAGTTTTCTCTAGGAATAGAGTCTTCTTTAAATCAATTTTTTCTTCAGCATATATTTCTAAAAGCTTTCGCTTCCGTCTTTCTTTTGGCGTTATGCCTCTACTACCATACCAGTGAGATTTTAATTCTGGTTCATTGCATTACAGATGATTTCAACTGAAAATTCAAATTCGCATTACGCCCATAATATAATCATAAAATTCAGCGCTTTAGATGCAAAACTTCAATACTTTCTAAAATTAGTATTTGCTTTGGCATAAAATGTCATTACCTAAAAATATAGAACCTATCAAAGTAGCATGGCAGCACGCTATTTAAGCCTTTTCTTAAACTGTTTAAACTAAGCAATCTTGTGATGCTAACCTTGTCAGAATAAAATAATGCTCTTACAATGAAGGTTTAGGATTGTCATTTGAAAACTATTTACTAACCAGTCATAAATTTTGATAATAAACCTCCCTTAAGCGTAATGTAAATCGAAAATAGCAAAACTATATTGCAATAAGCATCAATCAAAAACTAATGACATTTTCATGACGTTACATTCAAACTGAAAGAGACAAAACATCATTTGACAGTATAGCACACTTACCTATAGCACTATGGCCAGTACATGGCCAGGCTAACTTCAAAGGCTTGACTTGAAATATTTCATCCATAATAAATACTTAATCAACCATAAAAGCCTTAAAAGCGAAAAATTACCTTCAGTGAAAAAACTTCTCAACATATCAAAAATTGTAAAAGCACAACGTAGAAACGTCATCTATTGTCAACAAGGTATAACATTATGATACTTACAAAACTCTGCAAAAGTTGACAAATACTAACACCGTTCTATGTCGTTTATGTCGCTACTGAAACGCCGTTTTAATTCATTTTGATACATACGACGGCATCTAGTTCCTCGACGATAAAATCTTTATCGGCGTACGCTCCTTACTATGAACATCATACTTCCTTACCTTTTATCTTCCTTGATATATATTTAATAATTACGTTACGATAACATCTTATGGCCCTTTTCTTGTTACGTTTCCACTTAGATAACTAAAACCTAACAATGGACTTAGAATAAATACTGATAATACACGCTTCAGGTAGGTCAAAAGTATTTTGACACTTACATAAAATTATTTTGCTGAACTTGGAACAGGGTTAAATAAGACGTTTCATGAATATTTAGTTGCATATCCTCTGCCCTTCCTAGCAGCTGTACAAGGAGCCGTCATATAGTCCACTAACTTCTATATATACGTTCGTAAGGTATGTTCGTCCTTTCTGACTGAAGTGCTTGAAAAAAAGCCCCTTGGAGTAATTTCTGCACCTCACTCGACGATCCAACTCTTCTCGTAGATGCTCAATAGGATTAAGGTCAGCATTTTGACTTGTCCCCTCAAAAACCTTGACTTGTTTACGCTTTAAGAAAGCCTGTAAATAAAACAATTTAAACGGATTATATCGCGTATATTAATTATTTGAGCCTCCCTGACGTTTCAGTACCTTTACAGATACCGTTGTCAAAGGTTGACTGAGAAAAACACAATTTTTCTCTGTCAAAGTTACATTTGTGCAAACTACGCATTTTTTAAATATTAATTTAAAATAAAGGTGTTCATACATGCCAGATGGGCCTAATGTGTAAAGACAGTTACACATGTGCCAGAAGGGCATTTATTATTTTATTTAAAATATCTACCAGCGGTTCACTAAAGGCTTACTGAGGAGAAAGAACCGCCAAAGAAAACTCCCAGATTGCCTTATTTATTACTATGAAATACTTTTAAACAAAAACTCTACATATACTACTTTTAACACTAATTTGTTTTACACCGTTCGAGGCCCAAGGTTTCCAGTCTTGTGTCTTGCTTGATCCTTGATAAGATGTACAACTGGATCCCAAGCCGGTGGTAATGACAAACCCTCTTCTCTATTGAAATTGGGATATTTTTTGATTTCAATAGCCTCGCGCAACATTCTGGGAAAACGTCGTTTCTCTCTGGCAAGGATTGAAGTGTTGTCAAACTTAATTGAATGGTTTGGTTTGTCCATGACATGCTCGCAGACCGCAGACCTGTTGCAACGACGGTGCTTGACATCGGCTACATGCTCCTTAACCCGTGTAGCTATACTACGTTTCGTTTGGCCGATGTATGACAGACCAGGACGACGCACATACTTGATACCACCCCACGAGATTAAATTTAACTTGCTCACGTCACTCTATACAATTTTTGACCCATCGGCACTTGTTCATGATTTGTGACGAATCGCAAATGCTAATCGGGAAGCCTTATTCTTTGCTGAACATTGTAGTTTTTTTTAATGGGCATCGACCATGTGATCCATGGTCTCTTAGGCGTCGTTTAATAGTAAAAATATGAACATTTGTGTTGTAGTTTTCTGTTAGCTCATCTTTAATTGGTATTGCATTATTCCGTGGGGTTTCTACGTCTTACTTTTTTATTACACAATCAGTTGTACAAGTCGTTTTTCGAGGACGACTGTTTTCAGGCTTATTTGTGACGCTGTTTCGAGCCTTGAACTGCTTATTCCAGACACTAATGCATTGCCGTGATATACCAAAACTTCGCGAAATCTCAGCTTGCGACTTACCCTTCTTAAACGCAGCCGCAATGGGTTACTTAAAATCTTCCGAATATTATTTATGTCGAGACATGCTAAGAAAAGCCTCAAGTTGTAGTTCCTACAAAGTATTTAAATTCTGCAGCCCCATTTCTCAGTAAAATTGGAAAAGAGACATTGTCAAAATATTTTTGAACCGGTATATAAATATTTTTTGTTGCTATGTTTATATTTTAATTCAATGAAACTAAACTTTTTACTTGTTTCGAGAAGCTTTTAAGCCATGAAATACTTTATCAAGAATTAAGTTGGAAAAACTAACATATGGCATATAATATCAAAGCTTTTGCCGTTGTCAAAATACTTTTGATCGCTACTAATAATACGTTCATACTGTCAATCTCTGTAATCTGTCAATTATAATTTCACAGACAAAACTCGGCAAGCCTCGTGGCCTAATCGCGGTACTCGACTTTAAGAACCATCATTATGCGATGATTGCATAAAATACCTACTATAATTTAGAATATTGTATTCAGCGTATGAGTACCCTCATGGACTCATGGTAAGATTGCATCCCTTGTACAGAACCGTCGCGTCGCTGAGATTATGCTGCACTCTTTGAATATGAATTCACCGCGTGAGCCTAGCTCTAATAAGTTTTAGAGTTGGGCGTATTTATGCAAAAGGGAACCAACTGTATGCTAAAGTTAGAAAGTTTATAATGTAAACGGTTTTATTTCGTGGGCTGGTTCTCTTTTGCATAAATACGTCCAGTTTAAGCGACTTTAATGCCCGTTAACTTAGCAATTTACTTTCATACACATTCTATGATTTTACTACGTCATTTTGTAGTGACTAACTGCTTATTGACCGAGCGAGCGAAGCGATTTCGTTTCCGCTTGGCCAAAAATTACGTAGGTATGTCGGGATGTTTGGAAGTTCGGATGTCCAAGTGGAAAGCATCTGGAGAGAGCTGGCTTAGAGATATATTAGATAAGTGTTCGACGACGCGGTTGGCGCAGTTTGTACAGGCCTGCCTACTGAGCCGACGGTCCCAGGTTCAAATCCCGGCCAGGGTAAATATTTGTATAATGAAATCGAGTATTTGTGCTTAGGTCATGGTTGTTCTATATATTTATCTATATAAGTGTGTATAATCGTCGTCTAGTACCCATAATAAAAGTTTTCTTGAGCTTAATTTGGGAATAGATCGATTTGTGTAAGGTTGTTTGATATTCATTTTATTTATTATTGTTATTAAGTGTTGAATGCTTTAAAATAACAAATTTTAACTATTTTGAAATAAGCTCGCAACTCGCAAAGGCTATACAGCTCATAGAGCCACTAGTTGCTAAGAAAGATGCAAGTATTGAAATTAAGTTATAGTTGGAAGGGAAGTATACGACATGCTGTACTGCCCGCATCTCTTTGACGACGCGGTTGGCTCAGTTTGCAAGCACCTGCCTACTGAGCGGCGGTCCCGGGTTCGAATCCCGGCCAGGGCAAATATTTGTGTGATGAACTCGAATATTTGTGCTTGGGTCAAGGTTGTTCCTATGTATTTAAGTATATACTTATCTATATAAGTATGTATATCGTCGTCTAGTACCCATAACACAAGCATTCTTGAGCTTAATTTGGCACTAGATCGATTTGTGTGAGGTTGTATGAAAAACAAAAAAAAAAAAACAAGGAAAGGGTCCAGCCAATGACGAAAGACGAAGTATGAATTATTTTTGACAGCGCGGTTTGCCCAGTGGTAGTAAAGCTGCCGAGCGAAGAGCAAAGCAATCTTAAACAAAAGCAAATGCAGGACCTCTCGCAACTGTGATACCCACGCAACTCTTTCTCAAACGAGATATTTATTTATCTCTTTCTGTGCAGTACTGTGGGAGAGTGACAGGTGGCGACAATCGTAGCGAAGCATAGTTGTTCTAGACAGTGTAAACGCAAGGTTCACAGTACCTTTAATAATAAATGTTTTAAAATATTATAAGATACGAATTTTTATTTAATACGATTTAACTTTACAACAAAGACTCTATTGTGGAGTCTAGTTTCTAGTGTTTACTAAAGGAACTAATAAATCAGCATATAATTCGTCAAAAAGATAAACTTCTAGAGTTTCAAGACGTGAGAAGCAAAACATCTAGAGTCAGTATTTGTTATCTAAACATGCAATAAATTTGGCTATTTTATTACAGTCAGGGATAGTCAACCTTTTGGGCAATGCGGTCCGCTAGGTAATTATAATGAAAAATAATAATTTTATAAAATATACGCATGAAAATTATCTTTTAGGTAGGTGGAATATTACTTGTTATTTATATGAATAAACTCATTTAACTGACAAGGTAATAATTATATTTATGTCGAACATAAATAATTCTTAGTTAAAATTATTAAATTAAACCAGTTTCAAAGTCAAATCATATTATGAAAAATATTTAAAGGTTTTCAGTTTTGCAATGCTGACAATTAATTTTAATTATAATAATTTGGGGACAAGTTGGTCACCCCTGACATTTCTTAGAGTTGATATGATTTCAAGTGCTTAGCTCGCTAACACCTAATAGGAAAAAGGTCTTATGAACATTGGATTGACATATGCGTTAATCCTATTTTCTTTTGTATGCGTTGTCCTTTAAAACAAAAGGGCGTATATTGATAGTATTTTACAGGTGTTAGATCATTTAGTTTCGCATATATTGTTATGTGTGAAATATTGTTTTGAAAAAATACGGAGAGTCGGGATTGAGAGTTGGGCTTGGGAGCTGGTCCGGGACGCGCGCGCATAAACTAGCACCCTCTGTTACTGAAATAATTAATTAACATAACTAAAAATATTTTAAATAGAATAGGTTTTATTAGTGACGAACAAGTGATTAAACGCGAACCGCGAGTGCTAGCTTAGGTTTCGGAATCGTTCACGCCGTCTATCTTTTATATCTTACGGACAATGGACAATTTTTACATACTTTAAGTGCTAGTGTTAATTTATGTTAATGTTGTATTTGGTATAACAGGGAGTACAATTTATTTATTTAATATCTAGGTGCAGAGCTTCGAGTTGCTGTGTTCTGCATTTCTCGGGTTATTCTCTTGCATTCTTCTTTATTATGTCACATTCGACATAATTATTATGTTGTTGTCAATTCACACACCCTCTATGTTTGTCACAAATACCGCGTGATGCATGAATCGATGTAGGATTGGAAGCGTAAATTCAGCAGCGCGTAAAATGCTTAGCATGACTGTTTAGCGTAAGTTTATTAGCAATATGCGTAATTTTGAGAGAGAAGTATAAAAGTGATTGTGATAAATGTGATGGTGTCGAAGGAATGATAAGTGGGACGGTCTGATTGTTTGATGAGTTAGTTAGGCGGACAATAAGGTCGTTGGGCAGGTGAAATCGGGCCGACTGTGAGGCTTTAACGATTTACTTGCGAGGCCGAGTTATAGGCGTGAAGGGAGACTCGGTTCTTTTTAAAAAAATAACGATAAGTTAGGTTTCCCCTTTTGACCTAAAGGTCTAACTTCCTAAGGTCCCTTTGAAGTCGGGTTTTCAGGTCGTCGTTGTTTATCATCTAGCCAGAGTACACTTTCTATATTTAATATTAATATAATTTAGTTTTACTATGATATATTTTAATTATAATATGATTTAATTAATTTTATTCCGGTTTAGCTTAATGCTGATTCGGGTGAGTTTGCATGGTCACTAAAATTTATTTTGATTTACTTTAAGATTTTATAATTCAAGTTTTATCGGAATTATTGCGTTGCGTTGAATTTATTTTATTACGGTCGGTTTTACTTCAAACCGAAATTTGGTTATTACGGATTTTCTTTTTATTATTTTCGTTAATTGCGGATGGTTTTACTTTAAACCGAAGTTTTCGTTTTATTACGGATTTTGATTTATTATTTTATTTTAATGCGGAAGGTTTTATTTTAAACCGAATCGATTTTCTTACTTTTGCGGATTTTATTTTCTTAAATATTTTATTTATTTGACATCGGTTTTATTTTAATCCGATTTCTTTAACACAACGTAAAAGGGTCCTACATTTAGTCTAGACGATCACACGTATTTTATTTAAGGCCAATATTTTAGATTACTGGTATTTTATTTGAATAGTCTAATATACTTACTTATATGGGTATATTAAGGTTTATTTACAGTGGTGCCGCGTGACCAGGATTCAAGTCATTAAAAACTGAATTAATCATAATTCTGTTACTTGATTAATGAATCTGAGTTTTAGTTAGATTTTGTAACTAGAAGATGCTTATTCGTTTAAATGCTAATAAGTTTAGTTTCCCAATGAGATTTAAAACAGATTTGACAACTTAATAGGAAACATTTCTTATTCGTTTTAGAAATTTCTGAATAATCTAGTTGGAAGAAGTTTGATATTTTAAGTTCGTATAAAAAGAAAAGTTAGAACTTCCCAATTAGAATATTGCATAAAAATTAAAGAGATGAGAATTGAGGAAGTTTTGTTTAAGGTTAGATTAGGAATGTTTATCTTGTAGATTAATTAGGTGTTTTATTAAGACTACTTACAAATTAGTTTAGTTTTTATTATCTGAGGGCGCAAGTTCGAACCGCCGAGTTATATTAACGGGACAATCTTATTTGATAAGTTGAACGATCGAAAGCATGCAGGTTCGATTCCTGTCTTTTATTTTTATAAGGTTGGAGTAATGGCATTTTAGTCATAGAAACTTGAGGGCGTGGGTTCGATTCCCAACTAATTAAAAATGTTCTAAATAATAAATAGTAGGTAATTTAGAGTAATTTTTCGTGTGTTTAGGGACTGTTTTAAAATGAGATTATAGTTAAACAGATTAGAATGTTTTATTGATATTGGATGAGTAATCAGTAATCGGATAGAGTATTTATATATTTAAAAGATTATAAAGTAATTACGTCAAAATGAGAAGGAACTCCACGAAGAGTAATTTGCGAAGCAGATTAGAAGTCACGCCGGCCGTGGATACTGATCCTTCGATTACGGAAACAACATCAAATTCTTTAATTCCATTGGCACAGAATACAGAAGAACAAACTGAAGAAATTACCACATTTCGACAACAGTCGGTTAAAGGAACTGTTTTAATAACGTTGGCACCTGAGAAACCTACATTTGATGGAAGCAATATCCATCCTGTAATATTTTTGGAAGATTTAGAGAACTACTTGGAGAAAATAAAAACACAGAGAATGACATTAAAACAATTATAGATTGCTTGACAGGGATAGCTAAAAAGTGGGCTGGCATATTTAAAAATGAGTGGAAAACGTATGAAGATTTTAAGACTGATTTCGTCAAGAATTATTGGGGAAGAAACGAACAGTACCTTGTAAAGAAAAAAAATACCAATGGGAAATGGAATACCGCCAAATCTGAAACAATGCGCAACTATTTTATAGATTTATATGACGAGGCACGAATGCTACCGACTTACAATGAAGAAGACTTGGTTAACGAGATCATGCAACACTTTCCCCAAAATATTCGCAGAATGTGGTTTCTTAAAGGCCGTGGAGATGCGAAATCTGCAGTAGATTTCCTTCGTGGCATGGACATGGCGACTGATGAAGTAAAAGAAACCAAAGTTGAGAGAGGACAAAAACCTATCGCAGAACTGCATTTAATTAGAAAAGCATACGCAAGAAAACTCAAGGCGAAACGGCGCAAGCAGTTAAGGAAATAAAAATGTACTGATTTATTGTTTAAAATAAAATATATACTTATTTACAACAAAGATAATTGTTATTTTCATTAGTCAAATCGTATTTAACTGTAGGCGAGTAAAGTTTTATTTGTACTCGGTTTCATTTTTTATTATTATAAAAGATAAATAAATACCAAATTTAGTTGAGATAGCTTCACAATTTCGCTCTTTTAATGTCACAAAATAGTATCGTCTATCTGAGGGCGCTCTGTAAACGCAAGGTTCACAGTACCTTTAATAATAAATGTTTTAAAATATTATAAGATACGAATTTTTATTTAATACGATTTAACTTTACAACAAAGACTCTATTGTGGAGTCTAGTTTCTAGTGTTTACTAAAGGAACTAATAAATCAGCATATAATTCGTCAAAAAGATAAACTTCTAGAGTTTCAAGACGTGAGAAGCAAAACATCTAGAGTCAGTATTTGTTATCTAAACATGCAATAAATTTGGCTATTTTATTACAGTCAGGGATAGTCAACCTTTTGGGCAATGCGGTCCGCTAGGTAATTATAATGAAAAATAATAATTTTATAAAATATACGCATGAAAATTATCTTTTAGATAGGTGGAATATTACTTGTTATTTATATGAATAAACTCATTTAACTGACAAGGTAATAATTATATTTATGTCGAACATAAATAATTCTTAGTTAAAATTATTAAATTAAACCAGTTTCAAAGTCAAATCATATTATGAAAAATATTTAAAGGTTTTCAGTTTTGCAATGCTGACAATTAATTTTAATTATAATAATTTGGGGACAAGTTGGTCACCCCTGACATTTCTTAGAGTTGATATGATTTCAAGTGCTTAGCTCGTTAACACCTAATAGGAAAAAGGTCTTATGAACATTGGATTGACATATGCGTTAATCCTATTTTCTTTTGTATGCGTTGTCCTTTAAAACAAAAGGGCGTATATTGATAGTATTTTACAGGTGTTAGATCATTTAGTTTCGCATATATTGTTATGTGTGAAATATTGTTTTGAAAAAATACGGAGAGTCGGGATTGAGAGTTGGGCTTGGGAGCTGGTCCGGGACGCGCGCGCATAAACTAGCACCCTCTGTTACTGAAATAATTAATTAACATAACTAAAAATATTTTAAATAGAATAGGTTTTATTAGTGACGAACAAGTGATTAAACGCGAACCGCGAGTGCTAGCTTAGGTTTCGGAATCGTTCACGCCGTCTATCTTTTATATCTTACGGACAATGGACAATTTTTACATACTTTAAGTGCTAGTGTTAATTTATGTTAATGTTGTATTTGGTATAACAGGGAGTACAATTTATTTATTTAATATCTAGGTGCAGAGCTTCGAGTTGCTGTGTTCTGCATTTCTCGGGTTATTCTCTTGCATTCTTCTTTATTATGTCACATTCGACATAATTATTATGTTGTTGTCAATTCACACACCCTCTATGTTTGTCACAAATACCGCGTGATGCATGAATCGATGTAGGATTGGAAGCGTAAATTCAGCAGCGCGTAAAATGCTTAGCATGACTGTTTAGCGTAAGTTTATTAGCAATATGCGTAATTTTGAGAGAGAAGTATAAAAGTGATTGTGATAAATGTGATGGTGTCGAAGGAATGATAAGTGGGACGGTCTGATTGTTTGATGAGTTAGTTAGGCGGACAATAAGGTCGTTGGGCAGGTGAAATCGGGCCGACTGTGAGGCTTTAACGATTTACTTGCGAGGCCGAGTTATAGGCGTGAAGGGAGACTCGGTTCTTTTTAAAAAAATAACAATAAGTTAGGTTTCCCCTTTTGACCTAAAGGTCTAACTTCCTAAGGTCCCTTTGAAGTCGGGTTTTCAGGTCGTCGTTGTTTATCATCTAGCCAGAGTACACTTTCTATATTTAATATTAATATAATTTAGTTTTACTATGATATATTTTAATTATAATATGATTTAATTAATTTTATTCCGGTTTAGCTTAATGCTGATTCGGGTGAGTTTGCATGGTCACTAAAATTTATTTTGATTTACTTTAAGATTTTATAATTCAAGTTTTATCGGAATTATTGCGTTGCGTTGAATTTATTTTATTACGGTCGGTTTTACTTCAAACCGAAATTTGGTTATTACGGATTTTCTTTTTATTATTTTCGTTAATTGCGGATGGTTTTACTTTAAACCGAAGTTTTCGTTTTATTACGGATTTTGATTTATTATTTTATTTTAATGCGGAAGGTTTTATTTTAAACCGAATCGATTTTCTTACTTTTGCGGATTTTATTTTCTTAAATATTTTATTTATTTGACATCGGTTTTATTTTAATCCGATTTCTTTAACACAACGTAAAAGGGTCCTACATTTAGTCTAGACGATCACACGTATTTTATTTAAGGCCAATATTTTAGATTACTGGTATTTTATTTGAATAGTCTAATATACTTACTTATATGGGTATATTAAGGTTTATTTACAACAGGCTGGTCAGCACACTGTCGTCCTTCACATAGTATGCTCGGAATATAATATGTTACCAACTCGAAACCACTAACAAACCCGCAAACTCCGAAGTGGTAACATAATACCGAGAACAACTTATTAACTACATAAATGGCGGTCCATTTATCTGTTAATTTTATTTCTCCGGCGTCTCGTGGAAGTAAGAAAAAGAAATTATGACTTTTTCGAGTCTCGGGTTTTCCCTCGGGCTCGTCCAGTTATAAGAGACTGAGGTATAAATAATAAATCACTAGAGCAATGCAATGGAAATTAAAGGTAACTAAAGTTTGAAATATTAATTTCAGCACCCGAATAAATAAAACGCCACTCAAGTGCGAGTCAAACTTATGCGTAAGTACTGAGGGTTACAAATTTAACTTTGCCGTTGAACTCAATTGTTGTCCCCATACATTGACATAGCAAATAAGTTTGTAATCACAAAAATATATAAGTATTTATTGATATGCTTCCAATCGTTTCATAATTATTTTAAACTAATTGTGCCGCCCGGTGTTACCCGCTCATCCCATGGGAACGCTAAATTTTTCGGGATAAAAAGTAGCGTATGTGTTAATCCAGGGTGTCAGCTACCTTCATATCAAAATTTATCAAAATTGTTCCAACCGTTTGAGCGTGAAGAAGTAACAAACATACACATAAACACACTCACAAACTTTCGCCTTTATAATATTAGTGTATATTACGCTGTCATCATCATCACTGGATCCTGTCTTTTATTTACCTTTCACCATAACCTCCCCTTGCCTTCAGAACGTGACAGCCCGTACTATAATGAATATTATAACACTGTCAATAAAGACAACAACCCCATTGTTCCACGCTTTATTACGTAGCTACGGCTTTCTTTGCTAGACATTATTGTGAAGTATACGGGAGTAGTGTAACTTAACTCCATTTAGCTCGCACGTCAACCCTAATGGTGTCGTCATTGTTTTTAACGAGGACTGCCATAATGTCACAAATATATTATGGTTATGCTCTGTTGTCTAGTGTGAGTGTGTATCTTTATACTAGAATAAATATGCTTTTATGTGACACTGTAGGAACGGCATACGTGTCAGTGGAAAAAAGAGATTTCGCGATAAAACGATCTATTATGTAGAAGTATACTGTATTTCGCAAATGGAAACTTTAAATTTTAATCAGCAGAACTAATCATAATATATTTAAATAATAATTTTAGATTTCCGTTATTGGCCGGGTGCAGAGGTCGCGTAGGGAAAGCGAAAATGATCGCAGCGCATGATGTGGCCAAAAGTGGTAACTTTGGCCTCTCTGTTTCTGTCAAAAGTCATACTTTTCAGTTATAATGCTTACGTTTTCTACTATAAAATAATAAACTGAAATAAAATGGGTCACGATCTAGGTGTTGTGTGGTAAACTGCAATAATACAGGACGAGACAGAAATTGCAAATGTTATGCTTTCCTACACCGAGTTGGAAACAACATCAGAAAATGAATTGGATCGCTGTTGCTATAGAAGAATATAGTAAGTGTATTAAACTGAACATATTTTTATCTATTTAGTGCAATAATAATATTATGATAGAATGATTATACAGTGTCTTAAAAATATGAAATGTAGAATCACTTATAATTTGTAAATGTTACTTATTGTTTGTTTATTAATGTGCCAAACCTAACAGCTTCCCTTTACTCTCGGTTTGAGGCTGAACCTTATGTTCTGACCGATGCTTTGGAAGCCAGTTTTGAAAATGGTAGTCATTTTTCAATTATCTGGAAACAAACATAATAAAACATTATTTTTTTCCTTTAATTTGTAAGGAAATAACTAAGAAGTAAATTGACATAATAATACTAAACACATTTATAATAATTACTTTCTTCAATAAAGCTATAAGAACCAAATGTATTTCACATTAAAAACAAACAGATTTTGCACTTGTTAGGTGCTCTACAATCAATATTTTCAATTTTTTACCTTAATTTTGTTGCGTCCATTATTTAACACTTTTGACAGAGCCCCCAAAGTTGTGAACGCTAGGTGGCGCTGACGTCATGCACCCGGCCAATTGTCACACACGGAGGCTCTAATAATAAATTATATACGATATACTTACTTGAAAAATATAATCTTACCATCGCCGTAGACAGAGCTCTGCCCCACTATCCCATACAAAAATGTAGTAGCCAAGCGTCGCCAATTTATGCCGCCGTCGTGAATTAGCTTCCATACATTTGAATGTGATTTGTATGGATAGCTGGCGATGTCGCTATCATCCCCGTGAGGCAGGGGACATGGAAATATATAGAGACTTACCTTACCTACGAACAAACCGCCAATCATATTGACGGATGATCGCGTCGCTCTCGTATCAACTATCAACCGCAGGTGTAAACATCAGTATACAAGTACGAACTACAAACGCAATATTGATAACATTTGTATACATCGGTAGAGCCGAGTTCATATGAAAAGGTTATACGGAAAGAACATTAGGCACCTTAGTAACTTTTTGCTTTTTAAAGGTGGGTCTACGCTAGACGAACCGAGCACGAGCGAAGCACGAGCGGAGGGTTCTCGGCTTCGTCGTTCGCGGCGTCAAGTGTGGACGTACAACGAACCTACAACGAGCATTTTCCTCCTTCCTTTGTGTTCGTCAAAAAACCGACAACTGGCGGAACGCAGCCGAGCACGAACGAAACGCTCGCAGCGCGCTCGTTCGAGGCTTGTAAGTCAGTCCACATTAGACGAATTGTGTTCGGTTCGTGCTCGGCTCGTGCTCGGCTCGCCTAGCGTAGACGCACCTTAACGATGTCATTATTCATATAATTTTCGTTTACCTACATGTTTTTTAAAGTGATAGAAAGACAAGTTGCTTAAATATTTGTATCTATAACTAAGTAGTAAGTTATAGTCTATTGAGTGCTCTTTTTTTTGAAATAGCGTTAAAAACCGGCCAGGAGCATGTCGGGCCCCGCTCAGTGTAGGGTTCCGTAGTTGCCCATCCTTCACAATAAAACGGCGGTTTTAAGCCCGAGGTTTAAAATACGAGAAAGATTTCAAGTTCTATAATTATTATTTTTTTCGCTTCATTGTAAACATTCTATAAAAAGGTTGTAAACGCCAACGTAACTGTAATTACTTATAACCTTCTGGAAGTTATCGATTATACGCGCCAGATTGAGCGTACGGTTTTAATGCCGTATGGCACTTAAGTAATATGTGTAACGTTTGAAGTATAAGGACACCGCGCGGCACTTATACGTCATTTTAAAGAAAATTATGATATTTTGCGATAACTCAAAAACTGGGCAAGTGCGAGTCCGACTCGCGCATGAAGGGTTCCGTGCCATAATCTATAACAAGTTTGTTGTATGGGAGCCTCCCTTAAACATTTATTTTATATTATTTTTAGTATTTGTTGTTATAGCGGCAATAGAAATACATCATCTGTGAATATTTCAACTGTTGTTGCTGTATTTCAACGGCTGGCTCGACCGATGTTATTCAGTATAGTTTTCATTGCAAGCACTTATAAGGCCTCATTTTCATGAATTTTCCCATAATTTTTTGACCCGTGGTTGAAAAGTAGAGGGGGTGATGCTATTTTTTGGATTTCCGGAGCGAATATTTACAAAACAGCTGACTTTATCAAAAAATAATGTTGGGAGACCCCCATTATTTTCAGAAGACCTATTCAACGACGACCCACACACACTAGTGTAGGAACGAAAAAAAATATCACCCCCACTTTAGGTGTACGAGAGGTACCCGAAAAAAAGTTTTTATTTTACTGTTTTTTCGGCGTGATACATACACATACTCATACCAAATTTCAGCGTTCTAGTATAGTCTATCCGGAATTCTAAGATCAAATTATGTCAAACTGGCACAAATGAAAGACGACCTTAAAGTTACATGTATACAGTTGTTTGTACCTTGTGCCAAAATGACTTCATTTGATCTTAGAGATCGGACAGACTATACTAATGATCACGGAGCTAAGCCGCGGACGGACGGACTGACGGACAGACGGACATGGCGAAACTATAAGGGTTCCTAGTTGACTACGGAACCCTAAAAAAGTGACATGACATGTTCCTTCCGTGCACCCTTCATATACTTCTAAACAATGATCAAGAATATCTATCTGAACACGCCTCTACGTCGGAAACAATAGCCGTTACACATATTTAAAAAAAAATTTTTGCTCACAAGCTTATGAATTCGACCGTACAGATTGAGATGTTTTATTAGGTAAAAATGAATTATTCCACACTAATTCAAATTCAAATTAAAAACTTTATTCTGCAAGAAGGCTACAAGAGCTCTTTTACATGTCAGATTCTAAGTTACGTATAAAAAACATTTACAATAATAATAACATCATAGTAGTAGTGAACCAGAAGGTGCCTGCGACCTCGTCCGAGTAAAACTTCAACCGGGCTGGGACAATTGTCCGGAAAATAAAATATTCTAAATCAATTTTCTTAAATTAGGTACACTGTCTTCAAATAATTACAACCCTATTTCAGCATAAATTGTGTTGAAGATTTCGTATTACGTCTTGATAATGCCATTAATTAATCTCAAGTACGACCCAATAAACATTCCTTGCGTTTCTATAAATACTAACAAGCGTCGGTGATCCGGTGGGCCAGTATTTCCTGAATTTGATAAGCTCTTCATTTCAAATTGGATAATTATATTCGTAAGTTAGGCATTTCTCAAAAAGTTTGTACACAATTAAGACTTCAATTAATGTTCAGTTATATTTTTCCTATTCTTTTACCAATTTTCTTTGTGATATCCAATACAATTTAATAATAATAAATAAATTATTGAGAAATGATCAAATAAAGTGGTCCTCCAAACATTAACGGTACTTACGGTAAGTTATGTTATGTATGTCGAAAGACTAAAAAAAGATAAGTGACCGTTTGGCCACGATATCGACAGCGAACGGCGGCGAGGCGACGAGCGGCGGGAGCAAGAGCCCGCACTCCGACCTCTCGCTCCCACCATTTTTTTTTTGTGAAGCCTCCTCCGACTTTTTCTGCTACCCAAAGGTTGTCTGGAAGAGATCGCTCTTTAGCGATAAGACCGCCTGTTGTTACCCTATTTATCGTTGCTTTATTTCTTTGTTATTAATCTTTTTCATGTGGTGCACAATAAAGGATATTATTATTATCTTCTGTAGTGTTCACTTATTATGTGTCAATAATATTCTACGAAGTCATATACTCGTATGATCTAGTTATTGTATATTTGTCGCACCCTCCAAATTCGATATTGCTTTTCTGCCAATTTATTTGGCTTCAGATAAACATGGTAAATTTGATTTAGGAATACCTAAAATGTATTTTACATGTTTATTGCATTCGTATTGGATATTTTCCAGTAGGTACCCAATATTTGTAGGTATTTACATGTAAATTTCTCTCACAAAACAAATTATAGATACGATTTCGATTCTAATGTAACGTGGATTAAATGTGTCATATTCACCCGCCTCGTTCGTCAAATGCAAATTAACTTCACTAGTGCAAATAAACGCACTAACAATGATATAAACAAGATGATTGGTGTAGAGCAAAGCATCATACTTAAAAAAAATAACGGCCTAGTGCGAGTCGGACTCGCGCACCGAGGGTTCCATACAAACACTTAACCCAACTTAACTGGCCGGGTTAAGTTAAGTTTGCACCTGGTATGCATGGCACTGCATACAAATAAGGTGCAAAGTTCACATTTGTTGTATGGGAGCCCCACTTAAATATTTTATTATTTTATACGGTTTTTAGTATATGTTGTTATATCGGCAACAGAAATACAACATCTGTGAAAATTTCAACTGTCTAGCTATCACGGTTCATGAGATACCGGCTGGTGACAGACGGACGGACGGACAGCGGAGGCCCCGTTTTTACACTTTGGGTACTATGGGTACCGACAATCTTGGTCAAAGTTGTGTGTTGTGTGTCGTTGTAAAATGGTACTGGATGCCCTTTCGAGTGTAGTTTGTGATATCCCCAAGTAAGCGATGTCGCAAGTAAATCCTTACCTGTTTTTGTTTGTTCCATTACTCATTAAGAAGTGATGTTTGCGACATTTCACGTTACTACCTGGTCAAAAAGTTTGCTCCGAGTATTTATGGCGTCGCATAAAAATGAGGCGCAAACTTAACGCGACAGACATTGTTATCATACTTTTATCATAGTCCATATTTTCCTGTTTCTGAATCCTGCGACGACGCGATCACATTCACTACATAAACATAATTTATCAGCAGCTCTACGACTTATTTATATTGTATAACACTGAAAAAAAATATTATTAACAGTACCCCAAATGTTAGCTGCTCGTTACATAAATTGCAGGACTGACAATAGCTGAGTGCTACTAGTAACTAAAATAAGTTATGGAATATTAGCATAATTTTGGTTACTACTAAGCACTATTTGGCTATGTCTCATGTAACTAGTTGAACTAGTTTTTTTTTTTCAGTGTAGGTATCGCCGGTGGTCCGGCCGTAAACTAATCCGCGTCTTGTAAATAACACCTAAAATTATAAAATCATACTTAGGTACTTGCAAGCAACATCGAGCCTTCACGAGTTTCGTAAACACCCTCGAGTTAAAAAGATCCCCGAGTGCTCAATCTCTTTTGTCTCGAGACTGATATTCGATACTGATTGTACTTATCGGGCCACGTTACGGCCATATTGCTTTATGATCAGATTTAATGCGGCTCAAGACATAAAACACCCCTGAAAGCTGGATTTGCTCTCCAGTGCGCCATTTCGCTTGGACTTTTTCTATATAAAACCTAAACCACAAACTCCAATAACGGATCACCATAATATCTACACCTATGAAAACTTATCTTCTTGCATTTTACTTACATTGAAATATATCTAAAATCATTAATCACGAATAGAGCACATGGAGCCTGTAATGCTGGGTAGGCCAACGCTGATTCAGGTGAAGCCAAATTACCTATTGTATAAGTTTTATAAAAGTTGCGTTCAGTAAATTGTAATATACCATTAGAGAACGTATGGAGCGGCATGATCGTTAAACGACCAAGCTCCTAAAATTAAAAGAAAAAAAAAATAGAGCACATGCAGGTAATGTCTTGAATTCTTGATTACTTACCTGCGTTGTGGATGTCGATGGTCTACTGTTTTTTTTTACTATGGGGTTTTCTAAAACCCTAGAAAAAGATCCAGTGGGAGATCTAAAACCACACGGACACACGTGTTGCTGGCGGACATAAGTAGATGCAATGTTTCCGAAGATGTCAAGGGTAGGGCGAAGAGGTGGAGGAAAATGAGGAAGGCTGACCCCACCACCACCTTTTGGCTATGGGTCCCATAGCCAGGAAGAGAGAGAGATTATGGGGCTTTATAAAAAAAAACCGTCCTCTGCAGTAATATACTATTCTTATTTTATTTTGGATGTCAATCGATTCTATTTTTTGTTAGGATAAAAATGTCTATATAGGACTACCTATACTTAGACTGCTCTAGAAAGTAAAAGTCAGAAATGACCATCAAAGATCATGTAATGTAGGAATCAACGCCTCTGTGTTTTGAATAGAGAATTAATATGTTTAATAGAACGAGGGTTTTATTGTATGCCGTAATTTTAGCTCAAATGTTCGGATCCCGTTTTCCTAAAATTTAATTACTTTATAAAAGCAGGATTATAGACTTAAGATAGTGAATGTCGAGGGATATCCACCACGAATCAGTATTAAGAGCTCAACTAGCTGAAGAGGTCTTAAGTTGGCTTGTGTCCTCTCTCTTAATAACTTCGCTTCATAAGATTTCACGGATTTCTAATCTTAAAACTCTAAAGAGTGCAGGAAAATGATGCACATACCTTTTTTGCTCCTATCAGAACACAAATGAATAATGTTGATATCGGCTCCATAAGGTCTAAAGTCCTTCCATGCTATCAGATGTCCGTTGCCTAGTTTTGGAAATATCATTCGGAATATAGTCTGGAGCGTTTTTTTTTTGTAAATAGTTGTATTAGTAAAAGTACTATCATTAAATTGTCATATCTCAACTGAAACCTGACACTAAAGAGATTCACGAGAGTTGGAGGAGAACAGTCGGAATTCCGGACATCCGGACAGCTGCGAAAGCACTGCCCAAGCTGAAGCTGAAACGGACACGCTTTGCTCGCGTATTTAGTTTGGCGCATCGCTTTTTGGTGCATAGTTGTCGACATAATATTAATTGAATGAATTGTAGGTTCCACGTGGAACAAACTGAAATCTGACATTAAAAAGATGTTATTTATCGCATAAAACTCCTGACGCAAAACAAGTAGGAGCGCGTTTTGGCTTTTTGACGGCGTCGTAAAAACGCATTTACTTCTCGGACGTGCGATGGCCGCGCTTCCGTCGTGTGATGAACCGCGGCTGATATGAATTAATACAATGAATTTACTGATTTCCGCAACGAAATTGTCCGTAAATTTAATTCCAATATGTATATAGGTTATCGCGGGCTATTTTCCGCAACTCTACGTCTTACAACGCGCCTAAGTTTGCGCGAAATTTAATACCTATTTCCCATTTGTATTTAGTTAACAAACTTCGGAAGTTCTTAAATTTTGCGTTCGTCTGGTTGTAAAATGTTCTTGTATCTACACTGCGTTTATTTTAGACATACCTAGTAGACAGTCAAGTCTCTACTTTACCTGATATACTTACTCGTGTTCTGTTTTGACTTGTAACAGATTTGTACGGTCATCGTCAAAATCAACAGTTTTTTTTACTGGCTTATATCAAATCGCATACTACAATTGTCAGCTACTTTTAATGCTGACTGTACTAGAAAATATGAGGAATCCAATACCGTATTCAAGTGTTATCAAATAAATATATGATTGACTCCATTAACAACCATCCAATTCACCACAGTGCAACATGCTTGGAACAACACCACACCACCCTAGCCTCAATAAGTCGTATGTACAATGAAAATGAGTACGATATTTAACTTGTCGACTCTGGGTTTCGTTGATAAACACCGTAATATTAATTGCAGAACCATTTGGGTGAAATGGCGATTATCAAATATTTGGACATGAGCTTTTAATGTTATGACTGCGCTACTCAAACAATTGAAACTCTAGTTTGTTGTACGAATAATTTATCGGTTCCATTAATATTATTGTTCAATTTTGAATATTATGATTTTTTTATAAGCGATTTTCTAGCTCCGTGTTTTTCTAATTGATGAGGATAAGATATAATCTAAATAGAGAAAACAATACCAACCATATTGCTGAATTATGGATTATGCGATGTTTATGCCATTATTGTTTCTACCTACATTGAGTATTAAATTAACGGGTATATTATTATCGGCCTTTGCTCACCGCGCGTAGGTCAGTCTTACATTTACCAAGCCTATGGTCGCATGTGCCGTTCTCGTATTGGCTTGACACTACATAACACTGATTTGTATACTTAGCCTGTAAAAGACTGAAAGGCCTTTGATTGATATTATTGGGTATTAACGGGTACATAGATGTATACCCCGGGCGGGTAGATGCTATATATTTACACATTAGTATCTCTATTCATGTCATGTAGTTATGGGAAAAAGTCTGA
Organism: Apotomis betuletana; assembly: GCA_932273695.1. Taxonomy (NCBI): domain Eukaryota; kingdom Metazoa; phylum Arthropoda; class Insecta; order Lepidoptera; family Tortricidae; genus Apotomis; species Apotomis betuletana. The sequence continues at coordinate 12,180,659 of OW026315.1, forward strand.
TAAACATGTAACATATATCTTGTACAATTGAATACTCGTACTATTAGTATACCTACCACTAACGCCATCTTACTTTTGCCAACTAACTATATAGTGTATATAGTTAGTTGGCAGTGTATATAGTAGTATATCTGTACTTTTCGATATTTCGATTATTCATTAAAGCATCCCAAAAACCGTCATAAATATTATAAGTTTGTAAGTAATATTTGTAGGTACTATGTGATAAAATTCTAAAATAAAGCTACTATCAGTAGAATCTTATCGGATGCTAACTGATTTACTGTTTATGTACTAAAATAAATGCTACTTGAGTCTGTCGGAATCTTAGTAGTCTCTTCGTAATCTCATGATAAGACATTATTATGTATTATGCATAGTGGGGCTATAAATTGAGTAAAGCCAAGAATAATGATCAAGACACACCGCAATGCGTGTAGCACTCTGCGATCTGCATCACGCCCGCCGTTGACAGAGGTGCTGCATGGTTAGGGTTGCCATATGGAACTAAATATCCTGATAAAAATCCGGACATAACCCTAAAAATCCTGACATTTCTTGTAACCGAGGTAGCTTGAACGACGCACTTGCGACGCGCTGCGGTGTGCTGTACTCTACTCTTTCCCTTTCCCGTCGCCCGACCCCGTACCCCGCCCCCCGCCCCCACGCCCGCGCATTTGATACGCAACACAAACAGCTTGCGTTTAGTTCATTAAATGAATTTCTGAAAATCTGGACACTTGCCAAGTCCGGCCGCAATCCTGACAAAGGGTCAAAAATCCGGACGTATGGCAACCCTGTAGTCCTATTTGTTATGAAAAAAAGCTGCACTCTGTGATGGAAGCAAGCCGTTTTGCACAGTGATAATATAGACCAAAATAAACGATTTCACTCGAGGCGAAATTAGTTTCACCCCTTAGGAACAGAGATGGCGCCACTTATTCAAAAAAAGTTTAAAAAATTCTAAATCCTGAACGGATACTCCGATTTTGACGTAACAGGTGCCAATCAGCAGATAATTACCCAATTTAACATGAAAAAAATTAAAATCACGTAGAAAATAATTTTGGATACCTAAGAAATAATATTTTCTGAAAAAAATATTTAAAATTTGTGATTTTTGGAATTTTACTCGTAAAAATGTATGTACATGGTACTTTTTTTAGTTATTTATATTAATACACAACTAATTTTACATTTACGAAAAAAAACCGCATATCATTAGCTCGTATAATTCCAAAGTTATTGAAGAATACAGACATGGCGCCGCTGGGTCAAAAAATCTTACAAAAAATCTAAAACCTCAACGGATATTCTGATTTTGATAATTAAGGTGGTAATCGACAGATAATTACTTAAATTAGTTTAAAAAAATAAAATAAAAATTCAAATAGGCGAAAAGTAATAATATTTCCAAAAAAAAACATACATTTTGAAAAAAATATATTTTTTTTGGGGCTTTTATGTAATTTCATAAAAAAAAATTATGAATATGGCTTTATTTTACTTATGTTTATTATAACACTATTAGGTAATTGATCGTTTAATAAAAAACCGCATATCGAGAACTTGTACAGTTCCAACGGTATTGAAGATTTTACTATAGGGTGCCGGTGCGATGTTGCCGCCGCACGTGCAACTTATGTACATGTATATAGAAAAGTATTCTCCCGTTTCGAAGGTACTGATTACCCTGAAAATATAACCACAATTGAAAGTACAAATCATAATCATCCCAAGTAGCACACAACACACTTATATCCCTTGTACAGCTTAAATTAGAGTTTTAACCTGTTTGCTAATATCACAAGTATATTAGATGCTAAATAGCATTTCTGAATCAATATTTTACTTACTTTACCTTTTATTTTCACTTTAGTCTTTGCAGGCTTTGCATTGTAACGTGCAAGTTAGGCCGTCGCATCATAAAAAAAACAACAACACATTATGCCACAGCCCAATTTGTATCCATAATGTTCAAGGAGTTTCCAAATTGAACTAACCTTTAACTATTGTGGACCCCACCTACCTTTGATGCCGTTTCATTCCCAAAAAGAAGGACTTGGGACTCGATATTTCCAAATGAAAACGTGAACCCACATTTGGTTTGCATGAAACGGTATTCAATGGCAGCTGAAATAGATGGAAGGTATCTCACAAGCTTGTTTAGTTTAGTGTTTTTTAGTTTAAACAGATCTTTTCGAATCGCATTAACAGTAATAATATATGCTCTGTTGGAGCATCGTATAGCCTGCATGTGAATCTGGGACCAACAACGTTACGATTAATTGAGAACCAATTAATGACATTAATATAGTGATTGAATCTTACACGATTTTCACACATTATATTAAAATAATAAAACGGGACTTAATTGCGGTAAATAAACATTTTTGAACTCGGTTAAATCCCGTTTTGTTATAATAATGAATGACATTAATTATGTAAACACACCCTAAAAAAAAGAAACAAAAATGGCCCTAAGTAATCGTTTCACATGAGCCGTTACGTATCGAGAGAGAATTTCTATAGATAGCGATGTTACTTGCAAAAGCAGTAGTTATTTCAGGGTATAACATGCAAGTTTTAAAACAGGTCTCTTTTCTTATTGTATTAAAATTAGACGTCTTGTCATACTCTGTGAAAGCCTTGAAGTGCAGTCATCATTTCATTACTTAAAGTAATAACTGTTTTGTAAACTGCTACTAGTAGACCGTTGCACTGACGACTGCAATTTGAATGCTTCGATGCTTTCACAGAGCTTGCGACAAGCCTTTCGCCGACTACTTCAGCTGCCATTGAACAACATGTTCTGCGTGTAGCGTTTCAAGCGAGCCAAATGTGAAATAAACGTCTTAATTTGGATATATCCTGTCCCAAGTCCTTTCTTTTTGGGAATGGAATGGCGTTGGAAGCAGGTTGCAGGTGCGATCCACAATAGAACAGTTAGTATGGGTGCAGATCGAGCTATGGAAAAATGCGTTGTTGCAGCCGATGCAACGGCCTAACATGCACGTTACAATGCACAGTTTAGTGAAAATAGGCAGAATATACTTGTGATATTAGCAAACTGGTTGTATAAGAGCCTATTCACCCGTTAAAACTCTAATTTAAGCTGTACAAGGGATATAAGTGTGTTGTGTGCTACTTGGGATGATTATGATTTGTACTTTCAATTGTGGTTATATTTTCAGGGTAATCAGTACCTTCGAAACGGGAGAATACTTTTCTATATACATGTACATAAGTTGCACGTGCGGCGGCAACATCGCACCGGCACCCTATAGTAAAATCTTCAATACCGTTGGAACTGTACAAGTTCTCGATATGCGGTTTTTTATTAAACGATCAATTACCTAATAGTGTTATAATATACATAAGTAAAATAAAGCCATATTCATAATTTTTTTTATATGAAATTACATAAAAGCCCCAAAAAAAATATATTTTTTCAAAATGTATGTTTTTTTTGGAAATATTATTACTTTTTGCCTATTTGAATTTTTATTTTATTTTTTTAAACTAATTTTAGTAATTATCTGTCGATTACCACCTTAATTATCAAAATCGGAATATCCGTTGAGGTTTTAGATTTTTTGTAAGATTTTTTGACCCAGCGGCGCCATGTCTGTATTCTTCAATAACTTTGGAATTATACGAGCTAATGATATGCGGTTTTTTTTCGTAAATGTAAAATTAGTTGTGTATTAATATAAATAAATAAAAAAAGTACCATGTACATATATTTTTACGAGTAAAATTCCAAAAATCACAAATTTTAAATATTTTTTTCAGAAAATATTATTTCTTAGGTATCCAAAATTATTTTCTACGTGATTTTAATTTTTTTCATGTTAAATTGGGAAATTATCTGCTGATTGGCACCTGTTACGTCAAAATCGGAGCATCCGTTCAGGATTTAGAATTTTTTAAACTTTTTTTGAATAAGTGGCGCCATCTCTGTTCCTAAGGGGTGAAACTAATTTCGCCTCGAGTGAAATTGTTTATTTTGGTCCATATTATCACTGTGCAAAACGGCTTGCTTCCATCACAAAGTGCAGCTTCCAGGCCAAAACCGTCCATAACAAGTAATACTACTGTGCACGGTGCACACGTCTACGCATGCGTGCTACAGACGTGCGGCACACGCAGCCGGAGTAGCTTGTGCCTTTCCACTGAAGAAGAGCGTTACGGATGATTGCGGAATCGCTAAATCACAAAAAGTAAGTGTAGTGTAACGTTCTTGAGGCGAATTATTAGGGAAAACCCGCTAAAATTGTACCGTAAAAGAGTTTCTTAGTCTCTCTACTAGGAGGTAGATATTCCAGCCTTAAAAATGATTAAATATACATAATCAAAATCTCTCTACTAGCCATCAATAAAGTAGCTAAGTCATATTAAAATACATAAACCGATTTGCTCACGCCGTAGAAGTGGAATATCGCTCGACGATGACGATTCGTCATCAGGAGAGCTGTTCATTCTCGACTGCGGCCAACCGAGCACCTGATGATGAATCGCGTACCGATTCGAAACATGTCGAGCGATATTCGACTTCTACGACGTGAGTGAACCCGTTTATGTATTTTATTATGTCTAAGACTCACAGTAGTCAAGTAGTTAAAACTGCGTTCATTATTTACACATGTAAATTTTCAGAAATTCATTTAATGAACTAAACGCAAGCTGTTTGTGTTGCGTATCAAATGCGCGGGCGTGGGGGCGGGGGGCGGGGTACGGGGTCGGGCGACGGGAAAGGGAAGAGTAGAATACAGCACACCGCAGCGCGTCGCAAGTGCGTCGTTCAAGCTACCTCGGTTACAAGAAATGTCAGGATTTTTAGGGTGATTTCCGGATTTTTATCAGGATATTTAGTTCCATATGGCTACCCTAACCATGCAGCACCTCTGTCAACGGCGAGCGTGATGTAGGACTTTTAGTCAGTGTCTACTTGTCTAGACAGCAGCAATATCTCTAAATAATTTACTTTACTTATCAATACATTGTTTTAATACGTTAAAAGCTTCAATATTTAAACTAAAATGCAGTTACTGTATACGTCAAACTTCAAAACTGCATTAGCTGAGTGCCATCTGGCGTTGAATGGGAGTCTGTCTTAAATACTCGGAGTCTTGCAGACGGATGAAAGGGCACGATCGGCCTTGAAATTACCTACTACATCGACAGGAGTGAACAACCTTTGGGAGAGCTTACAAAGACCTTTTCAGGGCTGCTTGATTTTCAATTGATTTTACCTTAATTCTCTTATTATTTCCGGTGAAGTTGGAAATTAGGTACTGATGTTATTCTATTAAGCGGTTTACACTCAAGTGAAATTTTTGGAACGGCCCGACATGTTTAGTACTCGTACCGAGCTCTTCATCAGGGACTGCTACTCGTACACATGCGCGGCAACTTTGTCACTGATGACAAAGTGGTTTGGTGTGGTGGTTTGTACGGGTAGCAGTCCGCAGTCCCTGAAGAAGAGCTCCGTACGAGTTCGAAACGTGTCGGGCCGTTCCTGACAATTTCACGTGAGTGTAAACCGCTTAATACAATAATAAAATATGTCTCGCGAAAGTTTTAATAAGATAATTACTGATGTGTTTAATTTTTCTGATAATGCGTATTAAATTTAATAAGTATTTTGTTAAAGCTATATTTATATTATATTTTTGTGTGACTTTAAACTTGAATTTTGTAAAATAATAGAATTGTTCAAAAATTGAGAAGCTGAGTGCTAAGTGCCATCTGCACGCCTAGCATAACTGTGACTCTTTGTCGCGCCACAAACACTACCTGTCACTTTCCATTGAATACCGTACGAGCACGGCCTACCTGGTACCAGGTAGTACTATGGGCTGCACAAATGCATGGCCCATTTATGAATGAATTCATTCATAAATTTTCAAAGGACTTCAGGGACGAACGGGTTTCAATAAATTTTATCTTAATTCTCGTGTTGTGAAAAGTATACATTTATGTGTAATTCCGTTTTCGTTATGGTCACGCGTATTACATTCGAAAGTAATTTTGTTAAAACGATATTTTTTTCACATTTTAAGTTTGTGTTCGCAATACAAGAAATGCATAATTTGTAAAGGAAATCGCAGAAATGTTTTTATATAAGAAATCTTTTTATAGATGTGGAGATACCACATTTTTATTTTTATAAATATTGACACAAAGGTATATTATGATAGAAAAAAATATTTGTGATCTACTACAATGTAAGCAGGACTCAAACATGCGACCCTACGTTTCGTATTTATAAAAATCGCAGAAATGTTTTGTCCCATATTAATATCTAAATTCTAAATAAATAATAGCTACTCGTGGGCGTAGGCAACCCTAGCGGCCCCTGCCAGGCGCTGGACCCTTTATAGCCAGTAAAAGGGATTGCTTCATTAAATTTGGCAGTCTCGATGAGCCAAAGAATATTGCATCGTATTTTTTATATCTAAATTCTAAATAAAGGAAATCGTTTTAAAAAAATATTTTTATCGATTCTATTTTTTTTTTTGTGGATACCGCATTTTTTTTTTAAGGTAAATTATGAAAGAAAAATGTTATGTGATCTACAATGTAATTATAAAAATCGCAGAAATGTTTTGTCCCATATTAATATCTAAATTCTAAATAAATAATAGCCACTCGTGGGCGTAGGCAACCCTATCGGCTTCAGCCAGGCGCTGGACCCTTTATAGCCTGTAAAAGGGATTGCTTCATTAAATTTGGGAGTCTCGATGAGCCAAAGGATATTGCATCGTATTTTTTCGCTTAAGACGTCTTGGGTTTATCACTGTACTTAGCTAAGTATGTTCGGTTAACACTTTCCCTGCCCGTGTTAAACTTTCTTAGGGTTCTATTTTATCTTCGCCGAAGTTAAATATTCACGAGCTGCGAGCCAGTGTGTCGGATATGTTTATGTATGAACCACGAATAATCAAATTATGATATCTCACTAATATTATAAAAGCTATAGTTTGCGAATGTTTATTTTTCACGCTAAAATTACGTGGCGGATTTGCATGAAATGTGGCACACAGACAGTATATAGGTACTAGAAGGTGCCTGCAACTTCGTACGTGTGTTTTTTTTATACCTTAGTAGGGTAAAAAGTACCTATAACCATCTTTGGATGTCCAGCTACCCCAGTACAGAAATTGGTTAAATTTTGTCCTGCCGTTTCGGCATGATGATAATGAGATGACAACGGAAATTATGAAAACAGATGGCGCCAGGCTGGTGGCACACACTGGCCAAGCACCGCGCGCCCATACAAAACAAATGACGATCCTGTATCACGCTATTAAGATTTTTCCTGAAATCATGACCCCTCTCCATAGAAAACTGATTTACTATATTTAGTTGGAATTATGGAGAGTACTATCTTCTATGGGAATGGAATGGGAGTATATTTGAAAAAGTCTTCAGTAAGCAGTAGGTAAAGAATACTAACGCTATTGTAGCGAGATAATATGAAAAAACCACCACCAATGTAACGCCTTTCAACTGACACTTTCTCAACTTCCTGATAGGTATATAAAGATAGTCTTTTCTACATTCCATAGAATATTTCATACAGATCTATTGAGTAACTCTGTCGTTCGAATACTGTACTGTGAGATGGAGAAGAAAAATATAGCGGCAGATCCAGCCGCGTAGGCGCCGTAGCTGTTTTACATCGGCCTAAAACCAAATTCAAATATAGGAGTCCATTACACGAAAGGGTCGTATCTACCGGTATTTATGGGACACTTTTATTGACGGTCAACCGCTTCATAAACAAGTACCCATGTTTATTGCAGCTCATGTCTGGTTTTTACGATTTTGTGCATGAGCGAGTGGTAAAGTCATGAGAAGAGAAGATCCCCATAAAAAACTGAAAAAATACATTTTTAATGATATTGGAAAATGCGCTCTTACTTACAGTTATGTGTAAGGAGCGGTCCGCAATGTTTCGAATTTGTATAGAGTTCATCTTCAAAGATAAATACAATCAGGTTCGCGAGTGAAACCCTAATGTCTTAGGAATGTTTTAATAAGGGATAATGATGTATTATCCTTAAACACAAAGTGTACGGGAATCTTCGATAACTACTAAGGGAGCTAGGACAAAAACGCAGCAGCTTGACACTGAAATATATTGACAACTGGTAAAACAATAGTACTTCAAAAAATAGACAAATAAACATAGACAATATAAAAACTAATATAAAACCTCAACACAAAGAATTTAACAAATATACGTTTCTTAGCGTTTCGTTGCTAAATAAAGTGTTGCATACTAATTTGAACAAATACATAATCAAAAGCACATGTACAGTCCGAGAGCTCTCAGATTGCGATTCGGGTTTGTGTGAAATCTAAGAGGTTCTTCTGGATCGCAAAGGAGCGAGCGAGACAGGTACAAAAAGCGAATGGTATTCTGACAGCACTGTACATAGTTATAGTTATAAACATTTTTATTTATTACTTGTCTTATATTGTAAGATTGCTGGCCACAAAAAATGTTTTCACCCAGGACTATTCCTGTAGCATAACATCGAAATAATTTACGAGCGGCCGCTGTAGGGCATAAAGTAAATGCGAATTAGTGGTTTACCTCATAAACTGTAAAACATTCAAATTATGTGAAATTATTTTTTCAATTCGCTCATAAAAAGCCCCGTTGGCCGCTTCCGCTGACTTACGATTTAATATCAGCAAATTGCTCTTCGGGGTCAGGCGGTACCATTCTCTTTCTGCGCTGAAAAATGGTTTCCATTGACAATTTTATCGAAAACTCTTCCGTAATTTTTCGTTTTTCGTGCACATGGGGCCTATGATGGTTGCGTTTATCACGTGATAAATAAGTGATAAAGCATCTGTCACTCACACTCGCATTTTGTGAAAACGTGACGGATTCTTTGTCACTTATTTATCGCGTGATAAAAGTAGTATGCCTTTGTTATTAAATTATGAACCTGGAAATCACAAAGGTAATATCTCCGAACAGCCCTCTCAGATTTCATTTTCAGCGGAATATGCATGATATTCAACTGGTATTTCCACGTAGGTACAATGGAAATATAAAACTTGGATAATTAATATGTGGAATTTGATTCAAAATAAAAATCGAACTATACCTATAATATAAAGTGTTGTATTGTATCCTTCAACTTGAGAAATTGTAAGCAACAAAGGAATGATTTTTATTTATTGCAACCTAACGTGACCCTTCACAGGTTGTTGCCTCCTTGCCCTAACCCAAATAAAGTATAATTATATATAAAGTGTATTTATACTCGTACTTTATACCAGTGGCGACAACTTATAATAGGTACCGTCCACCCACGGGTTGAAATCCGTTTAAAACATTCTTATTCAAATAAGTACAGTCACCGTGAAATAACTGTTTAATATTTTGCGTACACAAGTAAGTAATAAGTTGACGCGGTCACAAAAACGTGGTGCCCCGCGGAGGTCAAACATTCTGCAAACTTCATAAGAAAAAGAGAACAACTACATTTAAATTCCCTACTGACATATGACCTTTTATATTTTGGTCGTACATGAGTGCTTTGTACCTGAGGGTTGCCATTGATTACATATTCAGGGTAAAGAACAAATAGGTATAGTCGGTGTCGGACGGAGTACTCTCCTTATTGCTACGAGTAAAGCACCGCTGACTGTACTCTGACAATGGAGGTTTTCGCCAGAGGCAAAAAAAGGCTTTGATTTTGATTGTTCGGTGCCCCGGGTTTTGTTGAATGAAGAGTATTATTATACATGATGTAGGCGTATCGGCATGTGAGTCGGCAATGATAATAATAATCGGAGATACTCTTAATGAAAATTTTAGTCCAGAATTAATACGTATGTACTAGAGTTTTCCCACAACTATATTCGCCCAAAAAACAATAAAATCTATATGCATTGCAAGTATTTTAATTATGTAGGTATTGTTAAATACTTATGTGTAAGTTAGTAGAACCGCATTTTTTTTTCTGCTTTGTCCTAGGGCAGAGAATGCCTAATGTAATTTGTGTATTAATAAAGATTAAATAGACAAAATACAGTTCTCAGGCTCCATTTACGAAGATCAAACAAAAGAACTTTCTGTAGTCTCTTATACTGTGTACGTAACCAACCATGCCATAACAAAAAGCCTTTCATAATACATTAAAATTATACACCCTCATGTCATGTCGCCTTACATTTACTTTTAATTATAATAATCCTGCTCGTTCAATTAATATCCATGGCTTCCAACCCATTTAACTCCATAGTCGAAAAGCCGTAAAGGCATTATAATAACTACCATACATAGGCTCTTCTGGCTTGCAGTATAGATAGTTCAATATATCAGGAATAATTGAAAGCAAGCAAGCACTCAACGACACGCGTCCGACACGACGTGTGTGTAAACAAAAGGCTTCCGGGAACCTTTTCAAGATTAACCGGACCCTCACGTTGTAGGTAGGTACTTGTCTTGTTTCACTAGACAGACTAAAGTAGCCTTTTATTGTATCATAGTTTTGGAGTTACTACATTTTAGAATGAGTACATTTTAATGAATCAATAAAAAAATATTAGTAGTTCAGGAAACATAAAAACGGAAAAGTAGGTAATAAAATTGTTGTCTTAAAAATATGAAATGTTGTCAATTATTAAAATAGGCCCTACAGCAGCAGCTAGCAGTGATCTACTGTTAAAAAGAGATTGAGAAAAGCTCAGCTTCCATTTTGTTATATGATTAAAAACTAGTGACAACCACCGATACGATTCGTAATATAACTGACATTGTAATTATACCTTGATACGAGTAATTCTACATCTACATCTTTTGCACCTACCTATTTATACGAAAACAACAGCCCTATCCTCTTCACGTGACGTCTCGTATTGTGACAAGCATGAAATATACACACACAGCAAGCGTCCACCGTGAAATGTGACCGAATTCAAAGCTTTATGTCAAAATAGAGATCACGTCCCGATGGGGCTTGTCACCACGATATTATATATAACAATCTACGATGGAACAGACATTATTTGATACTAGAGACGGGGAACGTTACTTTTTAATAGGCGTGAATGTCGTAAAGGAATCTCTGTGACTTTGTCACAGTTACTCACATCATGTTGACGTTGTCCATTGTAAGGCAATGAGATACGATTCGTAATATAACTGACATTGTAATTATACCTTGGTACGAGTAATTCTACATCTACATCTTTTGCACCTACCTATTTATACGAGAACAACAGCTTTCCATTTCCAAGTATTAAGATATTTCCATCCTCTTCACGTGACGTCTCGTATTGTGACAAGCATGAAATATACACCCACAGCAAGCGTCCACCGTGAAATGTGACCGAATTCAAAGCTTTATGTCAAAATAGAGATCACGTCCCGATGGGGCTTGTCACCACGATATTATATATAACAATCTACGATAGAACAGACATTATTTGATACTAGAGACGGGAAACGTTACTTTTTAATAGGCGTGAATGTCGTAAAGGAATCTCTGTGACTTTGTCACAGTTACTCACATCATGTTGACGTTGTCCATTGTAAGGCAATGAGATCCTTAGAATTATTTTGATGTGTGGCTCTTTAAAAAAATGGTTCAGGCGCAATTTTTTTACCAGTTTCGTAATTTCTTACATGCTTTAGAGTGGCATCGTAGCTCCATCTACCGTAAAGATTCTGACTTCATGATCGGCACCATGGTCTCAAGTTATCTTGAGAATCGATAAAACGAACTAGGAGCGAAGGAACAACCTAGATACCTGATTTTGTAACATTCGTCACTAGTCACCGTGACTTTTCCATCGTGCTAAATAGTATTGCCCATCTCTATTTGATATCATCCCGATAACGATAACACAACGGTTTGTAGCGGTCTCCCTTTTCTTTAGAATGGAAAACAAAAGAGTGCTGCTGACGTGAATTGTGCCAAGACTAGATATACTTATTGCCACATATATGCAAATACATTATGAAGTATCGTTCGTAATGTTGTAAGCCCCAGTACTGTTTTAAAGTCTTTTGTCCAGTTGACACACTATTGTACGGAGGCCTTTCGTCGAAATGATACAACGGACTGTCCCTTTGTCCCGTCCAGACAGAACCACGGACATGACCGTAATAGAGAAAGGAGTCGTAGGTCAGATTCCTTTAATAGAAAGCAGTCGAGCTTGGTATGTTTTCAAATGTTTTTCAGTTTGTTTTAAAAGTAATAGCTACAAGGTAATAATGTGGTACAAATTTGCTATCAGCTCATGAAGTTATATGTTTAGGCACGTTTAGGGCTGCGTCCGTCCGGGTTTTCCCGGATTTGTCCTAGTTTGGTGTTTTCAAAAAGTGTCCGGGGAAAGCACGTATATTTTATACTAGCATTAACCCGCGGCTTCGCTCGCGTGCCTATATAATATACATCATCCTACGGGAACAATGCTCTTTTTTTCACGATTGAAAGTAGGCTTATTTGTTAAGTTGGGGTATAATCTGCAATCTGCATTTCCCTCATGCATATCCGTCCAGCCGTTTTAGCGTGAAGAAGTAACACACATACACAGACTTTCGCTTTTATAATATTACTGGGAAATACTTTTTATGTTATCACAACTCCACTTTAACAAATCAAACCAAAAACTCAAGCACTCAAATCAAGCAATCTCAGCTTTTACTGTATCCAAATAAAGTTCACTTCAAAATTCATAACTCGAAGTGAAGCTTAAGACACCGGGATATGTGTGCATTTTATTTGTATAAAGCTTTTATAATGTCCCGAGCCTCCGCTTATCGACTTGGCATATTCGAGATTGGTTTAAGGCCGTTCCCTGAGCCAGATTTGCAAAAATACCCCAAAAATTATCCTATTTTTCTACGAAACGTTGATATTAGTAAACGAGGGAAAAATATATATCATTCTTGATTACATTATCTTTAATAACACAGCATTCGATACACGATTCATAACACTTCGCTCGATACAATTAATTCCCAAAGTAACCTCCAATTCGAATTTTTACTCCAACTTTACTTGTTTTTTTTCTACGTGACACTATGAAACAAAAAAAGGAGAAAAATCAATCATAACTAAAATAGTAATTTTACAGCTTCCGAATTTCAATAATTGAAGCCAATATTTTTAAAATAAATAATCATCGACAAATTCTTACGAAAAAAGATATCGCCTTACGACCCGCAAGCTCTGTCTCCGTCACTCTTTTGAAATGTGACTGTGATGTGACAGGGACGGGTGGCCTGAGGAGGGGCTCGGGGTTCTGGCTCAGGGAACGGCCTTAATGATTCTAAGCCATGTTCTAAGTTACGTCATGTTCTATTGTAAGATATTGAGGTTCTCTTCGTTGATGAATGAAAAATGTATTACTCCGAGCCAGATAAACGTAATTCAGAATTCTGAAATGACTTAACATAACTATTGAAAAGCTTGAATGTATTTATTACGGATGCAGGTAGTTTCCCGATCATAACTCCTCCCGTCCCAACGCGCCGCCCGCCTAGGTACCGATTGACGACGATCGATATGCCACCAAATACTATTTTTTTTATCTATTAGGATAACGCGGGTCTCTATCCATACCTCAAAAGCAAAAATAGAACCACCTTATAGGATCACGTGTAGCTGTCTGTCAGTTCGTCTGTTACAACCGATTTGCTGCAAAACTACTGGATCATTAAATCGGTCAAATGCTGCAATTTGGCGCAAATGCTTTCAAGAATTTTCATGTCCACAATATAAAATTTCAAAATCGGTGGCATTTTCGTAATTAACGTCCCAAGAAACCATAAAAATTACAACCATACTCATATTTAGACATTTCAACCCCATTTCACCCCAACAGGGGAGATGTTAATTCACGTCCGCCACGTTGGATTTTAAAATCGTTGCGGTTTTCGTAATCAGCGATCCGTTAAACCATAAAAGCATTACCAATGTTGATTTTCAGAATTTGTCACCACATTTCTCCCTTTTAGGGGTTGAATTTAAAAAAAAAACTGAAACACGTGTTTTTTCATTTATCGTTAAAAATACTCCTGTGAAGTTTCGAATAAAATAGTTAAACTAATCTTGTTTCCCCATACAAACTTTGGACCCCCATTTCACTCCTTCGGGGGGCGACTTTTGAAAAATTCTCTCTTAGTGCACCCCTACACCTTATAAGGAACCTACGTGCCAAATTGGACTCTCAAGACCAGCGGTTTAGCATTTAGACATTTCAACCCCAACAGGGGAGATTTTAATTCACATCCGCCACGTTGGATTTTAAAATCATTGTGGTTTTCGTAATCAGCGATCCGATAAACCATAAAAACAATACCCATGGTGATTTTCAGACTTTGTCACCACATTTCTCCATTTTAGGGGTTGAATTTTCAAAAAACCTGAAACACGTGTTTACTCATTTATCGTTAGAAATACTCCTGTGAAGTTTCGAATAAAATGGTCAAACTAATCTTGTTTTCCCATACAAACTTTGGAACCCCATTTGACCCCTTCAGGGGGTGAGTTTTGAAAAATCCTTTCTTAGTGCACCCCTACACTTTATAAGGAACCTACGTGCCAAATTTGAACTCTCTAGAACCAGCGGTTTAGTGTTTAGACATTTCAACCCCATTTCACCCCAACAGGGGAGATGGTAACTCACGTCCGCCTCGTTGGATTTTAAAATCATTGTGGTTTTCGTAATCAGCGATCCGATAAACCATAAAAACAATACCCATGGTGATTTTCAGACTTTGTCACCACATTTCTCCATTTTAGGGGTTGAATTTTCAAAAAACCTGAAACACGTGTTTACTCATTTATCGTTAGAAATACTCCTGTGAAGTTTCGAATAAAATGGTCAAACTAATCTTGTTTTCCCATACAAACTTTGGAACCCCATTTGACCCCTTCAGGGGGTGAGTTTTGAAAAATCCTTTCTTAGTGCACCCCTACACTTTATAAGGAACCTACGTGCCAAATTTGAACTCTCTAGAACCAGCGATTTAGTGTTTAGACATTTCAACCCCATTTCACCCCAACAGGGGAGATGGTAACTCACGTCCGCCTCGTTGGATTTTAAAATCATTGTGGTTTTCGTAATCAGCGATCCGATAAACCATAAAAACAATACCCATGCTGATTTTCAGACTTTGTCACCACATTTCTTCATTTTAGGGGTTGAATTTTCAAAAAACCTGAAACACGTGTTTACTCATTTATCGTTAGAAATACTCCTGTGAAGTTTCGAATAAAATGGTCAAACTAATCTTGTTTTCCCATACAAACTTTGGAACCCCATTTCACCCCTTTAGGGGGTGAGTTTTGAAAAATCCTTTCTTAGTGCACCCCTACACCTTATACGGAACCTACGTGCCAAATTTGAACTCTCTAGAACCAGCGGTTTGGGCTGTGCGTTGATATGTCAGTCAGTCAGTCAGTCAGTCAGTCAGTCAGTCAGTTTCTTCTTTTATATATTTAGATGTGAATGTAAAATAAAGCGATTGTTTTTTTTTAATAATAGGTATTACTTTGGGACACGTCCGGGGAAAAAATGCGATTTAGTCCAAATGTCCGGGGTTTTTAAGTCTTTGTCCGGATTCGGCGAATTTAGAGATGGCATATCGTAATATGGTGTATCCCGTGATGGAAAATGTCAAAATAATAATGATCTCATAACTCCCTTCTGCACTAAAAATCAGGATGGATCTCCTTCTTAAACGGTTCTTAGGGTTCAGTAGGTACTTTCTGCCAAATAAATCCCAATCATCAAACGCCGTATATTTAAGCGAACAGCGGCCACCAATATCAGATCATGTTACACAAATCGACCAGTCTCATAACTCAAGTCTGCTTGTGATATAGATGAGAAATGATGATTATACATACGTATATGTAAGGGTTAATATGATACTTAAAATACATACCTAGTAAGCAAAATTTGGAACAAATGTTCGTGCTCATCACACTAATAGGTACCTACTTATAAATCTAATACTTTATAATAATGTAAGTAATACTTTCAAACCTAAATAACCGTCAGCTTTGCAGATTGTATAGACGCTTAGTTTTTAGTTCGCAGACTGTAGATTGTAGATCTAGGCTAGGTCACAGACAACCACAAGACGGAGCATGTAAGGCGACCCGCGCGCACCAACGATATGGTACGGCAGAACAACTATATATCTGTGGGCAGAACATTAAAGTATCAACACGGCGGCCACCGTTTCCGTTTAGTTGCGTCCATGTTTATGAGGTCTCTCTACACCACTTAACAGTACAATTTACCATTACATGTTATTTATTTAATTTCTTTTTTCGTTGACGTATTTACGCATGGATCATAAACAAGGCCGCAACTAAACGGTGGCCGCCGTGTTGATACTTTAATGTTCTGCCGTACCATATCGTTGGTGCGCGCGGGTCGCCTTACATCCCGAACCAGTCAAACTTGTCAAATAATACTCTACTGGGCTGTTTTCCCGCAATTTAAACTTTTACAATTGACTGATTTTCACACATTATTATAAAAAAAAATACTTAATCGCATTCAAAAAGTGTAATTATACCTCGACATTTCGAACGTGATGTTAAATTAATGATCTCGAAAGGATCGTTTTGTCATAATAATGTGTTTCCCAAGGACTTATTTCATATATAACTAAGTAGTGTCCTTCTGTTAGTTGATCAATTGTAATCATCCAACATTACAGTTATGATTTGTGAGTGAATGGCCCGGTCCGGACGGTGGACGGGCACCGCGTTTAGATAAGTACTATTGTTTAATATAACAATGTGCTTTCATTTTCATATCGTTTATTTCCATCAGGTAAGGTAAATGATATGTACATTATTCCACATGACATACGTATTCAAATGTGTTACAAGCGAAGTGTTTATGATAAACGAAATGTAACAGCCTTACTGTTATTTATCATTGTATTAGAATATACTAAGCCAGGTACCCCTTTTCGAACCTAACTGACGTCATCACATGATAATTCATCACTGCTATGATTGGTTGGTTGGTTCTGAAAATTCTGAGTTGTGAGTTGTTTCTGTGTTGCCAGTGGTATATCATAATACTTCCCAATTCCCTTGTTAACTGCATCAATAACATACAATCGTGACGGATATGCCACGAACTCAGTCTTAGCGGCGAGCGGCGCGGCGCGCGGTACGTCTGTCTCGCTCACTCGTATGGCTGCCGTGCTCGGATCTCTCGCTCTACCGCTCGCTGCGCCGCTGGTCGCACGAAGTCGTGGCATCTCCGTGAGTGTTTTAAATACACATACTTAGATCTCACTTATAGCACTTGTACTACTTGTAGTTGTTATGTGGTTCTTGCATATTTCAAACATCCATACAATCGTAGGGAAACAGCAACTGAGTGAGAAAAAGCGTTCTGATTTAGAACCAAAATATCAAAAATTGTCTCCCTATTATAAGTACCCTAGTTTTCTGCAAAGAACAAGCAATTAAGGTCACGGTACGTAGGTAATACTTATGTGAAAAGCTTTTATCATAACTATTATGAAACACATACCTAAAAGTGATAAATTAAATTACCTAAAACGGCCGTATCCAATGGACATAAATTGGCTTCCCATGGAAGTTTCCATGGGACTTAACTCCTACTATAAGGACTACCGGTATTTACTTGTTCGGCGTGTTTTGTTTAGCATGAAAAGTGCGGTACCTTAGTCACCTCGTTATGGAAAGGTAGAGGTATGATGTCATCGAGTTTTAGTATGGGAATTTGTTATTTTTTGTTCTGAAGCCGACGATCTGACACATCAAATAAAGGGCAAATATAATTTGAGTGTTATAATGGGTTTTAACCACGAGCAATCTGTTTTGCACTTCGAGTGCGAGAAAAATATATTTATTTGAAAATTAAAATAGTGAAAACGAACTTATTTTTTAATAAAAATATAATAGAGCTTAATAACGTTAGATCAAACAGATTTCAGATTTCTAATTGGACCCAACGTTTTCTTAGCTTTTTTTTTTTCAAGTAAAAAGGCTACCAGACTATAAGAAATTTTGGTCGATCTAATAAGTTTGGTTTGGTTGATTTTAATTGTCCTTATCTAATAGTATCCAGCTGTCCGCTAACAAGTATTTTTTTTAAAGTTTCATAGAAATTATTATAGGAGACCATATAAACCGTAGGGGCTAAAACGACCACTTTAACACCGGTTCGCGAAGCTAAATTCACGTACTTTTTGAGCAGGAGAAGGGAAAAACATTCTAAGGACCTCAACTCAACGAAAAAAGGCCAACGAGCAATTGTTAGATGCCTACTGACTGACTTCTACTACCTATAATCACTGAGTAACTTAATTTCTTAACGAAAGTCAAATCTAAGTTCACAACTTAGTTTAGCTGTTACGCGGAAACTTTCCCAAGTTGTTAATGGCTTTAGCTAATTATTGCTTGTTTTTGTTGCAGCGCCTACCTGAAGGATGACTTCGCTACTCTACCGTATCTGGAAGCGGGCTTCAATAGGGTACGTACTAATATATAATAAATTATTGGGCACGGTAGGTAGGTTTCTGTTAAGGCTCCAATGTCTAAAACAATCAGCATTTTTGAACGGATAACGTTCAAAAATGCTGATTGTTTTAGACATTTTTCTCTATGATTAACATGTTTCTTAACATATTATCGATGTTACTACTTAGAACAGGGCTATTGTGATTTATTTGAAAAGTACAGATTTATCATTGAGAAATTTCAGAAGTTTTTCATTGATAGACGTTTCGGATACCATAGAATAGTATAGGGTAGTGTACCGCTAACTTCTTTGCATTCAAAGTACCTACATCTTGGATATCGTTAAATTTAAGAGTTTCGCCGTAAATGAAAAATGTGATTTATTACAGCTTTATGTTTACTGTACTTGCGTTCTACGTTCTATTATGCAATTGTCCCAACTCCTAATATACCTCATCTTTTTTATGCGATTTAATTTAAAGTAGAGCTTAGAATAGTGTCCTAACTAGTGTTCATTAAGTATTTAAGTATATACATTTATCTATATAAGTATATATAACGTCGCCTAATTAATACCATAACTTACCCACCCGTCGTCGTCTAGTACCCATAGTACAAGCATTGCTTGGTTTGGGACTAGGTCGATTTGTGTAAGATTGTCCCTCAATGTTTATTTATTTATTTTTATTTAATACAGGCCTACTAGTGCTTACTTTGGGATTGAGTCGATTTGTGTGAGGTTGTCAAGATATTAATTGACCGTGCGAGCGAAGTATCCCGTTTCAGTTTAGCCTGAAATTATTTTGTATATCGTACTCTCACCTAGAGGTCGCATTTCTCAACAGATTCTAATGACATTTTGTGCGTAGGTTTGTTAATTATTAGATTGTTTCGTCACAGAGTAGCTCGTTTATTTATTTATTATAAGGTACATCGCATCATGCGATTCGCATGTTTAATATAATTAAAAATCACCTAACGAATTATTAACGGTACATTTGCCTTTGATTTAAGTAGGAAAAGGAACAAAAGGAACTTCCCGTGTTTATTCCAATATTTGTTCACGTCAAAAACTTGTTATTCCGTAATAAGCGTACTCTTGTACCGTGTTTCGTACATAAATGTTCAACTTCTCCAACTCTCGAATAATATAAATACGAAATTCCTGTTACAATTCGGCGGGATTTTTCATTGCACGCGAGCAGATAAGTACTTAAAAAACTTAATGGTTGTTCTACAAAACAAAAATGTACAATTTGCAATTTATACAATTATTCTTAGTTTTTTTTATCTTTATGGGAGTTCGTTGTTATTGCACCATATTTATTGAAAGTAAAATATGGGCAAGAACAATGCCTGACAAATTTCCTGGAGATGAAATTTGTAGAAGTACTCTACCAAGATTTGATATAGTACCTAAGTAAGTTTTCAAACTTTCGGCAAATAATGTTTTTACAAAGACGAAGCCAAATCTTCTTCTTGTTTGGATATTGTCTGAACGCGCGATGTGTTTTTGATGCCGGGATCTATTAATAATATTATTGTATCTAATTTGCTTAATATTCAACAATAATGTTCTAATTTTTACTTGTACCTACAGATAATGGTAGAGACGGTAGGCGCAACAGCGTGGTGTGCAGAGATCCTACAGGCGCGGGCCGCGGCGGCGGCGGCGCGCGCTCAAATAGCCGCCGTCGCCGCCCTGGCCGCCGCCGCCGACCGCTGTCGCGACCTTGTTGCCATCACTGATGACCAGCAGAAAATACTGGTAAGGAAGTTTTGTAGTAAACTCGAGCCTATAATTGGGGCGCGCTAAAATAGCCGCGGTTGCCGCCCTGGTCGCCGCCGCCGACCGCTGTCGCGACCTTGTTGCCATCACGGATGACCAGCAGAAAATACTGGTAAGCAAGTTTTGTAGTAAACGCGACCCGTGGCTATAATGGTGCGCGCTCAAATAGCCGCGGTCGCCGCCCTGGCCGCCGCCGCCGACCGCTGTCGCGTCCTCGTTGCCATCACTGATCATCATCATCATTTTCATATCAGCCGATAGACGTCCACTGCTGGACAAAGGCCTCCCCCAAAGTTCTCCACAACGATCGATCTTGCGCCACCCTCATCCAATTTCTACCCACGCTCTTAACAGGTCGTCGGTCCACCTTGTTGGAGGCCTTCCAACACTGCGTCTTCCGGTCCGCGGTCGCCACTCAAGAACCTTTCTGCCCCAACGGCCATCGATTCTACGAGCAATGTGCCCCGCCCACTGCCACTTAAGTTTGGCAACTGTCTGAGCTATTATCTACAACCTTGGTTCTCTTGCGTATCTCATCATTTCGGATTCGATCCCGCAAGGAAAGTCCAAGCATAGCTCGCTCCATTGCCCCTTGAGTAACTTTGAGCCTTCTTATGAGGCCCATTGTAAGCGACCACGTTTCAGTACCGTATGTCATCACTGGCAACACACATTGGTAAAAACCTTCGTCTTAAGACACTGCGGTATTTGGGACGAGAAGACATTCCGCAGCTTCCCGAACGCTGCCCATCCGAGTTGGATTCGACGAGTGACCTCTTTTTCGAAATTCGACCTAACCCAACTGGATCGTTTGTCCAAGTTAGATATAGTCGTCTACAGTTTCGAGCGCAGAGTCTCCAACTTTAACTGGAGTGGGTGCCACATGGGAGTTAAACATAATTTTCGTTTTTTCCATGTTCATTTTAAGACCCACTTGTTGAGAGACCCTACTGAGGTCAATTACTTTTTTATTAAAGCAGTAACGTCGGCTAACGTAAACCAAATGTTTACAATAAAGCGAAAAATTGAAAAATTGAATGGTTCAGACAGGATTCGAACCTGCGTTTCCAATGGCTTTCCGGGCCAACACGGGCCCAATTCAATTTTTCGCTTCATTGTAAACATTTGGTTTACGTTAGCAGACGTTACTGCTTTAATAAAAATTATTATCGTTAATTGCTGCCAATAGCTTTTAATCTTGTTAGTGAGAGACAAGAACGGATTGTTGTTTCATATTTACTTGTTAGGTATTAAAATAACGCTGTAATAGTAAATAAATCTACTAAAGTATTTTTATTTCTAAGGTAACAAACAAAGCCTGGTGCCGGGTCCTGGGCTGGCGTCCAGAAGACAGTCCCCGGGCGCTCTCAGACACCGCGGGCGGCGAGGCATTACGATTAGCTACGAGCGGCGCTCGTGATTGGGAGGCCCCCATTACGCTGCGACGCCGCGCCACGCCCGATCCTCTTCTTCTACCATGTCGGGGCGCTTCCATAGCCTTAAACAGGTAGATATGAATCTGTCAACGTCAACGGTAACCGCAGACTGCGAAGCGTTAGGACTGGCCGCGAGCGGGGCGCACCACTAAGAGTCCCTCGTGACGTTGCAATGCCGTGCACCCCTGACTCTGCTGCTGCCAGGCCAGGGCGCTCTTAAAGCGCAGCACAGGTGCATATTACTTTGTCAGGACTAGTATCATTGCCCCACAGAAGTACTCCATAAATCATAAACAAGTGGAAATAGGTGAAGTAAGCCTGTACTTGAAATTCGCGTCTTTAGTCGACCCTCTGCTTCTGATACACCGAGATGCTTCCATCACCTTGAATATGTATATATAGTTTTGATGAGGTTGATATATCATACCGAGGACAGCAGTTACAGGCAGTAGAAAGTGTTGTCTGAATTATTTCGAATAAATATTATGTATATTTTCTAGTAATTGTTTTAATTTTGCCTTTCTTTTATCAGGAGCACATCTCACATCGTGCTGGTCTGCGAGCCAGGCAACGCGGTAGACGCCGGTGCGGCGCGCGGCTCCTTGCACTCCATCAGACGAGGTTCCCTTGACGTGCGCTCCGTGGCTTCGGATGGGCTTCGACGCACATCGCTGGCTAAACTACAAGGATTGCCGCTCGAAGCTCCTATCACTAAGGTACTACCCCAAACCCACCCAAGGAGCACGTCGTATTGGTCTATGAGCCGGTCAACGTGGTAGGCGCCGGCGCAGCGCGCGGTTCCTTGCACTCGATCAGGTTCTCTCGATGTCCACTCCGCGGCTTCCGACGGGTTTATGACGTACTTCACTCGCAAAATTACAGAGCGGCAACGCTCCAAGTTCCAATCACTACGGTAATCTTCGAAACATGATCTCAGTAAACTTATTTCGGTGTTAACGCTTTTTCTGCACTCATTCCGGCGAGGCTCCCTCACGGCGACTCACCTCGTGGGTCACTCTTATGAGGCTAAAATTTGATCCATTTTACCCTTTTCCGAAGGTTCGCGACATTTATAAACATAATGCTTTAGAAAACCCAGGGTTATAAGAAACTCATTCAAAACCATAAGGTTATTTATTTATATATAGGTAACCGTTATTTATTCATAGGTAACCGGGTATTTATTTATTCAAATTAGTTACACAGCATCAGCAGCAACAGTAATTAAACTAAGGCACTGTGAAGTACAAAATTATACATAAAATAAAAATAAAAACTTAAATCTAGTTTGATTTAGGTATATACATACGGGTAAGCGGTTTCAGTCCAGTCCCTGCATATGTATATTGCAAACGTTATCTAATTTAATATAAATTATAAGCCTCTATTTGTTTCTGTTTGATATCCGTTAAATGAAATAAAATAAAATAATATCCATGTCTGCTATGTTATTGTCATTACACATGGTTTCTTCGGTGTCTGACTGAGTGTAGACTCCGAAATCACTTTCTATTTTAGGCAATTATTCTATTTTAACTTACGCCATGACAGCATCAACCAATATCAACCTAATAGTTATATTTAGTACATATGTTTGACTGTAAGGTATTTATGTATCAGTCTCTAATACTTGAAATAAATGAATTGGATGTAAAACCTATCCTTCCAGGTGATATCTCTCCTCTCGAACGCCACAGACGGCGCCCCGCCCTCCACGATAGCGTGCATCGAGCGCGCTGTCGACATGCTGAGGACCTCAGAGCTGTACTCTCCACAGATGAGGGATGAGCCCAAGCTGAGGGTGGAGGATCCCATCGCCACTGATCTGATTGGCGCGCTGCTGTCGGTGAGTCCTTTCTTTTGCTTAATCTATACTGTTATTAAAATTAAAAAACCGCGGGCAAGTCACGAAGTACGATCGGTATGGATAGATAGCAGTTGAACCGCTCAAAGAATAAGCCATCTTCCCGCTTATTATGCATCGATTTTGATGAATCTTTTTTTTGGTTGGTAGATCTAGTTTAGAGGTGGGTCTACATATTATTTTTCTTTTCAATATACGTGACAGTATAGGGATAGCATAGCGGGTGAAAAGCTCTGAAAACTACCCATCTATTTAACACAAATTAATTTCTAGACACGCTATACTAAATATAAGCGCTTTTGATATTTTTAAATCTGTGTTTCTTATTATTATAGTAAATTATTTCAAAGGAATTCTATGAATGAAATCTTTTATTATCGGAAAATAAAAAGCGAATCCCGAAAATATTGATAATCTCCCAAAATATGCCACAAATGTGTATGAAGAACTGAAATTTTTTATCATAAAGTCGACGATAAAATCTTCATTTCTTAGAGTTGATGAGGTTTTGGTGCAACGCGAAAAATAAAACTGCAAGATTGGCCTGCAATGCGCAATACAGTCTATAAAATCTCATCGCATATAAAATATTAAAGTGGGCAAGTTTCGAGAAATATGGTCACACTCAGGATGATACACAAAAAACAATGATGAAAGGAGTTGGGTTTATTTATTTATATGTTTGGCTTCTGGCTATTGGGTTCTTGGTTTTTACTAATAAATGTATGTGGAAACATACTTTAAACCCGATAATATAATATATTTTATTACTCAAGATATTTATTTTTGTAAAAAAAATATAAAATAATTCCTGGATTGGTACTTAGTTGAGAATGTTTTCGTTGTCCCCCATTGTTATTTTTGATATGAAGTGAAGTAACATAAACATAACTGTTGTTTATAACAACCTGTGCAGAAATTGAGTTATTAGCATGTGTATATTTGTTCCACCAAATACAGTTGTGACAATACGAACAAGTATGTAAATAATGAACATAATAATAATATAGTTTATTGTACTAATTACCAATATGAAACTCCAGAATCACTGAAGATCAATATACAATCGCCATTTCGTAACCACAACAGGCAAGCTAGTTCCGACACTTTTATGTACTATCACCACGCCAGCAGCAACCGCCGTCTCCACTGAAACTAGACCAATCAAAAAAATGAAGCGGTGATATAATATCATGCCAGTTAATTTGTGCTAACCTATACTTATTTGCGTATTTCTTCATGCATTCATGCATTTAATATTAAAAATTAAATGCACATTATAAGTAAATAGATCTAAGATTATTGTTTGCATGCCGTGATTCGGTGGATTTTAGTGATACCCTAATGTACGTGTTTTATTAATATCCCTATTAATGTACCTAAAATCACGCAAAATAAACTTCATTTCATTTTATTTCATTTTTTTCATTTCATTTCATTTCACGAATTCATGAAGAAATACGACTAGAAGAAATAATTTAATATTCATTTAATTTTTAATATTAAATGCACGAATTAATGAAGAAATCGCACCTTTAGAAATATAGTGACCTAATTCAAAATCTTGAAGTTATAGAATTAGGTCTCTTTTATTCTAAATATATAATTATCTATAAATAAACTGTTGTCCATTAAAAATTTAAGTGTCGACAATTTTGAATTAGGTCACTATAATTCTAAAGGTGCGCAATACGCAAATAAGTATAACGGGTTAGTACAAATTTACCGGCATGATATTATATCGCGGATTAGCAAGGCAAATTTATTATTTTAAGAGGCCTTATTCCTTTTAAAATGCTGACTTTTTAGACATTTTTATCTATGATCAAACATGTTTCTTAACATATTATTGCTGTTACTACCTAGAACAGGGCTATTGGGATGTATGGGTATATATTTGAAACCTACAGTTTGAATTTTTCATTGATAATTTTTGTTTCAAAAACTACTCGAAATTTTCAATTTTCACGCGGAAAATTCGTTTTTACAACTTATTTTCGAGTGCGCGCAATGAAAGCATGAAATAGCTATGTTACTACCTAGAACTCGGGGAAAAGTATTATTCACTTCAAAAAGTTGGTTGAAATTATCAATCTATTTGTTTTAATACGAAAAAAATAAATTTTAAAAGGAATAAGGCCTCTTAATTAATATGGATTTACGCAAAGTAACGCCTGATACACTTAATTACTTAAAGTGAAGAGGACCTGAGGATTTCAACTCAGATGATTGATCTATTCCGCGCGTCTCCGCTCTGCCTCACTTCAATGGAGACGCACCCTTAAGCGAGGCAGTCCACTCAATAAATAAGTATTTATCAAACAAGTTTTTTTTGAGACACACTTTTATTGCCGACTGGACTTTTTACACAATTGCACTTTAAGACCAAATGAGCAAAACACGACGGTTTCTCTTTTGATCTTTAGGAATTCCTACGGCCACCTTCCGTTTCCATCATCAAAGCAGCTCCAACAAAACAAGTTATTGCATTGTCACGTGAACTGGATATATACGCAAAGTTAACTTTTGACATATTAGAAATAGGTTAATTTACTTCCAAGAGTTGATTAAATTGTTAGTTACAAACTAATAAACACACTCCGTTACAAGCGAAACAAAAGCATCTTGAAAAAGTAAAATATTGTCACAGCTGTATTGGGCACATCTTTGACTGTAGAGGGTAGACTGTATTCACTAACTTTGGTATTTATTTGTTTATGATCCTGTTCGGCCTGGATAAGCGGGAGCAAGTGAACACAAACCTTTTTTATATGGTAGGAGGTTTGAATATAGCAAAAGCTGTACCTACTTCTCTCTAGCCTCCATTTCCTGCAGTTCATCACAGTGGACTTATCGAAAATAGTATTGCATCTTCATACAAATAGACTTACGATTCCTAGCATTCTCATAAAGATGCCTTACTGTTCAAGATCTGTGTACTGTACCGTTTCTTTTAGCTGATTAGTTCCTAACCGATTGAGTACATTTCTACAGACCTAACCGTGCAATAAAAGTGTGCTATCCTCATTGAATCTTAGTTGAGTAAAAGGCATACCTATCATGATTTTGTTGTAGGTCTAACTGAATTGTACTCAATCAGGAGGTAGATTAGAAAGCCTTCGACACTGGATCTTTTATGACCAGCTTTCGTTTTGATAGAGCAGTTAATCACCATAATATGTAAAGAAAAGGTCCCTGTTTACAAAATGGACTCTGGTCTTAGTTTTTCGTCTTATATATGTTGCAGTCAAAAGTGTTAACTGGTCAAAAGGACTTTTAACCGACTAAAACTAAAAACAGGCAAAACTGCTTTTGACTGAGCGTGTTGGTCAAAAGTAGTTTTGCCTGTTTTTGTCGGTTAAAAGTGCCTGCGGTCCAAAGTACTTTTGAGTGATAGTAACAGTCAAAAGTACTATTAACCAATGATTTTCAGGCAAAACTACTTTTGACCAACACGCTCAGTCAAAAGCAGTTTTGCCTGTTTTTGTCGGTTAAAAGTCCTTTTGACCAGTTCACACTTTTGACTGCGACATATACAAATACCATACAGACTATACATATACTAGAGCGTATGTAATTATTCAATTCAATTCAATTCAATTCAATTCATTTATTTGGCCAAGCAACAAAAAACGTTACATTTAGCAAGTCAAGTTACAGGAAAACATGCATTATTAACTAAACTAAATGAGGTAGGTACTATACTATACAATGTTAAAAATAAATAATTTCCAGGAGTCTATACAAATTAGCTAAGCTTATTTCACAAACATGATTTCTCCTTTTTTTAACTTATCACAAAATTCATTATCACTTACACATATATATTGACACTTCCCAAAGATACATACCTATCCTTCTTATATAGCACACATATAGTACAACATAGTGGAATCAATAAGCAAATCACTTGTTTTTATTAACTGTAACTTTTTACATATTATTTAGGTATACTTGACCATAATTAATGCTACTAAACATAACATTAAATCAGTCATCAAAAATTACTCCCGTACTTTTTACTAATCAAAAGCGCTGCACGTAGCCAAAATCTCACATATACATCTACTAATAAAAATGGTGATATATACTAACTTATTCTTAAGTTGCCCTTAATATTACCCTTCGTAGATCTGTATATAATGTAGTAGTTTTAGAACCAAAACAGTAAATTAGTATTTGCTTAGTAATTTCTCTATGTAGATAGAAGTACTAATTGTAATAAATATAGTTTTGAAAACTCTTATTCGCAAAAAGCCATTTATGTCTGACCGTTTCCTACGTTCATATATTAAAAAAGACAATTGTCTAACTTTGTGTGTTGGTGTTTCAGCAAGGACCTTCCAATGTGTTGTCATCTCGCCGCAGCAGCAATGATTCCACCGTCGTCCGCTCTCAGAACAACAGATCCAACATTAAACACAAGGTAAGCGAAAGTGAACCAGTTAACATATTCGTGCCAGTCTTCACTTTTTTAACTCCCGACGAAAAAAGAGGGGTCTTATAAGTTTAACGGATGGACGGAAAGACTTGTCCGTGGTTCTTAGCTATGTTTGGTGGAAATAGGACCAGTAGTTTCCCAGATATTCGGCTTTAATTGGAACAAGTGTCAAGATCCAGCCCATATTGAAGCTAAGAATTCCAAATTTTGTAGTTATGTTATGATCAGTTTTAGTAGCATTTTCTATATCACTCATTGAATGAGGGTGTCATGATGACGACCAAATTGTGTCGCGGGTGTTTAAATTTTTTATTTAACGTATTTTTTTTTTTGTTACTTTTATGAGGGGTTATTAGGGAGAGGATCGGCAGGTGAAGAGAGCATACCTTGGGCGACCGACGGGGCGTCGTCCGATCGGTCGGCCAAAGTGCCGCTGGATAGATCTGGTAGAGAAAAATCTGCGTGAGCTTTACCCGATCCTGCGCAATCTCTCGCCAGTTTGTCGGAGCCACAAACTTTCACCAAGATTGCGCAGGATCGGGTAAAGTGGCGAGCTCTTGTGTTGGAGGCCAAGACTCATTTTGGGTGGCTGAGCCAGCGCAGTTAGTTTTAATTAGTTATGAGGGGTTATGCGTAAAAATAAGTATGACATCTGACTGGTGGCATCTATAATATTGGCGTAAAACTTACTCACACTGAGCTTAAAATTATAAATCTATTTCAGACGACAGGTCAGCTTCGCGAGCTCCTCGACACAGCACTGTGCTGGGACTTCGAGATCTTCCGCCTCGAAGAGCTAACCCGTGGACGGCCGTTGGCTCACCTTGGACTCGCGCTCATGGGGGGCCGTTTCGATGTTTGCTCGGTGCTGGAGTGCGACGAGAGGACTCTACTCCATTGGCTCACCGTCATAGAGACCAACTACCACGCCGTCAATACGTATCACAACTCTACTCACGCGGCTGATGTTCTTCAGGTACGATACCGTTTAGTGCTGATATTCGGGTTATCGTCATCTGGCAGAATAATATTGGTCAGAAATACACTTCGCATAACACGTTTCGCAGAAACACTTTCGGTCGAATGGTTAGAATAGTTGGCATTAGGTACTACCTCGCATACGACACCTTTTGCAGCACATTGTTTTGGAGAATATCTCTTTGGCCGACTTTGCTTTAGCATAATTTTATGTACCATAATAATCCTATAGCATACGATTACAATAGCATAATAATTTTATACTAGCAGAAAAGTGGGTTAGGTAAATTTTACGTAGGTAGTAGAATGTAAGTCCCACCAAATTTGCTATGGCAAAATAGTTAGGTATCTTACGTCCCCAACACACCCGACTCGCTATCAAAAAGGAAATATAGTCCCAGAGTTACCGTTAGGTACGACGACGAGCGAATCGAGGAGCAGTGTTAGGACTGTTAGGTAGCTTGCCGCCGCGGGGCAACAGCCACTAAATGTTTAATCACAACAATTGTAATGCATAAATTAGGTCCTCGTTCCACCTTAGTGCAGGTTCGATTTGGATTAGGTTAGGTACGACGACGAGCGAAGCGAGGAGGAGTGTTAGGTTGAACTGAGACCCTAACGAGCGAGCGAAGCGAGCGAGCCGCGCGGCAACGGCCGGCTACCACACCACTCAATGTACAAAATGTGTAGTACAACAATTTTATGCCGCCTAAATTTTATGCAAAAAAAAATATCTGCGAAAGTACTATTCGTTTAGAAGACTGTTATGCTCATCAACATTATGCCAATATAAGATTCGGTATTATAAAAATCAGCGAAATGATTTATGCCAAAGCATACTCTGCGTAAGAGGTTTCTGCCAAACGTTTCTTCTGCCAAATACCTACCTACCATTATGCAAAGCAAATATATTTCAAAAAAGTTTCTGCAAGACAATAGTGAACCCTGATATTCAATTCAGTGACAACAGCCTGATAGGACGCACGTTTCATTTTGTACAAAGTAAATCTTGAAGATACGAGTAGATACATTTATTTGGCTCTGATCTAAGACATATGATCCTTCTGTGAACTTAGGTACCTTTTTTAGTTCAGCTAATGCAATTTGGCGCTTCTATAACGAAAGTATATCTTGTTTATAACAGGCAGTAGCATACTTCCTTGAGAAGGACCGTCTGAAGACAGTTTTAGAGCCGATCGAGGCAGCGGCGGCGCTCATTTCCGCAGCTGCACACGACGTGGACCACCCAGGGACCACCTCCACCTTCCTGTGCAACTCACGCCATCCGCTCTCCATCCTGTATAATGATATGACTGTACTGGAGTCGCACCACGCGGCGCTTACCTTCAAACTCACCCTCAGTAAGTATATATATATAACTGCTTTCTCTATAGTTTACATAAGCACTATTTCTTCTGCCATTTCCTCTCTCCGGATCGCTCAAATCTCGAATTACTTTGCAATCACAGTAAACGCTATTCAAAATAAAACATCCCAGCGCGCTAGATCTGATCTACAATTTATCATATTGTTCTTGTTTGTTACTTGTGATAATCAGCGCTCTTCTTATTCTATTACTACATGAGTGTGTTTAGGCCACATCATTAATCTCTTTGTCATCGAAGTTCTTATCTTTCTAGCCTAGAGGAGAGTTATTTTTAAAATTATATTCCCTATATAAATCCTCTACTTTCATCAAATAGACTGCCATTTCCGTACCTTAGAAGCATAAATCCGCAAGTCCTTCCGTACCTAAGAAGCATACCACTGTAAATTCTATGTTAAAGTGTTATGCATCTGAGGTACGGAGGCAGCTTCTCAGGTACGGATTTAAAAATGTATCTTAATATTATAAATGTCAACTTTGTGATTCTGAAACTCCTCAGATGACGACCGCGTGAACATATTCAAGAATCTCGACCGCGACACGTATAAGACGGTGCGGCACAACGTGGTGGACATGATCTTAGCCACCGAAATGACGCGCCACTACGAGCATCTCGCTAAGTTCGTCAATGTCTTCTACGCCAAGGGCAACGTCGGCGGCAGCAAGGAGGATATCGTGCACTCGGACGTGGTGAGTGTTTAGTCTAATAAAACCTTTAAGCACACTGACTGAGAAGACAGGAGAAACTGAGTCATCTACAAATGCGCGAGCGGAATAACGAAGCGTCACGATTAAGATTATGTAATATTATTTAGAGGTCATGGCATCTCCTCGCCTCTGAGAGGAATTTAAGAATACACGATCCTAAGTATTTCCTCTTCCTTTCTGGATAACTTTTACCGCCTTGCCATAGAATTATTCAACTGTAGGCCTGGCTGGTCTTCGGCAACCGGAACAAGACACATTTAGCTTCTTCAATCTTAATGATTTACTGTTTTCAGGAGGCAAACGCCCTAGACACCGCGGCCATCAGCCAACCGGAGAACGTGGTGCTGGTAAAACGCATGATGATCAAGTGCGCCGACGTCTCCAACGCCTCCCGACCACAGAAATTCGCCTTCGAGTGGGCTAGACGGTATGAAGAACTTACTAATTTCTTACACCATCTTTCTGTTATGGCACATAATTACTCGTTGATAGCAACACGTCGAGCTGCCACTCTCTTTAGCTCTTACAACAAGTTATATCTATGCCATAACTTATCTCGAGACCTTATGTACAGAATCGCCGAAGAGTACTTCCTGCAGACTGATGAAGAGAAGGCGAAGGATCTGCCCGTAGTGATGCCGATGTTCGACCGCGCGACCTGCTCCATCCCTCGCTCGCAGATGGGTTTCATCGAGTACATCATCAAGGACATGATGGATGCCTGGGCCGGTACGTATTCTAAGAGTACTTTCTGCAAACTGATGAAAAGAAGGCGAAAGATCTGCTCGTTGTGACGTCGATGTTCGCGAATGCACGACCTGCTCCATCCCTCGCTCGCCTTGGATGCCTTGACTTCCTGCATACTGATAAGCAGAAAGTGAAGGATCTTGTGGGCACCGTTTCTACTTATAACATCAGCACTTTTGACAACTTTTCACGCTTTTTTTTCATCCCAGGATTCATCGACATGCCGGAGCTAGTGACACACGCGCGGCAGAACCACCAGCGCTGGAAGGAGCTGGACGAAGCCGGCGTCACCACCAACGCCGACGTGAAGCGCGCGCTGCGACAGAGCGCGCTGCCCGCGCCCGCCGCCGACGCCACCGCTGAGGAGTAATGGCCGGTGCAGCAAGGGAACCGGCTCTTTGTCAACATGCTAATTTACCCTAGGGCCGTGAATATCATAACCAATCGCGACAGGAGTGTGAAGAACTGCTCAACGCTTTACAAGTAGAGCAGCATCCAGATCCGGGATCTAATTTTAAAAACGCTCCTGTTAACATGCGATTTGTCTATTAGACAAGCAAGCAGGCAGGACGGTTGAGTACCTACCCAAGGTAAAGGCCAGGACACGGGTGAAATATTGGTACCTAGTTATGAAACTTTTTTAACGCGGGTTTTAAATCGCGCTTTGCGATATTTATGTTTCAGTTGCGATACATCGCAAAGGTGTGTGATAGGATAAAAGGCAGAAAAGCAGGTCTCAAGTAATATTTTACATAATTACATGTATTTCCGTCTCACATGTACACTATAACTTGAGGCAGGTCAATTCAGGCTATGTTTGGTGTATTTGTATAGAGTTCATGATATATAATCTACAAGGTTGGGATTATACATTCATTTCCTACATTGATGTAAATGTGATGGATGATTGTAGATTAATACACAAACTTCTAGCGTTTGATCCTATACACCCAGTGGCACTCGTGGCATTCAAGAATAGGGTAAAGACATTGCAAATGGCATTACTTAATGTCAACAACGGTTTCCGAGCTAAATAAATCTCCATGCCTATTTTACAAAAAGAGACGAATTCAAACATTACGGGTGTTACGTGTGATTCTGAAGATCATTATTTAGTGAATGCATTCGTGCCTAATAGGGAATTTGAGATGGCACTTAATAGGCCAGAAGTGACCAAGTAAGACATACTTTACTTGTATGGATAAGGGTTGAGTCCAACAACAATGTTGTTTGGATACAATTTGGAGTGTTCTGGAAAAGACTGGGCGTCCAAAGAGTAACTTGCGTATCGACGCATCACTCTCTCAACGTGAACTCTATTCTCTGTTGTTTAGAAATGTTAACTGTGTTGCAAAGCGCAAGGTTGCTTTTGCATCGATACTCGTAAGGTTGAATGAGAGTTGATAAAATGATCGGTTCTCTGTCGACGCTGTAAGTCTGAGATGGAACATAGACAAGAACGACGCCTAAAGGACATGTCCGAAAATACGCTTATTTTATACTTATATCCGTGTTAGTGTCAATATCATTAATATAATAGTTAATCTACTTTTTTAAGTAGCCATATTTATTAGGTATAATATTGAATCCAAAATATTTACTACATTTATACCCCATCGTACCAAAACGGATTTTCGTTGTAATCTAATACTAATATTGGCATAATCTATTAATAAATATTTATGTTAACGACGAAGTTTAGCCATGGCCGTCTACACGGTCTCTGGTCCGTCGTGTAGGTACTTAGCTACGTTATGTTGTTTTAGACAAATCCGTGATAAAAGTGCCATATTGAACAATTGGCCAATCGTATCCATTCGAACCCTCGTGTTAACTGCATCCCATGACAGTATATCCATTTAGTTTTAATATATAAAGTTCTGCCAAGCCATTCTCAAACTATTGACTGTCACTTGTAGTATGAAAATTGAAAACATTGGTCCATTTATACACTTGAGCTTTCAGAGAATTCCTATTTTTATAAACTTTTTATAGTATGTCTAAATTTTCGGACTCTGTGTCATATCAAACTTACTAGAACTTTTTGAATATTTTATTCTATTTCCAACAATTAATTAACCTCTTGACGTTTTCGGTTTTTTGCTCCTGAAAATGTGTAACATACCTACCTTTGTACCGACTGTTCATTTTTTTAGCGGTGGCGAGGTGTCCATAGAAGTATCATCTAAAACGTAAGGTAAAAAATTGTTAATGTTTACTGTTACTTTTTGACTCCAAAACATTGTTTTCATTGTTTTCCCTTATTTCGCTCATAGGCGATGTCGTGCCGACTCTAACAAAATTGTTAAGAAAATATAAAAATGAGCGATATGACTTGATACCGATAGTACTTTGAATTCTACCTAACGCAAATCCTTCACTTAACGTTGAGTACCTACAAAATATATTGCTGTAAACGTAATAATTATTGCCAGCTTGTACAATCTTCTATTGGCACCTCTACACTGTAGATTTACACAACGCTAATCGAGTAGGTATTTAGGTTGATGGTTGACGATGTATGATAATTTCATGTTTGAAGATCATTATTACCTACGTCGTCGTATGAGAACCAATCTAATGAAGTTCTTGACATCCGTAGAAGGTTGGTGTGTTATGGACTTATCGTCCGACGACATGTGTATTTAATAACTGCCAACAGGTATTTTGAACTGTTCATACATCATAGTGACTAAAAGACCAACTACGAGACGTCATTTTATCCATGTGCCATTGGTATTATGTGATATTTCAAATATATACCTATTAAGGTTCATACGAACCTCAAGTGATATCTCGTGGATGAGCGGAAATGTCCTAAACGTCAGGGTTAGCGTTAGTATCGTACAGTTGGGTCTAAATTTAATGTGTAGATAGATGTAACATTAGTTATGAATAAATTGTATACATCAATCACTTGAATATTTGCGATAACTAATTAATTTTCGAATAAGGTCTATTATATTGATAATCATTTGTTTCAATATACAATCGTCTGCGCGAAGCTGGTCTTATATTAAATTTATATTACCAACTTGTATTCTGTAGTTAATAATTGTTAATGAGGATAAAAATACGCTTCCTTGTGCTCAATGTGAATACATAACGGTCTAACACTTATCTACTATCGTTATATTCATACCTTTCTATTTATTTATGCATTGTATTTGTGTATCCACTTACTTCAATGTCCTGGGGGATTATTTCAGCGTATTAGCTATCTCTCTGTCCCCAATATTGACGAATTCCGTATGAATTGTGGGCATTGTGAGCCATTTTCTGTTGTCTTATAGCAGTCGCGCGGTCACGGCTTTTTACTATTGTTATCAAAGGGATGTTGATTATATTCATTAATTGGCCAATATTTCGGATAGGTATAAAACACGACGCTCAAATAATAACCCTGTTACTTATAGATCGCGGTTGTTCAATCTCATTATATATGCCCACTTTATACTTGAATATTGCCTACTAACAGTATAAATACGAAACCAAATTAGAGGATTAAATTATAATATTGTTATTATCGCTGTTTAGCTCAATTTTTTGTGTACAATAACCAACTGAACTACTTGTTGGTTTCAAAAAGCAGTAGGTACTATGTAGCTATATGCGATTTCCTATCGTATGGTTTCCTCTCAATCCAAAATCATTATTTGTCGAATACGGCATGACACGAATGTGCAATGAATTGACATTGGCGAACCATGTTCTTTCGTATTTTTCCCTTTTCGTACAAAATTAAGAAAGTACCTAGGGTTTGACACATGTTTTTCAAAACCATGATTATATCGAATTTTCTTTATCCCAAAAACCATGTTCAGTTGTTGAAATGTTTCTTCAAAGGAAAATTATGCTGTATATGTATTAACATACAAATTGCACAGAAACGTTTAATTACACTCGTTTATCAATAAAGGCTTGTTCGGACTAGGCTAGTATTTTAGTCTAGTAGCGAGTAATTTAGTAGCTAAACTATTCGCTACTGCCTAAAAATCGTTCGCATTACAGTCGAGTAAAGTTCACAAGTCAGTGGTATTCTGCAATTTTGAAGTGGTTTCCTCGCTCCAGTGAAACGACATTTTCACGCCAACTAATGAACGCGACTAAATCGACAGGTTCGGACTTGTTCAGCTGGCGGCCGAGTAAGCACGGACGCCTGGTGGGGGGTGCTACTCACTACTAAACTACTAAAAAAAATAGAATAAAATGGATTGACTCGACTAAATTACTCACTAATCTACTCGACTAATTTTTTGGTGTTCAGACACGTTTGGCTACTAAATTACTCGGTACTAGACTAAAATACTAGCCTAGTCCGAACAAGCCTTAAGAGCAAGAGCCCTATCACACTGGTTACTAGCGAGCGAGTTAAAAGCGGAGCGAGCGCGCAACGATTACGCCGCGAGTACAACCCACATCGCCAGTGTGCTAAGGCCTTTAATTAAATCAAGCCGCGGTGTTCGAAATATTTTTTCTTTATCTATTATATCAGTGTATGATCCTACTTTTTTATCCTATGCATTATCTCGATAACCGCGTCTGTTGGGATATATATGCATATCCACCATTAATACTAATATCTCCTATATCCTATATATACTAGTTACACATCCCTGCTTTCTGAACCCAACATAAAATACTTTTCTGTTAATTTACGTTCAATTGTCACGTTTTAGAAATAACTATAAGATTAAGGGGGCTGGTCCCTGTATTTAATTATGGAGTTAAGTAATTTGTTGTGAATTTTATATGCGAAGCTATGCGTTGTATAAGTACCAATTAATCAATGTTATTATAAAGTTAAAATTCTAATACTTCCCAGAGAAGTGGTGCAAATAATGTCGTCGCTTCATCCCTTTTACCTGACTACTTCCACTCTAAGTCCCATTCAGTTATGGACTCAGATCTCTTGGTTTTATTTAGCGAGAAGACTCAGATCTCTTGGTTTTATTTAGCGAGAAGGTACATACAACACTTTCAGTATAATATATTCATCTCTCTTTAACAAACGCCGTATTGGGCACTCGTAACTTTTGCTCAGATGCCCGCTGGTCGTACTGTAGCTATGAACAAACTCGCCTGGCAGGCTGTGTCAGTATCTGGGTATTGTATTTTTTTTTGTCTGATCGTGTGTGTGTTAAAATCTCTAGGCCTACCTATACTATAGACCTTAATATTTTTCTTCTAAAGTTATGATTAAAGAGTCCTGGTGATGTTCTCTTTAAAATTGCTAAGTTGCAGATAACCCAGTACTGAAAAATAAGGTATAAAGCGACGAATTATATTTCTTTAAATCATTTAGACAAATGGAGACAAAAAACTTGTTGCTTAAGGTTTTGTTACTGAATGGCAAATACTTCTCATTGATGTGTTATATAATAAATTTTAAGCAACAATCTTTGAATAACACACTAATACATTTTGAATGAATGTCTATGTTCGGAGTAATATGAATGCAAATTGTTAAGTGTTGTAAAATAAAAGAATATTTACAAATCTTGTGTATTATTTCAACCGGGGTCAATCGGAGGTCAGGACTGTAGGAAAAAACTACTATTTTCAATCATAAAACATTTTATTACAAACAATAATTAAAAAACATATTTTTACATTATATAACTTATTACAATTCCAACATCGCGTTATATATTATAAATGCAATTTATATACTCTCCCATAACATTAGTAAAATCGGGATAAAATAATTTACATAAAATCCTGTACAATGTCAGCATTTGTAACAGCTGGAATGGAAATAATATGCAAATTCAAAAAGTATGTTTCGTAATTATAAAAAAAACGCTAGGATAACAAATATATTTCTGATTAAGCCATTAATTAATTTATTTAATAAGGTACATAACAGTACGCTAAGACATAAAAAGGCATCATTGTTTTATACAACAATAATAAGTCGCTTCAATAACATAATGTACAAATTCAATTGAAAAAGATTATAATTTACTCTGATTACTATTTCATATAGCTTTGTGCGTGCAGCTTTGTCTGATTTCAGTATATTTTATATTATAACCTAAATTCGATAGAAATGTATGAAATGATAGATGCGACACGCACAAAGCTATATGAAAGAGTCTATTAGAGATACCCATTGATTAGCGAACGTAAACTTAACGTAAGATCTGAATTACCTCTCTAAGGCCCTTCACACACTGCGACATTTAGCAGCGATGCTGTCGCGCGTTTATATCGATACAGTTGCGCGTTAGCATCGATACACACGCGCGACAGCATCGCGACACCAGCAATGAACAGATTTTTGCATCGATGCTGTCGCGCATTAGTATCGATACAGTTGCGCGTTAGCATGGATACACACGCGCGACAGCATCGCGACACCAGCAATGAACAGATTTTTGCATCGATGCTGTCGCGCATTAGTATCGATGCAGACGCGCGTTAGCATCGATGCAGAATTGCAGACGCGGGGTAGTGGGGGCATTGCTGTCATCACTCACGTCACGTCACGTAAGTAATAATACAGAGAGCGTGATTTACAGTTTCAATTGAATTCATCGCGCTGTGGCAGTCGACGAATGACTGATCAAAATACGTTTCGCGTCGTGGCTCACGTTAGCATCGATACAGTCGCGATGCTTAACGCGATACAGCATCGATGCTGCCTCACTACAGTTCAATGGCCAGCTTCTGCATCGCGACAGCATCGCTACTGTATCGCGACAGCATCGCGACTGCATCGCTGCTAAAAGTCGCAGTGTGTAAAGGGCCTAACACAACTGTAACGAGAGACTTCGTGGCTTGAAAAAATAATTATGTAACCTACGACATCGCGACACGCTCATTTTACTACCCTTACCATGAGTTTACAGTGACAGTA
This sequence comes from Apotomis betuletana, assembly GCA_932273695.1. Taxonomy (NCBI): domain Eukaryota; kingdom Metazoa; phylum Arthropoda; class Insecta; order Lepidoptera; family Tortricidae; genus Apotomis; species Apotomis betuletana. The sequence continues at coordinate 12,219,377 of OW026315.1, forward strand.
CTCGCTAGCGACATCGTAAACGATTTGTAAAGAGAACTGTAGTTCTACAAGGTAACCGCTAGGGGCGCTGTACTGTTCTCCATACAAATCGTTTACGCTGTCGATAGCGAGTACGGTCGGTCCCGTTAAGACTGCACCGAGCGAAACGTGAAAAAATAGGCAGTTGCCGTTAAGTAGATAACGTCAACACTAATTGTTTAATCCATTTCTAAACTATATATTTAGCATTACGAAGAATGTGTTAACAACTTCTCCTTGGAAAAATTATAAGATTATTAATATTTTACCCTAGAGAACTAAGTAAAGTTGGACGAAAATTGTAAAATCGTACGCAGGTGTTAAGTGTTTTTTTATACTTTAACAATGGAAATCTGTTCTGATTTTCAGTTCAAAAAAAAGATGAATGTTTACATTACAATTTGACCGCATCAAATATTTCAATTATTGTTTGGTATTAAAGGTCCAGATTTATCAAAAAGTGCTTTTAATTCTCCATACATTTTTACTATGGCGGCCGCGCGCCGATTTAAATACGCATTCCCCGCGCTCTATGGTTCAGTCGCAAACGCTCGGCGCCCCCTTAACTCATGGTAAGATCAGGTGTCAGTTCAGTCCATCAATCTGCTCAGATGTCATGCTCCCTGTCAACCCAGCTGCCTGTTACGTGTGATTTTATAAGAGGATATACCACTTCTAATTTTCCCATACTATCAGTTTACGTTAAGTTTGCACCTGGTAACTATAGCGTCGTATACAAATGAGGTGCAAACTTAACGTAAAGGGGTTAGAAAAATCGAGATTTCGTTCTCGACTGTTCCCTCCTACAGAACTTAACCAATTGTAACAAAGTTTTGGAAACTGAATAGGTATTATAGCATATTCTGTATCGGATCATTTCGATTTTTGCGCAAATTAGTTAAAAAAATTGTGTACTAGGCGTCCATTTGTGGCGGAATCTTGGCCAAAAATAGATGCCTGGTATACAAATCTTATAATATTAACCGCAAAAATCGAGACGGTCCGACATAGAACATTTCCCCCTAAGAGTCCTAAAATTTTGTAACGATTGATTAACTTTTGTAGGAGGCAACAGACGAGAACCTAACCTCGTTTTGTATGGGAAAATGAGCTTAGAATAACGCTGATGTACACAAATATCGTGTAACCCTCTCGGATTGACGGACTCACGGACCGGACTGGTGAAAATGTATGAATAAATTGAATGACTGAATGAAAACTGACGTCAGAATAAGCGTGTAACCGATGTCTCTTATCATTCAATATACTGTGAGACACATAGGTGTATAGGTGTATGTAGTTCGAAGTTGCGGCTATTTATGCTAGATCGACTAAGGTAAGTATACTATACCATATTTACATAGTATTGGTGCTTCTCACAATTGTATGTATTTACATAAACACTTATAATTTCTTCATTATGATATTACAATACAATGAGGATTTTAGAGATATCACTGGCTGCCGCACCACTGAGGTGAAACAGTTTTTTGAGAACCTCAAACAGGTTATTCGATATATATTTCTTGAACCAATTAAGCAAATGTGTAAAACATGCCTCGTTACCATTATCAATGGAAATTGCTTTGTATTCAAAGACAAAACCTTCCGTTCTATTCCTTATATAACTATCAACCGCCAGTTTAAGTTATAAGCAACATGGCGTTTTATTATACATAACCAGCCAGAGCCGTTATTTATTATGATTTGAAAAATTGCAAATTGGGAACACAAAATGAGTAGTATAGCTCAGTTCACATTAAAAGAGCGCTGACGATCTTTCGGTGCAGAATAAATTACTACTGCCCAATATGATTCACATTATTTTACGTGAATACGGTATTTCACTAAAATGAAAATGAATTGTATCATTAAGACCACTAAATATAGGTACATTCAAAAATACAAAGATTAAAATAAATTAAGGCTAACTTTTGGACATAAATTTATTCTTAATTAGACACAAACTAAAAAGAAGACGTGTTATGACCACTGATTTTGATGACGTCACAAGTCGGTATTTTCATAGAATCTTCATACAAACATATCGTTTTTGACGTTTCATAAAGAGTAGCATATTTGAGTTGTGATCAAACACCGTTTTGAGCTATACTGATACTTATAATGTGACATCTTGATTGATATGTTATCTTGAAAAACATCTTTGTGATATTATCCGCTGTTCAGACGTTACCTCCTTTGACCGTTTACAACTCAGACTTAAAGGGGCACTACACCGCGAGAATTCGCCTTTAATGTAACAAAAAAAATTGTGTAAATCTCATTTGTTTTTTGTTACATTACAGGTGAGGAAACACCCTTACACCTCGCGGGCATTATACCAGTTATCAGCACTAGATCAAACACGGCCATGAGTGAATCATCACTCACCCATCAATGTAATTACATTCAGTATTTTGACGTGAGTGATGGATCGGAACTACACACAGACAGTTAATAAATCATAGTACTAACAATGCTTTTAGAGGTCAATCCACGCATACTGAAATCGATAATGAATAATAGTAATATAATAGTATCGGACTATCTGGGATATGTTGGAAAGACAGTAATAGTTAACTTGGTTTGTGCTCATAATCAGAAACAATGTATATTATAATACTAAAATAAATAATAGTAGTAAGTTCTATGTTTGCGGAATACTTTTAGCTTTTGACTTAGTGGCTTCAAAATGCCACGAACTTCTTTAATCCACAACACTATACCCATTATGTGAAAATGAGATATCTCTTCGGCACTTAATCAAATATAAAAGGATCCAAATGGTACTTAAACGTTTTTTTTTTTCAGAATTTTCTCATACAAACGTGCATTATACAAATATACTATAGTAAAATTGCATTAACATATTGGACATAATTATCATGCATTGTATATTACAAAACCAACAAAAATTATGATTTGACAATAGTACAGAAGATTATCAGGAGCCAAATACATTTCTTAAAAAATATAATACATAACGATGACCTTTACAATTATAAGTTATAACCCTAAGAAATATAGTATCGCATATCTATCCCCTGCGCGATATATGTTTTATTTTACAAATGTTGACTGATCTACACGCGAGTGCGCAAACCTTATCGTTATCAGTATACCTAGATATTTTTCTAGCAGGAAACAGGCTAGTGCTTACACAATAATATCGACAAACCTGTTATGGATAACCGCCACGTGACCGATTATGAAGGAAATGCATAGGTAATTATGTAGTTATTAAGAAAATATTCACAATCTAGACAGACAAATGAGACATTACCCACTAGTTTAATTTAGACTGCTCCATATAACTATTTATTGCAAATTAGAAAAAAAAAAACTGGAGTACCAAATACGTACGAATTTTGTAAATTTGTACCTGATCAGTGGAACGCGAAGCGAGTGCGTCTACCAATATAGGTATGTGATTTTTCTCTATGATGTTGAAATGGTACCTACTTATCGATAACAGGATCGCCGTTGTTTTTATCCAGCACTAGCAACATGTAGTTCGTGTTAAAAAAATCTCTAGGTATACTTATCAGTGTTAAGACCAAGTGGGGTGAGAGGACCAACAGAGACATAACAATTAATCCTTTGCCGGGTCTCTGATGGTTGCTACTGTCACGCGTTAAATAAATGATAAAGCATCCGCCACTCTCGCCCTCACATACTTGACAGAAAGTGGCCGACGCTTTGTCATTTGTCTACCGAGAAACGTGACCATTATAGGTCAGCTGCTATAATTAAAAAAACTGAAAGAAGAAGAAAGGTTAGTAAGAAAGAAAGCGGGAAACCCGCATGGCGGGGCTTCATTTATGTTACTTTTGCGAAATATCATAATTTCAATGTCTACAATGGTTAATAGTTTATTGAGCAATTTTTCTCATTACTCGAACTCGTAGTCCGTAGAAAGTCGAAGTCCGTTTTTTTCCTGCCCTACGAAACTAAGTCCCTGACAATCCACTTGATCAAAACACATTTTACATCACCCTAGGCCGTAAGTGGGATTTACTGCCCGCTATGGGGAAAAAATCTCACTTCCTGGCCAAGGCAAAGCGTACAATTTTAGACAAACCACGGGCGGTAATGAATAAAGCTCCAGATCGCATATTCATAGCCTGAACCTTCCTGCGATCACTAATTTACTAATTCACCGCTTTATAGTAGTTTATGTGACTGTACATAATGAAGGGTATTAAACATGAGTATGGGTTTATGAAACGAGCCGGAGGCAAGTTTCATAATAACATCACACGAGTGTTTAATGCCTCATTATGTACAGTTACATACACTACTTTATCTAGCCACATATCATAAGCCTCCATGATGCATTCAGGAGCCACACATTATGACAAATTTTACCCGATAATGGCGATAATGAAGTTTTCTGGCAGCTGTCATAGTTTTTTTCTAATTCAGTGACAAACTAGAGCCGGCCCCAACTATCATATCGTTCGATATCATCACTTAAGTGCGACATTTGTCAAATTTGATTGCAAATTGACAATTCATTTCGAACTAAACGTCATCTCGACTGATATTAGAATAAAGGTCAAATCAAATTTCTTTGTTTTTCAGATGTTCGAAATTTGATGAATAATATTATCGAAATCTATGTTATTATTTAGCAATAATAGCATTTTTACAGATAAGAAATTTGTTCTCACAAAACTGTCTATTTTTATGGTGGTCATAATGTGCGGTTCTTGAACGCATCATGGAGGGTTTATGATATTTGGATAGATAAAGTATATAATGTACTATTAACACTTTGACTATCCACTATCAACGCAGATGTATTACACGTACGTATGAACGTAGGAGTGCTCAACAGTTATCGAAACATTGAAAAGTACAGCTGTTATACTACAATGTATGAAAAGTAAGCTCTTCATACGTAATAATAGTGGCTTATATGTATGCTCCGGCCCGTTTAAATGTTATACGCAGTACGCTTTAATTCAAACAATATATGTTATGATGGTTCCGTTGTACAAGGCACTTTTCTCGCTTCTAAAAGGCTTGCATATTTACACGCTATGCAAATGAAATCTCTGATCAGGATTTCGATTTTTGAGTCTACATAATAACCGAAGCGTGTACCAATTCTAATACGAGATCATTAACTACACCGCTCACGGCCGTGTTGTGCGATTATCAGGTACAAAAATCGAGTGTCAGTACTGTTCGTTTAAAAATCGAAACAATCTGTTGCACATTTGATTGTAATACAATTATCATACAATTATCGCCATTTTAGTTTACATCTCTGAAGTTTTCCTCAACCTTTCCGTCACGACCATCGTACAATCCGTGAGCTCTCAGATTGCGATTCAGGTTTGGGTGAAAACTGAGAGGTTCTTATCTGGATCGCGAAAGAGCGAGCGAGACAGCTATAAAACACGAATAGCATTCTCTGACAGCTCACGCACTGTAACCCCTTTCTTACGTAAAAATGTTCACTGCGGCGCTAGTGACGCTACTATTGGTCGGAACGTTGATTTTTGCCCACTAATAGCAGGAATAACTTCACAGTCCCAAACTAAGAATAATAAAAAAATATGGGATAAATAGTACAAATTCAATTCAAATCGTTCACAGAAAGAGATCAATGTCATATGTGTGCCAAAATATCGTCTCGTTTCAATCACAATTTGATTTAGTCTGTTTCCGCCAACTTTCAGTAGATTATTTCAGTAGATACCGACATTGTTCATATTTAAACGAACCGACTGATAAACTCATTATGTAATCATTACCACACTAAACGCTGCGGAGCTGAGTAACTTTCATCTGACTATACCCCCAGCGCGACACGCGACGCCTTTACAATGTACAACAATTAAATAATCTAACCCGAGTATAATCTAAATACGTGCATATATAATACAAGTAGGAATTTGCCTCACTTGCCGCTCTATACGGCCGTTGTTCCCTTCAATAGACATATATTTTATATACTACATTATAACGTATATATACGCTGAAGGACTGTTCGACATATTGCGTCCATTTCTTCATTCTAGTCACGTAAGTTCGCTTACACTTTTTTGCAATACTAACTCCATATCATAAAAATAATCTTGAGTTTACAGTTCAAGCAGCTCGTCTATAAAATTGGATTTATTTAGTCATGTCTGGTTAAGGTAATGGCCGGAAAACCGTTATTTTCAGACAAAGTCTTTGTCAATGCTTCAGTAAAGACATGTACAGTGCAGGAAAAGTGTGAGCTGCGGCCGTTCGAGTCCAGATAAACTTTGCCCTTGTCTGATCATCCCGGATCTTTATCTTTTCTGTTTCTGGCCGCGGTTTAGAGCCATCGATACTGCTACTATAACGTACATGCATATATGTTCTGCAAGAAATAAATGAGCATGTCGACAAATTATCCAAGGGCAGTATAGTTAAGAGCGATAGTCCAGTATACGACTCTGTCAGGCGACTGTCTTACCTTACCTATGAAATTTCTGTTTAAATACAGTGTCAGAAAGACAGGTGATGCTGCATCGCCCGACAAGCGAAGTCACGGCCAAGTTATGTAAGACCCCTGTTGAGGTTTTATATTAGTATTATATTGTCTATGTTATATATTTGTCTATTTTTTGAAATACTATTGTTTTTTAGTCGTTGTCAATAAATGAACGTGTCAAGCCGCTCGGTTTTTATCCTCGCTCTAGTTATCGAAGATTCCCGTACAACCCCAATAGACTACGACATTAATACACAAATGCCTAGAGGGGCCGTCACACAGAGACAGGGTCCGACTGTATACGACAACAGTACCGTAACTTAGCCCGGCTAGGAGTCCCACGAGCATCACCAAGTAATTTAAGACCCCAATAGACTACAACATACACAAATGCCTAGTGGCCGTCACACAGAGACAGTGTCCGACTGACTGTATACCGTAAGTTGAGCCCGGCTAGATCAGATCAGATCAGATCAGAAATGGTGGCTTACTCGGTAGCCTTACGGCTGTAACCGACATCGTGTTGCTAGGCTGTAGGCAGCGCACTACCCCAGCGCCTAGCGTGTGTGTGCTGGCGTGCACGGGCACTCGAACCAGCGGACGTGTACAGTTGCCGAGAAACTTCTTGAGCCTAACCTTGACTGCGCAGTAGCCGATTTACGTACAAATATGCATGCGCAGATCCGCCATTTTGGGTCAAGAAGTTTCTCGGCAACTGTACCTAGCTTGACAACGTCGTCTGGAGGTCAGTCTGTATGTTGTAGGTCATGTAGCTTGATTCTAAGATATCGTGTAGTAGGCAAATGTATTTATCGCGGTGGCCGTCCCCGCCGGCGGAGGCGACGGTGTGCACGAAGAGTGTTCCTGTTTTGTCTTTTCCTGCGTCGTTCCTGTCGTCTATTGTCCCTTTTGAAGTGTGATTGACGCCAGGATCAGGTTCTGACTCACTACCCGATGACGTCGTCAGGGTACCATGTGGTCCCAGGGTCAGTTGGCGTTGCGGCGCCGCTAGATGGCGAGCGGCTTGCCGCGGCACTGCTCCGCGACGTAGCCGGTGACTGGGAGTGCTCCCACGAGCATCACCAAGTAATTAAAGACCCCAATAGACTACAACATACACAAATGCCTAGAGTGGCCGTCACACAGAGACAGTGTCCGACTGACTGTATACCGTAAGTTGAGCCCGGCTAGATCAGATCAGATCAGAAATGGTGGCTTACTCGGTAGCCTTACGGCTGTAACCGACATCGTGTTGCTAGACTGTAGGCAGCGCACTGCCCCAGTGCCTAGCGCGTGTGTGCTGGCGTGCACGGGCACTCGAACCAGCGGACGTGTACAGTTGCCGAGAAACTTCTTGAGCCTAACCTTGACTGCGCAGTAGCCAATTTACGTACAAATATGCATGCGCAGATCCGCCATTTTGGGTCAAGAAGTTTCTCGGCAACTGTACCTAGCTTGACAACGTCGTCTGGAGGTCAGTCTGCATGTTGTAGGTCATGTAGCTTGATTCTAAGATATCGTGTAGTAGGCAAATGTATTTATCGCGGCGGCCGTCCCCGCCGGCGGAGGCGACGGTGTGCACGAAGAGTGTTCCTGTTTTGTCTTTTCCTGCGTCGTTCCTGTCGTCTATTGTCCCTTTTGAAGTGTGATTGACGCCAGGATCAGGTTCTGGCTCACTACCCGATGACAAGTCGTCAGGGTACCATGTGGTCCCAGGATCAGTTGGCGTCGCGGCGCCGCTAGATGGCGAGCGGCTTGCCGCGGCACTGCTCCGCGACGTAGCCGGTGACTGGGAGTGCTCCCACGAGCATCACCAAGTAATTAAAGACCCGAATAGACTACAACATACACAAATGCCTAGAGTGGCCGTCACACAGAGACAGTGTCCGACTGACTGTATACCGTAAGTTGAGCCCGGCTAGTGGTCCCACGATCGCGATGCGGCGCCGCTAGATGGCGAGCGGCTTGCCGCGGCACTGCTCCGCGACGTAGCCGGTGACTGGGAGTGCTCCCACGAGCATCACCAAGTAATTAAAGACCCCAATAGACTACAACATACACAAATGCCTAGAGTGGCCGTCACACAGAGACAGTGTCCGACTGACTGTATACCGTAAGTTGAGCCCGGCTAGTGGTCCCAGGATCAGTTGATGATCAGGCAGTTGGCGTCGCGGCGCCGCTAGATGGCGAGCGGCTTGCCGCGGCACTGCTCCGCGACGTAGCCGGTGAACCGCTTCAGGAACTTGGGGTACTCGCGCTTGTACACCGCGCGCAGCACGCCCGCCGGCGCCCAGCCGCCGGGGTTCACTGCGGGCAACAGATCATTTATTCGACTGGCCAAAGGACTGCTTTAACAATAGACATGTTGACTAAATATTTTTGAGGATGTCAATTGATTCTTTTTTTTATTGTGATCAAATGTCTAAATGGGACTGACTACACTTAAACTGCTCTAAAAGTCAGAAATGACCGTCAAAGTTCAACATTCCTACGTAGCACTAAAAACGCTCCATACAAAAGGCGACCAGGCTAGTGACGTCACAGGCCGGTATAGGTACCAATAATTGTATGGAGAAATTAACAAATTTGCCATTTTCACCGTGGAAAAGTGCGTTTAAGTTCATGGTTTATTATTACAATTATTGTTTTGTAAAATTATGAGGATTCTAAAAACATTTTCAAAATTTTTTTTGCATAAAAAAAAAATATCATAATATTTGCGTACCTTTGAAGTCACATATTTCCAAAAAAGATTTATTTTTCTGGATTTTTTCCTTTGTTTCGTCATATATTTAGCTAATTTTATTCATATAACTACAGTACGCTGTAGAATTCAACGTCAGTCAACATGTCTATTTGCGGAACATGATAGATTGATGAGATAAACTTTGAAATATTGCATGTACTCTATACCGAACGATACTTAGGCTCAGTTTTTTCTGATTGCCAAAATTTTGTTGATATTATACCAAAGTGGTCGATTACGTTGGATTCTTTCCAAAATCATTCATATGTTCTTCGCTAGATGACAATCGCAAACTGCATCTTTATACCAGTAGCGAGACCACTTCAAGTCCTTAGCGATAATCAATATTCGTTTTTTTTTTTTTTTTAATTCAATCCAGATGCTAGTAAGTTACAACATTGCATATGTTTTCAAGCTGTAGTTTATGTCAGGGGAAGTTGTAACACTTTTTGGCTGGTTTGGTTGGATTAATTTAAGGGTCAATCAACTTTTTTCTGTTCCCCTTGCTTCAGGCATGGTGATGCCACCTGGGTCACTCTTTAAAACTGTGATTTTAGGGGGTTATATTTACCAAAAACGGTGTAATCGCACCAGTTATAAGCCCATTCTTATGTAAGACTATCTCCTGACAATAGCAGCGATATAAATTATAAATATATTCCTAAGAAGTTTATTCATTGTTGTGACGGGATAGAAAAACCCTTAAATTATATTGTTTTCAATACAAATTTGCACATCGCGTCACCGTTCTCACACCAAATGGACGGATCCAAAGCGATGTCAATTTTTTTTTTTTTTTAAATATCAGACAACCTCACACAAATCAACCTAGTCCCAAATTAAGCTCAAGAAGGCTTGTGTTATGGGTACTAGGCGACGATATACATACCTATATAGATAAATAAATACTTAAATACATAGAACATCCATGACCCAGGTACAAATATTCGTGTTCATCACACAAATATTTGCCCTTGCCGGGATTCGAACCCGGGACCGTCGGCTCAGTAGGCAGTTGCTTAACCACTGCGCCAACCGCGTCGTCAAATTTCTTCATATTTACCTGTACTGCAGTAGGCGATGCTGGTGGTGATGTTCTCCCTCGTGGGCTGTTGTCCGGCGGGGTACGTGCTCCGGCACGCGAGACACACCGTCACGAACAGCCGGATGCAGCCGTTGGAGTTGGGCTGGAAACAGACATTACAATATATAAAAACTAGCTGTTCCCCGCAGTGCTACCCGCTCATCCCACGGGAACACTAAATTTATTCGGGATGAAAAGTATCCTATGTCCTTCCCCGGGACTGAAACTATCTATATACCAAATTTCATCTAAATCGGGTCAGCGGTTTAAGCGTGAAGAGGTAACAGACAGACAGACAGACAGACAGACAGACAGACAGACACACTTTCGCATTTATAATATTAGTATGGATTACGTGTATAAGTGTGGCAATATCCTGATTAGTTCCGAGGAATTTTTGAACTGGCACCTCTAGCAAAAAGCGCTGAAACTTAGTCGGCTAACAATGATTGGCCCTCTGGATTCCTACATTGTTGCATTGCCGTGTGAGAAAAAAGGGGGAGGGTGTGTGGCGCGATAAACGAAGTTGCTTATCTTGAATTATCTAAGCTTAAACCACTTTCATAATATAATGACGTCAATGCATGCAATTTGTTAAGTTTTATCGATAATCGGCTGGTATTATCAGCGATATCACCCATGTTAACAGGGCAGCGAACGAGTGTTTTTATCGTGTTTCCATTTACACCCTTGCCACTAAAAGTAATTTGTACCTTCCTACTAGGGCTCACGGTCATGTCTGCTTCGAGTACTCGTAGCCGGATATCCGTTGCCAGGTAACACGGCAGTGAAGATCCGGACCGTTTAATTAGGCTCCGTGGAATTAAGATCCACAGAACCGTAGCTCCGTGTTACACGGAGTTGCGTTTCTTAAATACACGCGGATCCGATCCGTCCGTGACGTTGTCGGTTCGACAAGCTTTCATTCAATACCCGAGCGGAGTCGAGATCCGCCGATCCGTAGCCGAACACAGAAACGGCTACGTATCTTTGACGTGTCCGTGTAGCACAGGATCTTAGGACCGCCGGTGCTAAAACACGGAGCTACGGTTCCGCGTGTAACACGTATATCAGAAGCCCTTCTTCCTACTCCATAATGTCCATAGTGGGGCCAAAAATTTACAATAAAGTACCCGTCAATATCAAAGATATAGAAAGTGATATAACGTTCCTCAATGTTTTAAAGAAATGGCTAACAACCAATGCTTTTTACAGCATGGACGAATTTTACCAATTTGATAATTAAATAATATAATAATATTTGTATAGAATCTTTTTATCGATTCATATTTTTATGTGGTAATATATCCTAAATAATATCCTATGGCTAATGCGCAATAAGCATTTCAAAAACATATATGACACAGAGGGCGCTACAGTAGCGTAAAGGATTAAGGGATGAAAGATTTGGTGTGACTGACGTAGCGGTCGAATAGCTCAGTTGGGAGAGCAATGCGCCGGAAACGCAGAGGTCGCGGGTTCAAACCCCGCTTCGATTGTAGTAGATCGCATTCAATTTTTCTTTCTTAATTTACCTTTGTGTCATTATTTATAATATAATAATACCAATAATGTAACTACCTCTTCCAATTTGTATTTAATAATTAATATTTTTATAATAATTTGTATTTTAAATTTAATAGTAACAGAAATGATGTTTTTATAATGTACATATTGACTTGTGAAATGTTGACATTTTATCCATAAATGAGTATGAGTATGAGTACTCACCGGGAAGTCCGGGTTGGTGGTGGAATGGTTGATGACCGCGTACGTGTGGTCGTCGGCGGCGCGCACGTGCGACCAGAAGAGCGCGTCGCGCTGGGACACCGGCCACACGCGCTTGAACGTCTGGTGGCACACCACCGCGTCCGACGATATCTCCTCCACGATCGTCATGTTCTCTAGTGTCGCTGGAATGTTAAAATAATATAAATTATAAGGTGGTGCAATAAACTATTTGACCTTTAAACTACACTCCAAGGTTATAAATGTGGGGAAGGGGCAGGGAAAACGCACTAGTTGGTCTTAACTTATTTTATTTACTATATTTACAACTTTATTATAAATCTTCATCCGTCCACTAAATCACTATATCATCTGACACTCTCCGTCATACGTCAAATCAAAGACATTCCTTATTTCATACTATTCGAACTAGCATTAATAGTCTATCAGCCAGGTCCTTATATTCTACCAGTATCAATCGCACATAAATAGTACATATAAGTTAAAAATGTTAAAATTCAAATAATCCTTCTAATGGGCGCAGTGAGCAACTCCTGAATAGAGTGGTGTAAATGAAAATTCTGAAGAACAATCTATTCTACATAAATGAGAAATGTCCTTAAGATCATTCGCGTTCCATGCAAAATGGTAAACGTTTAATAGAATAGTTGTACATCATAATTTAATTAGGTAAATATGTAGTGTTAGGGGCATATAGCTAAAAATAATGTAAATGAGCGCGATCTCCACAACAAACTGTCTTAGCAGTTTGGCGAGTTAATTTCAGTAGCATTCAATAATGTACAACATATGATGGAAAAAAAACGAATTTAAAATTTTCGTTCGGTAGGTACAACCGAACTGTTGATACAATAAATTCGATATCGTTATGATAAATCAACAGTGTGTGATTCAGTTTGTTTATTTCAATAGTTTTAAACTTGTAACAATGCTTTTATAATTCTAAACTACGTTTCGTTTGTGTTGAATCTTGGCTTTCTACACTTCCGTCCCTATGTATGCTTAGATCTTTAAAACTACGCAACGGATTTTGATACGGTTTTTTTAATAGGTGGAGAGATTAAAGAGGAAGGTTTATGTGTTATAATACATGCATAATTTATTAGTATTGCACCCGTGTGAAGCCAGGGCGGGTCGCTAGTAAAGGATAAAGTTAATAAGAACATGTACTCACTTTCCCACTCATACCGGTAGCGGGGGTTGAAGAAATAGTGGCACATCTCTCGGGCGGATACTCCGCGGACCTTGTGCATCGCCTTCAGCGGGTCCATCACCATACCGTCTACCTCCACCTCTCTGAAAAACAAACAATATAATGATCAATCATCATCACCAGCCGAAAGTTCATTGTTGGACCTCTCCTAAAGAACGCCGCCATAGCTAGCCTCGCGCTAGCTAGATGACTCTCTCGACCATCATCAGACAGACAACATACCTAGTAAGTAATAATATTCTAAAAATTTATCCTAGCGTTTTCCGTACCAGCGTACAACCTTTTATTATACGGTGAAATCCTGATTTCTGTTATTTGATTGACTTTGTCACTTGTCAGTAGAATCGAAATTTATTTGTATCTTTGTTTCAATAACCTATCAATGCGTCCTAAATGGTAAGCGAAGGTAAGCGGGCCTCCTTTTGAAACATCACATATTACAAATGTTTAAAGATAAATCATCAAGAAGCAGTAAAGATCCAAATAACAGACACTATCAACTCTACGTTTTCCTTTTAGTTGACGCCCTATATTATTCGAAGACCCATTGAATAATAATTTATGAGAAAACCCGGAAATTGTTATGTTACGCGGGGAAAAGTCTACTAACATATTTTGCTCATACGAGGGGCAAACCGAAATGATCGGGAATTTAAAAAACTATGTGCACTATATACATAAATTATATTTTATTGTTTTTCGAAGTATTCTCCGTTACATTCAATGCACTTTTGAATTCTTTTAAACCAGTCATTAAAACAATAATTCCAGTTTGAAGTAGGCATTGCCAAAATGGCCGATTTATAGGCTTCCACAGCGGCTTCTGGGTTCTCAAACCGCTGACCACGCAATAAATCTTTAATTCTAGGGAACGTAAAAAAATCATTTGGACTCAGGTCAGGGCTGTATGGAGGATGGGACATCAACTCAACGTTTTCGTCGTTCAAAAATTTAGTTGTTTTGTGGGCGGTGTGGGAGCTCGCATTGTCGTGGTGTAAGATGACGCGGCGTCTCGGGTTCCCTTGGCGAAGTTCGGCCAGCACCTCCGGCAAACAAACTGTGATATACCAATCAGCGGTAACGGTTCTTTGTTCTTCTAGAGGAATTGTGGCAACATGCCCCTTTTTTGAGACGAACGAAGCCACCATCTTCTTCGACACGCTTCGAGAACGCACAACTTTCGTTGGTTTGACCTCGTCATCGAAGACCCATACTGCCGACTGGTGCTTTCTTTCAGGCTCATAAGAATAAATCCAGGATTCGTCACCCGAGACCATATTATAAACGGCTTTTGACTTTCCTCCATTGTAGCATTTCAGAATAGATCGGCACCAATCAACACGAGCCGCCTTTTGCTCTTCAGACAAATTATGGGGTACCCATCGGGAAATCAATTTTCTGACACCCAATTCACCATGCAAAATAGTGTGAATTGCAGTCATTCCAATGCCTATGGTTGCCCGAATCTGCTCGTATGTCACATGTCTATCTTCTTTTAGTAGTTTTTCCACAGCCGCGATGTTTTCAGGCGAAACCGCCGTTTTCGGCCGACCTGATGAAGGTACGGTGCCAAGAGAGGCACGACCCCGTCGAAACTCAGCATACCACCGATATATTGTCGTCTGACTAGGTGCTTCAATGTCGTATATAGTAACAAGCTCATTGCGACATTCATCTGGAGATAAGCCACGACGAAAGTTATGGTAAATAATTGCACGAAAATTTTCACGCGTCAGCTCCATTTTGTTCATCGAGTTGTCAATTTAAAAATGGAATTAAAAAAATATATCGTTCTTTTTTTTAATTGTAAAAACGGCATCGTGATTGTAAGTCGCCAGTATGCATGTGACAAAAAAGGATTTAATGTAACTCAGTTTAAAGTACTCTATTCCCGATCATTTCGGTGTGCCCCTCGTAATAACGTTTGCCTTAGATGCCATTGGACATCGATGGCACTGCAGATTCTGAAGTTATTATTTCGATAATAATTTTAACTGCTTTTTACTAATACATATTTTTGAAAGACATCACATTTTATAAATGCTTCGAAGATGGCCTGTAACTGACTATGCAGCAAATATATATCGTACCGTTACATTATTTTTCCTATTATATAAATAGATGTCCACCAATCTAAATTAGGAAACTACAAGCATACCCTAAAATTAACTAATGGAATGACCGGAATAGTTTCACATTACAATTACGCCCTCCAATTTGGCTAAAAACATTAAATAACACTAGTTAAGTAACAGTCATAATTTGCTTTACACAACCACTCCTTCAGTAATTAATGATAGGTAATATTTTGCTGTCATTTTAATTAACGTCGGCTTAGGTTAGGCTAGGTTCTTCATTTGAAAAATTGATGATGCATAAAGTGTAATGACATAATAACCTGTGAGACATTGATTCATTAAAAATCTCTCATTACAAGTTTTAACAGGTCAGAGTGAACATTTCTGGGTCTACATAACTCTACTTCTTCTTCTTCTAAGTCGGTCCCTCACTGCTGAGGATCGTGACTCCGCCGATTAATATTTTTGATAGCAGCTCGCCACTTCTCCCTATTGGTTGCTTTCTGGAGCGCGCTGCTTAACGTCGTATCCAGTTGGTTGGATATCTGATCACACCATCGTATTGGGCTTATACCCCGTGGTCTGGTACCGTCCATCTTTCCCATCACCATCAGTCTCTCCAAATTGCCAGGGTCTTTGCGAGCTATGTGACCAAAGTATTGTAGCAAAGTATTGTAACTCTACTATCAGAGAAGAGAAATATAATATGTACATTCAGCTTCCAAGTACCTGATAATTTCAATACCCAATTTTTCATTAAACCAGTAGTAAAATTGGCAGCCACTCTTGATGCAGAGAGTACCTACTTTTCTTTTTAATTAATGAGAGTCACCTTACAGTGTCAATGACTGTAATTAGATTCCTACTGTGTGTTTTTTTTTAACCTCATTTCGACATAACAACCAATTGTTTCTAAATGACCTCCCCGTAATAGTATTAAACGTGACCTACTTTGCGGAAAGGGTAGACAGGCATATTGTTGACGAAGTAAACCAAGTTTAACACCGACATGGCGTAGTTTAAATGGCACGTGGGTTGATATTTGTTGTAGATAGATCGACTAGCGTAAACTGATTGAGGGACAACATAATATTGTTTTTTTTTTTTAACATGACTTGAACTGTTGTATGGTGTTTGCTGTTGTTTATCCCTCACTACCAGTGAGTCGGACTTTGTGTGACAGGAGTGATTGGTACTATTAGACTTGTGATAAGTGATAACTTATTACTAAGGTCGCCATAACATCATCATTTATATTGTTATGAAATAACTGCAACTGTATGTCGTGGTCATGGATACGAGATAAACTTTGCGCTTATCTCATCCTTTATTTACCCACATTAAAACAGTTTTGAAAACTAATAATGAGTTTTCAAAACTGTTTTAATGTGGGTAAATCACACCACATATCGTTTTATTCTTTCCCTCTCATACAATCACATCTCTGACCGCAGTTCAGATAAACCAAGATATCATATACTACACAACTTTACATTTTACGATTACCAGTGATCATCAGTCAGTCATTTATATAATTGACGCTGATAATAAAATACTTAAATATCGAGTATCTTATTAACGATACCTGTAAATAATAGTTCTACTAGTGTAGATAGTAGTGGCTACCAAATCCTCGATCACTGACTATATATTGCCTTCGGTTTAAAAACTCAGCTATTCCTTATTTGTACAAGTTTTACAGTCGATAATATCTGTGTGATAGCATTGCTTCGCCAAACTGTGGCCTAACGTTGCGTCAGTTAATTGCCACAAGGTATTTTTATCCCGAATAATAAACAAGCCAGTCGATCAACCTTCGCGTCTGTTTACAAACCAAACATACCCGGGTTTGCACCAATTTCACGGTAACGAGTAACCTAAATTGAAGTAATTGCTTACACCTACACTGTTTTAGGTTGCAATCTATCTTCAATCTAAATCTATCTTGCAATCTAAATTCTAGATTTCTATAGAACATTTGTTGAGATGGGTCATGATTTCAGGAAAAATCTTAAAAGCGCGATGCAGGATTTCTTTGTCCTCTCATTACGCCAAAACGGCTGGCCTGATTTTAACTAATTTTAGGACATGGATAGTTGAACATCCAAAGATAGCTATAGTAGGCATACTTAGGTTACTTTTTACCCGACTATGATGACGAAAAAAGTTTTACAGGGACGAAGTTGCGGGCTCATTTACTAAAGTTATAATTACGGATGCCATTGATTCACACATTCTGACGATTTCCAACGTGAAAATCCCTTCGAGATAATTAAATAAAGAAATTTTTAAACGCGATTAAATCCTGTTTTGTTACATTAAAAATTGTGTGTAAGTTTAAATCAATATGTCTCATTGAGGATTACGGTGCCGTACCTTCTGTACATCCTCATGTCTCCTTCTTCAGCAAACAACTGCCAGCCGATGCCTCCGCCAACGCCCTCGAAAGCGGCCTGTATCTGTTCTCTTGATATCCTGTCAATCTGTAAAAAAAATACATACATATTCATTAGAATACCTATGTGAAATTTTCCGGAAATTATGCCAGAAGATAGTTTGTGCCTGATGCGCTTACAAGCATTGAAAGTCCACAATTTAGATGTCGCCCAAAGGAGTTATAAAACTTTCTCTTCAAAAATGTAAGCATATTTTGACCCTGGTCAAATGGATTTGAAATCTATTTAAAACAATAATTATACGCTATTATTTTGTTCTATTCGATTTAAAAGAAAAGCAATTTTCCCTATACACATAGTAGTTTCAAACCCTTTTAAGTTACACTCATATGTGGGCGTTAACAGATTAAAATACATCAACACTACAAATCATAAAAGGGTAAGTACAAAAGTGTCATTAATAAGTCGTAGGATACTATGCTTTGAAATAGTCATGACGTCATATGCCCTATTTAGAACGCAAATAAAATATACGCGACGTCACGCACCGCATGTCGTGTCACACACCCCAAGCTATTAACATATATATATACGGATACTGGGTTGTCTATATGAAGAATTCATATGTATGAGAAATAGGTGACTCTCGCGGCGTATATATAAGTAAAAAAGAAGAGAAAGGTCGGTCGACAAGTTTTTAGCAGATTTTATTCCGGTTTTGATGCATTCAAAAACTTCAATATAAAGAAAATACCTCATTCCACAGAACATGCACGGTGAGGCGGTTGTCGATCGCTGGCGGTGGCAGTTCCACCTGGTCGCGAGTGCGCACGCTGGGAGACACGACCCGCGCGCATCGCTCCTCTTCCATCTTGTCTGTCTTACCTCATTCCACAGAACGCACGGTGAGGCGGTTGTTGATCGCTGGCGGTGGCAGTTCCACCTGGTCGCGAGTGTGCACGCTGGGAGAGACGACCCGCGCGCATCGCTCCTCTTCCATCTTGTCTGTCTTACCTCATTCCACAGAACGCACGGTGAGGCGGTTGTCGATCGCTGGCGGTGGCAGTTCCACCAGGTCGCGAGTGTGCACGCTGGGAGACACGACCCGCGCGCATCGCTCCTCTTCCATCTTGTGTCTTACCTCATTCCACAGAACATGCACGGTGAGGCGGTTGTCGATCGCTGGCGGTGGCAGTTCCACCTGGTCGCGAGTGTGCACGCTGGGAGAGATGACCCGCGCGCATCGCTCCTCTTCCTTCTTGCGTCTTACCTCATTCCACAGAACATGCACGGTGAGGCGGTTGTCGATCGCTGGCGGTGGCAGTTCCACCTGGTCGCGAGTGTGCACGCTGGGAGAGACGACCCGCGCGCATCGCTCCTCTTCCATCTTGTCTGTCTTACCTCATTCCACAGAACGCACAGTGAGGCGGTTGTCGATCGCTGGCGGTGGCAGTTCCACCAGGTCGCGAGTGTGCACGCTGGGAGACACGACCCGCGCGCATCGCTCCTCTTCCATCTTGTGTCTTACCTCATTCCACAGAACATGCACGGTGAGGCGGTTGTCGATCGCTGGCGGTGGCAGTTCCACCTGGTCGCGAGTGTGCACGCTGGGAGAGATGACCCGCGCGCATCGCTCCTCTTCCTTCTTGCGTCTTACCTCATTCCACAGAACATGCACGGTGAGGCGGTTGTCGATCGCTGGCGGTGGCAGTTCCACCTGGTCGCGAGTGTGCACGCTGGGAGAGACGACCCGCGCGCATCGCTCCTCTTCCATCTTGTCTGTCTTACCTCATTCCACAGAACGCACGGTGAGGCGGTTGTCGATCGCTGGCGGTGGCAGTTCCACCAGGTCGCGAGTGTGCACGCTGGGAGACACGACCCGCGCGCATCGCTCCTCTTCCATCTTGTGTCTTACCTCATTCCACAGAACATGCACGGTGAGGCGGTTGTCGATCGCTGGGGGTGGCAGTTCCACCTGGTCGCGAGTGTGCACGCTGGGAGAGACGACCCGCGCGCATCGCTCCTCTTCCTTCTTGCGTCTTACCTCATTCCACAGAACATGCACGGTGAGGCGGTTGTCGATCGCTGGCGGTGGCAGTTCCACCTGGTCGCGAGTGTGCACGCTGGGAGAGACGACCCGCGCGCATCGCTCCTCTTCCTTCTTGCGTCTTACCTCATTCCACAGAACATGCACGGTGAGGCGGTTGTCGATCGCTGGGGGTGGTAGTTCCACCTGGTCACGAGTGTGCACGCTGGAAGAGACGACCCGCGCGCATCGCTCCTCTTCCTTCTTGTGTCTTACCTCATTCCACAGAACATGCACGGTGAGGCGGTTGTCGATCGCCGGGGGTGGCAGTTCCACCTGGTCACGAGTGTGCACGCTGGAAGAGACGACCCGCGCGCATCGCTCCTCTTCCTTCTTGTGTCTTACCTCATTCCACAGAACATGCACGGTGAGGCGGTTGTCGATCGCCGGGGGTGGCAGTTCCACCTGGTCACGAGTGTGCACGCTGGAAGAGACGACCCGCGCGCATCGCTCCTCTTCCTTCTTGTGTCTTACCTCATTCCACAGAACATGCACGGTGAGGCGGTTGTCGATCGCCGGGGGTGGCAGTTCCACCTGGTCACGAGTGTGCACGCTGGGAGAGACGACCCGCGCGCATCGTTCTTCTTCCATCTTGTCAAATCCCGTCTCCACCGCATCGTAGAATTCGTCATCGGGCAACGTGGAGTGAGGCCCTTCCTGGAGACAAGAGAGTTTGGTTAATATATAATATATAATAGCCGGGCTGAATTTTTTCATACAATTGTAACATTTTACGAAAAAACTAAAAAATATTGGCATTGCTATACTCTTTCTTTAAAACTTGATAGGTACCAAAAATATTTTAATCGGCTTAGTTTTGGAGCACAATAAAACAGGATACGGAACGTCATTCTGGTAAAAAAAAATGTAGGCAATTAGGCGGGGTATTACCGAGGGGCCTCTAAGCTCCTAGGGGCCCATGAACAAACTTTTAATGGGTCCTGGGGCAAGTCTCGAACTAACATAAAGCCCCGATCTTTTCTATCGTATTCTTATAACCGAATCCTTCAATTCCAAACCTTCACGAGTATAACTTGAGAGCGTCGTAACTTCAACTCGTTAGTATAAACGCATATATTCGAATACACATACTGCATCCAACTAAACGTCACCTGAGGGGTATTGTAATTCCTCGCACCGCTAACCCAGATACGCAAAGGACGTCGTTAGGAAACGAATTCGGTTGACTACATGTGCTGTCGCCTGTCGTATGCCCTGCATGACAAGTTAGTTAGCGGCCTAGTTCCTAATCAGATATGTAGTCTTACACGATCAAAACCATGGCAATTACGAGTTGACATTGTGCAAGAAGGGTTCTCTACCATCAAAAACGTTTAAATTATTTATTGTTAGATAGCGCCCATGCATACTAAGTATTGTGCGAAAAAAGTACACCTAAGCCAACAGTAGTAGTTACGTTGAAACTACGATGTTTCTGATGACATTATGTCCGAATATCACCGCTATTTATATACTTACTATAAAACCGTTATTTATATTGCCTCTATTTAACTTGTCAACATAACCTAATACATATAAACGTATATACATCAGGCACATAGCTATAAGTCCTAGATTGTCTGTAAGTTATATGCGTTACGATATAATTCGTAGTATGCGATATTTATTGTTTATCTATTGGATGACAGTTATAAATAAATAAATAAATAAATAAATATCGGACAACCTCACACAAATCGATCTAGTCCCAAATTAAGCTCAAGAAGGCTTGTGTTATGGGTACTAGACGACGATATACGTACTTAAATAGATAAATATATACTAAATACATAGAACAACCATGACCCAAGCACAAATATTCGAGTTCATCACACAAATATTTGCCCTGTCCGGCAGTTATCAACGTAATTTTTATCATTAACCGGTCCTTTTTCGGCGATGCAAATTACGGCGGTAAATTTTCCTTCACGATTAAAATTCGATAAATTAGTACTTTGATACATTACGACATCACAATTCGCGCTTTTTAACAATACGATGAAGTCGATGAATGACAAAATATTTAATTTGATAAGGTTTTTTTTACTTCTACAACCTTGATACCTTTAAACTTTATACAAACAAATCGATACGTATACATATAAGCGTAATTGAGAGTATTCGTGACAATCGGTACAATGAATTAGTTAAATTCGAAACCTGTTAAAGTATGTTTGCCAAAAGCCACCCGATAAAATATTGACTAAAAGACACAGAACTGATAAGTACAGCCTCTAACCGGTCAAAAGTTAAATAGATTCTTTTTACAGATTAATCAAAAAAATCAAATTAATTTCCAAATCCATGAAAACTTACAAGGTCGTAGTAACTCCAAAAGAAAGCGGTTCGTTACAATGACATTGAAACCATTGATTATATAATTGATCATGTTATGGGAACTTAGTTTGGATAACAACAAACATTAACAGTTATTTAATATTATTAGCGAAACGCTTTTTATTGCTACTGTTAATAACTGAGATCAACCCAACCTGTTCTTTTAATTACCTAACTTCTAAACTATCTCAACATTTACGTCGCAGATTTTTATAAATAAAGTAAATAAATATCGGCCAACCTCCTACAAATCGATCTAGCTCTAGTAGGCTTGTGTTATGGTCACTAGACGACGAGAAACATACTTATATAGAGAAACACATACTTAAATACAAATAACATGACCAGGCACAAATATTCCAGTGCATCACACAAATATTTGCCATTGCCTGGATTCGAACCAAGGCCCGTCGGCTCAGTAGGCAGCTGATTTATCACTGCGCGAACCGCGTCGTCAAAACCATATAACCGTCAGTTTATAACCAGTTACACTATCTAATGCAGTTATAAACAACTAGTACATCCTGTCATATTGATGTTGGTCACAGTTCTCGGAAAATTACACCCGAGTCATATCTAGACCGACACTTAACAAAATATCATGATGCACCTGCTTATCAAACTGAAGAGAAGAGACTAAGGAATTTGAGGTGCGACCAATTAAAGTGTATTACACACACTCACACGCTGTTGCAAAAAAACCGATAACGTCCAGATTAACTTGACAAAATAGTTCTAAAACAATAAATAAACAAATGAACTTTCGTATCTTATCCTGTGGAAAGTAGGTTAGCTGGGCTTGCAGCGGTGACCTATTTCGGCGGAATAATGGAATAGATTCACTATTAAGTGACACGGCGGCCAAGCCTCGATACGCTTCGCAACTTCTCAGACAAAGACTGAGTTAAGACAGGTAACCTAATTGAACTAAGTTTGCAGCTTTTGTTGACACAAAGGTATAAACTTAACTTAAAAAGATTATAAGTAATTACTAATTACGATTGATGACAAAAATTGATGATGTAGATTAGATTGCTTAGATTGTTTTGATTATCTATCAAAACAATCTAAGTTTCGTACTAGCCTTGTTATTTTGACACTTCGAATTAATATAGAGTAAATAAGTGAATGTTTTAGGGTACTTTACATGTTTTTATTAATCTTAAATTCTATATTACGAGTATAACTCATAACTAACTTAAATTACTGGACAATGAGTACATAGCATGTTTAGTGATGCTATAAATAAATTATTTGATACATTACATAACATTTTATATAACGGTATCCTCGCAGTTTAATGTTGTAGTCGTATTGAAAAGGTATTTTATAATTGCATTATTCGATATCCGATACTAAGACACCCGAAACTTTGTACGTTACCCTTTCGTGTGACCCCTCGGGTGTAATGCGTGATATGGCTTCTTACATATTCACATGTACCTACTATGTGTATATATATGGGTCAATCAATGTTTTTCTTCTCATTGCTATGGTGATGTCCCCTGGGCCACTTTTAAAAACTACGATTAAAATTACAATTTCGGCGGTTATATTTACCAAAAACTCTGTAATTGTTACAGCTTTAAGCCCATTTTTATGCAGACTATCTCCTGACAATATCGGTTATATAAATTATCAACACTTTTCTAAGTTTAATTACTACTGTCCCCTGGGTAACGGGACGGAATAATAACAAGAAAAAAGTTGATCACCCAAATCTCCATTTCCATCAATAGCAATGGAATATGTAAGATAACCATTAATGTTCACATTCTTGGTCCTTTTGGCTATTTAGACTCTAAACATGTTCCATAATCTGGGTAAGTAATATAAGATATAAGAACTTATGCTATAATATTCATATTATATACGCTCATATTGTATAAGCTTGTTTTGTATACCGTTCAAGGTGTATAACGAACGTTGGATATAACATCATAATATCTATTTTTGTTAAGTATAACGTTATTTAAGTATAATATCATTGTATATAACGATCATAACGTATAACGTTCATAATATCTCAGATTTATAATGTATATTACTCAATACATCTAACACCAAAATGCATAATGCTCGTATAGAATAACCGCCTGCACATCAATTGTGTACATACTTATGCAATAGTTCGCTGTAATATTTTAATATATGTACCTCCATGCAAGCAAGCATTTTAACGCTCCGCTCGCTTCGCTCGCTCCGCTATCCATGGTCATAAAACAAACCTAACCTAACCTACAGTTTTCGGTGTTTGACCCATATTTCATTTTGTTTCAGTTCTTCCAAACGGTATAATCGTATTCGCCAGAATTTCATCTGCCAATAGTTCGCTGTTAAATTTTAATATACCTCCATGCAAGGAAGCATTTTGACGCTCCGCTTGCTTCGCTCGCTCCGCTATCCATGGTCATAAAACAAACCTAACCTAACCTACAGTTTTCGGTTTTTGACCCATATTCCATTTTATCGCAGTTCTTCCAAATTGGTTTACTCTTACTTGCCAGAATTTCATCTGCCATTATCAATTGTGAACATACGTATGGCGTATGCAATAGTTCGCTGTTAAATTTTAATGTAGGTAGGTACCTCCATGCAAGCAAGCATTTTGACGCTCCGCTCGCTTTGCTCGCTCCGCTATTCATGGTCATAAAACAAACCTAACCTAACCTACAGTTTTCGGTTTTTGACCCATATTCCATTTTGTCGCAGTTCTTCCAAACGGTATACTCGTATTCGCCAGAATTTCATCTGCCATTATCAATTGTGTACATACTTATGCAATAGTTCGCTGTTAAATTTTAATATACCTCCATGCAAGCAAGCATTTTGACGCTTCGCTCGCTTTGCTCGCTCCGCTATCCATGGTCATAAAACAAACCTAACCTAACCTACAGTTTTCGGTTTTTGACCCATGTTCCATTTTAGGGGCATAGGGGTAGCAGTTGTAACCTATTTAGTATATCATACGCTTATATTTTCTGATCATTATACTAAAAGAAAGTATATACTATGATCGATATACGTTATGTATGTTATACCAACTGAATTTAGAGTATTTGAGTGTTATATAAAAAATCATTCTACAATATGAGTATTATGCTAATTGACCGTTTTTCCTAATAAAAATATTGATTTTGATGTTATAGCAAAAGTTTATTATATCTTGTGAACGTTATTAATATGAAATTATATATTGTGTAGTTATATCTCATGGGACGCACCCCCATAATCTGCCTATGGATCGCACTGAAGATATTACAACATTGGCGGGATAAATAACTCTAAACTTAAGTCCCTAGCAAAACTACGTCCTAACTAAACATCAAGACATTGATTAGGATCAAGAACTACCCTTACCCTATCGCTCGCGGCAAACTTGTATTAAAGACTGCAATTGCAGATATAACCAACTAATTTTTTCCGGTTCTTTCACTAAAGGGCAAGTAGGTAATTGATATGATGATGTTTGATCATTACAACAAACGAATTTATTTAACTATTATTCGGCAAAAAATATAATATCCCGTTAATTTTCAATCTACAGAATTAGTCACAATGCTTATCTCACCATGCCACAACCAATACGTCGACATTGAAGTAAGAACCATTTGCAAGCGTATTTTTGCTAGTTATACCTGTTTAACATATAAACATGCGGCAGTAAAACAGCCATAAAGTTAGTGCTATTCCGTAGAGTTATTTACTTTAGCTGAAGAGATAACAAAACGCCGCAGTCGCAATCAGTCATTTCAAAACAAACAATATCTCGGCCTTCTCCGCTAAATATAACTCGAAGACAGGGGCATTGATGTGAATTTCAGGGACGAGCACAATAATTTAACGGCGCATTGAATTAAACGACTCGGTGACCTTCAGTAATTTGCGTATGATTTGTGGAAACAACCCTTATGAAAACAAAATTAGAAGTGTACAGTAAATTGCAGTAGTTCTTTCAGAATTTCCTAAAAGAAATCCACAACACTTCAAGCTAGATTCCTGGTAGCTTCTGGGTGATTATTTGAGCGTTTTAACCGTCTTATTACTCTGTCCACAATATTAGCCAATTCACATATTCTTTTTTTTTCATTTAAATAATAATTGTAATATGCCACGACTTTTTACAAGACAACTGATACGCTTATGGCGGCACAACTCATACGGATTTCTTCAATACCGGGCACAGAGTAATAAGACGGTTAAAGCGCTCAAATAACCACCTTTTCACAGTTCGAAGATAACATTAAAAACACCACGGGCGTTTTCCAATGGCAAAACTGAAAGCCTAAGGTTACCAAAGTTCGTATTCTCATTTCTCATTCACGACAGCTAATATCAAGTACGTTGGCATCCGTCATTACAGCCCTCTAAGGAAAGTCCTAGCAAACCCCGTTCCGCGGAAAGCTCAACTGCATTGACTTAGCTACCGCAGAACTAAGCGTAGGATAGGGGCTAAAGCCAATCCCAAACAGGACCTGACATAGGGCCTCAATTTTCCACCGAGGCTCTTGGAGCAAGAGTCTTGGTCGTCTAGCTATGCCACTGCTGAACTACGTTGTGCGCTACAATTATTCGAAAACTAATCGAATCCGAGCAGACGACTATCATCGTTTCGAGGGTGGCACACCCCTTTATTGCGTGTCGGAACATTTGCCTCGCTGACGTCACCCCGCGCCCCGACCATCCTGACCTGACAACGTCTATTTTTGGCTTTCGGAGAGACAGTTTGACTGCCCATGACGGACACTATCCCATGTCTCATTTGTATGTGAGCACGCAATCTAAATATCATGGCGCTTTCGAGCGTTCATTGCACTTCAGTGTCATGATAGATGTTCATAACTCCAAATGAAGTACATTTATAGCAGACATTAATTCTGTTTGTATTTGTGTGTATTGTACTATGCAGTCGTAAAATTTTAATGCTATAATAAAAACAAATTAAATAGAATATTTGAAGGTCACGAATGGTGTAGATACAAGAGGGTAAAATTATAGCAACGCAATTATAGCACGATGTGATATACAAATGTAATATAATAATAATCTGAGTGTCATAATGGCTTTTGGCTATGTGTTGTTACACACTCTGCTTTTTAAGTTTTTGGCCTTTTACTTAAATATCTTCTAAAACCAGCTAAATACGGTATAAAAAATCACGGGTTTCCGCATTTTACATTTCAAATAATAAACAAAAACACGTCCAAACTGGTATCAGGTAAAAACTAGGTGTATAAGACCATTTCTGAATATACTAAAAGTTTTAATTTCCAGTGTCCAATTCTGATTAAAGCTTATAATCATTTCTTGGTAAAGACAATTGACCTTAATTGTTAGCCTAAAATAAAAAAGCAGTAAATTTAAGTTTCAGGTATCGTCATCGCTATTAGTTATAGCCATAAGAATATTGAAGACTAGCAACAAGTTAATAACCTTTAATGATAACCTTTTGTTATCTATAATAATTTCAAGGAGGCGTAGAAAACAAATCTGATCGTAATCAAGTTGACTCTACTACTATACTCTAGTAAAGTAACATGAAAAATTGGGGATATTGAACTTCACAAATGTTCACGACTTCGATTGAAACCCTCGCAACCCCTTAACACAATCTATAACAGAAAAATCATAACAGAGCACGCGCCCACTGAACAGGCAAATCAAAATAGCTGAAGCGTTTTCTTTGCTCCAATGTACCTACTTACATATGCCTTTTTTGATTTACCATAATAGAAGGCCTATCTATCAGCGTACGCCAAGGTCAGAGATTTACATTACATCACTAACGCCAGTAAAAAGCCGGGCCCACCACAATACGGTCTTTGTTCTGGGAGTAGTGTGGGAATTAGCATATTAAAGGAGTGACGTCATGCTATCCTGATGAATAGTCTCCAGTATACGTATGTCTAAAGATCATTGCCTTATAAACTTTTGTTTCAATTTTTACCCAACCGTTCCAGCAATCATATAAATGGTACCTTTTTTTGAAAGACACATTCTACGAAAGGATAATTTACGCTGGCCTATATAAAACACAAAACGCAAAGACGAGGGCCACACTTTCGTCACCCATTCATACGAAACCAAGACAAAATAGTAGGAATACGGTTTAGAAGAAGAATACGCTTTAGAGTAAATTTGTTAGTCAAGATATTTTTGAAAACGCAATTGCTACATTTGTCAAAGGAGTCATCGTTAAAAATTACACGACAATGACATGATCATATCATAGCATTCAGGGAAACATCATGCTTGTTAATAACAATGAATAAGAAACTATAAGCTACCCACGCGAATTACTCACGCTGTACGACTAAATAGATCAATTTTCA
This sequence comes from Apotomis betuletana, assembly GCA_932273695.1. Lineage (NCBI taxonomy): Eukaryota > Metazoa > Arthropoda > Insecta > Lepidoptera > Tortricidae > Apotomis > Apotomis betuletana. The sequence goes on from OW026315.1 coordinate 12,247,891, forward strand.
ACATGGCCCGTCAACATGAAATATTATACGATTTCGGTAACATTTTAGCTGGACGCGAGGTCAATGATATGAGTCAATCAGGAAGTGGATGTATGAAAGCCAATCGACAACGATTCAAATCTAATCGACATAAACTCCATTGAAATAGAGTAATCAGTTGAATTTAACAACAATAACCCATACAATACAATACAACATATTTTTATTGATTACATCAACACAACAGTTTTTACAAGTACACTCGCGAGCAAAATAATTGCATCACTTTACATTTTTTCATCTGCACCTTATAATTTTGTAAACGGGGATCTTTTAAAAAAATATTTTAATGAGGTTTTGTTACCTGAGATCTAAGTTCTGCAAAAAGCTAACAAACATGAAAATAGACACATTATTTTTCACTTTATGAGCATTTTCTTGGTTTATGGGCGTTACCGCCCTAATAGGGGCACGAGTTGAGCTCTCTTTGTCGTCTATTTTACGGGGGTACAGGAGAGGGGGTTATCAGGCACTTATCAAAAGTCGACCGGTACACATTCCCGCATATTTTCCCGTGAAGAATAACCTGAAAACATGGATACCACTGAACCTGAAGTCGCCGCCCGTTTGCTGCAAGAGGGCCGTAGCCAACGTTTAGTAGCTGCCGAGCTGAATTTAACGCAATTTACAGTTTGTAGAGTCTACCAGAGGTTCTAGCAGACTGGGACCTTCACTTTAAGACCAAGAACCGGCCGCAGAAGGTGCACATCGGAGCGGGACAACCGCTTCATTGTCACGTCAGCTCTCCGAGATCGTCACCAGACAGGCATTTCCCTTCAGCAGCAACTCCGTGAGGTCCCAGGAGTGACTGCCAGCGAGTGGACTGTCAGGACACGACTCAAGAAAGCCAACTTGAAACCGAAAAGACCTGTCTCGTGGCCCAAGTTGCTGCCACAACACCGAAGATCATGACGCAAATTTGCTGAAAATCATGTGAACTGGACCATCGAGCAAGGACCCCGGTTTTCTTTTCGGACGAGTGCCGGATGTGCCTGAATGGCAGCGACAGAAGATGACGAGTCTACAGGAGACCAGAAGAACGATTTTCTGAGTGCTGCATCTCCGAGAGAGTCGCCTACGGAGGAGGTTCTGTTATGTTTTGGGGCGGCATTTCTTACGACGGGCGGACCGAGCTGGTTTTCGTGCCTTCTGGAGGTCGTGGACGTGGTTTGAACGCTGCCAGGACATCACCGAGATCCTGGAGATGCACGTTGTCCCTTACAAAGGTATGTTTGATGAGGGGTTAATTTTTATGCAGGATAATGCCCCTTGCCATACCGCAGGAGACACCGCCACCAATCTTGCCGAGGTGGAAATCACCACGATGCGGCCAGCGATGAACCCGGACCTTAATCCCATCGAACACATGTGAGACTGCCAAAAACGCAGGGTTCGGAAGCGGAATCCTGCTCCGTCCAATGTTGCGGAGCTGAAGGAAGCCTTGCTGGAGGAGTGGTATGCTATCCCTCAGGATTACGTCAGGAAGTTGATAAAATCCATGCCAATACGCCTGAATTGTGTAAAAAGAGCTAGGGTTGGCAACACCAGTTATTAATCTGTAATAATAAATTCTATGGTTGTTAAATTGTCCTTTTATTCCCCGTTTTCATAGAAAAAATGTTCATACATTTCCGACAGCTCTCAGTTTTCCTACGTTTTTCAGTCCTTGGACTGCAAGTTTCTTGAAAGTTTTTACCTCAGATGAAAAAATGCAAGGTGATGCAATTATTTTGCTCGGGAGTGTATTGCAATGTTTCATAAAAAATCCTTTCTGGAATCCCAACGACACTTAAACGTGACAAGAATAATAAAGTATAGCAATGTCATATCATAACAATGTTTTATTACTGGGCGGTTTCGGAAGCCTTATAGGAATGTTTTTCGTATGATGCAGTAAGTAAACACAATATCTATTTAAAAAATAATCTTAGAGACATAATTTCATCGTTCAATATCGAATAACACACTGCGTGACCAAAATTAAGACAGTTTTTTGTAAAAAAAAATTAAGGGCATGTCATAAAAGAGGGCAAACGAAAGAGAGAGAGAAAGAGATCGATGTTGGTGACTGCTTACCAACCGAATATTGGAATCATACCTACATAAAATGTGACTTTATATTTTGAGGAATTTTTCCAGAGTTCATCTGATCCGTAAACACTTCGATAGACTAGTAACAACATATCGACATGTACCTACGTCACGTATACGGCAGTATAATTGTTAGACAAATTTATAAAAATAACTGACGCCACTACTCGATTTAAAAAGCATTAACGATAATGTCAAAAAATATTCCCGAACTATGATTTATGCAGTTATTTAATAATTTGTACTAATATTTAAATAACATTCCTTTTATAGAAAATGTATTTTTTTTATATTTTTTCTAATTAGCTATGCCATTGTACATTTTTTTTTTCTAATTAGCTTTAAGCCATTGTACATATAATTATCCTTTCTTTTATATTTATCTATAGTTTTTAGTATTGTAAATATTGTAAATATATTGTATTTAAAAAAAAAACTATTGACCCTCCTTGTAATTGTTATGGAAAACAAAAAATTGATAATTGTTATTTTTGTTTGTTATTTTTATTCATTGAGTCTACTAACTACCTACCAGAATTTTCGTTGAAACAGCAACGATGCCAAATCATGTAAAGTAAACTTAAGGCTACAAAATTTTGGTTCAAAATAAAGAAAAAATATGTAGTCATAAATCGAATAATTACGTGACGCATTCAATGGCATCCGTACGGTAATTAACAAAAGATGCGATATGGCCACATTCCAATACCTTAAAATGAATAGGTCCTTTTCACTTTTTTTCTAAATCAGGGGCAAGGGGTCCAAAGTAACTATAGAATCCTATTCCCATCTTACCAGTGCCATGTTGCTTTTCAAATAGTTGGCCAAATATTTCCTACACAAGGATATTATTGGCACCGTCGCCATGTCACCACTTTCCATGTTATTTTTCTACTTCAGACTGAAGCATTGCATTTGATTGCTTCAATAAATTTTATTTCTTTTACGATAACACGATAAGTTTAATAATTCAATACAAAAAAACGTGTGAACATATGAAAAAATATGAATCGAAACCGAACAATTTACTATTTTCTGTTAAATAACGTGTGTTTTTCGTCGGAAAACGTATATCGCGGGATTGTACCTAATTCAGTATACGGGATGATAAAATAATGCCTTTGCTTGCTTACAGTATAGCAAACTATGTTCTCTAATATAGCTTTAAATATTGAAACTTAACTAGAACCATACGCCACCGGGCGACCTAGGCCGGGTGCCAGATGGACTCGCCCATTATGCTGTGATAGCGTATCGAGTTACAGTAACCACAGCACAGCTACGTAACAAATATGACCCTAATATCATTTCGCAATGCACTTTTGTTTTCGCACGCAATTTAGAACGGACTACATTGAGGACAATGTATTATAAATGCAGAATTTCGTATTCTAATTCGTTTGTTATGCAAAGGCAAAAAAATGTTTTAGTTCATGTGATGATTTGACGAAATAGACGCAACGACTATTATGATTATTGTTGTATTGAAACAGATGTAGCAAGTGCTAGAGCCACATAAAAGGGAATGAAAGTCATTCATTCTATTGTAGTTCCTTCACAAATTGTAGGTTAGTAATAAAGATAGGTAATTATGTATGTAGGTTTATGTTCGAACCAAACCACAAATCAATAGTTTTTCGATTCTGTTACTGAGGAATGTTTCCATGCTTGATAATTAAGTTTACACGAAACTCTTAAAAGCGCTAAACGTGAGAATGATTAACAAAAGCTTTACATAGTCTTCCTAATCACCGAAAAAAAGAAAATTTGTACTTTATAACGCTCACTCAAAGGCCAAATTCGTTTGTTTTGTAACTAGAAGTGCGTGTGCACTCAGCATACAATCGCAACTAGGGTTACCATTTAGGAATTTGAAAAGTCCTGGCAAAAAGCCGGACGAATCGAAAAAAGTCCGGACTTTTTAGTCACCAAAATAGGTAGGCATGGTAGTAGGTAGACGCTCGCATTGCGAGATTTGCGAGGGGGTAGGTGCGGGGTGCGGGCGGGGATTTCTCATTATTCCTACTTATTTGAAAAAAGCCGGACAAATTAAAGGGCCGGACAAAGTCCGGACAAGAGTCGAAAAGTCCGGACATGTCCGGACAAATCCGGACGTATGGTAACCCTAATCGCAACACTTTAAAAGAGCAACTACAGTAAACGGCGATAAAGAATGCACATCGGCAATCATCGCATTTCCGAATACAAACGAATGCTAATTTCCATGTACATCAATTATTAGATTAATCGTTCATCAGAATTTGAATTTAGAACTAAGTACTTTATTGTTGTTTTGTTTTGATTTCACGTGGAATATATAGAGCTGTAAAACTCGATGTAATAATATATAGTTATTGCTATAATGTTCTTGTTGGGGAAAAATAATATACATATATATATATTCAGGCCCACATTCCTAAAAGGGCTTGACTGAGCATTAGCAACTGATGTTATACTACTAGGATACTTAAATGTGGGTTTAAAGATCGACAAAAAGTGTAATTACTTACATTAACATTCTCATGTTTTTTTAATTGGTCGGCTTCAGTTACAAAATATTTATAAACATTGTAGATAATTTCGCGTGACTGGCAAAGTAACGGCTTACCTTTTTTCCCTATAGATGCCATAGTACAAATTTAATTTTGTGTAGGTTTTAGCAACTCTATATATATATTGACTTGGATATGCGACTGCACTCTCTCGCATTTGAACCACGACTGACAAAACAAACGTCATGGTGTGTGCGACACAGATATCGCTATACGAAGTCGAAATTAGCCGATTGCCTCTTTCCAAAGATCGATGTGCAAACTTTATCGCCGTTTACTGTACGTATGTGAGTATGACGTCTCTTAACGCGTATGACTTTATTCCACTAAGAATGCCATAATGACACAAACTAATCTACCCTTCTCTGACCACGATTTTGGCACACACAGCGATGCAATAGTTACGTCAGTATTAAATAACAGTTAGCAAGAATACAGGAAGTCGGAGGACGCTAATGATATTACGATGTGTAAGGAGTGATCATTACAATGAGTACACCGTGACGTTTTATGATGCGATACATTGACGATACGAGTCTTCAATATTACGAGGTCTATATTTAGTGTAGTTAAAGCTTTCTAATATGAAATGCTAAACGTTAGCTAGACTAATTAATGAATGTACTATGAAAGTAGCCAATAGTGCCTGTAAAACCCAAACAAATAATCTCTACGTAGTATAAAACAAAGTCGCTTCCTATCTGTCTGTCCCTATGTATGCTTAGATCTATAAAACTACGCAACGGATTTTGATGCGGTTTTTTTTAAATAGATAGTGATTCAACAGGAAGGTTTATATGTATAATACATGCATAATTTGTCAGTATTGCACCGGTGCGAAGCCGGGGCGGGTCGCTTATTTAATATAAATAAGGCCTTTAGAAAGACGGGCTCACTATGCGCCGCGAACCGAGCTAATAGCATACCTTCGTACGCGCACGAGAACCATCTACTTCGCATATTTGTTTACGTCCGAAACTCAAGTCGCATAATTTGATTTCATCGAATGTTCATCTTACAGAATCATAAATTGTCCGAATCTTAATACGCAAAATAAGTATTGTATTGCCGAACTAGGTTATAAGTTAGGTTTACAAAGCCAAAAAGTATGTTCTCTGCATTAAAAAGTTATGCGTAGGTAAAGATCATTCGTCGAAAATAGAATTCGGCGTAAAATGTTATGCATAAAGACAATTATGGATATATTGTTACTAGCTTTTGCCCGCAACTACGTCCGCGTGGAACTTGGAAGTATGGAAGCAACCTCGTACAACACGATCGATATCCACCTAATCACCTTAATTAATAAAAGGGATTATTAAAAGCGCCTAAGCAAATGTAAGAGCAATTGTGCTTTTGGTCTAATCATTACATTACCTACAGAGTCATCAATGTCATCATGAATTACTTACTCACTTTTCAATCTTTTTAGGGATAATTTTCAGGATGAAAACTATCCTATGTCCTTCCTCGGATCTTAAACTATCTCCATGCCAAATTTCATCAAAATCGATTCGGCGGTTTAAGCGTGAAGAGGTAACAGACAGACACACTTTCGCATTTATAATATTAGTATGGACAGGTACGATACAAAATTATGAAAAAATGCGTAAACAAAAGGAACCAGCGCACACGCCTGTGTGTTTTGGATTCGCCTTCCGATTTTTTTCAAGCAGGCGCGCGTTCTTTGTTGTTGCATGTGTACCTACCTACGCGTTGGTTGGTCGTGACACTACGCCCCGCCACGACCAATTGCGTCGTTTTACACCAGCCCTCAAGTGGCTTTTGCGAAGATCTAAAGAAAGAAAAATCTTTTGACTTTTATTCTGTGCCTTCAGCAGTTCCGTTGTACCTATATTGCACTATTAGCTAGGTTTCATCGTGTCTTGGGAAACATACGATACGACGCTACTAAGAGAAGATTACAACCGGGCACACCATGAACCAGGAACGATAAGCCAATTTTTGTCTCCTGAACCTGACCTGACCTTAACCTCTTGCCCAATAATCAGACGAGATACTAAAAAGGAGAAATAAACTAAACGAATATACTTAACACCGTTACCGAGTATGCTTTTAAATAAATACTTGTCTTTTACCATTCATATATGTACAATATAGCCATTTTTTTTTCTTATTTAAACAACATACAGCTATCTTTACAGGTCTTAATAACTGTCTGGGCTGTTTACGATTTACAATATATTTCAAAATAAAATTAGTCATAGCAATGTGTTTCAATACCAAAAAAACATCCAACGAAAATGTATCTACTTTTAAAAAGATTTTCGTAAGTAATAATGTCTTACGTAAAGCGCAGTGATTTAACCGCTGTAGGTACACTTTTTTAGGTACTAGTTTTTCACTTACGTCTATATCTACTACCCGTATATTTTCAATGAAGTGAGGAGATAGTTTGCAATCGTTTATAACAAGTCTCGATTCACTGTGGACAAGTTTTTGCACCCGACGAAACCTTTGAAAACTGTCACATTGCAATGTAACTCTTTCACGGTAAAATTCACACGGCAGCAAAAACAATGAACGTAATCGAACTATTCCAACCTTTCCAACCTTTTCCAGTGGAGTAATTTCTTGCATAATGATTGCACGTTTTCCCCAACAAGCCTTTTTGCGTATGACCTGCACTTGACCCGATGTAAGAATCCGAACAGTAAATTACAAATGTATTAACCACACTTGTTTAATTTTTTGACGGATATTATATTCATATGTAATTATAATTATTTTAAAATATCTAATTATATTGATGCATGTTAAAGGGGCAATTTCATTAAAATTTTATCAACAATTTAGCATGAATTGAGGTTGGCTTAAGTACAGTTTACAAGAAGATAGCATGCGATCGTAAGATGAGCGTCAAAGGCCGGAAATTGGGTGCGCCAAAGTTCACATAATTTTTCAACCCCGATTATTGGAACTCCGAAAATGTTACTCATACAATTTTTCATCATAATAGTCACTATTTATACTTAGTCACTATTACTACCGATCATAACTCCGAACCATTTAAAATCATAATATTAATTATCATAAATATCTCTAATACTACTTTTTATTTTCATACATTTATTCATCATAACTGATTTTGAACCTATTTTTCACTGTCATACATTTTTTAAGCAGACTGGTTTGTACTCATAAACTCCACAACCCTATATATTTAACTAGCGACCCGCCCCGGCTTCGCACGGGTGCAATACTGATAAATTATGCATGTATTATACATATAAACCTTCCTCTTGAATCACTCTATCTATTAAAAAAAACCGCATCAAAATCCGTTGCGTATTTTTAAAGATTTAAGCATACAAAAGGACATAGGGACAGAGAAAGCGACTTTGTTTTATACTATGTAGTGATAAGCAGGCTGCGACAAAATGGAACATGGCTCAAAAACCGAAAACTGTAGGTTAGGTTAGGTTTGTATTATGACCACGTATAGCGGAGCGAGCGAAGCGAGCGGAGCGTCAAAATGCTTGCATGCTTGCTTGCATGTACACTTTACTGACTATAACTCAAAACAAGCATTATGAATAAAAACATATTACGAAAAACTGTATCGATATGTTTAAATGTTATGATTGACAAGTTTATTGTAATTTATGATTCTGAATGAAAGAAATATGAAAATCAGCATTATGAGTACACACATAATCTTAGTGACGCCATTATGAATAATGATGTTCTGAAAACTGTCGATTATGAACTCGGTTGGTAGTAGTGCAAATTTATGACGGACAAATGTATGAAGTAAAAAATTCGGAAGAGTGATGATTCTGACAATAAATCGGTAGTAGAAGAAAAATTCGGAGGATCAATTTTATGTGAGCCAAACAAATGAAATTAAATGCGAACACGTAAACTACTTTAATGTTATAGTATTATAAAAACATACCATCTATGTACAGCGTAGGTTCCGAATAAAAAAAAATCGGTATTTGCCACAGGTATCGTCAATAAGCAGTGCAAAATAATACTATGCAATATCTATGTACGAGTACGATATGCAATATCTTTGATATTATCGGGCGGTCTTATATTATCATTATAATTATTACAATGATTAGTAAAAGATTGTATGTTATACTTATAAAGCGTGTAAATTTAATACGAGCGGAAGTTAAATCTGATATAGTTTATGTTGCGGTCGGGTAGTAACAACTAACATTTTAACAAAAAAAATATTTTGGGTAATTTTCTTGGACATAAGTGCACAGACATGTATACAAAAGTTAAAGCTCAGTTGGTCAATTTTAACTTGACAGGATTGATAACCGACAAAACAAACAGACACAGGGCAGGTGAAACAACAAAAAAGTTGTAGTAAAATGATTTTATGACTAATTAAGAAATCGTTAATAATACTACTGTAACCACAAAGTAATGCAATCCTGGTGCAGTTGTAAACCACCGGCACTAACTGTCCACGAGCGTACCCGCGTTACTACACCAACGGGCTGAATATTTCCTGTATATAACACTATTTAGCAACTATGGATCGATACTACTATGTATTTACAAATTAAAACTGTATGCTGCAAATTGGCCCACACGAGCTCTTTTCTGAGTCAAATTTAACCAGCTCTTCTGAAAATATGACATTATGAAAAAAACGCTGCAAGGTCTAATTCAACGGAATTAATTACAGCTGAACACGTAATGGACATGAAAAGGCTCTCCAAATAGATTTGATAGTTTGGACATATTGATATTATCTATCACTATTATACTTGCAGAATAAAGTTCGTTATTTCATTATATTTGTTTTTTTAAGGTAGTGCAGTGCAGTGCTTTCGAAAATGTCTCTTGCAATCATAAAAATATCATGGTAGCCCTAGTGTCGATGTGGGTCGCAGCAAACCGGCAGTGCAGGATGCCATGTGCAACTAAATGAGCTTTATGCTCACGGTTGTAAATTTCTCCGTGACCGTTTTCTTATAGAAACTTTCATATATCATTAGATGCAGATGCACGTTAGGTGCATCTTGCCGTATTTTGTCACGTTTGTGTTGTGTGGAGAAAGAATGTTGCCCAAGATAACATGTTTTATTTGTTTTTTGTTTTAATAAAGGAGCAAATCAACTTTCTACGTATACAGAAACGTATAGTCAACATAAAACTAGCAAAATACCTACTATTAATTTAGACCCATTCGACTTCACTTGACTTTTAAGATCGGAAGTACAAATTGCGTGTTTCCGGTACAAATTGCTGTATATTTACAATAATAGAACACTTAGAAAGACAACAGTAATGTGACAAAATAACGACTAATGAAATTTAATTTCAGTAGACCTATGAATATTATTAATAACTCAGATGTGCCTTTCTTGAATTTCATAATTTACACAGCGAGAAGTCACAATTAAAAATATTTTTTAAAATTGTAAAACACTTGTGTTTACAAAAGCAATAAACGAGCACTCTTGAATACATACCTACTTTCGTAAAATATCGTAGAGCTGATTTAGAGATTTGTCTACATAGCCAAACTATCGGTACTAAAAAGATATATTTCTGAATCAGACTAAAGGAATTTGGTTCTAAATCACGAAGTGTAAGTAAACAATCCATGTTGCACAAAAATGTTAACCAAGTGCTGATTTAGATTCTAAGCAACACAACTAAAATACATACGTTTATGTAGTGTTTTTGTATCCAAAAGGTTACGTTTACGGAATACAATAACAATAAACCTAGATTTGTAAGCAATGATAACGTGACAAAGGACTCTGCGCATATACACTTAAAGTAAATAGGCAGTGTGGAATAAAACGAAGGGCCCTGGGAGGAAACTGCCTTAAATCCTTAAGTTACTTAATTTTACTTGAAGTAAACATTATTTTATTTAAAATAAATAATCCTACAGTAGAATAAAATAACAAGTGTTTAATATAAAAATAAATTAGGTGTTTCCCGAGTGACCGAATTTCAGAAAAATCTGTGAATGCAGTTTTGTTCTTCTTAAAAATAAAAGAATGATCCCTTTACGTAGAATGAACTAACTTAAGGCTTTAAGGCAGTTTCCCTCCCGGGCCCATCTAAAGGAAATTAGCCAGATCAGATTTAAAATAAAGAAAAAACATACTTAATTGAATTTTTTATCATTCCCTTAAAGATCGTGCCGTACAACTCGGTAAAGAAAGTTTAGTAAACTGAAACTAATTAGCCTTCTAAATCATTCCATATAAAAATTAATAAAAATGACGTAAACATTGAAAAGCATCTGTTCCAACAATCCTCACCTGACGCAGACTCTTCTTGAAAAGTTTGAACTTCATGGCGATCCAGAACGAATGTACTTTCAATACAAATTTAACATCACAAACACATCGGAACTGATTGATTTCACGCACTTGACCGTGTACTAACCGATTTTATTTACAGTACGATTTATTCTTTACGATACGTAGTTATGTACAGGTGTAACCGCGAGCGTACAATACGTCTGCTCGTATCGATGCCTTCGCGACGACTGAGGGGAGGTATTCGATGCGCCTGACATATGTTTCAGGAAAGCTGTTTATCTATTCTATACTTTAGTTTGTTTCGGTTTACTGACGTAAGCAGGAGTTAGTAATGGTTTAGCGGAATTTATTTGAGATGCTTGCATTTTGCTTTGTTTAGTTTGTGATAACATTCGGGGAAACCTGTGCCCTTGTTGTAATACGGGTACTTATCAGTATGAATAACTCGCATTATTTGACTAACTGGATTGTGTTTTAACATATAATACGAACGTATGAAGTAGCTATTAGTGTAGATAATTGTTTACCATTAACAGGCGTAGGTACCGACACGTATAGAGGAACTCGTTAAAATGTTAAAACGACTTTTTTGATGCATAGGTAACATACTATAACTATACTAATAATGTATTTTTATGTACATATTTATAAGTTAATTTAGGCCGCGGCTTTGCTCATTTAGTAAGAGTATTTAAACCATGAATACAAAAATAGAAGAAATAGAGTAAGAAATAGAGTATTTAATTGATAATCACAACACGGTTGCTATGCAAAACAAGAAAAAAAACATCAATGATCAAATATAGCATAAATATATCTAAATTCATATTGCCAAGTTCCTACAGCAGAATTTAAGAAATAGAAAGCAAACGCCTATTAAATCATTTCATTTGAAATTCAAATCCCAGAAGGGAAATTAGTTGAGTGCGAATTATTTTTCGGTTTCTATATGTGTCTTCAGCATTCTATATCGCGGCCAGTACTTACGATATGTCAGTAAAGATCTTTTCTTTGATTAGCAAGATTAATCAAAACTGAATCATTTGTTCTTGTGAAAGTCAATGGCCCCGTATTATTGTAAAAGTCGATCTGTTTATCGTGAATAAAATGTATTACGCGGCCCGACATGTTTCGAACTCATATGGAGCTCTTCATCAGGGACAGGGACTGCTACCCGTACACCGTCGCGGCAACTTTGTCACTGAGTTCGAAACATGTCGGGCCGTTCCTGACAACTCCACGTGAGTGTAAACCGCTTAATACAAAAATTAAATATGTCGCACGAAAGTTTTAATAAAATTGAATATAATATTTCCTATAAATGCTGAAATATCAATCAGATAGCTTTCATTACTTAAGGCGGATTGTTAGCAATAAGCTCACACCAACGTAATATTTTATATTTGTCTCCAAAATCTTAGAAACGAAATAAAATCAGTACGAACCTCACATAGATTATTTATATATGATTATTTACACACACCGCAAAGAATGAAGTTACCTATACAATTTATATAGGTAATTGCGTAACCTACTATTTCGTACAGCAATTAACAATGTGAAATCTAAAATTTTATTTAATTTTATGCTATAAGGTGACTCGGGGCTATTGTAGCTATGGGGTTATTGTATCTAATTACCATTATAATGGTCTGTGACCATTATAATGGTCTGTGTATATATAGGATACACAGTACAATTTTATTTTATTTATTTTATTTTATTTAATTAACAACAAACAAATTACACAGCATTACAGCATTATGCTAGGCACTGTGAATTTAAATAATAATATCTAAAATAAAACGAAAATAACAATTAACACAGATAATAACAAACTTTCACGAATCACTAGGAGGACGTTCATCCATCGCCTCACAGAACTTCAGACATTCGTCACATATAACCTTCCAGCTACTTGCAAAAACATCGCAATCAGGTGCTGATGCGAGAAGCGCATTCAGATCTCGCAAAGCATGGACCAATGGTGATTTTCTGTGGGATACCGTGCGCGCCCTCGGAACTTCCAGCAAATGACGAGCACGTGCTCGGAGATTAAAGTTGGATTTAGACAATGAGGGCACAAGCAAGCATACAAATTGCGAAACCAATTCCGGACAATCCGAATCCCCTCGTAAGATACGGCACGCACTGGTCAGAAGGCTATGATTTCGCCGCACCTCAAGGGAATTAAACCCTAACATGCCCAGCAGGAATTTAGTTGGGTACAAGAAAGGATAGTACCCGTAAGTTTTCCTGTACAAGAAACGCAAAAAAGCTTTTTGGACTTTCTCCAGAAGCAGGGCGTAAGTGACCTCATGAGGGTTCCAGACAATAGAAGCTGCCTCCAGTTTGCTTCTGACTAACGAGGTGTAAATGAGTTTAATCGCCATGGGATTATCAAAGTCACGGGCATTTCGAATTACGAATCCCAACCTTCGATAGCAGCTGGCAGTTAATGTCCTCATATGCTCATGAAAGTTGAGATGCACGTCGAACATTATGCCTAAGTCCTTAACAGAGCCGACACGCGTAATGGGTTCAAGGCCTAACTGATATTGTGCATGTACAGGGTCATGCGCGCGGCTGAAAGTCATCACTGAGCACTTTCCAGTATTAAAAAGAAGCTTGTTTTCAATGCTCCATTGATAAACCCGGTTGATGTCTTCCTGAAGAGATTCGCAATCGGACAACTGTTGCACACCATAAATGAGCTTCAAGTCATCGGCGTAGAGTAAGCATCTGGCATATGTAGTGACTGTTGCCAAGTCATTTATCATGACTCCGAATAAAAGTGGCCCTAAGATCGAACCCTGGCTGACTCCTGAACGTGTGTGATATGATTCGGAAACAAAGCATCCATGTTGCACAAACTGCAGCCTGTCGCGCAGATAGCTTGCAAAGAACCGTAGTAATGTCGGTGAGAAACCTAGATTACATAATTTACTCAGAAGCAAGTCGTTATCCACGCGATCAAAAGCTTTTTTAAAGTCAAAGTACAACACATCAACTTGTATCCCTTTATCCAAATGTTCGGAGATGTAGCCAACCAGGGTTAGCAGATTCGTCTCGACCGATCGCCTAGGCCTAAACCCGTGTATATAATACAATGGTCTGTGTATCCTATATATACACAGACCATTATAATGGTCACAGACCATTATAATGGTAATAAGATACAATAACCCCATAGCTACAATAGCCCCGAGTCACCTTAATTCTATCATTTATTTAACAGTAACATTTAATCAACATAGGTTATAAATTAAATCCGCAACGCTGGCTTCGTCAGATAGAATACAAAATCTAATCAGCGACAGGCTTCGTCAAACAAACAATATGTTAAATTAAACCTTTAACTATTATTTTTTTCAAAGACGTTTTTACTTATGATAAGGTCCCAATAGGTTCACCAATTACTATTTTGAAGCTATAAAATTAGATTATTATTTGGAAGATTCTAGACATAAACCATTAAGCGATAGATAAATCACGACAGACGACGATGGTGCATTTAGTTGGACTAAATACGAGGTCATTGCTCCTCGACCATCAAATGCAGTTGTATTAAGGATGCATGAAGTAGATGGATATAGAGAAACAATGTGATTATTGTTGTAAGGTTTTGTATGTAACCATATTTGAGTGCAATTCAACATTCACAGATGACTATAGAATATTTATACCCGCCTTGGCAAAAAAAGTGGAGGGTTGTGTTTTTATTTTTATGCAACGTTTTTATTTTTATGAAACACCCGTCACAGTTTTTTTTTTGGGTTCCGTACCCAAAGGGTAAAAAAGGGGTCCTATTACTAAATCTCCGCTGTCCGTCTGTCTGTCACCAGACTGTATCTCATAAACCGTGATATCTATCTAGACAGTTGAAATATTCACAGATGATGTATTTCTGTTGCCGCTAACAACAAATACTAAAAACAAAATAAAATTAATATTTAATAAGGATAAACGTGATCGGATGCGATAACTTTGCACCTCATTTGTATTTAGCGCCATACATACCAGGTGCAAATTTAACTTAACCCGGCCAGTTAGGTTAGGATGGGATAAGTGTTTGTACGGAACCCTTGGTGCGCGAGTCATACTCGCACATAGCCGTTTTTTTTTATTTTTCAACTTTAATGGGCGTTACCGTCAACGCTTTTACTTTAATGTTCATCATCATCATCATCAGCCTATTCTTGTCCACTGCTGGACATAGGCCTCTCCAACTGCACGCCATTGTAAGCGATCCTCGGCTACTCTCATCCAGCTTTTGCCAGCCACTCTGCACAGAATCTGTGCCACAGATCATCGCTCCACCTAGACTGAGGGCGTCCCACACTACGCTTGCCGATCCGCGGTCTCCACTCAAGAACACGTTTACCCCACCGGTTATCGGTTCTTCGGATAATATGGCCAGCCCACTGCCACTTCAAATTGCTAATACGGTGAGCTATGTCGGTAACTTTGGTTCTCTGACGGATCACTTCGTTCCGAATTCGATCCTTCAAAGAAACTCCGAGCATTGCCCTTTCCATAGCTCTCTGAGCGACTTTAAATTTGTGGACCAGCCCAACCGTGAGTGTCCACGTCCACTTTAATGTTAATGGGCATTAACGATAACGTTAAAGAAAAATGTGACTTTCGTGTTTATTATTCTAGCGCATTGTAATTTAACAATTTTATTACGTCATTTACGTATCTATGTAGGTAGTCTGTACTAGTTCCACCGATTGTATTATCAAACCGCGATGAAAATAGAATTGGATATAACAGTTGTTCCATATATATATATATATATATATATATACGTCAAAATGTATATAAAATGAAAGTTGTTTCAAGCCTATTTTCATCGCAGATTGGTAAAACAATCATGATCAGTAAATGACTCCTCCAAAAAAAGGGTCTGGCGTCACATATCTCTATTTCTTGACGGAGACGAGTTCGATTCCTTAAACACACAAGAATCGGTGGGAGATTGCCCAAGACCATGACACGAGGAAGAATGGGAGAGACGCCTTTGCCTAAACAAAATGGCAAACTCTAGGCCCTTGATTGATAATATAATAACTATTAGGCAGCCTTCTTACACATGGGGTAAACAAAAACTCAAGGAGTCAAGGCAAGCCAGGACATTTTTCGCTTACTTTTTCTTCAGTAGCCAAAGAATCGTCCTGAAGTGGACACGCCGGTGGGAATCGGGTTGTATGGATACCACGCCGCTGGGCCAGTCTTATACATTTTGCTCTTTCGCGCTGATTTTGTTATGGTATTAAGAAGAGTTTATAGCGTAATAAATAATATAAACGGCACAGCTGAACCATAACGCATCATGAAACCATTCTAGCGATCTAGCGGCCTCATTAAACTGCAATATACTATTGTTTTATTGCCTTCATACAACCAGTACTGGTCATTAAAACAGTATACCAAAATTTAATAGCTTCATGTACGCGCTCTTTAATATGTATAGTACATTACTGCAGACGCCGGGCAGACCCTTTTCACGGCTAAGGCATGTATTGCATGTTTGATAAAAATATATTTAATAAGTTTTAAAGGGACCGACCACGTCCGGACACCAAGCTGCGTTTTATAACACAACTTTGGCACAGGGATGGTCGGACATCCAAAGATGTTTATTTATAGGATACTTTTTACCCAACGACGGAGAAGAAAAAATTACGCAGACGAAATTGCGGGCACTTTCTAGTGGAGAATAAGTTTATCTGTTGGCTATGTTCGAAGTGGTGGAGGCAAAGGGAACGATGGTGAAATAGTGCTTCTACCTCAGGGGATGAGGGCCATAACACTATTCCGCGCTAACGTCTTGGCGACGTCGAGCAACATAAAAACTCGCGTTTAACATAGGACGTTACGGTCTCAAGTAAAAACTGAATCCCAATTTCTGATCTTGTCAGACAGACATAATGTTTTATTTCCGCGCCACGCTGGCGCAATAATGCACGACATCGCAACGATCCGCCCTAGATTTGTAATAAACTAATTCATAAAACTTACCTCGTGATCAGGTCCTGGTTTCGACGCCAACCTCGCTTCCGTCAACTGATTCTTCAAAGCCCTGCAATAATGAAAAGACTTGACATCTAGTCACTATCACTTCAATACAATACAAATCCTCTTTATTGTACACAGCAAATACGCAGGGAGATAAACAGAAAAATACGTGAGAGATATACAGTTAAATAATAAACAGAAATAAGCGAAAGGCGGTTTTATCGCTAAATAGCGATCTATTCCATTCCAGACATCCTTTAGGGAGTAATTCATTATTCACTTTTATTCATATTGGCTCTATGTAGATATATCTCTTTGCGGTGCTGTTTGTACAGTCGAGTTCATTTACATCTACACGCTTACGAGAACAAAAATATCTGAACACGATACTTCAGATATTTTTGTTCTCGTAAGTGTGTAGATGTAAATGAACTCGACTGTACAACTAAACGTCAACAAAAAAAGATTTTTCTGTAGCATTGTTAAGCATAGCAACTCTACATCCATCAACTTCCAGCCACCGATTCTTCTTGGCATATATGGCATAATTTAAAATGGAAGTGCTTGGCTTTACTTCACTGACCACAAGGCAGTCCGCTACCAAAAAACAAACTTCCACAACCGTTAATTGATTATGATATTGATAAGTCAACTCTTTCAGCTTAGTGAAGGTGATGAGGTATTTACATTCTTTACTCAACTCAAGTGCCTAAATGTGGTCTTAAATGATATATGTATAACTTAAGTCCATATGTACAAAATGAAATAAAAGCAAATATTTCCATACTAATCGGTTCTGTCAATCATAGGCCTATTGGCATTACAGTCGCGTTACCTACATGTAGCGCTCTTCAGGCGCAATGATGCAATATCGCTAAGTCGCGCCGCCTTGAACGACATGCTTGTCGCGCGACTTCTCTGCGTGAAGGCCCGGGGTGTTACCTGCTTTACTTACATGTAGAGCTCTTCAGCCTGGCGGGCTTGCCGCTCACGCCGCCGCATTGTTGCAATGTCGCTAACAGCGCCGCACGTCGCTTTGAACGACGTTCTTGTCGCGCGGACTTCCATGCGTGAAGGCCCGGGACGTTACCTGCTTTACTTACATGTAGAGCTCTTCAGCCTGGCGGGCTAGCTGCTCGTGACCGCATCAGCTCGGCACATTGTTGCAATGCCGCTAAAGTAGCGCCGCATGTTGCCTTAAACGACGTGTTTGTCGCGCGGACTTCCCTGCGTGAAGGCCCGGGACGTTACCTGCTTTACTTACATGTAGAGCTCTTCAGCCTGGCGGGCTTGCCGCTCGCGCCGCCGCATCAGCTCGGCGCATTGTTGCAATGCCGCTAAAGTCGCGCCACACGTCACCTTGAACGACGTGTTTGTCGCGCGGACTTCCCTGCGTGAAGGCCCGGGACGTTACCTGCTTTACTTACATGTAGAGCTCTTCAGCCTGGCGGGCTTGCCGCTCGCGCCGCCGCATCAGCTCGGCGCATTGTTGCAATGCCGCTAAAGTCGCGCCACACGTCACCTTGAACGACGTGTTTGTCGCGCGGACTTCCCTGCGTGAAGGCCCGGGACGTTACCTGCTTTACTTACATGTAGAGCTCTTCAGCCTGGCGGGCTTGCCGCTCGCGCCGCCGCATCAGCTCAGCGCATTGTTGCAATGCCGCTAAAGTCGCGCCGCACGTCGCCCTGAACGACGTGCTTGTCGCGCGGACTTCGCCTGCGTGAAGCCCCAGGGCATTACCTGTGCAAGAAAAAAAGGGTAATTTAAAAACATCCGCATCTACTCGGACAATGAGAGCATTAACAAATCGTTTCAATATCCACTGCTAAACACAGGTCCTCCCCAGTTTTGCCGCGATCGCTAGCTACTTATGCTCTTTATGCATCAGGCGGACACTGGTATTTTGCTACGACTGTTTTGATAAACAGGTATTTTGTTTAATTGATATATCGATACAAAGATCAACACGCAAAGAAAAATTTAATTGCGTTCATTTATTTGCGTATTTTTTTTTTTATTTTGTGCGTATTCTATTTGCGTTATTCATTATTATTGTTTTAATACTAACTTCTTCACCAGTCAAAAAAAATTACAAGAATGTATGTTTAAGTCCATATTTGGGAGTTTAAAAGCATTAACGCTTCATTACTTTGACCACTGCAAATTTACGATATATTAACTTAACACCGACTTGTGAAACATGGCGAGGACACGACAGTGTCGTCTAATAAACAACATTTTCACTTCTCATGCTCTAAAAGTTCGACTTTATGCTGTGCATAGGCGACATAAAATGGCATTTTAAGGCATAAAGTAAAATCGTCGTCGAAGACCAAGGCGTTCGGTCCAACAGCCACACGAACAACTTCAAACTTAAACCCGTTCCAGACCTTCCGATCCTAATTATCGGATTAAATCGGATAATGAGTACAATTTAATAGGACCGATAATTAGGATCGGATCGGAAGGTCTGGAACTGGTTTTAGCTGGCACAATAATAACAATGCTAAAAGTTCCTTAATAAACAGATATAAAAAAAAACTAATATAATAATAATAATATAATAAACTCTTTATTTTATTTCGTTTCGTTAGTATTCTAAGACCAAGGCAAAGATACCAACAGCCAAAGTACTTACACAATAAAACTTCTTGAAATAAATTTGTAATTTTTTTTTTTACTGTTATTTATTACTTTTTAATTTTTTTCTCTAATGGAACTACATTTTAATTAAATTTGTTTTTAAGTATAGTATTTACATGATGCAATTTCATTTCCTCGCAATCGAAGTGAAAAGTAGAGTGTGCAACTCGTCCATAAAACGCATTTTACACTCGACTTTATATTCATCCTCGCTCGCAAGCTCGCTCGGATGGATAAACGTCTCGTGTAAAATGGTACGTTTTATGCACTTGTTGTACAATCTACTATATAACTTACTTGCCATATAGTCAAATGAGTAACGGAGCGTTTTTAATCTATACATATAAAAAGTGAAGTCCTGGCTAGCTTTTCAACTACACTCTGATGGAGACGCCACGACTTTTCGCAACAACCGCAGCGGTGTAGGTATGTGTTTCTCGCTCACTCGTTATACCGCCGCGCTCGGATCTCTCGCTCAACCGCTGGCCGCGCCGCTGGTCGCACAAACTCGTAGCATATCCGTGAGTGTTGGGCGATTTGAGTCATGTTTAATATGATTAGTTTAATTTGTAGTAAAAGTGTCTATTGATAAGCTGTTTTTATGACAGTCGAATTTCGTCGAAAGTCGATGGTATTTCCTTGGTCAGTTAGTAGACCCCCTAGTTACGGGGACGTTTCGTCGATAACGTTATATTTCACTGATAAGCAATAAACATATTTAGTTCCGTGGGGAGTCTAAGAGCCTTAGCACCACAGACCACCCCCACTAGACGGAGCATGTAAGGCGACCCGTAGGCGACCCGCGCGCACCAACGATATGGTACGGCAGAACATTAAAGTATCAACACGGCGGCCACCGTTTAGTTGCGTTCATGTTTATGAGGTCTCTCTACACCACTTAACACTACAATTTACCATGTTATTTATTTAATTTCTTTTTTCGTTGACGTACGCATGGATCATAAACAAGGACGCAACTAAACGGTGGCCGCCGTGTTGATACTTTAATGTTCTGCCGTACCATATCGTTGGTGCGCGCGGGTCGCCTTACATGCTCCGTCTAGTGGGGGTTGTCTGTGCTTAGCACGCTCACAAATTGTAGCTGGACCGTTAGAGCCGTAGCATGCTGGCGATTTGAAAGCGAGGCGAGCGCCAAAAATCCGAATGACCAAGACAACGCGCTCGGACCTTCCGCTCCCCGCCAAGGAGTGATATGTCCGTAAGTATCCATCTATGAGCTATTCTGATATTTAGTGATATTATTTACCCAATTAACTAGCCAATAAATAATTTGTGATATTATTTACCCTCGGCCAGCTCAACAGCGTCGATGGCTTCGGTGATGTCGTCGCCGATTTCCGGCAGCTTGGTGACGCACATGTCGAAGTACTTCTGCAACTGCGTAGCCTGTTTCGAGAGTAGTTCTCCATATGTGTCCAGTTCCGCTATCTTTTCGGCCAGTCGACGGGATGTGCGACCTGTAAATACAAGAATAAATAATATTTAAAAAAAAAAAAACTAAAATATTAAGGGGCAATCTTACACAACTCGACCTAGTCCCAAACTAAGCAAAGCTTGTCCTATGGGTACTAGATGACGATATATATATAAATACATGTATAGACATCATACATGACCCATGAACAAATATTAGAGTTCATCACACATATATTTGCCCCAGCCGGGATTCGAACCCAGGACCGCCGGCTCAGTAGGCAGGTGCACCACAAACTGCGACAACCGCGTCGTCAGCATAATACATTATGTAATGGATGCTCTGCTAACGCTGCTCTGTGACAGCAAAAAGCCGTATCTTATTATAAGGGCCCTGTCGCACTGGAAATCTGCCTGCGACGATTTCATTGCAAGCGCACAGCGAGTTCGCCGCGAGGACACGACATTGTCCACTGGGCGCTCGCGGCGAATTCACTGCACGCTCGCCTCACTTTCAACTCGCCCGCAAAATGACAAATTGCGTTTTAAGAAAAAAAAAACAAATTCCTGGTTCTTCCAGAACTTGACGTTTTTGGGTTCATCTTACTCAGAATCGATATCATTTTCAATATGAAGAATACAAAAAAGTGTCCTAAATTTGTCCGTTCCATTACGTCACGTTTGAATATGAACTTTTTAGGGTTCCGTAACCAAAGGGTAAAAACGGGACCCTATTACTGAGACTTCGCTGTCCGTCCGTCCGTCCGTCCGTCTGTCACCAGGCTGTATCTCAAGAACGGTGATAGCTAGACAGTTGAAATTTTCACAGATGATGTATTTCTATTGCCGATATATTTAAAGGGGGCTCCCATACAACAAACAGGATTGTTTGCGTTAACTTTGCACCTCATTTGTATGGAGCGCTATACATACCAGGTGCAAACTTACCTTAACCACTTAAGGATGGAAAGTGTTTGTACGGAACCCTCGGTGCGCGAGTCCGACTCGCACTTGACCGGTTTTTTTTTTTCTTTTATTTGCACGAACACTACGTAGTGGAATCTAATACACCCATACAAATTATAGGACGCTTTTTTTATTCTTCACTTCGAAAATGCTATCGAACCTGAGTAGGATGAACCCAAAACCGGCAAGTTCTGGATACGGGTTTTTTTTAAAACGCCAGCTGTGCTAAAGGCTCTTAAAGTCTAGGAAAAATGCAGTAATTATGTGGATATGGGTGTAAATTATGCGGAAACATGAAAAATTTAACCAGAAGGTATTATATTCGAAACTGCAACGCTCATTATAAAAAAACCTATGTTTATAGTTTATATCCGGCCACTCATGTTCTCTTTTTACCGTCCGACAAAACTATTTATTTATTCAGTTAACACATTTATAATATGGACATTGAAGGCAACAGTAATTCAATGATTGTCAAAGAGCATATATGGCTGATTTACGATACCACTCTAAAAATAAAGCATGTCGTGATTATTCCCATCCCGGCAGGACACATTCCTGTGTTATCTCAAAGTCATATTAATAAAGTCGATAACGCAGACGAAATAACAGTCGCGTTTAATTGTAGTTTCATTGTAACGGGTTGGCTTGTTACTAGATAAGAGTCACAGCTATAGCACCATATACCGTCATATTCATTTTGACTACAAAAATCTTAATTGTGTCTTCTGATATTAGCAGGGATCGGAAATTCGGGTGGATATTTACCTAAACTTTTGGCGGCGACTTTGTCGTTCAGTTGTAGGTGACTGGATATTAGGCTGGTTGATGAGTAAAAACTCGAATGAACTGATGTATACGTAGTCGGTCCCGAAGTTCTGTCACTGGCACATTATTTTTAAATTTAGAACATGATTTTAAGAAAATTTTATTGAATTCCATTTTTGAATGTTTGACAATTATTTTAAAACAAAAACAGTCATTCGCTGCAATTTCTCACGATGGAGTGGACCTTGAAAGAAACCCGAATAGCTGTTTTAGCATTGCACCGCTGTGGGCACTCGCCAAGTACAATTTTCAACTTGCTTAAAAATTTAAATATAAAAAAGTGAAGCATTGCCTGGACTGGTGTCGCAGGCAGATATACACTTTGGGTCTACAATCAAATAGTTTTTTTTTTTTCACATTAAATGGAATTTAAATATTTTTTTGCAGGTCCTTCAGTAAATTCATAATTTTTTTTCACTAGCAATATTGCAAATGTTTTTTGGAAGACAGCTGCAAATTCGGCCAAGAGTTTGTTGAACTTTTTCTATTATTTGCCATAGAGGCGACTGGCTAGTATATGTAGATATTTACCATGAGACCCCGTAGACTGCAAAGAGGTCGCGGATCCGTGCCGCCGCAAGCCCCCGCCGTTCGAACTGCTGTCTGAACTGGTGCCATACCCTGACTCCACCTGAAAAGAGGATGTTGAAAGTTATGAGTGCTAACTCAACAAAACAAATACAAAGAAATTATAACAAGTATTATGTGAATATATCGCTGAATAATAAGGAAAACGCGTTTCCTTGAATTTATAAAACACTAAAAAAACCTGTGAACCCAATTAACTAAGTTTTATAGTAGATATTTCTAACAAGTAGAAACGCTATTATCTGGGGTTTTTGGCAGTGTTACAGCCTCCACTATTATGCCTTTAATATTATCTTACAATAAAGAAGAACCTTTAGTTTCTAACCAAGCTCAATCGTAATAAATAATCATCTCATTTCAGTCTAATATTTGATCCATTTATTTCCGTAATTCTTGGAAAAAACAATTTAAAGGAATAAAAAGTAACCGTTACTCTTCCGGCCCATAAATTAAACATGAAAAATATAACCAGTAATCATGTTGATTACCTCCGATACTGTGTAAAAAGATGAACAAGCTATTGTGTTTATAAGTATAATAAATGTAATGATGGAAGCAGGGCTAATCACATAAAAGGTAAATCGTAAAATCTTATTTCCAATATGATTGGATTCTTTCTTTCTTACGTCACAACTCATGTTAGGTACCTCTGTTATCAGAACTAGTCGATAATATTGAAATCCTATATCATTGATACAACTGATAATATGATAAGTGATAAAGCAAATTGTATGCGCCATAAGTAACATGTTGAGTATGAGTCACGTAACTTAAAACCATAATTAAATTAGAATTGGTTATTTCAACTAATAAATGGATCCATTTTAGGGTTCCTTACCCAAAGGGTAAAAACGGGACCCTATTACTGAGACTTCGCTGTCCGTCCGTCCGTTTGTCACCAGGCTGTATCTTAACCTTTTGAGAGCCACAGTCGGCTGTGGCCATCAACAAAAAATCGTGCCCCTGACGCCACGTCGGCCACAGCCGTCCAAATTTCAATGATCAAAAACTTTGTAATTCTGACCGCTACAAGTATTTTTCAATCCCTGTTGATTTTGGGGCACATCTTTTTTTTTACTCTGGCGTCAGTGGCACGGTAAATTGCTAGACCGCTTGGCGGTCAATAGGTTAAGAATGGTGATAGCAGTTGAAATTTTCACAGATGATGTATTTCTATTGCCGCTATAACAACAAATACTAAAAATAAAATATAATAAATATTTAAGGGGGGCTCCCATACAACAAACTTGTTATAGATTATGGTACGGAACCGTTCATGCGCGAGTTGGTTTCGCACTTGCCCAATTTTTTTATTCAACTATCAGTATCTTTGAAAATCCTGAATTTCAAGCAAAAACAAAAATATCACCAAAGAATATCTGTCTAGCTTTTAATAAATATATACTTTATTATATGTATAGTTATCATACATCTATCTAAAAAACGGATATGGTACGCGGCAGTGCCTGGTAACTTTTCCAATCGTCTAGTCTCACTTAATTTGTTGCAAGTATTAAGTTGTTTTTTTTTAAACTAGCTTTCTAACAAAAACTTACAGATAAAGGTACGGAACCCTTCGTGCGCGAGTCCCACTCGCACTCGGCCGATATTTTTACTAACTATCAATCTGTAATCTATAAGTGGTACCTACAAAAAAATTGATCTTTCTTAGAAATTTTATTAAAGCAAGAAACATCTGCTATGGGGCTTATAAGTGGGCCATATTTTACTGCAATTTATGTGGCCGGCAACTATGGCCGTCCCTCTCTGACACTGTACCCTAGAGCAAGATCCAAATAATGGCCGGCCACAAATTGCAGCCAAACACGGCCCGTTTAGAAGGCCCTTTAGTGAAAGAAGCTACTGGTTGAAAAGTTCGAAGCTTGTAGTGGCTTCAATAGAACAATTGAAAGTTCACTATTATGACCTGGAGAGCCGTGCAGATGTGGGTTTGAATCCCGAATATAACTACTTTTGAGGATCAATGAATGAAAATTAAACTAAAGGCACTCCTAGTGGTATAATTTGGAATGTGTTTTGACTTTGATAATACAAATAATGAACAATCTGAAGACCTGGATCTTTTAAAGTGATCTTTATAATCCAATTTCGTGAATTCAAAATTTAATCTTAAACTTTGTGACTCATTCTAGATCTCATAATTTTAATTGCCTTAATTTAAAACGAATTAATCAGATTTCACTAGCACTTTCTAATGATAATTAGATTAATGAGGTTCACATAAAATGTTAAGATGTCTCGTCACAATATTAAGCTTCTTAGTCCCACTCGTAATCACCTGAGGATTCAGAGCCAATTAAAGCTGTTAGATAAAGAGATTACTACAACACTTAATCTTATCTCCAGTCCAGGTAGAATTACAAGGATGATTCATCGAAAGTATGACAGGCTATGAATAATAAAAATAGCAGTGATATCTTTGAATTTAATTAAATTAAAGTAATAAATAATTAGCATCTCAAAAAGTCCTTGCCCGGAGTCTATATATTTATTCTCAATGCCAATATTGAAAGACAGTACCTAATAAGTGCTTAATCAATTCAATGAAAACAAAAAATCCACAAATGGTTTGCATAAAAACACTGCTTAGTCACTTGGTTAGCATTAAAAGACCAATTTGCATCTTATTTACATTGCATTGTGATCTTTAGTCCCAATGAAAAGCCATTAGCGCAACATGGCTCAAGATGAAACAATCACAGACAATTAGTAGAATTGCCCAGTCATGACCTGAGCAGCTAATGATGTATATTGGCACTTGAATTGCTTTATAATGGGGCCCCTGGAGAGGTAGTTAAAATGTTAGCATGCAATTATGGTTAATTTTTAATAACATTGCATATAGGCCATGACCATTGGCCATACTGCCAGTATGTCTTCTGTAACAACTTTTTTTTTTATTAACAGGTATCATAAACCGAAACCCATAGTGCAACATATTGATATATTTTACGTGTGGATAGGGAAAAGAGAAACTACACAATGCTAAGAGATAGTTTGTTTCTGTTGAGTATTTTAATGTTTGTACTCACTTTAAATGATTCCAAAACATCAATCCACTGTTGCTTCTCTTCAAGATTTGACGCTCGCAAGTACCATACACAGTCATTGACGGAAACATCGAAACGACAGTCATCAAATTCGTGAGGCTGAAAACAAATACTAATAAATGTATGCACATCAAAGTAATGAAGAGATGGTGATATTAATGATAACTTTGATTCATCCAAGGCCGTGCCGACAATAATGCTATAGAACGAACTTGTTTTTCTATTAAAATGAATTAAAATGAGTAGGAAGGAAACTAGTCATTGCAAGGGCAAATACATTTTTTGTCCGGCTCGGATACGGACGAGTAATTGGTTTATTTACCTTAACTTTAGCTTTCTTCAAACATAAGGCACCGCGACATCCAAGATTGCTCTCTAATTCGCTTTTGTAATATGATAAAGTCGAATCCTTCAAAACAATAAATCTGTCCTGCCAACCGTGAATATAGTTTGTCCATTTACTCAAATATCCACGAAGCTCAGCATTCCCACCTTCTTCGACATCTGAGTTATCACTCACAGTTATATTATCTTCAGACATTATGAAATCACTTCCACAATTATTTTTACATAAATTCTACACAGAAAAAAACTGGAAAATAAAAATAATAACAAATATTCCGACCGTCAGCGACGACGAATGAAAAGTTACACATTACACAGATAAGATAATGAAACAATAAATTTGGTTTGGAAATAGTCACGTTCTCTTCTATATAAATTAAATCAGTACGACAACGTAACAACCCGATTTGTTTGTAAAATCAAATCATTCGATACAAAACTTCAGTCGATTACTATTTTTTGTATCGTTTGTCCAGCAGTCACGTCAAGCATCGACGGTTGACGCAGTGCTTTACTTCCGGATGTCATGTGCTCTTCATAACAAACCAATCAAAAACATACTTTGGTTCAAGCTCGATGATTTCATTGGTAGATATTAAGATGCCGCCAAAACACATTTCTGCTATCCAATGAAACCTCGTTCTTTCGATAAACAAGGCGCAATATCCGTTCAAAATGGCCGACCAAACTGTGCCTATTTCTGTTCCATCGGAAAAGCCTTTGAAAGTTACAAAATGGAAAGTGAAAGAAGGTGCATTTGTATCACAAGGCCAAATATTATTTTTATACAATGATTCGTCAGGCCAAAGTAGTGAAACAAAGAAATTCAAAGCCGTTCGCGCAGGTACGATTTCATGCATCAAGGTAAAGGAAGGCGACATTGCAGAGCCGGGGTGAGTGACGTCACATAAATTTATCTTTTACATTTTCCCCTATATTTTTAGCTACATCTTCTAATACCATTTCATTCATAATAAAATAAATGTTCTAAAATGCATTTTCAGCATGTTTGCTCTCTGCCATGATTCTACTTCACGGCGTACTTTCCCGCCAAATTTGAACTACATTAACTCGACCTAGTAATTTTCAAAAACAATATTCAAATTACCATGTATCAGATTTATTATATGTCTTTCGTTTGACTGAAATCAGACTTACCATGTTTCTTTAACGAGATAGATAGATAAACACTATTCATATCCACAACTTACATGGTGAGACACAATGAAATATTCAGAAAACAGTCAAAACATGCTACTTAAAATTAGTACAGGTTGACAAATGATACACTACAACTAGATTGGATATACCTTATATAAACACTATTCATATCCACAACTTACATGGTGAGACACAATAAAATATTCAGAAAACAGTCAAAACATGCTACTTAAAATTAGTACAGGTTGACAAATGATACACTACAACTAGATTGGATATACCTTATTCTAATTTAGGAAAAATATTTGAGTTTTTCAGGCCTAACAGCCTCATACAACTGAATTGTAGGGTAAACTAAACATATAAAGTCTATTAACGAAATGCATTTGACCACCAAATCGCTAACCATAATTATATTCTCTATGTTCCAGTATAACTGTAGCAGAGCTCGAAGAATGTCGCCACCCAACTGTGATGAAGGAGATGTGTGCGGAGTGCGGCGCCGACCTGCGTACCGACGAGGTCGCGGCTCAGAGGGACGTGGCAGTCGTGCCCATGGTACATTCCGTACCTGAGCTGAAGGTATACATTACAAATCCAATAAATATTTATTTAACTTAAAAATATGGTCTCATGTTATTCTGTACGTTAATAAAAATAAAAAAAACTATTTCAGACCAATTTACGATCCATATTTTGTTAGACAATTTTAAAACCTTATCATTAAGTTAGTGTTTTATTCTAAAACAAATAAATCATTCCATAAAATTATAAATTGTTTGCTGAAATTATGTTACAGTAAAGGAAACTGAAACGCGTACCCTTTTGACCTTTATTCTCATTGTGACAAGAGCTAAAAAGGTACATGTTTAAATTTCTTACTGTACATGACTCATAAAATACAAAAACAAGTCAATAGAAATTATTATAAATTGTACAGCTAAATATGGCAGTGATTTATATCATTTTTTAATGTTAATTTATAGTTCATAACTGCTACTAGCTGAAACTTAATTGTGTAGGTTTCAGAGGAGCTAGCGCAGAAGCTGGGTCGTGAAGATGCTGAGCGTCTTCTGAAGGATCGCAAACTGGTGTTGCTAGTGGATTTGGATCAGACATTAGTACACACTACTAATGACAATATTCCGCCTAATTTGAAGGTAAAAAATGTTGTTAATTCATGGAACCTACTTTTCCTAAAACGCAAAATTTTAGATTTATGATGCTAATCCTGTTTGAACTCGGACAACTATATTTAATACCACAAGGCCTATTTAACCGATTGGTTACATGTTATAATAATACCTTTGTATTACATCATAGTATAGAACAAGATCCACCACACCACTTAGTAACCTTTTGAATGTCAAGTGGTGAAGCAATAGGCTAGTTGACCCAGTTTTGAAATATATTTGAAATGGTTAGTAATGATCTTACTAGCTCTAAAAAAATTGTCTAATATTTTTGTGAAAGCTAGAAAGATAAATTTTATCAATTGAAAATTCGAAATTTCATGAACAGTCAAAAACGCCGTCCGCCATTTTCGTAATTCGACCGTCCTATAGTGCCATTCCGCTCACTCCAATATACTTTGACAGGAGATGGAGAGGGACAGCACTATTCGAAGTCGTCAAAGTAGATTTTCAGTTTTCTTTACAGGACCGATGACGTCACTATCATAAGCAAAAATGGCGGACAGCGTTTTAAGCATTTCAAAATACAGATTAAGAACCATATTTTGAAATTCAAATTTTTCAGCCATCTTTCACTTTTATGAATTAAAAAATGTATATAAGGTTTCCTTTGCTAAATACTATATGGAATACACATTAGTTTATGACAATTTGACATGAGTCAACTAGCCTTTTCACCCTGCCGCTGACACCATAACAATAAAAAAAAGAAATCATTGGTGACGTTGGCGTCAGTGCCACAACAGGGCATAAAGATTAAAAAACTATGACGATACGTTTACGCAGTAACGAGTCGTATCCGTTTCGTTTTTAACGCACGCTTTTGAGCAGTGGTGTGGAGAACACGCGTTAAAACCGACAGCGTATATGGCGCACTGGTTTGGTCGGTCTTTAAATTATCATTAGTTGAAATCGCAATTAAATTCAAATATCAGACATTTCCAAACTTACTCGTGAGATCTACAACTCGTTGAGCCACTAGTTTAAACTTATCACATTACAGGATGTACTCCACTTCTTCCTGCGGGGCCCGGGCAGTCCCGGGCGCTGGTGCCACACCAGACTGCGGCCCCGGACGCAGCAGTTCCTGGAATCTGCGTCCAAGCTCTATGAGCTCCATGTGTGTACGTTCGGAGCCCGGCAATACGCTCACGCTGTGGCAGACCTGCTGGATCCGGAGAAGAAATACTTCTCCCACAGGATTTTGTCGAGAGATGAGTGTTTTGATGCTAGAACAAAATCTGCTAATTTGAAGTGAGTATAAATAAATATTAAGAGACAATCTTACACAAGTCGACCTAGTCCCAAACTAAGTAAAGCTTGTACTATGGGTACATTGGGTACTAGGTGACGATACTATATAATATGTAAATACATACATATATAGATAAAAACCACGACCTAGGAAAAAATATTCGTGTTCATAACATAAATATTTGCCCTGGCCAGGATTCAAACCCATGACCGCCAGCTCAGCGCCAACCGCGTCGTCAAACTAACTAACTAAAGTATAACTTCATAACAAAGATTCTAAGGCTATGAGACCTTATAAAATTCAGCAGTAAACACGCAATACCAATGTAGACCTGATAAATAATGTACTACTTAGAAAATAAATAAATCATTTTTCAATGTAGACCTAAAATAAACAGGTGTTTTCGAAATTCCGTGAAAGAGTGCAACGAAATTGTAAGTAAGGGCATAATTTCTTGCCTCCTTCTGGTCTCCTCAGTTGCATGACTTTGTCTTGTGATATTATCCTGAGCAAGATCTTATCGTGTGTGTGACCTACTTGCAGAATAAGCTTAAATTTGAGTTATAAGCTGACATCAGCTGATGCCAAATGCATTTATCCTACTGTTATATTGGCGTTTGGCACCATACCAAAATTAAATAAATTCACAAACTAACTGTTTCATACATTATTTATTATTTCAGACTGAATTTTAACTTGCAATTAGAGAATGAAAATGAATGAACTACTTCACCTAGTGTATAATTTATACAAAGTCATCTCCATTTTAAATGGTGTACAGAACTAAGCATAACTTTTGTTATTCCAGGGCATTATTTCCATGCGGAGACAACATGGTTTGCATAATAGACGATAGGGAAGATGTGTGGCGGCACGCTTCTAATCTGATTCATGTCAGGCCATACTCATTTTTCCAGTCCACGGGAGACATCAATGCACCACCACAAGCCAGTAAGTACAGCAGATTTAAAAAAAATTAGAGCCCTTTATTTTCTAGAAATTATTCGTTGAATGTATAATTTTGCCGAAAAATCGTTTCGCAGAATATTTATTTCTCTACAGTCATACATTTTTTCATAATTCTTGCAAATATCATCCTATCGATTAGGTTGTTAGGTTTGTTTTATGACAATCTCAAATAGTTCACGCTTGCAAAGAAAAATGTTTTTAGAGTCCGTACACGCCCAAAAAATATCATTTCGCTGGTTAGGGCGCATACGTTGTCACTCGCAAGACGTCCCTCCCCCAAAGTTACGTCCCATATGCAAAACGTCTGTATTACAAACGGACCGCAAACCACCCTATTCGCTAAAATCCCTTTCGCAGTATGTCCCTTCTGTAAAAGCACCTAAGGACAATAGGATTAAATATTATACGCTTAGGATTAGTCATTATTCATATGATAATTTTCATGGACAATAGATGGATTGTCATGATATCAATATTAAAGTTACATTGTCATTCATTTATGTATCTTTTCTATCAATCCAAACATTAACCAGTCCTTCTGAAGACTTTCTTTTGTATTAAGCCTTAAAAGAGAGACAGATACGAGGACTACATTTATTCATACAATAGTTAACAATGACGCAGATACCTACATATTTTATTTATGAATGAATTATTTTTCAGTGGATGAAAAAGCAAAACTCATTAGCGGTAAAAATGGTTCACAAGCCATCAAACCTCCAGCGAATCCAATGCCTACATTAGATCCAGAACCTGAACAAAAGAAAGACAAAGATAGTGATAAGAAAGAAGAGGAATCAGCTGACAAAGCTGATGGCGGTGGTAAGATCGTTAGCGATAAAGAAGAAAAAACGGAAGACGCACAGGACAGTGAAGATGCACCACCAGAAAACCAGGAGCCCAAGTGGATAGAGACGTCAGATGGTCAGATAGAAGTAGAAGATCCAGATGACTATTTGATATACTTGGATGATATTCTGATGAGGATACACAAGTAAGTTGATTGATTGATATTGTAATATTAAACTAGTAGTGGTTCTGTGAATTGTGAATTTGAAAGTGGGTTTAATAAGGCAGAAATTTGTATGTATTTTTTTACTTTTTCGACCCCAATATCTACGCCATTTTCAAAAATTTCGAAAAATTAAATCAACAATAAAAATGTATATGATTATCAAACCTACTGGCAAAATGTCATGAGAGTCGTTTAAGAAATGCGATCTCTAGGCGAGAACAGCCGGAAAGCCTCCTGGTATACAAGTATCCGGAAATACAAAAGAATTTTGGGCCAAGCTGAAATGGAGAAGCATCGCTCAGTCGGTCAATGGAACAGCATTCGAAAACCCTAATTCGCTAGGGGTCCCGTTTCGGCCCAAAAAGTGGTCGGAAAGGCAGATTCGAAACACGTTCGAGATGGGACGACTAGTCGACAAATACCCGGCTTTAGTCGACAGCTTGCCTCTAATTTGGGTCATTGATTTATGCATTTTATGCCAATCCACAATGATTTGTGATAGAAATAAGTACTGAATAAATAAAATATGCTTTGTCTCTTCAGGTATTTCTACGAACTCTATGATAAAATGGATGGCAAACAGGTACCAGATTTGAAGGAAGTCATCCCAGAAGTGAAGAGTAAAGTCTTGGAAGGAGTTAGTTTAGTTTTCAGCGGGCTGGTGCCGACGCATCAAAGATTAGAAACTTCCAGAGCATATTTAGTTGCTAAGAGTCTAGGGGCGGAAGTAACGCAAGATTTTACTGAGAAAACTACACATTTGGTAGCTGTGCGTTCAGGTAAATACTAGTATTACAAAAAAAAAACTGTTTTGTTACGGCTTATAAAAACGAAATATTACTGTTACTATTTTCTTGAATTCAGTATCAGTACAGACTTGGTGAATCTAAATATAATATTGTAAATAGGTATCCTTTGCTGTTTGTTATTGGGGTATTTAGGCGTTCATCCAGAACAACTAAAAGTACAAAGAAATACAAATGAACAGAATTACAAAAAAATAATAGTAGTTTATGCAACTGCTATATAATGAGAGGTCTTAAAATACGAGTGTGGTTTTATGAAACGAGCCGTAGGCAAGTTTCATAATAGGATCACACTAGTGTTTTATACCTAATTATGTACAGTTGCATGCACTACTTCATCTACACACATATTCATAATCATTGTCATAGATTTTCATTTATGAAAATATGAAACATTCAATCCTGCCAGTCAGTCCGCGGAGCAAAGGATTTTTTATCAAAATTGATACTGTAATGGTGACCTCGCGGTGGCTACGGTACTGTTATGAAATTACATATCTGATTTTGGTCGCTGACAAGCAATTTAGGTCCTTGCCTGTAATATCTGAATATGTTTAGATAAAAAAAGTTAAACAACTGGTCTTATTGTTTGAATTCAATTGACGATGCGTTTGGCTCGGTTGGTAGACACCTGCCTACTGAGTCGGCGGTCCCGGGTTCGAATCCCGGCCGGGGCAAATATTTGTTCTTGGGTCATGGATGTTATCTATGTATGTATTTATATATTATGTATATCGTCGTCTAGTACACATAGTACAAGCTTTGCTTAGTTTGGGACTAGGTCGATTTGTGTAAGATTGTCCCTTAATATTTATTTATTTATTTAATCTGGTTCTTGAATTTCTAGGAACAGCAAAAGTGAACGCGAGTAGGCGTATGGGCGAAGGCAAGAACAAGTTGCACGTTGTGACGCCAGAGTGGCTGTGGGCTTGTGCGGAGAGATGGGAACGAGTCGACGAGAGGCTGTATCCTCTGCAAAGGGGTGGACAGGTAAAGTAAATCATATTTATAAATAATGACACAAAGGTAAATTAAGAAAGAAAAATTGAATGCAATCCACTACAATCTAAGCAGGGCATGAACCTGCGACCTCTGCGTTACCGGCGCATTGCTCTCCCAACTGAGCTATTAGATAGCTACGTCAATCACACCAATTTCATTCCATAATTCATACGCTACTGGACTGGAGCGCCCTCTGCGTCATATGTGTTTGAAATGCTTATGCGCATTAGCCAAACCCTAGGATGTGCGCTATACACGCACGATCCCCTGTCCCCATTGCTTTACAGCAAGTGTGAAGACTGCGAGAGAGATGGCGCTGTTCTAAATTTTTTTTATAGAATATTTTTTTTTATCGATTCTATATATATATTTTTTTTTATGTGGAAATACCACATTTTTATTTTTATAAATAATGACACAAAGGTAAATTAAGAAAGAAAAATTGAATGCAATCCACTACAATCTAAGCAGGGCATGAACCTGCGACCTCTGCGTTACCGGCGCATTGCTCTCCCAACTGAGCTATTAGATCGCTACGTCAATCACACCAAATCTTTCATTCCATAATTCATACGCTTCTGGACTGGAGATCGTTGACAGGGGATCGTGCGTGATGAAAAATAGTTTTTCAGTGCAGCTCTAGTTTTATAATGTACTACTAGCGGACCATTCTGTCAACACTACAAGCCGATACATATCGTGGGTTTGTTTCAAACACAGACAACCCCCACTAGACGGAGCATGTAAGGCGACCCGCGCGCACCAACGATATGGTACGGCAGAACATTAAAGTATCAACACGGCGGCCACCGTTTAGTTGCGTCCATGTTTATGAGGTCTCTCTACACCACTTCATCATCTCAGCCATAGGACGTCCACTGCTGAACATAGGCCTCCCCTTTGGACTTCCATATATACCGGTTGGAAGCGACCTGCATCCAGCGCCTTCCGGCGACCTTTATAAGGTCATCTGTCCATCTTGTAGGTGGACGTCCTACGCTGCGCTTGCTGGTCCGAGGTCTCCACTCGAGCACTTTTCGGCCCCATCGGCCATCTGCTCTGCGTGTTATGTGGCCTGCCCATTGCCACTTCAACTTGCTGATCCGGTGAGCTATATCGGTCACTTTAGTTCGTCTACGGATTTCCTCATTTCTGATTCGATCACGTAGAGACACCCCGAGCATAGCCCTCTCCATTGCTCGTTGAGTGACTTTGAGCTTTGAGATGAGGCCGATAGTGAAAGACCACGTTTCGGTGCCGTAAGTCATCACTGGTAACACACATTGGTTGAAGACTCGTCTTGAGGCACTGAGGTATGTCGGACGAAAAGACATTGCGTAGACTTAACACTACAATTTACCATGTTATTTATTTAATTTCTTTTTTCGTTGACGTACACATGGATCATAAACAAGGACGCAACTAAACGATGGCCGCCCGTGTTGATACTTTAATGTTCTGCCGTACCATATCGGTGGTGCGCGCGGGTCGCCTTACGACGCGTTTGGCTCGGTTTGTAGACACCTGCCTACTGAGTCGGCGGTCCCGGGTTTTAATCCCGGCCGGGGCAAATATTTGTGCAAAATATTTGTTCTTGGGTCATAGATGTTATCTATATATGTATTTATATATTATGTATATCGTCGTCTAGTACCCATAGTACAAGCTTTGCTTAGTTTGGGACTAGGTCGATTTGTGTATGATTGTCCCTTAATATTTATTATTTATTTATTTTATTACATGCTCCGTCTAGTGGGGGTTGTCTGTGGTTTCAAATAAGCATTTCCGTGACGTTCGTGTCGTCCACAGAGCAGCGCGCGCCGGCCGCCCGCGCACTGCAGCAGCCCGCCGCCCGCGCCCGCGCCCGCTCTGCGCAAGCGCACGCCCTCCGGCCGCTTCATGGACACCATTAATCCGCTGCTGTCTTTCTCTAGTGACGACATCGCGGACATGGATAGAGAGGTAATTTTT
Organism: Apotomis betuletana; assembly: GCA_932273695.1. Taxonomy (NCBI): domain Eukaryota; kingdom Metazoa; phylum Arthropoda; class Insecta; order Lepidoptera; family Tortricidae; genus Apotomis; species Apotomis betuletana. The sequence goes on from OW026315.1 coordinate 12,284,114, forward strand.
TTTTTTTTTATGTCATAGGGGGCAAATGAGCAAACGTATCGCCTGATGGAAAGCGATTACCGTCGCCCATAAACAACACCAGAGGAGTCACAAGTGCTTGCCTACCCGGAGGACGAAGATAGAATGCCTCTATGCTAGTAATTTTACAGTAGAATCCGTTTATTATGACTCCGCCTATATTGACCAACCGCCTATTATGACGTGACTACACAACGAACTTTGGTTGTCATATAATTTTTCGTGAAAGAAGTCTGATATAATGACTTCGCTTACAGTGACATGTCCCTTATTATGACCCATTTTTAATAAATTAGTCCGGTTATAATGACCGACATGATTCTTTATACTACCTTTTGCAGTATTCGTTGATCCCCGACGATGTTCGTGACTCGTTTTTGTTTTGAATCTCAGTGAGTAATTGACACTTTGAAGGTTACGCATTGCTTTTAGCAAAAAAGCAAAGCATTTACAATCGAGGTGAAAGGTGCAATAATATGCAGTTTAGAAAATGGGGAATCAAACTCTTCTCTCGCGAAGGAATTTGGCGTGGGTCATTCGACAAACTTAAAGATTTTCAAAAACAAGAACCGGATTAAGTAATCGTTTTTTTTTTCACTAAACGCTTTGTATGACGTCCGCTTATTATGACGTGTTTGTCAATTCCCTTCGATGTCATTATAAACGGATTCCACTGTATGTTATGTTATGTTTTATGTAAAATGTATAACCTCGAAGGCCCATCTTCGACCTCGAAACAGAAAATGTTGTTGGGCACGTTTTTTTTTATTTTATCAATGGAACATAAATTACGAAGATATAGTCCGTCCGTTTTTGTGTGATTGACAAAATAAAAATAACTGTCCAACATTTTTTTATGATCTAACTGACGATCGATCGTCAGTTAGATCATAAAAAAATGTTGGACCGCGATCTAATTATAATAAAAATAAAATTACCCAGTCCGTTTGACGTGCCATATCACGCGTACAAAGACACGCGTTCATAATATACAAACATCCATAGGGCAAGGCCTATTTAAATTTATTTTGGTAGACCTATTTCACTTATTTCCAGTTAGCTTCACTTTGTACGTTTGTTTGTGATTACATAATCCCACTAATATTATAAAAGCTAAAGTTTGTGTGTGACTATGCTTGTTACTTCATTACGCCGAAACGGATAACAAACACATAGCTTATTCTCTAACTTAACACATAGGCCCGAAACGTGGTTGCCTTTGGATAGTGTTATGTTTTAACGCGAGCGGAACCGCGGGCAATAACTAATAAAGCTAGTTGATTATAATATTTGTCAATAAAAATGAATTTGTTTAGGTCGAAGACATCTTCAACGAGTCCGATGAGAGCTCCTCAGACGACGAGGCTGCAAGAGCGGGGGACGATGACTTGGATGACGAGGAGAACCCTCCAGAAGACAGGCTAATTACGCTGGAAAATGACGACAGCATGCAGGATAGACTACAAGACACACGCGATGGCGAAGATTCCAGTGAATCCGACACAGGTTTGTTATAACTTCAATATTACAATTTTATTATTTCATTGTAAGTTGGTATGGGCACGTGATGCGAGGAGAGGAAAGCCACGTAACCAGAAAAGCGTAAAGCATGAATGTGGACGGATATAGAGGAAGAGGAAGGCCAAAGGAAAGGTGGATGGTTTGTGTGAAAGATTATATGAATAAGAAGGAAGTAAACGACGAGATGACGAGTAATAGGGAAGAATGGAGGAAGAAAACAGGCTGCGCCGGCCCCAAATAAATGGGATAAGGGCAGTGGACTGATAATTGTAAGTTTAACAGTTACAACAAAGCAACAAATTGAACACAACCCCAGAAACCGATAGAACCCTATAGGCATGTTGGTTAATAGTCATAAAAACAGTTAGCTCAGGTGAGGTGGCCGGACCACATCTTGAGCAAAACTTACGAGCGCCTACTAGGCGGGTTGCTGGTGAATCTGTTTAGGGCACGTATAAAGGTTTCAGAATGGATGGGTCAAAGTAACTACAAAGGCCGGCAAACTTCTTGAGCATTCTTCTTGACTGCACAGATCCGCCATTTTTGTTCAAAAAGTTTGCCGGCAACTATCTACACCCTTATGCACAGCTAATTGAGAAATGAGGTGTATGTACATAAGGGTAGGGTGTGTTTCCACTGACGCGAGTAAAGGAGCTGACCGTGATTGCTGCTGACCAATGACGAAATCTCCTATTTTTAAAACACTTTCTGCCTCTATATTCGCCTCAATGATAAGACACTTTAAATCACTTACACTTTTGGCCGCAATAGTTGCATTAAATGCTCGCACGCACAGCGAAATCTGCATTGGCGTATTTAGGGGTGGGCACCCCAATATAGTCTAGTGCCCACCCCAGGATTTTGGGTTAGCCATAGAAATTCATGACTTCAGGCCCCACCTGAAAAATTATCCTACATACGCCAATGGAAATCCGTGATGCAAATCCCGTGATGAGTCGCATGGCAAAGATATTTAGAGCCAAGTTACACTAGCCTGATATTTATTTTTTTGTTCTATGCAGATGGTGAGACGCGACCCCGCAAGAGGCCGCGGCGGTCGCCGCCGTCTGATGACGAGCCTCCCGACGACGCCGACGACGACAGCTCCTGGAACCTCATGGGTGCTGCTCTAGAGAGAGAATTCTTAGCTGAATGATACCGCCGGTTACCTTCGATTGTGTGCTCGCTGAATAAATTAATATTTGCGTTTATCATTTGTTTTATTAAACCTAAAGTTAGCCTCAAACAGCCTCCGTCAAATCCCTTTGAAACGTAAATTTGCAAATTGTTACATCCATGACATATGACATCCATCGATGTTAACATCCTTTTCGCGCGAGTGGGCTATCTATAACTATCTTAGACATACACGCGTTTTTCTCATGTTTTTCTTGATAAAACAAAGATAGCCTTTCAGCCTAAAAAACAACAATTTGATGCATGTAGTGTAGCCCTGTGCTTCAGGGAGACATGACCATCATTACACACAAAAAGTATGATTATGTTTGCTGCTGGTATTTTCAAGAGCAAATGCATAGTAATATGAATTTGAATGTTTCCTGTGACTTATTTACCTGTTCATGGCTATGCATCATCCAGAGGACCCATTATGATAGTTTTGCAAGTTGTAGAGAAATCTTGTTTTTTTTTTACTTTGATTCAGAACCCAAGAAACTTCATAGTTTTGTATATTTATAGAAGCACTTTGTTGTGAATTGGTATCCAAGTTCCAAAAGAAATACAAAAATCTAAGTTATACCTATATAGTGCAGTCATTGAAGCGAAAAATACGGTCTTACCTCCGAATTTTTTTACTGTGAACCGATTGGCATGAAATTTTGGAATTAGGCTCATCTTACCCTTAAATTCAAAAGTGAAAATGATTTGAACTCCGCAACTACCCTGGGGGTGGTTGCCACCCCTTCTCGGGGGTGATTTTTTTTTTTCAAAATAACCTTGGATATCGATAGAAGGCCTAATTTTAAGCAAAAAATCATCTATAAAGTTTTTCAAAAAATCCTATACTTTTCAAGTTATTGGCAATTGAAAATTCGCAATTTTTTCACGTTTTTCATCGGTTTTTTGCAAATATCTCCAAAAATATACGTTTTATCGAAAATTTTATAAAAACAAAATTGTAGCAGGTAAAACAATGAACAATTTGGTTTTTTATAAAGTATTCTAAGTGCAATATTAAGCTAGATATTAAAGATCAAAGCCGTTTTTTATTATGTCTGAAATTTAATCGATGTGGTCAATGCCATCTAGCGGTATGTATTCATGCCTACGTTTTCAAAATATATGAGCCATATGTATATATATACACATTACAATAGTTGTGGGTCTCTATTATACTGCGTACTTTCACATTGCTCCAAATATTCACACTCCGAAATTTTCAGTTACTAAGTAGAAAAAAATATGATAAGTTTTTGGACCATAACTCCTTCAATTTTCATGCTATCACAATTTATAAAAAACCATTGTAAAGGTAATTAAGAGAGCTACAACATCCTTTATTGCAATATATAGTAAAAAACCTTTTTCTAAAACGGTGAAGGGTTAAAGGGCTTAAGAGAGGCTGTGATTGCGCTGCCACGCGCTCTTTAAACAATCATATCTCCGTCAATTTTTGTTTGACAGAAAAAACAAAAAACCAAATTGTTTGTCAGAAAAATACCTTAATTTTTAATCCGTACACTTTTATATGTATCTGTCGTCATTTTTGAGATATTATGAAAAAAAAGTGGGTTCTTTTAAAATTTGAAATTTTGTTTTTTTTTTTAATCGTGACTTTTTTGAAAAATATGTGTCCTGAAGCAGCCAAACTGATACTATCTATCAAACTCTTCATAATAAAGTTAATTCTAGGCGGAATACGATTAATTTTAATTTTGGTGGAAATGGCACTTATGAAACCCATTGATTTAAAAGAAAAAACATTAGATGCTCCCCTTATTTGCAATACAGCTCACTTATTTTACGCGCAAAAGACTTTTAATAGTGCTCATTTTAAAGCTTATTTCAAGCACTACAAAACCCTTTTGTATTGGAATGCATAAAATGCATCTGCTCGCCGCTAGATGGCATTGACCACATCGATTAAATTTCAGACATAATAAAAAACGGCTTTGATCTTAAATATCTAGCTTAATATTGCACTTAGAATACTTTATAAAAAACCAAATTGTTCATTGTTTTACCTGCTACAATTTTGTTTTTATAAAATTTTCGATAAAACGTATATTTTTGGAGATATTTGCAAAAAACCGATGAAAAACGTGAAAAAATTGCGAATTTTCAATTGCCAATAACTTGAAAAGTATAGGATTTTTTGAAAAACTTTATAGATGATTTTTTGCTTAAAATTAGGCCTTCTATCGATATCCGAGGTTATTTTGAAAAAAAAAATATTCACCCCCGAGAAGGGGTGGCAACCACCCCCAGGGTGGTTGCGGAGTTCAAATCATTTTCACTTTTGAAGTTAAGGGTAAGATGAACCTAATTCCAAAATTGTATGCAATTCGGTTCACAGTAAAAAAATTCGGAGCAATAATGCTTCAATGACTCCACTAATAGAATATATTGAATATTTAGATGTTTCGAAATATCGAATATGTCAATGGAAATTCCATGTACCTTATTAAAATAAAAGTGACTTGTATGCACTGCAGTTCTATAGAAGTTTTAAACAGAGTAGTAGCATTAGTGCCATTACCAAAGCACTTGCCAAGGTAATTTATTTTTCCTTTTTTTGGTAGGATCCCAAGTAGCCTAAAGTAACCCTTAATAGAACTGTAACCAAGCCCTCAGATTCTTTCAACAATGCTCTCTCAAAAGCAGTGGTTGCTGGTTCCCAAACAGTGGTCTGCAAGGAATTTCAAATTTTGTTGCAGGCTATACATCCCTGGACTCTGCCAGTGGCAGATAACATGTTTGAATTTGATCCCCACAAACCAGAGGTATAAAAGTGATCACTAGTCAAGAAAGGTAAGGTAAGGGAATCACTACTCTTAGAGCTGATCTAGATAAGCAGATCATCTTGTGGTCCCGGTCCATCAGACAATTTTGTGGCAGCAGCATGCTCAGCACAAAACAGATATGATTAAAAGACAATTCTTAAATGTCTAAATATTTTATTATTCTACGTAACCATTTACACACCTAAATAATAAACTACTACACACCTAAACATTAAATAGCATATGGATCTTCTTTATCAAACACATGGAACTTAGTATAAGTAGGTTTAGAAGAGAAATCTTTGTTACTATCTTGCCAACCTCTCGGAGGTGCATTTTTATAATCAAATGTAGACTTGAGTTTTCCATATAGCTCTGTATCTTTGTCAATATCTTCTCTGTATTGTTCCTTAGCTACCTTTTTGCCGGTTACGGGATCTGTTACATCGCCGAATGGATACACCACTTCCTTAACCTCGTGAGTGATAAGTTTCGTCAGTTTTTGGGGCAATGCCTGAATTAAAACGATGTCTCCAGTTTTACATTTCTTTGAAGGATCATGGCAGTAGTAGAACTCGTCTTTCCTAAAGTACTGCAACAACAACAAAGATTTGATATTAAAAATTACTAACAATTAATAAATCATTTGAGTACTTAACTTATTTACCCAATCTGTACTAACCATAAGTAAATTTTCGTCCAATTCTAACCTCTTCACTCTAATTTTGGCTGCATTTTGTTTTACAGATGGCACACACTGACCCATTAAAAGAAACTTTCTTGCCGTTTCAGCAACATTCCGGGCCATGTTAATAAATAATTATTATTTTTATCCAATTCAAAGAGAACGCGATCGCGATTTATTTTGGTTATTTTATTGACATTTGACAGTAAGTATTGTCACTCTTGTCACTATTGTCAGTGAAGTTCAGTTTCAGGTAGCGTTTAGAAGTTCAGATTTCATTTCATTATTTACACTCACGTGAGAACAAATAATTGAACATAGATTTTTAATGTAAGTCAAATGATATTAATATTTTATGTAAGATAATAGTTTATTGCGTTTAATAGAAAAAAATAATTTTATATATATTTGTAAAATACTCGGTGGCTTTGACCTATATTTTCTTAGGGATAGACATGATAAAATTTCTCATTGACAACATTTCATATTTATAACAGGTGGAAATTAATATAGAGGTCGACAGGGCTTTAAGTCGTGTACCTTAAAAAAAAATCTTTGAATTTATTCTTCTGTATTTAAAGAAATATAAGAAAATACATCAAATAACTACAATCTAAGACAATACGGGCTGAGTAGGGTTGTTGTCTAAACCAAAGAGCGAAAAAATGTATTTTTTTTTTATTTGACGTTGACAGGTGACAGATGCATACCGAGTTTGACATAGATATAGTATAGTACAGTAAACGGCGATAAAGAATGCACATCGGCAATCATCGCATTTCCGAATACAACCGAATGCTAATTTCCATGTACATCAATTATTAGATTAATCGTTCATCAGAATTTGAATTTAGAACTAAGTACTTTATTGTTGTTTTGTTTTGATTTCACGTGGAATATATAGAGCTGTAAAACTCGATGTAATTATATATAGTTATTGCTATAATGTTCTTGTTGGGGAAAAAATCCTAAAAGGGGTTGACTGAGCATTAGCAACTGATGTTATACTACTAGGATACTTAAATGTGGGTTTAAAGATCGACAAAAAGTGTAATTACTTACATTAACATTCTCATGTTTTTTTAATTGGTCGGCTTCTGTTACTAAATATTTATAAACATAATTTCGCGTGACTGGCAAAGTAACGGCTTACCTTTTTTCCCTATAGATGCCATAGTACAAATTTAATATTGTGTAAGTTTTATCAACTCTATATATATATTGACTTGGATATGCGACTGCACTCTCTCGCATTTGAACCACGACTGACAAAACAAACGTCATGGTGTGTGCGACACAGATAACGCTATACGAAGTCGAAATTAGCCGATTGCCTCTTTCCAAAGATCGATGTGCAAACTTTATCGCCGTTTACTGTAGTTATAGATTTGCCACAGAGCGACCAGGCGTAAGAGAAAGACATATAATGACGTCAAAATGTGGGGTTGCCATGGTCGCAAAAAAAAAACCCCATAAAAAGTGGTTAGAGAGAAACGTTCCAAGTACTCGAATTCACATTTATTAATTTTTTACTCATTTTCCGATAACATCAAATAAAGATTAAAGGATAAAAAAATTATGTATTCCCTTTTTTATATTTTTGGAAATATTCCAATTAACGATTAAAAATCTATTTGTTCCTCATGTTTAAAGACCATAGGCGAAAGGTAATTGGTCACAGAGCAGTAAAGTCGGACTATCACTAAGGCGGGTTTAGTATGTTTGTAGCGCTGTTCTTTTATAGGCTACGACTGTCAATTTTCCACAAGGTGTCGTCATTTGAGTGCTGATTGATTTGAGTCTTAGACGACGCTGCTTTCACCTTTATCTTTAGTATTTTCAAAACTAGTCCGTATAATCAAATAAAAATAATATACTTGGGTTCTCTGATAATAAAAATAATGAAATTAGTTTAAACTTTAAATAATATGTATTTACAACAATTGTTTCTAAGCAAAATTTTTGATTTGCTCTTGAATACTGTAGAATTTTTCTGGCCAGTACTAAAAAAATAGGATGAAACTTCTTCTTTCTTCTTTTTCTTCTATTCTACTCAGGATACTTTAAATCCATCGTGACAGTCCACGTTCTTGGACGCACCGCCTTATTGGGACATTCTGTAACAAAGCAAAATTAAATAGTAAAATTGTAAATGACATAAGTACCTAGATAGGATATCACCAATACTAGTTGCGATAATTTTTCTCAGGCCTTGCTATTAATTTTTTACACGGTTCTTTCTCTGTCGGAATCGGAGAACTGAAAATATCAATTTGCTATAGATTCCCCAAATATGGGGGTAATTTTTATTTTATATCTAGGCATCCCCAAATTGGATTATAAACCGACTGATTGATTTAGACGTCTATGTTAGCTGGCTTCTATCGTAGATTTATGCTACGCAATTTGACCGATTTGCAATATTTACATGTCAAAATGCTCCGAGTTATTTTGAAAATAATTTACAGATTTTTCCTATTTTATCAAGTTTTTTCATGATATAACTAATGATTTAACTTTGTAACTTGATTCTTGTGAGATTTGAGAAAGAAATAGGTGATCAAAACACTAAAAAACTTGTACTTACGCATGTAATGTAACATTCGCTTCTTTTCGTAAGCTGTTGCTTTTACAGCCAAGCACTGAACATCCCACCGTTTTTGATGCTACGCGTAAACACTCCACATCCGTTAGTATGTAAATTATGTGGTAATTATAATAATTTAATACAGAAAACCTTCTATTTCTTTAGCAGTTTTGACACTAGCTGATTGTTTTGCTTCGAATTTGAATTGTGCCAATAACCCGACCATGAAAAAATGCTCGGTCGCTGATAAAGACAAAACATGGCACACTTTTCTATTTCTTCTTTTAGGAATCTGAATAAGGCTATCTTTCTCTATCAAAGCGTGTCAGACCCTTGGAGTTTGATTAAGTTTTTTTTTTAATAAGAAAACCGACTAAAGTAACCGTTCCATTAAGTTCTGGTTTCTGTGTTGCCACATTTTAAAATGAGTATGTTTTTATAAATTAACCTTTTGAGCGCCACAATCGGCTGTGGCCGTCGACAAAAAATCGTGCCCCTGACGCCACGTCGGCCACAGCCGTCCAAATTTCAATGATCAAAAACTTTGTAATTCTAACCGCTACAAGTATTTTTCAATCCCTGTTAATTTTGGGGCACATCTTTTTTTTTTACTCTGGCGTCAGTGGCACGGTAAATTGCTAGACCGCTTGGCGGTCAATAGGTTAATCGTAAAGTAAATAATCATCTCAGAAAATAAATAAAAACAGAGATTACTTCATCTTTTTAAGCAGAATTCAGAAAAGTAATAAAATGATAGTCTTAAAAATATGAAATGTTGTCAAAACTTGAAGTTAAAAAAAAACCCGGCCAAGTGCGAGTCGGACTCGCGCCCTGAGAGTTTCGTATAATATACTATCACTATCACATAATATTGTAATAAAATTCTATCAACTTTTATTATAAATTAACGACTTTTATTATATTTAGTGATTCTTGTTATAGTGGCCGTGGTAATAATTTCTTTATTTATATTATATAAGTATATCAATATACCTACATTTTAACAATCCAATTCGAAGGATAATTTGTCAAAATGAACAATAAAACACCAATTTTAATAAAATGTCATAAAGTTTAATCAACATGATTAGAATATTGCAAAATACAATGCAAATGTAATGAACATGTGAATAAACTTTGCATGTCAAACCCAAAACCCACCCTCTCATCAAAGTAATGGCTTTAAATAAGTAATCATTACAATTCCAGCACCATGCCTAAATTAACAATAATGTAACATGTATATAAACCAGCCTTATATTTGATTTCATCAAAAATTTAACAACTAGGTATTTATCAACGTTTGAACAGAATATTACGTTTTTTGAATATTGATACAGAGTATAAATATAATGGGTGCCATCCAGCTCCATCACGAAAAATTTTGATGAGAAGCACAACACTATAAGTTCATAAATTTAACATAGCACTTACCTAGGTACTTACATTTTTATGATTCTCAGGTACAGAAGGACTTGCAATGTTACGATTCTCACATACCTACAGATTTAACCTTTGTATCAATATTCAATAATGTAGGTAATATGTCATATTATATCTTATGGAACTAATTTTGTGATTGGCTTAATAATGGTCACCAAAGCGGCAATTGATGATATTGCTCCTAAAGTACCTACAGCACTTGGACTAAGTTTCGTAAAACCAAGAGCTGTTAAAGGTATGAATAAATCACAAGAGTTTTTAACAGTATCTATAAATATATCTTTATGACAATTAACAAATGCATAAAGGTGTTTTAAACTGGCAGACAGGTCAAAGTGACGCGTAGATCCAGCAAGTAATTCTGATGGTTTTAAAAATGATGACGTGTTTAGTTCCAAGACATGCAATATCTCATATAAATCCCTAAGCAAGTTTGCTATGATAGATAGCAACCAGAAACGGTTTGCGGTTTTATTCCAATTATCAGAATCCGTTTTTAAAAATCCACTTTTGGTCAGCCAGACAACATGGTCTGCATACAAATATAGTCCATGTGCTAGCTTGCTCACTGTGAGCGAAATTCTGAGAAATGGGTCTTCAATATGCATGCTGTCTAAGGCAGTGTAGCAGATATCTATACATCGTCCCAGACGCAAAACTGAAAGGAAAAACAATGTTGATCAACCAACAGGAATAAATATAAATAAAGCCTCCTTATCTGTAAAGTCATGACGTACACTGATGAATAATGGCAGTTTGATTGGTTGATAACTCGGTCAATGCCCACATCTGGTGACTTTCATAGGCTGGCCAGCCAAGTTTCACCACCATTGAAACTTAAATTTGGGCCTTATGGCATACATTCTGGAAATCTCCCGTACCCCATCCCGCACCCTGCATTCGGGCCCTATCGACTGAGGAAACTGTGCCTTAACAATTGTTGTTTCATTACCTCTTATTGTGGCAGTAGGCTATTTAATAAACATAGCTATACAATATACTTACTTTTGCGGAAAGAACTAAGTGCAAGTTCCAGATTTCTAATCCTGTCAATGGAATATTTATTCGCATTTCTAGTTTCTAGTTGATGCCATATTAAGCGGCTCGTATACTGAAATAATCTGAAATCAACAAATTGTGATCATAGTTACAAAAACAAAGATTTATCATGAAAAATTTAGTTCAATATGCATACCTGGCCAACTTATCTCTGCCATTGGATTGATTGTTTACTTTAATTATAATATCCATAATCCTTACTTTTGAACTTTACCCTTGCAGCTCAATGTGTATGTTTTATTTAATCCCAAAGGAATGTTAAAATCTTCCATACACTAGCCGTAAATAGATTATTTTGCATAAGTTTTGTCCAGTTGATCATATAAGCAACTTCAGTATAAGATAATTATTGCAGTATCTTCTTTACAACAACTATTGTTTTCCACTCCACTTCCCACTATTCTCAACCATTCTCAAGTGTCAACTCAACAGTGAAGTGAAGTCTGAAGTCCATCAAAACTTCTAATTTGACCCCGGCCCGGCCTCACACTCCCGCAATGCAGCGAAGTGCCATGGAAGTGCCCCCCCACCACACTATCATATTCGCCCAACTTCGGTTAAAACCCGTTCCTGACTTTTCGATCCGATCCGATTTATCGGAAGCAATCGGATAATGTGTAGTGCAATTGTCCGATAAATCGGATAATGTGTAGGACATTTCTTCCGATAAATCGGATCGGATCGGAAGGTCTGGAGGGCTACCGCGACTTTCGACAATCGATCGTTAGCTCGATAACGAAATTTCGTAAGTGAAGCTACTCCGAACTTTTTTCGACGTCTTAAATTTTCTATCGATACCATAAACAATCATCGAATTTATCATCGTGAATGGAAAGAATGAATGGCTCATAAAACGGCGTTTGCATTCCGGTAAAAAACGGTAAATGGATTATTTCCTTGAAATTAATGTGAAAATTATTTAAGAAAATTTATATTTCGTACATGTATTATTTAGATAGTTCATAATTTCAAATAAAAGTGGTAATTAACAAATTTTTATACTTAAATATCCAAAATGTCGTGTATCACAGATTTAAATAGTCCGATTAAACGTCATCTACATAACGTCTTGTC